>JBAJHW010000019.1:0-1200000 GCA_037013535.1 Intellagama lesueurii | reverse complement strand
GCCCTTTGCTTTGCTCAAGCTGAGACTTGATGCTGAAACCAGCACTTCAGCTCCGGCGCAAATGAAATACCCAGAATTCGCCTGCTGCTTTAAAAAAAAAATAGCTAAGCTTATTTCTGCTGCTGAATATGTAGAAATTTATCTTGCAAATGGTATATTTGATCATGCTTGCTGGTGGAGGGGGCTGCTACTAAGGAAACAAGAACAGGACAAGGAAAAAGTGGCAACCCTAGGGGTTAAAAAAAGGTGGGAGAAATATAATAAGACTGGGAAAGGTGTTTTTTTCTTTTTACTTGAAACAAAGCATTCTGGAATGGGAACGGTTGGTGATGATAAATGTACAGTAGATTAATTCTGGGCAGTATATTTGCACACACAATTTCTATGCATGTTTCTTAAGGTTGTCATCCTGTATACTTTATCTGACAATAAGATACAATCAATAGGAATTTCTACCAACTAAATATGGTTACTATCTGAGTGATAGTATAAATTTGCTTGTTTAATTGTTTGTTTTCCTGTTTTGAGGTGGTGGTTGTGATTTTTTTTTTCCAGTATTCAATAGGTTCTCCATGACAGTACATTCAAAGCAGGGCAGGGCACTCACACTGTCCTGCTAATAGGGAATAAACCCCCAAACTAGATGAAAATGATAAAGTCTTTGCAAGTGGGTGGTATCTTGGTATCAGCAGACACAGATCACCTTTTCGTTGCCCAGTTGATGTCTCTCCCCTTGGGTTTCCAACAAACTTTAATAGGCCTGAAGCGAACTGCAGATTAAAAAACGTTGTGTCTTGGGGCAGAGGAGGAAATTCCTGGCCTATCTCAAAGCATGGTTGTTGGGTTTATTTATTTATTTATTTATTTTTATTTTTTGCAGGAAGGGTAAAATCCCCTCAGCTCTAAGGGTCAAGGTGGGAATCAAAGTCTGCTTTCAGTCTTTGCTGGCTAGAGAGTTGTTTACCCGCCTTGCAATGAAAATCAGGGGGAGGGAAGGAGAGAGACAGAGACAGAGGGATTGAAAGCTTTGGGAAGCTTTGCTGAGTCAGGCGATGCAGCTTAAGGTGGAGGAGCCAGAATAGCAGAGAGAGAGAGAGAGAGAGAGAGAAATATATATTTTTTTATTTTTTCTTCCAAAGGAAATCAAGATCAGCTTATCTGGCCTCACGGGGCTTGACTGATTTGTGACTCACAGATCAGTCAACTACAAGCCACTGTTGGTAGCATCCGAAAATACATGAGGAGGAGGAGCGAGAACTGCAGCAGCCCCCTGTGGGAGAAAAATCCACTCCTTTTGACTAGCTTCGCTGATCCTTGAGTTAAAAACAAAATCCACATTTGGCCAAACCCTTTGTTAGGACCAAGTGAACAGCTCAGAAAAGTGTGCAAGCTTTCAAGTCCTCCAGAGTTCTCCATAAGCTGTTGCTGTTGTTGTTGCATGCCATCAAGTTGTCCCCGACTTATGGCGAACCCACGAATTAGCTCTCTCCAGGAAGTCCTGCCCTAAACAGCCTTATTCAGTTCTTGTCGATAGGAGCCTGTGGCTTCCTCTAGGGAATAAGTCCCTCTTGTATTTGGTCTTCCTCTTTTCCTGCCGCCTCCAACCTTTTCCAGAGAAAATGATGTGCCCTTCTCATGATGTGCCCAAAGTAGGACAGCCTACTAAACAGTGTCAAAACAGAAACAAACAAACAAACAAACACGGCATGGGAGTAGGCAGAAAAATAATAAGATAAAAACTAGGTCAGATATTATGGCTATGAAATCTTAGCAAGTGGTAATAAAAAAATTTCATTTTGGAAGATTGGGCAGGAAGGTGTAACACAAGATTTACCGGGTTACGTATGTTGTAGGAAAAACAGAAAGTGGATCTCTCAAAATGCTAGAATTTGAAGTTTTCTATTGAAACCGGCTGGGATTTAGACCAGACGAGGAAGTATTTCTCAATGCAACCTGTCATGAATGGATGGAAATCCCTGCCAGAGGATGCGGTGATGGGACCCTGTCTTGCATAGCTTTAAAAGGTGACAATTAGACACATTAATTGAGGTTAAGGCCATCAATGCTTAACTACTCAGGATGCTTATATATCACCTCCAGTACTAGAGGGAGAATGGAGGGAATACTCACTATGCCCCTGTTATCAATTGGGGACACACTCTGAACAGGCCACTATATGAACAGATCATTGGACCAGATGGGCCTTCAGCCTGAATCAGCATGGATTGCCTTATGTTCTGAATGACATACGATTCACTGCAGACTCCACTGTCTCTGGTTAATGGGGGCCGGCAAAATGAGGCAGGAGGCCCAGCTGCATAGAGGATTAAAAAAAAAAAAGTCCCTTAAAACAAGTCTCTTTCTGCAAGCAGAAAAATAGCACACCATGGAATAAAATGCAAGGCTTTATCTCCTGTGCTGGTTTTCTACTTGCGGGGCATGTGACAAACCCAAGGTCTTACTATGTTACATATGCGTAGAAGAATGGAAAAATCAGCTGTCCAGACCATCCCAGTTGTAAAGCTGAAAGTCTGCTGCTTTTCTCCCATTCTGTGTTAAGGCTTCACGACTTCTACATCAAATCACCCTGTTTTTTTAACTGCCTTCCATGTTGAAGAGATCTGTGATTCTCAAAAGGTGCCTAGCATCTTGTGGGTCTTCTGGTGGGTCCCAGTGACAGATTCCCAATGGGGGATTTGGACTGAAAAGCTTTCAGTCAAATCTACTTATTTTACGTTCAAAATTAGTACCTGCCCTCATCTCAAGGCTTCATGCTTAGATTCCACCCAACTTTCCTGCTGCTTTACTGCACAGGTTCTCTGTCTGAATTCATACCCATCGCCCACACCAGAAAAAACACAGTGGTTACAGTTCAAAGCCATTGATTTCAAGGCTGGGAACAATCCGTGGCTTCTTGCAATTGTAGAGAACGGATGCTGACCCTTTTGATCTCCCAGCAAACGTCCCTGCAGGGTTCCTCTGTATCTGACAAGGCTTGTTTTTACTACAACGCTCTTGAAAGAGAATAGCAAAGACTGAACAAAAATAGTTGTAAGGGGGTATGTGAGGTCAGGACAGGACAGAACCATACACGATTAGCAAGGGTCCCATAAAGGCCACCTGTACACACCAAACCTTCCCAGGCCTTAAAATTTAGGTCGGGGCTTAGAAATCGTATTTTTTTTCCAGCACTCCCCGAATACCCTGGCCAGGATGGTCAGTTTGCTTGCTATCTGGGGAGTTTGGGAGCTGTGTTGTTTTCAAAAAGCGTTTTATTTCCAAGCTCTGGATTGGTCCCCAAGGTCCAACTTGCTTGTCTACAAGGAAGATAAGTTAGGCTGGCAAGCTTGAGGCCGGGAGTTCTCTGGTGTGTGTGTCCCATTTTATATGAATTATTAACCCTGCTTCCTAACCCATGCATAGCTTTTCGCTGCCCGCTTCTAAAATGGGCTTTCACAGCCTGGTTGTATGCAAGCCCCACTCCACCCACTCTTTTGTATACTATGTTTTTTTCCTGCTCTGGTTACTTTTAACCAAACGGGCATTATTTGATTTATTTTTGTTCTCCATCTTGAACGATTATTTATTTTTATTTGGGGATATTGACGTTATTTTAATTGTTTTTGTTATATATGAAGTACGCCGCCCAGAGTAGTCGAAATGACTAGATGGGCGGGATAGAAATATAATAAATAAATAAATAAATAAATAAATAAATTTTAACCTCATTTCACCATTTCAGCTTCTGCCCGCTGCCTTGAGGTTATGTGTGTCTTCTTCTTCTTTTTTTTTTGGTCTCCCCCCAAGGCAGCTCTGAAACATTTCCAATTAATCATGTGGCAGAGAGGAAAACCTTTACACTCCTCCTGCACATTTAAAAGTGGGTTCATGGATATTAGTCACGCTGGATAAAGAGAACCTCCAGAGTCAGGAGTAGTCTACCCCTGCGCCCCAGTTGCACCCTGGTTCCCCAACAAAGTTGGTTGGCACGGTTCCTGTGTGCCTAGTCACAAACTTTGGAAGCGTTACTTTTTTAAAAAATTTAAAATTTTACAGAATTTTAATTCTGTAAATTAAAATTTACAGAATCCCCCGGTCAATTGGCCCGGGGGGGGATTCTGGGAATTGTAGTCACCCCCCAATTTAAAAAAAAAAAAAAGGTAATGTTCCCAGCTGTTTCTAGAAGAGAGCCTTATTTTTTCCCAGCCGGTTTAAGGCTTTGCTCGGTTCCACCTTAAGCTCCGCGCCGGAGGGGCGGGACGGGGGCGGAGCCTCACCTTTTTTTTTAATCGGGTTGCCAGCCGGCTTTTTCCAGCCGTAGGATCAAACCGGTTTCCGAAGCGGATCAGAGCGGCGGATCGTTCCAGGTCGACCCCGAGCACGGCGCGGCTTCATTGTGAGTCGTGTTGGGGAAAACCCTAGGAAATATTCCCCCTGTCCCTTGCTTTTTTTTACGCCGCGGTTTGTTTAGCCCGCCGATGGCTCCTTCCCGGCTCGGCGGCCGGCTTACCTGGAGTTTGCAAAACGAGAGTAGCCAAGGAGGCTCCGGGATCCGTGGGACCGGGTGGCGAGGGTCCCCCCCCCCGGGGCCGATCGGGTCGCGGGGTCCCCGGGAATGGCGCGCGTAGCCCGTCCCAGTCGGCCCCATGGGACTGGTAAGGTCTTGTAGTGGGAGTTCACGGAGTCTGGTGGAGGTGCGAGGGAGGTATGGAACTGGTGTGTGTGTGTGTGTGCTGTTTTACAGCGGGAGGGGGTGAGATCCTGGCCTATAGAGGCTGTTCTTGGACTGTGTAAACTCCCTAGTTTAGGGAGGTGAAGGCTGAAATTCTAAAAAACAACAACACAAAAACACCCCAAAAAAAGAGGGGCTGGGGTTTCTGATGATTCCTGTCCCTTCCACCTACCGTGCTGTGTTCCAGATGTTGGATATGGGAAAGCCTATGGAGGTGCAGGGAGCTTCCTTGAATGTGCTGGCTGATGAACCTGTAGCGAGTGTGGTTCTGGGTTTAAGGCTTGCCAAATCTTATCCTCTTGCTGGTTGGGGGATTCTGGAAGTTGTCTTCGAAAAGAGGCCTCCCCCCCCCCCCCCCCCAGTATTCTGTGTCATGTACTAACCATGATGGTGGGTGTCCTCAAGGGAGCCTCTATAGGGGAGTCTCTTATCCCCCTCTTTGATCGCTCTTCTGTGTCCTCTTCCCAGGAGACATCATGAGCTCCCCGGCTGTAACTCCCGACACGGAGCTGAAAGACGTGGAACTGAACGAGATGGACACGGAGAAGCAGCCCATGAACGCCTCTTCCCCCTTGGCGGGCTCCCCCGGCAGCTTGGGCGAGAAGAACGGGGTGGTCTTTTTGAAAGTGGAGGAAGAGGAGGAGGAGGAGCGGGGCACCTTGGCCAAATTTACCGGCCTGTCCAAGGAAGAGCTGCTGGAGGTGGCCAGCACCCCGGCCTGGGTGCGGGCCCGCTGGGCCCTCCTCATCCTCTTCTGGCTGGGTTGGCTGGGCATGCTGGCGGGCGCCATCGTCATCATCGTCCAGGCCCCCCGCTGTAAGGACCTGCCCAAGCAGGCGTGGTGGCAGAAAGGGGGCCTCTACCGCATCCAGAAGGTGGACGGTTTCCAGGACTCCAATACTGACGGCCAGGGCGACCTGACAGGTGAGGAAGGTGTCAAGAAGGCGGAGGGCTTGCATTGGGGCTGATCTGTTTTCTGGGTCTTCCCTCCCTGCCTCTTTTCCCCTCTTGATGTGTTGAGTGTCAAATCCCATCATCCCCAGTCCTCACAGCCATCCGTTGGGGCGGTGGGATCTCTCAGACACGGCGCATTAGAAAACCATGTGGATTGGGAACAGCCCACCCACCCCCCGCCAAAAAAAACAGCCATGATCAAGCTATCACCCTGGCTGTTTTTTTTTTTTCCTTTAGCATTAACCACTACCCCCTCCTGCCCTTTTTCTTCTGAAAGGCTTTCAGCTGGTTTTTTAAATCCTGTCTCTTTTCATCCCCCTGCGCGCCTCCCCCCCCCCCCAATAATAATGCCATACAAAAGGTGTTCTCACGATGGTTTAGTTAATCTGGAATAAAATGTGCTTCGTAGACATGACTCAGCTGGCTGGGTAGTTCAGTGAGTCAAGTATTTGTCTGTGGGGCTGAAGGTCAGGAGTTTGATCCCCCCCCCCTGCCTCCTGTGAGTAAAGCCAGCCTGGGTGGCCTTGGGGTTCATAATCCCAGGGCACCCCCAGAAGAAGGGAAGGGTAAAAGCACTTCTCAGTCCTCTCTACCTGGAAAACCTTGAAAAGGGTCAGAATTGACAGCACACAATTATACATGACTCACAATTCTAAACACACAGCTCAGGGAATTCCTCACTTAACACTAAAAAGACAGTTTTTTTGGGGGGGGGGAAGCTACCCTTGCATGTCTGTACTGCATGTGGTAATGACTGATGGGCTCGTGCTGGGGAGGGGGGGGGCAGGGATCGTTTGTAGGTGAAACTTGAGGAAGCACCCGAAATATCCTTCCAAGAGCTTGAGCCGGCTGGCCGGCTGCCTCCCTGCGTTTAATCTACTGGATCTCTTCTCCCCAGCCCCCAACAGAGCCTAAGAGAGTCGGCCAAGTTCTAGCCGCACACCGAGCAGGAAGGAGGCAAGTTGGCTTGCTCTGGGTGGCCTTTTGATCTTTCCTCCAGGACACACTCAGCAGGACTTTGGGGGACATGTGATGATCAGCTGCCATTTCGCTTCCCCCCCCCCCCCCCTTCCAAAAGAATGACCGGCTGGTTGTGCCGGGCGGACTTTCCTACACCAGGCAGCCGGTTCCAACCAGCTTCGTTTTTGCCCGAGTAACCGCTGGCCTTTGTTTCATCATCTCCTGACGTCAGCGAAACCGCTGACTCAGCCCCGGGGGCGGCTGCATAAAGGGATGAGAGAGCGCACTTGGGTTCTTTCCATTTCCCATCTCTTGTTCCTCCCCTTCTTCCTCTTTCCACATGTGCGAGGTGATAGAAGGAGACTAGATTTCTCAGTGGTGCTTCCCCAAGCCGGTGCCCTCTCTCGATGGGTTTGAATACAGGTCCCTTCATACCGCCCCCCCCCCCCGCCTCACCATCCTCGTGGGGTTCTCATGGGGAGGACGAGAGCCATGTGGTCTATCTTGGCCTTATTGGAGGGCTGGCAGGATACACATGTAACTTACAAATAAATGAAATTTGCTTCTCTGTGCAAATTAATGTAATTTGGATTGATCCATTAAAAGAATCATACTCTTATGATTCATCTAGTAATATATCTTTTAATTTAGTTCCAGTTTTACTCAGGATATTTGTGTGATAGGAGAAAATAGAATAGATTGGGGGGCTGAGGGGAAAGCCATCAGGAGACAAGAAATTAACCCTGCAGGATTAATTAACCGCTCCAAGAGTCTACATCTAATATGGCTGATGAAAGATGTGGTTTGAAACAAGTCAACTTTTCAAGTTTTCATGCAATCCTGTGCTTATCATGGTTTTCAAACGGCAAGCACATCCAGGCTTGCCAGAGCAAGCAGAATTAGCTGGGAGCCATGTGACCACAAGTCGACTTGACAAAAGACAATGGAACTCGGTTCATAATTCATGCTGGCAGATTACACCCTTTGTTCCTCCGGCTTGTGCATTGCTTTGCCAGAAGAGGCCATTATTAACGCACACGCCATGCCCAGTTTCAAAGAAACAAGTCTGCACAAATAAAGACCATAAAGTTGGCACACTCAACTCTTTAGGCTTAAATCTAGAGCTTGTCTTCTCTGCCAACTCTGGAACAGCAACTTTCTTGCAAAATTAGAAGCCTAGGGGGCCATCAGTTACAGCCATTGGCCCTGTTTTTCCAGTTATCACCAGTATCATCTCAGAACTGCAGAGCTGGAAGGGACCCTATGGATCATCCAGTCTAGCCCTTGTCAAGGAGGCCCAGCGGGGAATTGAACTCCCAACTTCTGCCTCTGCAGCTGGAGATCTAAACCACTGAGCTGTCCAGCAGTTCGTCCTCTGTTTGAACCCATGGTTTTCAATCCTTGGTCTTCCAATTGTTTCAGACTTCCAGCTCCCAGCAGCCCTGATCGGCGTGTCCGGTGGCAAGGGGTTTTGGGAGTTGTAGTTTGTGAGAGGTAGAGGGCCAAAGCGTGAAAACCACCGCCTTCAGTCTTGGCCCAGTCCAAGCCTCTCTGGAAATTGCACAGTTAGCAGTGCCTGAGCAATAGACTTGGGCAACTGGCACAGTGTTCACAGTCTCCCCTATTGTGACAGATATACTGTATTTATTTTAAAATTATAGTCTGTTTCTACATCTGTATCAGTTCACGTTTTTTTCCCCCTTTTGGGGTTGTGGTATGCAGTTCCTTTTCTGAGCGATACACTCCAGCAACCCGATTTAATTAATAATGAAAACCTGACTTATTAATAATTAGCCAGTCTGTGTTTTTCCCTCTTCCCTCCCAACTCCTCCTCTTTTTCTGCCCTGCTTTTTAGAGTGTAAACGTGGGCTGTCGAGGGTGGTTCTCCCCCCCACCCCACCCCAAACCCTAACGCTTTCCTTTTTTTTCTTGCTGTTCCAGGTCTGAAGCAACGAATGGATTATATTAGTTCACTCAAGGTGAAAGGTTTGGTGATTGGGCCTCTTCACATCAATCCCAAAGACGACCAGAACAGAACTAACCTCCAAGAGGTTGACCCCAGTTTTGGCACATTGGAAGATTTCCGAGAGATCCTGCAAGCAGCAAAGAAGAAAAGTAAGGAGGCAATATAGAGTGGAGCTGAGGCTACCTCCTTCTAATGGCTAGCTTTCCCATCCTTGGGTCCCCAGGTGTTGTTAGACTACAACTCCCAGAAATCCTGGTCAGCTCAGCTAGTGGTGAAGGATTCTGGGAGTTTTCGTCCATGAACACTTGGGAAACCAGGGTTGGGAACCAGTGCTCTAGAGTATTAAAGGGCTGGCTGGATAGCTCAGTGAGTTAGGTACCTGGGTGCAAAGCCAGAGGTTGGGAGTTCGGCTCCCCGCTGAGCATCCCAGAAGAGCCAGCCTGGGTAGCCTTGGGCAAGCTGCACAGTCCCAGGGCTCCCCCTAGAGGAACGGAAGGGTAAAGCACTTCTGAGCACACACTGACTAAAAAACTCTGAAGAAGGTTGCCCTATGCCAGAATTGATAGCACATTATTATCATTATTATTATTATAGTTATTAGAGCATTAATGAGTAATGTTTTGACTTTTGTGACCTGTCTTTCCAGG
This sequence comes from Intellagama lesueurii, assembly GCA_037013535.1. Taxonomy (NCBI): domain Eukaryota; kingdom Metazoa; phylum Chordata; class Lepidosauria; order Squamata; family Agamidae; genus Intellagama; species Intellagama lesueurii. Next base: position 1,190,741 of record JBAJHW010000019.1, on the reverse strand, counting down.
CCTGAAGGTTGTCTTAGATCTGACACCCAACTATCAGAGTGAATATCCTTGGTTCAACCAGAGCATCCATCTCAACGTTGCTCTCCAGGACAAAATGAAGGTGAGCAGAGCACGGGCTGTGTTTTTTCCTAAAAGGAACCCGTAGTGTTACTCATTGTTTTGAGGTGGTCAGTCACATTATCCTTGATCCCAGAAGTAATCTTCACCATTTCACGTTGTCAGTTGAACTCACTAAAATGCCAGGAAAGAATGATCCACTTCTTTCAGCCTGTGGTTGCCTCAGCCTGGCTGTGGCAAGAAGAAATGGAGGAGGAGAGCCGTATTCTGAATTTATCTGTTATTGGACATCTGTCAAAGATTAAGGAGAAGATCTAAAAACAAAAAACAAGATTGGGTCTTGGCCAGATTGGGTCTCAGATTAATTTATTAATAAGGAAGGCAATGGTCAAAACCTATTTCAACCAGAAATAGTGTCTCTCAGATTGCATTGATTGAAAATGTCTGTGAAATCATGGAACTGGAAGGGACCTCAAAGGTCATAGAATCATAGAAAAGTGAAGTTGGAAGGGGAATACAATCAAAGCATATCTGCCAGGTGATTATCTAAGTTTTTCTTGAATGCCTCCAGTGTTGGAACACTCACCAACTCCCTAGGTAACTGGTTCCACTGTCATACTGCTCTAACAGGACGTTTTTCCTGATATTAAACCGAAATCTGGCTTCCTTTAACTTGGTCATCTGGTCCAACCTCTCCCACAGTGGCATGAAGTCCACTGATACAATTTCCCCAGTATGTGGCCATCCACGTAGCAGTGAGTTTAACCATTAGGATGTATTGACTCAGATTTTGTTTAAATTCTCTTTTCCTTGAAATCCATGATTCATATCCTTCTCTCCAGAACAGCAGAAAACAGATTTCTCCATCTGTCTGGTAGTATCTGAAATATATTTCCGTCTTCCAGTCTAAAAATAAGATTGGTCTTCCCTTATGTGTGTGTGTTCCCTTATTTCAAGGAAAATGGGTTTAACCTCACAACAGCCCTGAGAAGTAGGCCAGTCTGTAAGAGAATGTCTTTCCTGGAGCAACTCCATGAGTCCCAGAGCTTGGAAAGGGGGGAATTTGTGTCACTATTACTAACGGAAAGCAGTTGTTCCCTTGTTCCATATGGGTGTCATTTTTTCAGGAAAATAAAATAAATGTGTGCAAAGTGAATGGGCTAGAATATATGGCAAGGGGTGGATCAACCCGAAGTTCCAAATGACATACTGAGGACTAACAGCTTGCGTTGTTTTCTTCTCCCCTCTGCCATCCCTCAGGAAGCCATTGAGTTCTGGCTGAAGGAAGGCGTTTCTGGGATCCAGCTCGGAAGCGTGGAGGAGTTCGAAGTACGTGATGAACATCAGAGGCCTCCCTGCCTCCCTGTCTGTCAATAGCTCTTTCTGGGGCAGGGCTGGAGTGTTTAGGGGCTTTGCAAGTTGACATTAACAGTGTGGGTAGGCCTCCCTTTGGGTGAGAGTAGGCAAATAAGGTCAAGGATAGCCATCCTCCTCAACAGTGAGGAAATCCGGCATGGTGTATGATGGAGTAAGTGGCTCGATAGCTCAGAGGTTGAGGCATCTGGCTGTGCGGCCAGAGGTTGAGAGTTCGATTCCTTGTTGTGCCTCCTGTGAGTAGAGCCAGCCTGGGTAGCCTTGGGCAAGCTGCATAGTCCCACAGCGCCCCTAGAGGAAGAGAAGGGAAAGGTAAAGCACATCTGAATGTTCTCTCCCTGGAAATCCCTGAAAAGGGTCGCCATAAGTCAGAATTGACTTAACAGCCCATGATCATGATATTATTATGTGACGGGGTGGAGGCGTCAAGGTTCTGTCACCCCAGTCCTTCTCATCCAACATGTTCTTTTTTCAGGACACCCAGATCCTGAGCGACTGGAAGAATCTGACTGAACAGTACAACGTGGACGACCACGGCAGGTGGGTATCCCTAACCGTACTCAACCTTGCAACTTTCTTGGAACACACCTAACCAGGCTGGAGATGATGAGAGTTGTAGTCCAACGGAGCTGGAGGACGAAAAGTTGGGAGAGCTGTTTTCGCATGTTCCCTCCTAAAAACCACCCTAGAATGTTCCCCCTTGGATCTAATAAGCCATGCCCTTTATCTGTGGTGATGCGCATGGAATAAAAGTGGAAAGCTGAAAAAGTGGACAGTAGCCCCCCCCCCCCCCCCCCATATCCACTGGGGATTGGAGAGAGCGACAGCATGGTGATGTTGCATTTATATTCTGGGTTTGCCCTTCCTAGAGGGATCTGTTTGTCAACGTTGAGAACAAAGCGTCTGAGCTGGATCAGTCTTTGGCCTGATCCGGTGCAGCTCTTCTTGCATTCAAACGATGAATCCCACGACCGTGAGAAACAACATTTCTTTGTATAATTCTGCAGTTGGTTTTCAGTGAAAGCTTGAATGTTCAGAGTGTCCAATGCTAATTTTAATTCTTCATACGAAGGAAGCCATTGTGCCACGCTCGCAGGTGAAGCCTTACCCACAGCCCTGCTCGCGCTACCTGACCTTGGGCTGCCCGAAGCCGCTGGAAAGTCAAACACATTTGTTCTTCTCTTCCCACAAGGGTGTTGATCGCTGTGACACAGAAGCAGGATGCCCAGGGCATCTTTGCTCTTCTCAATGGGACCACCGGCGTGGATGTGCTGACCAGCGACTACCTTGCAGGGGTGGCGGAAGCCACTGAAGAAGGGACCCAGGGAAACGCGATTGCCAGCTTGATCAACGGCTACATCCGAGAGGCCAAGTGGGCAGGATGGAGTGTGAGTTTGAAGCCTTGGGATCAGACGGGGGTTGGGAGGGCTGTGGGGTTGTGTGCCTAGGTCTCTACGGGGGGGTGGGGGGATCCCCTTCCTCCTCACTCTTAAGACTCTTAGATCCTAGGAAGCCATTTTCACCTGCTCTAGTTTCTCAGTCCACCCTCCTGGATTCCCCCCCCCCAGGTGCCCCTTAGGAAAGGGCATTGTGGAACCGTGGGTTGGAGTGGTGGAGGGAATTCTCAGGTTGAATCCCAGGATCCCAGGACGCGCCCTGACCCAGAACCCACTGGGGGAAAGGGACCTACATTCTGCTGTCACCAAAAAAAAAACTATCGCTGTTTCTGTGGCCAACAGAATCACAGCAGCTTTGATGGGAGCGATGGGGAGTTTGCGCCTTCTTTCTCCATTGAATTCCTGGGATAGAGCCAGTGGCAGCAGTATTAGGCGGCGGGAAGTAAAGGAAGGGCAGTGGGAAGTAAAAGAAGAAAGACAGCCAGCTGGTGTAGGTCAGAAGTAAGCAAATCAGAACCGTTCGGATGTTTGGGACTGCAACACCCATTAACCCCCCTCCGACAGCTTTCCTGAGTCGGGCCAATGGAAATTGTCATCGAATACATCTAGCAGGTACCCCGTTGCCTATACAGGGTGGAGACAGTCCTGGTCCAGCGCCTTGAACTTCCTCTGCTCCTGCAGGCTGGTGCCTCCGCAACCCTCGTCCATTAAGGGCCCTGCTCGCAAGCCCTCCCTCCCCTTGTCTACCATTTCGTCACACTGGAATAAATCTCGCGCTGCATAAATTGGATTGAGAAAGACGACGGTGATTTTGGAGGCCAGAAAGCCTCCTTCCCTTTTCCTGGTGGCTGCTTTCATTGTGATAGATGTCCCGTTGGTTTGATCTGCTGGTCGGTCGGTTTGATTAATACATCCACGACATGCATTAATCAAAGGTTGCAGCCCTAGTTGGTAAACATCTGCAGAGATGACACTCTGATCTGCCAGTTTTTGTTCTTTTTTGCAATGAGGACTCTTTCTTGCCAGAAACTGAACTTGAGCTGGCATGTGGCAAACAAGCAGTACAATTCCAGAGGTTCAGATGTTGATCCCACTGGCTTTTATTAGTCAGTAGTGTAGCCCGAAAGGAGTGCTTTGAGGGTCAGGGGATAGAAGCATTTACAATGAATCTTGGTTCCAAGCTCCCCCTCCCAAGCAGGTGTTGAAAAACGTGGATTATAGTGAACACTATTGGAATGCTATACATAACATGGTCTCTAGCTCCCTCTAGTGGCCAGTTCTGATAACTTCATCTTTCGGAATGTATATTTCTGGGATTTTTCTTTTAATATTTTTTATATTTTCAAACCGTGGATAAGTGAATCGGTGGATACTGATCCCGCAGCTGAGGGGGTCCTACTGTACTACTTGTAATTAATATTTTGCATGGATGCTAACCGCCTTTCCTTCTGCAGGTGGCGAGACCCAGTGTCGGGGAGTTGGCGGATTCGATGGGCGAGCACCTTCTTCGCCTCTACCACATGCTCTTGTACACGCTACCGGGGACTCCTTTCACGGACTATGGTGACGAGATTGGGCTGCGAGATCTGCCAGGAAAGGTAGGGGGTGATGCCAAAAGGCTCGGTCGACAGGGAAGGGCTTGGATGAGGAGTGTGGGAGCTGATCGTGGTTGTTACGGAGGGATTTGATTAGGCCTGTGATGATGTGCGTTTGTTGCAAGTCGCAGCTGTGCTAACCGTCACACTCTCTTACCTGTCCATCCAGCCTGCCGCCTCTTCTGTCCCACGCATGCAGTGGGACGATTCAGCAAATTTTGGATTCTCAAAAGCGGCCCAGCAGCCGAGCAGCCAGCCAGCCAGCAATGTTACAGTACAGGTGAGAAGCTGGGAAGGTAACTGGGACAAGAGAGATGGGCAAAAAAGAGTCGCTTAGCTTGGCACAGAGTATTTCCAGATGTTCGCATCACCTTGTGACAATTCATCCGTTAAGCAAATCATTATATCTGTTTGTAACGGATACTGTGGTACCTTTAAGACTTAAGAATTTTTTTCCCAGTGGGGCTTTTTTTTATAGGGGGTTGGATTAATTTCCTTTACATGGAGATTCGTCTCTTTCTCTGGGTATTTAATGTATCTGCTGCAAACTGATTTTATGGATTATACTACCCTTTTTATATCTGACCTAGCCATCATTCGGCTGAGAATCACGTCCAGACTAGTGGCTTGTACAGAAACCTGGGCTGTGAGCACTCTCCCTGAGCAAGTATTCCTTGCCCCACTCCCCAAAAAATGGGGCGGGGAGTAAGGGAATATTTGGCCCTTCAGATGTTTTGGATGTCAGTTCCTCAAAGCCCCAGCCAGCGTAGATAATGGCTGAGGACTGTAGGAGTGATAGACAAGAACATCTGGAGGACTGAAAGTCCATTTGACACTGATTTATGTACTACTGTATTATTTATTTATTTTATGTATACCATCTACAAAAGATGGTAGTATTAGGAACAGCATACATACTGCTCTGATAATGAACAGATACTTAGGACCCCAGTATCCACCGGATCAGTATCTGCTGATTCACTTATCCACGGTGTGAAAATACTAAAAACATTAAAAGGAAAACTTGTCTCTGTTACAATACCAGTCAGTGTTTTTATAATTTTGATTGACTGTGCCTGGTGTTTTTTAATAATAATAATAATAATAATAATATATGCTATCAAGTCAATTCTGACCTATGGCAGCCCTTTTTATGGCGTTTTCCAGGTAGAGAATACTCAGAAGTGGTTGACCCTTCCCTTCCTCTGGGTGCGACCTGGGACTGTGCAGAAGGCCAACACAGGCTGGCTGTTCTCCCAAGGGGAATCAAACTCCCAACCTCTGGCTCTGCAGATATCTAAACCACAAAGTTATTTACAATACTGAAAAGCAATTAAATCAGTATAAATTTAAAACTAGTAGCTAAAAAGAACTTAAAACCAAATAAAAAACACATCCTATTTTTTTAAAACCCGAAGTATTTTTAAGAAATCAGATTTAAAAGCTGTCTTCGTAGGACACCACTTAAAAAGGGGGGGGGGGGGAAGGGCCTGAAGAGAAATGTTTCCACCTGCCAGCAGGAAGAGAGCAAAGCGGTGGCCAGCCTGGCCTCCCGTGGGAGAGAGTTTGATGGTTTGTGAGCAGTGGCCGCGCGGTGGGGCCTTCCCTTGGGCAGGCTCAGATGCGGAGGTGTGGTCTTTCAGAGAGCTGGAGACCAGCTCATTTGATATACTGAAGAGTGCTAGAAATGACCAGCAATCCTAATTCTTTTTTCTTGCCTTCCCCCTTTCTATCAACTGCCTCCCAATATAGCTACAGAGCGGCAACAAGGATTCGGTCTTGACCTTCTTCCAGCAGCTGAGCGAGTTGCGGGGGAAAGAACGGTCCCTCCTTCACGGCGAATACTCCACGACCCGCAGCAGCAGCCCGAGCGTCTTCGCCTACCTACGGGTCTGGGATCAGAACAAGCGCTTCCTCGTGGTGCTCAACTTTGCTACCCAAGAGACCACCGTCTCCATCACGCATCCTGACCTCCCTGCAGACATGACCGTGGAGCTCAGCACGAATCCCAGCCGGGAGAAGCAGCAGCTGGCCTTGCAGAATCTCAAGCTGGGTCCTTCCGAAGGGCTGATGCTTAGTTTCATATACGTGGCCTAGCCCGACTTCAGTTTCCTTCTCTGCTGCATTCCGGCAGAGGGGACCAAAGGGGGTCTGTGCTACCCTTGCGGGAAGGAGACCGCCTTCGACTCCTTTAAAGGATGCAGCTTCAGCACCCTTTTTTTCTGCCTCCTCTCTCATCTTGGACTTCCTGTCTGTTTGCTTCCTCCTGCCTTCCTCCTGCCTTCTACATTCCTTGATGTATTGCCAGTATTGTGTGGAGCAGCAGACACTAAACCCGGGTGGTGAACGCCTTGCCTGTCCAGATGTTGTGGGACTTCCAGATTATTTGCCAAGCTAGCCAATGCTGGCAGGAGTTGGATTCCACAACAGCTGGATGGATTTGGAGAGCTGCTAATATTTAACCTTGCCTCTAATGATACCACCGTGACCCCCCCCCCCAAATTTAAAAATACACTAATGCTTTATATGGGCGGGGGTCCATGGATATAGTACTGAAAATCAACTTCTCAGTGATTATCAGACAGGTGTGTGTGTGTGTGTGTTGCCCCTTAGCCATTCTTTCCCCCCTAACACTCAGTGATCACAGCTGTGTATTCTGTTCCAACTACAGACCCCCAACCCTTTCTTAGCCTGTGTGCTGACCTAAGTGGGTATTCCTACAGATGCATTGTGTGTGTGTCCGTTCTTTGGTATGTTTGAAAACTGACCCGGAAGAAGTTTAATAAACTTCTCTCTCCGTTTTCTGACTTGTGTAGTTTTCTGTTCACTGTGGCGGTCCGTGTGTGTTTATCTACAGCACCTCCACTAATGGGCTCCTTAAATCTCACTGCCATTCAGTAGCATGCGATCGAGAGGAAGCTGATGGGACCAAGCCTTCTGCTTCATTTATATTTCTTCTTCCTTGTGATAATATAACCAAGTTGGAGTAACACCTTAATAAATGGGATGGAAGGGGGGCACAGGTATTAACTGCAGAAATAGGACTGAGCTATCTGCTAAGGTGGGTAGTGTCCTGAGATGTATTTACAGTAGGACCCCAGTATCCATGGGATCAGTATCTGCTGATTCACTTATCCACAGTCTGAAAGTACTAAAAATATTAAAAGAAATATCCCCTAAATATATAGTTTTAATTATGAAGTTACCCGAAGTGGCCGCTAAAAGAAGCCAGAGACCAGCATTCACTATTATAATAGTATTCACTATAATCTGTGTTTTTCAGCATCCTCAGGAGGGGCTTAGAACCAATCTCCTGTGGGTACGGAGGTCCTACTGTCCATTCCTTGTTGATACTGCCCAAGAATGTAACTTGGAATGGAGCACAGAATGTCTCTCTTCTGAGACTGTTGTGCTGTGCTGTCATTTAAGATCGGGTAGGAAATGTGTGGGGTCAAGCAAAGGATATATCGGAAAACCACAGAGATGTTTAGAAGGGTGCATTTTCCTCTGCGTGGCTGAATATAGCATTCTTATTATTGTTGCAAAACAAAAAAGTCCATCAACTTTAACCTGGATAGAGTTAGACTCATTCAGGTTTTGTTAAGGTGGGACACGTACTTATGTGTCTGTGTTACCAGCTTACTCTCTTTCTCTCTCTAAATTCTAAAAGGGATCTTGTCTAAACATATAGATTTGGGGTAGATCTTGCTTCAAATCAAAGAGCCCAGTGCAAGCCACTCTGAGCCCAGGGGGCCTATGGAAGTAAATACAGGGAAATCACTATGGCCTGAGGTTCCAGCATTCAGGCATTATGGCCCATTCACATGAATGGGGGCTGTTTGAATTTGATGTGTCCAGGACTGTTAACGTTAGGGTTAATACATGTGCTAGCTGGCAATGGTGGGGGTTGTAGGCCAACATAACTGTTCTGTGTCATTTACTGGCACCGTTAACTTGCATAACCCTGTAGGTACATTTTAAGTAATATTTAAATGCTTGGTAAGTCAGGGACGTGGTGGCGCTGCGGATTAAACCGCAGAAGCCTCTGTGCTGCAAGGTCAGAAGACCAGCCGTTGTAAGATTGAATCCACACGACGGAGTGAGCTCCTGCCAACCTAACAGTTCGAAAGCATGTAAAAATGCGAGTAGATAAATAGGTACCACCTCGGTGGGAAGGTAACGGCGTTCCGTGTCTAGTCGCGCTGGCCACGTGACCACGGAAACGGTCTTCGGACAAACGCTGGCTCTATGGCTTGGAAAAAGAGATGAGCACCGTGCCCTAGAGTCGGACACGACTGGACTAAATGTCAAGGGGAACCTTTACCTAAGTCATGGAAGGAAAGCAAGTGCTACACTTGTTCTGTGTCACTAAGTTGCTTCCAACTTACAGAGACCCTACCAATGAGGGACCTTCAAACAAACTGAATTATTAACGGCCCTGCCCAGCTCTTGCAAACTCAAAGCATGGCTTCCTTGACTGAGTGAATCCATCTTGTATTTGGCCTTCCTCTTTTCCTGCTCCCTTAATTTTTTCCTAGCATTATTGGCTTTTCCAGAAAGCCTTGTCCTCTCTGGATTTGCTTCAAAGAATGATAGCCTCGATTTAGTCATTTTTTTTCTCTGCATTTTGGTAACACCAAAATTAAACACTCTTACTTTGCCCCCTTGAATTTCCATTTTACCTTTCTTGGTCTCTTGAACCTCCCCTTTAAATCCCTCTGTTAAAAAACAGCCGACATCATTGCCTTCCCTGACGTCACTCGCCCGCCCGCGCACCCCTTTTAATCCCCCAGCGCTTCTCGCGCACGGGCCCCTGTACTATTAACCCAATTTCCACCCCAACGGGTCGGCCCACACACACGCAACCACCACTCCCTTCCCCTTTAAGCAGCCTCCCCTGACGCAATGCAGGTGAGGCTCGGCCAATAAGAAGCGACACCGCCGTCCACGTGACGGCGGAGGGGGCGCGGCCGGGGGCTATTTAAAGGGCGTGGCGCAACGGACACAACGGGCCGCGTTGTGGGAGGTTAGGTGCCGGCGGTGCCAGAAGAAGAAGAAGAAGAGCGAGCGGGGTTCTTCCACTCTGCCGGGCGGGTGTCGGGACTCGTTGGCGGAGGGATACAAGTGTGAGGGGAGTGAGCGGGTCGGAAAAAGAAGGACCCCCCTCCTCCGCGGGAAGGACGTCCGTTGGCCCCCCCCCCGCTTGCCGTTGAAGGGCGGAGAGCGCGGCCGTTGAAGGGGGGAGGGGGCGGCCCCAGCCACGGCTCAGCCCGGGGCGGAGGGAGACGGAGCCGGAGCGCAGCCCGCCGGAGCGGAGAGGTCGCCGCGCCACTGCCCCTCCCCACCCCCGTCGCCATGGTGAGCGGCCACGGAAGGGGAAGGAAGAGGAGAGGGACCCCCCCCCGGGGAGACCCCCCCGCGGGGAGGGGGAGCGGGGGCGCCTGAGGGAATTGGGGGGGGCGCCTCTGCCTGAGGGGAAGCCCTTGTGAGGAGGGGGGGTCTTTAAGGAAGGGGGGGACCCTTCTCATGGGGATCTTGAACTGGGGACAGCTTTTGATGAGAGGGGTCTTAGTTGGGGGGTCACCCTTGTTATGGGGGGATCTATTTGGGGGCATAAGAAGGGGGTCTCTAAATGACAGGTGCCCTTATGAGGTGAGCCTTTAATGGGGGGCACCCTTGTTATTGGGGACATAAGAGGGGGGGTCTCTAAAGGAGGTGCCCTCCTTATGAAGGGGTCTTTCATTGGGGGTTCCCTTTAATAGGGGAGGGGCATCCTTGTTATTAGGGGTGCCTTTGAATTGGGGGTACCCTTGTGATGAGGGTAGTCTTTAAAAGGGGAAGGGTAAACCCAAAGCCAGGGTTATGTGGCACTGGGCTCCCCTCCCCTGCTGTGGTGACTTTTCAATGAAGAATGGGGACAATGGCTCTGCACCCTAAATTGAGGGTTATTTGGGGGGGGGGGAGCAAAGCTTTCCCCTAACAAGGAATCCTAAAGAGAGAAAAGGCTGGAGGCTGTCCTCACACCCCCTTTCTCCAAGAGGGCTTAAAACCTTCCCCCCCACACTTATAGCAGGGGCTCCTTCATCCTCTTCATTTTGGTTAGGGGATTTTGAATGGAGTGGGTGAAATCAGGAGTTATGAGATGAAATGTTACCCACCCACCCCATGCCTTGAAATGGGTGGATTTGAATCCTCACCTTAATTGGGAATTACATGGGGTGGCGTGAGGTTACAAATATTTCTGTTGCACTTGGGTTGATTTTTAATTTTAATATTGGGGATGCTCAGGCAGCTCTCCCCACCCCCCGTGCAAAAAAAAAAAAAAAGGTTATATAAGTGAGCAAAAGCTCTGCTCCCTCGCTGAGAGGCTGTAAATGGGGAGAAAAATGCAGACCATCCCAGCCTCAAAAGTATGCTGTTACGTCCTGGTGGCTTCAGGTGAAGAAGTGTATCCTCTCCCAAGTACTGTGTTTGGCAGTGAAAGTGTTAATAAAAGATGATGTGGTGGTGAGGAATAAGGTTCAGTTCCTTCCCCATTCGTGACCGGTTATTATGATCCAGAATCTCAGTCTTCCACTAAGACTCAAATTCTCCTAAAATTAGAGAATATTTCATGGTGAAAGGTTATGAAGGTGAAGAAGCGGGACGAGCTAAAAAGCCTGTCCAGGTGTGGAGTAGGAAGTAGATGGGCTGATGAATGATGGGGAACTGGTTGTGCATCTGATCCCCAGCCCTGATGGGGTTGTGCATCTGATCCCCAGCCCCCCCAAAGTACAGGGTGGTGAGCTTTGGAAGAGTATTCTTGTGTTTCGCCAACACTGTGGGCGAAGGGGGGGGGGAGAGTGTTTAGTGAAAGATGGAGCCTTCGGTAAAGAAGAAGAAAACAAACCCCAAACAGCCACATCTCTGGGAACATTGGCACTTTCAAAATGAAGCTATGAATGTAGTGGAAATGTTTGGAATTACATGTAGAGACTGGGGAAGGCATCACTGAACAACGTCCTGGAAAAGACCCTGATGTTGGGAAAGTGTGAAGGCAAGAGGAGAAGGGGACGACAGAGGACGAGATGGTTGGACAGTGTCATCGAAGCGACCAACATGAATTTGACCAAACTCTGGGAGGCAGTGGAAGACAGGAGGGCCTGGCATGCTCCGGTCCATGGGGTCACGAAGAGTCGGACACGACTAAACGACAACAAGAATTGAAGGATGGCATTCATCAATGGTTTCTGGCAGTGGGGACTGAGGAGACGATCCTCCCTTTAAAAAAAGAGAGAGGGAAGGGATGAAAGTGTGTGGGTAGTGGTGGGCAAACATCCTCAAGTTCCTTTAAACGGCTGCAAGAACATAAAGTTTGAGAAGAGACAAATAATAAAAGATGGGGTCCTGGGAGAAAAAAGTGGATTCTTTAAAAGATGAGGTTATGGTGGGGAAGGAGGGTAATAAAATGCTTTGGAGGGTGGTTGCTTTGAAAGAATGGGGAAGAATTGTGTTGCCTACAAAATCTGAGAAGGCAGAAAGTAGAGAGGAAAAGGCATGGAAGGTTCCTGATTCTTTCAAAGCATGCTAGGGGACCCTGAGAGAGAAGGGATGAGACCAAAAATGGTTTCTCACAGATAAAAGATTGGGGGCTCCCTCCTTAGAAGAGGTGTGAGTGGAAATGTACTGTGCTTTAGGATATTTCTCTTTTTCTTGAGTCTTAAAACAAGAAGCTGCTGGTGTATGAGTGGGTGTGTGGCGGTGGTGGAAATGGTGCATAGGTAGTGAATGAAAATATCACAGGGGGAAACCAGGATCCTTTTTGTGTGTGAAATGATTGGTTCCCTCTCTAAGGGAGATGGGGATGGTATTTAAATTGGGAGGGGTAGAGGTGTGGCCTTCTTTGCCCTGCTCTGTAGAGGAAATGCTTGGAGATACTGTATGATTGAAGCTGGAAAGCTGGACTTGGGGAAGATAAGACACACAAACACAAGCTCCCCATAGGCAATTTTAAAGAGGAGCACGGATGGGTCGTCGTGGCATGGTGTGGCAATGAGCAGTCCATTCTCAGACAGAATTTGAGGGGCGAGGCCTTGTGTTTTCTTTACCTCTCGGATCTGAATTGCCTTCCTCCACTCTCCCAATGTAGACTCGCACGTCTTGCAGCAGGATTTCCCCCCGTTTTGTTTGTTTCTGAATCGAAATGGGTTTCTGAACATTTTTGCTCTTTGCTTTTTATCAACGGCATCACCTCCACCACCCTCTGCTAGAATGGCAGGTCATGTCCTTGTAAACCTGGGTGTGTGTGATGTGCCAGGAGAGACCTTTCTTAGAAACAAGAAGTGTTTAGATAGTCTCTTGTTTCTAAAGGCTGTCCCAGGTCTGAAACAGACCTGCCTCCGCCACACCAAAATAACCTTGAAATGGCAATAAGCCCTCCCCACCCCACCCCCAGTTTCTGGGAACAGGTGTGTCTTTTTTTCCTTTTTTTGGTCTGGAGCCAGTCTGGGATCCTTGTGTCTTATAGGCTACACTTTGGTTTGTCTCTGATATAAATGGCAACAATCTAAAGCAAGTTAGAAACGGGGGTGTCTGTCCTACCTGTCTTAGAATGGGGGGGCATTTGACTCAGTACATGGGGACAATAGGAATGTATCAGCAGTGCAGAAAAAGTGGAAGGGTGTCTCTCTCTAAAGAAGGTGCGTAGATCAGAGGAGGAGGTTTTGGTTTCCTTTCCCTAGGGGCTGAAGCTGTAGGCAGGCTGGTGGGAGGATCTGCCTCAGTACAAATTACAGTGATTCCCTGCAGTTAGGTTGAGTGTAAATACAAGTCTTGTGGGAAAACTGGGGGCCAGCATTGCAAGGAACATAGAAGAAAACTGTGTGTTGGAAGGGCAGTCTTGGTGGAGAGGGGGCTGTCATGGTATGAAAAGAGAGGGTTCAGAAGTAACTCCCCCCCCCCCATGTCTCTTGCCTTCTCTTCCTTTCTGCAGGCTGATCAGCTGACAGAGGAGCAAATTGCAGGTGAGCATTCTTTTGTCTTCTAGGCACAGAAACAGTGGCAAGACCAGTCAAAGTCTGCAGAGCTGGTGGTATCGGCGAGGCAATACAAGAGCTCAGCGAGCCAGTGATTAAAGTTGGATTTGGACCTCTTTCCAGCTTTCCTTGGACTCTGAACTCGGCCCACTGGAAAAAAAAAAAAGGAGAAGTTGCTCTCTCACAATCCCTCAGCCTTTGCTCCTTAATTAATTGTGTGCTGTCAAGTCAGTTCTGAGGCTTCAGGGTTTTCAAGGTAGAGAGTACTCAGAAGTAGCTTGCCATTCCCTTCTTGTGGCGACATCCTGGGCGTGCACAGCTTGCCCGTGGCCATCCCGGTTGTCTCTTCTGGGATATGCAGATGCCTAACACTGAGCTTTCCAGCCAGCTTACCTGTGTAACATGCAAACTAGTAGGATCTCTTTACCTCAAAGAGCTGCTCTAGGGATGACCAAAGATTTGAAATACGCCTTGGTTTTATCTGTGCGACAGATTAAAACCGTCTTAAAACTTGGTATTTATCTGCCAGCTTATGTGAGGGTACCACAGTTCCCTTCTGCTCTTACCAAACTTCCATGAAACTACATTTCACCACATCCTTTCAGTAAGGAAGAAGGAAGACTTGAAAGTTAAGCAGGTGTGCCAACATGGCTTCCACAAATGCTAAGACTGTAATCTCTGTTGGAAGGATCAATGTGCCCAGTCGTTTCTCCCTTTTCCTCCCAGTTGAACTGGTTTACACTGGAAGTCAAGGAATGCATGTGTTCTTCCCCCACTAGCCAAGGTGGTAACTGGCAAAGGGCGTAGGAGCTCCCTATGGTGTTCTTTGTGGGGATTCTGTGGGCTGTGTGTGTGTGGGCGAAGGTGGCAGTGGGCCTGCTTGGTGCTGAGCGTGCTCTCCTTTCTTCCTCTCAGAGTTCAAAGAGGCCTTCTCCCTCTTTGACAAGGACGGCGATGGCACCATCACCACCAAGGAGCTTGGCACCGTGATGCGCTCTCTGGGCCAGAACCCCACCGAGGCAGAATTGCAAGATATGATCAATGAGGTGGATGCTGATGGTGAGCAGGACGTGGGCAGAGCATCAGCTGGGAGGCTGTCTGAGGACAGGTCAAGGAGATGGTGGTGATGGAATGGGCAGGGCACTCATAATCCTGCATGAAGTTAGAGTAATTTAATTTTTCAGTGACAGCATTTGTGCATTAACAAATGCTGAAAGCAACGGTGATGCTTCTCACGGTGTGCAGTAGAAGCCTGGCAGCATTATGTGGATCAGGACTCGCCAGCATTGCCTACAAGCTGAATCCAGCCAGAAGACAGTTTAGCTTCATTGCTGATTTTAATCACCCACCACCTGAACAGGGGGCTGTCCTCATGATTTTGTTGTCGTCATCAGGATGAATGTCCACAGACTTTAGAGCAGTGGTCCCCAACCTTTTCTGAACTGCGGACTGGTTGGGGGGGTGGGGTCCCTGCGTGGGGGGGGCTTGTGGGGGGGCAAGGTGTGCCCGCGGGTGAGGGGTGCACTACTGCAGATGTGCAGGTGGGCGTGGTGTGCTTGCAGGTGAGCGGGGGCATGCACGTGCATGTGGGCATCTGTGGGGGGAGTGGGGGGGGCGGGAGATCTGTCTCTGCGGCCCAGTCCTGCGAAGGCCACGGACAGGGGGTTGGGGACCTTGGGGACCCCTGCTTTACAAAGCAGTCGACTGAAGGCAACTGATTAATTTATGGGGGTGTGTGTTTTCCTTATCTCTTTAGGCAATCAGGCAATGTGGCTGGACGAGAAAAAGACTAGTACTGTCCAGCCAACGCTGCCAACATTTTTGTGTGGCCCTTTCCCTGCCTTTATTTCCCGTTGCTTGAGGGGTTGGAAAAGGCAGTGCTTTCTGCCTGTCCTTTTGGGAACAGGAACACCATTCCCGTTGTCACCTGAGCCTTCAGAGTCATTTACCGAGCTAGAGGGAAAGGGACAAGACTTCCTGATCGCTGGGCCAGCGATCACAGCTGTCGGTTTTCGGTACAGTGCTAAACCGTTGACCTTTCCCCAGGAAATGGCACCATCGATTTCCCAGAATTCCTCACTATGATGGCCCGGAAGATGAAGGACACGGACAGTGAGGAAGAGATCCGCGAGGCCTTCCGTGTCTTTGACAAGGTAGGGCTGGGCAGCTTTGGGGGAAAATCTGGGTTCCAAGCAGGGATTCTGAGCAGCCTGACTGTGGGAAATCCCAGATCAAAGCAAAACAAAGTTCTTGTTTAGGTTTAATGCCCTAACTGCAGGACTGATGTGACTTAATATAAACCTTGCTGAATAGGCTTCATTCTCCTTGGCTGGGGAACCAAGCTTTTGCAAGGGTGTCCGGTATTTCTGTCCCATGAGCTTTTCCTCCCCAAGCAAAAAAAGGCAATGTTTAAAAAAAAGAGGGTGTTTCGCTGAAGACTTAATTGAATGAGATTTTAGGAGCCTTCACCCAAAGCATACTTGGCATGAAATCCACTAGTGGTGGGTTGTTGTTTTTTCCTCTTGGCGATCTGTGATTGCCGCCAGCCCCAGCAGTTGGTTGGCTGTGTTGCAAGGCATACACTTGCATTTGCTTGGGATGACCATAAAACCCTGCGTGAACAGGGCATGACTCGGTGAACGCTGCCCTTGAGTTCTTTATGAGCACCGAGAGTTTTCAGGTCCCCTGGTTGCAGGAGACAAAATCCCTCCCAGGTCCTTATAGACTGGTTTAATGTCGTACTCCCAGCTGCTGTTATTTTAGCCCAGGTTCAGAAGCAGCCCTGATGCAGTAGCTCCCATCTTTTGTATTTTTTTTACACAACATTTGGCTGTATAAATCCAACAAGCTGGCTGTGGCACAAGTTATATTCTGAGGGTACGGCAAATTCCTCCCCCATTGTGCGTTGAGAAAGGTTTTTTGAATGTCAGTTTTGCTTTGATTTTTATCTCAAACCAGTTAAATATACATAAATAATCAGAGTAACTTGAAGGGAGTGTTACCTCACGCGTTATAGTAGAAGTGAACTTGTAGGGGAAGGAGGAACACAATTTGTTTAAGTTGTGGCAATGTTTTATTGATACCTTAAAAGTTATAATTTGGTATGGACTCTGGGTAGTATGACCAAGACAGATGAGGCTTCCCTGATTTGGTCAGCCCTGCTAGACATCAGTTACACTTGTAAAAAAAAAATCCATTAGTGCTAATGGAAGCTTCTGTAAAGCCCATTTGCCCTGTTTCGGGCTGGGGGATCATGGCTAAGGGGATGATTAGCAGTCAATTCCCATGCACTTCAATCTTCTCAAGATTACCCCCATGTGGAGATTAAGCTTCGAAAAACCCTCTTTAGCTCCAGTGGACCCCTTCCCCCACAAGTTTGTGTATTTAGGCAGGCAGGGAGGGGGGAGGGCATGGGGTAGCCCTGCTTTCCTGTGCAACCCCCCCCGCAAAGCATCACAAGGTCATAAAGCTCACTCTTGATGTAGAGCAGTGTGCCCCAGATGTTCTTGGACTGCAACTCCCAGAAATCTTAGCTTGCACAGTTTGTGGCAAATGCTTCTGGGAGTTTCAGGCCAAGAACATCAGGGGGCCCAAGGTAGGGAGGTAGCGTTTTGAGACGGCGTTCGCAGCAAGCATCTGCCTTCTCGAGACCCCACCTCCTTGATGCTCCCCCTGTAACCCACTCCTCCTCTTTTCCCACCTCCAGGACGGCAATGGCTATATTAGTGCTGCAGAGCTACGCCATGTCATGACCAACCTGGGCGAGAAGCTGACAGATGAGGAAGTGGACGAAATGATCAGAGAAGCTGACATAGATGGAGACGGACAGGTCAATTACGAAGGTGAGAGGCCTTAGGAGACGAAAGGCCCTTCCCTGCATCTCGGGTTCTAGCAGCGCTGCAGCAAGCCTGTGTTAGATGCAAACACCTGTTTCAGTTAGTTCTGTGCAGGTATTCGACAAAAAGTTTTAAAATGCCAACTTAAGTTAGAAGTTGGGGGTTAGAAACCTGCGTTGCTGTTAGTATAATAATAGTGGAGGTTTGGGGGGGATGGTTCCCTGCATTGTGCGTAACAGGGAAGGCCCCGCCATCGTGCACATATTCTCGGGATCATTTTTTGCATAAACACTGCCTGATCCCTTGCTGGGTGATGGGTTTTGAACGGCACTTGCCTCAGAGCTTCCTGATTGTCTTTCTGCTTCCCGTCTTCTTTTTCCTGCAGAGTTTGTACAGATGATGACTGCCAAGTAAGACAAGTGGCTTCCGTCTCTCTATCTCTCCCACCCCCGCCCCCTGTACAGAATGGAAGGACGGTCCGCTTCCCATAGAGATCTTAATTCCAGCCCTTCTTGTCGGTGTGGCACATGTTCCATTGACGCTTTAGCGGTGTGTGGCCATTCTCTGCTCTTTCCTCCCCTCTCCCCCTCCCCCTGGTTTACCTGCTAGTGCCCATGGCTGGAAGGTGGCTCAAAAAGCTGGTGAGGAAAGGGGTGAAGGTTCTAGCACTAGGTGGCCTGGGGGGGTGGGGGAGGCAGGAGGGGTGGGGGTGTCCTCCCTTTTTGACTTGCCTCCAGCCGGCTGTCGCTCCAAAGACCGCACCCAGCCCACGAGTAATGTCTGCATCCATGGACTGTTGTGCGCGGCGGACTGCCTCTTTCTGCCATCTGCAGTGGTCTTCCTGGGAGTATCTGCATATCTTGGGTGTATTGTAACTGTTAAACCCCCCCCCCCCCCCAATAATTGCCATACCCTCCCCTTCCCCCTTTCTCTTCCTTTCCAATGGCTTCAGGGAATGCTTCTGTTCCATTCCAGTTGGTGTAAGGTTTCTTTTCATTCTTCTTCTTTTGAATAAAGTCTATGTGTTTCAAACGGGTGGGGCCGGCATCCTTTTGCAGTGCTCCTTCCGCCTTTTCGGGACGGAAGGTGTAAAGGTGTGTGTTTTTCTTCCCACCTGACTAGGAACTGATCCTTGGGGCTGTATCCCAGCCAATTTTCAGCCCCATTTCTCTCAGCTCAAGAGTGGTTTCCTTGCAGCTGCTGTTTCGTGTGAGCCTGTGAGTCAGCAACAGGGCAGTTACTGCCACTTCTTGGTTCTTCAGCTTGTGGGTGGCTTAGCACTGAGCTGAAAGCCAATACAGAATCATAAAATGATGGGAGTTGGAAGGGGCCTCTAAGGCCATCAAGTCCAACCCCTTTCTCAAGGCAGGCATCCAAATCAAAGCAGATCTGACAGAGGGTTGTCCAATTTTCTCTTGAATGCCTCCAGCGTTGGGGTGCTCACCTCTGTAAAGCACAGTTGGGCTTGGGTGGGGAGTGCAAGTCTGATACAGAGGAAAAGATTCTTGATCTCCACGTTAGCTGTCAGGCAGGGGAGAGAAACTCCTGTAAATTACTGTTTTGGTGTACAAATAATGGGAGCACAGAACAGAACTCAGAGCCGCTCCACTGGCTCACGTTGCATTTTGGGCACCTTATATTGACACCTGTGTCACGTCCTAGGCTGCTCTGGAGCCATATGCATCATGCCAAGTGAAAGTAATTTGCTTGGTCCTAATGCCAAGGGAAGGACAAACACACTGGCTTCAGAGGTGATTTTTATTTTCAAATAAAAAATGCACATGGTTTGGTTGCATGGACGAGATGCCCAATGGCCGATTCTTGG
Source organism: Intellagama lesueurii (assembly GCA_037013535.1). Classification (NCBI taxonomy): domain Eukaryota; kingdom Metazoa; phylum Chordata; class Lepidosauria; order Squamata; family Agamidae; genus Intellagama; species Intellagama lesueurii. The sequence goes on along the minus strand of JBAJHW010000019.1, from coordinate 1,171,643 downwards.
CTGCTTGTGCTGCTTAGAGAAAGACTTAAAGTACACATCATCCAATCTTCCACCATCTCTCTTCAGCAGAGCATGGGGAGATATGGCAGTTAAGACACACACACACACACACACAAATATGTATTTATATATATACACGCACACGTATATTCTGTTGCCCCAAGGAGGGGGAGATCCCTCCCTCCCCAAATAAAACAGCTGCCAGTCACAAAAAATGTAGAGGAGGGGCACAACAGGGCAAGACTGGTCGGGTAGCGCCTCTGCTACAAACTTAAAACCGGATTGGAAACCAGATTTAACTGTCCTGCCATCCCACAAAAGGGGAAATGCTGTTTTTGTCATGGTGTGGAGAACTCCTGGGTAGAAATCCCTCCGTTTTGTAGAGTTCCTTTGTTAAAGAGTCCACTCAGAACAGGTCTGATGCCAGTTTAAAATGGGTAGCATGGCTGGGGAGGAAGGAAAGCATCAGCACCTCTTCCTACTCCAACAGCAATATTGCAGCCGAAATGAATGCATATTTTCTCTCCCTCCCTCCCCCCCGTTTCCTAAAATCTGTAGGAAATATTTTGGGGCAGCACTGGGATTAAGTCTTTGGAAAAAATGAATTGCACCTTGTGTCCAGGAAGGAAAAAGTTTGGGTTATTGTTATTTTTTCTTTAATGGAGGAGAATTTAGTGGTTTTATACTCCTGACTCCCAACAGAGGTGGCAGGAGAGGTGGGAAATTGGAGGGGGTGGTGGTGGAAGAGAAAAGTTTAGATTAAATATTCTTAGCATAGTTTGATACGAACATCAAGATCAGTTCCAACTGGTAGAAGAGTTTTCTTCACCTATCCAGGGCGAGTAAAGCTGATCACTGAGAGGTGTCCGAACTGATTAACAGGAATCGCCACACTACAAATTTAATCTAGTCTAAATGGATACTGTCCAGCAGTCTGAAATAAATCCCCCCAATTTCCACACGTCTTGAGGGGTTTCCTATGTTTTCAGGTAGTTTATAGCTCTAATTGCACACCCCTTTAAAGTGACTTAAACAAGCTTCCCTTTGCTTCCATCCTTTCAGGCCTCTTTCCAGAACCTGTACATATTTATCATAACATTTTTTAATTCCAGATTAAATAATCCAGAATTAACATGTGCACACATTCCCATTTTTCCCCACCCTAATATTTACTGACACTTCTGTTTTAACAAATAATTTCTTTCCATCTTACTGAGACGCACCAATAAATGCCAAGTAATCGGAATCCTTGGACTGCCCTATAAACATTTTTTAAAAAGTTGCATGACATGTGGACTTCTCACAAACTTTAAACAGAACCTTTCTGCTGTGTAAGCAAAAGCGGGATGTGAAAGTTACTAGAATTGATGTTGCAGTATGAGTCACATTCAGCTACGTAGAAATGGTTTGGATCTCAGCTAATAGTAATAAATTTGATCTCTTCAACTGGGATGTCTCTAAAATGGTAAAAAAAAACCTAGTGACTAAAATCCAAACTACTGTTCATTTTACCGATCCTACCAAGTTTAGTGCAATCCAGGTTCTGTACTAAAATCAACGAGTTTTTTAATGCTGCTTTGTAATATGGGGGAAATGCTAGTTTTTAAGTAAAATCTAGTTTCAGTTGGGATTAAAAGCTGCAAAAAGGGGTCAAGTTAACAGATTCCTGTTTTCACTGATATCCTTAAGTCCTTCCCACAATAGTGGTAAGTAAGGGAATAATTCTCCCTTGCATTCTGAATTCAAATGCGCGATTCAACAAATGTATACCCCACACCCGCCTTCAGTATTTTTTTTAAAAAAAACAGTAATTTCTTCTCTCTTGAAAATATACTCTCTCCCTCCCCTACAATACTCCCACCCCCTAAACCCACATTTTTGCAAAGTCTCTGAGCTTATACAGATTGCTCCAGCAGAGCCCGATCATAAGGCAGAAACGCAAGACCGTTCCCCAAACTATGAAAACATCCATTAGAGCTCTTCCTGCCCTGACTCTGTGCTTAAGGATTTTGGGGCATTTCTTTCTGGACCAGGGGGAACAGAGCAGGTCCTCCTGGCTTACACCAAGGTGATGGCTGACTTCCGCCTTTCCCCTGGTTTCCTCTGAAAACCCAGCTCTCAGGCCTGCCAATTCTCTGAATGAGCTTCAGGATTTTGCCTAATTTTTACGTTGTCTGGGCTTCCGACGGCCACGCAGAAACGACGCAAGTCAGCTTCCCTTTCAGGAGACGCGAGGGCTGCTCAATTTCTGTGCCAAGCCAAAAAAAAAAAAAAAAAAAAAGGGGGGAACCAGGGGTGCTAGAAGGAGGGGCGTGATACTCCATAGGAGAAACATTTCACATAGCCCTCCCCCGTAAGTAGCTTTGTCCCCCCAAAACGAACAACCCCCCCGCCCCACTCCTTATAAAAACATCAAAATGAATGGAAAACACCCCCCCTCCCACCCAGCGGTATTTGGAGAGCCATATCCAATTGCTTAACTGCAACCCCTGACCTTTGCCCCTTCGACGCCAGACCCAGGGCAGGGGGGAAAGGGACCAGCCCTCTTGCATGTTGGGAGTGTAAGGGGGAGGACGAAGGCAGGGATCCACCAGCCCCCCCCCCCTTTGATCTATTTTTAAAAAAGCGCAAAGAAAGTCACAAGACCCAGGCTCCTCACCCTGGTGGCAAACCCTGAACAACTCTCAGAAATGGACATTGATTTGGCATTTTTTAAAGGGGGGGCAGCTTCCCTGGGTTTGCCCGGCAGTCTCCCTCTTCTCCCGACAGCAGATCCTTGGCGAACACCCTACGCCCCCCCTCCCAAGCTCACAGTCTGAATGTTCACACAGACCTTTGCCGCTTTTTAGCAACAAAAGGGGGCCTGCCGTGAATGGGGCGAAATCGCATCGTAAGGGGCTGGCAATGGGAAAGGCGGCGGGCGGGCGGGCGAGCGGTACAGAGGAGGCTTCCGGCCCCGACAGCAACATAGACAATAAATACCCACTTCCCTCCTGCCCTGGAGCGCGCATCCCTCTCTCCTGGGGTTGCTACGACGGGGGGTCGCGGCGAACTGTGGGAACCTTGGCCTTAGGGGGACGGGAAGAGGTGGTGGAGGAGGAGGAGGAGGAGGAGGAGGTGCTGCTGCTGCGTCGGGCTTCGGCGCCGGTACTGGACATTTTGAGCTTGCGCCGTTTGGCGAGGGGAGCGTTCTCCACACTCTTCAGGAAGAAACCTTCCCGCTTGCCCTTGTTAAAGGCCTGGGGGGGCAGAGGGAGAAGAAAAGAGTTTAGCGTGTCAAGGTTTGCCCCTCTTTCTTTGTTTCCAGATTCTCACAGGGCTTCCTGCATACACCACTGCTTAAACCCGCCTGGGTCTCCCATCTCTCTACTAACCCCCTCCGAAATCCACTTTTGCTCTGGGATTTTGCTGGGACTGTGCGTCTTGCCAGCCCCGACACCACCATCTAACAAGCAGGAGTCATTCCGCATCACATCAAAACTCCTAACTCTGTGCTTCCATTGTTTCGGCCCCTTCCAGAGCACATTGGTGCTTTGCAACAGTGCATGAGTAATTTTTGGCAAAGCAAAACCAGTTGCAGCCACAAAATTCCAGGCACTATCGCTGCCGGCCCTCCGTTGCTTTTCTGTTCCACTGCTCTGGGATGCTCACAACAAAAAGCAATCGGACAGAAACAGATTGCCGCTTCGTACAGTAAAAACAGCAAAAAGAAAAGAAAAAAACTCCAGCATTCTCTCGCACCACAAAGTAAAATTCTCCTCTTACGGAGTTTGGGGGTGGGGGTGCCAGGCTCACCTACAAATTCCACTCCCCGCCTCATGCAAAGATGGCCCTCGCAACACATTTACAGGGATTGTGTGTCTCACCATAAAGGCAACGTTGACGCCCGTTCGCACGGCGGGCCCTGAGCTCTCCAGAATGTCCGGAGTCATGAGGGGGGTGGAAGAAAGGGCACTCCCGTCCAGGAGCCACTCGCTGTAGCGCAAGCTTGAGATCTTCAGCCGTTTCACAGGATCCACCGTCAGGAGACCTGGCCGTACAAGAGGGGGAAAAGGGTCAGATTAGGAATTGTTCAAAGACGGAAAATGCAAACGCCTGCTGAGCAAACCCAGCGAGCTTTGGCCCCTAATTTTCACTCGTGACACAGAATCTTCCCAGCCTACTCCATGTAAATACCACTCCTCCTGGAGGCCGTGTGGATCAAAAAAGCACATACCTTCCCCTTAATTTTTTCTTTTCTTTTTCATACTCCCTCACAGCTAAGGGTTTGCAAATTTAATAGATGCAGGCATGCACCCGAAGTCCAGAAGTTCAATGAAAGGCAGCCAAAAACCTCAGTGCAATTTGCTGCTTCATTTATTTACTTCATCAACACTCCAGGTCAAAACAATACACCTTAACCACTGTTGGGCAGAATTGGGCTGCCTGTCCATTTAATTTTTTTTTAAAATCATCCTAAAGATCAAGTGCTTTCCAGTTATCCTAACTCCCTTTTTTTTTGTTCGCTACAACACACCAGTAAGGCAGGAGCAGCTAATTTAACAGCAGGCTTGGCGCAGAACAGCTTCTGAACATTTCCTCATATTTATCAACTAAAGGTTTTATTGAAAAGCAGGGTTTTAAAAATATATTTGTTTGAAAAGGGTCATTCTCATGATTCTGCCCTTTGCACTGAAAGAGGTAGGCTGAATTATTCAAAATAATCTCAGCATTTTCTGATGTCTTCTAATCACTTGTTTCAGGTACAAAACGCCTGAGCAGTACCTACCGATCCTCTTACATTTCTAAACCCAGAAATACTAATCTCATTTTGGGATTTTCTTTGGACCCAGAAGGCTCATCTTGGCTCAAACCCTTAAATTCTCCCCTGTTACAAAGAATCTCAAGAACCCACTGGAGTTTGCCTGCCTTTTCTTCAGCCAGAAACCCATTTCCCTGTTCCCCTATCTATCGATCTGAAGATGCGGTCCCCCCTCGTCACCTCTAACCAGCTCCTTTGCCTCTTCCGACACATTCTTCCACGGCTCACCCTCCAGGGAGAACCGACCTTCCTTGATCTTGTGCATGATCTCAGCTGCGTGGCTGGCCGCACTTCCTTCTTGACTGCTGTGGAAGGGGGCCTGTCCAGAGAGCATGGTGTACTGCAAGGTTTCGGGGGGGGGGGGAGAAAAACACAGAGGTGAGAACTGGGTGATGCTACTTGTGCGGCCCCTACAGATTTTGGATGATGGGAAAGTGGCTTTTCTTTTAGCTGTGCCCCTTGAAGAAAGCAGGACCACCAGAAGAGGGCGGAGATAGGATGGTTCCCCATCAGCTAAATTATCTGGGCTCTTCCAAAAAAACTAGTGATATGGAGAAGGGGCAGGCTCCTAATATGAAACTACTGAGGTGATAATTCTCAGTTTGTTCTGCTTTCTAAGTAAATTTCTTAACCGTCCCTGCCAGCTACCCTACTTCTTGGAGACGGAGAGGGGCTGGGATGAGGCATAAAATGAATAAGTAACAGCCGCCAGAAATCAGGTGAAATCCCAATGTTTTAGAAAGCAATGAAGCAAAGTTCCTAGCCCTCATGCCTTGCGAAGGAAAGCCCAAGAAAGAGGTCAGTAAGTAATGGGAAGCACGGAGGTGGTGCTGAATATAGGAAACACGGTGGGCCCTGTTGCAAGGAAGAAAGACATGATAACTGGAAAATTGTCTGAAAATGAATGGTGATGTTGTACACCGCCTTGAAATCTGTCACGACAAGATGTGGTACAGTGGGATCCTGGTTTCCGCAGGAGATCGGTTCCAAGACACACACACACACCCCATGGATACTGAAAAATGCAGAAGTATCCAACACTATACATTGCATGGTCTCTGGCTCCCTCTAATGGCCATTTCTGGTAAATCCACCCTGGAAGTGGATTTAATAGCCCCTGGGGCTATTGGCCGATACTGATCCCGTGGATAGTCTTGTCCTACTGTATACAGAAGCTTTAATACACACACAAAGGGGCAGCCATACCAAAGGAAGACAGCAAAGGGCCAGAGAAGCATCTGATTTGGGGTCTGCCCCACCTACCAGGATGACCCCAAGGCTCCAGAGGTCACAGGACTCGTCATAGCCCCCATCCTGCAACAGCTCAGGAGCGGCGTACTGCAAGGTGAAGCAGGGCGTCTGCATGGGCTGCGAATTCTGTGGCCGGAGGCGAGCGAAGCCAAAGTCTATCACTTTCACGGGGGCGCCTTCCGATTCGTCCGCGTACAGAATATTCTAAGAGAAAGGAAATATCATGAATGGTGTTGGAACGCCATTAGGTAGCCACACGGCACCCTGGCTTTTCTTCCCTGTACCCCATTTCCCTGGGTAAGGCAGAGTCCAGCCACGCCTGGGTCCTAAGCTCTTAAAAGGATTGTCTCATGGGAATGGCCAGGGTTACTTTCAGCAAAGCCCAGCCCTTCTGGGGTGCTCAGGCTAGCTTTCGGCCTCCCTTGTAGAACCCGAGCTCCGTTTTATCCAGATGTTGATGGCAGGGGGGGGGGGAATTTGCTTCTTCCACACTTCAGTCACCAACGTTAACTCAACATTCCCCACCCGTCGGAAGGAGAGCTGGGGTGAAGCTGAAGAACGAAGCACTATAACTGCATCAGGAGAGATCGGGGTTCAAATGTCCACTCGGTTCTGAAGCTGACTTGTGCAAGTGGGTTCTTGTATGTCACAGGAGTGTTGGGAAAAAAATTTTTTTAAGAGTAACTCCGCGTAAAACTACCTAAAACTGCTTGAAAGCTGTGCTATAAATCTGAGATGAGAACTTGTCCTGGCTGATCACAAAATCATAGAATAATGGAGTGGGACGGGGCCCATAAGAGTCCAAACCCTTGCTCAAGGCAAGAACCCAAATCTAAGCAGATCTGACAGTGGTCCAATTTTCTCTTGAAGGCCTCCAGCGCTGGAACGCGCACCACCTTGCAAGGTCATGGGTCCCACTGTCGTCCTGCTCTAACAGTCACAATGTTTTTCCTGATCTTCAACCGAAATCTGGCGTCCTGTCACTTGAGCCCATGGGTGCGTGTCCTGCACTCTGGGGTGATGGAGAACAGAGGGAGCGCTTGCCACAGCTTAAGAAAACGTGTGTTTCTAAGCGAGATGAGCATTGCCAACCGCATCAGAGAGGGCTGGGGAAGTCACAGGAGTTTAACACATCTGAAGGGCAGCAAGTTGGAGGGAACCAAGAAGCTGCCATTTTGGACCATCTACGCCAGTGGCTTCCCAACCTTGGGTCACCCAGGTTTCCTTGGACTGCAACTCCCAGAAATCCCAGGCAGCACAGCTGGTAGTGAAGGCTTCTGGGAATTGCAGTCCAAGAACACCTGGGTTTCCCCAAGCTTGGGAACCAATGATCTACGTCAATACTGTTGACTCTGAGCAGCAGTAATGGCTTTTCAGGGTTTTAGGCTGGAAGCTCTACCCAGAGACGTCTGGTATTCCTAGATAGCTTCTATCCAAATATGAAACTTGCTTCATACCCAGATCAAATGAGATCAGCGTTTTCAACATGGCTATTAAAAAAAACAAGCAAACTCTTACACTCTGTACTCATTTGGAACAATTTAGGACCTGCTCTTGATTTCCCCAATGGCCACAGTTTTAAATAACCTAAGCTAAAATTTATCTGGAACATCCTTCTGCGGTGGTGTGTGGTGGCAGAAAAGCTGCTAGAGATGGTGGTGGGCTTTCTTTTTCTCGCTACCTCCCCGTCATCATCATCAAGGTTGCAGAACCTCCGGCAACCTAATAAAACCTGAACACAGCGGTAAGCATCCCCCAGAGCATCCTTATTGCATTACCAGCCCTCCCTGGTACCTCAGGCTTTAGGTCACGATGCACCACCCCGGCATCATGCATAGAGCTGACGGCAGAAACCAGGCTGCGCATGATCTGGCTGGCTTCCGATTCGCTGAAGTGCTGCTTCTTCTTGATGCGGTCGAGAAGCTCTCCGCCTCGGAGCAGTTCCATCACGAGATACGTGTGGTACTGTGGAGGAAGGAAGGGCCGCAGAGTGAAGGCAGCAGCTTCAGGGCCCCATCCAGGATACTCGCAGAAACATAAGCCAATGCGTCAAAGGCACATCGTTCCCAGAGGCCATGATGGAAAACCCGCAAGCAAGGAAGGGAGAACCCCCCCCCCCCGGCTTATGATCCCCAATAGCTGAGATTATTCAACGTTATTTGTGATTCATTCTTCCCCTCCCTCCCAGTAACTAAGGCATAAATAATTATCTGGCCATACTGGTATAACAAAAGATAAGCTGGCAGCCTTTGCCACATAACCGTAACTTTAAAAAAAAAAGGATATAATTATAGTTATACAGGTTGTGTTATTATGCAAAACAGTATTTTGTTCTACAGGTCAGTGGCTTGTACCGTTCTGATGGTTTTCTTTTTAAACAACCAGTCAGACAAACCAACCAAACAACCATTCTATGTTAGACGCATCTGCGTACAAAGAAAGTAAAAGAAAGAAAGAAAAAACCTTTTAAAAAATTGTACGTGATAGCCACCGACTACTGTGGGAGCCTTTGGAATTTTAACTACTAATTTATTTTTAAATTTAATTTTCCAAGATCCGGACACTGGAGGTTACATGTAGCCAATAGAGCAAACAGTTAAGTCTAAACAAGTTTAGATCTAGAAACAGGGGTCCTGAGTCCTTGGCTTGGAAAATTTCCATCCCAAATTTGAATTCAGATCTGATCCTCATCAAATAATGAGCTTTATGGCTGCCCTAAACAAAGAATAGGACATTTTCTGTGCTATACCGGTGTGATTTTTTAAAAAAAAATATGCATAAGATATAAACTGCCCTGGGAGCTATTATAACTAAAATATCATTTTTAAAGCTTTTGTTAAGAAAAGATGGGGGAAAGGAATGTGGTATTACAGGGCCTCTATGTGGGGTGTGGAGGGGGGATGATTTGATAACAATAATGATAATCATCATCTTAGAACTGCAGAGCTGGAAGGGACCCTATGGATCATCAAGTCCACACCCCCCCCCCCCCCCGTTAAGGAGACACGGGAGGAATCGAACTCCCAACTTCTGGCTCTTTGAAAGCAAAAAAAAATTAGAAAGGTCACCTGGTCATGATGGACGTCATGTAGCTTGACAATGTTTGGGTGGGCTTCACAGATCTGCAAGGCAGCCACTTCGCGCTGTGTGTTTGCTTCCATCCTGGATTTAAGGACAGAAAGGAGTCATAAACGTGGCTGCTTGTCAGTTCAACGCCATGCGAAGGAGCCGCCAAACCGACAGAAACCGTACCGTTCGTTCACCTAAACGAGGGGTTCCTTCCTCCCAATGTTCCAAAACTGCAACCTACGTGCCGTGCCCTGTTGTCGGTTAGGTTGGCTAAGCCTTACAGGTGTGGATGTCTGTCGGGGAGATCTGGAGGGCCACCTGATTCCCAAGACCTGGGCCAGAGGTTCACTTGTCTCGGTGAAGAAGGTCAGGAGAAGTGTTTTAAAAGATGCCTGAAGGCAGGGGTGTCTGGATGAATATTCAGGGTAGTACCTCCCACCCACAAGGTCACAAGCTGTCCCCGGCTGCAGCTTCTCTACCTCTCGACGAGGCTTTGCATACCAGGCGGCAGTCCTTATATTCTGATTGGCCGGATACATTAAAAATTCCCAGCGGGTTGAACATCCTTAGTCCGGAGCATCCCACCAGGGAGTTCTGGGCAGCTGTTTGAAGCACTTCTAGTGCCCCCCTGCCTCGTTCGAGCTCATCTAGTTCTAGGCTGTCCCTCTACACCATGAAAGTTCAAGGAAAGCCAATCTATGCATAGGACACCACGAAGATTCCCACCAGTTCGCATCGCTCAGCAGGTCATAGGCGTGTGAGGTCAATATCCTCAACCGCAATGCTGCCACAGCTAGACCAGTCTCACCTTTTGCTGATGATCTTGACGGCGAATTCTGCTCCGGTTTGGCGCTGCCGGCAGCGACGGCACAAGGAAAAGCTGCCCTCGCCCAGTGGCGGTTCCTTCAAGTCCATCTCGTACTTTTGGAAGAACGACGAATCCTTGGCGGGAGGAGAGGGAGTCAGAGCAGAAGTCAGGCGGGCTTCCCTGCGGAGAGTTCCTCCCAAGCCCACCCATTTTGGGAGAACCCCTAACTTTGCAGGGGTGGGCAATGAGCAGCCCTCCAAGGTGTCGCTGGATTGAACGCCCAGCAGAGGATAAAGGGATTCTGAGAGTTATAGTCCCAGAATCCCCAGCTCCCACGATCTGTCTGTCTTCAGATATCATTAAGTCTCTATGTCATGTCATCCCTGATAATTGAGGAAGAGTGGCCAGTTTGGCCGGGGTGTTTCTGGAGATCTGCTTAAAAACAAGTACCTTTTCCTATCTGTGCTGTTGAGAGAGTGCGAGTCTGCTTCCATCTCTCACAAGCATCCTTCCCCAGATCAGAGAGGATCATCACCAAGGAGAAAGCCCAACAGAGGTTGGCCTCAATAGATCTTTAGGAGTCCAGACCCAGATCCAGGTTGGAAGGACTTGGGATTTACCTTGCAGGTAAAACTCCTGCCCACCCAACCTGGCATCTTTTCTTCATACTCTTTCTTAAGGTGCAGCCTATCACAGAAGGCCAGAGGAATCTCCCCTTGCACATGATAAAATATGGGAGTGGCTTGAAAGTGATCAGCTGGACCCACCCAACTCAAACACCCTGATGCTTCATTTTCAGTCCAGATCCACTCCAGGACAGATGGGGGAAAAAACCCTCCATCGGCGACTCTCTCGATCTTTGTAAAGAGTGCTGACCCAGCAGTTCCCAAACTTGCAGGCGTTTCTCTCCTTCCCGCGTCAGGTCCTTACCTTCATCATGGCGCTCCGGGCCACGGCAGCACTTCCTGGGCGCTCCCCAGCCACGGCAGCCCCAAGCACGTCAGCTGTCACAGCATTGCGGTTGAAGAGGATGGAAGGCGCAATGAAGGAATACCCCTTTTAAAGAAGAACAACAGCATCCGGTTCAGCAAAGCTCTGCGGTACCTGAGAACCCATCATGCCACCGTTTCATGGGACCTGTGAGCTGAGCTGAGCAACCAACAAACTCCGGTGGCAACACCTCTGATTTTTTTTTTCTCCCCAATTTCCGGCCGCAGATTCACACTATTTAATGGTTTCCATGAGCAACAATAACACATTGTGATATTCACTTTGCGAGTTGAATTGCCTTCCTTTTAGCTAATAATGGTTAAAACCATTGTTTCTGTTTATACAGAATGACCTGGGGGATTGATTCCAAGCCCCCCGTGGACGCTGAAAACCACAGAAAATAGCAAATACTATACATAGCATGGTTTTCCCTTTCATCAGAATCAAAATAGCCTAACGGGATTAAAACCATCCTGTTGAATCAAAAGACTTACCCATTAATCAACTAATTTTGGTCAAGCAATCAAACCACTTTAAGCTTGCCGCCATGCATGTAAGAAGACTAGTGTATCAAGAAGTATATTTTAATCTAGTTTCCCTTCCTGAATCGCTGGCTGTCTAGACATACAGAATCTTTTTATGTGTTTGTTTAAAAAGTAAGTAATTTGGAAGAGCACTAAAATATATGCTCAGTCCCATTTCCAACTCGGTAGTGGCCAAGAGCCCCATAAATCCTGTGATTTTTAGGGCTTGCCATATTTACAGGTCAATGCGGCAGAAATCTGCATGGAGGGGACTTGACTGAGTTCAACAGGGCTTATACCCCAGCGGAAGAGCAGAAAAATGCACCCTTCAAAGCAGACTTGTATAGAGGCTGGACTGTTAGTCAACGGATTAATTACACAGACTTAGAAGTATTTTTATTGTCTAAAAAGATGCCTACAATCAGTCCATCAGTAGAGAGGCAGAATAACATTGGTGGGTGGATCTGTAGGGAGGGAACTGCATCAAAAGCTCTGCTATGCAGATGCCAGGACACCAGAAATTGAGGCAGCTTTTGACTTCTTTTTCCTTGCTGCTGTATACCTTTTTTTTTTAAGGGAAAAAAAAATCTAGACTACATAAAACAAACCCCTTCCCTTTCAAAGAAGACGAAAATCAGCTCCAGAAATTAAGGTTTTTGTAGGTGACTAACTTTAAAACCAATAATAATAATAATGATTTAATTTCTCTCCTGCCCACCTCCTTTTGCAAGTCACAGCTCAAATATTTTTAAAAAACTGATGTTTTACAAGCACAATAAATTACTGTCTCAAAGCTGGTCTTCGTGATGCAACTACTTTTTAAAAAAATGCAGCTGGCAAAGCGGTGCCTTCCAAAGACCTTCCTCATGGAAAGAGAAAATGTATATATTTATTACATTTATATCTCGACCATCTAGTGATGAGCTGTATCAAGAAGTACATTTTAATCTGGGGCCCCTTCCTGAAAGCAGCTTCTGATGCTAGATAGACCAACATCCCTTTATCTGGACGACAGGCCTTAGTGGTTTTGCATCACACGCAAATGCAGATTTTTCTTTAATAAGAGCTGACAAATCCTTCTGTTTTGAATCACTTCCTAGCAGCGTAATTGGGCTTTTGGCTCCCAACAGGACTGCAAATTAGAGAATGGAAACAAGGAAGCACTAACGAGAGTTCTGAAACTTACAGCCAAGGGGGAGAACAGGCAGCTGGCAGGAAACTAGAAGGATTTTTTGAAAAGCAAAAGCAAAAACAAAGCACATAACATGGAGGAAAGTGCCTTCATTCTAACCCCATGGTCCACGGATGAGGAAGAACTTCCTGAAACGGCCCGATCAACAGCAACAAACGCCGCCCGGACGTGAAAACAAATGGAGCGATTCTGCTTATATACTCATGTTCTTGAAACATGATTGGGAGGGGGGGGGAAGCATGGCTGCTGTCACTTGCCTTGGGGGGGAAATGTCACTCTCAGGCTGATTCCATGTATGAGTTGTAGCGAATTAACTAAGAAATGAGTCAGTCGCCGCAGCATAATTTTGCATCTGGGAGAAACTGACAGTTCTTGAGCCAATGGTATTTTCTTTGCTGTTGGATGTTGTACCAGCGACGCTGAAGCTGGCATCGCCTTAGAAGGAAGCATTCACTCGAAGGAAATGTTCCTTCTTGCTAAACTGCCTTTTTAAATTAGTAGTCGCATTTAAAATTGAAGTTAAACAACAAACTATATTTTGCTGTCAGGCTCATGCAGCTTATTAAAGTTAATTAATTGTTTTGGCCATCTCAGCCTTCCCCCCGATGCATGTCAGGGGTGTTGGCAAGTCTTTGGGTCTGAGTCCTGAGTCCGCATCTTGGGTGCCAAGGCCTGAGTCCCAAAAGCCCCAAGTCTTGAGTTCAAAACAAGCCTCCCCCCCCCAGAAAAAAAGGGAGGGGTGGGCGGGTTCCGAGTCGCGAGTAGAGTCCAAATCGGGTCACTGATACGACTTAAGCCCGGCTTGACAGCAAGTCCCGTGACTTGAGTCCACATCTCTGATGCACTTCCTCCAGAAGACCACTCTAATTCCCATAACCTATGGGGCTATGCTGGCAAGGGGATCATGGGAGTTGTAGTCCATCACACTGGAGGCCATGAGGCTGGGGAAAGCTGATGGAACCAACGAACTGCTTCGACATTGGGGGCCTGATCTAAAATGTCTGACTCATTTCTATGAAACGATACCCCAGGCATCGGAGGAAGCTGGCCCTGCTTATTTTTTAAAGCATAATTCACAAACTCTCTCTGTTTCCCTTTCAAGGGGGCAGCCGCTTCTCCCAGCTGGGCCCCCACGTGGCAAATTACGCTGAGGTTTGGACTTTTTTCACAACAAAAAACTAGTTAAAGTAACTAATTACTTTTCCAGATTCTGAAAGAGGTGGAGAGAGGCGAGAGAGCGCTACAGCGCGGGAAAGCAGGGGCGTGCAACCTGTCATCGGAGGTATGCACGCCATCCTAAGCGACATTTCACACCTTCTATTACAAAATGTCTGTGCAAAGCCCTGGGAAATCTCTCTGATCTCCCAACAGCACAGCTTGGAAAAATGACTATCTTAGGGTTCCGGGAGGCAGTGCAAATCGGTAACTTCCCCAAAGTTTGGCCAGCCGTCCGCCGGCCAGGAAGGAAGTGGTCGAAGAGCGCAAAGAGAGGAGAAATTGGAACGAGGAGCGACAAGTTGAGAAAGTGACAAGTTGGTAGCAAGAAACATAAACAGGTGGCGCACGGCAGGCCTGCAGCCTTGCCTGCCGATGGCACAGAACTCACAAACAAAAATAATTCTTGAAAACAGAAACCAGCTTCTCAACTCCGTTTGAACGGCCTCCTCGAATTAAGCAGCCCTGTGTTTCACCTGACAGACACGCATCCTAGCAAACCAGAATGATTATCCTCTCCCGGGGTTTAGTATTCGAAGGGTTCAGGTGAGAAAGAGAACATTTCTCTGTTCGCTCTCTGCTAATTCTGTCCTCCATCCCTTCTCTTCCCCCCCCCCGCCCAAAAATTAAACCTTAGATCAGGGGTGAGCCAAGCGCAGCCCTCCACGTGATGCTCGCCGACCACCTCCCACAGCCCTCTTCCCAAGCAGAGCTGACGGCAGGGGATAGTGGGCACTGTAGTCCGTCTGGAGGGCCCACCCCCCCCGATCTCTGCAAAATATCCTATTTCAAGAAATCATCGGCAAGAAGCCAAAGGCTGCCGATCCAAAAGGTCTCTGGCATTCACCTGGAAGACACGGTCGAGGTTGGGGGGAGTCCCGGCGGGGGAGTAGATGGGTTCTAAGCTGGTGAATTCTTCGGCGAAGTTTCGCACGTCCAGCTCACTGCGAATCAGGGGCTTGAAGGGGGGCTTCACCTGGCGATCGGCTAGTTCGGTCCAGTCCAGGCCCTGGGGAGAGGAGTCCAGGTTAAGGGCACCGATAACATACAGACACCAACAGTGTTAGCCGTCCTGCTCACTTCCTTTTCCTGGAATCGAAAGGGCTGACATGCTTGTAAGCAGGAATTGGGGCTTCGGACAGAATCGTGTTCTGCGCTGTCTTGTCTAGCCTTTCCTAACCTCCATGGAGGAAGTGACAGGAGCTAAAGCCACTTTTAAACTGGTTTGCGTGGGTGCCGTGTAGACACAGGGAACAGAAGGGCTGGGGGCAAGAATGCCTTTGGCATTCTAGATGCTTTGGACTACAACAACCAGAATCCCCTGCCTGCATGGCCAATGACAAAGGACCATGTTGTCGTCGTCGTGGGCCATCAAGTTGGGACTGACTTATAGCGACCTTGGCGGGGCTCTTTCAAAGTAAGTGAGATATTTTAAGGAGTGGTTTTACCAGTTCCACTGCCCCAGTGAGTTTCCGTGGCTGAGCAGGGATTCGAACCCAGGTCTCCTGAGTCCTAGTCTGTCACTCTCTCCACGGCACGACCCCAGGAATCCCACTGGATGGGCAATTAGTAATTCTGGAAGTCAGAGTACAGGGTGGTTGTTGTTGTTGTTTTGCTAGCCCGGAGAGGAGCGCTAAAGTCAAACCAACGCTGTTGTGGGTGCAAAAACCAAGATAGTGGGCCTTCTTCTGAAAATTCCCTTCAGCTCAGACACGAACGGAGCAAATCATGGAATAACTGTCACCGATCTTCTCCGTTTCATTCTCTGTAAGCAGATAGGCATCAACCCTCAACTTCAAAAACATCCTGTAAGTTTCCAGTGCTTTCTTCTTCCAAAATAAAATAAAATAAAATAAGCCAGGCCTCATTTTGAAAAAAAAAAAAAAAACTGCTTCTGGGAACTTCCTACCACTCAGGGAAGCGACGAGTCTGAAACCACACGGCAGCCACAACTTCCCCAAATCCTGACTTCCACTACAACCCCCATCCAAGTTGCTGGGGATGGGTGGGTGTTGTAATCCAACCCATTTAGACGGCATTGTTTTGTGTTAGACTAAGGGGGGGGGGGATAATCAAGTTTAAGAGGGTGTGTGTGTGTGTGGAAAGGAGCCCCCCAGGTGGCGACAGGTCGGCAGTCCTGGCGCACTCTGGCAACCTTCCGCACCCTGGAAAGAAGGACACCAGACCTCACCGTGAAGAAGGGGTGGTCTTTGATCTCCAGGGCTCCCGTGGGCCCCGATCCAAGACGTTTCTTGGGATCCTTGCACAAGAGCTTCTGCAGCAGGTCACGGGCCACGGGGCCGATGACGGACGGGAACGGAGGGTTGCATTTCAGGATCCGCCTAGAACCCAGACACGGAGCCGTCACGATGGGCAGCCTTCCAACCTCTCCCCTTCCCCTGCCCCCCTTACGCTTTTGCCTTCGAATCCAGTTCCCAGAAGATTAGGTGAGGACGGGCCAGGTGGCGTTTGGCCTGCTAGCTTCAGCATCAAGGAGGCCCAAATCTTCCCGGCGCCCACTGGCTCTTTTCCCAGTTTTGCCCACACCCTGACGCTCATGCCAACCCTGCTCTCATCAGCCATCCTCTTTGGCCTTTCCTGTCACTCACTTGGCAGTTTATGCTTGGGTGTGTGTGTGTGTGGATCTCTTTGACAAGGCCCACGGGCCCCTGAATCTCCAGGCAGACCCTTGGCGGCTTGTGCCAACCTGCCAGGCACTGCCCTTCAAGCCTCGACCTCCGGTCAGCCCACCCTACAGCCTTTGCCCTCCATCGCCCCAGCGTCCCTCTCCTGCTTCTCCCTCCACCTGGCCCATGTTCCACTCTCACCTGGACACCTCAGCCTGCGAGTTCTTTTCGCCCTCCAGCGTGAAGGGGGACGCGCCGGTCAGCAGCTCAAACATCAGGATCCCCAAACTCCACCAGTCCACAGACTGAAAAAAAATAAAAAATAAAAAAGCACAAAGTGCCATTTTTCAAATTCTCCTTTTCCCTCTTTCTCTCTCGGAAACCACCTGAATTTCTGAGCCTTGCCTAGCCTGAAGTTGCCATCGAACCCCTTCTTTATAGTTTAAAGGTACCACTGAATCACTGGTTCCCAACCTTGGGTCTCCAGGTGTTCTTGAACTACAACTCCCAGGAATCCTGGCCAGCACAGTGAGTGGTGAAAAGACTTCTGGGAGTTGAAGTCCAGGAACATCTGGGAACTCAAGGTCTACATGCCTGACTGTGTGTCTTATTGATTCTTCCAACTTACTGGAGCCATAATTAGCCATTTTGGAACCCAGAGCAGGTGGCATTATCTTCTACCCATGCCAATCTGCGTCATGGGCAGACTGTTGCCGTTATCTGCCACCAAGTTACCTCTGGTATAAAGCAGAGATAACTCACTAAGAATGAGTGATCTCCAAAATGTCCTCTCTGCTCAGCTTTCACAAACTTAAGGTTGTGGCTTCCTTTATGGAGTCAAACCATCTCACATTGGGCCTTCCTCTTTTCCTCCTGCCTTCAATGTTTTCCCCCCAGCATCATCGTCTTTTCCAGTGAATGGGGAGAGGCCCCCATGAAAAAAGAGGAGGAAAACGGAGTGCACCCCCCCCAAAGAAAGAGAAAGTTTATGCTTTCAAAAAGGGGAAGTGAAGAGGGCTGCGAGGGGTTGCTGATTATTTTTCTAATGCTCCCCTACAGATTCACCTCTTGGTGCGCTCTAAATTTTGGTGCCCCAGGACAAAGCCCCGGTTGCCACACCCTAGTTTACTGGCCCTCCAACTTACAACTGCGAGAGTTCTTGACCACTGGGCCAATGCTGGCTGGAGCTGATTTATTTATTTCTTAAATTGATACACTGCCCCATTAATGCCATGCGGTATTCTGGACAGTTTACATATAAGTTAAAACATATAATAATATATTAAATGAGCAGTTTAATATATCTGTAATATATTAAACTCCAAAATATCTGTAAGAAGTCTATTACAGTGTATAGGCCCGTCCTGTTTTAAGGAAGTGCACCTTGAATGGATTTGGAGGGTTAAAGGCAAAGGTGGACGACAGTAACCTTCCAGATGTTTTGAACTACAAGGCCCATCATCCCGGACCATCAGCCATGCCACTTGAGAATGGCATGTTCAAGAACATCTGGAGACCCAGGGGTGGTTAAGTCTAACAACCCCTGGAAGTCAAAGATTCCCCACTTGTGATAATCTCTCTGCCTGCCGTTGAGTAATGTAGTTCAGTGCATTAAAAATCTAATCTAAAAACACAGACAGGAACCTCAGTCATTTCCTACGTACACTGCATGGAGCATAAAAAACGTGGTTGCGGCTGAGATGTCTAATGGCGGATGGAACTCCATAGGAACTAGCGGCACCCAAAGCCTCAGAGCTGTATTGTTTAGTTTTAGCTCAGTGGAGCTGAGTTCTAATTCCAATAAAGGTGGTGGTGGTGGTTGATGATGATAATAATGATAATAAAAACTGCAGAGCTAGAAGGGACCCTCTGGGTCATCGAGTCCAGCCCCCTGTCAAGAAGGCCGAGTGGGGGAATCAAACTCCCAACCTCTGGCTCCACAGCCACGTACCTAAACCACTGAGTTATGATGGGACTTTGCTATTTCAGCTGTCCACTTACTAATATCCCTCTCTTCTTTTGTAGGGCCTGCGAGACATTGAGATAAAAATAATAATAGGGGTATTTGAACTTGAAACAAAACAAAAAGAGACGTATCTCAGTGTGAGATAGTATGGCTCCTAATTCAATTCCTTAGATACACGAGGCACAATAGTTAGGCCACAGGTTTATACATAATGTGGCTGAAATGGGGCAATTTAATCTTCTCCAAATTACCCCAATATTCACTAGCAGATTCCAGTCTACCTACTCGCTATCCGTGATTTAATGCCCAACCAAGTGTTTCCTTTTCTCATATGTCTTTTGATTTGATTGTAATGGCTTCATGGTTGAGTTCGCTTTTTCTTTTTAAAAAGTAAATTGATCTTAAAAATCCATGACCACTGCCTAGCAGTGGAGAGGCAGGGTAGAAAAGCAATGTAATATAACTATTGATACTATTAATGGCAGCTTCTTCCTTCCTTTCTTCTATCCATCCATCATTAGCTCCTTCCTTCCTTCCTTCCTTCCTTCCTTCCTTCCTTCCTTCCTTCCTTCTGTCATCAGCTCCTCCCTCCCTCCCAACCTGCCTTTACTATTGCCATGTGAGGTCTTCATGATTTGTAAATTTTAATTTGTAAAGTGGCCATAGTTCATGCACTAATGGGCTAGTATGCAGATCCCATTCCATTCCATCCATCCATCCAGTTCAACCACCCCCTCGTCCACCCCAGAACCCTCCCCTCACCTTTCCGTGTCCGCTTTTGCTCCGTACAATCTCTGGGGCCATGTATTCGATCGTGCCACAAAAGGAGAAGGTCCGTTCCGTCTGCAGGGGGAGGAACAGAAAAGTGAAGAGAGGGAGAGAGAGAGAGAAAACACATCCAACTCACAATGTCTTAGGATGTCCCCCTTTTGAACCCGTTCTTTTTCTACTGCCTTAAAACAGCAGCTTTACAAGCAGGGGACAAAACCCTGTGCAAATCCCATTAGGCCAGTGGTTCCCATCCTTGGGTCCCCAGATGTTCTTGGACTACGACTCCCAGAAATCCTGGCCAGCACAGCTCGTGGTGAAAAGGCTTCTGGGATTTGTAGTCCAAGAACATCTGGGGACCCAAGGTTGGGAACCCCTGGCCTAGGAGAAAGCAGAAGAAGCAGGCAAGCTTTGTTTCCTTCCTAGTCAGCAGACTAAAGTCCTTATTGTAGAAAAAGAGGCGACCTTTGAGGGTAACACGGTTCTCGGCCTTCTTGAACAAAGGCCCGCTTTTGAGAAACAGAGACATCTCACTCCCTTCCCCTTAAGCCTCTGTAAGGGGCCTTTCTGGATTGTAAGAAGGGGTGAGCGTCTGTTACTGGCCTTGCCATCTACCATCCCATTAGTTTTAGACACAGGAGAAGGATTGGATGTGGTAGAGGGAACTATAGGTCTATTCACAGGTAAAGAACAATAACGGAAGATTAAAACAAGAAAAAGAAGAACAGCAGGGTTTGGCACGGTCGTTTCTCTTGGCTTTTCCAAGCCATATATAACAACACTTCTCCCCCCGCCCCTAAAGTATAAAACATGTCATCCCTGAATTCTTGATTTCTCCCTAGGTGGAGACATCTGGAGAATCATGGCCCATTTCTCCTTCCAGAGAAGCTAACAAGCAGGAATGTTGGTAAGTCTTTAGGTCTGAGACCCAAGCCTGAGTCCACGTGTTTGGTACCAAGTCCCGAGTTCGAGTCTCCGGTACCCAGTCCTGAATCTCAAGCCCCAAGTCCGAGTTCCTATTAAAAACAAGCTTTTCCCCCTAAGTCAAGTCACTGGTGCGACTCAAATCCGACTTGAGATCGAGTCCCACAGCTCAAGCGCCCATCCCTGCTAAGAGGAAGCCATGGGGGAGCAGGAAGAAGCTGACTTCCTCATGAATGCTAAGCCAGGATTCTGAAAAAACCCAGTTCAGCCTCTCCCACAAATCCTAGCACAATCTACAGCTAACGACCAATGCAACATTTAGGAAGGCAATAAAGGAAGGGGGTCCCCAGAAGGACCCGAGACTCACATCCTCGGTCACAAACTCTTTGCTCAGCCCAAAGTCTGTGAGCACCACATGACCTTCGCTGTCCAGTAAGATGTTCTCCAGCTTCACATCCCGATAGATGATGCCAAGCTAAGGGCAAGAAATTTCAGATTTTAGGCTAAGATCCAAGCCTAAACCAACTCCGTGTTCCCGTTCAGTAGATCTCCCCACAACCCTGGCGTGCTGGACTTTCTCTCTACTTTTTCTTCCCACAACAGCCAGTTCTCACACTAATGTTCCCAGAGCCTGGACAAGTTATTCTTCAGAACTACAAGTGAACAGAGGATGCTGTGAAACCGTCATCCCAAAAAGCAATTTTCTCCAAACTTGTGCTGTTATTATGTTGTTGCTAAGTGCCGTCAAGTCACCTCCGACGTAGGGCGACCCTATGAATGCGTGATCTCCAAAAAAAGTCTGGTCCTCAACAGCCCTGCTCAGCTCTTGCAAACTCAACCCTGTGGCTTCCTTTAGGGAGTCAACCCATCTCATACTTGGTCTTCCTCTTTTCCTGCTGCAAGACTTTGGCCTCCTACTAATTTCACCTAATATGATGGACGGAGCTAATTACCTCCTGTACCTTACGAGCCACGCGCTAAGATGATCTGCCCGCATAAGCACCAATCCAGAGCTCAGCTGCTACAAAGTAGGGATTACAAATGACTTGATTTAGCAAGATCGCCACTGTTGGGGTCACTGACTTAAAGAATTAAAAATACCTAACTCCATGCAACAGGATTATTATTTTGTTTAATTTATTTAATTTATTCAATTTTATTTATTTAATTTACATCCTGCCTTTCCCTCAATCAAGTGATACAAGACAGTGTACAGCAACTAAAAAGAACCCCATATATTTAAAACCACAAGAAATAAAGACATTAACATTAAAATACGATTAAACCAGAAGAGTGTTAAAACATCATTCCTTTAAAACATTAACCCGATTTTAAAATACCTGAGAAAAATATACTGATGACAACGAACTGCTGAATAGCTCAATGGTTTAGGTCTCTGGCTGCGGAGCCAGAGGTTAGGAGTTCGATTCTCCCCCCCCCCCCCGTGCCTCCTCAATGATCCAGAGGGTCCCTTCCAGCTCTGCAGTTCTGAGATTATCATCATCATCATTATATCCTGCTTCCCCTTATTAAAAAATGCAACCCAAAGGGCATTCAGAGGTGAAAAACCCACTTGAAAAGGAAGTGTTTCACCTGCTGGTGGAAGGACTGCAAGGAAGGGTAAGCCCCATGAGGCAGGGAGTTCCATAGGCTAAAAGCCCCCCAGCAAAAACATGAGAAAGAAAGTTACTTTTCAAAAAATAAGTTACAGATCTGGTCTGAATTCACAGCATGGGGAAAGCCAGATTAACCCACTGCCCCTGATTAGATCTGAAATATAGGGAGCTGTCTTATACGGAATTCAACCACAGTTCCATCTACCCCAGTATCACCAACTCTGACTGGCAGCGACAGCAGTCCACAGCTTCCAACACGATTCTGTCCCGACTGGATCTCCCTGGTATTCCCTGATGATCTCCCCTCCAAGAACCAACTAGACCTGACTCTGCTTAGCTTCCAAATCCAGACACGAACCATGTGTGCAAGATCCACAGCTGCTATTTGCATCCAATGGATTCCTGCCATCCTGATGCAAACAGCAGCCAGCGGTGGGGTGGGAATCGCCTGATTTGCTACCCGATCCTTTTAACAGAAGACACTGGGTCCTGAACGGGTCCACGCCCTATTCCTGAGCTGGGGGATCTCCCCACTCCACAGCTTCCCCCCACCGTCTCACCTTGTGCAGGTGTTCGAGAGCCAAAATGATCTCTCCGCTATAAAACCGCACCTCCTCCTCAGAGAAGTGGTCCCGTTGGTACAGGTGGGTGAACAGCTCCCCACCACTCACGTAGTCTGGGAAGGAAGAGAGACACAGGAAAGGATTCGTTTAAGAGATCTGCTCCTAAGATATAACCACGCCGTTCCAAAATCCACTTCCAAAAGTTCCCTTCCAGGTTCACTTTTTTACACAGTCCTCCCTGGGCTTACACCTGGGGTGGGCAACCTTGCCGACCCCCAGGTTACACCAAGATCAAACGGAGTTCCCATAATGAGCAGGAACAATTTTCTTGGTATCTCCTTCCCTGTTAAGGGAATTTCCTGTCTCCAAAGTTCTGGTCAATGAGCCTAGAAGGCCAACAATGTTTCCTGAGCAAAAACCAGACCGCAAGATTCTAGTCCTCATTGCCACACAGAAAAGGCTTAGGAACATATAGTGTTTGACAACAGAGTGAACCTCGGACACTAGATCAGGCTTTCTGCTGTGCTACTCAATGCAATCCTGAAAGGTTTTTATGCCTGCTTACTCAGCAAATTGCCTCAAGTTAAGGAATCACCACAGCCATGCGACTGACTTTCTAAATCACGCGACTCGGTTTGCAACGGATAATGTCTACCGTGATTTCTTAACTTTTGAGGGAATTCATCTCCCAAAGCTACCTTATAGGCATTACCCTTGTGGATGTAATTAGAAGGATTTTGGCCAATGGGAAGCTCTCTATAACCTTTTTCTAAAGAGAAACAAAATTAATCAAAACCAGCACCTCTTCATAATCACCACGGTTGATATGGTTCATGAATGCTGATGTTTACGTACCTCATAGGATCTGTGACCCATATCCTCTGAAGTCTTTATCTATTAGGAGTGGGCTGCTCCCAGACTATCCCCGGGGACCACACCTGTCCATTGTTGGAGGGCCACAACCACTCCTCTATTCCCACGAATCAAAGTATACCTGTTTAAAATACAGTAGGACCTCCATACTCATGGGATCGGTATCTGCAGTTTCACTTATCTGCGGTCTGAAAATATTAAAAAATTAATAGAAAAAAAAACTAGAAATACATAATTTAATGATGTATTTACCAGAACTGGCCACTAGAGGGAGCCAGAGACCACACTATGTCATCTTGTTAAGAGTACATAGCATGATCTCTGGCTCCCTCTAGTGACCAGTTATGTAATACATGGTGAAAATATATTTTTCTGGATTTTTTTTTCTTTTACCACGCTATGTATAGCATTCGCTAATATCCATGGTTTTCAGCATCCATGTGGGGGGCTTGGAACCAATTCCCTGCGGATACAGAGGTCCTACTGTAAATTAGACAGGGTTGAAGAACTCGTAATCTTTCTAATATTGCTGATCAAAAATCCCCATAAACTGCTGCCAGTGTGGCCAAAGATTGGGGATCATGGGAGTTGTATTCCTACCTTCTCTGGAAGGTCACAAAAATCTATTAAACTTATTTAACAAAATAAAACAATTCAGGAAGCGGACCAATTTCCGATTCCCATCTTTCTCTCCATTTCTGTGTGTCCTCCGCACATCTCCCGGGAGGTCTCTTACCTAGGATAAGATGGAGTTTAGAGTCTGTCTGGAAGGCGTAGTGAAGGGTCACCAGGAAGGGCGACTGGCGCACATGTTCCAACACCGTCCGCTCTGTGCGCGTGTGCTCGGTTGTCTTGGCTTTGGCCACAATTGCAGCTTTGCGCAGCACCTTCATGGCATACAGTTTGTTCTTATCGTGACCGCTGAGCTTCCGCACCAGAAACACTTTTCCGTAAGCTAGGGTTGACAAGACAGACGGGTTAAGATTTTGCCCCATGGGGGACTCCACAGACCCCAGCCCTCTGCTATTTTCAACATTAATGTCTGCTATTTTTAACATTTCTGCCATATCTGTAGTCTCTCTCTGCCCCTTCTCACTGTAGGTTGGGAAAACTATCGAACTTACGTATTCAGGGCTGGCCCTATCGTTAGGAAGACTGAGGTAGCCTTCTGGAGTATCACAAAAGGGCTGAAAAATTGTTCATTATTTAATCTACGACTGTTTTGCAAAACAATTTAACTGATTTTAAGTGGTGCGGACTTGGGTGTATGGGTGTGCATGCCATTTGCTGTATTGGTCTGTATTATCTTATACCCCACTTTCGCCTAGTGGACGGAATATATATGTATTTTTAAAAAAGATATATCCCAAGTAATATATAAGTATTTTGTTGTGTATTAGTAACACATGGCATAGATCTTGCCAATAGGAGTACAGAAATACAGTGATGCCTCGCAAGACGAATGCCTTGCGCAACGAAAAACTCACAAGACGAAAGCGTTTTGCGATTTTTTTTGGTGACTCGCAAGACGGATTTTTCTATGGCCGTGCTTTGCAAGACGAATTTTTTTGCATATATTTTTTTAAAAATTAAATTTCAATGCATTCCTATGGGAAACCGCGCTTCGCAAGATGAAATTTTCACAATACGAAACGACTCGCGGAACGAATTATTTTCGTCTTGCGAGGCATCACCGTATAGATAAGGAAATACTATTTGTTTCCACCTAGTGGTCAATTCATATATTGCATCTCTTGTATTTATCTTGTTTAAAACATTTATAGCCCACTCTAGATCGCAAGATCTCAGGATGGGTTACAGAGTTGTATAAAACAATTTAAAAACATAAAATCCTTGAAAATAATCTAAAACATATAAAGATAAAATATTAAAACCACAATACTAAAATGTGCACAGGCCAAAGGTTCTAATGTGCTGAAATGATCCTAATATCCGTGTTAGTCTAGCCTCCAAAGATAGGGCAATTCCATATAATCTTCAAACTAAAAGTTCTGAACTATAATCCTGACAGAAGTAGCATCTAGCTAATTCAATCAGCCTGCTGTCTCTAAATGCAGACTTCCTCACTACAACATGCTAGAGGGAAGGGTGGGGGTTCCCGCTTGATGCTCAGAGCATTATATTATAAAAGGAACTCTTTCAGTTACTAATTACTTTTCAACAGCTAGGCTGGCATTATTATTGGTCTGCTTGCACAAGAAATTAATTGTGCTGGGTGTTAGTATCACATGGCACAGATCTTGTACAGAAATATATAAGGGAATACTATCTGTTTCCACCTAGTGGTTGGTTCTGATATTGCATCTTGGACATATAAGCATTCAAAAGATGGAAATAAATAACACTTGGGTCGCCCTTTTAGAACCTGCAGAATCTGAGTTAAAATGCTGCTAAATATACCCCAAAATTCCCCTAAAAACTAACTTTTGAAAATAACTAGGCGCTACTCATTATTTAGAAAAGACATCATAAGTAACCAAAGTATTACTTATTATACAAAAAATGTAACCTTACAAAGCATACTGCTCCTTAAATCTCAGAAGTAACTAGTTGAATTAACTGCATTACTTATAACTTCCGAGCTCTGGTTCCTTCCCACCCTTTTATTTCAAACTGGAACTGAATTTCCTGTCTATCTGATGCTGCAAAAGGCATTTTCACTGCAGTTTTACTAGAGGTAGCCCCGTTTGTCTGTGCTCTAGCATATAAGGTCAAAACAAAAGAAAAATAAAACATAAGGAAGGCAACAATTGTACCACCTTAAAGACTAAGTGCTAAACAAGGACATCTTAGGCCATTATTAAATTATTTATCCAACCTAAAACACTGCAACGGTGTTGTATCTACTCAACTGCCAGCTGTATTTCCTTCCTAACTACTTTACAAACCACATCAGTGATTAGAGATACTTATTACCATGTTGTTCCTGCTTGTTATCAATTCAGCTACCAATCAGGGTCATTGTTTACAGAACAATACTTCTTGGGAGGGGCACTGAATATCAACAGGGTCCTTAGAGGTCATTGAAAGGTGTAAAATACCGCACCATCCACAACTTGTGCCCAGGAAACAAACCGTCTCTTTGTTCTAGGGACATATATAAATATATTTGCCATATCCTCCCCTCTGGTTCTGCGGAAGTGGACTTAACCCACAAAAGCTCACATTAAAATACAGTAGGACCCTTGTATCCAATGGATCAGTATCCACAGTTTCACTTATCTGCGGTCTGAAAATACTAAAAATATTTTTAAAAGATCTAAAGATACGTATTTTCGTGATGTCATTACCAGAATTGGTCACTACAGGCAGCAAGAGTCCATGCTATGGATTTTTGATGCTGGAATAGCATATAAATTAAATAAATAAATAAATAAATAGCATTGTCTCTCACTCCCTCTAGTGGCCAGTTCTGGTAAATACATCATGCAAATACTTTTTTTTCTGGGTTTTTGTTATTTTACTATGCTATATATATATATATAGCATTTACTATTATCCACGTTTTTCAGCATCCGCGAGGGGCTTGGAACCAATCCCCTCCAGATATGGGGGCCCTACTGTGTCCGCACTTAGTCTTTAAGATGCCACAACATTTTTGTTTTCATTTTCGTTGCCATGTTATGCTTTGGGGTTTGAGCATCTTGCCATTTGGGAGATTTCTTCAAAGGGGGTCGTGCACGCGACACCATGCGGAAAGTGTTTTCCAGCGGGAAAAATAAAAAAGAAACACCCTTGAACAGCTGGCGCCGGCTCACCTCCAGTCCCGAGGACTTTCAGCAGTTCGAAGTTCTCCATACCCACTTTTTCCTCATGTCCGGTCAAGTTTGCTGTTGGGGAAAAGAAAAAAAAGTACACAGTTTAAGCCAGGGAAAAAAGATTGCATTTTGGGGACACCCCCCCCCCCAAAAGTCATTCAGGAGGTCTTTCTCAGATTTTCACCCTTCTGCATCTTTAAAAAAAAGAGTCCCGCCGGTCTGTCAGCAATCCAGCTAGCATTCCCTGCCATATTCCAATTGCTTTCAATGGGATTTTCAGGGCAATCCTATCCATGTTTAACTCAAACGTCAGCCCCACTGAGTTCAAAGGGGTTTAATTCCCAGGCATAATTACTAATAAAAGCAAAACAAGTGAATCCACTGGATACGTATATGTATATACGTATGTATGTATTTGTTGACCTTCTATACCGCCCATCTGGCCACAAGGCCACTCTTGGGGGGGTCTACAATCAAAACACTAAGACACAAAATAAAGACACCCGTCAAATTACAACTATGAGTGTAATAGTGTAACTCAAAATCAAGCAAAATCAAACCCAAACCGAAAACCAAAATCGAAAATAGAACATATGCCGTAAAATAAAATGAACTGTATTTCTGAAAAAACACTGAAATAATTTTATTTTAGTCTTTAAAATGTCACCCTACTTCTGTTCTTAATCCTGTTTGGTTTTTATACCAGCAATTCATGACAAACTCTACTTATTCCCCCTAGGGAATCTACTCCCCCCTTCGTTAGTTGAGGATCCAGTCTCCACCCTATTGCTTAATCGAGAAAATGATTCAGGCTGTATTTTACCCTAATTGCTCATAATGCCATTAAACCTTCACCCATCTTCTAGCAAAATGTATTCAAAAGCCCTGGGATGATTGATGCTTCTTTTATTCTTATTTCGTTTCGAAATGGCTTTTAATGAACCGCGGCAGCTCAGAAGCAAGGCCGAAGGAACTCAAGGAGACCCCCTAGAAATCGGAATGAAAAATAAATAATGTTTATTTTAAGTAAACCAAGCTGCTCTTAGGAAAAGGTGGCCTTTTTTTTTTTGTAGGGTTGGGTTAAAATAGCCCCACTGGCCACGGACTTAGTTTTAGGCCCAAACCACCGACCTGTCCTGCCACAAAATGTCTACCTATTTTTCACAGAATCATAGAATAGTGGTTTATTTTTATCGATTTATTTTTATTTAAAATATTTTTACCTCCCATTTCTCCTTGAAGAAGAGTCAAGAGGGCTTACATCATTAAAAGAAGACCATGTCTACAGCTAAAAACAGTAACGATACAAATACGTACTTAAAAGGACCAAAGAAATGGCACACTAAATAATAATAATAATAATAATAATAATAATAATAATAATAATAATAATAATAATAGCAGCAACGTCAAAAATACATCCAAAGCAGCAAGGCACAACCATCCATTTAAAAACCCCACTCGGGCAGCCCAGTCCCTGAGGGAAAGCCTGCCTGAAGAGAAAGGTTTTGGCCTGCTTGCAGAAGGAGAGCCAAGACGGGGCCAGCCTGGCCTCCAGTGGGAGGGAGTTCCACAGTCTGGGAGCAGACACCAAGAAGGCCCCTCTCCCCACCAAGCAGACTGGCAGTCAGTGGGGCTGCTGTAACGGGGGGGGGGGGGGGGGGTGTTATGGGATCCTTCTGACCCAATGGGGCCTGGGGAGGAAATAGGGAACAAACAAGCACCCTAGGACAGTGACCCACTTTTCCTCTTCCTTCCTGGTGCGTAATCCTCTTTTGCTGACTACACACCTCATTCCTCCACCCTCTTGCCCGCCGTTCCCAGGAGCAGAAGGTCCCGTTTCCGGTCAATGAGTCACAACCCGGCCATGCCAAGAAGAAACGGGATGGCACTCGCCCACGGGTATCCTCAGCCCGAGGGGGTGGCCCACGCTGGAAAATCGGCCATTCGG
Source organism: Intellagama lesueurii (assembly GCA_037013535.1). Lineage (NCBI taxonomy): Eukaryota > Metazoa > Chordata > Lepidosauria > Squamata > Agamidae > Intellagama > Intellagama lesueurii. Next base: position 1,142,726 of record JBAJHW010000019.1, on the reverse strand, counting down.
AAATACCCTCGCGATGCCCGCCTGCAGGAGGGCACACCACGCGGGCGACTTCGCGCTTCCGCATCTTCTCTTAGATTCAACGCCTGATTTGCACTCATTGTTTTCAACTTTAAATACTTGGGGTTTTTTTAAGTGTTGTAAGCCAGCCAACCGCTGGCTTACAACACTTTTCAAGGGGAAAGGCAGGGCAAAAATATCTTAAATTAATAAACAAACAAACACACACCAACACACACACACTGGATGTCAACATTCACTGGGTTTTAGTTCACACCCTGTATATTTTTGGGAGCACAATTTGCTTGTTATTTTAAATTGTGGCCTTCTCACCACACTCCCTCCCTCCCTCCTTTGGTATGATGGGAGTTGATTGTTTGTTTGTTTATTTAGGTTTATTTAGATTAAAAGTAACATTGTAAAAATGACTTTCTAGCTCTGCAGTTCTAAGATGATGATAGCTGGGTGCAATTATTTATCTGCCTTTATATATCAAGAAAAAAAATGAGCCGCTGGCTTGCAGGGCCAGTAACTGGAGGCTCAAATCTCCCCTGTACCTCTCTGGAAGGGGTGCCAGCCAAGATCAGAGGATGATGGGCCTCTGTGGCTGGCCATGTGAGTGGCGTTGCACAAGGTGCGGTTCCCCCAGAGACCCTTCAGAAGGAGGGATGGCTAAATCACTTCTAAATACATTAGAACCCTCTATCCACGGGATCAATATCCACTGATTCACTTTTCCGCTGCCTGAAAATGCTAAATTAAAAAAAAACACATAAATAGATATTTATACAGTATGTATTTCCAGGATGTATTTACCAGAACTGGTCACTAGAGGGAGCCAGAGACAGTGCAAGGTAAAGCGTTCCCTATTTCCACGTTTTTCGGCATCCGTGGGGTGCTTGAAACGGATCAGCCACAGATACCTCAGTCCTACTGTAACTCGATCCACTCAACAGCGTATTATTATGATAAGATATATAAAGTGACAGTGAGAAACAGGATTGAGGCCAGAGTGGGGAGGGGGTCAATTTCCAGACACCCTAAAAGTGTGAAATGGGAATGAAGAAAAGTGCGACAGGGCAGCTTTCCTAAGCTTTGCCTAAACTGAGAAATCTGTGCTCTGGATTCGAGGTTAGGGCCTACCTGATCACCACGTGCTGCTTTTTTGCAAGCCAAAACAGAAAGGAAAAACAACGCAGCAGCCAAATGGCTCACTGGGGGAGGTCACTGGGATCCCATAAACACCACCCCACTCCCCCAGTTGCAGCAGATCCCGCGGCTGCCCATCCGTTTCCAGGCACAACTCAAAAGTGCTGGTTCCAACCTAGAAAGCTCTAAACGGCTTTGGGTCCAAGTTGTCTCAAGGACCGCCTCTCCCTCGATGAGCTTCCCCGGGTGTAAAGCTCCTCAGCAGAGGCCTGGCTCTCGATCCCACCACCTTCACATGTGCCCTTGGTGGGGGACCCGGGAGAGGAGGGCCTTCTCGGTGGTGGCTCCCAGACTCTGGAACTCCCTGCCACTGGAAACCAGGCTGGCCCCACCTTGGCTCTCCTTCTGCAAGCAGGCCAAGACCTTTCTCTTCAGGCAGGCTTTCCCTCAGGGACTGGGCTGCCCAAGTGGGGTTTTTTAAAATGGATTCTTGTGCCTTCTTCTGCTTTGAATGGATTTTTAGTGTTGCTTTGGTTGACCTTTTTTTTAGTATTTGCACACTCCCTGTGGTTTAGCTTTAAACACTGTCTTGTAATAATATAAGCCTCCTTAGGTCATCAGTAATACAATCAAACACAGACATCTGATTGAGGAACAGAAACACCCCCCCCAAAAAAGCAAATAAAGTTTAAAACATCGTTCCACACACATCTGTAAGAGTCAAAGACAGGGGCCCACACAGTTAAGGGTGACTTTGGAAACATTTTAAAGCCCATCTTTGCCTCGGTTTCTCATTTCTAAATTGCACACAACTAGAGATTAAGACCCCCCCCCTCCTTAGAAAACTGCAGCAGAGGTAGAGAAACTCAAATTGCATTTATACCAAGACTTTGCTGTGGGAACATATAATAAGAATAAGAGTCAGAGTCAGAGTCAGATTATTATTATTATTACTATTACTATTACTATTACTATTACTATTATTATTATTATTATTATTATTATTATTATTATTATTATTATTATTATTATTATTATTATTATTATTATTATTATTCTCCCCCTCCTCTTTCTCCTCCTCTAAAATGCCTCTGAGCATTTCTGATAAAACCGCCTCACGGCTGCATAAACTCTCTCAGACACGCACAGAATTCCATCTGGCATTAAAAGGCAAGCTGGCACAGTCGGAACCCGTGCTTTTGGGTCAGGTTTTGCACACACACCCCTCAAGCATGCTATTATTAATCCTAATAATTGCTAATAATTGCAACGCCTCTCTTTCCAAGGTGCACGGATGCTAAAGATGCTGCAGCAGTTGAAAAGGCTTCTTTTAAGTGCTTCTGTTCCTGCAAAGGTGTCATTATTGGGGGGGGGGGAGAGGATGAGCTTACTCCCCAGCCTTCCCCGGTGCGGCGTTCACACGTTACCTCCTCCTCCCACCACCCACCTGCCAACGCCTCCAGGCTTGCTTCCCCCCCCCCCGGCCCCCACCTGCCAATCAGGCACGGGTGGGCGGGTGATTCAGCCGCAGCGCCGCGCTCGCTCCCTCCACCCCCGGCTGCCCCCCCCACCAGAAGGGGCGGGACTTGGGCAAATGAAGGGCGGGGCCAAGGCACGCTTTGAAAAAATAATCCTGGGCCAGGCGGAGCCCTTGCTCAGCTGGGACAGGAAGGTCTCTCTCTCTCTCTCTTGAGTCCCGATTACTATGCAGTCCCGGTTTTGCCCGATGGATTTCGTCTTTATTTAATTTTAATATTTTTGCACCAAAAAAAAAAAGGGTTGGGCATCCACCAGGCTTGGGGACGTCCACCCTTGGCTTGCAAAGTTGGCGTTTTCAGAGGGACCGTGCAACTAGTGTCTTGTGCTCACTTCCAGGCGCGCGCGCGCATGTGTGTGTGTGTGTGTGTGTGTGTGTCTCACTCTCTCCCCCCCCCCCCAACAATACTCTCCTTCCGAAATCCCCATCCACACCCTCGACCCACCGCTCCCCCATCAGGACGAGGAACCCAGAACGGCCCTGCCCCTCCCGGGGGCAAAATAATAATCATCATCATCACAATTCCTGTTTCGTTTCCGTTCCGCTTTCCAAGCACCCCCCCCCCCAACACTCTGTTTATCCTCCCTTCAGCCTTACCCAAAAGATCTCGCTAAGCCCTCCCGATCTTGTTTACACCACGCGATCCCCAGCCCCGCTTCCTTTCCGACCCACAGCTCTCCCCCCCCTCCCCAAAATATCCCCATTGCATTTGGAGGAGGAAAAAAAATAAATCCCAGCCGCTTCTGGGCGCTTCTCCCCGGATCGGCTGGAGCTGCAACCCGACCTGGCTCCGATCTGCAACCCCCCCCACCCCTCCGGGAGTCCGCCTGCCCCAGGAGTGCTCTTTCCCGCCACGCGCCTTCCCCTTGGGTCATGCCCCCGAGACCCTATGCCGTGGCCCCGGCCACCACCCCGGCGCGCCCCGGGGTGCGCGTCGGTCTGTGCGCTTGGAGAAGGGAGTGCGGGGGGTCCCTCTTGTTGTCGTCCCCGCAGGCTCCGCCGGCCGGATCGGACCCTTCCTGCCCCCCCCTGGCCCAGAGCCTCCCCCACCACCTCGGAAACCAGCCTCCCGGAGATCGAAACCCACCCCGGTGCGCTCCCCGGGGGACGTCTCCAAAAGCGCCCCCCGGCCGTGCGCGCCCGGAGCGCCCCACCATCCCGCGCCTCCCCAAAAAAAAAAACCCGCCCCAGGCCCGCGATCGCCGGGTACCGTGGGTCAGAGGCAGCTCCACCGTGTCCTCCTCGCCCCCGCCGTCGCCCATGATGGCCAGGCCGGCCTGCCCCGCGGATCGGCGCGCTCCTTTCGCCCTCCTTCCTGCGCCGCGGTTACATGGTGCGGGCCTGGCGCTTCCTGGTGCCGCCGCCGCCGCCGCCTGCCGCTCGCGTTGCAGCCTCCGCCGCCTCCAGGCCTGACTCAAGCGGCAGGAATGTGACAGCCCGCGCAAAGGGAGCGAGGCGGCGGAGCCGAGCCCGGGCGGAGAAGGGGGGGTGGGAAGAGAAGAAGCCCCGGGGGAGCCGCCCCGGGGTGGGCCAGGCGACCCACCGACCTCCTTCCCGCTCAAGCGCCCTCGCCCCGCCTGGGCCTGACCCACACGCCCTGGGCGGGGGCCTCGGCGGGGAGCAGGGGGCCCAGCGCCGTCCACCCCGGGCCCTGGGAAGGGGTCGCCGTCCCGCCTTTGGGCAGCGCCTGGCACCTCAGGGGCCAGCCCCGGCGGGGATATTTGGGGTGGGTCGGTGGGTGAGGAGCTCCGGGTGGTGCCCAGCAGCAGGGCGCCAGAAGCCCGTTGTCTCCCTTCCGCGTCGGCTCCTCACGAGGGAAAAGCCGCCTTTTTGAGCCTCGCGGGTTCGAGGTTGAAATGTGGACTTCGGGTGATGGAAAGCCGCCTTGGGTCCCTTTTTTTTTTTGGGAAGGAGAAAGGCGGGGTAGAAATATATTAAACAAGTAAATAAATAAATGGGGGGGGGGGAGGGACACACACCTCTCTTTGCACCAGGAGAATGGAAAGGCATTTCAGGATGATGATTCTCCAGGAGGTGGAGAAGGCTAGATTGAATTAGGATAACTCCCAATTTCTTCCTTCCTTTCCAAATGGACAAGCTGGGAGGAAAAATAGGGCAGCTGGAAACTGGCAGATAAACTTGGATGCCTCCCTGTTACAGCCACAGCCCCTTTGAGTTGATCTCCTTCAGTTTCCAAATGTAAATATGTTTTTTTCAAACGGCATGTTCTCTCCTCCCTCCCAAAACTGTATGCTATTTTTTTAAAAAAGCCCACCTGGGAAGCCCTTTGCATTTGTTGGTTTTTCAGGGTATGTGATCTATGCGCCTGCCAAGGCACATTGCTGCCTGAGGCCAAGGACTTAACGGATCCCCCATCTTTGCTTCCAGTCGATCAAACTGGCTGTTGAATTTTCATTTACCTTGCCGGTGATACAACAGGATTCTCCACATCCATACCACCTTAGTCGGCCTAACACACAGGTTGGGCCCGTGTGCGATCTGTTGAAGCGTCAGTGAAAGGGAAGGGTAATACCAATTCAAATACACCTACTCCTAAAAAGTTTGTATTTCGAGATGCAATACGTTGGCCCATCCCTTTCGGAACCTGCTTCAACATTTCTGCCTGCCACTTAAAACCACCGGACTTTTAAGAGACTTAACTTCATAGTCACAGGAGAAATACGAGCCTGTGAAATACGAAAATACGAAATTCTGTAACGGTGTGCCAACCATGTTTTTTTTTAAAACCATTTAACAGCAACTCTCCTCATTCTACCATGTAAACAAGCATTTGAGAAAAATAAATAAATCCCATTATTTTTTACACTGTGACTGTGAGTGGATCTTATTTTAAAAATATCGAGAGGCCTTTCTTAAAACAAGGCAATAAGGCAAAAGTTTCCCTAAGCTATGTTATTCTTTATTAAGAGAGTAAAAGTAAGCTGGAGCGGAGCTGAACTCCACAAGAATTCCCTTTGCTTGTTAATAATTAGCCTCAGGCGAGATCATCTTTGCTAGACCTCAGCTGCTAGGTTATTTTCCTACCAGTGATTCGCACAAATTTGGGGACAACTGAGTTTCAAACCCAGAAAGGTCAACTATTCCAGTCTGTTGTTTTAAGGCATCACCAAACAGCATTTTAATTGAGTTTTGGCTTGCTTAAATACATTTAAAAAAAAAAACCCAAAACAGCGTTAAATGTTCTCTAAAACAGTGCAGACATGAAAACATTGCAGCCAAGAAATGTTCTGCAAGCTGCTTCAACAGGTGGCCAAGTTCTCGGTTGCCCCTCGAATCCAGAGCTAAGGCAACCGATGAGATGCAAATACTGAAGGAGGTGAACCCTGGACCAGAATAGTTAAAAGAAAGATGTGAGCTCGTTTATCACTCAGCAAAATGTATATCCGTTTGCAACACATGCACCATGCAGGCTGGAATGGATACAGAAGAAAAGTAATTAGAAATAATTTGCTATAGTCTCTAATTCTTGAAACAGGAAATAAGTGTTTGTACAGGCAACGGAGAAAAGCTGGCACTAGGCTATGAATAAATCAGCCTTTGGACTTCCCTGGTAGGATGCACAAGAAACAGTGAGAGTGGAACGGACGATGCGCTAAAGAAGCCCTGGTGCCCGTCGCACTGTGCCAGGCGGCTTTGTCTACACAGACTGCCAAGTGCCCGTTCGGAGTTTCAGACCGGGCGTTTTTCCCCCACCTGTCCCTGGAGATAGCAGGAACTTGGCATGCAAACTCAGGGCCAGCTCTTTCTGCTGCTTTGGGGACTCCCCTTCCCCCCCAAAAAAACCACAATTATATTGATAAATAATCATAAACTTTATTACAAATACTGGAATTACAGTACTGCTCACAAAATCCTGCGAGGCAGGACAAGGAAAACCAGCCACTTTTTCACGAGGTCTCCATCTTTGGGAGATGGTGGTTTAACCTGGAGCAATGGTTTCCCACCTTGGGTAATCCAGATGTTCTTGGACTGCAACTCCCAGAAATCCTGGCCGGCACAGGTAGGGGTGAAGGCTTCTGGGAGTTGTAGTCCAAGAACATCAGGGGGGGACCCCAGGTTGGGAACCACTGTTTTAGAGCAGAAGGAAGGCAGGAATGGGATGGCTGGGGTTAGATAGGATGATGATCCACTTCTCCGAATGGGTAAGTGGCCACCGAATTAGACCCCTGGATTAGACCCCACTCTTCACTACAGACATCCCAGTTCAAAAACCGAAAAGAAGAGAGGAAGATTCCTTCAACCTTTTTAATTCGGTGCTAGGAGTTATGGGGTGACAAGCCAATGGTTTCAATGGCATCAAAAAGGGATGCAAACTTTGCAGAGGGAAAGCCTGCCCTTGGCTGTGAGCTGCTATGCGAGCTAAGCAGAGCCTCCCTGATCAGGAGCAGTCCACCCGCAATTATCGCCAATTCAGAAAATCAAGCCTGGGTATGTGTGGAAAGGGAGGGAGAGAAGAAGGGAAGGACGCCTCGCCATCTTCGCAAAGCGATGTTGACAAAAAGTCCATAGTAGGAAGCCCTGAGAGGGACAATCCTTCCCAAACGTCACGGGGGACACTTTGGATTCTGCTCTTCTTCACCCAGTGGGGGCCCTAGAAGAAAACAATATGGCAACTTAAAAACAACAACAATATAATCATTTTGATCTTAATTATTCCAAAATGCCTCGACAGTACCAGTTTGTACTACTACTAATAATAATGTGCTGTCAAGTTAGTTCTGACTTATGAGGGCCCTTTTCAGGGTTTCCCAGGGAGAGAAGACTCAGAAGTGCTTGACCCTTTCTTTCCTCTAGGGGCGCTGTGGGACTGTGCAGTTTGCCCAAGGCTGCCCAGGCTGGCTCCACTCGCAGGAGGCACAGTGGGGAATCGAACTCCCAACCTCTGGCTAAACCACTGAGCTATCCAGTCAACTTAAAACCATCAAGGTGTAGTTCAGATAAGCAGGAAATACAGTTGTTTGTTACATTTCTATCTCCCCTTTTCTTCCCAGTGTGGTGTAGTGTATAGAGTGACAGACTATGGCTCAGGTGGACTGGGTTCGAATCCCTGCTCAGTGCTTAAAAAGTAAAGAAAAACATCATTGCCTAGATACAACTTTGCTACCTTTAAGAGAACTCCACCTGCTGAGAACCTTGAATTTCTGCCTTTCCTCCAGTCTACTCACCTCTCTTCTCCTGGTTTGGGATTTCCCATTCCACGGCAGTGATCACAGCTTCTTCACGGGAACTTCCCAACATACCGAGTCGGCGCTGGCGGAAGCGCTGGCGGGGTGTGTCTTGCCCTTCTCCCTCACCAGCCCCTGGAGAATTCACCGCTGGCATGCGCGAACTCAACCTGCGACGGTGGAAGTGTACCTGCTGGGCTTCCAACAGGCTGAGGGCGCTGCTGGTTTTCCGCAGAGGGGCCGGGGAGCTCGGAGTGCTGGAAACTTGGGTGGGCAGAGTTAAGGGGAAAAAGAAGCGAGTCAGAAGATGGCTGGAGCAGGGTAAGAAGAGACTACAGCAAAATATGACTCAAGTCATATTGAGTCATAACAAAAGATCATAGAAAAATCAAGTAAAATAGGGCTACTTGGATAGAGGACAATTTTTCTGGGACTGTGGAGGAATTCAATCCATGCAGCACTTATAGGCATGCAACTGATGCCCCACCACCTGTACAAAAGAAGATCTAGCAAATGGCTCAGAGAATGCTGTTAAAATAGTCCACTTCTGGTAAAAATAAAATGGTCTAATTATCTTAACACTTTAATTTGTTTTTTAATTTTTGTTTTATTTCATATACATCCACAATTTTAAATTGTGCAACACTCTGATATGACTAAAGAAAGAAAGAAGACTCAAATCTACTACAAAGCTCACACAGAAAGCAGACTATGTGGCTTTTTTTTAACAAGCAACGTTTGTGTGTAATGCTTTCGGCTGTGTACAGAGTATGCCAATTTATCCCAGCCTTGGATAACCCAGGTGTTCCTGGACTGCAACTCCCAGAAGCCTTTTCACCCCTAGCTGTGCTGGCTGGGATTTCTGGGAGTTGCAGTCCAAGACACCTGGGTTACCCAAAGCCAGGAACCACTGGTCTATGCCCATGTTGGACTACAACCCCCAGAAGCCCCAGCTGGCATGGTCAATGGAAAGGATTCTGGGATGGGTAATCCAAAAACATCTGGACACCAGTAGGTTAGGAACCAACTGGTCTAATAAATTCTGCAAAAAGGACAGTTGAATTCTGCAATCTCGCACACAGAATGCAACTTTATTTTGGTGGTTTTGCAAAGGCAGACCCCAGTCAAGTAATCAGAAGAAGACTGAAACTTTGGTGCAGAAAAGGAATTTGGAACTAGCAACCAGCTTCTATCATGCCTCTGTCTCTATGTTATATAATCATCATCATAATCATCATCATGTGCTGTCACGTCAATTTTGACTTTTCTGGGTTTTCCAGGTAGAGAATACTCAGAAGTGCTTTATCTTTCCCTTCTTCTGGTGGTATTCTAGGACGGCGCAGCTTGCCCAAGGCTACCCAGGCTGGCTCTTTTCCACAGTGGAGAATCGAACTCCCAACCTCCGGCTTCGAAGCCAGATACCTAAACCACTAAGCTATCCTACCCTATGTTATATACCCCATCTTTAATGTAATAATAATAATAATAATAATAATAATAATAATAATAATAATAATAATAATAATAATAATAATAATAATAATAATAAATATCCAGGCTAGCTTACACAAGTAAACTGTGAAACAAGTACCTGAACATATATTGAGGCGGTCAAGATCAGAGAATAAATCCGACACTAAAAATCACACGGTGCCTCTTTTTTGGTGTCTAGACTTTGCTCTCCTTCTCCTCCCTTCCTTTGGGACCACAGGGACTCACCTGATCCATCCGCCCCATGGCTCTCCTGCCCTGTCAGGCTCTCGCTGCTGCCAGCGCCCTCAGCCATGGGGCGCAGCTGTTCCCGGGGAGCCTCCCGGCGAGGTTTCATCAGCTTCCTTATTTTCTCCGTGATCCAGTTGCTCTTCCTCAGAGGTGAAGAAGGAAACAATTAGAATTGGATTAACTGGCTAGTTAGAGAGGTTCCCCCAGTCCCGTCCTCATTCTTCTGATGTTAAGCTCACAACAACCCTCACACCCCCCCCAGGTCCAGCTAAGACCAAGGTCACTCCTTGAGCTTCATGGATCAGTGCAGACTTCCAGGATCACCACCATGAATCATGGTGCATGAAGGGGCCTCTAAGGCCATCCAGTCCAACCCCCCAGCTCAAGGCAGAAATGCAAATCAAAGCAGATCTGTCCGATTTAGAGAGATTGGGCCTATCAACCGATTGGTGGTCAATGCTGACATTAGAATCAAGATATAAAAAGGACAAAAATACAGGCTTTTTTGAGGGGAACGTTCAGGTGGATGAACTATGGATCTACACAAAAGATAAAATCATATTTAAAAAAAGTATTCCTATCTATTAACATATGACCTGGAAGATGAGAGGGTGAAGGAGGTGATGGTCAAATGGGCACAAAACTTTGGTTATAATATTGATATTGATGACTAGACAAAAATGTGGAAAGATAAGTTGATTAAACCAGTTAATCTTAGAGAAAACATCCTTAAAATGTTTTATAGGTGGCATTTTAAGATTGGCAAAAATGATAGGTGGCATTTTAAGATTGGCATTTTAAGATTGGCAAAAATGTCAGAAAGCATCAGCAATGTTTGTTGGAAATGTAAAAAAATAATAATCCAGGGACTTATTATCATGTGTGGTGGTCATGTGAAAAAGCAAAAAAATAATAATAATAATAATAATAATAATAATTGGTTACAGGTTTGGGAAATGTCACAAGAAATGGTCCAGCAAAAACTAAGTTTTAAACCTGAAATGTTCTTATTGAATATAATGCCAGAGATCATTGATAAAAAAAATAAAATACAATCTACCGTATATATACACAGCAGCCACATTACTCTGGGCCCAAAAATGGAAGAATGGAGAAATACCAACGATGGAGGAGCTATTAAAGAAGCTACTGGATATTGCAAAACTAGATATGCTTTCAGAGGCATATCTAGTTCTACATGTCTTATTTTGTTGTTTTGTATGCTTTGTATGCATGAGTAATAATAAAATAGTTTTTTTTTAAAAGGCAGATCTGGCAGGGGGTGGTCCCATTTTCTCTTGAATGCCTCCAGCGTTGGAGCGCTCACCACTTCCTGAGATCATGGGTTCCATTGTCGTACAGTTAGGAAGTTTTTCCTTATATTCTGGCTTCCTGTAATTTGAGTCATTATTACCTGTCCTGGACTCAGCGATGATTAAGAACAAATCCTGCCCCTCCTCTCTAGGACTACCTTTCAAGTATTTGAAAAGTGCTCTCCTCTCTCCCCTTAGTTTTATTTTCTCAAGGTTAAACACGCCAGGTTCTTTCAGTCTTTCCTCAGAGGGCTTGGTTTCCAGTCTCCTGATCATCCTTGTTTGCCTTCCTCTGAACTTGCTCCAGTTTGTCTAATGTCCTTCTTAAAGTGCAGTGCCCAGAACTGAACACAAGTACTCTAGAGCAGTAGTTCTCAAACTTGGTTCCCCAGATGTTCTTGGACTACAACTCCCAGAAATCCTGGCCAGCACAGCAAGTGGTGAAAAGGCTTCTGGGAATTGCAGTCCAAGAACATCTGGGGACCCCGGTTTGAGAACCACTGGTCTAGATGAGGACTAGCCAGTGCCGAAGAAAGGGGGACTCTTACGTCATGGGATTTGCAAAGACCCACCACCACAAGTGGGAGAGAAAACGAGAGCCTTCTCTCCACTGAATGTGAGATATACACATCATCCCGCCTACGTGCCCGTTCTGCTGGACATAATGCAGCTTCTTCTCCATCTTAACAAATTTCCATCACCAGCTCCTTTTTTCATCCTTTTGACTGAAAATGCTCAGGACTGAACCCAGATGCAAAGCAGATGTTCTGCTTCTGAGCCACAGATTCCTTTCCTGGGACACTGGAGGCTGCCCCATGCCTCAAAACAGCTGGAGAGCCCTCTAGCCTGGAGGCAGCCCACAGTATCTTGCTGTCTGAGGCAAAGGACCACACAGGGGACCTCCCCTATTCCTGGTATCCAAGCTGGCAACTGAGCCTTATTTCATTCCTGGGGACATCTGTTGCCTGGAGCAAACGGCCTCATGGTAGGGCCGGTCTTGATCCAGTCTAGTCAAGCCTGAACCGGCAGTGCCTGTCTAAGATCTCAAGCAGAGAATCCTTTTTCCCCACCCTTTCTACCTGACGGTTTGAAGTGGGAGACTCAGAATTGAATTTAGGATGAAAACATACAGGGCAGCAAAAAGGGTTTAACTATTTGTTTGGGTAAACGGGAGCAGGCCACAGTTTGAACACAGAGGAGTGTCGCTCCTGTGCCCGTTGGTGATGGCCCAGATGGGGGAAGAGATGAAGTCGTTCAATCAGGGCCTGTTTCTCACCATCTCTATGATGTTAAGAAGCCACCGTTTTGTTTCCTAACACACACTGGTGTGTGGGTGGCTGCATAGAAACCAACTTTTTTGCCAATTAAAAAGCAACAACAATAACCAAACATGTGTTGGAATAACAAAGAGGTGACTGTGTGCTCTGAATGATGAACCACAGGGCAGGAAGCCATCCCTCTTAGCCCTGCTTTAGGATTAGAAATTGCCAAGTTATCCTTCTCTGGGTTGGGCTTACTTGCCACGAGGAAGGGCCGGCTCCAGCACCCGGTACTGGTCCATAATCTTCTCTACCAGTTTCTGCTTCTCCCGACGTAACTCGCCCAGTTTGTCTCTAGGGAAGAAATGGAGAAGAGGATCAAACGCTGAGACTCTCCAGCCCGGGGCGAATCAGCTTCCCCAGAAGGTGGCTGCTTGGGGTCCGAGAATTCAAAGGGACCTCAACAATGATAGGAGGGATCTCACAAACCATCTGGATGACCTTGGACGATACGATCTCTTACTGCTGCAGGAAAATTGACAACGGCCGCACCACGAATACATGGCTCTATGCGGTTATGCTCTGTTTAAGGAATCCTATGAAGCAGATTTAATCCAAAGGTGATCCAAAAGCAACCAAGAATCTTGTGACAGCTGAAACCCGTTTTTCTTGGTGTAAGATTCCGCAGATGGCAACCCATTCCATCAGAGACCTCCAATGATGTGAGATGCCATCCATGAAAGCTTCTCTCCCATAAAACTTGCCTGTCTTGAAGATGTCACGTGACTTTTGGTTGCTTTTTTTTTAAAGTGGAGAGCCCATTGCTTTCAAAAGTGGTCAGGAAATCATCCATACCACGAAGGTATTCTTTCTAAACGGATGGAATTGTAGTCCAAAACACCTACAACGGCACACCTCTATGATCAAGAGGGGCTGAAACCCATTTGGACTTAGCATGGCATGAAGTTATATCTGCAGACCACAGAGAGCAGTTCCACAGGCTGCCAATCCATTTCCAGGCACATTTTAAAGAGCTGGTTCTAACCTATAAAGCTGTAAACGGCTTGGGTCCAAGCTATCTCAAACACCGTGTCTCCCTTTATGAGCCTGTTTGAGTGTTAAGATCATCAGGAGAGGGCTTTCTCTCGATCCCGCCATCTTCACAGGTGTGTTTGGTGGGCACCCGGGAGAGGGCCTTCTCTGTGGGTGCTCCCAGCCTCTGGAACTCCCTCCCACTGGAAGCCAGGCTGGCCCCATCTTTGCTGTCCTTCCGCAAGCAGGCCAAGACCTTTCTCTTTCCCCGAGTGAATTTCAGCTGCTGAGTGGGGTTTTTAAAGAGAAGGATGTGCCTTACTGCTTTGAATGTGTTGGGTCCTTTTTAAGGAGAAAGGCGGGGTTATAAAATATTTGAAAGAAACAAGTAAAAACAGAGATGTTCACGGGAAGTTATGCCACGGCCGTCTGCCACTTGCATGGCTCCATCCAATGGCAACAGAGCCTGTGGAACTACTTGCTCGTTGCCCCGCCGCACAGATTTCACAACCCTCTTGCGCACCTCGGCTCAGCTACGCAACAGGATTTGGGCCAAAGAAACAAACATCAAGGGGTGAGAGAGCTTCCCCTGGTCACTAGGGAGTGCTGTCACTCACAGGTACTGCCTCTGCTCTTCCTGAAAGTGTTCCCGGCTTTCCATGCTGTGCTCGAGCAGCCGTCTGTTCTCCCTGCTTAAAGTCTGGATCTCCTGAATCAGGTGGCGGTTCTCTTCCTCCTGGTTCCCTTTCAGCTGGGCCAGCAGCTATAGGACAACGGGGGGGTTCTCCGGTAAGGATCAGACCATACAGACGTTCCTTTAAACCTTTCAGAAAGGGGCTACCTGGAAAGCACTCAAATCTAAGATACGTTGCAGCTAAATGGCCTCACCCATTGAAGATCCCTAGGCTTTTTGCCTTCAGCTTTTTAACATTTCCACGGAACGGAGGGAACGAGAACCTCTCGCACGTTGCAGCTAAATTCTCTCGCAAACCGTTAACGCTTTTGTTTAAGCTTTTAAACGTTTGCAGCTCAGAAAGCTCTTGAATGGGGAGGCGCAACAGCTCAACAACAACCGAAGAATAGTCCAAAGTGACACCCCAAAAACAGGAGCGTGCAAATATTCCAGTTCCAGTTCGACGGTCTAAAAATACACACAGCTAGAAGCATAAGAATCCCATAACATTTCAAAGCAGCGAGCCTAAAAGCTATAAAAGTGGCCATTAAAAATCCCACATTGAAAAGAAAGGGCTTTCCCCGCGTCGTACCATCTTAATGGATGTGGGAGATCAATATTTGGTAGCGTAAGGAGCCAATGAGAATCTTTAAAATTCATTTTTCCAGAACTTGGGTTGGTCTGCAAGACAGCCATGCCGAGAAAAAAGTCACAGCACTATTGAGATCTAGTCTTATAACTCGCATGTCGGCAGCTCAGCAGGATGAATCTACACATCATAATTGATACAGGGAGCTGCTACCAAAAGGATGCCCCTTTTTCTTGTCCCAACTGGCTGGAGAGATCAGTGGTTTAGGACTCTGGCTGCGGAGCCAGAGGTTGGGAGTTCAATTCCCTCGACTGTGTCTCTAGGGAGAAGAGCCAGCCTGGGTAGCCTTGGGCAAGCTGCACAATCCCACAGTGCCCCTAGAGGAAGGGAAGGGTAAAGCACTTATGTGTATTCTCTCCCTGGAAAACCCTGAACAGAGTAAACATAAGTCATAAGAACATAAGAAGGGCCCGGCTGGATCAGGCCAAGGGCGCATTTAGTCCAGCTTCCTCTATCTCACAGTGGCCCAACCAGATGCCTTCGGGAGCACACGAGACCACTGGATCCCTGTCTCCTGATCCCCCTCCCCTGCATCTGGCCTTTGGAGGTCCCTTCCTGTTAAGCCTGGAGATTATATATACATCCCCATCGTGGCTTGTCACCTGCGATGGACTTTTCCTCCAGGAATCTGTCCCATCCCCTTTTCAAGGCATCTAGGCCAGATGCCATCACCACATCCGGTGGCAAGGAGTTCCACAGACTAACAACACGCCAGGCAAAGAAATATTTTATTTTGTCTGTTCTCACTCTCCCAATACTCAATTGGAGTGGATGGTTCTTGTATTGCGTGAGAGGGAAAAGAACTTCCCTCTATCCAGCATTGATTTGATGGCACACAATTTACTTGTTCCAGGGAGAGACAGCTCAGTTTTTCAGACTGTGCCAATCTGCTACATCCTCCTTCATTTACTTGTTCAGTTCTGTTTCCAGCATCAACCTCTGACTTTAGAAAGGGGGTATACTATCTATCTATCTATCTATCTATCTATCTATCTATCTATCTATCTATCTATCTATCTATCTATCTGAATGAATTTGACCTTGAAATACATATTTTTATGTGACTTTTGACCCAAAACACACACTTTTCTGTGGATTTCAGTGTCAAGAGCTGGTTTGTAAAATTTGGGCAAGTGTCAAACTTTGAAGGATCATTGAATTATCATTTGTATACAGCAGGACCCACATCTATGTAGGGGACTGGCTCCAAGCCCTCCCAAGAATGCTGAAAAATGCAGATTAAAGCGAATACTATGTTAAGGGCTAGCCCTATACATAGCACAATCTCTGGCTCCCTCTATTGTTGAGGTCTGGTAACTTCATCTGAATATATATATACTATAAATTTCTAGGATTTTTCTTTTAAGATTTTCAGGATAAGTGAATCAGCGGATACGGATCCCGCGGATACGGGAGCATACATTCCTGAATTGCAGTGCTAGCTGGGCTACAGAGCAGAGGCAGAGAAAGGAAGAGGGGTCATTTTATCATCTGGGCCTGAATGTGTGGGTGTATAACCGAGCAGGGGGTCTCCTTACTTCGCACTGGTGGGTCAGGCGACCCAGCGCTGTGTCCAGCTGCTGGTTCTGCTCCTTCAGGGTGGCGCTCTCCGCTTCCAGCTTCGCTCGTTCCAGCTGTAAGCTCGTCATCCGGTTTCGCATCCCCCGCAGTTCACCCTGGAGGTCATCCCGCGCCCGTTCCACTTGTGACAACATCTGTTTCACCCTGAGGGAATGGCCAGGATCGAGTAAAAGGGAGCCCCCGATCTATATCGTCCTGGCTGTAATCTTACGATCCGCTTCAAGGGAGACTTCCTTGACTGCCCGCGGTCAAAAAATAAGTCAGGCTGGCACGTGCAAGGCAGAGCCTTTTTTTGGGTGGCCCCCAAAGCTTTCTTCTAACTTCCAGTGAATTTCCTCTTCACTGAGACCAAAAAGGACCCACGTGTCAGAGCAGCTTCTTCAAAATGATACACACATTTTTCTGGTCGAGGTTATTATATATCTGCAAATGGTCTTACTCCTCTGTGTAAGCCATTTTTACCACTTTTAAAAACATGTAAATTATAATTATATATTTCCGTATCATAATTTATACCCTGTTTCCCCGAAAATAAGACCTAACCTGAAAATAAGCCCTGGTATGATTTTTCAGGATGCTCGTCATATAAGCCCTACCCCAAAAATAAGCCCCAGTTAAGTGAAGCCTCGCCCTCCACCCTTGTGCAGCAACCAGAAGATGATGACAGGACTGTGTTTGAATCAATGTAGATTGTTGTACATGAAAAAAATAAAACATCCCCTGAAAGTAAGCCCTAATGCGTTTTTTTTGGAGCAAAAATTAATATAAGACCCTGTCTTACTTTCGGGGAAACACAGTATTATATATAATGAAATATTTATATATTGTAATTTATATTACAGTATATTGTCATTATATAAAATGTAAATTATAATTATATATGTTTTTAAAAATATGTCAATGATGGCTTTATAGCGATTCCCAACCCGTGGGCGCTGAGTGGGGGGAACCCTCTGGGGTCAGTGTTGTCAGACTATACATTCCCAGAATCCCCCATAACTGGCAGAGGCTTCTGGGAGTTGAAGTCCAGCAACGTCTGGGGACGCAAAGGCAGGAAATGCTGGCCACAAGGTCCGTTCCACCCTCCCCCCAAACACACACTCTTACCACTCATGCTCCTCCTTCAGGTTGCTGTGCTGTTCAGCCAGTTCCTGCTGATGTCGCTCGGCCTCTTCCAGATGTTTCTTTTGCTCCTGGAGAGCCTCTTCCCGCTGTTCAAGGCCGGTTTTCTGCCCCAACAGCTGGCTATGCCTGTTGGTAGACAGGGCGGGAGGGAAAGGGTTGCATTTGGCATCAGTAAGGCAAAAGGGAAGATGCTTTTCGCTGGTACTCAAACCATGTAATTTGGGCTAACTAATTTAAAGCAAGTGCCTTTGTTACTTTCCGGAAAGTAACTAACAAATTTTAAATGTACCTGTGACAGCAACTAACTACTTTTGCAGACCTTTTACAAAACTGTAGCTCTAACTAGCTGGCTGAATAGCTCAGTGAGTTAGGTCTCTGGTTGCAAAGCCAGAGGTTAGGAGTTTGATTCCCCCACTGGGCCTCCTGAGAGGAGAGCCAGCCTGTGTAGCCGTGGGTAAGCTGCACAGTCCCAGGGCACCCCCAGAAGGCAGGAATGGCAAAACATTTCTGACTCTACCTAAAGTAAGTCAAAATTGACTTGATAGTACCCAATTAAAATTATTAGCTGTAACTCATTCTAGTAATTTTAATGTTCTGAATCTATGTACAAAACTTGGGAAAGCTACCTTTTTAAGGGACGCTAATCACTGTGGTTCAAAATGTAACTTTAGTTACACTTAATGTCTGTTACTTTAAATGTAACTTTAGTTACACTTAACATGTTACTTGAAATGTAACTTTGTTACTTTAAAATGTAACTGGAAATGTAACTATATGAGCTGTAGGTTCTCTTATCTAGTGACTCCTTGCTGGAGGGTTACCTGCTCTGCAGTTCGCGGTATTCCTGCTCTAAGCTGCGCAAATCTCCCTTGAGGCTTGACTGTTTCCCCAGCAGCCCTTCCAGATCTATTCCCTGCCGCTCATGCAGCACCGTCAAGCGGTCATGATCCCGCAGAAGAGCCTCGTAGCGTCCCCGCCACTCTTCCCGCGCCTGCTGGGTGGCCTGGGCTTCTGACTCCACAAGAGCCAGCCTCTGCCGCAGATCGGAGAGCTGGGATTCCAGTAACACTTGCTGGGAACGCAGCAACGCCGCCTCCACCTTCCAGAAATGCAATTGTGACAAAACATGGAGAGAGAGAGAAAGAGAACCTATAAAGAAATGATCATTGTTAACGGTAACAAAAAGCCTCCAAACGCAAGCTTCGAGGGGCCAACTTTATGTCACGGATAGCACATCGTCAGAAGTGGGAATTCCTTGAGGGCTGAGAATGCCTGATTGTCACAGCAGGCGATTTTTCACACCCCCTGTAGTTCGCACCTTAGCTTGCTTTGCTTTGTGATTGGGTCATCAGAAGGGAAGCACAGGCTTCATTGGTGAGTGAGATTCCTCCTTCATGAGGATGTGCCTGAATGACGTTCCTGGAACATGAACAGATTTTAGCTTCTAATAGAGGGCTATGGCTAGCATCTAGTTCCAGCCCAGTTTGAGAGGCAGAAAACTGGGGTGGCCTGGATCAAACAGAGCAGGGACAGCTGCTCCCAAACCCTGTCCTGTGGACACCACTTTTGAATCTTTCTATATCATTGACCATGGCATCCTTCTGGCCCATTGCTCCGGGAAGAGATTTGGAGGTACTGTTTTACAGCGGCTCTGGGCCTTCGGGGAGGAGAGAACGCGGAAGGGGATGCCGGGGAAATCTAGTTCCACACCCTGGCTGTTGGCCTGTGGTGTTCTTCTTCAATGTTCCGTTTTGTCCCCTATGCTATTGAACATCTAAACGAAACCGCTGGGGAAAGATGTAAAGTTTCTGAAACATTCCATTTTTTTCCCCGGACAAAAACACATTCCCCCCCCCCTGTTTTTTTAACCTGGAAAAAATGGAAATTTTTGGAAATTGTACATCTCTCCCGCTGGGAGAAGCTGCCACGGGTTTGGGGTTCGGTGTCACCAGTATGCGGATGACACCCAGATCTACCTCTCCTTGTCCTCTTAAATCGGCGGAAGCTGCTTTAGCTCTAGATGGGTGTCTGATGTCAGTGATGGCCTGGAGGAGGGTGAATAAATTGAGAACTTATTTATTTATTTATTCAATTTATACCCCGCCCATCTAGACTGAAGTCTGCTCTGGGCGGCTAACAATAATAGATAAAATAAAAACAATATAATAAAATAAAAGACAACAGTAATCATATAGTTCAAGATGGGAACATCAGACAAAACAGAGGTACGCCTAGTCATTTGAAATTTTTGGGGAACAGGGATGTAAATGTAATAAATAAATAAATAAATAAATAAATATGTAACCTGGATGGGGATGGGGTTACACTCTCTCTGAAAACCTACATGCGCTTCTTGGGGTACCCCTGGATTTATCTCGGAGCCTGGATGCCCAGGTTTCAGTGCTGGCCAAGGGTGCCCCTGCCTTGTTAAAACTCGTGTGCCAGTTGGAGAGGGTGTGATCCGGCCACGGTGATACATGCCTTAGTTACCTCCCGGCTGTATTACTGTAACCCACTTTACGTGGGGCTGCCTCTGGAGAGTGTCAGGAAATTTCAGCGGGTCCAAGACACCGAGTGGGGTTTTTAAATGGATTGTTGTACCTTCTGGAATTGAAGGTGCTTTGGGGTGGCTTGGTTTGTTTTTAGTATTGGATTCCTTTGATCCTTTCAGGATCAAACTCACTTGTTGTTAGCTTAAATGCTGTCTTTTAATTGGTGCAAGCCGTCTCGGGCCCTTTTTTAAGGAGAAAGGCGAGATAAAAATATTTTAAAGAAATAGATAAATAAAATTAAATGCAGAGGTCTTAGGAATCCAGGTACCGAATTGGCCAGGGTGGGAAGAGAGGGTTGAATCCTGACCTGGGTTGGGGCCATGGGGAGAGACGGCTCTCGCAGCCTCACCTGCAACGCAGTGTTCTGCGCCTGCCGTTGCCCGCTTTCTTCGTCCACGTCGCTGCCCCGTCCCTGCCGCTTTGCCCGTAGGCTGTCGACGTGCGACTCCAACTGACTGAGCCGCTCCGTGAGGGTCGATTTCTCAGCCTGCAGGACGGCATTCTGGAACGAGAGGACCTGGTTGAAACTGGCAGAACCCAGCAAGAAGGAGAAGGGGGAAAAAAAGCCTTGAAGATGGTGCCACCCATCCCTCTGCCACCCCAAAAGTTCCAGAGTGGGGTGTTCCTCGTTGTAATCAAAGCCCAGCTGTGAGGGACCACCTCTCGTCTTTGAGAGGCATAGGACTACAAGACCCATCAATGGCAGATTCTACTGGGTCAGCGTGATGGGAGTCGTAGACCAACACATGGCAAGACTACCCAGAGACCTTTGGGTAGTGTGGGCGTCATATAAGTTAAATAAATAAATAAAGACTAAACCTGTGGAAGTAGCGAATGCTATAAATTGCATGGTCTCTGGCTCCCTCTTGTAGCCAAGCCTGGTAAAGACATCCTAGAAATACATGTAAATACATATTTCTGTGATTTTTTTCATTTAGTATTTTCAGGCAGTGGATAAGTGAATCAGTGGATACTGATCCCACAGAGAGAGGATTTTGGACAGATTACTTTTCTGGACTACATGTCCCAGAATCCCCCAGCAAGCTGTCTGGAGGATTTGGGGACATGTAGTCCGGGAGGGCAATAGGTCCAAACTCTGAGAATCACGGGACGGAAAAGCGTCTCCTGTTTTAACTCGTCTTCCGTGCTTCACCTGTGCGCTCACCTCGCGTTCCACTTGAATGAGTCTCGCACTCAGGGCCTCCGTTCTTGCCTCCAGCTGGAGGGGCAGCGCCTCCGCGTCGGGGTGGCTCTGGCCCACGGGGAGCTGGGTGCTAGGCTCTAGGAACGGTGGTGCGACAACGCTGCTCTTTGCCTAAAGAGGGAACGGCATGGCAGCTGAGGTCTGGAAAAGGCAGAAGGATCACAGGGCCAACCTCTTCTTCCATGGAAAACAGGTGAAACCTAAGAGCTGAAAGCTGGATTTGCAGCCAGCCGAGAGGCCTTAAACACCAGGCAACCATTTAAATTTCCCACAATCCCCAAAGCCATCTCTCACACCAGGGGCATTGTGGGAAATTCAATCTTCTGCTTGATGGTGGGCACTTTTAAACATCAAATAAAATATTCCACCCCTCCTTTATTAATCAGCAAAGTACGTAAATCACAAATCTGAAAGCACAGCTTGAAAAAAACATATATATATTTGGCTTATCCTTATCATCATCAGCTCAGCTCTGCAGAGCTGGTAGGGACCTTCTGGATCATCAAGTCCAATGCCCATTAAGGAAGCCCAAGGGAGATTCGAACTCCCCACCTCTGGCTCCACAGCCTACGCCACTGAGCTATTTGGCAGTTCCCAGCACAGCCATAAAAAAAGGATCTTTTCTAAACTCTGCCTGAGAGTAAACAGATGCTGTTCAGCGGAGCAACCTAGGGGAAACGAAACGCCGGCAGGAGCGTGGACCGTTTCTGCTTTGGGAGTCCTGACTGATTGTTGTTGGTTGTTTTTAAGAGTTACTGCAATTGTTTTTTTAATTTTTCTATTTTTATTTCTGTTTTCTGTTTGACAAGCTGTTACCCGCCCAGAGTAGTGCTGTGACACTAACGGGAGCGGGATACAAATTGAATAAATAAATAAATAAATAAAATAAACCTCAAGGAACACAGTGGGAGTTCATTCCGAAGTACCATGCATAATACTCGGCTGTAAATGCTGCAGCTTCTCAATCAAACCAGAGAGACACGGGTTCTAATCCTCCACTCAGCCATGAAGTTCCCCAAATAACCATGGTACCATCATGGTCTGGTTTTGCAAGAGGAAACAATTAGCCTTTGGGTGAGGGGAGGGTACCGTGCAACACCGGTCTCCAGCAGGCGAGGTGGCTAAAATGAAGGGTCTTCTTTCACAGATTCGCTACCTGTTGGTTATTTGTGAGCCGAGCCACACGAACCTGCAGTTCCTCCAGCTGCCTCTTGAGGGCGCTGTTCTCTTCCTCCACTCCCATCTTCTTCCCATCGGAGGGTCCCACGTGTTTCTCCTCACTAGACAGAAAACATCATCCCCAGAAGCAGGAAAATATTATTCAAGATGTGCTAACCTTTTCCACTGGTGGGGGAATGAAATTCTGGGCCAACAGGAGGGTCGGCAACCAGAATGGGCCAGGGCTGGGCTATGTTAAATTTGTTTCTTTTTCTTTTTTGGACAAGGAACAAAACACAACACAACATGAGTTTTAAAAAGAGTTCAAAATCTGCTATATTTTAACGTGAGCTTTCATGGATCAAGTCCACTTCCTCAGACATAAAAAGGAGACTACGTATACCTGGCCCCTTGGCCAGGTGGCAACACATATAATGGACGAAGTGACAATGGTCAGTCAGCACAGTAGGGCACAAGCTGAAAATTGTGTGCATCAAAGTGGCGTTTCACACTTGTTAATCATTTAAGACTCCTGACTGATTGATATTCAGCTTTTTTCCTTTGAAGCTTTGTTCTGTAAAAGTGACAACGGTTTGTTGGTAAAGAAAGACTGTGGATAACAACAGCAGATTACGACATTGTAGCATTTCACACTTGGCAATGAATTAAAAACCCTTGACTGGTGTTTAATCCTTTAAGATGAGTCCCCAGCATCTGTATATATTTTATTTCAGCTCTTTTGCCTTTGAATTATGGCTCTGTGATGCTTCTTGTCCAGAATCGCAACTTTCAAATCCTGTAAAGAATGTCCAGGTAGACCAAAATATCCCAAAAAATGTTTCTGTGCAC
Source organism: Intellagama lesueurii (assembly GCA_037013535.1). Lineage (NCBI taxonomy): Eukaryota > Metazoa > Chordata > Lepidosauria > Squamata > Agamidae > Intellagama > Intellagama lesueurii. The sequence goes on along the minus strand of JBAJHW010000019.1, from coordinate 1,119,740 downwards.
TGCCATTCCTGATGTCTGATTTATGTCCATTAATGCTTTTAATTAATGGACATAGTCAATTATATATATGCACAGAAACCTTTCGGGATATTTTGGTCTGCCTGGACATAAAGCTGCCAGCCAGCCTCAATCTTAGTCTAGCACCCCAACCACTGGCTCCCGAGTCTAAAATTTCAGAGGCTTCCCTACTAGGGTCAGACATAAGTAGCACGATCTTAGCCCTACCAATAAGAGTAGACTTATAGACTCACTGTTTTTTTTTACCTAAGTGTTGATTTACCATTCAACAATTGATTCAAGGGGGTCTACTCTAGTCGGGATTAGCCCTAAGAAACTCTTCCTCTCTTTCTTCACATCGGAGTGTTGTGCATCAAAAAACCGATCCCAGGTATATTAATTTTAATCATAGCAATCATCTTTTAATTTTTGTAAATAAAAATTAGCAGATCAGTGCTGAAGTAAGACCTGTAGCTATTTTTCCCTCTTTCTCACTCTGTCTCTCACACTCTCTGGTTCTTTTTGGCCAATTAAATCAATGGCAGACCTGGTTTCAACTGATTTCCATTGTACCATCACTTAACAGGTACTTACCTGTAGTACTTCTCACTTCCTGCTTCTTCCTGGAGAATGGCTTCCTTTCTCAACACCTGCTCCCTCAGCTGAGCCAAGGTGGATTCTGCCTCCTTTCCCTTTGCTTTCTCCCGCTGAAGCTCCTAAAACAAGGAGGAAATAAATTGATGGTGGTAGGGAGAATCTACAGCAGCTTCCCTGCTTCACACCACCTCTAGTGCACTATGGCCGCTTCTCTCCTATTCCCATCATCTTATCCTTAAGGTTCTAGTCCTCAAGAGCAACTTAAGCTCCAACTGTCCCTTCTTTGCAGTGGTCCCAAAAAACTGTGTTCAACTCTGGATAGAATGTTCTTACGTTTGGGAGTGGGAGGATGAAGCTTTTTAGAGGGTATGTAGAGTAAGACCCTCATATCCACAGGATCAGTATCTGCGGATTCACTTATCCACGGTCTGAAAATATTAAAACTATTAAAAAGAAAAAGCCTATAAATATATATTTCTAAAGATGACGTTTAAACCATTAAAAGAAAAATCCTAGAAATATATATTTCTAAAGATGAAGTTACCAGAATTGGCTGCTAAAGGGAGCCGGAAACCACGCTACGTATAGTGTTCACTATTAAAATAACATTTGCTATAATCTGTGTTTTTCAACAACCGGGGTGGGCAGGCTTGGAACCAATCCCTCATGAATACGGTGTCCTCCTACAGTATATAGTAAGACTGCAGTACCTGTGAGTGATCAATTCCAAGCCGACCTTCGGATGCCGAAAAACGTGGAAGTATCGAACGCTATACAGGGCATGGTCTCTGGCTCCCTCTAGTAGCCAGTTCTAGTAAACACACCCTGGAAAAATGTATAAATTTGTATACAGTATCTGGGTTTTTTTATTTACCATTTTCTGGCAGCAGATAAATGAATCAGCGGATACTGATCCTGTGGATGGGGGCGGCGGCGTCCTACTGTATTAATTCTAACTGGTCCTACTACTGTAGCTGAGTTTTAGGGCCCTTTTTGCTTACTTCCCCGGATTCAGGCTCTAGGCATTTGCCCCAAAGTTGTCTTTCGATGGTGCCACTGGCCAGGACTAACCTGATCTTTGGCTACCTTGCCGCTGGTGAATCAGTGAATCAGTGTCTCTAATTGGCCAGGATCCTTCGTTAAATAAAACAAGCGTCAAATGACAAAATAAGGTGTTCTGGTGGCTTTAAAGCAGTCTTTAATACTGCCCCCCAGAAGGGTCGGGAGCCAACGTGGTGTATCAGATAGAGTGTCAAACTAAGATTTAGGAGCCCTGCGTTCAAATCCTCGCTCGACCATGGTAGGTCACAAGCGGGCTGGCAGTGCTAAACCACTCTGAATATCTCAAAAGCCAAACTACTGTACAGTAGTCATAAACAAGGGGGGCTGATTGCTCTTAACAACACGAACAATAGAGAAATTGGACTTCCAGTCTCATAATGCCCCAACCAGCTATTACAGCTCACTTGAGGGGATGATGGGACTTGCAACCCAACACATCAGGAGGGGGACCGGCTTGCAGATGGGCTGCCATGAGATCGGAAACCTCCAGGAAGAGAAACCCCAGCCTATGTGACTGGTTTCATGGCCCACTTGCTCTACTTAACATCTCTCCTAATCCTTACATCAAATCGGTCCTCCTGTAATTTAACATAATTAAATCTAGTTGTTCCTCAAAGATATTTAACATGGTCTCGGTTTCCGTTCTCATCCCTACAGCACCCTCTGCTGGGGGAAAAAAAATCTGATCCATTAAAAAAAAAGCAAAGGCTGTCTGGCCTGGGGAAACCAACTGAAACCTGAGAACAGCCATTTTAATTTCCCATAATTCCCCTAACCAAGCTCCCTAGGGCATTGTGGGAAATTAAAATGGCTGCCAGGTGCTGAAATTCAAGCCATTTAAGGGGCTCAGGAGAGGCAATGTTGGGTTTTTGACAACTTTGCATGCTGCCTTCCAAAAAGTTTGGCTGGGACGACTGTGAATCGATCCAGCACGAACCAAGAGTTCCCTCCGGCCTCTGATTTCAAAGGGAGCCCCGCCTCTCTGCTCAGAGTTCTTCCCCTTTCCTGAGTTTGCTGAAGCCCGTTGTCGAAAGCAGTCATGTTTGTCCACTTGCTGTTTGATCTGTTCAACTGTAATTAAATTTTTTATCCTTTCTACTACTAATCTCTCAGAGTGAATGACTGAGACTCTAAGTGCAGTTAATGAGAAAGGGGTGGTCTACTTGGAGGAACATAAAGCTGCTCTGATCTGTGAATGCCTGCATTTCTGCTGCGCAGCGAGAGGCATTGAACCCAAAATAACAAACTCTGCCGCAGGCCACAGAGGTAGGCTGCCCAAGGATGCCAGATGTTAACACGGAGTCTCATTCCAGAAGTTACTTTTTCCTACCATGGAGGCCCTATTACCTCCTCCAGCCTGGCTGAAGCTTCGCACTCGGCGTCTAGCCGTTCCCGCAGGCTGGCCGCCTCTTGCTCCGAATCCTGGAGCCGCCGGGCGGCCTCCCGCAGGCTGTCCAGCTCCCCGGCCTGCTGCCGGGTTTGGGCCTCCAGGCGGGCCAGACGGGCACCCTGAGCGGCCAGTGCTTCCTCCTGGACCTGAGCCTGGGCCTTCAGCCGCCGGCCGTCCTTCTCCAGCCGCCGGCGCTGGTTCTCGGCTTCGCTCAGCATCTCCTCCAGAGCCACCTTCTCGGCTTCCAGCTGCGCCAGCGCGACCTTGTGCTGCTCTTGGCTCCTCTGCAAAGCGTCCAGCTCCTTCCGGGCCTCGTGCAGTGCTTCGTCCCCCTGCCGGGCTTTTTGGGCCAGCCGGACGCCTTGCAGCCGCTCCTCCTGAAGACTCCGCTGGGCCTCCTCCAGTGCCAGCTCGGCCCGGGTGGCGGCCGCTTGCAGGGCCCCGGAGCCGGCTTGCAGGATTTCCTGCTCTCGTTCCAAAGCCTGGATCTCCTCCGTCAGGCGCTCCGTCTCCGAGCGCCACTGTTCACGCTCTTGCTCTTGTTTCTCCAGAGTAGCAGCATGAGCGTCCTGCAAACTCCTCAGGCTGTCTTCCAGACCCAACCTTTGGTGGGACTCTGCTTCCAGACGCCGCACAACCTGGCTCAGTTGAATCCGAACCTCTGGCAGGGTGGACTCCCTTTCGCCCAACAACACCTCCGCTTCTTGCTTCTGGCTCTGTGTTTTCCTCTTATCTGGGACCAAACCTTCATGACCTCGTTGCTCTTGGACTTTAACTATAGCAAGGTTTTCAGCCCGGTCTTTCGGCTCCGGTTCTGCCTGGTTCTGCAGTGGTTTTAGCTAGAGGAGGTACAAAAGAGGGAAATGGTTAGCATCTCAGCTTGAAATTTAATCCCTCTTTCCATGCTAGAGTTGACTGGATAGCTCTTTGATTTAGATCTCTGGCTGCAGAGCCAGAGGTTGGGAGTTCGATTCTCCACGGTGCCTCCTGGAAGAAGAGCCAGCCTGGGTGGCCTTGGGCAAGCTGCACAGTCCCACAGCGCCCCTAGAGGAAGGGAAAGGTAAAGCACCTCTGAGTATTCTAAAAAAAAAAACTCTGAAAACAGTCACCATAAGTCAAAACTGATTTGATGGCACATCACGATGATGATTATTCCATGCTAGGGTGGCCATACATTATACATTACCCCCTGCAAAATAAAATACAGCACCCCCTGAAAAGGAAAGTGGCCAGATCTCTATTGCAAAATACTGTGTGCTTAAGGAACGTTTCACAACCAGTTTTCATCATTTCCTGGCTGGTTCTTGCAGGCCCAGTCACGCATTGAATGTGCAACTCAGTGCACTGCTTGACCTCGTTCTGTCACAGGATGCAACAGGCAATCTGAAGGACTGCGCATAGCAGTTACGCAAGTGTTTTGCATAAAATCAGCATCTGCTGATTTATGTGGATGGATGCAAATCTGGACGTGATTGCTCTGGTTATTCTTTGTCTTAAAGAAAACAGTGACAAAGTGAAATACATGGTCTGCAGCCAGTTATATCCAGCAGCTGACAGACACAATCATTGTAATGACCTATGACTGATGCTGTCAACTGTTAAACTCTTTTTTTTCTGTGTGCAATTTCCTTAATCAGTGATATGCTGTTCTCCTTTATTCTCATTTGAACTGTACTAATAAATTTAAGGCTTTTTAAAAAATCTAGTGATGCAATATCTGGCCCTGTATTTCAGGATAACAGGTGAGCTTAGAGTGTACAGGAAGGTGAGCTGGCAGGGAGTAGCAAGTTGGATGAGAACTCAAGAGACCTGGGTTCAAATCCCTGCCAACTTTGCAAACCTATTTATTCATTGTTCTTAGCTTTAAGAACGGTATTTTAATTATGTTAACCACTGTTGCATACTCACTGTTTTCAACTTTAAATATTGTCTTTCAATGTTGTAAGCCACCTCGGGTCCTTTTCAAGGAGAAAGGCGGGGTAAAAATATTTGAAAGAAATACTATACCACTCTTTTAAAATCTTCCATACCTTGAACACCTCTCAGGATGGACATGAAGTGACTTCATCATTATCATAATAATCATCTATTATCAATTATCCCAGAGTGCAGGACACACAACAATGGGCTCAAAGTACAGGAAGCCAGATTTAGGCTGAATATCAGGGGGAAAAAATTTATTTATTTTATTTATTTATTTTTAGATTTCTACCCCGCCCCCCTAGACAACGTCTACTCGGGGTGGCTTCTTAACTGTTAGAGTAAACAGTAAAAAAACTTCTTAACTGTTAGAGTAGTATGGCAATGGAACCCATGACCTCGGGAGGGGGTAAGCGCTCCAACGCTGGAGGCCTTCAAGAGAAAATGGGACCACCCTCTCTCAGATCTGCTTTGATTTATATTCCTGCCTAGAGCAGGGGGTTGGACTGGATGGCCTTCGAGGCCCCCTCCAACTCCATTATTCTATGATCCTCCTCCTCTTAGCACTGCAGAGCTGGAAGGGACCCTATGGATCATCAAGTCCAGCCCCTGCCAAGGAGGCACCGTGGGGGATTCGAACTCTCGACTTGACGGCACATCGCAATAAACGGTGTACCGGTCAGGGTGTCGTCACACCCCTCTCTGTCCTCCCATCCCGTCCTAGCAAGGGATACCCAAGAAGGCCGCCTCGCTCTGCCTCACAGCAGAGCCGGCCCTCCAGCCCTCGTGTCTATTTCTTCCATACCTCACGGTCAAGGATGGCGTTTTCCGGTCTTAGGGTCACCTCCTTCGGCTCGAGCGCCTCCTGCAGCTTCCGACGTAGCTCCTGGTTCTCGCGCTCCAGGGCCAACCATTGACCGGCCTCTTTTATTTCATAGCTCAGCAAGATGGGTGCCTCAGAAGGTTCTAGAAAGGAAGGACCAAACTCTTCACATCTGGGTTGCCATGGAGACCAAGGAGCTGGTGATGGAGGAGAAGCAGAGTTTTTCACCCTGGGGTGGAGGGGACTCACCTCCGGGGGCCCAGCCACGCTCTATCTCTTCTGCCCGGAGGACCTCGGGGGTCTCCCCCAAACTTTGCCTCAGCTGTCTTTCAAGAGCCATGTTCTCTCCCAGAAGGTCTTCTGCTTGCTGATACAGGTGGTCCCGTTCCTGCAAATAAGAGCCTGTGCTTTAATTTCTAAAAAGACCAACATGGATCCCTCTATGGGCTCCATGCCTTCATGCACTGTTGCCTATGGGCTTCATAGGACTGTAAGGGCTTCTCTATGGGGACTCTTAGGATCAGGGCCTCTCACCTCCTGCACCTCGTTCAAGCAGTCTTGAAGATGCATCTTCTCCTTCTCCAGCTGGTTCAGGCGCTGCCCTCGGGCACGAGCTGCTTCCAGTTGTCCCTCCAGCGTGGCCTTGGTTTCCAACAGAGCCTGGGAAAACCCGCGCTCCTCCTGCCAACACAAACCAGCTCCGTCACCCCGGGAGGAGGTGAGCGCTTCAATGCATTCAAGAGAAAAGTGGACCACCACCTCTTGGATCAGCTTTGATTCAGATCCCTGCCTTGAGCAGGGGGGGTTGGACTGGATGGCCTTTGAGGGGCCCCTTTCCAACACCATCATTCTATGATTCTAACCAAAAAAAAAAAAGAGAGAGTTAATCTACGAAGCTGGCCTCTTACCTTGAGCTGGGCACGGCACTGCTCCAATGCAGGCAGCCGTTCTCGCAGGGTGGCCAGCTCTGCTTGAAGCCGTTCCGTCCGTAACGCCTTCTCCCGCAAAGCGTCCACTTCGTCCCGGTACAGCCCTGCGAGGCGGGCCTCGCCTGCCAACGCTCGGTTCTGGAGAAGGCAACAGTGCATGAAGGCATGTAGAAATCAGTGACTCCCAAGGAGTTCCAGAAAGAAGACTGCAGCCTGGGACAAGCCGTAGTCCAGCGGTCCCCAAATTTCAGTCACCCAGATGTTCTAGGACTGCAACTCCCAGAATCCCCCGGCAGTGTAAACAGAGGTATTGGCTTCTGGGAACTGCTGTCCAAGAACGCCTGGTTTACCCAAGGCTGGGAACCACTAATCTCTGTGGTTTTAAATGTATTTTAGTATTGATTTTAATAAAATACTTGTTTAATTCTTTTTAAACATTTCGATATTTACTGTTTTTAGCTTTTGAATATTGCCTTTTTTAATGATGTAAGCCGCCTTGGTTCCTTTTTAAAGATAAAGGTGGGATAGAAACATTTTAAACAAACCAACAAACAAATAAAGAGAGGTAATTAAATATGGACAGAGAGGTCATGTCAGATGGACTGGAGGGGGGAGGGAAGAAAACCTCATCAGTGCCCATAAATGAATATTAGTGTCTGGACCTGCACTCAGATTAATAATAATTGTGTGGTGTAGCGTAGCGTGTAGTGGATAGTGTGACGAACTCGTTTTCTGGAGACCAGGGTTTGAATCCCCACTTGGCCATGAATTCAATTGGAGTGTGGAACTCGTAAAACTACTCCTTAAATACCTCCATTATTTTGAAAGCCCTATCGGAATCACTACAAGTTGGTTCCAACTTGACAGTACTGAACGAACGAACCAACGAACGAACGAACGAACCAACCAACCAACCAACCAACCAACCAACCAACCAACCACGAGGTTAGCTTTCATTGGAAGGCATGAGGCAAATCTTGAGGCAGCTTTTCTTTTTCCTACAAAGAGTTGCAATGTGAATTACCCGGGAAGCTGCAGCTATTGGACAGTATAGAAATAATACCATTAAAAAAAACACATAGATGGACAGGATCAATATAATAAGGCCATTTCCCAGCCTTTTCTCCCAAATCTCCAGCTTTTGTTTATTGAAACAAGAGAGGGAGGGAGGACGGCAAAGAAGCCAACTTGAGTCCCATGGTGGGAGAGGGAAAATATTGGGTTAACAAATGAAAAAACAACAACAGGGCCAGCTTGGTCTAAATTAAATGGTTCCTTTCCTTCCATGGGAGTCTCCTACGATCCATCATCCTTACAGAAGGATTCCAGGAGGGAAAAGTAAGGAAGTTGGAGAAAAAAACAGGAGGGGGGATTTTCTTCAGCTGGTCTCTTCCCTCTCCCGTCTTTTATCCCTAGCTATTTATTTACTTAATTTATTTATTGATACTGTAGTGTGGTATTTGCTTGGTCCTTTTTAGCATTTGTATACTTACTGTTTTTAGCTTTTAACTACTGTCTTTTAGTGACGTCAGCTGCCTTGGGTCCTTTTCAAGGAGAAAGGCAGGGTGAAAATAAAGAAATAAATAAAATGAAGGGTTTGAATATTAATGAGTAGAATTCACACACAATCTCCAAGCTCTGGATAACATTGCTAAGCTGCATTGGAAGGGTTTCTGTGCTGAAACAGAGGACATCAAGAACTGTGATAAAGTAAAAAGGCAAAAAAAGAAAAAAAGTACGGCTCTTGGTTTTTGTTTAACGGGTTATTTTGTTTGACGGGTTGTTTTTTTGGACGGCTACCTCTTGCTTCAGCTTTTGCAGCCGTTCCTCGAAATCCTTCCTTTCATCCTGCTGATCCAGCATTTCTTCCACCTTCTCTTCTCTAGAGAGGGGAACAAGCAGAGTTGAATTTATTAATTAATTGAGTTCCATTCCTACTAGGAGAGTTTTCAGATTTTTTTTTTTAACTGCTCAAGATGACTAGCAAAAAGATTTTCAGATGATCAGTTGACAAGAGCAAACAAAATTATTAAAGCATCTGGCCCTTCAAAGATGTTTTGGGCAAGAGATTTAAAAAAAAACACTAAGAAAAAATCAGAGAGAATTAAAAGAATATAATAATGGGAGCGACAAAGCACAGCTGTGGACACAGAAGACCTTCTACCAGGTGGTTGGAGGGAAGGCGTTAAACATGAAACAGAGATGGAAAAAAGTTAATATTTGGACTACAACTCCCACTGTGCTGAGCAGTGTATTATGGGAGTTGTAGTCCCCAAAATGAATGTTTCCCATTACAAGCAAATAATTCCATGTGCTAGCCACGGTGGCCATAGAGAAAATTCTTCCTACATCTTCTGACCTAGGTTTCCTGAGCAAATTCTCTCTCCTGCTCAACTACGGCAGGGACTCAGGAGGGGGGGGAAAGCTTGTGTTCGAACCTAGATTCCTGGCTTCTTGTTCCAGATTTAAATCCACGGTTCGAATTCAGCCACTAGATTTGTTGGAGTTTTTTTTTCAACCTCGCATGCTATCTGTAGTTTGCGTGACTGGGTAGGAATTTTCTAGGCTGGGGTGACTGATTCAGCATTAACCAGTAATTTCTTTCCCTTTTTCTTCAGTTGGTGGCAGTTTGTTGTTTGCTGTTGATCTGTTTGGTTGGTTGCTAAGTATGTGTGCAGTAAAGAAAGCAACATATGTAAGTATGTAGTTTCAAGCAACTGTAAGTAAATAATTTTTTTTTCATGATTTCTCTTACCGTACAAATGCCTCAGATTGAGTTATTGAGACTTTTAAGTGCGAGTTAGTGAAAAAGAGGTGAACTCTGGGGACATGTAATTATGCTCTTCTGTGGGTCTCTATACTTCTACTGTATAGCAAAAGGGAATTTTACTTAAATTTCAAAACTCTGCAACAAGATTTAGGCTTGTTAGAGGAGCAATAAAACCAGGATCTGATTTAGGATGTATTTAGTATGTTCCTATTTCTAGGAAACACCGAGCAGGAACAACTGTAGCTTAACTTTTTTTGCGAATGCTCTTGTAAACCAGCTGGAGTGGAATGGGGGAGAAGATTAAACACTGTGACCCATTCTGACAACTTTAACAACGAAGTTTTATTCGCGTTACATGCAGATGTGACTGCAGTGGTACCACCTGACTCATCAAAGCAACTGCTTTTAAAAAAAAAGTTATAGAGGACTTATACCATACACACTTCATTTGGGGGAGATGTTTATGGGAGATAAAAGTGTATATTTACACAGTTATGGCCAGTTGGTACCACATTAAACGGCCATGGCTCTGTCCAACACAAATCCTGGGGTTTGGGGCCGATTTATCTACACAAGGAATGAGTACACACAGCGGTCTAGAAGCAACTAAGAATTCCACAGTGCTATACTGTACTAGTAACCCAACTGCTGTAACTGTAAAGTGTAGACACACACACACACAAGAATCCTGTAGGCTTGATTTCCAGAGGGACACTAAGTCCCAAATCCCCATCCGGTTTCAGGCCCCTCATCCCCTTCCGAAGGGGCTCCCCTCCCACCCTCGCCACCTGCTTCACCCCAACTCACAGCTCATGCCTCAGACGCCGCACCTCGGCCCAAGCTTCGGCCAGCTGCACCCCCAGATGTTGCCAGTGGTTCTCCGGCAGAGGAGCAGGTTGTGTCTTCTGTTCCTGTTGCAGCTCCCACAATTTCTGGGGCAAGAGAGAATGTAAAGGATGATGAAATCCAGAGGATACCAAAGACGGAGATAGTATCGGGGTGGCAAGCAGTTAGAGTGAGTGAGTGGGTTTGGTTTATTTAGAAAATATTTGTAAAAATACAGTTTGTTTTAATCTTGCAAACTGGCTGGATAGCTCAGTGGTTTAGGTACCTGGCTGTGGAGCCAGAGGATGGGAGTTCGATTCCCCCCACTGTGCCTCCAGGGAGAAGAGCCAGCCTGGGTGGCCTTGGGCAAGCTGAGCAGTTCCACAGCGCCCCCAGAGGAAGGGAAGGGTAAAGCACTTCTGAGGGTTCAAAATCCTGAAAAAGGGTGGTTGTCAGAATTGACTTGATGGCACACAATGATGATTAATCTTGTAAGCTGCCTTGGGTCTTCTTGAGGAGAAAGATGGAGTATAAATATTTCAAACACATAAATAAATAATATTTATATATGCAGATGGGGTGGGAGGAATGAGAAATACATCCAAATATGGTGGATCGTTAAGGGTCAAATAGCAGTGCTTAGGAAGTGACAAGGGGAGGTCTTATCGGTGGCCGTTGTTCAGTTGTCCTCGGCCGTGACAGAGACATCCAGAGCTTTAAGGCCTCAGTTCAAATCCCAGAATCCCCAGCTGTAGCCATCTGGGGATTCTGGAAATTGTAGATTTTAAAAAAGTAACAGCCAAAATGCTCTTGAGTTTTTATGCTGGCTGTAACGCAAGTTACCCGAATCTGAGCAGATTGCCACAAATTAAGCTGCTTTTTTGCAGAAATAGAATAACAGGAAGTACTGTTGCACAATGAGTTGATGTTTACAATCATGATTCCAAACTCAGAACATCTAAGTCCTTCGTGCTTCTATATTTCTACAAAAAAGCAGTTTTTTCCAAGCTGACTCCATCAAAGTACGTAGTATTATTTAGTATGTCCAAGCACCGATAATATTAAGTACAGTAGGACAACCCATATCCGTGGGAAATCAATTCCAAGCCCCCACGCCGATGCTGAAAGCTGTAGATAACAGCAAACCCTTTACATAGTATGGTCTCTGTCTCTCTCTAGTGGCCAGTTCTGGTAACTACATCATGGAAAAATGTATTTCTGGATTTTTTTTCTTAATATTTGTAATATTTTCAGACTGCGGATAAGTGAATCAGCGGATACCGATCCCACGGTTACAGGGATCCTACTGTACATTCAAGCCTACATAATGTTATGGGAATTCCTTCATGTATTTTCCATTTGCACCCAGTTAGGACACTTAAGTGTAAGCTGGGCTGTCTCGCACGAACCCACCTTGCTCTTTCTCCCCAACCCAGAATCCCGCTATCTGGCTCCAGGCCCACCGCATCTTTGGCAAGAACTGAGGTGCTGAGAATCCCAGCCCGTCCCATTTCCTCTACCTCCAAGCTCACGTCTCGCTCGTGTACCAGTTCCTGAATCCGAGGGACGGCATCCCGTAGGAGCTGCTCTGCCTCTGAAGGTCCCAGGTCCTTCCAGCTGAGCCTTAGCATGTTCTCGGGCTCCCGGGTCACCTGAGGGGGGAAAGAAAAACCCAAAATCCAGAGTGTCAGAGCACCTTCGAGGTCCCCTCCCATCCTGGGCAGGCCAGGTCAGAGCGATGGCAGAATCAGCCGGGCACTGGCCACACAGCCAACCCATGATGGGGTCATGTTTTGCCCTGCGGTTGCTCTCTTGCTTGCAGCCCTCGTAGCCATGAGGCTCAGGGATGATAGAGAAAAGATATTCATATTGAACATTTATTTCTACTATAGGTGGATATTTCCATAACAGGGAGAATCCACACATGCAGGGGCAGTGATGTATGGATTGGGAAGTCTTAAGATAAGGAGGGGGGGGGGGGAAGAAAACCCATGCTCTTGAGCTATAGTGACATCCTGGCTAGATTACTGTAATGCACTCTACGTGGGGCAGCCTCTGGAAAGTGTTTGGAAACTTCAGTGGGTCCAAAACACGGCCGCCAGATTACTAAATTGGCCTGGTCACAGGGATCCCATACCATTTTTTAATGGACGGTTTTGTGCCTTCCTGCTCTGAATATATTTTTGGTGTTGCTTTCGTTTACTATCTTTTAGTGTGATATTTGTTTGATCCTTTTAAGTATTAATATCCTTACTGTTTTTCGTCTTTAAGTATTGTCTTTTAATGATGCAAGCCTCTTTGGGTCCCTCTTTAAGGAGAAAGGTGGAATTTAAAAAATACTTTAAATAAATTAGAATCCATTCACTGAATCCAGTGTTGCTATGAGAGAACCAGCACCAATATCATCATCATCACCATCTCAGAACTGCAGAGCTGGAAACGAACCTCTAGACGCAAGTCCAGCCCCTGTCAAAGGAGGCCCAGTGGGGGAATCGAACTCCCAACCTCTGGCTCCGCAGCTAGAGACCTAACCCACTGAGCTGTCCAGCAGTTCTAGTGATGCTTATATTACATTTTATAGATTTTTGAGCAAAGAAGCGGGAATACACCAATCAGCAGTCAACGCACATACATCTCTAATGCTCTAAAAAGATGCCAAGACATTTAACTAATCCCCTTAATGTACTGGCTACCTAGTTAATTCATAATGCTAATCTTGCATTTATTTTTTCAAGGAAATCATCGCTTTTGTCCTGCCTTCTTATGTGCTCTTGGCTTCCTCCTCAGTTACTGAATTTGCGAGAAAACTGTCGCCATCTAATGTCCTCGTGAAATCTCAGTGCCTTTGACCAAGGTGATGCTACCAAATATCCCTGGTGTTCTTACACAGACCTTAATGGGACATAATGTTCCTTACTCAGCGCTCCCCTCTGGATTAGGCCTCAAGGCCAACCATGAACAGTAATAATATATAGAAGTTTCATTTAGGAAGGGATGTGATGCTGAATGTTATTTCCAATTTCCCCCACACTCTGTCAATGCTCATAGTTCTCCATCTCCCCCAGAAGCACCTCTTTTGTGAAGCTAACGGGTCTTGATTGCCCATTCAAGACCAAGCCATACCCAACATGTTGGGTTGCAAGAAGAAAGCTCATAAGACTAGAGAAAATGCATCCCCCCCCCACCCTCCGTGTGGACCCTGCTGTGAAAATTCTAGCTAAGCTCAGAGGGAAGCTTGGAGAGAGAGGCAAAGGACATCTGGGTCCCTACTAATCTTGGGCTTCAATACCGTTCTGCTAGGGAAGCTTGACATACAAACGTGAGAGAAAAATTTTACACTCTGAGAGCTTCTCTAAATAAGATGCTGATTCCGTATTTAGAAGCAGTGCACTCTCAAGAGTCAAATACAGTCTGTTCTTTCTAATGGTAGCTTGCCTCATTCTGTATGGGGCAAATTAGTTCTGGTTTTGTTTTATAATTGGCCAGTTGGAAGACGTAGGACTTGGCTTCCATGTTTGATATATCAGGCAGAAAGCACAGAAAGATTTGCCAAGACGGAGAGATTATGCTTTAAAAAAGAATTAAGACTGGTCCATTAACATATAATCTGACTCTGAATGCAGTTTGTTATTTACTTCTTGAATGGCAGATACTAAGGCAGCTTGAGTGGTGATGTCCAGGGTCTGGATACAGCCAATGACCTTGTCTCGGCGTTCACACTGTTGGAGGATCACAGAACATGATCAGGTTTCTCTTCCTTGCTTCTTTCGAAACAACAAAGCAGGGGTTGGCAACCCACAGCCCTTGGGCATATGCCGGCTGGTCCCGATTTCAAAAGCCCATGCAAGAAATCAGTACAGACTATGGGAAGGGCAAACCAAATGGGTTTCTAATCGTTATCATCATCATCATCATCATCATGTGCCATCAAGTCAATTCTGACTTGTGGCAACAACCCTTTCCAAGGTTTTCCAGGTAGAGAATACTCAGAAGTGCTTTACCCTTATCTTCCACTAGAGGCGCCCTGGGACTGTGCAGCTTGCCCAAGGCCACCCAGGCTGGCTCTACTTCCAGGTGGGGGGGAATTGAACTCTCAACCCCTGGCTCTGCAGCCAGATCCCTAAATCACTGGGCGATCCACCAAGCTATATTTCAGACCAGAACCGGGTGGGTCTACTCTACACTCATCTCGATCACAGAATCATAGCTCTGTAGAAACTGGAATGGAACCTAAGTATATAAGTTTCTCTCCTCTGCCCCCGTCCTATTCTCTTTTCAGCTCCAGAAAGAAAGTGTCCCTTCCAACGGTACCTGGACAGCGCCTCCCAGTAAGAGCAGCAAAAGCTTCTTCATTTCACCTACAGCTTGGGCTGGGTCATCACGCCAGAATGGAACCAAGGGGAGAAAAAAACTCAAAGTGAGCGAAACTCCATATTTAGAGGATGCAGATGTTGCAGAAAAATTGTATGCACTGGCGGTTGTTCTCTTCCATTTCTCCCTGCCATAAACTAGATTTCACACTGAATACAGTAGGATTCCCCCATATCCGTGGGATCAGTATCCACTGATTCACTGATCCACGGTTTGAAAATATTAAAAATATTAAAAGTCCTAGAAATACTGTACACATTTCTAAATATAATGTTACCAGAACTGGCCGGTAGAGGGATCCAGAGACCATGCTATTTATAGTGTTCGCTATTAAAACAGTGTTCACTATTATCCATGCTTTTCAGTATCCGCGGGGGAGGCTTGGAACTGTTCCCCCACAGATACAGGGGTCCTACTGTACATACAGAATGAATAAACAACCGAAACAGGCTGACTGGCCATCCCAAGTCCAGATTCAAATTTGTCTGCAAGTCAGGTCCCAGACTGGGAACAGCAATTGTGCGCGTGTGCTTATGTGCTCCTGCTGGTGTGAGGGCGGACAGGGAAAAGGCCTTTTGCACATGTGCAGTCACACCCTTTAAAAAAATTAATCTTCTATAGGTTCCAATCTGAGTCTTTGGTCTACTTTCTAGAACTAGCTGGCCCAGATCCAAATTAAACTTGAGTGAGGTGGCAGCTTTCACGCTAGTAGGCAGCTGATATGTCGAAGAAATAGGTCTGAGGCCATGATTTCCCGCCTCGCAGGGAGGTCAAGAAGGGAAAGATCCATCTGTTTTACTGTTCTCCGCACACCAAAAGTTTCCCCGGTGGTCCTACCTGTGAAAGGATGCTGGGCCAGGAGATAGATATTAGGGGGTGAGGAAAGTATCAGCTGTTGCAAATCGTTCTGGGGAAAAAGAAGAGAGAAGGAAGAGGGGGAAAAAAACTGTAATTAAACAGGTAATGTGGAAATTATTTGATCACTGCTCATCAGCTATTAGCAGGTTATACCCCATCCATCTGAACCAGGTGGATTACAGGGGCATAGAGGAGCCAGGTGTTGCAGGGTTGAAGCCGGGTAGCAAAGAGGGCAGGCAGCATCTGCCACTAACCGCCCAGAGTAGACCTTTGGTCTAGATGGGTGGGATAGAAATCCAATAAATAAATAAATACCTCCCGGACTTCCCTCGTCCCTCTGAGCTTCACTGCAATCATCCCACTCACTGGGAGGGAGAGAAATGCATTTTTCCCGGCACAGTATATGAAAGCAAACGGTCCTGGTTGCAACCCAGAGGATTTGAGAGGGGATTGCTCTTGAGCAGGCAGTGAAGAGCCATTCACTTTACAAAAGACCTGCTCCTCCTCCAGGTGTAATGGGCCAATCTGGCTGCTTGCGTTTTTAGACTCTTGCTACGGCAGGAGGACGGCTATTGGAACTCTTACCATGAGCCACGCAATGGATGACTTGCTTGGCTGCAACAAGCTAACCTGTCTAGCTCTCCGAAAATCAGTCACTTTGAGGACACGGCTCCTGAACCAGCTGGAACATACGTGATTATTTCTACACTCAATGTTGCAGGGTTTCTGTCTTCTAAGACATGGGCTGCCAGGAGCAAACTGAGAATAACCCACAGGAAAAGCGGCCACAATTCAGACTTTGAGGTGCACCCACCTGGTAGAAGTTGCGCAGCCGTTGCAGGAGAGCCTGGAGCGTTTGCAACCTGTAGGACTCGTTGGTTGGTTCACTCCACGAGAGTCGTGTGCCTCCAGAGATCATGTCTCTAAGAAATGCCACACAGGGGAAAGGAGAATAAGTACGCTGAACAAGAGGCAGTGTGGAGTAGCGGTTAGACTAAGATTCAGAAGACCTGGGTTCATATCTGGTCTCACTTATGGAAATTCAAGGTGATAATGGTTAACCAGTCCTTAAACATCTCACATAACTCAAAACCCCTATTAGCATCACCATGAGTCAGAAGCAAATTGGTGGCACATAACTGTTGCAGAGTCTTGGATTTCTGGTAAAATTCCTTATGCTATGCAGCAGAAGAACAGAGACCTGCAGAAGAGAATAGCTACAAGTTTCCCAGATAGCCCAACTCTTTCTCCTTAACTCACACTTAAGGTCTCAATAACTCACCCTGAGGCATTTGTAGGAGAAAGAATAAAATGTTCCATTACCTACAGTTGTGAACAGATCAACAGCAAACGAACAAGCTAACAGAAGAACACTGCTTCTGACTTTCTTTTTCTCAAACGAGTTCTGGCAGTTTTACATTTAATCCTGACAGTTCCACATTGAATGAAAATAATAATAAGTCAAATCAATTCTGATTTATGATGATCCTTTTCAGGGTTTTCCAGGGCCATAATGCTCAGAAGTGGTTTACCCTTCTCTTCTTCTGGGGCTGCCCTGGGACTGTGCAGCTTACCCAAGGCCACACAGGTTGGCTCCTCTCCCAGGAGGCACAGTGGGGATTTGAACTCCCAACCTCTGGCTCCACTCAGCCATCAAGCCAGTTATCCAGACTTAACTCCCACAATTTGGTGGCAGTGGAAGGACAATGGTAGCGAAACGACATAAACTGAAGTACATTTGTTGTGCAGAAGATATACTAAGAAAATAAGGACTTACATAGTCTCCATGATGTGGATGAGGAAGTCACCATTAACTAGCTTGATGAAATACTCTTTTCTGCTCTCATGGTTTTGCTTCTCCTGAGGGGAAGTGGGCTGATCGGATCTTGAGTCTGCCAGACGTTCCATGGTTTGCACCTGTTGAGAAAAGGAGGCAAATAAGAGAAATAATGTTAGTCTTCTTTCTTTCCCAGATGACAGAAACTGAGGAGCTGGGCAGCTTTGCAGTTAGAAGTGGAGCTGCTTTAAGCAGTAAAAGGCATGTGGTTATCCTCTGATGCTCTGAAGCACCACATGCTGCAAATTAACTTGCTTTTGTTTGTGAATGGCCGTCAGGAAGAAACGAGGGACTTGGTTTCTATGCTGGGGGTTTCCCCAATGTGTGGCAATGCTAATTTACATTCAGAGATGCAGAAGTAGAGATAATTCATATAATTTAAACAGAAATATAATACATATCACTTTAATGGGGAAGACTCAGACCAGGTCCACTGCATGCTGGTTGCTTAGTGTGCTGAATAAGATGTTAATTACTGGCAATTTCAAAGCCTCTTTGCTCGCCTCTGTCATGGTCCTCTCTCAATAAATTTGGTTTGGATTGGATTGGCCTTCCCGTTGAACAGTTTTTCCCAATCTCAGGTAACCAAGGGGTTCTTGGACTGCAATTCCCAGAAACCTTCACTACCATCTGTGCTGGCTGAGGTTTCTGGGACTTGTAGTCCAAGAACACCTGAGTTACCCAAGGTTGGCAACCACTGCAGTAGAGGATAAAGACAGAGGACTGTCCACTGTAAAAGATGGCCACCCGACTCGTACCTAAATTATACAATCTCAGCCTTGCCTTTTCTTAAAACGATTAGGTCATCACCGTGCGCAACATTTTGGTGTGTCCCCACCTTATAAAGCAATGAACAATGTTTAATTTATATTTAATCTTTAATCTTAACAATATTTCAAGATTCAGCATCCTTAGCCAGAGGCTGCTTAGAGAGGAACAGCCACCCTTTCCTTAAAGAACTCCCAAGAAATTTGAGGTCTGTATGCTTTTTTATGTTTGGGTTGATCCTAAAAAAAAAAAAAAGGTATTGTCACCCATGGATTTTAACTCGTTTCCTTTGGTGGAACAAAGCTATCACCTTATCTTCTAAACTGAACTTAACTGAAAACATTTCTAACCCACATTTCAGCTCCAAAGCCTGGTAAGAGTAGAACAATGATTGAAAAGCACAATTAAATCCACAACGGACAGAACAGTCAAAGCGACAGAAGGCCAACAGCAAGCCGAGTCTAAAAACAATTTAAAATAAATCTTTAAAAGTTTGCAGGTACATAAGACTCAGCACCGTGCATGCTTCTGTGATGAGAATATTACAGAGTTAGGGCGCTACAACCAAGAAGGTCATGCAGAAAGCTGCTGAGAATTACATTTAATATTTGGGTAGATTCAAAAAAAGAAAGAAATCCTTCAAAACCAAATCAAGCCAGACCAGACCAAATGAAAGCAACAAACCAAATAATCTGTTCCACAATCTTGAAAACATGGTCGATCTAATACATGTTTTTTTCTGGTGTGTGTGTATATATATCTATATATCGCCCATTCAATCTACTGGATTAAACAGCAGTGTGCTAGCCAAGGAAGGTTCTTCCAACCCACCCCTGGTACCATTCCGGATTACAGGTCTGAAATTGGCCCCCAACTGTGGGGTGACTCACTAGCGCCAACCTCACTCCATTCAAAAAAAAAAATCAGCCTTTACTTATTCCCCCCCACCGAGACCCTTACCCAAGTCACCAGTGGTCCCGAGATGAAATCTTCCACCATTTCTGCATCGTCTCCGTCCATCGTGGCATCCAGGTGACACTCTCTTCTTCTCCAAAGGGTTCCCTGCGGGCTTTAGGTGTGTCCGTTATTTTGTAGGATGCATTACATCTGTAAAACCAGAGTTTAAGCTTCCTTCCTCAATTTAACGAGTGGGGGGGAGCCAAGGAGGAAGGCGGCCACCACAGCCACGGCACAGAATTAAGGGACCTGTTTGCATTTGACTTCCCACCACACAGGAAGTCCCGAGTTTTAACATGCCATCGTTGAGAGATCCCCCATGCTCGGGAGCATGTGTCGAAGTGCGCCAGCCAAATGGAGATGCCACGGAGAGAAGCGCGGCTCTGGCTGACTTCATTTCCTTTGCTCACAACAGCCGGAAAACCGCAGAAAAGGTGACGGTGGAGCAAAGGAAGGTGGGAGAGAAGGCTTCCATCGCCTCCTGAAATGGTCCAGTCAAGTTTGTGGAGAGCAGAAACTTCTCTCGTGAATGCCTCTTGCAGACTTTGGCTCCAGAGTCTCCAGCCATAAGCCAGGGTTGGTGCCAGGCGGGGAGAACGGAACATGAGGCAAGGAGTTCCAAGGGCCGCTCACACATCATCTGCGTTGGGTAAGCAAAGTACATCCTATGTAGCGGTGTATGTATGCTTGCTTTGGAGGCGAACACAGCCTCACAGCATGCGTCTCATTAAGAAAGGTTGCAACGTCTGCATGGGAGTGTGACAAGATACCCACAGGTGGTGTGCAGTGGATACTGATGGACTAGGACTCAGGAGACCTGAGTTCAAATCTCTGCTCGGCCATGGAAACTCATTGGATGAAGTGGAACTGGTAAAAACTCTCACTTAAATATCTAACTTACCTATGGGGGTCACCAAAACTTGGCTTCGACTTGACAGGACATAACATAGACACACATGAAGCATGGGATTGCGAGTACTAGGAGGTGATGGTCCCTTGTCGGGGGAGGAACGCACAAGATCAGAATGACATCTGCCAAAATTTTCCTCTCAAGAAAGCTAAGATTGTAATTGCTCATCTTGTGGTCAGATGCGTTATGAGACAAACGGAGAAACTGTCGTGTGATGAAAGCAGGGCTGGCCTGAGGCGAAGCTGTCAGGCAAAGCCGATGCTTGGGTGTACTGGCCGCCGAACCGGCCGCATCCTGCGCAGGCAACAACTTTAGCGTCTTTGTGGCTTCCCTCCCACCAATTCAAGCATATGGACGGCAAACTTTATTTTTAAAACGCCGGTGCAAAATTGCAAAACCGAGAAAAAAAAGCAAAATGCACACTTTTCGGCTGATGCGCTGTTGAAAAATTTAGAGAAAATAAACCGGGACCACGTGGGAGCAGAACCTTTTAGTGGCAGCGAAGATCCGCTTAACAACATGCCAGCTCATCTTGAGTTTTAGAACAGCATCATGAAGGTGGAAAAACATGTGCTTCCCCACCCCCGCGGGTGATGGAATAACAGTGACTTAAAAGCTTCCATTCATACATCAGCTGAATGAAAGAAAGAAAAACCCTAGGTTAGTTTATTGAAAATATCACATTTGTCACCAACGACAAGATTATCCACATTTTTGGTTTCCAATAAAGCATCTATGGGTGTGAAAGTTGGACAGTGAAGAGGACCGGCAGGAAAAAGATGAATTTGTTTGAAATGTGTTGCTGGAGGAGAGCCTTGTGGATAGGGTGGCCCACTTTGGGAACATCCTGACAAAGCAGGATTCTCTGGAAAAGACCATCATGATGGGAACGATGGAAGGCAGCAGGAAAGGAGGAAGACCAAATATGAGATGGACTGACTCCCTAAAGGAAACCACAGGCTTGAGTCTGCAAGAGCTGAGTAAGGAAGGCTGTTAAGAACAGGACGTTTTGAAAAGTGCTCATTCATAAAGTTGCCATAAGTCGGGGATGGTTCGATGGCACATAACAACAGCGACAACTACAAGGATACTACATCTCCCTTGGGACTAGTAAACTAGTTTCAGTGTGTGTTTGTGGGGAGGATTTGAGTCAGTGCTATGGGGGTGGGGGAGTTAACCCTCTCCAGCACTGAAATTCCAACTCTGTTACTTCCCCTAGCAGTTAATGGTATTTTTAAAAAATGTGCCGGAATTAATTACACATCGTTAAAGTTGTGTCTAGTGGAAGGTTGTAAAAAAGGAAGTGGTCTCTGGAAAGTGCAACCAACAGAAACCACAACAGGCTGCCAGCAATTAAGAGACGCTGGGCTGGGCTCAAACCGAAGCTCAACTGCATACCTGCCAGTGTTTTCCAGATATAAATGAGGTTATGCTTATCAGCACCCCAAGGTATTAAAGCAATCCAGTATACTAAATATATAAGCATTAAAAAGCAAACAAACCAGGTACTGAATTGGCCACGACTTTAATCCTGTGGAGACTGGCTGGACAGCTGAGTGGTTTAGGTGTCTGGCTGCGGAGCCCGAGGTTGGGAGTTCGATTCCCCCACTGTGCCTCCTGGGAGAAGAGCCAGCCTGGGTAGCCTTGGGCAAGCTGCACAGTCCCAGGGCTCCCCCTAGAGGAAGGGAAGGGTAAAGCACTTCTCAGTAGTCTCCACCTGGAAAACTCTAAAAAGGGTCAGAATTGATCTGACAATATATGATTACTATTTATTAGTATAATCCTGTGCTCCTCCAAGTTTATTCCACTTCTCTAGATCATTATCTCCACTTAATGGAACTGAATTTACTTCTGAGTAATCATTTTCGTTCTTTCTCCCTCCCTGCGTTTGATGCTCTAATATTAATTACCTTCCATGCCGCGCAAAAGTGGATTATCTTGGATTAAAATATACCCTGTTTCCCCGAAAATAAGACAGGGTCTTATATTAATTTTTGCTCCAAAAAACGCAGTAGGGCTTATTTTCAGGGGATGTTTTATTTTTGTCATGTACAACCATCTACATTTATTCAAATACAGTCATGTCATCTTCTTCTGGTTGCTGCACAAGGGTGGAGGGCGGGGATTTCACTTAACTAGGGCTTATTTTTGGAGTAGGACTTATATGACGAGCATCCTGAAAAATCATACTAGGGCTTATTTTTGGGTTAGGTCTTATTTTAGGGGAAACAGGGTATGTAAAGCCTAGAAAACTTGACAGGTCAAAGTCAAGCCATCAAACCACACCTCAGCACATCCGCCAGCTGCGGACACAGAGAAAGAGAAGCAAAACGGGTATTACGGTTTTATTTCAAGCTATTTGTATCTAAGCAAACTGAGCCCACAGGCAAGGGGTTTAAGCAACTACATAAAGTTCTCCCGCCACGCCTGCCCTTGGGACACCAATTTAGACTACATTTTAGATGCTGCGTGAGATGTCGGCCTGCAACTGTCAGGTGGGGGATCAGAAAGTTGTTGCCGACAGGCTTCAGGAGATCGGTGACAGCCACGAGGGAGCCCGGTGTCCGTGGCTCAGAGCTGAGACACAATGTTGTTGGCCAAGCTACAGGTGAGACCGGTTCCATCCTCTTCCACATTCAGAGACTTCACGAGCCCATCTTCCACCACCATGGAGAACCTGTGAAAGACGGTACGGTGGAGTGGAGGAGAGAGAGAGAGAGAGAGAGGTAGGAAGAGAGAGACATGATTCACAACAACCAACAGTTTAACCAGTGGTTCCCAACCTTGGGCAAACCAGGTGTTCTTGGACTGCAACTCCCAGAAACCCCAGCCAGCACGGCTAGCAGCGAAGGCTTCTGGGAGCCTCAGTCCAAGTACACTTGGGTTACCGGAGTTTGGGAACCACTAGTTTAAATAACAGAATAATGGAGCGAGAAGGGGCCTATAAGGTCACCTCTGCTCAGGGCAGAAATCCCAGTTTAAGGTATATCTGACAGATGGCTGTCTAACTTTCTACTGTTACATAAAAGGAGAAATCTGTTTCTCACCTGAGGAGAAAAATCAAAATCCGATCCAAAAATCAAAATCTATTTAGGAGCAACACCAGGCTGCAGAAACATGCCAAACATTTGGTCTATTTATAATTCAATGCCTGAATTGCAGATGGAAAGTAGGAAGAGCCAGACAGGTCTTAAATGAAATCCACAACCCCCCCACCCACCCAATTCCACCCAGGATGAGAAGCTGGACAGCCACCTGCCCAAGGTGGGGTAGTGGCAATATTCCTCCAAGGAGTAAATGGTTGGATTAGACCACTAAGTCACAGGATATGTTGTGGCATCTGAAAGACTAACATGTTTATTTGCCTTGAGAGTCTATATCCTCTAATCTGGTTCCCCTGATTTATATTAAACTCCCATAGAAAGTTGCACGTGATAAAACTTGTTAGTCTTTAAGACAGAACGTGTGTTCTGTGCCGTCAAGTCGGAACCAACTTATAGCGACCTTAATAGGGCTTTCAAGGCACGTGAGATATTTAAGGAATGGGTTTCCCAGTTCCATTCCCCCAGTGAGTTCCACTCCATGGGTCAGTGGACATTCGAACCCTGTTCTCCACAGTCCCAGTCGATCGACTCTATCCGCTACACTACACCAGAAATCCCACCGAAGCTTATGCATGATAAATTTTGTTGATCTTTAAGATTTGAGGGTTATTGTTTTGCTACTTGTCTCGCACGGAGCAGACCCACTAACTCAACGGGATTAAGTAAGGCATTGAATTTATTATTCAGCAGTTGATTCAATGGCTGATATCCTGTTGCACAAAAGGGGGAACCTTTAGCAGTGAATGACGGCTCAGCGTGCAATAGATAATGGCTACGGAGATTTCTTAACTTACAGCAATTCTCCCCTAAAAGTTACGCATTTTGCCTAACTGGGCAACAGGATTTCAGCTAATGGGTTATTATCTGCTTGATGTTAGCGATAGAATGCTGGTTTTTTTGGTGTGTGTTTTTTGTAGTTGTTGCAATCAATTAACAAGGCTACCGTCCAGGAGCTGATGTGAAGGCAAGTAGCAGCTGGAGGAGGGAAGGATGATTCCTCTTTTCTTCCCAGTCCTAAAATCAACTTCTCCCTGTCCCAACCACGTCCCACTGGTCCTTACCGTTTAGACCGGTTGGTCCCAAAGAGTTCCCGAAGCGGTTCTTTATCCAGCAACAGGTTGGTGGCCTGGCGAGGGAAAATAAATCTCAAGTGTTTGGAAAGTAAAGACGAAGACCCAACTGGCCCATCGGATGGGGAAGCACTGTTTGGGAGACCTAGCTACCCAAACACGGGCAGGTGCAATTAAATAATTTCTGGGATGGATAAATAAGGGGCTATTTTGGGGGGGGGGGGGAAAGGGAGGTTCCTTATCACTCTTTCCTGCTACTGCATTACTACCCCGAGGCCTGACAATGCTTGCTTTCTCTCTTAATACAGTACTAAAATCTAGGCTCATTCAATGAAGCTGAATGGTGAGGGTTCAAAACAGAAAGCAAAACTATTCTGGAAACGCCAGGCATGGATTAGTATAGATCAGACACTGCCTGACTGCTTGAGTATTTTTAAACCTTACAGTACTTGCTTCTGAAAGCCATATTGTTTTAACTCTGCCCTGCCAGCACGAGGGTCATCTAGATTTGGGGTTCTAGACTACAGATCTCACAATCCTGGGTGTTGGTAGTCCAAGAACATAAATTGACCTTGCTCTAGGCATCTCATCCTTCCCCCAATAGATGACCGCGGAGGGAGCAGAATTATTAGCAGGAAAAAAGAAACGACCCCCCCCATCCATTCCATTGGTTCACAGAAGTCCAAACTGGGTGAAAATCTAGTACCTTTCCGAACGCTCCTGTTGGGTCAGCCAGCATCCGGACCTGTGGAAGACAAGAAAAGGAAGCCCCAAAATGAAAGAAATTGCCCAATTAGGAAAGCAGGCCTCCTCATGCTTTGAAACACAGGGTTCAAGCAGCAACACTCACAACTCCACACTTCAGTTTGCTGCCCCCGTTTAGAAACTCACTTTTAACAAAGAGGTCCGGCATAAATAGCTACGTGGGACTTTTACAGAATCATAGAATTATTGACTTAGAAGGGTTCTGTAGGGCTACGGAGTCTAAGCCCTTGCTCGGTGCAGGAATCCAAGTCAAAGCAGATCTGACAGAGGGTTGTCCCATCTTCTCTTAAAAGCATCCTGCTCTGGAGCGCTCACAACCTCCCCAAAATAATTGGTTCCATTGTCGTACTGCTCTAACAGTTAAGACGTTTTTCCTGGTATGCAGACTAAATCTGGCTTCCTGTAGCTTGAGCCCATTTTTGTGTGTCCTGCACTCTGGGATGATGGGGAACAGATCCTGCCCCTCCTCTGTATGACTATCTTTCGAGTATTTGAAAAGCGCTATCCTATCACCTCTCTGTCTTTTTTTCTCAAGGCTAAACATGCCCAGTTACATCTATTTTTTGGTACAACCTACAAGCCCAGAGTGGACCTGCCTAGTGGAAGACCTATACAGGTTGAAAGCTAGCTTCTGCTTCAGATTTTTTAGTGGTCTAGTAAAGGTATTGCCTATCTTTGCCTTCGGATGGTGTACAAAAGACCACATAGCATTTTTAAAAAAATCTCTTTGAGAAATCATCACCTTTAAAGCTGACTTCTGAACATCCCTACAAAATCACATGATTCCTACGCAGGGCATGAAATTCCACTCTGAATGCAGAAGAGAGCTGAGCTGCAGCCTTCTTTCCATTAGTTACCTCCTCCGACTGTATGCAATGACGTGGCTCCTACGGTAAGCAGGCAAGTGTTGAAATACAAGCCTGCTTTCCCAAAAATGTCAAAACACACTCCAAGAGCCAATGGCAGTCAGAGGCAGCTGCACGAATTAGGACAACCATCAGCTTTCAAAGAAATAACATGCCTCAAGTTTATTCACTGCAGCCCTTCTCATCTTCGTGATAATTCATGAGACATTAGAAGGTTAAGCATACCTGCTGAGGTTGTATGTATGTGCCGCAAAATGTACAATACAAGCGCAGCAAAGGTGGGCATGACATAGATACACTTGTCAGAGCGCAAGGCCAACCGATTCGGGAAGACTAGCTGTCGGCTCAACACAGCCCCCCCCCCCCCAAAAGCTGTACAATTGATTTGTGGAACTCCATGCTACAAGATTAACAGAAGTGAGTCCACTCTGTTAAGTCTGAAGAGAGTTCTAATAAATGGGAGCTGGATCATCAAAGGCATATGTTTGGAAATGTTTGCAGAGGTGGCTGGCTGTCCTCTGCTGAAAACAGAATACTAGGTTAGCTGGATTTTGGTCTGATCCAGTTCTTGCACATTAAGAACAAATTCTTTTGCAAGTGTCTTGTGGTATAACGAACACCACAGCGTTCTTCAAGATTACACAACTTTGTATTACCACTACAGAGTAACTGCTCCCTGGAGTTCAAATTTCCGAGAACACGAGATATGCATGATTTTGCTCTGTATATATTCCTTCCCTCCCCACCCACCCCTTTTGAAATAGGCCTCTGTAAAGCGTCACCACGCTCTTCACTGTCTTCATAAAGAGAATAATATCAAACTAATTGCATTTTTTTAAAAGGTGGAGAAGGTAGGAATCCCTGCGCCTTTGGTTCGGGCATGACTGTGCCTGTCGAACATTAGGCCCTAAACCTTGGTGGGCCAAATCATGCGTGGTGTAGACATCTATGATCTAATTTTCTCTCTGTGCATGCATGCTTTTTAGTCTAGAAAAATAAGGGAAAGGAAGGCATACGTGAAATATGTAAAAATCACGCATGCTGCAGAGAAGGCGAATAAGGATTTTCGTCATTGTTAACATGAGAACTTCAGATTATGTAATGAAACTGAATGGGCTTCTAATCATCATCAGGGAAAACAAAGGCACAACAACAGAAGATAGACGATTTGCAAAAGAAAGTGATTTATCTGGAAGATAGCTCAAGACGCAACAACATCAAAATAATGAATTTTGAGCTGCAAAAAGGAGCTGACCTTAAGCAGGAAGTGGTGACCTGGATAAATTCTATTATGAACTCCCAGCATGTGGCTGAAGAGGATATAGAGAGAATTCATTTTGTTGGGAACCCCAGAAATAAGAGGCCAAGACCTATAATATTGAAATTTTTCAACTATGCTAAAAAAGAGCAATTTCTCAAGGTCACTAAAAACTGGAACTATTAGTTTATGGGTCAAACCCAATACGTACAGATTTATCAGGATTTAAGCAACGAATCAATACAGTGGAGAAAAACGATGAAACCCATTACATCAATTCTAATCAAGAATGGACAGAGATACAACTGAGGTCACCCAGTCTTTTTAAAAATATGGAAAGATGAAGTCCTCTTCAGAATCTTCTCTTTTGAAGAAGGCTGAATGGGTTTCTAATCATCATCATCATGGGCCGTCAAGTCAATTCTTACGATTATGATTACTCTTTTTCAAGATTTTCCAGGTAGAGAATATTCAGAACTGCTTTACCCTTCCCTTCCTCTAGGGGCGCCCTGGGACTTGCCCAAGGCCACCCAGCTTGCCCAAGGCCACCCAGGCTGGCTCTTTGCCCTGGAGGCACAGTGGGGGAATCGAACTCCCAACCTGTGGCTCTGCAGCCAGGTACCTAAACCACTGGGCTATCCAGCCAGCTGAATGGTGCAGCTACTAGTCATAATGGTTAAATATTAACTTCTCATCACAGGCGCAGTGTGTCTCTGAACATCAGTTCTGAGGATGCTACTTTCTGCTTACACTCCTGTTAGATCAGAGCATGAACCCCCCCTTCCAATTAAGTGTAGAAAATATTCCTTTGACCCTTGTTATCTTTGTTCTTCTGTGTTTGCTCCCGTAGTTCGTTAAGGCGTAATCACTGGATTAAGAGGAGGCATTCAATTTATTTAGGAGCCTCTGGCTATCTGGAGACATAACCTACTGGGAATTTATTTGCTGGGTGTGTGTGCCGTCAGGTCAATTCCAACATGCGAGGGGACTCATCTATGTGAGATGTTCAAGGAGTGGTTTACCAACGTGTTCCCAAGGCAACATGGAGTTTGGGGCTATGTTCTCCTGAATCACAGTCCGGCTTTTGATCTACTACACCACATTGGATCTTCTCTCCCCAAACGCGACTCAAGAGAATTTGGAAGTTGAGTCATGGCAACTGGACTTCAGTTGCCATGACTCAAGTTCCAGATAACCACACGTGGATGACGGAGAATCTTCGCAGACTCAAAAGAGAAGTTACACAAACTTATCAAATAAAAAACCTCTTTCACAACCCTACCAGAAGCAGATGGAGGGAACTGCTAGATACCTCCGTCAGCCATCTCTCCAGTTTCTCAGACCACATCGTCCTTTGCCTGCACCCCTTCAAATGCCCCACTGCAACGGGAAGGACTAGAAACTTGATGGCTGTTTTAAAGGACAAAGAAAGCCGTGACTCCCCTTTGACGTACCTTTCCCTCAGCCTGGTGTGCCTTTCCCCATTCATTCATGACGAAGACATCATTGACCGACAAACAAGCAATGATTTCCACTCCTTTGCCTTTCAGCTGACCTGCTTTCTCCACGTAGCCTGGGAGGTGGGTCTGTGTAAGGGTAGGGGGGGAGGAAGAGAAGAAGACTGTCAGAGCACAGTCGATGGAGAGAACAGGCAACCGCTGGTGAAGGAAGGTGCCAATCCTCTGACACGGAGAAATTTTGGATCTCAATTCCCAGATAATCTAGCAAGCTGAAATCCAAGAGAGAATGAGAACTGTAGTCCCAAAACATGTGGATTCACAACCCTGTCATACCCCCTAGACTGCAAGTCAGAACAAACATGCAACGGGAGTTCTTCATGATTCATTTAACCGTTGACTTGGACATTGGTTAGAGCTCCAGAATGTTTTCTTTTTTTAGAAAATAATCATGACTCTTCCAGCTTCCCCTTAGCTATTGATATTCTACTGCCAGGTTTTTGATCTGGAGATAGAGGCAACATCACTAAACAGGTACCATAAGGAAAGGCTGGAAAAGCTCCTTTTTTAGACTCGTACCCCAAACTTTGCACGTAAATGCACACCGATGGGCTCTTACTTACTTTTGAACAACCTGGGGTGAACGCGCCGGGCACCCCGAACAGAATGCCCTTCTTTCCTTTAAAGAGGCTCGCCAGGTTCACCTTGGTGCCAGGGTCTCCCTCATAGACCTCCACGCCGGGCAGCTTGTCTCCAATCTGTCAAAAGGTGGCAAGGGTTTAATCCCCATGAAACTGATTCTCCCCAAGATTCAATGCTAGATCAGTTTGGGCCACCTAGAAGGGACATGCTCTTAGAGGCATCTTCTTCCAGGAAAAAGAGCGCTTTGGGGAGATGGTTATATATAGATTTTTCTTGGGTATGATTTTTCTGTAACGCTCCTTTGACGTGAATCTTAGGCTGGTTTGGAAAGAGGTGGGGGACTGGGAAAAAAACACCCATTTCCGTGCTCCTCTCCATCCGGGTTTCCTACTGTCTACACGCAAGCCTCGTGTTTTACAGCAATGGCTTTCAACCTTCAGTGTACCAAAATTTTGGACCTGAGGCCCTCCAAGTTCCAGTCAGCCAAAAATCAGGAATTCTGGGAGTCAAAGTCCAAAACATCCAGTAGGCAAAAGCTGAAAAAGAATTGCTTTCTGCAATCCACTGGAACAATGCTTGACCTCTATAGGTCTCTAAGGCTATTCTTCTCCAGCGAGTGGTCTAAAAACAGCTGGAGAGCTCAGTGGTTCGGGTCTCTGGTTGGGGAGCCAGAGGTTGGGAGTTCAAATCCACTGGGTGTCTGCCTGACAGGGGGGCTGGACTCAATCCATAGGGTCCCTTCCAGCTCTGCCATTCAGAGATTATGATGATTATTCTTTACAGCCCCGGAGTTCTGTGGGGCTGGAACTGCTGTGATGGGCCAGGGAGAGTCTTCAGCCCCACGGCTGCTAATCTCTTTCCCAATTTTGTCCTGCAAACCACACCCAAAGGTTAGGACTATTCTCTAGGTCTAGACAGGTCCCCTGGGTTTGTCTTTCTACCCCACAGATCCAGAGCTGGTGTTCTGTGGGGCAGAAGAGTAGGGGAGGGCCAAGGCTGACCGCACGGGGTAAATCCAAGGCGCCCCTTCCTTTAGTCCCTGTCCCGCTATAGGGCGGTTCTTTGCAGGCACAGACCCCCAAGGCCTTGCCTTCTATGGGGCTGGAAAGCAGGCCGATGGGGGGTGGGGGGGGTGTCTCTAGATTGCATCTTGAGCCAAGCCCGGGGGCTCTGGGAGGCTGGGAGGCAAGCTGCCCTCCAAGGGGCCTTGGGGTTGCACCCAGATTTAAGGGAGGAGGGTTCTGTGGGGCTGGGCAGCTGCCTGCCCTGTATGGGGGGGCTGGCTGGCTCCCTCTTTTCCAAGGGGATCACGACAAGGGAAGCCTTTCTCTCGGGACAGGAAGGGAGGCTGAAGGTCGGACGCTGCTGGCTCACCTTGAGGGCCGCCATGGCCGGTGCTGAGGATCCGAAAGCCCGCAAAGCGCCCGCAGCCGCCCAACCTTTTGCAACCGGGGCGGCTTTCGTGGCTCCCCAGCGGGCCAGCCAGCCCAGGGCCCCCGCCCCTTTCCACCCCGTTGCCATGGCAATCCCCGGGAGTGACGGCCACCCTGGCAACCGGCAACCTTTGAAGTTCTCCCTCCTCCTCCTCCCGTTGCGCAAACAAGGCTTGACGCTTTAAGTTTCCCCCAAAGGAAGGGATGGGGGGGGGGAAGGGGTGGCGGCTTAAAGGTTGTTGGGTGTTTTTCTTTTTCCAAATCTGCATCTCATTTGCATGCATTAGCATGGCACCGTCCTCCGCCTGCCACGGATCCCGTCTTCCATGCATGCACTTTTTTTTGTTTTACTCGGAAGTCACCCCACGCTCAGCAGGCGCATTTTACTCGGGAAGGAAATGCCGTGGATAGTAGTAGATCAGCCTCATTTACTCCCAGGAAGACGGCGTGGGATCGCAGCCAACGTTTTGCAGAAAGAATCCTTTTGGGAAGGCTTTGCCCTTCCTCCCTTTAAGTAAATGTGGATGCGTTTAATTATTGGTAATCCTCAGGAGTAAGTCAGCCCCTTCAAACTGGGTGGAAATTGACACGCGAGCAGGCTTCCGCCAACTTTTCGGCTCCTGCTCCAGCCGCTCCCTCTCTTCTTTACCCTTTTTTTTTTTTGGAAGGAAACTGCAAGAAGCATAGCATTGCACTTTATTGGGAGTAAGACTCCCATCGCCTCCTTTCGAGTAAATCCCAGGGCACAACCACTGAGGAAGAAGGCGCCGAACCTGCCGTGCGGACTTGGGAGCCCGACTCGGAAGGAAGTCGCCGGGATTTCAAGAAAACGTCTCTCGAAGCTTCAAAGAACCTGTTTTGCAGAACTGTAGCCTAACGGGGAGTTTTATCCATGGCATTGGGTGGAATTTACTTCTGAGTAAACCCGCACTGGATCGCACCGTCAGAAAAACACACAACCACGCGCGCTTCCCTTAAACGGGTGCAGGATCGGATTTTTCAGCTTCTTTGCACGCTAACTGCAATAACATTGGTCCTCAAATAATAATATATTTGGGCATCTTTCCCTTTTCAGTGTTGTGCGCGCCGTGTCGTTGATGATCCATCACAACGCTATATATATATATATCTATATATATCTATATAGATATATATAGATACACACACACACACACACACACACACACACACACACACACACCCCTCGGTGGCAAACTTCACAAACTCTGGAGCAACCAACAACACCCTCCGACCCGCTCCCACCCCACCCCAAACACCACGAGGGCCGGGAACTAAAACTCACGCGGAACGGTCGCACCTCGGGCCACGTTTCCCGGAACGTCTGCCAAAAGGATTGCACACGTCGCCGGAAGTCGTCTACGAGATACTTCCGGGTGGAACCCGGAATTTCTGAGTTCACAACACCGGAAGTCATTCGGGCTAGAGAGCCATGCGTACAGGGGTTTGTCCTTTATTTGGGTGACCGGCGACTGGGAGAGATGAAGCTGTTGACGCACAATATGCTGACTTCTCACGTCCGGGGAGTGCGGGCCGGTGGGGGATTCCCTCTTCGTATCCAGGTAACGGGGATTCCCTGAGATCTGATTACCTCCCCATCAAATGCAGTGGCCAAGGAACCAAAGGGGGGGCTTTAGCTGGTAAAGGGGTGCCTTTTGCCACCCATTTACCCTTGGCCTCCTCGGTTAGTGGCAGAGACGATAGTGGTCGGAGTTGGCATGGCTCATTGTTCCGCAGGACCCCATGCATTTGCTTAACAACAGCCCTGCAAGGCAGACCAGACCAAAAAACACACACACACACAAATAAACAAACAAGAGATAAAAATGTTGTGGGACCTTAAAGACTAACTGCTATAATTTTAACTGGATTTCGTGGACGTGACCACGAAAGTTTACATTAAAATATAATGTTTAGTCTTTCTGGTGCCCCATATTTTTGTCTTTTTTTGGGCACTGTTTTGCGTCTTTGGATTTTGCCTGATATAGTTTTAACGTGAGCTTTCGTGGATCAAGTCCACTTCCTCAGTCAAGGGTTTTTGGTATTTGCCCCCTGAAAAACTGTAAGGTTAGCCCATTATTTTGTAGCCGGCCACAGTAGGCTTCATTACAGGCAAAAACAAAATAAAAATAAAAGAACAAATCAAAATGACAAAAACCTGGTGGCACCTTAAAGACTAACTTGAACTTGAGCTTTCGTGGATCAAGTCCACCTCAGACGAAAGAGAGATAGCAAATACTTATGCATGGCATCAAAATGTAGAGATCAAAACACAGAGATCATGGTTGGTTGGTAAGAAAGTCAGTGGGTGTTTAACATTGTGGTGATAGTGTCTTTGATATGCAGCTATTTCATTGAAGCTTGTGTTGTAACTGTCTTTGAGAGTCTTCAGTCCGCATTTGAGTTATGTTTCAGTTCAGTTTGAATTTTATTATTGTGGTTTTGAATCCTGGAATATTCCCAAATGACTTGATCTTCTTTTCCCTTTCAACCTTGTTTTTACCAACTCACTGATAACTTTTTTTTGGACATTCCCGCATACCCCCTCAGCCATATGTAACTCATCTGGACTTCCCTGGTAATGGTCTGTTTATAAATAATTAAACTCTGTGGATAGCGCTGTTGTTAC
Organism: Intellagama lesueurii; assembly: GCA_037013535.1. Taxonomy (NCBI): domain Eukaryota; kingdom Metazoa; phylum Chordata; class Lepidosauria; order Squamata; family Agamidae; genus Intellagama; species Intellagama lesueurii. The sequence goes on along the minus strand of JBAJHW010000019.1, from coordinate 1,086,484 downwards.
TGTTCCCAACCAGTTCAACAGGATGTATCTCTCGTACTATATCCAGGATCGCCTCCTGCCTGATCTGAGGGCTGAATTCTTCGCATAAAAGCTAGGTCGCCAAAGCAGATACAGTCTATGGCTTTTGCCACAGACTGTGTGTCACCCCCGGGAGTGAGGGGATTGCTGATGTGACATCTTTTACAGGGAGGTGGTACAGTGTTTAAGTATATTGCACAAGTGGAAAGGCTCTCAGCTGACTAAAATGCCAATTAATAAAAGAGTAAAGACAGCTTCAGCTCTCGTGCTTATAGTCCGAAAAGACATGATGTAAAGAGAAAGGGGAGTTGGAGGAGGAAGGAGGAAAACACAACAATCCACGTAACACATTCAAATGTTATGAGGTTCTTTAACGGAAAAGAAAACAGGGATACAGAGAAAAAGTAGTTACCTGAATCAGCTGTCCTAGCCAGTTTTGCTTTTCTCTGAATTTCCACCGGCAGCTGTTCCAGCTGTTTGAAGTGCTTAGTTCCACGTTGACTTTCGTTCTCCATTTTTATCGCAACAGGCCACAGAGGTGAAGGTGAACGAAGTAGATTTCAACCCGGAGTTCACTGCTCGGATGGTGCCCAAGGTGGAATGGGGAGCACTGGTGGAAGCTGCCGAGAGCGTAAGTGTGGTGAGGAGAGGGACAGAGTAGAAATACCCTCTGTGTCTGCGACTCTCAACGTTTTCCTTTATGACGGTCACTGGAACATTTCATAATAATAATAATCTTGGAACTACAGAGCTGGAAGGACCCTGTGGATCATCGAGTCCAGCCTGTCAAAGAGGTGCAGTGGGGAAGCAAATCCCTGTTTTAGTGCCTGTAGCCACTCACTGTTTTCCACCGAAGGGTAGCAAAATTACAGAAAGCAAATTTCAGAGTAAATATTAGTGGATGATTGATTTAATCCTGTGGTGCTAGTCCAAGCTCAGCTGCCTGTCTTCCAGGCAGCCAAACACACCTCTGTGAGGCTGTCTGTTGAGTAAAATTTCCAGCACCTAATGGTTTAAGAGACGCTCAGTTCTGAAGAACGTGTATGGTTGTGAAAGTGACACTGTTCTGCATCTTTTTTTCCCCCCAGTTGGGCCATCGGTCAGACCTGCCTGCTGAGCCCCTCCCTGGTTATGAGAATAATGAAGATTTTCTTCGGAAAGTACATCATGTGTTGATGGAGGTGGGAAGCTCATTTTTACCCTTTGCCCCCAGAGCCACTGGCCCTGAGAATTTCTTCATGCAAAGCAACTGTAGCCCCTTGCTTCCGTTTCTAGGAATAAAAGGCAGGGGGCTTTTTTTACACTCTGTGGTTTCCGTGTCTTTTCTCCAACACTCCACCTTTCAGTTTCAAAGGTGATCTGGACCTCTTTGCCACGGGCCATTTCGTCCCGTTTAGCACCAATATTGCCCATTTTTTGAAACTGGAAGTGGGGGTTCCAACCACATCCCATTTCATTGGGGTTTTTAGTAGCATCTGCAGCCCTAACAGAGCCTCTTGGGGCAGACAGGATCAGCCCCAGACCTGCTGAAGTTGCTCATCTCTGCCTTCAGAAATGCAGGATGGCAGAAAATTTTAATCGACTGGAGTTCCCTTCGGCACTTTACTTTGGTTGTCTTTTCTTTTCAGGTGGAGGTTGTGGAAGGTGTGCTGAAATGTCCAGACACTGGCCGCGAGTTCCCCATCACGAAGGGTATCCCCAATATGTTGTTGAGTGAAGAGGAGACATGAGCAGTTTGGAGCTGGTCTCAAAGGACTGACGCCCATGGAAGGGCAAACCCCTTCATTTTTTGGTTAGGAAAAAAGAAGATGGAGCATGTTTCATGTGGTTGTTTTGTCCCTATGTGTAGAAATAAATGTGAGTTCTTAGATGTGGGTATGGCGTGTTGATTTAACTGTGCAGGACTCTTCTCTACTGCTTGCTGGAGCCTCACCCACCTTGCTTTTCACACTGTAAGGCCTGCTGTTGCTGTACCTCCTTTAAATCTCTGACCATTGTCGTCACTGGCTGGGCAGAGAAGCGTCTCAAAGACATCTTTAGTCAGGGTTGGATGGGGTCCCCCACTTACCTCTCCTAGAACGGCTGCCCTTCTGATGGATGGTACGTAGCTTCACACCGCTTTGGGGCAGCTTTTGAAAAGATGTTCTTCATCTGCCACCTCAAGGCTTCTACTGCCTGATTCTGCTCATGGAAGCAGATGACCAGTGATCAGTACAGTAGGACCCCTGTATCTGCAGTTTCACTCATCTGCCATCTGAAAATATTAAAAACATGAACAGGAAAAAACTAAAAATGTATTTTCACAAAGTATTTACCAGAATTGGACACTAGAGGGAACCAGATCCCATGCTATGTATTATTGTCTGACTCCCTCTAGTGGCTAGTTCTGGTGGTACAGGAGAAAATACCTTTTTCTGGATTTTTTCTTTTACCCTGCTATGTATAGCATTCACTATTATCCAGTTTTCAGCATCCACAGAGGGGCCTTGAACCAATCCCTATGGATTTCAGGGGTCCTACTGTATTTCCTTATCCTAATCTTCTGTCCATCAATGATAGATTCCTAACCTCTATTTCCACAACATTCCACCCTCCTGACACTGTTGAATTGTAGCTCCCTTCACCATTGACATATGGCCTGCCATACCACTTTTGTTGCTCTCCAACCAGATGTTAGATGTCATCTTGACACCCTTTTTTTTTTTACTGTGGCTGCAATTGCTCTCAAGTGTGATATTAGGTAGCATTGGAACCAGTATCCCAAGTTCTTCAACCAGTAAGTTTTTCCTTTGGCAGAAATCAAAATGCAGTTGGGTATTTTTCAAAAAGACCCATCTGTTTCAACTTGGGTCATTGACTGCAAGCACCCAAGTGCCATTTCCCAAATAAAACTGTAAGTTGAAAAAAATAAATTAAAAACACTCTCGATTGGTTGTGTTGGCGAATGCTGATGAGAAATGCAATCTACGGACGATAGGAGAGCCACAGGTTCCCCAGCCTATTCTAGCTTAGTTGAACTTGGGAACAATTGAAAAAGGGCTTAATTCTCTATAATTTGTATATTTCCCCAACCTGGACACATGCTATTGTGAACAAACACAGACAGCCACTGATTTTCTTTCGGCCACAGAAGCCTTTTTTTTTTAATTTGTTCAGTAATAGAGCTCTCTATGCATGTGTATGTGTAGCCGCCTATACACAAATCAGAGGTATTTATAATATGTACACACACATAATTTAATAATAATAATAAAAAATCTCCAGCATCTGCTCTCGCACCCTCCTCGCCCCTTCCCCACCACGGCAGGGGAAGCTACAGGCTGGCCAGCCCTCGGAGGGGGGGGGCAAAGCGAGCCAGAAATGGGGTAGATCGCTTTTTTTTTTCCTGCAACGAATATACAGTAAAATATATTGCTATGTACACAGCTCTTAGCTTTAGGCCATGCAGCCTCCCCTCCTAAGTTTAGCCCAGGGATGGCAATTAGGCGGGCCCCTCTGGCTGCTGAGGGACCACAGCTCCCATCAGCCAGAAGCGGCATAGCCAGGGGTGAGGAATGATGGAAGTTGTAGTTCCATAACCTCAGGAGGGTGACGCGTTCCCTACCCCCTGGTTTACTGGGTAAGGAAGGAATGGAAGGGATGTGGGTGAGTTTTATTATCAGTATTATTGCTTTGGGCAGAAGATGGGGTGGGTGGGTGGTATGATCGGTCTAAGGCGGGAGGCTTTTTTGGCCACGGGAGGACCAGATGGCTCGGCTTCTTATGGCAGAGAGGGGAGGGAAGATGAAACCACACCTGAAAGAAAAGCAGAGATGCTTTTGAAAACTATTGCTACAAGGGAATTAAGAAAAAATGAGCTTTGCCGGGTGCAGCACAAAAGCCCCCTGCCTCTTTTTTTCCCCAGGAGAAGGAAGAGGTTGGGTCCCTCACCCCAACCCTCCGCCCGTCTCCAAACGTTAAGGCAGGCTCCGTGCAAAGCACAACGTAAGACACAGGATGCCCTCCCGCCCCCATCCCCACCCCACATTGTGGGGAGTCTCCCCTCCCCAACGTTATCTTTATTGCTTAAAAGTGATAATGCAAGACTCCTGGAGAGAGGGAGGGAGGGGATACCGGTAAGGAAAAAGGATACGCGGTTGGGGTGCGCCCCTCCCCTGAGAGATGTCGAATGCCAGGTAAAGGTAAAGGTTCCCCTTGACATTTAGTCCAGTCGTGTCCAACTCTAGGGCGCGGTGCTCATCTCCGTTTCCAAGCCGTAGAGCGAGTGTTTTGTCCGAAGACAGTTTCCGTGGTCACGTGGCCAGCACGACTAGACACGGAACGCCGTTACCTTTCCACCGTGGTGGTACCTATTTATCTACTCGCATTTTGCATGCTTTCAAACCGCTACTCAGCACTAAAGAGACAGAAAGGAGAGACACACCCCAAATGCGCTCCATGCCATCTCTCCACATACCGCCCCTTGTGGTTTTGTGATTTCTGGAGTCAGGAAGTTCTTTTGCGCACAAGGGGGAAAAGCGATCCAAGTGGCCTCCCAGACGACAACCCCCATAAACCCAAGGGAGCATGGCTGGGGATGATGAGGGTCGTAGTCCCAAACATCTGGCAGGAACTCGGCTTCCCCTGAGCCACGTCCCCCACCACGTTAAGGTGCATTGCGCTGGGCCCAGCCCAGAGGCAAAGAGAAGGTGGAGTCAGAGGTGGGTGGGGGGCATGGCTCTTCCAAAAGAGGAAATCCCGCCAGGCCGGGCTGTGCCAAGGCTCCCCTGGCACCTGCGTGTCAAGGCTAAGCCCAGATCCTGTTCCTCCTTCATGCCACATTAATCCACTATGGCTTCCAAGCTAGGGCTACTGTAGTTAATGCCCCTTCCCTCCCCTCCCCGCCCCCTTAATAAATTAAAATTAAAGTATGGCTTCCAGTGTGAATGTAAAATTTCGCTCCGTCTCCCCCAGCCACCGAGGCGCGAGTCCCACCCTTGCCGCCCCGCCTGCCCCTCTCGCCTGGGTCGTCCCAGCCCAGTCCCGTGGCCTCTTCCACTCGCTTGGCGTTCGCCTCGGGGCAAAAGCAATGGGCAAGTGGCATGTTTTGCATACACGGAAATGCACTCGACACGATGCAGCGGCGCAGCGGCAGGGGATCCAAGAGAGACGGGAAAACCTGCTTTTCTCTCCCCACCACCACCACCATCCCCACCACCATCCCCCGTTCCTCCCTCCAGGGCCTTCCTTCGGCTAACCCCCCCTCCCCGAAATCCTGCTCCCTCCGGCTGGGTTGCTTAGTCCATCATGGCCTCCAGCATCTCCAGGAAAAGCTTATGCATGGGAACCTTGCCCTCCAATTTGAGGCTGTAGAAATGGTGGAGGACCCGGGTGGCCGTCTGGCGCAGGAGGGGCAGAGTCAGGAGGAGGCGGCCGGCGCGGCGGGGCTCCTCAGGACGCCGCGATGCTTCGTATTCCAGCAGCGCCTCGTGGAGTACGTCCCGGAGCCGCTGTACAGCTGCCATGTCCTCAATATGCACAGAGTCTGGAGGAAACGGGGTTGTGGAAAGAGAAGATATGCATGGATGGAGAAGCCGCCAGATACAGTACTTAGGCGTGATCAAGGGCAGACACCCTGCGGATGCTGAAAACCGCAGATAAAAGTGAACCATAGACAAAGAATGATCTCTGGCTGCCTCTAGTGGCCAGTTTTGGGAACTACATTGTGGAAATGTGTCCGTCTGGGTTTTTTCCTTTTAATATTTTCAGACCACGGATAAGTGGAACGGTGAATACCGATCCCAAAGATACAGGAGTCCTACTGTACCTCGATTTGCATATTTAAGACATATTTAAAATTTAAAGAACTCTGAGCCTAGGAATTAGTATTTAGTAAAGAAAAGAGCTCAGAGAACCTTAAACAAGGGTACTGGAAGGTCAGTTCTGTTCTTGAGCAATCCTGTTTCAAGCATTCTGCCACAGGATTTTGGATAAACCCTGTCACAGACATTCTTGGGATGTTATTATAGCGTGCTCCTTCCTTCCTCCTTTCCTTCCTTCCTTCCTTCCTCCCTCCCTCCCTCAATTCCCCAAAAATTCCCCAGGCAAAATTCAGCCTGCAAAACATACATGTAAGTTTTGCTCACCTGGAGAAGGACCTCCCTCTGTGGCTGCATGGCCTTTTCCGGCCTTGATTCCTGTTGTTAACATTTTTTAAAAGCCACAGTGCTTCCAGGAAACCATCCTCTATTTGGCTCTAATGGAGGGAGTCTCCCAAAGATCGACGACTCCCAGGAAGCAATGTGGAAGCTTCCTTTTAATTTTTTTAAATTATTATTATTTTTACATTAACTACAGGAAGCAAGGTCAGAAGCAGGCCCTCCTCCAGGTGCGTGAAATGTAGGTGTCTGTCGGTTATGTTTCTGCGATCTGAAACTCGCAGAACTCTGCCTAGGAAGTTGTTGCAGAATTCTGGGAGTCAAAAAATCAAAAGAGCACCCTAGATGTTACAGAGACTGGAAAAACTTTACTTTTTTGGGACCACAATTCCCAGAATTCCCTAGCCAATGAGGCTTGCGTTCACACAGCGGCACTCACCTGAGTTGGCAAGCGCCAAGGCCTTCAGAAGTACGTACTCTTCACGCTCCAGGCGCAAGGCACGGTACTTGCGCACCAGCTGGAGGACCACCCCGCTGAGCTCCAGCAGCCCCGCCGTCCGGGCCGCTTCCTCGTCGAGCGCAAAGTCCTCGGCAAAGACAATCTCGTCCTCGCAGGGCAGCGAGCGCCAGGCCACTCCGAGGAGCAAAACTTCCAGCCACACACTCTGCAGCACAGACATCTGGTCGGCCAAAGAAAGGGCCGGAAATCCTGCACCGGGAAACAGCACAGCAAATCATCAGTAATCAATCGGTCACATGACAGACCCAGCTTTTGGAGTTCGGACTAAAGATAAAGGAGGTAGCAGGTAAAAGAACTGTAATTCAACAATAACCAGAATAAGCTCAGACAGGCCAAAAATACTATGCCTGGTAATTTTTTTATTAATATGAGCCAACAGTGCAAAGCAGCTGCAAAATAGGCCAATGTGATTTTAGGATGCATTAACAGAAGTATAGTCCCCAAATCCCATGGATCTGAAGCCCCAGTCAGCGAAGAAACTCACTGGGAGACCCTGGGACAGTCACATTCGTCCCGCCCGACTACCTCACAGGGTTGTTTTGAAGATAAAAGCAAGGAGAAAGAAAGCCAGTGCACGTTGAAGGGAAAACAGGTGACAGATGTTAAATAATTATAGATTAAAACCATTATTCCCCTTCTAAGGCAGGGTGCCTGCTCTGTTTCGTGCTTTCTAAGCAGACGCCATTGATTTCGGCTGAGTTTGGGAACGGTCCAGTTGCCTGTTTTGAACCACAGGCAGGTGTGCGTTTGCCTCTTTCTCCCTCACCTGGTATGTTTTTGGCCCAGCCGATGATGACCACAATCTCCCGATCCGCCAGATCACACAGAGTGCTTGCTGCCTTGGCCGGGCCATCGGGGAGTGCAGGATCGGGCATGGCGTACAATTTCTCCGGCTCGGCCACCAGCAAGTGTGACACCATCGTGTTCATGGGAGCTGCGAAGGTGGGGGCGTGGACAAAAAACAAGGTGCGTGTGTCAGGTAGCAGGTATACTACTCCTGACCCTGACTCCCCATCTTTTCCCAGAGTTTGGAAATCCTAGCCAGAAACATTGGCACAAGGTTTGAACAACCGGCCAGGCCTACTTGACAAGGTCCAGAGTCGTCCCTTCTTGATCGTGTACCCATTTGCACAACGGGTCAATTAGATGCAATTCACCCCATTCCCCCTCCGCAGGATGAAGGGACCACAGTTTCAAGCTGATCGCTGCAGCCAGCAACTAGACCAGGGGCGGAAAATTAGGGTTTCCAGATGTTCTGAACAACATTTCCAGAATCCTTGACCACTGGCTGAGTCTGATGGGCTTCATAGGCCAAAATATATGGAAGCACCAAAGAGACTCCACCCCTGAACTAAACCGAAAAATGAGGCCGTGTAAAATAGCTGACATTACCAAGTGCAAAATCCTACACGGATTCTCACAGTTTGCCACTTGTGACCATCCCTACTGTTGCTGCTTTGCAGACAGATGATTGAAATCATCCACAGCCTGATAGCCTATTCCATTACTAACGAACCACTATCACTTCGTCCATTATCTACATCCCTCCCCGCGGTCACAACCCCATGTATAAACATGACGGTCATACAGCCTCACTCATATGTCTGAGGAAGTGGATTTGATCCATGAAAGCTCTTGTTAAAATATAGCACTTAGTCTTCAAAGGGCCAGAACCTTTTAATCTGTTTTTTTTGTTTTGCCTGATATATTTCCACAGTGAGAAAAACCACACACCAGCTATAACTTTCCCGCCCTCCCTGTGTTTCTAAGTGGTGCGGTCCCAAGAGTCACACGGCTGAATGTCCCCACCATTAAAATAATAATAATAATAATAAAGTAGCCTCTGTATTTCTGGATAGTTAACATGTGATGGAGAAATGTCGGTGCATAACTTTTTCTCACACACGTTTATTGTATGCCTATACAACCACAATGCAGAATGTAATCACGTGGCGCTTCCAGCTCTAAATGGTACAGACTCAGGAAAGGTTTACCAATGCGATTTTTTCCCCTGAATTTGTACCTACAAAAAAAACAAACCCCTTTCAATTCTGGCCTACGCTCACTTCTTCCTCCTGGGGTTGTGCCACAGAGTTGCTATGGCAATGGGAATTGCTCACTTTAACGAACCATTTCCTGGGGAGACGATCCTACGCAGCTTTTATTGCAATTCTGCGCTCTCTCCTTCTCGGTTGGGCCTTGCCATTTCCCCCTTTCTTGGTTGCCCATGGCAAGTAAAGGAAATCAGGCAGATTCCTCGGTTTGAGAAAGGAAGGGATTATTTTTTCGCAAGGCCTGGTAGCCCTCGCACAAAATCCAAAAACGAAAGCGGGTCATTCCTTTATTGGACTGCAAATATCTCGAACACGCGCAAGCTCTTGAGGACAAGTCTGATGAAGAAGCCTTCGAGACTTGAAAGCGTGCACATTTTTTTGAAATTTTTAAGTATCAAGGAAAGGTGTTACTCACTTTGAGAATTTTGGCAAGAAACAAAACAAAAGCACAAGAACAAAGAAAACGTTGTGGCACCTTAGAGACTAATTACTATATTTTAAAGCAAGCTTTCATGGAACATGGTCCACTTCATCAGACATAAGAGTTAGAATACAGAGACTACATGGTAAAGCATCTGTACAAGGCTCTAAGATAAAGGAATATTCCCTGATCATGGAAGAAATTCATCCCTCTGGTTCTCAAAAGGACAGATCACAGTCCAAGTGGATCTAGGGTGGCCAGATGAAAACACAGATAAGGCTCCTACGCCTTTAACAGCTGGGTAGAAAAGAGAACTTCAGCAAACACCGTCTGAAGGAGAGCAATTAAAAGTGCAAGAGCCCTCTCTGCTTTTTCACATGGCTGCCCCCCAATTGCAATCTTGGTCTTCTTAAACTCTGGGTGGAAATTTGGGGCTCAGCAGCACCCCTCACCTCTTCACTGCCCCTCACCTGGCTTCTTGGCGGTTACTGTGGCAATCTGTGGGGTGACGAAGGTGCTGGGGTAGGTGGCACCCTCCATCTCTGGCCGGCGCTTGTACTTCTGACGCCCTCCACGCACCCGGTCTAGACGTACTCCTGAAAAATGAATAGCGGAGATAAAAAATAATATTAAAAAAAAACGGATATAATGAACAAGGGTGGGGGAGACCTAGGTATTCTAATGGTTGATTTCGGTCTTGAACTTTCATCCTGGAATGAATGTCTGCAAAAACTTCCACAGACCAGCCTTTCCTTGTAGAAGATTTGTGGCCATGGGATCCGTGATCCCTAACTTTGTGTTGCCAGATGTTCTTGGACTGAAACGCCCAGAAGGATCTTAAAATGTGCCGAGGGATGCATCTAAAGGACAACACTTCAAAAGTCAGATTTTAGCATGACTTTTAAAACACTGATTTCTTAAGATGAGATGCCTTTTTCCTGTTTAATGCAAAAGTAGCATTTTTAATATTAATGTACAACTCTGAAGCAAAGTGCTGGGAACAAAATGCGGGACTGCTTGGCTAGGAATGGGTAAATGTAAGTCACCCAGATTTTTTTGGCTACAACTCCCATCATGCCTCATCAACGGTTATGATAGGGTTGAATGGAGTTAGTCTTGACCTGGCATGCTCCAAGCATCACACCGATCTTAGCACCGATCCACCCAAGATGACTTCTTCATTTGGAAATGAAGAAGGCAGAGATTTTTTTCTGGCATTTAGTCACGTCTCTGCCCTCAACTTCCTGCTACATCTCTTGTATATTTATCTTTATTATTTATTTATCTAAAATATTTTTACCCCACCTTTCCTCTTAAAAAAGGACCCAAGGAGACTCACATCATGAAAAGGCAATATTTCAAACTAAATATAGTAGGCATACAAATATTTTTAAACAATCCAATGCCATACTAAAAATGGTAAACAAAATCCCACACACCCCAAAAAACACACACACTCAAAGCAACAAAGCACAACGCTGCATTGACAAACCTGTCTCAGATACTCGATCCCTAAGGGAAAGCGAATCAGAAGTAAAAGGTCTTGGCCTGCTTGCGGAAGGAGAGCAAAGACGGGGCCCGCCTGGTTTCCAGTGGGAGGGAGTTCCATAGTCTGGGAGCACCAACAGAGAAGGCCCTCTCCCGGGTGCCCACCAAACACACCTGTGAGGGTGGTGGGACCGAAAAAAGGCCTCCCCGATGATCTTAACACTCAAGAATGGTCCCAAAGGGAGAGGCGGTCCTTGAGACAGCTTGGACCCAAAGCCGTTTAGAGCTTTCTAGGTTCGAACCAGCCCTTTTGAGTTGTGCCTGGAAACGGATCAGCAGCCGGCGGAGCTGCTGTTAGAGGGATATCCTTAGTATCTGCCTATCCGTCACTGTTTCATTCTTTTCCCTGAATCTGTGAGGACCAGAACTGTTGTTCCCGCTCTCCGATGTGACTTCTACAGCATGTGTCTATCGAGTTCGAATCAGGACTTAGCCTTTTCTCCCTTGAATGCAACTTTCTTAATAAAAAGAAGTTGTTTTAACTCCTTCTGCCTGCTTTATTGTAAGACGAACAGACCATGCGTCTAACACAGTGGTTGCTCTGCTACTGGGAGAACCCTAAACAGGGTTCCCCCCCCCTTTTCTCCTTGCAAACATTCACAACACACAAAAATTATTGGCCGTAGAGCAGGCATACACTCTTCCAAGATACTTCAAGAGTTACCAGTGATTTTCTGGAAGGGGCTCGCAATAACTTTCTGGGAAGCTATCCAGAACATAGTTTGCAAGGAGGGGAGGAAAAAAAAAAAACCCAGCAGGCAAACGGTGCACTAAATAAAGCTCAGGGTGACTCAGCTACTGACTCAATAGATTAAAGCTTACAGCCTGACTTCTAGGTAGGGCTATCAGTCAACTGTGAGAAGTTCCATTAGTCACATGGGTTTTAGCCAGTTTTATTAATTCTTCACTGGAACCCAGAAGGCAGTGCCCACTAGAGTAGCCCCACTGAATCAGTGGGGATTGGGGCAGTCAACTCCTCTGGATGCTCCACTAATTCAAGAGGCTACTTCTAGATGCTGCTTAATTCCTGGACTTCAGCCAATGTGTATACAAGGAAAAACAAAACACTATGCTACTTTCCTTTTGTTTTTAGATTAGACACCACATCAGCCCTTCACAGGTCTCCTGTGTGGGAACCCGAGTAGGGTGAATGCTTTCTCCTCAAAAATGCTTTCCACCTGCCATTTTCAAAAGAGCTAGTTTGGATGTATCCATATAACTTAAAATTTTGTTGTTGTTGTTACGTGCTGCCAGGTCACCCCTGATTTAGAGTGACCCTATGAATGAGGGATCTCCAAAATATCCTCTCCTTGACAGGCCTGCTCAGTTCCTACAAACTCAAGCCTATGGCTTCTTTTAGCGAGTCGATCCATTGCGTATTTGGCTTTCCTCTTTCCCGGATGCCTTCCACCTTTCCGAGCAAATCCTTCCCAGCAAATCATTTTGCCAAGCTCTGGTTAAGGCCCAAACCTTGACATTCTTAGTTTAAAAGAACTTCAGCTCGTTGGGCAACTTTTCTCTCCCTCAGGCTCTGAACAGATGCTGCCCGTAGAAACTGTGGTGAGCAAGGAAGGGAGAGGTGGGAACTCGGAGGCAGAGAGCCCATTTTGATACAGAAGACTGGCGGTTCAATTCCTGGCGTCTCCATCTCTTACACATCTTAAGCTCTTTCAAAACATCTTTCACCCACAATATTTTTCGTTCTCCTCCTTCTATGGCCATTCTCTATTTTAAAATAGGTTATAATCTATCTTGAGGTCTATCCGGGACGCCCCCTCCAGGCCGCATCACCCCAAGAACCCATACCTTCCTTAAGCATCCCCACACGCAGGCACTTGGTAAAACGACACGCCTGGCAAGCCTTCCGACGCCGCTTCGTTATCTCACACTCGTTAGTGGCCGGACAACTGTACTCAATGCTGCCTGAGAGAGAAACATGGAGACAGAATTAGTTACAAAGCCTAAAGCACTGGTTCCCAACCTTGGGTCCCCAGATGTTCTTGGACTAAAACTCCCAGAAGCCTTTTCACCACCAGCTGTGCTGGCCAGGATTTCTGGGAGTGGTAGTCCAAGAACATCTGGAGACCCAAGCTTGGGAACCACTGGCCTAAAGAGTGGTAGTCATGTAGAAATGCAATATCCTGACGTGGTGTACACCGAAACGCAGGATGTTGATTTTCTGGACACACAAAAAAGGAAGTCCTTCTTGAAATAGCCCATGGTCAAACTGGGGAGCAACAGAGGTGTGCAATTTTTTCCCCTCTTGAACTACATTTCCCAGAATTCCCCCAGCAGCCCATGCCGCTCAGGGAATTCTGGGAGTTGTCAGTCCAGTACACATTTATTATGACGAAAGAGTGAACGTCAATGTGTGCAGGGGTACCTACGCAAGGGCAGAATTATCCTAGTTGGTGCTGGAGATTGATCAGAAATCAATCTCCAGCAATTTTCTCCATGGGAAAACCCATGGAGAGGCCAGTACACCCTATCAGAAAATTTGAGATCTAGGTTCAAGTCCCGACTGAGCCAGGCAACTCGTATTTAGGTGCCAGTTAATTTCAGCCTGACTCTACTTCACAAAGTTGTTCTGACGAGAAGTGGGGGGGGGGGGGGGGAACAGGCACGTAAGTTAACTTGGGTGAGAAATAAATACAAATAATGCCATGTTTTTTGAGGGTGTCACCAGCATAGGAGGGATGCCAAATGGATCCTTACAAGAACCAGGCAAAGCAGACAAAGTGGGAATATGGTGAAAAGTAACTCCACAAGGCTTTTAAGCCTTTAACCCCATAGATCTCAATGAAGACCTTTTTCATGGCTTGGTGGGGGGGGGGGGGCTCACCTGGAGGTCCATGCCCATCCCTGAAAGGATTAGACTGAAGATGGGTGGAAATGGAGGACAAGGCAGGAGAGCATTTTTTTTTCAGAGCAAGAGCAGTCTTCAATCAGGCAGAGCCCTCAGGGAATACACTTCTTGCTCTAAGTGGATGAGGCGATAATGAGGCTTTCAAGTTTCATGACTGTCTGTGACAGATTAGCATGGGGGGGTGGTCAGAGAATGAAGGAACTAATCAAGACAAAGCTAGGTAAGTCTTTTGTTTCCTACAAATGGAGAAGGGGGGGCCAAGGAAGGAGGGAAAGCACTCCGAAACAAAAGAAAACCTTCCTAAATTTCAGATTGTAGATTTATTTATAGTTCCCAGTTTTTCTTAAACGCATTGGCTGACCCACGGAGGCATTCCGAAAGCCCCATGCGTTCTTGGTATTGCTAAGCCCCTAAAAACGTTTTTGCAAATTGGCCGGCCTTTTTAACGAAAAATTAAAGGTTGCACTGCAGCGGTCTGAAGACCATTCATCATAGTTCCATGAATTTTGCAAGATTAGTTAGAAGTCGACACGGGTAAGTTTGGAGGGGCTCACTCTGTAACAAAGTCATAATGAATTCCGGCATGTCAACATTTCCCACTATATTGTTGAACGTATAAAATTATATGTGGATTTAGGGGTTGCTGGCTATGACAGATGATGGAGCATCCAACCTCAGAGGGAATCTATCTTGAATTAACAGCTCAAAAGAAGAAAAAACAGCAGTAGAAGGGATTGCTTCCTTTTTCTGGGCCAGCTAACGTCGGTAAAAGACAGCTGGACACACACACAAAATTGTGCAAGGAATTTCTTATCTTTGTGTAGCATCAGCCCCTATCCAGTGCCACCGAGTGACTGACAACTCAGATCAGCAGGAGGGAGGGCTGAGGACTGACATACAATGTAAGGAAGCCGTTTTTCCCATAACACATAATTAACTTGTGGAATTCCCCTGCTAACAGGATGAGGCAAGAGCACTTCGCTGAGATGGCTTTTTTTGTTTTGTTTGAAAAAGACAATTTCGTGGGGGAAAGATAGCTCTGTTGACATTCAAGCCTGCAGTCAGACATTTTCAGTAAGAGGGCCCCAGTCACTGGAGAACCATTTCACAATACTATGGTAGTATAACATGGTTTGTGTGTGTGTGTTGTTGTTTTTTTACCTTATTTACCTAGGCAGAGACAGGCCGAAATACTGCTTGGGCAGTATTTTCTTTCTTTAGGAATCCCCCAGTATAAGCACTAGGGACTGGTTTTTATTAATGAATCTGTAAAAGTGCGTTATAACCCATAAAAACATGTCCTACAATAAATTTAGTTTCTTGTATACTACAGCATCCCTCTGCTGCTTTCCTGCAATATTTTATTTATTTAAAATATGTTTGCTCTTCCTTTCTCCTTAAAAGGAGCCTACATTGCCCTTTGTGCGTGTTTGTTTCTTAAGAAAAAACAAAAATTTAGGGAAAGGGCTCAGAATAACTCTGAAATCTACCTCTCCTATCTGTGAACTCCCTCTTCTCCACGGCATCACCTCTGCTGACATCTATTTGCTCTATCAGCTAAACCGAACCTCCAGGTTTAAGAGCAGTATACCACACAGACAAAACAACAAGGGATAATGTTTTCCGGAGGTGTCTAGCTGGCCATTAGTAGACCGACCGGACATGGGGCTTCCTCCTTTGGGTTTTCCCTGTTAATTTTTCTGAACAGCGTTGGGGGCGTGCAAATGTCACAGAAGGGAACCAGAGGAGGAGAAACTCACCTTGAATGGTGCGCTTGAAGAAGGCTTTACACGCTTCGCAGGACGCCACGCCGTAGTGATACCCTGAGGCCACATCGCCACAGACCAGGCACAGCCGCTTGGGCATGGAGTTTAGCATGTACTTCCCCCGTCCGGGTGGCTCGTCCGTGTCATCGTCGTGGCGCCGCCGGGAGGCCCCCGTCCCGGCCACCGGTGCCCCTACAGTCTCAAGCTCCTGGGGGACCCCACTGGCGCTGGTATCGGATGACCCGCTCGGGCTGTGCTGGGCAAGGCTGTCTGGGGATGCCGGCTCGGTCTTAATGAAGAATTCTGCTCGGCGTTCCCGGGAGGACATGGCTGGACGGGGCTGCAGGAAAGGGGGCCAGGGTGGGTGGGGAGGAAGAGAGCCAACAAGGACCGGGTGCCATGAGAATCCCAAACGATGCCAGACGATTCCTTACCATGTTTGGAAAATCCGGAATCCTGGATCCCCTAATTAAGGTCGTGGAGCGAAAGGGCAGGGAGTTAAGTCATCTTGAAGGGAAGAAGATTCTGTCCCCAGTCCAGAATCGAAAAAAGGTACAGTCTTCAATATCTTGTTCAACTACAACTCCCATCAGCCCACTCCCATCAACCCACATGGGAGTTGTCGTTGAAAAAGATCTCAAAGGCTCCACATCTGTGCGGGGCATTTCTTAACCCTATGTTACGCAGTTGCATATCTGTGTGTGTGTTTACAAAACAAGCATCCAAAACCTGGTGCTCGCTAGATGTTGTGAACTACATGTCCCATGTGTTGGGGATTGCCCTTGAGCATGCCAGGTGGTAGTAGAGACCCTTCACTTGCCAGAAATTTAAAATGGCTGCTGAAGAAACATGTTCAAAAGGGCTTAGGGTCCATTTTTTTTTCATTCAAAAGGGTCTTGGTCCAGCAGGAGGTAGCTTTCCCTTAGCAGAGGTGGGGACAGTTGCAGCGACGGACTACAACACCCACTCTCCCTCAGGCGTCGCTGCCTGGGGATGATGAGTGTTGTAGTCCCCAAGGGGAACTTCCACCTCCTTCGAATCCCAGCTCCCCACCCCACCCCAAATTGCATTCATCAGCTTCTGTTTCGTTCGCCAAAACTGAGCATCAGGCGTCGTATTTTCCGATCCCTATTGCGCACTTTTGGTGCGCCGACCCCTAGCAATGTGCCGATCTGTGTAGCCCCATCTGACATTTATGTCTGTGTGTGGGGGGGGGCTCTCTACCACCCCCCTTCCCGGATGCCCTGCAGCTCCCACCGGACAGAGATAAATGTCCAAATACATCCATTCCGGTCCCCTGTTTGACTGAGCATGCCCCGGCCACGTACGGCCTGGCACAGGCCACGGAGAGTCCCAAGGCTTCGGGTTCCCGTGGTCAGTTAGGGGTGCGTGCCCCTAAATCGACAGCCGGCCATCCCCCCCACTCTGGAACACAACGCCATGCTATGGGGCTCCTTCCATTAAGCAGATCTGCAGCGCCAGACCTAGTTCTTTGACCAGGCGAGAAACAGAGGCTTGGGTTGACGACTTTTTTTGGCGTCCTCCTGCATAGGAGAACAGGGGGGCAGTGGCTACTTGGGAGAGGGGGCAGCCGGCCACCTGAGCCTGAAAGCCCCCCGTTCCCTTGATCCTCTTGAACTCCCCGCTCTTCCATCTCCCCCAACCCCGGTGGGTGGCTGGCACGGTCACCATCGGCATCCTGCCATCCGTCTCAAGGTCACTTCAGGGAGATTCTGTCAGGCAACCTGACACGACCTAGGGTGGCATCAAAAGCAGTGCCCCTTCCCGGCCCGTTTCTTCACTTGCCCACTCTCTCTGGACGGGGGGGGGGGGACATCGTGAAACACCACAAGCTAAGAGTAAACAGCCAAAAAACAGGCAGAACCTCCGGCTTAGGGGAAACCTCCCTCCGCATAGGCACCATCCTGAAACCCTGCAGTTTAAGCTCTCTGCCTCCCCCCCCCCCCGTAACTAGATTTGGGGTTTTCCACCACTACATGGGAATGGGGCAGAGGTTTGATTTCCTGGCACCCCCTCCGGAATGTCACAAAATGGCTCAGGGGTGACTACCGAGAACGGTTTTCAGGCGCCTGAACGGGAATTTTTAGGTTTTCTTAATGGGGTGTGTGTACGTGGGCACCAGTGCCACAATACCGAAGACACAATACGGCTACAAACATTTCTTAGTGCGTAACACGTGTCGGCTCCAACCCCCGGCTGAATGGAAAAGTTATCTACCCTGGTTTTTTTTCCTAGGGAAAAATAATCTATTATTTCAGTTTCTGCAGGCCACACAGGCAGAACTATGATTACGTTTCCTTGAATTGCTGACCGACCGGGTTTTTGTTCCCCCACCGAGCAGCTTCTGCAAGACGAATCAAGGGGACTTTTGCCCCCCCCCTTTCTGCCTCTTACCTAATCAGAGGGAGGGGAAAGGGAGTGGGGATGTGGGATGGAGCTATGGGGCTGGGAAGCTAAACTGCCTTACCAAGCCCACCCACCCCCTCCTATCCATAAATCTCTTGCTTGCTAAAATGTGTTGGAAAAGTACATGCGGGTTCATGAAACTTTCCCCCACTTCCAGGCTGAAAAAGAACGAGGCACATGAAAAGTCATGGGAACTTGATCTAGGGCAGCTGTCCAGACCCTGCGTTCTACCCCAGAAGTGCATTTAAGGGAGACTTTTTTTTTTTGCACTACAACTCCCATCCGCCTCAGCCCATGGTCAAGGATGCCGGGAGTTGTGATCCAAAAAACAACTCAAACCCTTCTGCCCACCCCTGACCTGGCCCGCTTCTCTTCACGGCTGCGCACTCTTCAGGTTTCTGCCACACTTATCCAGTGAAAGACTGTGCGTGTGACCTTTGACCCCCCCCTACAGATCGCACTGCCCAGACTCCAGGCAACTCCTTCCTTACCACACCCTGTAGCGCTCCCTAGTGGTCTAAGGAGGGCTCCCCAGGGGGGGTGAAAAAGGGGTCATTCCCATCTAAGCTGATCTGTTCACACGTGCGTTCCTGGTGCTGCGTGGGGGGGGGGTGTTTGCAGGCCATGTGCAAGTCTGATGCACCCATGGCTGGCGCAACGGCCAACCCTCCCCCGTGGCATCAAGGGGCACTGCTGCGTCTGGACGGTCACCCTGACACCTCCAGCCACCAGGCCACAGCCGCCCGGTGTGTCCACGTGCTGTCGTGCAAACACGGGTGCATCTTCCTGGCGCACACATGCGCCTCTCTTTCCTTTCCCAGAGCCGTGCTCTCAGCCTTCCTCCCACACCGGCAGGCCTCGGTGTCTCCCCAGGAACCACACGGGTGTCCTGCCAAGCGGCAGCTCCCCTTCCCAACATGCCCCGACCCTCCTCATGCGCCTTCGGTGCGCCAAACTCCAGCCACATGCTCGCCCAAGCCACCCCTTGCCCCCCGAACATCTTAGGGACGAGGGTCCTCTCAGAACCCCCCTCTCCCACTGCCCTGCAGCATCCACAGGGCAGCAAAGAGACCATTCACACGTGCGTTCTTGCCTCCCTCCTCTGCACTTACTACCATCTCCCCCCCCCCTCAACCTTGTAGACTGACATGCAAACGTAAGCACATAAATGTCTCTGATCACAGATGCATATCTTGGGATCTGCCTGCATTTTCTTTATCCCACCGTTGCCCCATGGAGGGGGGGGGGGCGTTTCTACGCCTCCTTAAACCGGCCCCCCTTCCCTTTCTGCCCCAGAAGGAGGCATCGCAGGGGGTCTCTGCCCCCTATTCCAGTCCCAACTGCGCCCCCTCCCTGGTCCGGATCGCCTGCTTTCCCCCCTTTTCCAGCACCACCACCACCACCCCCGTCACACAGAGCCAGCTGGTGCATGCGTGCGTGTGGGTTGTGTGAACCCCCATCCACAGGGTTTCCCTCCAACCTCTCTCCTCCCCCCCCCCCCCCAGCCAGCCCGCCTCCACCTCCGCGCCTTACAACGATCGCACTGACCTTGGTAGCAGACAAGGGCTCCGAGCTGCGGCTGCAGCAGCAGCAACGGCGGCCAGCACGACCCGCGTTGCTCCCCCCGGGGCGGATCGTTCCCACGTACCAAGCCGGCGGCTCAGTGGCCCCGCGCGCCGGGGACCGGCCGGGCCATGGGCGAAGGCTGCGCGCTGGCTCCTCGCACCGGCTGTAGGACACAAAAGGACATCGCAACCCACTTCCTACTCGGCTTCCTCCAGCTGGTGGGGGCGGGGCTTGGGGGATGAATATGCAGAGGAGGGGGCGGGGCCGAGGCCCGCATGGACCCGCCCCACGAGGAGGAGGAGGAGGAAGAAGAAGGAAGCGGTGTTGGTTGCGTCTTGCTCTCTCTCTCTCCGTGGCGCGCTCCGGTCGCGGGGCGCTGCTGGAGTGTAGATCGGGGGTACGTGCTCTCCCCCCCCAAAAAGATTAAACTTTGCAGGCGGAGGAGGGCGAAGCCGGGCAAGCTTGGGACGTGCCCTCCACTGCTTCTCAAGGTCACCCTCGGAAATGGCACGGAGGGATTCCCCCTTGGGCCGAATAGAGCTTCCATGGCCAGGCGCAGGCTATCTCCTCATCGTGACCAATCCGCGGGGGAGGGGGAGAATCCAGGTGTGTTTTTTTTAATTGTCATGTGCCTGCCCCCCCCCTCCCCGTTTTGAAAAGACAAACCGACGAAAACCACAAATAAAGGATAACAATAAAAAAAATATAGAACCGTATTAAATAAATTCGTTGCAATGGCTAAAAAACCCATGGAAAATAAAAATATTGCCCAGCAGATGAGATCAGAAACTGGCCGGTTAGTTAAAAGCTGGTCTAAACAAGATCATCTTCACCTGAGGCTGGAAAGAGGAGAGGAAAAGGTCCAGACAATAATGTCCCGAAAGGTGAAAGGCAGCAGGAAAAGAGGAAGACCCAATGTGAGATGGACTGACTCCCTAAAGGAAACCACAGGCTTGAGTTTGCAAGAGCTGAGCAGGGCAGTTGGGGACACAGCTGTTTGGAGATCGCTATGAATGGGAGATGACGGTTTTTTGTTGTTTAGTTGTTAAACAGAACCACAACTCTTCCCCCACACCACAGGGCCCTTTGATTTTCTCAAAGGGGGAGTCCCGGGTTAGTCTTTTCAGGCATGTATCATGCACCAATTAAAAAAAAAAGTATTGTGGCACTTTTAAAACTAACATTTATTTCTGTGTGAGCCCCCGTTGACAAAAATCCATTAGAGTGAATCGGAATCCTGCACAAGTCACACTGAAATAAATCTGTTAGCCTTAGAAGCACCCTGATAGTTCTGTTCTCTCATTTTTCTGTACAATCTTTTTGGGAAGAAGAAGGAAAGGCAGGAATGGAAAGGAAATTATTAGGCCAATTTGAACTGTTGATAATAAAGAGGAGTTTATTTCCAAAGGCAGCTTTAGCTAATATAGCAAACATCATTTTGGCATTAAAAATGAGCCTCTGCAGGTGAATTCAATGGTGCCTGCAACAGATAATGAAGAATATTCAGCACTGGGGAATAAATAGTGCAGTGGCAGTCAAACTTGCAGAATGTCCCTGACATAAGAAGAGTAGACCTTTGGTCTAGATGGGCGGGATAGAAATCCAAGAAATAAATAAATAAAATAAATTTGGGGTGTTGCAAACAACCCATTTTAATCTGTGAGACGACAAGTGTGTTCCATCTTGGTGCTTGTCAGCAGTCCGAATTTCCACCTTTCCTGCTTAATTCTGATTTATTCCTATTTATTTATGGAATCCTTTTTAGCTTAAAAAAAAAAAAACTCTCAAAGGGGCTTAACAGGAGCAAGCCTAAGGCAGCCCTGGCCTGTAGGCGTAGAATCAGAAACACAGGGCATAAAGATATGTTTCTGGAAAGTGTCTGGAAACTTCAGCAGGTCCAGAACGCAGCAGCCAGATTGTTGACTGGGGCACAATTCAAAGTACTGATTTTAACCTATAAAACCCTAAATGGCTTGGGTCTGAGCAGTTTCAAGGACCACATCTCCTATTATGAGCTGGCTTGGGTGTAAAGATCATCAGAGGGCCTTTCTCTTCACGGGTGTGTTTGGTGGGCACCCGGGAGAGGGCCTTCTCTGTTGGTGCTCCCAGACTGTGGAACTCCCTCCCACTGGAGGCCAGCCTGGCCCCGTCTTTGCTGTCCTTCTCTGCAAGCAGGTGAAAACCTTTCTCTACAAGCAAGCTTTCCCTCAAGGACTGGCTGCCTGTGTGGGGTTTCGAAATGGGTTGTTGTAACTTACTGCTTTGAATGTGTTTTTGCTGTTGCTTTTGTTTACCATCTTTCGAGTGTGGCATTGCTCTGATCCCCTTTTTAGTATTTGTATCCTTAATTGCTTTAAATGTTGTCTTTCAATGATATAAGCCACCTTTTTAAGGAGAAAGGCTAGGCAAAAACAAACAAGTAAGCAAGTAGATAAGTAAGTAAAATAAATAAATAACATAACATAAATAAACAAACCAACCCTAGAACTCAGGAGAGCAGGGGTGCATGCAATTCCCCACTCAGCTGCAAACCTTCCTGGGAGACCCCGAGCCAGATCTTTCAGCCTACCTTGTGGGGTCGTTGTGAAGAGAAAGTAGGGAGTTCAGGCCAGCCTGGGCTCCCTTGGAGGGCAAGGCAGCCCAGAAACAAGAAACAAATAAAAGGACAAGAGCGAGGAGCAAAGGTGGAGGATCGGCTTTGTGGCCGAAGGCTCGCTGCTGAGGAATGCATTCGGGGCCGGGTAGCTCTGGCTGGTGCCAGTTTTGTCATCTTGAAGGGAGTGGAAGCCCTGCCGGGGGAAACCTGACCCTCCCATGGCGTGTCTTGCCTGGAGGCCATTTCACCTCTCCCTCCCCTCTTCTCCGCATCGTTGCCCCCTCCTTTCCTGCCCTCCACACCCACAGAGTTTTAGCCTGACCGCCTTGGCGCACACCCTGGGCACCCAAAGGGCACGAAAGGGGTAAAGGCGGTGCGGTTCTCCCGTCACTGGGCCAGAGAACGCGCCCTGCCTACTTCACATGTTTTCACACTCTCCTTTGAGTCATACTCCGAGGGAAAAAATCCTCCTGTTGGGGGTGTGTGCATGTTTCTCATCATCTGCCATGCAATTTGCCCTTAATATAATTATGCGCTGTCAAGTCCATTCTGACTGATGGCAACCCTTTCCAGGGTTTTGTAGGTAGAGCATATTCAGAAGTGGTTTCCCATTCCCTCCTTCCGGGGGCGCTTTGGGACAGTGTAGCTTGTCCCAGACTATACAGACTGGCTCACTTGCAGGAGGCACCAACGGGAATCAAACTCCTGACCTCTGGCTCTAGAAGCAGATACCTAACTCACTGAACTATCCAGCCAGACACACAATTTATCCTACCTGCCTGAAAACTTGAGTGAAGTCCGCCCTTCCTTCCTTTATCTCTTTTATCTACAGTTGTCCGAGATTAATAAAAGGGATTTTCCAGTGAGAGTATAAGCATTTGGAATTCTGAAATTAACAACACAACTTTTTTTAAAAATTAATAAATTAAGGGAATGCCCAAAGAAGCACCAGGCCAGAAAATATGAACATCAGGGCAGGAGCACAACAGGGCCTTGACATTCGGCAGCATTATTAGCAGAATGTGTTGTCGCCACAGGGCCAGGAGGATGCCAAAAAGCACTCTCTGAGTCCCCCTTGTGACTAATTCTGATACTGCACTGTGGAAACAGGTATAAAAATACAGAAGCTGAAATGTAAGAATTATATCCCTTGCCACTTAGGATTGGTAAGAAGATGGCACAAAGTCTGAGAAATTCCTGTCCAAATGCTTCCTTAGATATCCTTTAAAAGTTACTTTTGAAAGTAACTTAGATGTAATATAGCTGCTACACCAGGAAATAACTGTATAACTACTGACTATGTTGCTTATTACTCAATAAGTAACTGATTACAGATGAACATATTCTTGTAACTAGTTATTTCCAATCTCTATTGAAACTCCTTATACCAAATAACTGAACTTATACCAGAAAGTAACTTTGTAATTACTAACTATGTTACTTATTACCCAATAAATAACTGATTACAGATAAGCAAGTTAATTGTAGCTAGTTGTTTCCGAGCTCCATTGTAGATCTCTGGGTGATTTGCAGTACATTGACAAGAGTAAGATTGCTCCCCAAAATTTAACAGTAGCAATGCATTTCTAGGTTAGGCAATAGACCATTAGATGACTAGAAAGTTACGAGTAAAGCAAGCTTTTGAACTTTACAGAACTCTTCATCAGGCAAAGATGGTATAAAACTGGAGCTTCAAGCAGAAATTCCAGAAATTGTGCCAGATTTCATGGCTTGAGAAATCAGACTGCCCGGAAGACGACGTGAAGCAATAAAATGGCTTTCTCTGCCCCACCCCTAATTAATTAATTTTTTAAAAGTTGCAAAAAAGAGTTTTTTAATAAAAAGACAAGATTTGCTGGAAAAGACAGCAATGCTAGCAGGAATGGGAGGGAGCAGGAAAAGAGGAGGATCCAACACGAGAGGAATTGACTTAATAAAGGAAGCCAGAGAGGACCTTTTGATGACCACGAATTCACAAGAACCACCATAGGAATGACTTGATGACACATAACAACACCAAAAGATGGGTTGTGTTGTCTTGAAGGATTGTGATAATGGGTCCAAAAGTGTCAACTTAACATTCCTTTTGTTCTAAGATTTAACGTCTACGTGCAGGTCCTTCCCACCAACCAAGGTTGGTGGATTTTAGGATTCTGCTTTGGGTTTTTGAAACGAAGCTTGATGTCAGACTTATCCTTGGCTTGCAACGTCCACAAGAGTAAAACAACGGAAGCAGTTGATGCAATAATAACACTGCCCCATTAAAATACATCTCAGATACTGTTCAAATAGCAAACCGCTTGAATAACCAGTCCTTTAAGTTAAGGCAGGAAGGTATTTTTAGAGTAATAGTTGTGTATACAAAGCAACACCCCAATGGTTACTCTTGCCAACCTATTATTTTGTCAACTAAGAGAGAACAATAAGTGAAATTGTCTAGAAACAAGACAAGAACATTGCAGGAATAATTCTAAAGCATCAATCTTTGTATGTATATATGCATATGTATAAAGCCAAATACTTTCTTTTTAATTGTGTCTAATCTTCGAAGAATTTATCTGCAGAGGCTTCACTGTTTCCAGTTTTTAGTGTTTGGGACTCCTTTTTTAAATTACTGCAACAAGCAGAAATAAAAGTAATCTCCAGATCTATTTTCTGTAATGTGGCACAGGGATAGTTTGGTGGTTCAGGTCTCTGGCTGCAGAGCCAGAGGTTGGGAGTTCGATTCCCCGCTGGGCCTCTCTGACGGGCGCTGGACTCGATGATCCAGAGGGGTCCCTTCCAGCTCTGCAGTTCTAAGATGATGATGATGAACACTTTATGGACTGGGAATAGGTGGGTGGGAAATACCTCACTCCAAAATTTAAAGGGTCTTTTTACCCATGAGCTGGCACCAGTTAGAAACCAACTTTTCGAAGGGGTGAAACCAGCATTTTAGGGCTTTCCTCCCTTTTTCCAACCACTATCCTTCATAACGGGTGGGTTGTCTTAAAAATTTGTTAGGTGAATTGTTTGGTTCGTATTCATTCCTTGACCCCTTTTGCCCAATTTAATTGTTTTCACCGAGGGCAAAGTGCTTCCAGACACGACCTATGTGAATGAGAAAATGGACACCCAGTTACAATTAAAAAATAATAATAATCCTGTAAAACAGTAACATTAGGGTGTGTTTTTTTTTAAATGCCCTTGAATTTATTTATTTATTTCAAAATATGCCTTTGAATGCCTGTGGTGAACATCACACAGAGATCTGTAGACACTTCCCATGAAGGAATCCATTTCAGAATTTTAGGAACACAGCAAATTTCCTACTCTCTTTGACCCTAATGTGTGGTTCCCAACCTTGGGTCCCCAGATGTTCCTGGACTTCAGCTCCCAGAAGCCTTTTCACCACGAGCTGTGCTGGCCAGGATTTCTGGGAGTTGTAGTCCAAGAACATCTGGGGAGCCAAGGTTGGAAACACAAGCTAGGTTGCACAATCTTATTGACACATACACAATCCCATCAAATACTGTTGGGCTTACTTTTGAGTAGGGGTGCCAGTGGAACAGGGTTGCTGGAGTGGAATGGAGGGAACAGAGCTTTAAAAAGGCCATTTTAGGGGAAAAACTCCCCAAGCCCTGCAGCCAGCTTTGCCAGTCAGGGATCATGGGAACTGTAGTCCCACAAAAGAAATTTTAGAGGCTGTATTAGAGATTAATTCCTGGGGTTATACCTTATCCTGACCTGTGGCACACTTTCTGCCAGTGAACTTAACCCTTTTTGCTGGTCTGTGCCATCGCGTTGCTTCAAGAATAATGTAAACCAGCCGTTCTTAACCTTTTCTTTACCACGGAGCCCCTTTAAATATCTTTTGTCACCGTGGACCACCAAGACTTAACTCAAGATTTAAAACCTTAAATTGCACCAAATATTTATTTAAAGTTTCTCATGAAGGGTCTTCAAATTAATATTTTGTTCTACATTTCCTTTCTTTCCTTCTTAACTGTGCAATATAACATTTCTTCATGTCTTCACAGAAGGACATTGTGGCCCCTTGGGGGTCCGCAGACCACGGGTTAAGAACCTAGGGTGTGAACTATTTATATGCCATCAAGCCAGAACTAGCTTATAGAGACCCCAATAGAGTTTCAAGGTAACTGAGAGATTTAAAGAGTGGTTTTACCAGACTCACTCCCCCAGTATGTTTTCACGGCCAAGTGGGGATTCGAACCCAAGTCCTATTCTACCACCATACTGGAATCCCTATTCTAAACCAGTTGAGGGGAGCTTGCAATACCAGAAATCACCGTGAGATGTCAGACTTCTCTCAAAATAGGGCAGGGCTCAGATAGCTGGAAACTGCAGGCTATTAGCCTCCTAGTGGTGATGATGATGAAACCCAGCAATCTGTCCCAGGGGTGAGATGTTTTCTACTGCCCTCACCACTAACGAATTAATTAAAAACAAAACAGAGAAGGAATCTAGCATTCCCCAAACCCTGGGTTGTGTGCCTTCAAAGCCCAGCTGTGTGGATGCTTTCTGCAGTCAAGGAAAGGCACTCTGCACGTGTTCAAAAACATTTTTTTTAAAAAAAATCATGGTTTAAGGTAGTGCACGGCATACAAATTAAGACGGCAAGAGTCTTTCCTAGCCCTGCCTAAAGATTTCTGGGTATTCCTGGTGGTTTTCCATTCCAGGCCTGTCTCTGATTTAGCTTCCAGCATCATATGAGATCAGGTGTGTTCAAGGTGACATGGTGCTTAGCGGTGGCGAGAAGGATGGGTTCAGCACCTCGGAATACGACTGTAAAGTTCCAACTAAAACCCGGAGCGGATACATACATTAGACGCACACGCCATCCATGAATCCGAGTCTTTACCCTCCACAGAGATGGACCCATTGAATTTTTTTTACAAGAAATGCAAGGGGGTCACAGGGGGAAAAAACTGCACCTTTTTGCCCTTGATGGCACCTCTCTGGCCACCCACCCTGGCATCTACTGCCCGCCACCCCGCCAGGTCAGGAATTCATCATTTTCAGTTCCCTGGACCACAGCCCCTCTGACCCTTTCAAAGAGCCGAGGAGGGATGATGATGGGTGGCAAAGCTTGAGGAGAGGAGATGATCGCCATGGCTTCTATGATAATTAAGTTCTTGTCGGGCAGAAGCAGAGCCAAGCACTGCTCCAGGCCTGGCGGCAAGAGCAGAAAACCAAGACCAGACTGGCGTAGGGCAGTCTCTCTCTAACCACTGCTTAATGGCTTGGCTTGTCCCCCCCCCCCCCCACATGCCCCAGTGCTGAAGCCAGTTGAAGCCTCCCCCCACACTCCAAATGAACAGGATGGGTTTTAGCCTTGAGTGGCTGTGGGGCTGGAATAGCTGGGTCGAGATATTTTGCTGCCTGAGGCTTAAGACAAGATGGATTCTCTCCCCCCCCCCCCCCCCGCACAAATTTCGTATATAGAAACCAACTAGATGAGGGGGAGATTTAATAGAATAATATCCTCCAGGTGGGGAATCGTATTCGGTTTATGGACGACCACTCCCAAAATCGCTCTCTCGCACACACAGCCTGGCCATCACTGACTGGAGGAGTCTGGGAGCTGCAGTCGAAAAAAGCCAAGAGGACTAGCCGAGGGGCCGACCGTTCTTCCCCCCTCTCCCATTTGCAACTCAAGGCTTTTGCCCCCTCTGACAAACGATAGGGCCGGCCCTGTTCCAGGAGATGGGAGTCTGCGCTTGCGGTGGATCGATGCCTCTGGGGACCTATAACAGTCTAATGTCAAAGAAGAGACATCAGGATCTCTGCTTCTTGACATTTACAAGACCCTTCAGATGGAAATCTGTGCAAATTTATGCATTTGTTTATGTATTTGTTTTATTTATAGGCCACCTTTCTCCCAATAAGGGGACCCAGGGGGGCTAAACGTGAGAATAATTTACACACGTACCGCACACAGACACACACGCACAATAGTAAATAGCTCTCAAAGCCCCTGGATGGATAAATCAGTTTTGACTTCTCCTGAAATTAACATAATACCCAATTTATTAAAAGCAGCTCCACTACAATCTCACTTGGCACTAAGTGCCACTAGGCGGCCCAAGACTTTTTGCCGCCTGAGGCCAAGTACAAAATGCTTCCCTCATTCCATGGACATAAGCCAGCTAAAACTGCTCCTGAAGCTTATCCTCACAAGAACTTGTAAGTAACTGGCTACACAGGAATAGTTACTTGTAACTGTTTTATATTTTGCGGTAAGTTAGGAACCAGGGTTCGAATCCACAGTGGGCTATGAAAATCACTGGCTGATCGTGGGCCCAGTTACTCTATCTGCCTGAAGACGTGACAAGGTTGTTCTGGTGAGGATAAAACAGGGAGAAAGGAGAGCAGTGTATCGGACTGCCCTACCTCGCAGGGTCGTTAAGTTGAAATGGAGAGGAGGAACGCCATCTTTGCTACCTTGAGCTTGTTGGAGGAGAAGTGGGTTCTCAGCGTGGCAAAACCCCCCAAGCCAACCAATGTCCAGGGACATGCCGCTGATGGGGGATGATGGGAACCTTAGTGCCACACTTTCCATCCCCGGCTAGGTTGAGGAAGGCTGATCTGTCTATACGAACCGTACTTCTCCATCTTTTGCATACTCAACAGAAACGCCTCGTGGTCCAGAAAAGTTGAGAAGGCAGCTTGTTTTCCAGGTGATGGAAAAGTTCCAAAATCCATTCATTTAGACCTTTTCTCTTTTGACAGCCAGCGTGGTGGCTGGAGGCTTCTTCCCGTCTTTTCCCCCTTCCGCCAGTCCCTGTAAGGGGACCTCTTTCCCCTATTACATCGGGCCGGGTTAATTTACTGTTTTGACCTAGAGGCACAACTCCGCTCAGCCTGAAGCAGACACAAAGCCTGCTCTGTCGCTCCCCATTTTTTCTGCTTGAATGTCAAAATAACAGGTCCCTGTAGCTCACCAAAGCAAGGGAGGGAATCCAGAGGGGCCTTGGGTAGGTTTATGTCTGGTGAGCAGGGGATGAGGATGTATGCTGAAATCCTGACACCTTGTTTTGATCTAGATTTTCAATCTATTCCTTTGCTTTGCCACCAGACGTTTTTTCAAACCCAGGGCTCCTACCTTTAAGCCACATTTTTAAAACTTCGGCTGCTTCTTCCTGAGCACCTTGGAATTTTACAGCATCTGTGCCTGCAGGTGAAGAGTCCTGTGGATCTCAAAAGCTTGGTTACATCAGATTAAAAAACAAACAAACACACACACATTTGAGACGGGTTTAGCGTGTTTTAAATTGATTTTTAAAAGGTGCCTACATGATGCACATCGGAAAAAAAAACCCAATCTGTTTCACCATTTATTTTCATAATGTAACCACGCTCTTAGATTGTAACTTCTCTGGGATCCCAGAAAGGGATTATCCAACCCAGGCCAGAGGGAATGTGAAGGTACAAGTCAACTGGGGTCAACATCCATGCTATTTTAAATCATCATCATCGTCTCAGAACTGCAGAGCTGGAAGGGGCCCTATGGATCATGGAACTGAGCCCGTGTCAAGGAGGCACAGTGGGGAATCGAACTCCCGACCCCTGCCACCACAATCAGCTGCCTACACCACTGAGCTATGGCTTGCCTGCCATTTGTTTGATGGTTTGAAACATTCTCTGGAGTTTGGCCTTGGTGAAACACAGCCCGGCTTCACCTTAAGTGTAAGCAAAAGGGAGATTTGAAATCTCGCATGGCTTTCGATCCATCGCCCTGCAAAGGTTCCGCTGCAGAACACGGTGTGTGTGTGTGTCCGAGAGACACAGAGAGCAGCCGGGCTTAAAGCGGAGGGAAAGAGGTAGTGAAGAGATGTGGCAAAGAGGACTGGCCGCATGGTTTCTCTCAGCCCTTCTGTGTGGCAAGAGTGCGAGATCAATGCTGGCTCTGTGGAGCAAAAGTGTGTGGCAGGAAGGGGGTGGAGGATGTGTGGGAAGGCTCGGGGGAGTGTGGGGGGTGGAGAAAGGGGGACTGCCTCTCTCTCTCTCTCTCTGAGAGGCACCCTGCTTCCTGCAGGGATGCTTACAAAGAACCACACTCTGCCCAAGTTACACCACACGGGCCAGAGGAGGCATGAAACAGCCACCGGCCGTACAGAAATCGAGGGGACCGTGTGGATCCCTTACCTGTGACCCTCTTCGAGCGGTCCAGCAACTTTGACGCAGGGCTGCTTCGGAGTCTGCAGAATTTCCGCGGATTTGCTGGGATCACTTCCGAACCGCCCCAAATTCGTGGCCGAGACGGTTCGGCGCTCTGAACCGGTCTCCCCGGGCCGGGGCCGATCCCATCACGACGCCGATTCCTGCCTGCGCCAAGAGGAAGGGGGGGGGAAATTAGATCATTTACATTGTCCTCGGCTTTGGTCGCTATTTGGAGCAGCCGTTTGGGTTCTCTCTGGTCCGGCTTTTTTTGGGGGGGGGGGGGGATGCGGCACCACTTAAACATGCTCCCTCTTCTGCTCTTGATAATGCCACTGATTCTAGGCTTTGGTGACCTGGCTCTGGCACTCTCTACTTGCCAAACCTTGGACCTGGAGGTGGCCCGGGCCCGAAGGGTACAGGCTTTGCGCGGGCAGATCCTCAGCAAGCTGCAGCTGGTGACGCCGCCCGAGCAGGACGAAGGGGTGCCCGTGCAGCCGCCGGCGGAGGTGATGTTGCTATACAACAGCACGCGGGAGCTGTCCAGGGAACGGGTGGTCTGTGGTGGACGCAGCACTGGGAGCAGTGAGGAAGAAGAGTACTACGCCAAGGAAGTGCGCCGTGTGGATCTGTCACCCCCTGGCCAGGCTGACAGTAAGGGCAAGAAAAGGGGTAGGGGAAGGGTGGGAGAAAGGGGAAAAAAGTCATATCAGGTGATAGAATGCTGAATATATTAGAAGAACTTAGAAAAGATAGAGAATAAATCAGCCAAAAAGTAGTAGATCATACGGTTGTTTTGGATCCATGCTAACTAAATGGAACCTTTGTGTTCAGGAGAAGTATACCAGGTTAGGGGGTCAGACTAGATGACCCTTAGGACCTCCTCCAGCTCTACAGTTCTGTGGCCCACAGCAGATGAACAGCTTGCCTTCCTGCCTGCCTTGAAGGCTTCCTGAGGACTTTTGGCTGGCCACAACTGGAAACAGGAGACTGGGGAAAGTGGGTCTTTTGAACCAGCCCAGTTGAGACCTACTTAAGTACTTAGAAAGTGACCCTGGAAAAGAAGCCTTATAGAACCATACCTCTAAGGGAAAACAGCTGAGATGAAATATATACAGATGCTGGGGATCCATTTGAAAGGGTTAAATACTAGTCAAGGGTTCTTAAGCCACTACCTAGTGTGAAATGTCCCCTTGACTCACACAAGTTGAAACTTGCCTCTATTCTACTAAACAACCATTGTCACCCTGTCCATTATTTGTATTGCCACCTGGATATGGAGTCATGTATAAATAATGGTCCTATAATCTCTCTCTTAAATCTGAGGTCAGGGGCTTGAGCCACAAAAGCTCACATTAAAACATAGCAATTCATCTTTAAGGTACCACGATGCTTTTGCCTCTTTTAAAATTTGTTTTGTTTTGTTGCTTGTCCGAGGTGAATAAAACTATGTCACACTTACGATTGATGGGCAGCCTATGTATCAAAGCTAAGTGTTTGGACTGCAACTTCCAGAATCCCCACATAAAGGAACTTTTTCAGGCTCTGAAAACCAGGGCCATTTCCCTATTGCTCTTATTAATAATCCTCGTCTTAAGAAATTGGTTGACTCACTGGTTTCTCCTTGGGCGCAGATTCGATCCTCACCACCCAGGCCAGCCCTTTCTTCCGCCTTCTGCGTTTCGATGTCTCCAGCACTGAGCCAAACCTTAGCAGCCTCCTACGCGCTGAGCTGCGGATCTACAGAGTTCCTAACCCCCGGGCACGAGCCTCAGAGCAGCGTGTGGAGTTGTATCAGGTTCGTTTTCCAAAATCTCCATTTGCTAATCGGCAAATAGGGCTAGATGGACTGATATTCCTATTAAGGGTCAAATTACACGTGAAGGAAAATGTGTACAGTATTTCTTCCTATTACAACATTTTCCCCTCCAGAGACCCAACTCCTTCAAAGCTCAGTGACTGAGCAACCAGGTTTTCAAATGGACCCCATGTTTGCCTGCTGAGAACCAATCACAAAACAGTGCCTATGTTGTTGAACTTTTAAAAGGTACCTTGTATTTTGCTTTGCTTCGCTTCAGTTTTGCAAACTATTGTAGCTAGCATATTGGATAAGGTAAGGCAGAATCTCACAAACTTTGGAACTCCCCCCCACTGGAGGCCAGCCTGGCCCCATCTTTGCTGTCCTTCCACAAGCAAGTGAAGACCTTTCTCTCCAAGCAGGCTTTCCCTGAGTAATTGGCTGCCGGAGTGGGGGTTTTAAACCAATTATTGTGCCTTACTGCTTTGACTGTGGTCTTGGTGTTTTTATTTACTGTGTTTAATGTGGTATTTGACCCTTTTAAGGATTGGTATACTCACTGTTTTTAGCTTTAAACATTGTCTTGTCATGATGTAAGCCACCTTTTAAGGAGAAGGATGGGGTAAAAATATTTTAAAGCAGTCCACCAAACCAAAACCATCTCTCCAGGTGGTTCGGGCAAGAGATCCTTCTGCGCCAACTCAGCGCTACCTGGAGAGCCGGATGCTACGCCCAACAGGCCGGGCTGAGTGGGTCTCATTTGATGTCACCAGTACAGTCAGCCAGTGGCTGGAGAAAAGAGGTGAGAACCTTTTTCCTTTTAAACCAATTTGCACTGAGTGAAGAGGTTCATTTAGGAACATTTTACGTTCAAGGAATTACCGGCTGTCCGGTTTGTTACCAGCTTCGCCTGATGCTTCTGACACCTGTTGAAATGAACAATAAATTTTAGCCATTTCTCCCCCTCCTACCTGAACTTTCCTAGTAGCATCTAATAAAACTCTGCCACTTCTCTACCTTGACTACTTCCGGCTCTTGCTTATATATGGTGTCATTCCATGGCCATGATTCCCACTTTCTCCTGACTCTGAGATTAGAGCATCAGCTGGAGGTACATAGAAATTAAGCAGATGATGTTTTTCCGGATTCTGAGATCAAAGTTCTGGGAAAAGCATCAGCCGTTTAGTTTCTATGTGGGTCTGTGTGCCGCTGAAAGGCACTCAAATTTATGTGTTCCTTTTTTTGTTGTTGCTGTTATTCAATTTTATTTTTACAAAATATTATTTATTTGGTTGGTTTTATTTTAGAGGCATTTGCTGTTTTTAAATTGTTTTCGACTTCAGTCGTCAAGTACCGTCAAGCCAAGCGCCCTCATTCCCTTTTTCCCCTAAGAAAGAAACGTCGGTCTCAAGTTAGGGGTGCATTGCCCGTGCTGCGCTTACGTGCCTCCGGGAAACACAATTAACCCCAACCACAGCGAGGAGTTGGAAGCGCGATTTGCAGGTATGCGTACAGGAGTGGGGAAGACTTGGGGAATTTGCACACATTTCCCCCCCCCCCCTCAGGATCTCAGAAGGTCAAACAACAGAAATTCAGTATTTCCTGTTTTTACAGTGTTTTCCCTCCAGACACGTCATTACTTCAAACCTCCGTGCCAAAGTCACCAGACTTGCCAATAAAGCCCATGTTTACCGCTCAGTGACAAACCACAGAGCAAAAAACGCAAGCCAATTTGCGACAGGTGGAATGAGACAACCTGATGGCTTTGCCTCTTAGCGGAGCTTAGCTTCTTAATGATATGCTGACGGTATTGCTTACTCTGATCCTGAGCTTCTTTCTGTACTCACCCAGGCCTGGATGATGATCTCATCAAGGAGGCATGGAAGGGGCGGGCTCGACCCCCAGACTTGAGTGGCAAAACCCCTCACCTGATCCTCACTCTCCTGCCCCCACATCGGCTGGAGCCTCCTCCAAAGGGCCGGCGACGTAGGTCAGCCAACAACCCCACCTGTTCCAGGTGCGGAAACATTATATTCAATTATACCTGAATCATCTTATTTGTATGGTATGGATTAAAAGCAATCCCAAAGTCTCCCTTGATCCTTTATGTGCAACTACCTGAACTAATCAGATAGGACTAGATGGACTGATGGTCCCAATAAGAGTTAAATTCCATGTGAAGGAAATGTGTATTTCTTCCTATTACAACATTTGCCCTTCCAGATACACAATTCCTTCAAAGCTCAGTGACTGTGCAGCCCGATTTTCAAAGGAAACCCATGTTTACCTCCTGACAACCAATCACAAAACAAGAGCAAGCCATTTTGCAAGATGTGGAGGCGAGGAAAGCTCACACTAGGCATTTGGTTGTCCACCGGGAAGAAAAATTGGGTGTTGGGGTACCTAGAACTAGAACGGCTGGATAGCTCAGTGGTTTAGGTCTCTGGCTGTGAGAGTTCGATTCTCCGCTGGGCCTCCTTGTCAGGGGCTGGACTTGATGATCCATAGGGTCCTTTCTGCAGTTCTAAGGCTATTATTACTGTTGTTGTTGTTGTTGTTAATATTATTATTATTGAGGTCTGACCCAGCACTGCTTTTCTTATGCTATATCCTAAAATATCGACTCCGCTTCAAAAGAGATTTCCCAAATGCTCCCTCTCCCCCGCACACCATATACCCCATCTTTTGATCAAATGACTCTCTTGGGAGTGGTGCCTTCTTGGACTACAACTCCCAGATTGCTCGGCTAAAGAACCCAGCTAAATGGGGGCGATGGGAGTTGTAGTCTAAAATATGAAAATGCCCAAGCTGCACACCAGGTTGTATCTTTAAAATGATAAGAATGGAAATCCTTGCATACCAACCCATACCTGGATGGGCCAGGTCAGAAGAGCTCTGTCTATTTCCCCTTCCTTCCATTCCTGCTTGTTCCAGGAACACGGATCAGGGCTGCTGCCTCCACACGTTGTACATTGACTTCCGCAGAGATCTGAAATGGAAGTGGATTCACCAGCCAAAAGGTTACAAAGCCAATTTCTGTGCTGGGAACTGCCGCTACGTATGGAGCACAGACACGCAATACAACATGGTGAGATTGCGCTTTGCATCGTCCCCGAGAAGGGAAAAGGTTGCAGTTTGTTCATTACAAGTGAGACATCCAACAAAATGTGACCAGGTACCCTCTCTCCTAATAGGCTTGCCTGCCTCCTAATAGGCTTGCCTACCCCTCTAGCCGGCTCCATTACATTTCCATGCATAGCCCCCTTTTTCAGCGGATAATATTCTGTGAGCATGTTCCATCACCGTAGAACTAATTCTTTGTGTGTTTGGGGAAATCGGACGTGTTGCAGAGTTTTGAATTCTGGGTCAAATTCCTCTAGCTGCGCAGCAGAAGTGCAGGGAATTCCCAGCGCAGAATAGCTTCAAGTTCCCCAAAGTACTCCACCCCTTTTTCACATTAACTGGCACTTCACTGTCTCAATAACTCACTCTGAGATATTAGTAGGAGAGAGAATGAAAGCTGCTTTCTTTACTTGCAGTTGTGAACCGATCAAACAGCAAACTGACAAACCTGACAGCTTTCAACAACAGACTTTGACAGACTCTAGAGAGGGAAAATGCATGCAGAGAGCTGGGGCTCTTTGAATTCAGAGGCAGAGAAGGAATGATTGGTTAACACTGGACAGATTGACAGTCACCCCAGCCCAGAAAGGCCCCTCCCAGCTTGAACCAGCAGCAGGCGAGGTTGCAAAAACTCCCAACATGGAGGAGGTTTGATCTGTTTGTTGAGGGTTTGTTTGTAAATCTGCAAACTTCAAGGGTCCCCCAACCATTCTGGAAACCTCCCTATCTTGTTTCTCAGGCAGCTTTTCTGAATTTCTCCATTCGCCCCACCTTCCTGCAGGTGCTGCCTTTGTACAACAAGCTGAACCCCGAGGCTTCGGCGGCCCCGTGCTGCGTCCCTCACAAGCTAGAGCCGTTGACCATCCTCTACTACGTCGGCCGGTTGCCCAAAGTCCAGCAGCTCAGCAACATGGTTGTGAAGTCCTGCCGTTGCCGTTGAGGAGGCTGAGGGGAAGACCTCATGGTATCACTGCCCTGAGTTCCAGGCCAACCAGGAAAAGATCCTTGCTCCGCCCACTAGAATGAGGCTCCGCCCTCTTATTCTGGCCCAGCCTTCCAAAAAGAGGCTCCTCCTACTCGTTTTTTGGCTCCACCCACAACTGAAAGACTCCTCCCTCCGGCCTGGCCCAGTTCTCGAATGAGCATCTTGCTTGTCACCCGGAGAATACAAAAGCCACAGGCGGGGACTTTTCTAGGGATGAGATTTTCAGAGAGAGAGATTTTTGACTACAAATCCACTGTTCCAGTGCTAGCTGGGCGCTTCCCTCCTGAACAGGAAGCTAAGCTTAGCTCAGCATCAAAGCTTCCCTCTGTTTCTGGCCTTTCTCTCAGGTGCGCCACATTTCGGTGTCTCTAAGGGGACCGCTCCGTTAGATACAACTCCCAGAATTGAGAATGGTGGGATTTGTAGTAAAAAAAAAAAAATCTGAAAATTCCATCTCTAGACTTCTCTCTGCTCCCGAGAGCGTGGGTGTCCGTAAATTGGGTCTTTCCCCTCAACCAAACTGGGTGCTTATATTTTCTAAAAACAAAGATACACTTGGACTGAATATTGCCTTGATGTTTTCTCATCTCGCTTGCAAAGGGCCAGGGCAGCAGACCTTAAGTTTGCCAGGTATATTTAGAGATCTGTTTTGGAATATATTTTGCTTTTCTTCTAGAACTGCAGGTAGGCTGGTACCGTCCCCACAAAACGGAGAAAGCAGATGTAGAATTGTGGGGAAAGCTCACTGAGAAGTTCGTTTTCAATACCAGAACTGGCTGAAGGCCTTTCCTGAAAAAGCTACCTCTAATTCTCCCCAAGCTTCGTTGACCTTCAGCGAATTCATTGAGTTTGTATGGGCAGAGGGTGCCCATGTATGTTGTTACTATACAGCTAGCTGGATAGCTCAGTGGGTTGGGTACCAGGTTGCGGAGCCAGAGGTTGGGAGTTCGAATCCCCACTGGGCCTCCAAGGAGAAGAACCAGCCTGGGTAGCCTCGGGCAAGCTGCACAGTCCCAGGGCTGCCCCTAGTGGAAGGGAAGGGTAAAGCACTTCTGAGTATTCTTTACCTGGAAACCCCCCAAAAAGGGTCACCATAAGCCAGAATTGACTAGACAACACATGATGATGATGATATTGATGATGATGATGTACAATTGGGAGTTGGAAATCCTGATTCTATTGCAAATCATAGTAGACCCCTGTCTACCGTCTGCTGACCTCTGACATGAGACCCCGAAGTTGGCAACTCCATGATTAAACAAATGGCTCTCAGCGCATGGTCAGAGACACTCTCCCCCTTGTACCCCTTGTTCGTCTTGTGCCTGGGGCCCTAGCAAACGGATTTGGCACCGGTTCCCCAGCTCAAGCCGAGCCCCACACGGAGAGCCACGATCGGTCCCTTTTGGAATCTCGATCAGGCTTCCGGGTTTTTGTTTTTTGAAAGGGGAAAACCTGGAGCAATCCTTGGGATACAGAGTCATCTGTTCCCTTCTTCTCAATAGTGCCTGTTGAACCTCTGGCACGGGCCACGAAGGCAAACAGAAGGCAAAGTGGCCTGCCCGGCAGCAGGTTGCCATACAAAGAATCCCTTGACAGGGAAAAAGGGGAAAACGAGCCGCCAAAGAAGCAGGGCTGTGTGTGTTTAGGTGTTACGCCGGGAAGGAGTGGGGAGAGATAGGAAGGGAAACAGACAGAGCAGGGTGGGAGCCTCAGCTCAGCTATGGATAAATATTTGAGAACGGAGCCTTGCGGTTTCAGACTCACAAATCCCCGACGGAGACACTGAAGCCTATCTTCCTGGCCTCCTGGCTTTGGTCTTGAGAGGGTCCAGTGTCGGCCCGCTCAGGGGGGCTCCAAAGAGGATCGGCCGCCCGAGGGATGTGACAAGACTTTAGTGGCCTCCGGTTCCTTTCTCCGCTGAACCTGAGCCGGAGAGGATCTGGCAGGAGGAACGGCCTTTTGGAGAAGGGTTTCCCTCGCCCTAAAGTTTTCCACACATTATTATTTTTTTTTAAAAAAACAAAACAACGACAAACACATTAGCCCAAGGAAGCCACCGCTTAGGTTGTCCGGCTAGGAAATGAATGAAGCTCGGGCGAGACCAGGGGTTTGCCTGTCCTGCCCAAACCCTTCCCGAGGGGCGTGTTAGGAAGCATTTTTTAAAAAACATCCTTTCCTTCCTCAAAGGGTGACCCAGGAGCCGCGGCACATAGTTGGATGCAAAGTGAGGGACAGCTGCAGGTGAAAGGCTAACCCCAGACCTATTGCCGTCACCCTTTGAGCAGGCCATCCTTAACGGCACCGTGGGCTCGAAAAGCGTTTGGGTAGCCTTGGGACTTCACAAGACGCCACGGGTTTTATACACGGAAGCAAACCACAGCATATTGGCACGACAACCCAAGGCCTAGCGGACGGGACTTGAGAAATGGACACCCCGCTCTGAACCTGCCCAGTTATTAAAATCAGAAGCCAAAACCCTACTGTCGGGTTGGTGACTCCCTCGCCGGAGGGTGGCGCAGCTTGAAAATCAGACTTTTCAGAATGCTGGCTGGGGGATCCTGGGACTCGCAGTCCAGAAAGTACCTTCCACAACTCCCATCATCTCCCACTGTAGGCTAGGTTGGCTAAGGCTGATGGGAGTAGCAGTCCACCAGAGGTCCACATGTTACCTGGCAGGGATGGGGACTTGAGTAGCAGGCGAAACGGCAATAAACTAAACCCACTGGGGATGTGGACCACATTGATGCTGCAGGAAGAGGTAGAACGTGGAAAGTGGCCATACGATTCTTGGAACCCCCTCAAAGTAACTTGTCCAAACTCTGGAAAGACATGGAGAAGTCTCAAGGTATCCAGTGTGGTCCATAGATTCTCCTTCAACATGCACTGAGATAGAATGTTGGAAAGTAACTTTTCTCAAATATTAGCTTTCCAGGATCTCTGGCAGAGAAAGGCTTTTTTTAGATGACCTGTCATCTAATCCTTTCCAAATACCCAGTGCGGTGTGGTGTGGTGGGCAGCATGACATACTCGGCTTTAGGAGAGTTGGGTTCGAATCCCTGCTGGCCATGGAATCTCACTGGGGTTGGTGGGGTGATAAAACCACTCCTTACATATCTCACTTACCTGGAAAGCCCTATTAGAGCTGCTAATACTGTAAATTTAGATGCAAATTGATGACATAGGGCACTCACCCACCTCCCAAACAGGAAATGGCAAGACTTGAACCTGCAACCTTCTGGATACAAAGCAACCACTCTAGCACTGAGCTATATGGTACATCCCCTTTGATCTGTTGCTCCATGAAATACACTTTAGGGTCAGGAGTCAGACAAAATAAGACTGCACTTACAAAAAAACACCAACAACCCCACAGGCCATAATAAATGCAATTAGCCTTCCAGATGGTGATACGACTGTTGCTTTGTTTTGCTGCAACAGGATCAGGCTCAAACTAGACATTACAGATAGCACGTCATTAGAAACTGAAATGCATTGGCATTCGAAAGACATGATTCAGGCAGATCTTTGTGACTGAGCAATCATACTTGCTAACGAAGCCTGTGCTTATCTCCTCAATGGCCAGATACAAAAGAAAACAAGGTAATGTGGAAGACTATAAGAGAGCTGAAAAGTTGATGCTATGAGAATCAGAAGTTGTCAGCACTTCAGGAATCTCCTCTTCTAATGACTGGTCGTCTGTAATGTACAGTTCGGCCTTTAGCTGATTTATCCCTCTGTACCGTCCACTCCAGCCAACGAAGACAGGACTGGATGCATTTCATTAGAAGATCTATTTACTTTTTTGTAAAGCTACAGCAGTTTCAACACGAGGTTGGGCAGTCTGTGAGGCGCAGCACCTTCCTTTAAATCACCCCTCTTGCATGGAGCTGAAGATAAATCTTGTCCACCTGTTCCTCCATTTGTATGGTGAGGGGATGACTCATTCCCAGTTTTTTCTGGTAATCTTGAGGTGGGTGGGAGAAATAGAGAATCATTGTATATATCACATTGCCTTTCTTTTGGCTATACATTAGGAATGAGAATTTAGAGTACAAGCATCCACGGGGGGCTTGGATCCAATCCCCCACAGATATGGGGCTCCTACAGCTGGCCTTTATAGGACCACAATGTTTTTGTCTTCCTTCATTTTAATTTTTCTGGCCTGACAGGCCCCCAAAGGGTGATCCACCACTGTGAGATGGAGGAACCTCCATCCTCAGAGATGGGACAGCCCTGCCTGGTGAAGGAGGGAGCAGACTCGTTTTAAAATAGCATTCACTATAATTCACATTTTTCAGCATCTGCAGGAGGTCTTGGGACCGATCCCCCATGAATATGGGGGTTCCTACTCTATTGCTTTCATTTCTAGGCTGCCTTTCTAGGCAGGGACAATAACGCAGCCTGCCACTCCCCTTTGGGTTTTCCTGTTCATTCGAATCTTGGCTTGGCACAGCAGCTTGGTGTGAAATGGTTTTCCCCAGCCTCAATATATTGTTACAATCTCTCCCTGTTGTACAGCAAAGGACCTCGGGGAGGCTTGGTCTTCACTGGGCAATTAAGACCCATCAGTCTGACAAAAGACCAGCTCCTGACCAAGACGGGAGCTGCTAGAACTGGTTTGTTGTTATAACAACCTGCTGGCGGCCTGCCTTTTTAGTTTCTCTTCCAGGAACCTGGATTTCATGGATACACGCCGGGGCTCTAACATTTGGATGACAGCCTGTGATGAGCATCCTGTCATCCAAAACACAGATGTGGATGAATGTATTTTTGTGAACACAGCAAACACACTATCCCAGCTCAGAAATATGTAAGCAATCTCTTTCCCCAGTGATGATGCTTACCCTTAAAGGTGTCCATCAAAACGGCCAGCACCTCTTCCTCAATCTTTTCCTGGAGAGGCAGTGGTACCTAAGGAGTAGACAGGCAAGATATTAGGAAAAGAAGCTCAAACATCTTCAGAACGTCTCCACCATCACAAGAATCAAACATTCCAGAATTTTGA
Source organism: Intellagama lesueurii (assembly GCA_037013535.1). Taxonomy (NCBI): domain Eukaryota; kingdom Metazoa; phylum Chordata; class Lepidosauria; order Squamata; family Agamidae; genus Intellagama; species Intellagama lesueurii. The sequence goes on along the minus strand of JBAJHW010000019.1, from coordinate 1,045,494 downwards.
ATCTAAATGTTTCAGCCACTGTAGTCTATGGAGAAGATTCATGGACTCAGCTGCTGAATATTACGTCAAGACTAATCCCAACTGGAGTAGACCCATGAACACAATGGGTCTACTCCAACTGGGATTAGGAATCGTATCCAGGTCTCCCCCTTGTTGAGATTCAATCCTTTTTTAATTTGTCCACCCCAATATTCAGGATTTCTTAAATCTTGGACTTGGAGAAGAAGTCTTCAATTCTGGTTTTGCTCTCCTAAGAAGGATTCCTTGTTTATCATCTATAGCAGTTCCCAACCCAGAGGTTCCTGGACAACAATTCCCAGAAGCCTTTTCACCACGAACTGTGCTGGCCAGGATTTCTGGGAGTGGCCGTCCAAGAACATCTGGAGACCTAAGCTTGGGAACGACTGATCTTTGAGGTTTGATCTGATGGCACCAGAGATGATCGCTTTAATGGCAGCCAACTTTGTAAAAGCAACCCTTCCCTCTGCTGGGGAATTGCCCCAGCATGGCTCCAGAAAGTAGAAGCCTTACAGCTGGATTAAAAAGACCCAACCTCGGGACAGATTGTAGTCAGATTGGATCGCATTGCCCCGTGCATCGTGTGATCACCGGGAAATGGTGTGCATTAGACCGCTTCATAGGTGGTCCAAATTGTGATCTGTTCCTCCCTGAGATCACTCTCTAGGTTCCAGGGGGGCAATCATCAGGACAGGACAGAAATCCAGGGCCCTAAGTAACAAAAGGAGCAAGAGATGGCCCCTAAATGCTACAATGTCATAACCAAGGATGGAGACTCAAGTCTTGGGATTTGCTGTCAAGTCAGACTGACTTGACTCAGACTCAGCTTAGGTTTTTTTTTTTAATTCAATGACTTAAACTTGACTCGCAACTTAGAACCCACCCACCGAAACCCTTTTTCTCAGGAAAGAACCTTGTTTCTCATAGGGACTCGAGACTTGGTACCAAAGATTCAAACTCGGACTCGGGACTTGGTACCAAAAACATGAACTTGAACTCGGGACTCGGACCCAAAGATTTGCCAGCATCCCTGGTCATGATGAGCCATTCTGACATAAGTGAACTCCTCCGACCCCTATAAAGAGTGTGCTCCATAAGGTTATTAAGCCCCAAATTTAAAACAGATTGCTTAGAGGAGGAGACGATGGAAGAAATTTGGGCTATCACAAAAAGCCACTGGGGGCTGTTTCTCATGAATAGGTAGAAGAAAAAAGGAAAAAAGAAAGAAAACCACAATAAGGAACAAGGTGAAGTTGCACGAAGCGCCCCATTGGGTGTGGGGCCATTGGGGGGACTCACGGCTGTTTTGGTATCCCGCTCGTGTTTTAGAAGCCTCTGCTTATATACTTTTTCCTAGAAAGAAAAGAAAGGAATAGAAGAAAAGAGTGAAAGAAAAGTCGATCGAAAGCCGGATGGACATTTTCATCCGTCTTTAACATCTTGCAGCAGCCCCCAGCTCTCTGGTGCTTGCCATGCGTTGGACTACAAGGCCCATCATCCCAAGAAAGCAGGCATACATTCTTTCCAGTGTTATCGCATCCACAGCCTTCACTGGTCTGAATTCAGAGTTCCACCATTTTTCACACCCACACCTACGCCATCATGAAGATGGTCATTTAAAAAATGTTTATTTATTTATTTATTGCAGAGTAACCTTTTAAAAGATTTAAAACTCTTATAAATCCTTCAGCCGTTATAGCCACTGTGGGATGCTGGGAGCTGTAGCAAAATCAATCAATCAATCACTTTTTCAGAAGTCTGGATTTGGGACGCCCAAGGCTGAGAACCCTAACCTTTAAACCTCAAACAAAAAACACACATCATGATCATAAAATGTAATGAGGAGGATGATGGCATTTTAGGTCTGACCCTTTGGTCCACCCCCCCCCCCACATCAGCAATGCTGAGAAACAAGAAGTGCAATATAACAGCAGCAAAGTCAGTTCCGAGCGATGGCCATCCTCCTGGGGTTTCCTAGGCCTGCAGGACTTATAAATGGCCGGCCAGTCCCAGACCACGCCGAAGGCAGCGCATGTAACTCCACAGCCACACATGTTTTGGCTGATCTGGGCTGGCCCGTTTCTTGGGAGACACCCTTGGGATTCGAACTCCCAACCCTTGGCTCCACAGGCAGGCATGCTTAACTACTGAAATACACCGACTCATACAGGCTTATGCCAGTTTCCTGCTCTCTAGCAGTGCTTCCCAACCTTGGGTTCCCAGATGTTCTTGGACTGAAACTCCCAGAAATCCTGGCCAGCCCAGTGAGGGGTGAAAAGGGCTTCTGGGAGTTGTAGTCCAAGAACATCTGGGGACCCAAGGTTGAGGAACCACCGCTCTAAAGGAACTCCTTCCCAAAAAAAAACAACTGAGTCTTGCGTCATCCCATTTAGCCTATCCGCAATACCTCCCCGCAACCTGACACAGACCCATTCCAATGGTTGTCTCCCGAGATGTCCTTGTGGTACTCACCTGGACATTTTGTTCTGCCTGGCTCACCCGGTTCTGGGCCATCCGCCAGTGGCTGATTCGCTGCCCCATGCTCCAGACAGAGCTGGTAGCACCTATCAGGATTCAAGTGAAAACAAAAGAGGAAATTCCATTGAATTAAAAGGGAGCCATAAATAAAAGGGGTCAATACGAAACACAAATGCAAGCATAAGCAATACACCTTTATAGACCACTAAAAAAAAATCCTCATACAATCTGCAAGCTTTCGTGGATAAAAACACCACTTCACCAGGCTGTGTATCGATGTGAAGAATTAAAAGTTCATGGCAAGTTGGGTTTTGCCAGGAAATACAAATGCAAAAATAGGTGATACTTTTATAGACCATTTTAAAAATCATCATACCATCTGCAAGCTTTCGTGGATTAAAACACCACTTCGTCAGGTTTGTACCAGTGTGAAGAACTTAAAGTCCAAAAGTTCATGGCAAGAGGGGTTTGGCCAGGAAAATTACTCTTAGGACTTCCTGACTTACATCTAAGAGAGACATGCCTGGCGAACCCCATCTTGCCAAGACCATTTGGATTTTATTTCTAAGAGTAGCTTTCCAGGCAAAATCCATGAACTTTTGGACATTTAAGTTCTTCACACTGGTGCAAACCTGATGAAGTGGTGTTTTAATCCACGAAAGCTCGCGGATTGTATGATGATTTTTTAAATGGTCTATAAAAGTATCACCTATTTTTGTATTTTATCTTGTTTGGACTACACAACTACGTTTTATTTGCTAGGAAAGTTACTCTTAGATGTAAAGCCCAAAAGTTCTTGGCCAGATGGGTTTCACCAGGCACATCCTTCTTAGATGGAAGTCGGGAAAGAGCCAGGCTGCATGAGCGCTGTTGTGTTAAAGTTACAGCCGAGGCAGCTGTGGATTCGATCTCGCACCCCAGTTTTTCAAACCAAGAGGCACAGGCCAGGTGCGCGTGCACACCTTCCCGTTTGGCTTTTCTTTGAAATGGACATATCTCTGCTTGGCCTCTTTCCAAAAGGGGAAAGCTGAGAAATTCAGTGTCACCTGCTCTTTCGAAAAACATGCCTGTATATCAAGGAAGGCAGGGAAACTCAGCTCAGTATTTAAAATGCACAGAGGTTGTTTCCCCTTTTTTGTGCAAATAATCTTTGGCTTCTTTGAAAACCAAGGCAACCTCCAAGATAGAGTTTTATTCTTCTATTGCCTCCCAACCAAGCCGTAGCCATTTTCGGCTGCTGAAAGCCCAGTTAAAGGATTATTCACCTGCCCCTGTCGTGCCATCATCCTGATACGAGTAGAAGGAGCCACACTGGAATTTCTTTGGATGCGAGGAAGCTGCTTCGGCCTTCTAGTTTGGGGTGTACGAAGGTGGGAAGAAGGCAGAAAGAAATCAGTTCATCTCAAATGTACCTTTAAGGAGGATCTAACGGATTTTATGGACTGAGGCCAGAAGATAGATATAAAAAAAGAGCCCCACCTATAATGCTTAACAATTTTATAAGGCCCTCAAGATTTCAAAGCACTTCATAAACACAACTGCCTCACAGTTCCTCCTACAAGCTTGCAAAGTAGTTAAAAATCATTTATTCCATAAACTACGTTGATTTGTCTTAATCTGAGACTCCCCCAGCTTCCACATTTTGGAAATTAGCTTCCTTGGGTAACTGATCATCAGGACTGAAACACAGGCTTCCTTTGGAATCGGATTGTTTAGACACAAAATTAGCAATGGGACTGTTAAGAGTTATTTCAGCCTCGCATGCTGCCTTTAGAGAAGGTTTGGCTGGGAGGGACCTTTCTGGGTTGGGGTGACCGTCAATCAATCCAGCAGTAGTAACCAATTGTTTCCTTCCCTGCCTCTGAATCCAAACGGAGCCCCGCCTCTCTGCTGAGAGCCTCTTTCCCCCTCTGTTTTTAGTCTGCTGACAGTTAATGCAGTTCTCCAGTTTGAATGCAGTCAGCAGGAGTCGGCTGGAAGCAAGCTGTAAGTCTGTTGAGGCCTATTGTGGTAAGCAGTCATTTTTGTACCGCATGCTGTTTTGGTTGTATTCAGAACCATGAGTAAATGAAACCTTTTATTTTTTCCGTTACCAATGTCTCAGAGTGAGTTTTGAAACTGCAAGTGCCAGTTGATGAGACAATAAGAGGTGGTCGGCTCTGAGGAGACTGGAAGCTAATTCTGCTCTGTTAGATCCCTGCGCTTCTGCTGTGCAGCTAGAGCCATTTTAACCAAAATTCAAAACTCTGCAACAGGGACTACTACAGGGAAAACATTTTAGTACCTTCTGATCTTGAGCTTAACATCTTCCATGCTGTGGTCGTTACCACCAAGACCAGTACGAATCTGAATCACACCCTCCATCCCAAGGAGCCGATGAACACAAGAAGGAGCAGGACAGGACGGAAGCTGGTTTTACCCCAGACTTTAAGAGTCCACGCCGTTCTTCACTTCCTACCTCCATGTTTGTCTCAGCAAACGTTTCTGCCTCTACCTCCTCAGATTTAGACAGTAAGATCTCGGGACTCCTGGAGACGTTGTAAGGAAGGAAGAAAGAAAAAGATCCAGGTCACAAACGACAGGCCGTGAAAGAAGGCTAAAACCGTTCATTCACAAACTTCTCTATATATGGAGAGAGAAAAGCAAAGCCACCTTCTTTTAATAATAATTCTGTGGGATTGTGGTTTTCTATATTTTGTTGTTACATACCATCAAGCTACCCGTGAGGTATGGCAGCTTTATGAATTACTGACCCTGTCATTAACAGCCCTGCTCAAACCTTGCAAACTAAAGGCTGTGGCTTCCTTTATGGAATCAATCGATTTCATGTTAGGTCTTCCTCCTTTCCTACTGTGCAAACACAGCAGCTTTGAAGGACTGTAGTCTCTGGAAGGAAAACACTTTATTTTGTAATGGCAATGTTAGGAGCTCCTCTGGTTCACATTCTTCCGCCCCCAATCCCATTACCTTTGACAACCCTCCTCCATCTTCTATCTGAAAGTAGGCACAACATATCTGGGCAGTCCTAGATCCGTACCTTGAACATAAGTCCTCCATCTCAATTTCAGCAGCTTGTAATTCTGAAGCTTTCTGTAACAAAATTCATACAGTTCAAGAGTTCTCTCTGATAAACCTCTCCATTCTCACCTATCCCAGGACACAAAGCATCTGGCCCTACACACATCGCCTTTCTCAGACCCACATGCCTCATTGTATCATAGCCCAGTAGTTTATGTCTCTGGCTGCGGAGCCAGAGGTTGGGAGTTCAAATCCCCCACTGTGCCTCCCTGACAGGGACTAGACGTGATGATCCACAGGGTCCCTTCCAGCTCTACAGTTCTAAGAGGATAATGATTATAGTTTTTCCAGCATCTCTGTCATAAGAATAGGCAGAAGGAAGATAAAGCTTTTGGTAGCTAAGGAATAAATTGGTATGAGCAGCCTTGTGTTGGTGAGAGATTCTGATTCCGAATTATCTAATAATAATGATGACAGGAAAGGATTTTTCTCCCCTACCCCAGCTGCTGAAACGGACAAAACCTAGATGAAAATCAAGGGATGAATGGAGAAGAGAGGAGAGGAGGCGCCTATGCCAGAACTATGATTTCTGTCCTGATACTATTGAATTGGTTGATTAATTAAGTAATTAATTTGCTGCCTTTCTCCCCATAGGAGACCTGGCTCCCCCTACGCTACGATGTATATTTCTTTCGGTATTCTCTCCTTGCCTTCTGCTCACCACAGAAATCTCCGAGGGCCACATGTCTGCAGCAGCAACACTGACCTGCTCCCTTAAGATTTAAACCAGAGGTGTGCAGATGTTGTGTTTTTCAGATGACGACTCCCAGAATTCTCCAGGGGGCAGGGAGGGGGAATTGCGACGTGCTGTCGAGTCCGGCTTAAGTCACACTGGGGACTTGATTCACAACTCTGACCCATTTTTCTGAGTTGCGTTAGGAGCCCCTACGAGGGATGGGCTTCCTGACCAGCTCCTACCGCCGCCATCCTCAGAGTTCAGGAGGCCCAGCTTCGCTTCCAGCACATGCGCAGAGAGAGGGGTCGGATCTGGGAAGGGAAGTCTGCACATGCACAGCCACCTGGCTTCCCTTCCGGGCCCGCCATCTCAATGCATGCACACCTCGAGGGGTTGGGGGGGGGAGGGACAAGCAACTCAAGACTCAAGACTTGGGACTCGGACTCCAAGACTTGTCTCAAAACATCCCTGATAGGTGGACTACAGCTCCCAGAATCCTTCAGACCGGGAGCTGCAATCTGAAAAACACACATCAGGCTGGCCTCTGGTGTGCTTTATCCCCAAGCATTCGCGGCTCATAGAGGGAAAAGAAAAGTTGCATTCACAGGCCTACCGTGTCGTGGGCTTCTTCGAGAGAGCTGTTCGTGATCTTAGATAACCTTTAAGAGAGAGAGAGAGAGAAGACTCACATGAAATTGTTGTATTATATGAAAGGGACTGAAGGCCTGCCAAGATTGAGCTGCTGATTAGCTCAGGGGTTGAGGTCTCTGGCTGCGGAGCCAGAGGTTGGGAGTTCGATTCCCCCACTGGGCCTCCCTAGCAGGGGCTGGACTCGATGATCCATAGGGTCCCTTCCAGCTCTGCCGTTATAAGATGATGATGATGATGATGGTTACTGCGTGTGTTCTTTATTCACTATCCAGATTTCACCCTCCAGTTCTTCTTAGGCAGCTGAACAAGCATTGCAATTTTCCAGCCCAGTTAAGACCTAAGAAAACATAATTTCCACCCATATACTTCGTTATTGAAGCTATAAGAACGGCAGGTTTTGAGAGAAAGCCTCCAGAGGTGTGTAGAATAACACTTTAAAACCACACTGATAAGAGTCAGGGCGATTGCTGTTCTTGCTAACAACAACGACCATTTTTTGGGTTCCGTGGCTCAGTTGAAAATAGCTCCTGCATGAGGGATTTACTGAAAAATCCATACCAAGTGCCGACGGAAGAGGTGATAGAACCTGGCGCTAACGAAGAAACCGGCGGTGTGATCCTATGAAGAAACAGATCACCATTTGGACCGCTGGTGGAGGGATCCAGTGCGGTCTCTCTCCTGGTAATCACAGGACAGGCAGGGAAATACACTCCAGCCCGACCCGCACCCGAGTTGGACCTTTTTGGTCCTGCTGTCTGGCTTCCTTTTTTGGGGGGGCCAAACTGGAGTGATTCCCAGGCAGACAGAAGAGTTGCTTCAACCGAGTTCCCTCCCATTAAAGCAACCCTTTCCAGTGTAACCAGGCTCCCTTAACCAGCAGAGAAGGATAGCGAGGGCTATTCAGTTATCCCCCAAAATCCTGGCAACGTGCTGGTCTAAGGTGAGTGGATGCACCTTGACCTCGGTCGTCATGCAGCCCAAACCTGTCTGCTTGGTAGCCGCTAAGAAACAGTAGGCAAAGATTCAGATTCTAGACCTGTTCCGTTTTCCTTGCAGGGCTCCTGACTCCTGAACCAAACAAAAGCAAAGTTGCCCTTCGGGGCTTTTTAAAATCAATAGGGGATGGACTTGGTCTTAGAATGGCTGAGCTGGAAGGGACCCTATGGATCATCAAGTCCAGGCCCTGTCAAAGAGGCACCGTGGGGGATTTGAACTCCCAACCTCTGGCTCTGCGGTCAGATGCCAATACCACAGAGCGATCCAGCAGTTCTCAGGCAGCTTTTCCCCCAGTCTGATGCCCTCCAGGTGCTCTTGATTTCCACCTCCATCATCCCCAGCTATCACAGCCAAGGTGTAAACCCAGACCAGATTTCGAGTACTGCAGGATGGCATGGATTTCACTCTTCCGCTCCCCCCCCACACTCTTCATTTCCCCCTTTCTGCATCACTCCATTTTTCAGCCACCCAATTTCTGCAGCCTGAACAAAATTCGGCTGAGGTTGCACACATGTCTCCAGCCCAGCCCTGTAAGGCACATTTATACTTCTCGCCCCAAATCTGAAAGGGGCCCCAGCCTCTCGGTGCATTTTTCTTCCATACCTTGAAATGTTACACTCTCTCTGCGTTATCCCTGTTGGCCAATGTAGTGTAAATTTCTGCAACAGAAGAGGTTAGAAAAGGGCTTTCCATGCACAGACTTTTCCGCTCCATACAATCCTAGAAAATTCACTGCCTGATTTACTCTTACCAACATAGCATGTATCTACCTTTAATAACACCCTAAATACAGTAGGACCTAAATATCTGCAGAATCACTATCTGCAGTTTCACTTATCTGCAGTCTGAAAATATTCAAATCATTAAAAGGAAAAAAACCCTAGAAATACGTATTTTCATGATGTATTACCAGAAATGGCCATGAGAGGGAGCCATAGACCATGCTATGTACTGTATTCTTGTCACTCTCTAGAATACATAGCATGGTCTATGGCTCCCTCTAGTGCTCAGTTTGTGAAACTGAAGCACTCACTTAATGGACAGCCCAGAAGATGTTAAAAGTGCTTTTTTTAAAAGCTCTCACACATGGGGAAAACTTCACTTGAGTTTTGGTCAATGCATTTTTAGTTATATTTGTTTTTTGACCGTATGCTGCCTTGATTCTGGTCAGGATGGAAGTATAAAGTAAATATCCGATATGCAATAAACATAAAGTAAATTGGCTTTGTGGTCTTTATATGTCATTTCCTCCAGAGATGGAAAAAGTTAATTCTTTGGGAGGAAACCCCCAGAACACCCCACCCAGTAATGGCTCCTCTGGGAATTATTTTTTCCATCTCTAGTCTTGTTCCACACAAGTATATTCAGACTCAACTAGTGACAGTGCTTTGATTGGTCAGCTCTTGAGCTACCTGCCAATCACAAACTGGGCACTGGCATGCCCTTAGATGAGTTAATTGGTGCCCATCAGGCATGAGTTGCATGTAATGGCAAATAAGGTATAGATTGTTGAATTAGGGTTTGTTGATGAGTCTGAACACATCCCCACAAACAAACCATGATTGGTAAACTACTCAAACAAACCATAGTTTGTTAGTTATGCTATTTATAACTAACACACTTGGGCTTGTTTCCACCATGGTTTGTCGTTACGTCCACACTCAGAACTGTGGCTTGTTTCTGGCTTGTTTCTCCTACTATCTACCTTGAAACCAGAGCTGACAAAAAGAATGAGAGAGAAGCAGAAAGCAAACTACGGTTTGCTTGGTCCCCTGGAGGGTGACTTATGGATTAATCCATGGTCATCATAAACTATGGTTGAATGTGATTGTGTGAACATGACAACCACAAGAATGGCCTTCTTGGAATAGATTAGAGACATACCTGTCGTACCTGATGCACCTATCCCTGGTTGATTTCCCTCCACCATGTTTAAATATCAAGGAATTCCACTATCCCACATTGGTGGAACCAAACAAGAAGCATGTTCAGATACTTACCTTGGGTTGACTATCACTTGGTACCATGGTGAACAATTTGGATAACCTTTAGGGCAAAAGAAAAATAAAAGGACCAGATCAAAGATGTGTTTACTCTGATTTTAAAGACCTTGACAGTTTACAAAGTGCATCTAAAATGTTCTCCTGTATCCATATAGACTCTCATGAATGGGGAACCTCTGCCTCAACCCCAGAAGGCCAGATGTGGCCTGTGGAGGCCCTCATCCAGCCTCATCTGCTTCTACTGTATTCCCCAGTCAGTGACATACAACAGGACCCCATTATCCGCAGGATCAGTATCCACTGATTCACTTATCTATGTTCTGAAAACATTAAAAATAGAAAAAGAAAAATCCCCAAAATATATATTTTTAACTATGAAGTTATCGGAACTGGCTACTAGAGGGAGCCAGAAACTATACTATGTATAGCATTCGCTATTATAGAACCACTATAATCCGCGTTTTCGAGCATCTGCGGGGGGTTGGAACTGATGTGGATAAGGGGGTCCTACTGTATTAAAAGGCAGCTTTAGCAAGGAAGTAGTGACTGGCTCACCATCACTTCAAAAGTGTTGGGACTGAAGCCATCAGAATGAAGAGAAACCCAATGGAATTAACTGATTAGCGATCAATCAGCAAGTAAATAGGTTTTGTAGTCCAAACCTGGGTAATATCTGAACATTTTCCTGGGGGATGTGATTCCCCCAGACTCTCTCCACATGGACAGGTTGCCACAGCCAGGCTCTGCTCCCCTCCCTGTTTTGGTCAAAGCTCATGGACCTCAACCCCAAGACTCAAAAGTGGGTGAAGAATTCTCAGAGTCGTCCTGATTTCGTACATTGGTTCACGATCCCATTTCCGTGGCTGCACTACCAGCGATTCCTCCTTCGACTTTTTCTGTAAGCAACATTTGTCGGTTAGAATCCGTTCTCCCAAAGAGAGCTATGTTTCTAACCCCAACAACTTGCAACCCTTAAAGTGAATACTGTACACCCTTAGACAGCAATACAACTGGTCAACACACACAGCTAAGTGGTGGAAAAGAAGCACCACACCATCTTATTTTCCTCCTTACCAACTCCACAGTTTTCAAGGAAAAAGACAGAGTTTCCAAGGGAATAATTTTTTTACCTTTCTTGAAACTAAAAGCGCGGCTACACATAGGGGGAAAAAGTACTTGAATCGGGTTTAACATATGACAACATGGCACATGTGGAAGCACAGATTTATTTATTTATTTTTGGTTTGGGAAGCATTTTTTTTTGGTTGAAAAGTGAAGGATTTTACTGAGCTTCGAGAGGGTCATATATTTAAAATCACTTGTGAAATCAATTTATTTTCAATCATTTTGGCATAGGTCAACACCTCTGTTGGTGTACATTGTGTCTGTGGGGTTCGCCACTCACTGGTGTGCCTTCTGTGCTCCTTCTCCTTCCTCACCCTCATGTGTGTGTACAGGGAAACTTCTGTTTTAATTTTGTTTCCTATCTGTCATTCAGTACTAGCACTATGCCAGATGGCAAGTTACTAACAAATAATTAAAAATAACAGAACCATTTAAAAATGGATTAACAGTTTTCCCAAGAGGATATACACACTGACCCTAAAACCATGTGACTTTAAACCAAATTAAAAAAACCCAGATCTATCTCCTGATTTATTTTAATAGTGTCACCGTGCCGAGATAGGTTGTAAAACTCAACGTTCAGGAGTGCTACACAGCAAAAGAAGAGATATATTCACAAGCTTACCCTGGTCTCCGAAGTAGAAGTGTCTTGGCTGAAGACCCTGGTTGAGAAAAAGAGGCCATAAAATGTCAAAGTGCAAGAAAAAAAGAGAGAGGAAAAAAACAAGTAAAAGAGGAGTCCCAGATCAAAAATGAATCTTATTATATAAGCAGTTAACATTTCCTTCCACATCATCCTGAGACTAGGGTAGCCCAAAGTCTTGGAAGGATGACCTCCCCCCCTTGGGGTTTTTTGCTTGGCTTCAGGTCACCCCCTGAAGTCTCGAAAACTTTAAGAAGGATGCCAACAAACTGGAGCAAGTTCAGAGGAGGGCAACAAGGATGGTCAGGGGGCTGGAAACCAAGCCTGAAGAGGAAAGACTGAAAGACCTGGGCATGTTTAGCCTTGAGAGAAGAAGACTGAGGGTAGATCTGATAGCACTTTTCAAATACTTGAAAGGTAGTCCTACAGAGGAGGGGCAGGATCTGTTCTTGATCATCCCAGAGTGCAGGACACACAGCGATGGGCTCAAGCTATAGGAAGCTAGATTTAGGCTGAATATCAGGAAAAACTTCTTAACTGTTAGAGCAGTACGACAAGGGAACCAATCACCCCAGGAAGTAGTGAGCGCTCCGGTGCTGGAGGCTTTCAAGAGAAAACTGGACCACCCTCTCCCAGATCTGCTTTGATTTGGACACCGGCCTTGAGCAAAGCGTTTGGACTCGAGGGTCTTATAGGCTGGTTCTGACTCCATCATTCTACGATTCTATGAAATTCGAACGCTTCTCCGGACAGAGGAACGACTTTCACGGGGAAAGGAGGAGATTTGACCCTTGCTCGTGAAGAGTCTTTAAAACATGGCGGGCAGCAAACCTCACCAACATAGATGATGGGCAGGAATGCTGGAAAGCCACGCTCTGGTCATGCCTGCCTGAAAATCTGGACATCCGTCTTCACTCATTCCAGGCTGGCCCTGGGACTCAAACAAAGGTATTGGTAGGTTTGTGATGATTATTTCCCTCCCAGTTCTTGCCTGCCCCTGTTCTGTGACAGCACAAAGGTCCTCCCAAGGGCATCCTGGGGGTCTTCTCTGTGTCAAAGGACTGCCTCTTGATTTCGGGTTTTGTCCCTGTCATCTGGGAGAATGGGATGCTGCTAAAACGGTGACCCTTATTGATGGAACTAACCGTGGAGAAACTCAGGATTTAGAAAAGGAAGTGAACGCCAAGTTGGGATCTCTCGCTGCACACAGTTGGCTAAAGGTAGGGTTGGAGGAGAGACCCCAGAAGTGAATCCGGACCTTAATTCTACCAACCTTCCTTCAGCTGGTGGCCTCCAGATGTCTTAGAGGGCAACGGCTGTAATTAAAAGCTGGGGGACGATGGGAAATGTCATATAAGACATTTGGAAGACACTAGCTTGGCAAAAGTGGAAGACAGGAGGGCTTAGCGTGCTCTGGTCCATGGGGTCACGAAGAGTCGGACACGACTTAACGACCAAACAGCAACAAAGCTCGGCAAAGATGGTAAGTAAATCTAAAGTTTACAATGAGGGGGGCAATGTGCCTCTGTGCTCAAGGCGGTAGGGCTGGCCCTACTGTTAGACAGAAGGGGACAACCTGCCTCCACCACCAGAATTGTTGTGTACTTGTGTACCTATGAATCCCATAAGAGGAAGGTGTTTTCCACACTACAATCTCTTCCAATAAGTGAATTATCCCAGAGAATCATATTAGCACCGAACACTAAAAAGCTTCTACTGTGAAAATTGATATGGTCCTGGGAGATCATTAATGCTTTTCAAAAAAAAAAAAAAAAAAGGCTATTCCCGGAAACTAGATGCTAACTGCAGACAAGGGTCAGGGAGAGAAGATGTCTTAGCACCATCTACGCTGCACAATTATAGCCGCCTTCTTCCGCTTTAACTGTCATGGCTCCATCCTAAGAAGTCCTGGGGTCTGTAGTTTGTTAAGGTACTTAGAGCTGGCTTGGAGCCAGAGGTTGGGAGTTCGATTCCCCCCCACGGTACCTCCAGAGAGAAGAGCCAGCCTGGGTGGCCTTGGGCAAGCTGCGCAGTCCCACAGCGCCCCTAGAGGAAGGGAAGGGTAAAGCACTTCTGAGTAATCTCTACCAAGAAAACTCTGAAAAGGGTCACCATGTCAGAATCGACAATGGCAACCAATAGATGGCTGGATAGCTTAGTGGTTTAGGCATCTCGCTGTGGAGCCAGAGGTTGCGAGTTTGATTCCCCACTGTGACTTCAGGGAAAAGAGCCAGCCTGTGTGGCCTTGGGCAAGCTGCACAGTCTCAGGGCACCACTAGAAGAAGGGAAGAGTCAACCACTTCCCTGTACCTTGGAAAATCCTGAAAAGTCAATCAGAATTGACTTGACAGCACACAATTATTATTAAGGTACTTAGAAGAGCCACTGTGGCGTAGTATATAAGAGTGCACTAGGACTCAGGAGATCTGGGTTCAAATCCTTGTTTGGCCATGGAAACCCACTGGGTGGCAGCAGGAATCCACTCTTTAAATATCTCACATTATACCTTCTAAAACCTGTTAGGGTCACTGCTAAGTGAACAAGAAGTTACTTTGATTTGCTAAAGAGCTCCAGTGAGACTTGGCTGCTTTTTAAACGCCTGCCGTCCAAGAGACACCCTGAAGACGTAACTCGTAACCCATGAGAAGCTCACACTGAAATACACGTGTTTGTCTTAAAGAAGCTGCAAAACTTTAAAATAATTTTTTCCCCAAAAAATGTTTGACTCTAAGCAGTCTACGGGGAGCTGAGGCCGGTGGGAGGAAAGGAGACCCAGATAAATTATGCATTTCTCTGGGTGGTTTGCTGCCAGCCCCCAGCATTCTGCCGCCCGAGGCCACAGTCTCGGCGCACCTAAGAGCAAAGCTGGCCCTGATTCCCGAATCAGAAGCTGTCTCACCACGCGACGTGGATACACTCCTCTTGAGCAGAGGTAACGGGTGTGACTCTGGATTCCAGGAAAGCGGTGGTTAAATAGGGTGTCCAGATGGAAATTAGAATTCATGGATGCAGCAAGCATCCTTAGAGTGATTAACATTTTTGGAGAAATTTTCAAATAATTCTAGACCAACAAACAGATCTTACTTGGTGAAGTAACCCAGATGAGGGAAGGAGAGCTTCCGTTTCTGTACAGCGAATTTGATTCTCTGAAAAATACATCGAACCATTATTTTTTAAAAAAGACACATCCACATTATAGGTCCTGATCTACTCTGCTTCTCACTGCAGGTAGTGTCTAGATGGTGGGGTGGGGACTTTGGTTCTTACCTCCCTGTATTGAGACCACATGTTTACACCAGTGGTGTGAGGTGCCCTGAAGGAAAGGAAAGAAAAACAGGATTAAGGATCAGGATGTTCAGGTAATAGCAGCCATGGAGGAGCAGAGGAAATGCTTAATTTCCCGATATTGCGAAGGGGCTAAGCCATCTTCTTCAGCCACTTAACGATATCGAGATACTGAAAGTGCAAGGGAAATTGAATTGATTTCTTTAAAATCTTTTTACCCTGCCTTTCTTCTTAAGGTGGCCTACACCGTGAAAAGACAATATTTTAAAGCTAAAAACAGTAAGTACGCAAATATTTAAAAAGAAACAGAATTCCTCAGACAGGACTAGCAACGCTGAACAGATACGTTAGTGTCCTGCGGTTTGAAGTGCTGAGATGAGAGAACCGGGCTGAGAGAAGCTGCTCTTGATTTTAGGAGAATAAAATTAGCAAAAGCTACTAAAATGAGCTGTTTTTCTCCCTTACCGCAAGTCCTGCTTGGAAGCCACCTCCTCTTCCTCCTGCCCTTCCTCTTCCTCGTCTTCCACTTTCATGATTTTCAGGATGTCATCCAATGAGAGTCGGGGCTCCTCTTCTGTCTCTGTCTTCTCCTCGCCTGCCGCGGTCTCCTCTTTGGCCTGCCAAGCAAGAAGTCCCCTTCCCTCTTTCTCTTTCTCCTCTTTCCACTCCTGGAGTGGCAACCCATCATCCTGCAGAGTCAGAGTGTCCCATTCTTCCTTCGGCGGTTCCTCCCACTTCGTCTCTTCTCCACGTTCCAGGGCTTCCTCATCCTGAAACGTAAGGTGGTCCTTTTCTTCCTGGCTCTTCCCCTTCTCCGAATCCTGCAGGGTTAACCCCTCTCCGTTCTCCTTCACCTCCCCTTCCATGGCAAGCTTCTCCAATTCATCCGGCACCAAGCGCTCCACCTTCTCCCCAACCACCTTCTCCTCTGTCTTGACAGCCTCGGCCTCATCCTGCAGTGTCACAACAAATGAATTTGATCAGTTAACGGGCTTTATGCAATTTATTATTACCTTTCTACCTTGCCTTATTTTAAGAACAGACACACAGCAGTCCTAAATTCCACCTGGCAGTTTGCATCGAGATGATTATCAGCGTTGTGCACTGTCAAGTTGCCTCCGACTCAAAGTGACCCTATGAATGAGCCATCTCCAAAATGTCCTTTCCTCAACTGCCCTGCAAGCTCAAGCCTGTGGCTTCCTTTAGGGAGTCAGTCCATCTCATATTTGGTCTTCCTCTTTTCCTGCTGCCTTCTAGAATCCTGTCTTCTCACGATGTGCCCAAAGTATCACAATGATGTGTATCGAGATAATGGCGCCTTAATAGGGATAGAGAGAGTAGTTGGAGAAAAGTCTCAGTGATTTTTCTCATAAGTGATGAGGCTCCCTCTAAGACTTCCCCTTGCACCAGTGAGAGATTTCCTGGTCTCCTCTGAAAAATTATAATTTTTAAAAAATAAAATAAAATAAAATTTTTGTCTGTCGTTTTCTGCAAGACTTTTCCTGGAAATCTTGCACAGAACAACAGATGCCCTTTTGTGCAGGAATTGTCACAATCTTGCACAGATCAGCGTTTCTTTTTTAATTACTGTACAATGTAATTGACCTCACCATTGCTGATGTGTTTATGCTCACCAGCCCTCTGAAGATTTATAACCAGTGTTAATGATAGAATTGCCCTTTTAATTCTGTCTGTCCCACCCCCATAATCAGAACCAGGGTGCCTATAACAACTTTACTTACAGTTAGACCGATCAAACCAACAAACATGACTGCTTTCAACAACAGACTTCCAACAGGTTACAGATTGCTATAGCATACTCCATGTGTCTGAAGTGGGCTATGTCCGTGAAAATACCTGCCCAATAAAACTTATTTTAAATCTCCTCCAAAACTCCCTGTTTCAAAAACCTGCCTATCATTCTCAAATCAAGGGTATTTTGTTATTACTATTTCCCATTAAAAAAAACACCAAACAGGTTCTAATCACCTGCTTTGCAGTGTCTTCAGAAGCACCAGGTAACTCCATATTATTCATATTTTCTGCCATTCAGACGCCTCTTGAGGAAAGAGAAGAGAGAAATTTAGGTACACATCTGTATCCATCCAAACTTCTCTGTACCACTACAAGAGTTCTGGGGTGACTACTTTATTGTTGCAGAGTTTTGAATTTCTGGCGAAATTCCTGCAGATCTGCAGCAGAAGTGCAGGGATTCACAGAGCAGAACATCTTCAAGTTCCCCGGATTAGTCCGCTCTTTTCCTCATTAACTGGCACTTAGAGTCTCAACCGCTCACTCTGAGACGTCAGTAGGAGAACAAAAATTAAAACCATCTTCTTTACTTACCGTTGAACAGATCAAACAGACAAACAAGACTGCTTTCAACAATAGACTTCTACAGACTAGAGACTGCCCACAGACAACGGAGTGGTCCCTCCCAGCCAAAACTATTCAGTGCAGCCTGCGAAGTTGCAAAAACTCTTAACACTTATCCCTCATTCCCCACCAAAAGGATAAAAAACACGACATCATAGGCATACATGCAAATTTGGGGATAATTACTCCAATTTCAATAGAAATACAATATAACCACTCATATCAGGGAAGTAATGTGTCCACATTACTTCTTTCTCAAGTTTTCTATTCAAAGGTACCTTCAATTTCCAGTCCCAGCTAGAATAAATGATTGAAAGATGAGTCAACACTCATGGACATCACACTGATTCAATGAATCTACTCTCGTTGGACTAGAAATTGGGTTTGGACTACATTTAGAATCTCCCTGATTCATCTTTCAGTTATAATAGTGTTAACTTTCCACACTTTTAAGGCCAGTTGAAGAAGCCTGAGGCAGAAGCCAAAATTTTGAAAATAATGCATTATATTCCATGCACGAACATAAAAATAGTTACTTTTGCGTTAAGAGGACAAGCAGATGGATTCATAAAAATAAATTAACAGCTCAAAAGTAACATCATTAATGCATAAATATTAATGCTCAAACATTAAACATCATGCTTTGAATGTGCTTTGGTGTTGCTTATGATTTTTTTTACTATGGTATTTGTTTGATCCTTTTTAGTATTTGTTTACTCGCTGTTGTCAGCTTTAATATGGTCTTTTCATGATGTCAGCCACCGCCTTGGGTCCTTTTCAGGTGAAAGGCGGGGTAAAAATATTTTAAATACATAAATAAAATAAAGTTAACTTGACTTTCAGAATATTGTTTTTAAGTGTATTGTGCTCCTGCTATTTAATACAAAAGTACTATTTTTAGTACAAGAAGGCAAGGAACAGGAACTGGGAAATATAATAAGCCTAGGAAAAGTTGCAGGAAAAGAGGAAGACCAAACATAAGATGGATTGACTCCACAAAGGAAGCCCTGGCTTTGTGTTTGCATGAACTGCTGAGCAGGGCTGTTAAGGACAGGATATTTTAGAGGAAACAGAGGTGATGGCACCTAACCACAATATGTTTAGTGTCGTTGGCATCTTAAATCTAACACGTTATTTCCGAGCTTTGGGTGGAGGAGCAAATGAGGAAAGCCCTCACTTAAGTGAAAGGTGTGCAGAAGGCTTGAGACATTTTGGGGTGCTGGTTGACATCTCAGGGATTTGCTAGGTATCCCCAGATTTCTAGGGAGGAAGAGAAATCTTGGGGTGAGCAATGATGCAGGAAGAAACCAGTTTTATTTTGGTATGTGAAGGGGCATTGAACCTGGGTATCCTCTTTGCCATCTGTCTGGCTAACAAGATACCTGCTGTGGGTGGCCATATTAGCCAGGGTCGATCTGGATTCTGGGCCCATTTACCTGGAGCCCCCCCTTAAAACCATTTCCGCAATCAGATGGCCAAGATGCAGGTCTAGCCGGCTGGAAAGCTCAGTGGGTTGGAAGACCTGGCTGTGGAGCCAGGGGTCAGGAGTTAAATTCCCCCATTGTACCTCCCGGGACAAGAACCAGCCTGCGTAGCCTCGGGCAAGCTGCGGAGTCCCAAGGTGGCCCCAGAGGACGGGACTAGCCAACCACCTCTGAGTATTCTCTACCTGGAAAACCCTGGAAAGCCATGTCTTCTCGTTATATCATGAGGACTAGCTCCTTTGTCTTGGGTTTTATCCCCGAAGTCTCAAGGGAAGAGATGAGGTCGGCCTGACAACCTTCACGTACAGACCCCAAAGCCTGCCACATTCTTTGGGAAGAATTAAGCAGAAGTCATAAAGCCAACATTAACCATCTGTTGCCACCTAATGTTTGCTGCCTGAGGCTGGAGCTTGCCTCTGCCCCATGATAGGGCCGGCCGGGTTGCGCACCTCGGTCACAGGACACACCTCTTCCCAGCCACGCCACGCTTTCCCACCTCTGGCTTATGAGAACATGTAAAGCTCTTCCGAAAGAAAAAAAAAACAGAATATTTTGCCTACAACAGAAGCCCGTGGAGGGGTGCCATGGCAACAGAAAACAATGGAACCCAGTGTTCTCTTTGTTTGCTGGCCTTCTCTTCCAGCTGCCAACTTTTTTCTTTTTGCTTTCTAAAATGCTCCTGCGCCTTTCGCCAGCAGCCAAGCTCACAGACGGTTTCATGAGAAGTCAGAGTGCCTCACTGAGACCAGGAGTCCTGGGTTCAAATCTCTCATACAGACATGAAGCTCAGTCATGGGGCAACTCTGGGAAAAGTCAGAACACGCTGTTTCTCGTTTGCTTCAGAAGAGATAAAACGGAGGAAGGAAGAGATCAGTGTGAACCAGCTTGAACAATTGGGTAGAAAATTTAACAACATTAAATAAAACCAGCGCCACAGAAATTTATTTCTTGGTCTCCTGTTAACGTAACTGTCATGGCTTCCTGCAAAGGATTCTGGGAAATTCCTCGTCTCGAGCTACCATTCCTAAGGGCTTGGTGGAGAGAGAATAAAGGTTTTAAAAACCAAATTAAGGTTCTAATATCTATGTGCCACAGAAGCTGGATCAGAGCACTCTCTTCTCAATTTATCTCAAATCTGTTTTTTTACCCTCCGCATCCAAGTCGTCATCATCAGCATCATCTCTTCCTCTACGCAGGATCTCAGAATGACTGCAAAAAAACAGTAAAACAACAAAATTAAAAATGCAGTTGCAAGCATAAATAAACCAATGGATCAGATTGTTTCCCCTCTGGAAATGTCTGGTCTTAACTTTAAGTTTCCCCTACCATCATCTTAATTTTCCTGGCTCGTATCTGTCTTGAAACATAGCCATTTTCCATGGTAACACTTGTAGAAGCTGAGGTGGCGACGGGGAAAGAGGCGAGACGTCAACAGCTAAATGTCAAGCTGAAATTTATATTTTTGGGCCAGAGTAGCCAAAATTTCAAGACTGGTAGCAGGGAACCCATTGTGCTTCTTGTCTCCCTCGCTCCCCCCCCCCCCCCGGTCCGCAAAATGTCCAAATCATGGCGAACGCTGTCGTTTTCCTGTTCTGTTCACAAAAATTATGTGCATTTTTTTTGCTGAACTTTTGTCACAGGGTCCAGATTCAGGGCGAGGGAAGCTGGGATATTGGCAAGCCTTTGGGACCGAGTTCGAGTCTTTGGTCCCAAGTCCCTATTAAAAACCTCACCCCCCCCCCAAAAAAAAAGATGGGGTGGTTGGGTTCTGAGTCACGAGTCAGGTCCAAGGCTGGGGAAAAACCAATACCCCAAGTGAAGTCACCGGTGCGACTTAAGTAGACTATCTGTCTAGATGGGCGGGGTATAAATCTAATAAAATAAAAATAAATAAATAAATAAATAAATAAAGTCCAGCTTGAAAGCGAATCTCACGATTTGAGCCCCCATCCCTGGAGGGAGGCTACTGCCTCAGGTGGCAGAGATTTGGGGGACGGCAATCTCTCTGTGGTCCCCCAGCCGTTCAGGCCTCCTGATGAACGAAGCAGGGTCTCACACACAGATACACACTCTGTCCCATTGTCCTAAAATGACTTTTGTAGCTCTGATCTGATGGGGTGAACAGTGGGGTAGTGGAGGCAGGGCTCATGGGGTCAACCTCCCTGGCCGTTAAGAGTAACGGGGGCTGTGTCATCATCTGCCACACCCTCTCTGATTTCTCTGCTCCCTCCTTAGCTTGCCTTCAATTTTTTTTTTTTTTTTACAGTACTGGGGGAAGAAATGGATTCCCCAAGGAACTGTCTATTTTTGTGAGTTACCCCTATTAATGCAGAGTGTTGGAGGACAGTTCTGCCTTAAAGAGGCCATCAAGAGTCATTAGCTTTACAAAAGACCCGTTCCTGGTAGAAACAAAAAGCAGTCTATTTACCTGTGTTTTAGATTTACTCAAGCGGATCTGGCCGGGGGTTCATCGTAACATCCACTTTTACCTCTAGCCCACTGCTGATGAAGGATGCCAGCATTATTCATATTCCGTTCAGCTTCCATATCCAAGGTTGGTCTCTTTGTCTCCTCCACCTCGGGCAGCAAAATTGCTTGGGCCGTCCCTGTTTTCCGGTCTGATCCTATATAAACCTTAAGGAGACACAGCCACTGCTTTCAATTCTTCCCACCATCAGCTATGGCTGGCTGGCATCCCAGCGGCAAAATTGCATCCACTGTAGCCAGAACAAGCTTTCTGTCTTACTTGGAAATGTTGCTGGACTGCCTTCTTCCCCAATCATTAGAAAGCCTATTAAATAGAATGCAAGGCCCATTACGAGTCCTTGGGGGCACCGTGTGGTTTTTTTCTCCCTCCCCTCGCCTGTCTTTTGGCTCCAGGATGTGTCTTCTCTCTCAGACTCTGAACTCAACAACAATGCTTAGGTTCGCCACAGCCTCGTTGGACTCCCTGTTGAATTAACCCAGATTAATAGACACATTTCAATGCAAGGAGCAAGCCTTTAAAAAAAAAAATCAAACATATTTGCAGTGGGAGCAGTAAGTTTTGCTTCCATTGTTTGCTTCCTACCATTGCGTTTGGTGAGAGTCTGCTTTAGCTTTACGTATTGCACAGCGGTGGTGTATCTGCCAAACAGATACACCATCCGGGTTTTGTTCCCTCCTGGTTCTGAGTAGGCTGCTGACTTAATGAGCTGAGCAAGAGGGCTCCCCCCCCCCCAAAAATATCATCTCTGGCTTTCCATTCCTTGCTCCACTTCTTCAAGAGGTCAAGCAGCTTGGAAGTGATAATCGACACGACTGATTAAATTCATGTGTCTTCCAGAAGCCATTTTTTTTTGGGGGGGGGGGGGGAATTGTTGCGATCTTGCTAATAGGTTGTTCACAGGGATCACATCATCTCCCTGTGACAGCTGCTCCACTGGCTGCCGATCCGTTTCCAGGCGCAATTCAAAGTGCTGGTTCTAACCTATAAAGCCCTAAATGGCTTGGGTCTGAGCAATTTTTAGGACCATATCTCCAGTTCTGAGCCTGCTCAAGTGTTAAGACTATCAGCAGAGGCCTTGCTCCCAATCCCACCACCTTCACAGGGGCGCTTGTTGGGGACACGGGAGAGGGTCTTCTCTGTGGCTGCTCCCAGACTGTGGAACTCCCTGCCACTGGAAACCAGGCTGGCCCCATCTTTGCTGTCCTTTAGCAAACAGGCAAAGACCATTCTCTTCAGACAAGCTTTCCCTGAGTGAATTTCGGCGGCTGAATGTGTTTTTTTAAATGGATTGTTGACCCTTACTATATACAATGTACTCTGGTGTTGCTTCAGCTTTTTAATTCTTGCATTTGTATTTTGTAATGGCCACACGGCTCCCCCCCCCCCTTTTTATTTCAAAGGCTATTATGTGATCCATGTGCAAAAAATCTAAAAAGAATGAGGAATACGTTTCTTAGTAATAATTACGTCTAAATCGATACCGTAACAACATGCAGCTTTTGGACCTCTCACGGAAAAACAAGTTTGGGGCAGAAGTCCAGGCCTGACTTCAGCAAAACGAGCAGCATCGCTTTCCTCAATACAGCGTATTTTGAAATCAATAAAATAATTTCCAGATGATTGTCTAGTGGTTCTTAACCTTTGTTACTCAGGTGTTTTTGAACTGCAACTCCCAGAAACCCCAGCCAGCACAGCTGGTGGTGAAGGCTTCTGGGAGTTGTAGTCCAAAAACACCTGAGTAACAAAGGTTAAGAACCACTAATAGAAGCTCCCTTCTTCAAAATCTTCGAAATGAATCGGATTACTATTATAAGACGTCATTAAGACCTTTTATCAATAATCTAAAATTATCTAACCACACCACTGGACCTTACAATTTGGTGGAGAATAATAACCCTGAGGCTTGATCCCTGACATGGGCAACAAGTAGTCTCTGAAGTGGTTAAAAATAAATAAATTAATACTACAAATCCCATAATCCCTTCAGCATTAACTCTGCCAGCAAACAATCCTAGGAGTCAGAAGGGGGATAAAAAAAATTAAAAAAAGAAGGCCACTGGTGGTTCCTTGCGAATATAACCCTTCTTTCCTCAAATCAGCTCATGGCCTCAGGTGGCAAAATGTCTCGGTTAGGCCTTCCCTGGATCAATACTGTTACAAATGCAGACATGGTTTGTGCATATACGCATCCCTTGAAGATTAAGACAAGCACAGAGACAGGATAAAACTCTTGTGTCATTTTGGTTTTAATTTCTGGAAGACAAGACCCTGCCATTCCACCCCAACCCCCCCCCCCCCAAAAGTAAAATAAATGCGTCCAAGATACAGAGTCAAGAACAGGCACATTTGTGAAGTGAAGGATGGAAGATGGGAAGAGATGGGTACCCGATTCCCACACTCCGCCAACAGCTGCCAAATGATCCCTCATTTGACCAAACAGATCCTGAAGGAAGTCTAAGGAAGAGAGAACTCAAATCCGGTACACATACGGTGGGACCCCCATATCGGTGAAGGGAATGTTCCCAGCCCCCCTGTGGATACTGAAAACTGCAGATAATAGGGAACACTATAAATAGCATGGTAAAAGAAGAATACAGTATGTATTTTTCACCGTGTATTTATTAGACCTGGCCACTAGAGGGAGGCAGAGACCATATGTATTCTTCAACAACAATTCATAGCTTGGTCTCTGCCTCCCCCTAGTGGCCAGGTCTAATAAGTACATCATGAAAATATGTATTTCTAGTTTTTTTTCTTTTAATATTTTTAATATCTTCAGCCTGCGGATAAGTGAAACCATGGATATTGTTTCCGCAGATACGGGTGTCATATTGTACTTATTTTTCTTTTCCTATTTTTTTCACTACCTGGGATATGAGGACAGAGACCTCTCTTTTAGACAGTGAGACACAGTTGCTAGCATTCTTTAAAAATTGTTGCCTAAACGCTGTCTTTCCAGGCGCCCCACAAAACAGTGCGTAAAAGAGGCACCGGGCGCATACCGGCTACAAACCTGTAATTGGGGGTTGTGTGTTCAAAACTATCTTACTTTTCCCCAAAGAAGTCTGTCATTAGTTAGTTTGTAAAGGTGTGGAAATATCCTGCTTAGGCCAGAAGCAGACGTTATAGACAGCCCATTATTAGGGCTGAAAAAAACATTAATGTAGGAGAGAACCGGTTTAGGCATTTGTGAAATCAGACTTCCAAGGAATCTCGTGCTTAAAGCCTGAAAACCAACCACCAAGTGAAGCAAGTTCATTTGCATCTTTCAGGAGATGAGAGAAGTTCATGCCATGATACTGAGATGCTTTCATTCGTTGAGGATTTTCTTCTTCTAATCACAGGCTGTCTTTACCGTCTGTTTCTGACCTTAGACATCCTAGTGGAAAACCGCCGTCCCCAGGATCCCAAGGGAACGCTGCAGTTCCCAAGACCCCTTAGGGAAAAGTGAAGTTATTGGGATCCCCATCTCAAGAAAGGAACAACCACAATGAAACTGGCTTAATCCTGCAGTGCACGTAACGCTGACTCACAAAGGAGAAGGTGTGCATGTGTGCTTGAGGGGGTTAGTGCTCAGGGTGGCATGCAAGAGGAAGGAGGCTTGGAGGTGGGGCCGATGAGGGCAACCCCACCCTCCCCACCAAGAACAGTGCCGGGGGGTTGAAAGAGAACAGACAACCATCACAGGCGCAGACACGGAGACGAGGCTTCCCGGACCCCAGTTGTTGGGATGGTGAAAGACACCCAGATGCTGGGAGGAAGGCCGAGCATCGCACGACGAGGATTCGCACCATCCGTAGCAAGGGTGGCACTCCGAATGCGGACAGAAAGAAGGCCCAGCTGGCAGTAGAAGGGTGGGAGCTGGCAAGGCAGACATCTCACATCAGGGGCTGAATCACGGTTCCTCCCGTTAGCACCTCGTGGAAACAAGTGGAGTTTCACTCTACCGGAGACGGGGAAAGACGAATGAGCCTCACCACGGGCAGGAAAGCCATGCCGAGCCAGACGCTGGCCTCGTCCCAAACCGTTAGACCGGTTCGCCTTTGTCCCGGGTCCGGCTCAACAGAATCATGGGCAACCCGGGCGGCTCGCCCATGTTGGCACGGTGCCGGGCCCGCGGACGCATGCGGCGGGGCAGCCGGGCGGAGGGCGGCCCGCCGTCGCTCAAGGCGTCCGAACTCTCGTCAATGAAGGCCAGGTTCTCTCCGGCGTAATCTATGGGCCGCAGCGGGACGGCGTGGCGGGCGTTCAGCTGGGCGACTCGGGGAGCAGGGCCCGGAGAGGGGCTTGGGCCCGGTGGCGGTGGGGGGTAACGAGGCGGGGGGCACCGGCGGAGGCGGTGGCAGAGGCATCGGTTCGGTCCGGGGCGGCGGGTAGCGCTTCCCCCTGGGTCTCCCCCGGCTGCAGGATGGCCGAAGGGGACAGCTTCCCTTTCAAAGTGCCCATGCGTTGCAGCTTGTCGGGAAACGCCAGGTTTGGTGCCCGGAGCTGAGATGCCACGTTCCCTGTCCAGGATGCAGCATGTGCGGTCAGATCTCCCATCTGTGGAGGGGGGAAAGGGGCAAAAGAGGGGGGGGGGCGATGAGAGAGAGAGAGACAGAGAGAGAGAGGGCATTAACAACATCCCCCCCCCCCGTTTCTCCTCTTTTTGGGACCACTTACATCAGCCAACTTGGCTCTTACACTGCTGGGGAGGGCGGAGAGACTCCAGAAGGTACAGCCGAGGAACTAGTTACAAAGAACTAGTTACTTGTGATGACATCGAATAACAATTCTGTATCTTAATTTATTGCAATTTTGAACATATATGTTTTCTAGTTGTGAATGCCTTGTGCCCATTCTTTAGGAGAAAGGTGGGATATATATAAAGCAAAATAATAATGAAAACAACAACAACAACAACAACAACAACAACAATAACTATTATTATTATTATTATTATTATTATATTCAAAAACACTAGGCACAGTCAATCAAAATTATAAAAACATTGACTGGTATTTTAGAACAGATACAAGTTTTAATCAAAAACCTAAGTATCTGTTAATAATTATAATTATTATAATTACTACTACTACTACTACTAGAAAAAATCAAGACACGGTCTTTGACTGGTATTGTATAACAGAGACAAGTTCATAGGGTCACCATAATAATAACCTAAGAACTGCAGAACTGGAAGGGACCCTATGGATCATCAGGTCCAACCCCGGTCAAGGAAGCCCAGGGAGGATTCGAACTCCCAACCACTGAGCTATCCAGCAGTTCTATTTCACCAAATTACCAAACAGGCCTCAACATGTTGGAAGCATCTTGACGGCACATAACAACAACAGTGGGGAAAAATGAGAATAACATTTCCACGATTCGCCTAATGAAACATGCAAATTCCAAGCGCCCCTACAGGGGAAAAAAAAAGTGCCACAGATTTTATTGCCAGGCATCTGAACGCCACGATTAGGCAGAAATGCCGGCGCGAAAGAAACGGCTTTCAATTAAGCAAGCTGCTTAATGAGTTGGCCTGCAAAATTGATGCCATCTGGATTTTTGAATTGGCAAAATGGGAGATGCTCCAAATTTGGGCACTTACAGATTAGCATCTCTTTGCCTTGCATTATGATGTACAGCCCGGACACTGGGAGGGAGTGTGAATCGGAAATGCTAAAGGCAAATATTATCTGGGGGAATTTTCCTAGCCGTGGAGGTGGGGTGGGGGTGAAGATGCACACTGGTCTTTTAGCACAATTTGCGATCCTCGCCTACGGTGCCACAACCCAGTGTGTCTGTCTGTGTGGATGAAAACTAAAGTGATTTTAGAATCCAGGGAGGGTGGACAGCTCCCCACCTCCCCGTGGACCCCTGTGATTCTTGGTTTTTGCTGTATAAAACCCATTGATGCCCTACTCCCTACTTTCACTAATTCAGTGAAGCTACAAGCCTAGGAAGAGTGCATTGATCATCCCAGAGTGCGGGACACGTCATCATGGGCTCAAGTGACAGGAAGCCAGATGGAGGCTGAAGATCAGGAAAAACTTCCTAACTGTTAGAGCAGTACGACAATGGAACCCATGACCTTGAGAGGTGTGGAGAGCTCCCAACGCTGGAGGCGTCCAAGAGAAAATGGGACCACCACCTGTCCGATCTGCTTTGACTTGGATTCCTGCACTGAGCAAGGGGTTGGATTCGATGGTCTTAGAGGCCCCTTCCGACGCCATGATTCTATGATTCCGGTTCTAAGACAATGAACTGCCTCCTCTTGCTCGAGGAGGAGCTTCTCTCATCAAGTGGATAACAGGTCGACCTGATCAGAGGAAGTGTTTGGGCAAAATAGGTTTTCCACCCTGGAAGGGGGACGGTGGCTATTGTCTTCCCTACCAGTGACAACTTAGGGAGTCCAGATAAAGACCCTTCCGTTGCCAAGGTCAAGCGTTAGTCATTCTGCTGGGAGAGGGAGAGCAGGGCTTGAGAACCGGTGCTTAGCACCCCTTCTCAAGCACTGTGTGCAGATGGACTTAGAGGATGAGGTGGGGAGATCTCCAGCATGCCAAGATCTGCATGTTTCCCCCCCCCTGTAATTTTGTCATGCTAATTAATAATAATTAATCATGTGCTGTCAAGTTGATTCCAACTTATGGGAACCCTTTCCCAAGGTTTTCCAGGTAGAGAACACACAGAAGTGCTTTACCCTTCCCTTCATCTAGGGGCGCTGTGGGACTGTGCAGCTTGCCCAAGGCTCCCCAGGTTGGCTCTTCTCTCTGGAGGCACCGTGGGGGGAATTGAACTCCCAATCTCTGACTCCAAAGCCAGATACCTAACTCACTGAGCTATCCAGCCAGTGTGCTGTTACCAGTCTGAATACTAACAATACAGTAGGACCACAGGGGGATCAGCTCCGAGACCCCTGCGGATGCTGAAAAACATGGATTATAGCAAACACTGTTTTAATAGTAAACGCTATACAAAGACATGGTCTCTGTCTCCCTCTAGTGGGCAGTTCTGGTAACTTTCTCTTTAGAAATATATATTTCTAGGTTTTTTAAAAAACATTTTAAATCTTTTCAGACCATGGATAAGTGAATCAGCGGATACTGATCCCGCGGATAGGGGGGTCCTACTGTACAATAAACTTCCCATTGCGACAGATACCTGTTTGCATCAGACTTCAAAGAACACAAGCTCATGAGGTTTGGGCTTGCTCCAAACCTCCAATTATAACGTAAGTGTGCTGGGGTATAATAAATGGAAATATAAGGAAACAGACTACCAAATAGAGGGCTTGCAAAGGCATTTTAAGATGCCGTATCCTCACCTCGGCCCTTGTGCGCCGGGACAACACCCGCAGCCAGTTCCCGATCATGGTAAGGATGGAAGCAAAGTAAGCCAAGCCGAGCAGGATCCAGAACACCACCAGGGGTTGGTACCAGATATGGTCCTCACTTTTTGTATCACCTGGAAAGGGAGAAAGAGTCCATGCTACTGAGCTTGCTGATCCCCCAGTTTCCCCCAAACTATTAACATCCCTGAGTCTATAGAATCATAGAATAATGGAGTTGGAAGGGGCCTAGAAGGCCACTGAGTCTGACCCCCTGCTGAAGGCAGGAATACAAGTCAAAGGAGATCTGCCAGAGGGTTGTCTAAATTTCTCTTGAATGCCTCCAGCCCGTTGGAGCACTCACCACCTCCTAAAGTCATGGGTTGGTTCCCTTGTCGTACTGCTCTAATAGTTAAGAAGTTTTTTTTCCTGGTATTCAACCCAAGTCTGGCTTCCTGTAACGTGAACCCATTATTAAGTGTCCTGCACTCGAGGAGGATCGAGAACACATCCTGCCCCTCCTCTGGATGACTACGTATCTTTCAAATATTGGAACCATGCTATCCTATCGGTTTAACAGTAGTAAAGAAACAACCATGCTGAAAACTAAGCAAGATCCATGCAGCCAGACTGGAAGATTTTATCCAAAACTCACTGGCTTGGGGGATTATGGGAAATAAAATTCCAAAAAACTTCCCCCTCAACCTATTGGTTCACATTCTTATAAACAACATTGTTTAGGAGTTATGAACAAATTGTCATATAGGGAGAGCCTTACTGATAGGTGAAATAATAATAAAAAGAGCATTGGAGAGAAAGGGGGTTCAAAAGTCATAAACTTCCACTCAAATACGTCTGTCTGTCTGTCTGTATGTATGCATATACGTGCGTATGTACCGTATGTATTTACAATATAAATACCTTGCCTGTCTCCTAAAAAAAGGACCCATGACAGCTTACATCATTAAAAACACAATATTAAAAGCTAAAAAAATAGTTAATTATTAAAATATTTAAAAAGAATTAATAACATCAAAAATTGTTAGGTCAATGCACAACAATTTCCTTGCTTGTTTTTAAAAATTAAAATCTTGAACTGCCATCTTTTCGAAGGGATCTGTCTGACCCAGAAACTTGCATCCTATAAAGCGAACGCTGGTCTCAGCAACGTGTTATTTCGCCAGCCACCTAAATCTGAACCTACCCTGCCTCGACCATGACTTCTATCTTTGCAGGAAGTGTGGGAGTGTCACCCACCCCCTGGGTTCTGCCCCACGGAGACCCACCTGCCACGTAGTCACCGAATCCAATGGTGGTCAGCGTGATGACCACGAAGTAGACGCTCTCCAAAAGACTCCAGCCTTCCACCCGCTGGAAGATGATGGTGGGCAGGGAGACAAAGAGGAGGCAACCGAAGAGGATAAAGAGCAAGGCGGAGAGGATTCGCACGATGGTGGCACTGACCTGCCACTTCTAAGGCGGGCACAAGGGGCAAGGGAAGGAGAAGAGAGAACAGGTGAATCGGAGGCTGAGAAGCCCACGGCCCCCCAAGGAGAGAAGCAAATCCTACGCGTTAGGTTTCTGCCAGATAATCTAGACCCATTTCTGCTTCTAAGAGGGGACATCCAGATTCCACGGTAACATTCACACAACCTCCCAGGACCCAGGTTTAAATTGCCAGCATATAGGGCCGGGAATGTTTCTTGCCTGGAGTTCTAGAAAGCTTCAGCCTTCCACAGTTCACTGTATTGAGATCCACAAACCCATGGTTTCAAAAGAGCTCCCTTATCCCCAGTATCTGTTTTTCAAATTCAGATTGCTCCTGGACATGGAAGTGCTATTCAAGCATGACTGAGAGAAACCCATCCCCTGCTTGCCATGATCGCCGAACCACAGGCTTTTAAGCGATCACGCCAAGCAGCTAGCACAACTCTTCTCCTTTTCCAGGGTGCTGGCATCAGAGCTCAGAAAAGTTACTTTTCTTGGATCCCAGAATCTCCCCTACTAGTAGCCATTTTGGAAGTTAAAGTCCAAAAGTGGTAGCTTCGTCTCTAAAAAGACAATCCTCATCACTGACAACCTGCAGCAGTGAGATTCTTAGAAGAATTACAAGGTCCCAAGCTAAGGGTGCAACTACACAAGGATTTGTTCCGCCGTTTGGTCTGCTTTGGGGAAGGGCTGTTCTGCACCTTTTCCCGGTCCTCAGAGTGT
Organism: Intellagama lesueurii; assembly: GCA_037013535.1. Classification (NCBI taxonomy): domain Eukaryota; kingdom Metazoa; phylum Chordata; class Lepidosauria; order Squamata; family Agamidae; genus Intellagama; species Intellagama lesueurii. The sequence goes on along the minus strand of JBAJHW010000019.1, from coordinate 1,014,670 downwards.
TTCTATCTGCAGCTTTTCGGGTCCCTATCAGGGGCTACTCTTTTTGACTTACAGGTAGGATCACTCCATTTTGGTTTGGTTCCAACACGCACAAGGGCTGCGATCGAACCAAAGCGGATGGCTTGCTGCATTTAATTCCCCATCTGTGTTCAATTTCTCAATATTGTTCAGTGGCTTAACTGGACAGCTAAGCCACTTAATGATATTGGGAAATTAAAAATCTCCCTTTGCTCCTCTGTGGAGTGGGAGAAAGAGAAAGCAAAGTTTTTGTTTGTTTGTTTAAAGCCTAGTTCTGGCAGCGTTGATGCGCTAAACGTTTTAGGGGGGAAAAAATTAAAAAGTGAAAGTGTTCTCCCAAAAGAAGAGACCAATGGCATTCTGCAACTCTACACAACCTTAAAAAATCCTATTTAACCAAATCCAGCCGGCTCCAATTTGGCTGTCTTTTCAAGCCCTACCCATTAGTGGGATAAGCGGTCATCCTTTTATGTGCTGGTAAACAAGCTAATCCCACAAAAGCGTAAACGAAGAACCAAATTTGTTTAGCTGTTTGTATTTTTTTTAAAAAAAGGCACACGAGTAGAAGAAATGTGTATACAGTTAAGTGTTTTTTTCTCACTAAGAAAATATCTTCCACTTTGCCAATGCCTTTCCGGAGAGAGGATCCCAAGTGGTCCCCGACACCGGCGAGCAGCATGCCAAAAAGAGGAATCCCCACGAGGGCGTAGAAAATACAGAAGAGTCGGCCAGCCTCTGTCTTTGGCGAGATGTTCCCAAACCCTGTCGGGCAAGAGAAAGAAGACACCAAGTCAGCAAAAATAAAAAGTTCCCCTCAATATTGATCTGCTAGATGCTATTCCCAAGAATCCATCTTTTCCCAACTGTGTGCCATCTAGATGGCCAGGAGGAAAAAACTCCCATTTCCCCCAGATCGTCTATGGGCTGGCAATGTTCCCTCTAAGCCGGCCTGGGAGCGATGGGAGCTGTAGTCCGACACACCTGGAGGGCACCAGATGGGCAGAAGGCTGGTGTGATGGCGAGCAACTCCCTTTTGATTTTGATTGGTGAAATGCTGGAAAACATGAGGCAGAGCTAGGCAAGAAGGGCAGCGATGGGCATACAATAAATGATCTCAGCATGCAAGGGACGAAATAAACATCCTTAGAATGTTGCTTTTCATTGGGCATTTTTTTTTAAAAAAAAGGCGTTCCTAGTCCTTAACGTTGTGAAACAGGCCTCAAAACTTGTAGACGACGAGGAAGTGGCAGAGATTGCTGTGTGCCAGGCAGATGGCTGCGAATCTTATCATAAAAGTTTGATTCTTTTATAAGACGCCAACCACATGAACGGTTGCTTGTGAGTCTTATTTAGGACCGAGGGAAACAAAGATATTCGCTGATGATAATAATAATCTGATGATTAAAAAAATCAATCAATCAATCAATCAATCGATGGTGATGATACAGTAAGACCTGCCATATCTGTGGGATCAAGTACCCACGGTTTCACTTATCCACTGCCTGTAATAAAACAACCCAGAAATACACTTTCATGGTGTTTTAGCAGAACTGTCAACTAGAGGGAACCAGAGACTACACTATATATAGGTGGTGTAATGGAAATGCACTCATGGCCTGACATCTCCTAGGGAAGATTCACTTATCCACGGTTTCTGGTATCCACGGGGGAGAGTTTTAAAACTGATCCCTCATGGATACCGTGGTCCTGCTGTAGTTTATGTGAAGCTGTTTCAGCAAGAAAAACAAAGAGTTGTTTTTTTTCCTGATTACCAGGTTTTTAAAATACCATCTGCATCCCCCCCCCCCCCCCCGGCCGCCCTTATTATTATTTGCCTGAATCTCAGTGGTATCCATGCAAGGTTTCTGTAATTTGCAGCTAACCGACAAGGTGGTGGGATGCCTCTTGGTTGCACAATGGGCACAGGACCACACACACAACTGAGACACACTCCAGCTTTTTGGAGTTATCAGTTAGCGAAAATTAGCCACGCCAACTTATGCAAACCTTATGCATACAGCAACAAGGTGGGGTTTTTTTGCCATTATTATTTCAAGGCCTCCTTTGCTTATTTTCCCAGCCCCATGTGCCTCCGACAGATAGATCTCTGGCGCTGCTCAGGAGCTTTAACCAGACGGATCTGATCCATCTACCAAGCCATCACCATGAAGACAAATCAGAGTTTCTAAATCTGGGAAGCAAAAGCAGACCACACCAATTCTGTTGGAGTGTTTACAACCACGCAGGATGCCTGTAGTGGGTGGGGCTGGGAGGGGCCTTTCTGGGCTGGAGGGACTGCCCATCTATCCAGCATTAACCAATTGTTCTTCCCTGCCTCTGAATTCAAAGAGAGCCCTGCCTCTCTGCTCTGTGTTCTTTCCCCCTCTCTGTTCGGTTTTTTGTTTGCTGTTGATCTGTTTGCAACTGTAAGTAAATAATTTTTTTAAAAAAATATTTTCTCCTACAAATGTCTCAGAGTGAGTTTTTGAGACCTTAAGTGCCAATTAATTAGAAACGGGTGGACTCATGGGAACTTGAAGCTGTTCTCTCCTGTGGGCCTCTGTACTTCTATTGTGTAGCAAAAGGAATTTTACCAGACATTCAAAACTCTTTAACAACCTTTCCTGTTCCAACAGCCCCCATCTTCCCCCTCCCTTCTTCCCCCTCCCTCCAAACTCCCAATCAATCTCTGGATACCAATAGTGGTGATGACGGTGCCGGCAAAGAAAAATGCGCTGCCCATATCCCAGTGCGAGCTGTTTGGGTTCGAGGTGTTCAAAGCGGGCTCCACACCAACTCCCATAGCCTCACCTACATGCTAAGAGGAAGAGCAGAGAGAAGAGTTATATCCCAGCTCAAAAAGGATCCACCAGAAACTTTCCTTGCTAAAAAATACCTGCTGATGATGCGTTTTCCTGGTCAATCAGTTCCAATCCTGACAATGATTCTCAACTTTTGACTCTTTTCTGTTCTTGATTTCAGTTCTCAGAATCCCCAAACATAGGGCCACGCCAGCGGAGACTTGTGGGAGACTGAAGTCCAAAACATTTAGAGCAGGGGTTCACAGACTGTGGGTCCCCAGATGTTTTTGGACTTCAACTCCCAGAAGCCTTTTCGCCACGAGCTGTGCTGGCCGGGATTTCTGGGAGTGGTAGTTGAAGAACATTCGGGAACCCAAGATTGGGAACCATGGATCTAGACTCGAGGACCAAAGGCTGAGAATCTCAAGCTGGCATATGTGGGTTTACCCTCTCTTGCTTTCATCTTCACAACAACCCTTTGAGGTAGGTTATGCTGAAGGATGAAGGTGACCCAGTCAGCTTCATGGCTGAGAAGGAACTTGAAGCTGAATCTCCCAAGAGATTCAGCTTCACACAAGGCTCTGTGGCACCCCCAAACAGTAGCATCTGGTGACTCCAGTTCTGCGGGAGTTGTGAATCCATTCCAGATGTTATTCAACACTGTACAGTAGCTATTCAACATTATGGGCCCTATCTCCCCCGCCCCAAATGGTCCAGAACTTTGAGTAACTTCTATAAAGTGCAGATGAAAACCTGGAGTGGAGTCACAGCACACTGGAAACTGGAGTCCCCAGCCATCTTTGCCCCGAGACATTGGCCTCAAACTTCCGTCAGCCCTAACTCGGATGGATGCTTCAGTCCAACAATATCAGAAGGGCCATCAGATCCTCAAGCCTGCCAACGTTCATTCATTAATTCATTTATAGAATTAATTAGAAAGGTCCCTGATATCAGATTACATTCATGGTCCACATAAGCCTGGATTATTTTACATAGATGGAGTCCTGAAGTCTGCTTGTGGGCTTTTCAAAGACTTATCTGGAGAAACAGAATGCCCATACTAGAGGAACAGTTCTGATTCGACATGGCGGTCCTTAAGCCTTATATTTCGCATCAGAACATAGTCTGGGAATGTTCCGTCATGGGGACTACAACTCCCAGAATCCCCCAGCTAGCATCCCCTCCAGCCACCCTGTCTCACCTCAATAAGCTCTCCCAGGTCTTCAGGAGGAACACACTGGTGGGTTTTTAAGAACTGCTCCAGGTAGGCTTGGATTTTCACCTGCTGCTGGATTTCGTAGGGTTGCTCCAGCTGGCGGAAGACAAACGCACCTGTGACCAGGTAAACCAGGACCACGGAAAAAAGGGCCAAGACAGTGGTTCGGCGCATCACAGCACTGTGTTCTGGTGTCCTCGGGCTGAGAATGGATTCCTTAGATGGGTAGCAGACTACCGGCATGGAGTCATGGTGGTCAGGAGGGCAGATGGCCGGAGGCATAGGTAGAGGGGGATAATTCACTGCAAGATGGTACAGAGAAGAGGCAGTGTGTGAACACATACCCTTGTCATCCTTCTGAATTCCCAGTTACTAAAGTTCAGGGTCCAAAGCCAATACGGAGTAAGGTTATAATGGGTTTAAAAAAGCCAATTGGGAGTGAGGTCACGATGGATGAAAAATGCACACGACTGATTCATTTGTAAAATTCGCTGTTGCTGGAACCACTTGGGTTTTAAAAAGACAAATTTATATGGAGTACAACCCATCATGGAACAAAGAGCCAAAAGGGAAGAATGGAACTTCCATAGTCAAAGGCACTTTGCCTGTAAAACACCAGAAAGAAGAGACAGAGGATGTCTGTTGTATACATGCCTTGTGTATAGAATCAGAGAATAATGAAGTTGAAAGGCCATCAAGTCCAACCCCCTGCTCAGTGCAGGAATCCAAATCAGAGGATATCTGCCAGGTGGTTGTCTAAGTTTCTCTTAAATGCCTCCAGTGTTGGAACACTCACTGCCTCTCGAGGTACTTGATTCTATTGTCGTACTGCTCTAACAGTTAAGAAGTTTTCCCTGATATTCAACCGAAATCTGGCTTTTGGCTGGTTCCTTTTTGAAGCAAGATGTTCAACTGAATGGAATCTTAATCTGACCCAGAAGGATAGGTAAAACCTGGGAGAAGTTACATTTGGGGGGGGGGGGGGGGATTTAAATTTCTCAGCCAGCCTGATGGCTAAAAAAAATGACGTCCCCAAATTCTGAAATAAGGCTTATGATGGGAATCCATTATCCCAACACCATAAACAAGACCTCTCCTGAGATTGTCCTGTTGTCTTGAGCTAATCTTGTGTACTCCATTAGCTATGATATTTCTTAACCTTTTAAAAATGGCCGTACGATTTCATATTGAACAGTTGCATCGCTAAGCATTCCTTTAAAGACAAATACAAAGGACAGCGGCTGTTCAGACAGGATCGTTTCCTTCTTGCTCTGATAACATCTTTCCTCCTACAAAGTCCAGTACAATCTGAACCTTATTCCTCTCTCTGTTTTTTTCTAGCTAGGAATGCAAGCTTTCCTCTCCCGATCCGTGAATTTTGAAGACAAGGATGGGTGGGGGGAAAGAACAGAACAACACGAAGACCCCCATTTTCTCCAGTTAGGGTGCCCTCTGGGGCAGACGCAGGGACAGGAACCTGGGTCCCCCTTTTGCAAGCTGTAACGGTCTTCTCTCCCCAAAGACCATGGAGCCCTGAATCTAAAATTGCTCCATTACCCTTTCCCACAATTTATTCCTGATCTGCTGGCACAGGAAAACCCATCCAGCTCCTACAATTCCCATTAAACGTTTCGGTGTGCGGGTTAGTGCTGGGATTGGGTAGGTTGAACCACCCCCTCTTCTCCGTTGTTTTTTTTCAGATGGCAAACCAGTGCCTATATTCCAGCTCCGTTTGCCTCTCCCCACCCTCCAAAAACACACCCCGCCCATCAGAGCGACTGGGTCAGAGAACGACCTTCGGAGAAAAATCATGGCCCAAAATATTAAAGGCAAGAAATGCTTAAACACAGAGAGAGAGAGAATGGAAAAATCTTCTGTTCTGGATTCTCTGGCTGTTTCTCATGGCCCAGGATGCAATCAAATTATTTATTTACCTAGGAGTAAGCATCCTCAGATTCTATTAAACTTAGTTCTGAGTAACTGGGCATTGCCATAGTTATGGCAACTCCATAGCCTTATGCTAACACCTTTTATCACTCTTTTCTTTAAAAACATGGTTTTTAGCAGAGATGTTGGGAAGTCTTTGGGTCCAAGACCTGGATCCCAAACCCCCATGTCTGAGTCCCTATTAAAAACAAGCTCCCCCCTGAAAAAAAATAGAGGGAGCAGGTGGGTTCCAAAATGCAAGTCGAGTCGGAGTCAAGTAACTGGTGTGATTTAAGTTCGACTTGACAGTGTGTCCCGCGAGTCCCCATTCCTGGTTTTTAGAAGGAAAAGGAAGATGCCGATGTACATTAAGCATAATATGCTTGCAACACATAAAAAGAGCAAACTTGACACTCTGTCTGTCACAGAGACATCTGGTGGCCAGGTCCTAATTTTTGCCTTCTTATTGGCTGGATAGCTCCGTGGTTTAGGCATCTGGCTGTGGAGCCGGAGGTTGGGAGTTCGAATCCCCCCACTGAGAGAAGAGCCAGCCTGGGTAGCCTTGGGCAAGCTGCACCGTCCCACAGCGCCCCTAGAGGAAGGGAAGGGTAAAGCACTTCTGAGTAATCTCTACCTGAGACACCCTGAAAAGGATTGCGGTAAGTCAGAATTGACTTGACGGCACACACACACACAGAGAGGGATTTAGAAACTGGCACTCCCAGACCCACCCAGGGCGGGTATGGGTCTGTATACCCATTGTCTCTCTACCCTTTACCCCTTAGCCCGAGTCATGGGCAGAATGGGGGCAAAAATGGAAACAGGCGGAAATGGAAGAATAGAGAACGTACGATGCCCGTGATCAGAAAACACGCCACCTTGGAACAGGGCAAATTCAGCTGGGAAGGAAAAGACCCTTAAAAAATGGTTACCCAAGAGTCAGGGAAGAAAACTCTTTCTTGATGCTTGGGTAAGTCTCAGGGGGCTGAAAGCTTAGATCCGGATCGCAGCACCCACCCCTAATAATGCACTCACCTTCAAGGCTGTGATGGATTACAGAGCCGACATTTCCATTAGACAACGGGGTCCCTTTGCCTGAGAGATCTGGAGAGATTATTTTTGGGGTGGGGGCTTTGCTTTTAAACCTCCCAGCGCCTCCCAGCACGGTGCGGCTGGGAGGAGCAGTGACTCAGAAGCAGCCGCCTGTGATTGCATGGGCCCCCCGCCAACCCCCGAGATCCGAGGATGATTCCAATTAACTGAAGACAATTCAATTAAAGGCTACCCTCTCTCCCAGACCAACTCTCCTGGCATTTGCCACAAACCACAAGAGAAGAGAAAGTGCTCCCCTGAACACTCTCCCACCCCCCCACCCCACCGAACTTTCTGGGCACCTTTCCACTCCCCTGATCTACTTATCCCTGGACGTGGGGGGGCATTTAAGCCAAGAGAAGACTCTTTGCTTGGAAACAGACCAGCAGGTGGCTTGCTCTGAAAGGGGATGACGAGTCCTGACATTTCCTAAACCATTAAAATAAAAGGCAGAACTCCTAGTGCGAACTATGTTTCTGACCTAGCAAGCTTCTGAGTCAGACAGAGTTCTTATTTCGTCAGAAAGGTCTGTTTTAAAGGCCTAAAGCTTATTTTTTTGGCAGAACCTGCTGTATAAAACTGGTGGCTCTCTGCCCTGCCTGTTCACTCTGCACCTGGAGACTGGTCCTTTTTGCACCTTATCTCAAGAGGAGTTCTGTGCAATATGGAAGACTGTCACGGCAGGCTCACCTTTGGTGCAACTTAAGTTCCTAAGCCTCTTGAATCGTCTACATCTTAGGGCCGGTCGCACGCAAGCCATCACACTATGTTTTCCTTCATGCACGCAGAATGTCCATGGTATATCCCTTATTTACATCTTTCTTCTCCTCTCATCCTATGTGCTCCTGTATATATAATACGTATGTCCCATACACACATTCTTGCTGCCTGTGGCTCAGGGTGAACGGATGTTTTCCCAAATCTCTCACACATCTGGAAACATCAGTGATCCTCACACAAGCGCAAATGGCCCCACAACAACATTTTGCCACAGCATAACAGTTCTCACTGTGTGCGTTATATTATCTTGCCTGTATGAAGAAGCAACTTACTCATGGAGCAGCTATATAGTAAATATGAGGCAAAAGTATCATGTGTCTATTCTCCCAATACTCTTTGAAGATTTATATATGACCCTAAACCGTTTTACATGCTTATTCTATTTTATTTTCTCTCACACAATTCTTCCCATTCTGTGTCTCCCTCCCTATCGCACACGCTCCCCATTTGAGACCCACACACAGAGTCCGGCTTTTGTTTGTGTTTGCTTTCTCATAAACACATTTGTGCGCATGAACTCACACAGAATTTCCCATGAAAAAACCCCAAACACTTGTGTATTTTCTTCTTTTGTGTGTGTGTCTCTCTCTCACACAAACACTCAGGTGTCTTTCCCACTTCCCCTCAGGTCCCACATTTTGATAAATAATCACGTCACCCTAAGATTCATGCACTCACATGCGCATGGTGTCACATACTCTCATCATATATAAAAAACACACACCGGCGTGCGCTCTCTTTCTCACACATTTCACACACAGTTGGGCTTTCCTTACCCTTTTTTGCCTATTTCTACATCTATGGTGTCTCTCCGGATGTGTGAGAGAAAGACAGCTTAGCTCTAATCGAAAACACACTTGCGCGTCCCACCTTGTTACACAAGCAGGTCTACCTCACATACACAAGACGAACCTTGAATGCAACATACCTGACATCTCTGCCCGCACACACACACTTTCTATCCCATCCCACAGCTGTGCCTCCCACACAAACGGAAGTCAGCCCATGCATTCACTCACTCACACACACACACACTTTTGTCAACCCTATCCCACCACACGCAGACAGAGACACACATTTAAGCATCCCACTGCCCTTTTCACTGTCCCTTACACCTCCATGGTCTGTCCCACTGCAATCCCCCCACTAGGCTGCATTGTCTTGCAGTGTCACTCTTTCCCGGCTCATGTGCACACACACACACGGCTCATTTTTCCCCCCTTGCTCATGACACATCCTGTCGGTGCAATTCAGACCCTTTCTTGGTGTGATCAACAGAGAGAAAGAAAAACCCAGAAAGAAAACAGACTTACCCCGAGCTCGGCAACCCTACTAAGAGAGAGAGGAATGTTTTCCCAATCAACCCCATTGTCTCGGCTCATCTTTTTCCAGCCCCCTCTTCTCTTCAACACACTTTTAATGCTGTCTCACCCTCCCCGGCCATGCTCCTGCTTGATGGCTGAGAAGGGCCAAAAGGCACATCTCTGCCCCCCCTTCCCCACCCATGCTCAGAGGCTTTTCCCCTCCACCCGCTCCCCACAGACACACCATCCTTTCCAGACAATGCACCACAGACCAGCATCTCCCGCCCCCCATGCTCCCTTGCCAAGGATGCAGAGCCCAAGGGGAGGGGGGCAGTGATGCCTAATGGGCAGGGGGCTTAAGAGAAAGCAGTCGACGGGGGGGGGGGAGGCGAGGACCAGGGCTGGGACCCGCCCCAGCATCCCTGCATCGACTCACTCTTCTCTGCAGCGGCTCCTCCCTTTGCTGATGCTCTTGGCTGGACCCAGACAGGTGAAGCCTCCCCCCACAGACACACACTTTCCACAGCAGCCCCCCTCAAGCTCACCCCCACACATACACCTTCAGTCAGCCTGAACCCGCCTCCCCAGCTCTCTTTTTCCCCCTCTCCCCACAAAAGACAGCTCAGCCTACGCTGCCCTGGCAACCAGACAGAATTGAGACCCAGAGGGGGAGACCATGTGGACGCGCAAGCGAGGTGGCGTGGGTTTAACCCTTTGGGGGAAACAGCCAGGGGGAAATCCGGGCAGAGACAGGATGGGGGGTAGGGGGGAATCGGTTGGCTGAATTCGCATTTGGGGGAACAAGTTGTCTCAGGATAAGAATCATCTCCATCAAGGGAAAAATGGAGGGGTGAGGACACTTTGCCAGTGAAAAATTAAGTGGCATATTTCAGATTTTTTTTAAATGCCCCCCCCCCAAAAAAAACCAGCTTGCCAAAACATTCCAGGATGAGTTGGACTTCAGCTCCCATCATCCCCCGCCAGCGAACTGCATCTCGAGGGTGCACGTTGGGAAAGGCAGACTTACATTAATTAGAGGGGGAGGAATTATTTAATTTGGGGAGGGGGAATAAATTATTTTGTGAAGGCGGAGCAGGCCATAGACATTATTGCTATTAAGCTTCTTGAGGAAGGGGAGTTTTATTTAACCACATGGGTGTAAGCAGAAGGGAAGGGGTGGAAACACAGAATGCCCTTTTGGGAGGGAGAAAATGTGGGAAGGAAACAGGGTCCTTGAAGAGCTGAGACACACACATACACCCTGGTGTGGAAAGCTAAATCTTCCGGTGACATGTAAGTACTGCTCTTATTATTATGACTATTAATTGCACTATTAAATGTTGAAGCTGAAGCTGTCCTACTTTTGACACATCATGAGAAGGCAAGAGTCAGTGGAAAGGCCAATAAGGCTGGGAAAAGTTGAAAGCAGCAGGAAAAGAGGAAGACCAAATACGAGATGGACCGACTCCCTAAAGGAAGCCACAGGCTTTTGTTTACAGAAGCTAAGCAGGGCTGTCGAGGAGAGAAAATTTTGGAGATCGCTCATTCATAAGGTTGCCATAAGTCAGAGGTGATGTGAGAGCACAGGACGACAACCATTATTTGCACCTTTCCTCCAATCAGCTCTTCTTCCCTGATTTCATCAGCACAACCACCCTGTGAGGTCAGTCACGTTGAGGGACCCTGACTGGCCCCAGACGACTCAGAGAAAAGTGGTTCGAGTGTCACACCAGGATTTTGGGAGAGCTGCTTCTAGTCCTCAGTGAGGCATTAAATACACACAGAGTGACCCTCAGCCTCTTTGCCTGACCTGACCTCCCAGGATTGGCTGTGAGGATTCAAGAAGGGACGCAGGAGGAGAGCCACGGATGTTACTCTGTGCATTTTTAAGGAAAGGCAGGATGTAAAGATGAAACGAAATCTGTTTAACTTAATATGTTGCTTTCCTAAATCAAGACACAAAAGGAGGGACAGATCAGGGTGGGGGAAATGTGAATTTGCACCTGGGAGCAAAAAATTAAGGGCAACCCTCCCTTTTTTTCTGGATGGTGACGTAATTCAAATGCAATACTCACCTGTTCAGCTCGGCTCCTGTGTAATTGCTTGGAAAAGTTACTTTTTTTGGACTCTCTGTCCCAGAATTCCAAGCCAGCATGGCCCAAGGGTGACAGTTCCCCCCCTCTACAATAAAAGCCCTATTCTTTTCTTAAAGAAGGTGCTTTCCGCAGACTGATGGAAACCTGATTTTTAAAAAATTGAGACATTCCCGTGGATCCTGGGTCTCACAGGACAACCCCACCTGTGTGTTTGGTTCACCTAGGCACCCTTTAGCTCGCCTGGGTTTTGCCCCGTTTTAATCCGCACCAGTAGAAAAACGATCTTTAAACAGAACCAGGCGCCAGGTAACACAGGATTCTTTTCAGGGTCCTGTTTATTGTTGACAGAACGGGGGGGGGGGAGAGGAAGAAGGGGAGCAGGGAGGACCCCCACCTCAGCCATGTGTTCTTTTTGCCATTGGTTAACCGGGAGAAAAATAGAGAGAAACCCACTACCGCTCTGGGATCCAAGACTGGCTGTTCTACAGTCACGGCCACTGTGAAAAGATCTTCTCCACCAACGATGGGGAAGGGATGGCAAATTTTGGGAGGGCAGATTCCCCCTTTAAAACGTCCACTCCCTTTTTTGCCAGTCTCTCCCAATCAAGGTCTCTCTCATCCCCCTCCTTCATTTTTTTAAAAACAAGTCAGATTATACTCATAGGAAGGAGGAGGGTTTGGGCCAGAATACTGTCTTCGGCTCAGGAACGCTTCTTTCTTCATCATCATCTTTCACAGATCTCTGGCAGTGACCTGGGATGATCCCGGTCCTAGAGAGAGAAATGCATTTTCAACTGGAGAGATGAATGTTTTTTCTTCCCAATCAGGGTTTTGATGTTGTTGTTTTTTAGGGGTGGGAGGAACAGCAAAGAAGGAAAGCCCCGGCAGACTCTTTGTGCGTGTGTTGCTAACGGCCATTAAACTTCTCAATGGTTGGCCGCAGATATCCCGGCACAGATTGTTTTTAAAAATCCAAGACGAAGCCGACGACACATCAAAAAAACAGCTTACACTGGAGAAATTGGGAAATCTGAGCTAGGCAGAAAGAAGATTAGAGAGAAAGCAAAGGTTATATTCTGGAGGCAAAAATATTGAAACTGAGATGGGCCTACGTTGGGCACATGGTGAGAAAGCAAGATTTCTAGAGAAAAGACAATAAGGTTGGGAAAGATTGAAGGCAGCAGGAAAAGAGGAAGATCAAACGTGAGATGGACTGACTCCCTCGAGGAAGCCACGGGCTTGAGTTTGGAGTTGCTGAGCAAGGCCGTTTAGGACAGGACTTCCTGGAGAGAGCTCGTTCATGGGGATGGCCTAGGTTGGAGGCAACTTGATGGCACATCACAACAATAACATTCCCATTGAGCTTTGAATCTCACGGGTTGACTTTGGGCCCGTCACTCACTCTCTTTCACCCTGACCTACCTCACAGGGGTGTTGCTGCTGTGAGGATAAAGCCGGAAGGAGGAAAACCATGTACGTGGCTTTGAGACTATTGGAGAAAAGCCGGGGGGAGGCACTCAATAAATAATACAAAAATAAAAGGAGAGAGAGCTACATTGTCAGTGTGATTCAAAAAGATTTTGACAATTATGCCTTTTTAAAAAAACTCTAGGCTGGTACTGCCATCTCCAGAAACTGCTCTCCAGGATTTCTGAGAGAGAAAACTCTTTGACATCACCAAATACCTGGTCAAATACCAGGAGATGTCAGGAACTGAACCCACAACCTATAGGTGAAGCAGTATACCTACCTCTGAGCTACACTTCCCTTCCTGCATCTCCCTGCTCCCTTTTCTTTTACTTGAAAAAAAAGAAGGGGGTTATTATTATTATTATTATTAATTCGTGGGAAGATTTCTATGACATGTCATATTTTTTCCTGCAACTTGTTTGAGCTTATGGGTGGGTTCGAACCTGTTTAGGAGTAATCCAGTGAGAAAGGTCAGATTACTCATCAACATGTTTGAACTTGCTTAGGGGTTCAAATATAGGTTGCAGAGAAAATGTGAAATGTCATAAAAATCCTTTATTATTATTATTATTATTAAAAAACACCAGGCACAGTCAATCAAAACTATAAAAACATTGACTGGTATTATATAACAGATAAAAGTTTTAACCAAAAACCTAAGTGTCTGTTAAATATCGGTGCAGTATGTACGCTGTTCCTAATATTGCCATTTTTTGTAGGGTGTGATTTCTGAGATCTGCAACTGCTTATAGTACTGTATAGTACTGTATGAAATTTCTTGATATTGTTCCCAAAGCCCCGTTGACTACGGGAACCACTGGCATGTGTTTCATCCACAAGAGAGAGGTTTCGATTATCAGGTCTCTGTACTTTGTTAGTTTTTCCAATTCTTTATTTTCAACTCTGGCATCCCCGGGAATTGCAGTGTCAATGATCCAGATGTTTCTTTGTTCTATTACTACTGTGTCTGGTGTGTTATGTTCAAGGTGTCTGTCCGTTTGGATCTGGAAATCCCACAAGATCTTGACTTCCTCATTTTCTGACACCTTCTCTACTTGATGTTCCCACGGGTTTTTGGAGGCTGGCAAGTTACATTTTTTTGCATAACGACCAATACACTAATGCATTATTATTATTATCATCATTATTATCAATCACCTGGTGAGCTGGGTTTTCAGACGCCGGCTCCCTCCTCCGCTTCGAGGCCGTCCTCTTCTGGTTCTGCTTTTGGGGCCAGCTGGGCAACGGGGGCGCTTCCCAAAATGCCCCGGCGGAGAACATAAGGGCAGGATGGCCCGGAAGGGATGTCAGCAAATCCTGCAGGGGAAGAGTGTGTGAATCTGAATGAGCTGCATAGATTTCCTCCGAGGTTTTTTTCCCCTAGGGGAAAACATTTCCTAGGCATGCTTTTTGAAAAGGATTCTAGAACCCGGATTCTTAACTTGGAAGTCCCCGCAATCATGCAGCCAACATGCCTGAGTCCCAGCACTTCAGAGGATCTACAGAATACCCTCTTCTGCTCACTCCCATTTCACTTGTTGAAAAACAGCCCTGGCAATTGCTGTGTGTTTGGGAGAGAAGTGGTTAGTAGTTCTTTAATAGTAAGAAGAACTTGGCATCCTTTCTCCTGCTGGCAACATGGGCGTGATCTTGTGCAGCAGTATTGAGCCATTTCCTGGCTTTTTGAATTGCAGGGACAGAAAAGCATCATTTCCCACATTCATAAACCAGAGGGGTTTTTTTTTTTAAAGAATTGAATAGAAATAAAAAGCATATGTTCCCCAGTTAGTTCTATGTTCACCGCCAGATGGAAGGACAGATCCTAGAGATCTGGGGGGTGCTTCAGATGGTTGTTCCTAGAACTCAGAAACACCCTCCAACTCTCCCTCCAAAAAAAATCAAATAAAAAAAAAGTAACTGAAAAAGCCCCGTTGTGAACGTAAGAAATCTCACTGGTAAAAGAAAAGGAAGATTTTGTTCTAAATTGAGCAAGAAAAGCTGCTGTGACAGTCATATTTATATTTGCAAAGTCTGTAAGGACGTCCAGGAGCCAGAAATGGGAAAGGTTATTCCTGCAGACTACAACCCCTAGCATCCTCCAGCCAGCACAGCAGGGGATTCTGGAAGTTGTAGTCCAAAAAGCACCTGTTCCAAGTTCAGTCCTGAACCTGCTGGACGGGTCACCTGTTTTCTCCACCTACCTTTCATGACCACTTCAGGAAGCCCATAAGGCTCATATTGGGTGTCATCAAAGGCCACCGAGACACGCTCCCGGCGCCGATGCTGGACACCTGCCTCGGGTCCCTCCGTCTGGGTCTGGACATCTCGTTGGCTCTCCTGGATAAGGCGTGCCACCTTCTGGGAAGCTTGGAGAACTGCAAGACACAGAAGCCATTAGTAAGAAGAACGCAAGAGATCACAGAAACCGGGGTGACCATATTTTGCCTTGGTGCATCAAAAGGGACGTGCAAATGTTTATTATTGACTCTATTTATTTAAAGGCATTTCCCTTGGTGACACAGATCAGAAGGTGGTTTGCAAAGGGAAATGCCTTTAAATAAGTTGAAAAGTTGAAAATCAAAAGTTGAAAATCAAAACTTGGTGCAAAGCCACGGCGCTAATTGAGAGGAACAGCAAAAAGGACCTGCAAATTTTACCTCCGTCACAAACTTAAGCTGCTACGGCTCAGCCTTAGCTTTCCCTGCCTTCAAGTCGGCGGAAAACATGGGCCTGCCTTGCAGGGCCGTCGTAAAGGCTGCTTAAGAAACACCCTCAAGCAGGCGCTTTCAAACACTTGAAATGCAAAATGCTCTTTATTATTACCACTATATGCAGCAAAATGTTGCAGTACAGAGTGGTGGTTCAGAATTCCAGGCGCTCCACTCCATTCTTCACGCAGGCGCACAAAGGCATGCGCACATGCACAGAGATTTCTGGGTGCCCCCAACAGTCCATGGCCATTCCATAGCCCCTGAGCATGTTCAATTTTCTTGGGGTTATTTTAAAGCCTACATTTTTGCTACACAATAAATGGCACCCACAACCTGAACATCTGAACTACTGTACAGGTTTGTTTGTTTGTTTGTTTTATTAGAAAGAAACATGGATAGATGCTGCCCTGGACTCTATGCCACAAACGACAATTCTGTGCCCACCAAAGGCACAGATCTTTTCCCTTCAGAAGGAAGTGAGTGGCCTTCTCTTTCCCCTCCACCTCAATGAGGACTAGGCTCATGAAACCCAATGTCTTAGAGAACGGCACCTCTTCTCTGTTCACATTCCACTTGTCTGATTCTTTTATGCATCACCTTACCATTGCCAGCCGTGGCTTCTCCGTGGAGCCTTGAAGATATGGAGCAGGAATCAAGGTTCCCCTTTTCCACAATCATTGCCTCCCAGTGTATCAGTTCATTCCGAAGGGCCTGGTTTTCTCGAAGGAGTTGGGCCAGAAAAGTCTCCAGCTACAGACAAAGAATTAGAGCAGAGTGCAAGTAACTTGTCCATGAATACGAGCATATTCAACTAACCAGTAAAAGCAATCATCTCTCAGAGCTTATCAGACCATTAGATGGTCTATATAGATACATGTGAGACTGCCAAAGAGATGTTAAACACTCTGGACAGATCGGGGTGAAAAATGCTTTTGGTTCTCCGGCAACCAGTCATTCTGATTAATCAGTAACAAACATAGGAAACGTTTTACACACACACACACACATATATGGGAGAACGATGCCTCCCAGTATACTTGTCGCCCAGCTGATTACGTTATTATGGAAAAATCTACTTTTTTTAAAAAAGTCACTTTTTCCATCTTTAGCTAGGACTTTACACAGTCACTGATTTTGAAATTAATTCCTGGACCAATCCATTGAGCTAATGACCTAACCCTCTAATGGGAACCAAGTGGGGACTGACTTGGCAATAAAAGGAAACCTGAAGATTATGAGACATTCTGGAAATTAAAAGTGGACATAAATATTTATTTACTGCATGCCTTCCTCCTCTAATATAAAAAAAAAAGAACTTTAGCTATTCCGTGCCAAATATCTTTACCATCACAAGGCTTGGAAATACTTTCTTGAAAGAGTTCTTAAATTCCCAAGACCCCAGGCAAAAAGCCTTACTTCTGCCTGCTCATGATTCTCTTTCTGCGCGCGTGCGGCCAGGCCATTGTGCGCAATGCTGGCTTTGTCGTCTTGGGCGAGCGTGGCCTCGCCATCCCTGGGTAACCCGGGGGCAGTTTTGGAGCCGACACGACGCAGTTCTTCCTCCTTTTGCTCCAACAACACCCGCAGGCTTTGCTTCTCCCCGTTGGCCACGTCCAAGGCCTTTTTGGTGTCCTCCAGCTCTTGGCGCAGGCTGTTCACGAGCCGTTCCTTCTCCTCGGCGTCAGCCACCAACTCCTCCACGTGGCGGCTTTGGGCCTCTAAGGCTTGAGCCAACCGTTCCGTCTGCAGCCCTAACGTGGCCTGCAAGGTTTGGAGCTTCTGCTGGACCAGACAGGCTTGGGCTTCTGCTTCGGCTTTGCCGGCGGCTAAAGTCCGGATGGTCTCATGCCAGCCCTCCGTGGTCTCCCCAGGCTCAGGTTTTCCTTCAACATGAGCTTCATCTTGGGTCAAAGCTTGGGTCTGGTTTAGATCCTCAGCTTCTGCTACACAAGGCGTCTCCTCCTTGGTCCGCCCTGCAGGGGTGACAGGTGTTCCCATTTCTGGTTCAGCCTCTTCTGGACCTTGTTGCTCCGTTTGAGCCTCCAGCACCTTCTCCTCTCCTGACCCGAGCTCTCCTCTCTTCCCCGTGACTTCCCTCCCCTCCAAAGCCTGTGGTTTCTTCCCAGTCTGGTGACGAGAAGCATCTTTTTTCCTCTGCCACGATGCCACTCTCAGTCCCAACAGTGGCATCTGCCTCTCTTGAACCCAGGCCCGGGTCCTCTGCTGTTGCCAGCAGGTCTCCAGGAGGTTTTTGCGCTGGCTCTCTGAGGCCTCCAGGCGCCGGCGGAGGGTCAGCACTTCCAGTCTGAGCGCCTGCAGCTCCTCCGGGCTTTGCTCGGTACTCGGGACCTTGGGGCTCTGAAACGCCAAGCCTGAGGAAAGAGAGAGGAGAAAGGCTGAGGGAATCACCAAGTATCTTTTGGAGCAGAAGCCGTGGGTCACCCCACACCGACGGCCAGAGGAGACAAGCAGTAGGGGACTCGTGCACTCCTGCAGGCTCCGCATTGAAGCCCCGGCTTTGGCCGCCGGATTAGACAGGCCTTAAGCCTGGCCGCACAGCCCTCCCATCGGCCTTCCGATCATGGGTTTTTCATACATACTGTTAATTTTTAAAAAAATGATGTTATGATTCTATTGTAATGATTTATTTTATTTTTGCAATGGCTAGAAAGCTTGCGAATAAGGAAACACACATAAGAAACAAATTTTTTAAAAAAACACCACCACCATTCTGCAGTCTAGAATGACACTGCATGCCACAAAACAAGTTTCTAGCCCTCATGGGTTTATGGGCGTAAGTTTAAACGTCGTGAGTCCATGGGAGCTGTGGAATCATTAGAGTTTGGAATTTGGCTCGATTTTGCTGTGGAATCACAAAGAGAAACAGACAGAAACCCATCTCACCTTTCTGTCTGGTGGCAGAACCTCGTTTTTCGGCCAGCTGTTCCAAGCGGGAGGAGCTGACACTCCGTCGGGCGCTGCCAGAGGACATCCTCTCTGTCCCCACAAGGCCCTGATCCAGAAATTGGGAGGAGAATACAAAATAGGTTCAGCATCTGGGACAGCTTCTTTGAAGTTTGGAGTAAAAGACAGAGCGCATTCACTATCTCTCCGTCTCCCCTCACTAAACAGGAAGTCATCAGCTTCTGGACAGACCCGCTGCTGGAAGGGACCCTCTGGATCACCAAGTCCAGGCCCCTGTCAAGGAGGCCCAGTGGGGGGATTTGAACTCAGAACGTCTGGATCCGTAGCCAGACACCTATAAACAACTGAGCTGTCCAGCAGTTCTGTTCCACCAAATTACCACACAGGCTTCAATGGAAAAATGGTTGACCACATCCTGGGGTAGAATATTGGGGAATCCTACCACCCACCTTCTCTTGCTCCCTGCTTCGGCGTAAACACCCCACATCCTCTAACAGCCGCCTTCCTCGGCCATCCTGAGTCCCGGCCGGCTAGAGGACAAAGCATCAAATTATAGGGGAAAAAGGACATTAAATGCCAGCTCTAAATCTTGAAATGCTTTAATCTGAACGACAGGCAGTCAATGCTATCCTTTGCCCCGTCTTGGAGAGCTGATATTACTCTAAATGAGGAAGGAATAGGAGGTAAGCAGAAGGGCACTTAGCTTGGCATGCCAAAGCGGGGTGCTGCCCCACCTTAGAGAGAGAGCTATAACTAGCCATGTTGATGGCTTCCCTGCCCTATTCATTAAACTACTGCAGAGTTTTGGATTTCTGGTTCAATTCCTCTAGCTGTGCACTAGAAGTGCAGGCAAGAACAGAGCAGAATAGCTTCAAGCTCCCCAGATTAGTCCACCCCTTTTTTTCTCATTTACTGGCACTTAGAATCTCAACAACTCCCTCTGAGACATTAGGAGGAGAAAGAACAAAAACATTTCTTTACTTACAGATTAACAGATCAAACAGCAAAGTGACAAACATGACTGCTTTTCAACAACAGACTTCAACGTAAGCTTGCGTTGACACGAGAGTAGCAAACACAGAGAGAAGATAGAGGAAGGGGAACAAACGCAAGCGTCTGAGTGTACGGCAACCCTATTTTCCCCCCACACTGAGGCTGCTGGGGATACAGGAAATCGAAAGCAAAGTGTTCAGATGCTGAGATCAAGGTCATTTCTATTGTTGTGTTCCTCGTTAGGAGGTACATAGGAAAAGGACAGACAGCAAATAAATCTGACCGGGGGTGGGGAGTGGGGAAGCAACTTATTTGCAGTGTGATGGGGGGAAATCACTCTACAGATACCACGGACCAACAGAAAGAACAACAAAAAAGGTTCTTGTTAAACTCTAGGTGGAATTCTCACTAGAAGGTAAAACGAGGCTGTCCTATTTCAGGCATATCTTGAGCAGATGAGACCCCACCGGAAAAGACAATAACTCTGGCAAAAACGGAAGGCAGTAGGAAAAGAGGAAGGCCAAAGGTAAGAGGGACCAAACCCATAAAGGAACCCACAGCTTTTAGCTTGCTGTAGATGATCAGGGATGGGGCACATGTGTCCTCCAGATGACAGCATGGCCTGTGGTCATGGGCTATATTGCAGCTGCAATGCAAAAAATTGAGGAGCAAAGGTTTTTAGGTCCTGGGTAGCTCAGTGGTTTTTAGCTCTGGCTAAGAGGTTGCGAGTTCGATTCCCCCACTGGGCCTCCTTGACAGGGGCAGGGACTCGATGATCCATAGGGTCCCTTCCAACTGTGCAATTCTGAGATCGTCGTCGTCGTCATCATCATCATCTAGGCCAGGAGAGGAACATTTCAGGCCGGTGGTCCCATCAACGGTGCAGCCAACGAAGCGGTCCTCAGATTTGCAACAAGCTGGATCGGGACGTTTTTGCAGCCAGCATGGCTCACAAACCCCTCCTGACCCGAAACCACAGCTTTTGCCAAGTGCTCTTTGAACTGTTCCCGGGGAAAAGAGCTTGTAAAATTGCACTCTGCTGATGAGCCCATGGCAGCCTCGTTAAAAGGATCTGGCACAGAAATGGGCAACAGGGGGCGAGTGGAAAACATTTGGCTCCCACCCTCAACGGTGCTTCCTGTGAGTAAATAAGGGAGGTGATTAATGGAGCTAACAACCCTGTCTGTTGCCCAGCCATCGTAAAGATGTCAGACAGTGCAAGAGAAATGGGAGTTGCTTTGTCATCAGGATTGGACATCCTGTGCTCCGTGATCCGTTAAGAGCGCCTTCCTTTGCTTTCTCCTTTCCACTCAGTGGTCCCATGACAGTCCCCCTGAGGTGGCTGCAAAGTGCAATTTTAGGATGCATTCGCAGAAGTATAGTCTCCAAATCCCATCAAGTGCTCCCTCCCCTCTGTTCAGCACTGGCTAGGCCTCATCAAGAGCACGGTGTCCCGTTCTGGACACTGCACTTCGAGAAGGATGCTGGGACAAACTGGAGCAAGTTCAGAGGAGGGCGACAAGGATGATCAGGGGACTGGAGGAAAGACTGAAAGATCTGGGCATGTTTAGCCTCGAGAAAGGAAGACGGAGGGGAGATAGGATAGCGTTTTTCAAATATTTGAAAGGAGGGGCAGGATCTGTTCTTGATCATTCCAGAAGGCAGGACAATAATGGGCTCAAGCGACAAGAAGCCAGATTGAGGCTGAAAATCAGGAAAAACCTCTCAACTGTTAGAGCAGTACGACAAGGGAACTCATGACCTTGGGAGGTAGTGAGCGCTCCAGCGCTGGAGGAGCTAAAGAGAAAAGTGGACAACCCTCTTTCAGATCTGCTTTGACTTGGATTTCTGCATTGAGCAGGGGGTTAGACTCGGTGGCTTTATATAGGGCCCTTTCAACTCCATTATTCTATATCCCAATGAGGAACACGTGCAGTCATAGGCATGCCACCCGTTTGCATGCAAGCTTCTTACAACAGGGAGATGAAGACTCCTGTTGCACCTGACAGGCTGACACATTTTACGTGGCATGGCCTTTCATGAACCCACAACCCACGAAAGCTGGCATCAAATAAAGTACAACCATCTGTGGCAGCACACAGCTATGAATCTTGCCCTACCTTAGGGACTTCTGCCAAAGAAATTGAGGCCAAATAAAACTTATTAGACTTTAAGGTCCCACAGGTCTCTTTGCTATTTTGGCTGCAACAAACTGAGCTCCTTCTCCTCACTTCTGGACATGTTTTTTTTTTCCTTCCAGACCGGCATTGGAGCAAAAAATTGCCCCCGTGTCTTTTCATCAAACCAGGAAAAGATGTAATCTGAGTCATCAGGGGGCTGAAAAAAAAATTCCCCTATAAGAAAAACTTAACCAACATTCAGAACTATTTAACTGAGAAAAAATGGAGAATAATAGGTAGAGAAACTGCCAGCGGGGGATAAAACTTCGAATTCTCTGCTTCTATGCAGCCTAAATCTCCATTCAGCTATTGCTTCTCCTGAACAGCTCTAGGGCAAATCTCCTGGGCTCTCTTCTCCCAATTATATAACTGAAGTATTAATTTCCTACTTCACAGGATTGTTTGGGGAGATGTACGAGCTCATTAACATCTGGGCATTCCTCCCCCCCCCCCCCCTTTGCAGTTAAACGATCCAGAGACAAATCTAGCAAAACTTCTCAGACATGGTTAACAGGGCCTTTGAAACAGTGCCGGTTTAAGGTCTTTAACGGAATGGATATCACACCAAAAACAAAAGAACTAACCATGGCTGAAATTCATCTCAAGGACCGTGTCTCCCTTTATGAGCCTGCCCCGGGCATTAAAGTCATCAGGAGAGGCCTTTCTCTTGGTCCTGCCACCTGGCTGCTCCCAGACTGTGGAACTCCCTGCCACTGGAGGCCAGGCTGGCCCCGTCTAAATCTGGCCTGGGTGAGACACTTGCGGGTGCCTTTCCTTGCAATCTTTGTCTCTTGGTTGCAAGACCCCTAGAGTTCTGGGTCCAACAGGGCCCCGTCGATGCCTCTGATGCCCGACCTGTGCAAGGGAGCAAACCGTCAGCCGGGCATTCGGACTGTTTTCTGCCCCACTCACCTCTGCCAGGTCTCCACGGCCACGTTGCTTCTTCCACTGAACCAGCTCCAGGCGGGTCACCTCCACGTGGCCCTGTAAACGCCACAGCTCCTGTTCCTTCTCCTGGAGTCGGCTTTCCGCCTGAGTAAGGGCCAGTCTCAACTCTGAACGGCAGGAGAAGAGTTCCCATCAGCCCTAGCCAGCACAGCCAGGGGTGAAGGAGGATGGGAGATGCAGTCCAGCAACATTCAGAGGGACTCACGCTTCCCGATCCCTGTTCTTAAGGATCACATTTTCTAGGCCAGGGTGGGCCACCTACGGCCCTAAGGACCCAAACGTCCCTCAGCCTCATCGCAAGCAGCCCTCGGCGGGCAGTCAATATAGACTTCTGCCAAGAGCAGGTTTGACCCTTTGTCAACATGCCAGTCACATTTTTTTTTAAAGACTGGCACACTTAGGGAGAGAGTGGTCATACATGGGGTCAAGATTAGCGGCCACTCCCCCCCCCGCCCCAGCCCATTGCCTCTGAATTTCCAAACTACGATGCCTACATGGTCCGTATTCTCTGTCTTCCAGAGTTCTCAGATCCTAAGCATACCAAACAGGGTTCACAGGCAGAATATTAAGGACCTCTGCATTCGTAAAAACAGAAAAGCAAGTTTCTAGTTCTTATGGGATAAGGAGAAGTTTGGAACAACAATAACAAAAGAGAAACCACACAATCCATAAATTGGCTACTGTGGATTATGGACGTTCCCCGGGGAGTTTTCTTCCACACTTCTCAAGACTTGGTTGGGACTGAGGGACTGGCTAACAACTTAAGAATTTCTTAATGTTTTTCAGCCACCGTCTAATGACAGTTTCAGAAGAAGAAACTTATACAAACCAAAACAACTGCCAGCATGAATCAGCACAAAGAAACCAGCAATGGCAGAGCAGGGGGAAAAAATACACCTTATAGGCGACTCGAGCTAGTAAGTCAAGTTGCATAGAATAAAGTTTCCAGTACCTTGGTTATCAGCCTTCAGCTTCTCTCCTGTCAAGGCAAATTCTGATGCCCCCGACTGGGCTCTGTCACCATTTCCCGTGGGATCGGGGCTCTCTCTAGGGCCACCTGCAAAAGCAGCTTCTTCCGACGGCATGTCCTTCATGCAGGGTTCCCCAACTGGAGGGCTGCTGCACTCCGTTTTCTGGAAGGAGAATCAAGATGATGGGAATTTCACGGTGCAGAAACAGCTTTTAAAACCTTAGCCCAATTAAGCAATTAGCAGGCCGAGCATGTGTTTCTTATACTCACAGTTGTTCCAGCTGCAGGGGTTCTGCTGTTATCCGTTTTGGCGTCAACTCCACCTGCAGGACAGAGGGAGACTGGATAGCCACAAGATCTGATTCATTCCTATCAATTTAATCTACCCCACGGTGGCGGTTATGTTCTTATTTGCCTTCCAACCAGAACCAACTTACAGCAACCCTAAATGGGCTTTCAAGGTAATTGAGAAATTTAAGGAGTGGTTTTACCAGCAATACCCCATAGCAGAGCAGAGATTCGAACCCAGGACTCTGTTCCCTCTCTCTATCCACTACCCCACACTGGGCATGGTGGCTATTATAGCAGCCATAAAAACACATAAAACCAGTCTGCTGCAGACGACAGGCCCTGGTTCTTGACTGCTAATAGTGACAATAGCTCCTCCTTCTGTTAAAGCTGCATTTTCTCCTTCTTAAGGACTAGAAATGTGAAAACTGTAAGCAAAAAAAGGAATGGTTGTAGCCAACCGGCAGACAACCGGTTGTCTGCCGGTTGAGAGGAATGAGAGCGGCAACATTTTGATCAAGAGAAATCCACTGCTATGTTTTACCTAATTCTATGCACACTGGTGTATATCTCAAGAATGCTTCTGGACAATTTTTTTTTCTACTTTTATATTGATATTGCAAGTTCTGTGATTTTGCAATGCGCTGTGATTTAATAAGGTTGACTTTTAGCGGCAACTTATTTTACTCCACGAACTGGGAAGTTTCTAATATGGATTATTGTAAAGGCCAGAATCTGACTGCCAATTCACAGTTTGCATAAAAGAAAACATATTCGATCTCGGGGGCAAACTGCTGCTCATGGTTGAGGTGCTGGTTACATTCCTACCTGCGCACACAGTTGGGGGCGCACTCAAGAACACACCCAGCACCTTGTCCGAGAGGAGCTGCACCCCTGTACTCATTTGGGAGGCAGTTAAAAACACTAGCATCTTGTCTCGGCCCTCTCTGAAAATTGGTTGCACCATTGCTTAAGTTTTTAGACTATGTTTTTGCTATTTATGTTGTATACTTCTGTGCAGTTTGTTTTAACGGTCGGTAAACGGCCCAGATAGTGCTCCAGAACTAATAGGGCAGTATATAAATCAAAGCACTAAATGAATGAATGAAGGAGCTGTCGAGATCTGCTATCAAGATTCATGTGATTATGCAAGTGTAAATCAGCAATAGGGTCCGGGCCTGTCTGTTGTCTTTAAATAGTTTTCTAAAAATCTAATCCCCCAAAATCTGATTTCCCGCCCGATGAAGTCGGAGACGCTGCCCTGGACCGTCTTCCTGTGACGGCCGGGTGGCTAATCCACCTCCATCTGCCAAAGCTTCTTATCCCCAGGAGCCAGGCGTGGGAAGGGGTGTCTCTTTGGCTCACCCTGGCCTAAGAAAACCCCAGCTCACCGTTTCCTCTTTGGGCACCTTACCTTCAGCCCATGGCGTGGGAGATCCCCAGCGAGGGGGCAGGAGAACTGTTTGGGATTGAGATTGAAGTTTTTCCAGCTCTACCTGGCACCTTTTGGGGCGGGAGCAGAGAGAAAGAGAGGGAGAGACAAAGATTTAGACTGCTCAAATAATACACCTTCCCACGTTTAAATGTTTCCCTTGTTACGCACTCAATTAGAGATACGGTGTAGTTGACTGTCCCCACCCACCTGGTACCTCTCAGATGTGAGGGACTACAATTCCCAGAATCCACCACCTAACAGAGGCAAGGGATTCTGAGAATGTAAGGCCCACACATCTGGAAGGCACCGGTTTAGGGTAATTGCTAGGAGTCTGGACTCAAAATGCGATGGGATGCGTTTGTAACGCCATCGTCTCTTAGACTAGGCCTACCTTACCAGAGTGGGGGAGATTTTGAACCGAATTCTGCTACTGTTGTGCACATCAGGTAAACGGAACAACATATATATATATCAGTGGGAGCCAGAGGTCGGGAGTTCAATTCCCACACTGTGCCTCTTGCGAAGCGGAGCCAGCCTGGGTGGCCTTGGGCAAGCTGCACAGTCCCAGAAGGGCCTCGAGAAGAAGAGAATGGGAAACCACTTCTGTGTGCTCTGTACCTAGAAAACCCTGGAAAGGGTCACCCTAAGCGAGACCTGACTTGCCAGGACAAGATTATACCGTTTCGCTGGCTGGATAGCTCAGTGGCCTAGGTATTTGCCTGGAGAGCCAGAGGTTGGGAGTTCGATTCCCCCACTGTGACTTCTGGAAGAAGAGCCAGCCTGGGTGGCCTTGGGCAAGCTGCACCGTCCCAGGGCTCCCCCTAGAGGAAGGAAAGGGTAAAGCACTTCTGACTATTCTCTACCTGGAAAACCCTGGAAAGGGTTGCCATAAGTCAGAATCGACTTGTTAGTGCACATGCGCACCCACACACTTTTAAAAACATCATTTCTTTTGTTCCGTAATCAATCACCAAAAGAAATAAATTAATAGGCGGGTAACAAAGACTTCTCTCTTGACTGCTGGAAATTCGACTCGCTCCTTCTGACTTCTGCAATTACGCCGAGCCATGACTCCATGCTTTCTGGGGAGCCTTAAAGGCTTCAGACTTTGCTTATTCTTTTCTTGAAGTCATTCCTCGCATGAGGAGCCGCACGACAGCTCCTGAACCCTGCTTCTGTCGAACGGGTGAATGCGCAGACTGTGAACCACTTCATTCTTTTCTGTCCTCCAACCGCAAATCCCATTCCTGGCACCAGCCATGGAGATGCGTTGATTGGCAGGGCTTTGAACAAAAAGTCCCATCATTCCCCATGAACTGCCTGGGGGATTCTGGGACTTGTAGTCCCCCCACACACACCCCAAAGCTGTAAATTTCTGCCATTTACATCCCCAGCACTTACCGGCGCAGTTCTTCCTCCAGTTCGGCCTGGCGGCGCGTGGCTTGAGCGAGCTGGGCCTCCAGGCAGCTCAGCTGGGCTTCTTTGGCTTGCAACTCCTGGGCCAGGCGCTGTCGAGCCCGATCCACCTGCTCACAAGCCTCCGCCAAGCTCCGGTTCTCCTGAGAGAGCAGGGCCCAGGACGCTTTCTCTTCTTCATGCTGCAAGGTATTGGGGGGGGGGGGGGGAGAGAGAGGTAAACTACTTGAAAAGCAGAGCTGGCCTGCATCCTGCTGTTTTGGGGGCACCCCTCTCTCCGAAATTGTGTGACATGACACCTGCAGATACATCCCATTCCGTAGCCCGGATGTCCACACGAACAAATGACGCAAATACGGCTAATCCTGCATGATTCTGAATTGTTCTTCCATTCCATTTCTCCTTTCTGTGTGTGTGGTGGGGGAAGGAAATAAAAGCACAACACAAGGTACATTTCCAGATTTTTTCCTTATTATCCGGAGGCTGAGAGATTTGCTTTTGAATAGAACCGAGAGATCCTTAAAATGCCACACGTTCGTCTGACAGTGCTTTGATCTGGATTGCAAATCTCCCGCCCTGGGTTCTCTTTCTCTCTCTGCTCCAGCGCTCCCACCGTAAAGATGACCTACCTGGAAGGCCTGTCGTAAGCCTGCCGAACTTAAAGAGCTCAGTCTATGAAACATCTGGAAGCTGCAATAGGTTAAGGGGTGGCCAGAATCCTGTTGCCAATCTGTCTGTAAGTCTTAAGGGCAAATTCCGGCTCAATAATAAGGTGCTGGTGAAGTTCCTGGGCACACCCCACAATCTGGCAGTAAGACTTATGCAATTTCCCTTACATAAATGTAAATCAACAGGATCCGGGCCACTATATTTTATTAGAATTGAGGGAGTGTTGTTTATAAAGGGCCACGGCCTCGTGATATTTCACCTCACTCCCAAACATAGGTTACTTCTTCGTCACAACTTGCCAGAGTTATTAAAAAGGGAATGCTAGAATAAGTCCACCCATCTTGTACAGTTCAGTGGTTTAAGTCTCTGGCTGCGGAGCCAGAGGTTGGGAGTTCGATTCCCCCCTGGGCCTCCTTGAGAGAGGCTGGACTTGATGATCCAAAGGGTCCCTTCCAGCTCTGCCGTTCTAAGATCATTATCATCATCATCCTTTTAGGAAAAGAGACAGAAGGAAAACAGGCATTTCCAAAAAGCTGGTCGAATTAGGGATTGCCTCTCCTCATCTGTGGTCCACTGGGTCTTGTTTTCCTGCTTCCGCCCTCCCGTCCCTTCTTCCTTTGATGCTGTTATCTTTTTAAGATGGTAACCTGGATGGAAAGGTCAGGGACTTTTAAAAAGAATGCTATGAAAGCCAGCCTGAGAATTTTTTTTCCATCCGTAGAGCTGGAAAATATACGGATTTACAGATGTTTATAACGTTTGGGTGACTAGGTCAATACCACCCCATTTAAGGCCAAAGCCACCCAGGGATAGGCCCTTGTGATGCCATAGAGGTGGTGTAGACAAGGGTGGGAAGGGTGAATTCCCACCCCTACGGCTTGTGACTTTGTTGAGTCATAAATTGTTCAAGAAGGCTCGTGAGTCATGATGCTAGTGCTCCACTCCTTGTCTTTGTTTCAGGGGTCCTGCTCAGCTCCAGGAAAGCCCCGGGGCTTCGCCTTGCCAAAAGTTACCTACTCCTGCCCTAAAGCCACTTCGCAGAAAAACAATACTACCACCTCAAATTTTCTCCTCCTCCAGCATTGCTTGGTCTGAGATTTGCCTCTTTGGTTGGAGAAGCACAGCAGTCCCTGGTCGTTTCAAGCGGAGACTTGGCAACCTTACACAGGCTATAAATAAATAAAAGAGCGTCCTACTTTACAAGGATTACGGAGGCAGCATTCACAAAATGGGATTGATCTTGTATATTGTAATTATACGTTTATTTTAATTTATCACACAGACATTTTGATTTATAAACCCGTTTCATTACAAAGTCCGCCTCTTCGATTTACAAACTCACAAGAAATTGGGCTGATGGCTTTCATCTAGCAAGCTCCTATTTCCATAGCCTAATTTTTTCCCCATTCCGTATTGGGGTGTGTGCGCCAGTTACAATCATGCTGGCTTACCTTACAAGATTGTTGTAAGGTTCGATTCTGAAGAAATGGGAGTTCCACAAGCACTTTCTCTAAGTAAGGACAGCTGTTTTTATTTGGGATTCGAACCCAAAGCACTGAGACGTGCCTGGTGGAATTTAAGAACCCCCCACCCCCCCCGGCCCTGGGCAATGCCCCCTCTCTTTCCCCCCTTACCTTCTGCCGTTGCTTGTGCATCAGGGCCTCCAGCGTGTCCAGCTGCACCTGTTTCTGCTGGCGCTCCTTTTGCACCCGCGCCAGCTGCTGCTCCACCTCGGCAATGGCCCGCAAGGCCTGGGGTGGCAAACCCACCTTCCATTCCTCCCCCGGCCAGCTCATGTTGGTCAAGGGCGCCCGGCCGGGCCTCCAACTGTACGGGGTTTATTCATAAGTGCCTTTCCCGTCAGTTCAGCCTCCAGGAACAGATTGTCGGGATTAAAAAAGGCAGCCAGGGCTTATACGGTGTCAGCGCAGAACCGCCCGGGATCCTTCCGGGGCACAGAAGCAGCCGATGGGGGCAGCCGGGGGGGGGGGGGCAAGCCCACGGGCACCGAAGGTGGCCTTGCACAGGACGGTTGGCCCTTCCCTCCCAACTCCTAAAAAGCGGATAGATCTCCAGGAAGGAGCCTCTCTCTCCAGAAGCTCTAGAGAAAATAATTCAAATTATACCCGAATTCAGAATTCGAATCCAGAGCCTGTATCGTCTCTCCCACCCCCACCCCCACCCCCACCCCAAGGCTCTGCCTTCACACCTTCTCTCCCCATTGACTGTAGTCTGGCTTGCATTTCCAACACAGCTCGGTGGCAGCTTAAAAACTAGAATAAAATTGTTCTACTATGAACTTCCAGGAACAAAAGCTTCTGCTATAATCCACTGGCTTGTCTTTAAGGGGCTTGTGGGCCTTTTTCTTTTGACTCTCAACATGGCTCCTCTTCTAAAATCTTTTTCCCTTCACTTATACATCCAGTTTAGATGATCTGTCTCCTCTTTTTCCGTAGGAGAGCATGAATCAGATGGAAAGCGGTTGCTATGCTACAGGAATTCGCATACAAAACGCAAGGGGTCTGGATCCAAAAACAGAAGCCACCGCTATTACGCATGGCCCTGAGTGCCACCAAGCCCCGCCCTCAGCTTCAAGCCCCACCCTTGAGTTTCGAAGCCCCACCCTCAGCACCCGAGGGTGGAGCTTCAAACCAACATGGCCCCAAGTCTCCAAAAATCCCTTACCCCCTCCACAATTTGAATCTGGGGCTCAACCAATTTCTCACCTTCTTTGCATCTGCTTCTAACAAGGCTTGCAGCTCCACCCTTTGGAGACCTTTCGGTCTGGAAAAAAATAATTAAAAAGCAACAGAAGCTTTTTGGCATTTCCTCCACTCAGGTTCACAAACACGCTGTGGCGAGATCTCAACATGGCACTTAAAGCGTGCCACTGATGGCTTAGAGAAGCGACTCAGACTGGGTTTCCTCGCCCCTTCGCCCACCGCTCTCCATTCCCTACCGTCCTGATTCTCAGCTTGAACCTACGTCAGCGGAAAGACAAGACCTTTCTTCCTTTGCAAAATGCCTGCTACCTTCTCCCTTATTTCAAGCAGGCAGCTTGCGTGGGCCAATTCTGACCTCAAACGTCCATCCTCATCATCCTTCTCATTCCTCTCTTGTGCGGACGATAGCCATCATTTTTAGTGTGGCATTTGTTTCTCTTTTTTAAATATTTCTAAACTTACTCTTTTCGGCTTTTAAATATGGTCTTTTACCGATGTACGCCGCTTTGGGTCCTTTTAAAGGAGAAAAGCAGGGTAAAAATATAACAAACAAACAATTGTGGCTATTTTTCTTTTTCTCGGAACTGTGGATGCGGCAGCTCCTCACCCAGATGTTGTACGGCGTCCAGACCTTGGCTCGTACTTTCTCCATCTGGTCCACCTCACAGGGATGTTGTACGGATAAAATGGGAAAATGCTGCTTTGAACTCAGGGCAGCAAAGGCAGATACCAATGTCACCGATAAATAATATAGAGTCGTACTCGGGAAGCAGAAATCTCAATCTCTGGATTAAAAAGGAAGCAAAGAGGAGGGACGGAACTTCTTCTGTTGAAGACTTCGGAAGCCTGACGTTTAAAGACCACACAGCAAATACAAAGCAGCCCACCTCACTTTGTACCCCAACCACAAAAACGCTGCACACACAGTGTCGCTAAACACAAAATTGACTTTATTTGTAGGGTGACCGGAGTTGGGGGGGGGGGAACACAATGGGGAAGCACCAAAAACTGCAGCATGTCTAGCATATAACGAACAGAAAAGGCTACTCCAAAACACTGCAGCTACCGGCTCAGGGGTGGGGTGGAATAGGGGGAGAAGAGAGACACCCCCCCTCCCCATCCCAGCCCATTTGATCAGAATTCATTTAAACAAGGACATGGCAGGTAAAACAAAACCTCCCCAAGCCCATTTAAAGTGCTAGAGTATCTCAGTATACTATTGGTTAAATACCTGGGGAGATGAGGGAGGTCAAACAGACGCTTGGGGAAGGGCAGGCAAATTTCAAGCATGTAGATCAAGAAGCCGGCAAAAATCACCAACTGTGTCTCGTGGCTCAAAAAATTCAGCTGCTTTTCCTGGACGACAGCATTTGAGAAACGGGTGGTGGCTCAACCACCGTTTGTGCATTCCTGCGCCTGCCTTTTCACGACGCACACAAACACACACACACACACCCTGCATAGGTAAATATCTCCTACCGTGACCGCCTGGGTGCTCCAAACCTACACCCCCTGCCCCGCCAACCCTCCCTACGTTATTCCTTCAGTTCTGTGGGGTGGAATAGAGGCTGTGGTGATGCCCGCCGGAGGCCGCCGCCTGCGAGAACAGAAGCGGGGCCGTGGGAGGGTGGCCCCCGAACCAGTCCGGCTCCCCGCTGCGGTTGATTGAGCCATACCAGTTCCCGCTGCCCAGTCGTCCCGTCAGGCTGGAAAGAGAAGAGGGCAAGTTCAGAGGGAATCAGAAGCGCATGAAAATGAACTGGAGATAGCTGAGCCTCAGTGAGGTCACTTCACTTGCTCTGTCTCCAGAGAATCTGGTGCTTCTTCACTCCTGATGTGGCAGATGTTTGTAGCTTGTTACCCTCCAAGCTTGGGTCCTTGTATGTTTCTGGGACTGCAACTCGCAGAAATCCTGGCCAGTTCAACTGGAGGCGAAGGCTTCTGGGAGTTTCAGTACACGGACATTTGGGGACCCAAGGTTGGGCTCCACTGTCCTAGAGTGACCACCGTTTGAGATTCCAGATTTATTGGGATTCCAGGATTGAATTCGGCTGTTCCCTGTACTTAGTTGAACTGGTTCATTAAAAACTGGAATGACGAACATGTGCTCCTGGTGTTTCTGAATCACATCTCCCATCACCACGCACCATTTGACCACACAGACAAAGGCTGATGGGAACTGTAGTCTCAAACATCTGGAAAGCCACAGCTGTTCCCATTTGAGATAAAATTCCCAGGAGAAAAGAAAAGTGCTTGAGGCCTTCTGTTGCGTGGAAACATAAGGGGGCAGAGGGATGCTATAGTCAGAGGATCAGCTCAGAATTTGGAAAATCAGGCATGAGCCTGGCCCTTTACCTCTGGGGTTGATAGTGCCTGGCAGGGAGAGAAAAATAAGTGCAATGCCCCCGAGTCTGCCCACAAGGAGTGGATTAGCCTTGAAACATACACGGCGCAGCACCATGGCAGGCTAAACCTGACGTTTGAGAGACAGAATGGTACCTCCCCTGCCCATGAACCACAGTCCCACCCTTGTAATCTAAAACCACAAAGAGGCACTCAAGGGATCTGGAGGGCCAAACCCTCCTCTAGCCAACATCCAGCGAGAGGGACCCTTGGTCTGACTTGGTATAAAGAGGCATCCTACGTTCCTGTTTGAACCTATCCTTTCTCGAACAACATGAGGACTAGAACCTTGCTTTCCTTTTTAAGTCAAGAATTGCAGATTTTAGCCCAGGCACCTCCAGGAAGGGCTGGAATTGGGAAAGCCCCCAGCTGACTCTTTCAACTTGCAGGATTGGCTGGGCCATAGCCTCCCTGAAATCTTGGAGAACCACTGCCCATCCGTCGTGGACCACAAGGGGCCAACGGCTTGATAGATCCTTGGTTTGACTTGTGCTATGAGGTTCTCTTCCTGGATTCATGAGGCTGGTTATTTTGATGTCTAGGTAGGTAATTTATTTAGGAATAAATGGAAGTTACCTGCTGGTCAGTCCTTCACTCTCCCTCTGCCCCAGGTGGTCGAAGAAATAAGAACGGGAGACTCCAAGCTGCCGGTTGAACACCCGGCTGGCGCTCTAGAGAGAGGGAAAAGTCATTACTAGGAACTTTTACACCTCCCACCAGTTCAACCCTTTCCTTCCTCTGTAGGCTGGCAAGATGAAGCTCTTTTCCTGTGAGTTTAAAGAAGCGATGCTTTTAAAAATGGGAGGCTCGTCTAGAAGAGACTCCTGATGGATCATGTACAACAGATCTAAGCTTCTTCCCCTGTACCCATCACATTTTGTATGTACTGAATGCTAAACAAATTAAGGGAGGGTGTAGAAAAAGCAGCTCTGACAGTGGAAGTGCTTTTAAAAATGAGGTTTGAACATCAGTTTACTACATGTCATTGCAAAATGAGCTGGTTCCAGGTGAGTTTGGGAGCAAGGATGATGTACAATAACACTGCCTTACAAAGGAATTTCTTTCCTGGCTAGCAGTTAACCTACGGGGGAAAATTGAAAATGTATTGAAATAATTGGTAAAACGTTGCAATGTGTAGTTTGACCAGCAATAGAGTTTGCAGGACCTGTAACTTGCTATCTTTATGATGTTAGAGCATCATCATCATCTCAGAACTGCAAAGCTGGATCCCAGCATTTTGCTCTTTCTGTGAATTACTATTCTTGAAATTATAGGCAGTGTGGGCCACTGGGTTCTAAACCTCTTAGTCAAAATAATTATGTTTTTCATCATAATGGTAGCCTGCCAGATTCTGAACTACAGGCATTTTATGTCAAAGGAGGTGCAAAAGCAATGGAAATTCCTATTAAAAAATTTCTGCTGGTGCATCAGACTACAGGTCCGGGAAAAGAGAATGATTACAGTTTGAAAACTGTAAACATCTGAGAGAAATATAAATATAGGCAGGAGACACACACAACAACGGAACACAACACAACACACACCCTGAATATCAACAACAATCATGTAGTAGCAGTAACAACAGCAGAGCAGATGAAGACAATATGGATTTCCCTCCATAGAATCATACTGGCTTGACTGGGTGAACACTTAAAGCAATCTTACGCTAATAAAGTCATTTTCTTTAATCTTCCTTTTTAAAATGTTGCTATTTCAAGAGATGTATTTTCTGCTTTCTGAATGTGCCTTTTTAGGCTAAAAGCTCTTGCATTTTCAGAATGTATTTAAAACATTCTCATTGTTCTTTTCTTCTCTTAAATTCTATTTCTACTGTATTTTGAATTCTGATTTACGTATTCACCTACAACTTAAGTTTAGTTTTATTTTTTTAAGCATTTGTGCCTACGGTGCTCCTCATAGCTGTAAGGATGTCTTCAATACTCTTTGACGTTACTAGTTTGAAGTATTTGTTTGTGCTTATAGAACGCAGAAGCAATGCAGACAATAAAGTTTGTAGAATTCGGCAGGCTGACGTTTGCTGGAATCACTGCAACAGTGAAAGCACTTACACCTTGATACTCAGATGATTTTTTATATGATTGGAAACGGTTGTCTGGTTTCATCCTGGAATTAACCCTTAACTGGGATAAATGCCAGCTGTAATGAACCCAGGCTTCTGATTTTTCCCTGGAGGTCTATGGAATCTCTGTAGGACTCTTAGAGAGATATTCAGACATCAGATTCTCTGACCTGATGCCGCCACCACCCTTCACACATGAAAACACTGCAAAGAGGGTAGCTGTTTCTTGTGCATTTCCATCCAGGGTTCCTTGTGTTTTTCCACACAATGAGGACTAGCGCCTTTGACTTTTCAAAAGAGGAATGACACAGAAGGTATAATTCAGAAGCTGCAAAAGCTATCCCATTTTCACATGTCCCTGTATCATGAACCTCTCCCCACATTTTGGGGGGTTCACTCGCCCCTCCCATCCCACCCCCCCGCACTCACCATATCCTGAACCGGCCGGTGCACCCGGAAGAAGCCAACCAACAATGTTGTGGGCAACAATTCCCAGACGAACAGGATGAGGCCGAAGACGACATAGCCTTGATCGCCGAGATCGGTAATCAGATCCGCCTGGAAGTGGGGTGAGGTAGGGAGATGCATCAGATCAAGGGATCAGTTCAATAATGAGATGTCCATATTGACAATTCACCTTCCCCCACCTCACCTATGGCCTTTTCAAGGAATACAGTGGTGGAATTTCCCTGGTCCTGGCTTGCCTGCCTTGGCTGCTGGTTTGCTTCTGTGCCAAATTCAAGGTCCTAATGCTGACTTATAAAGCCCTGGACCGTTTGGGACCTCGCCATCTGGCAAAACGCCTCTCCCTGGGACCAAGTGCCACTTGCGCCTCCCAGGCGCTGATGCTGGGCAGGCCCATCCTCAGGGAGGCCAGGAAATCTACAACTAAGAACCAGGCCTTCTCCATGGTGTGGCCACCTCCTTGCAGAACGCTCTATCTGTGGAGGTGGGCCAGGCCTCTTCCCACCTAATCTTCAGAAAACTTTTTAAAGCATTGCTTTTCAGGCAGGCATTTCTAGATATCCTCCCTTTATAACTGTTTGCTACTTAGCTTCATGAATGTTTATTCTATTTTGTAGTTTGTGTTTTTGTCCACTGCCGCCTTCTTGGGCTGTTAGAGGAGTGTTACAGTCCTTTTATGTCTTTATATTGTTATATTTTATGGGCTGGGTGGGGAATAGCTGTTTTCTTTATGTTTTATTTTCATTGTTGGAAACTGCCAAGGGCAGTTGCTTGCCACTAGATACTGCAGTATAGGAACAGAATGAATGAATGAATGAATGAATGAATGAATGAATGAATGAATGAATGTTCTAGTAGTACAGTTGTTCCCAACCTTGGGTACCCAGGTGTTCTTGGAACTACAACTCCCAAAAATCTTGGCCAGCACAGCGAGTGGAGAAGGCTTCAGGGAGTTGTAGTCCAAGAGCATCTCGGCACCCAAGATGGGGAACCACTGTTCTAGGAGATCAGTGGCAGGAGACCTTTGCCTCTTCAGAGGCGTCAGACGACAAGTCCCAAAAGCCTCAGCTAGCGCAGCCAATGGGAAAGGACTTATAATTAAATATCCCTAGAGGTCAACGGGATCCCCATCCCAATTAAGCACATAGAAATCAGAGGATGCAGATCACCAGTACACCTGCTCCCCCAACCCACAAATTCCACCAGTTCAGGATGCAGGCTGTTAAATGCAAGTTTTAAAACCTTTTCAGATGGCAAATCAGGGATGGGAAATGCGGTGCAGCCTTGCGGTTGTGGGAATGCAACTCTCCATCTGCCCTAGCCAGGATAGCTGAAGGTGAGGAATGCTGGGACTTGTGATCCAACCAGATCTTGAAGGCCACTAGTTGCCCACCCCTGCCCTAAACCCTTGGGGCCAACGTACACAAAGAACCTTAACTTTCTCTGCACAAACTACGTGTTTTCCCGAAAATAAGACAGGGTCTTATATTAATTTTTGCTCCAAAAAACGCATCAGGGCTTATTTTCAGGGGATTTTTTTTTCATGTACAACCATCTACATATATTCAAATACAGTCATGTCATCTTCTTCTGGTTGCTGCACAAGGGTGGAGGGCGAGGTTTCACTTAACTGGGGCTTATTTTTGGGGTAGGGCTTATATTACGAGCATCCTGAAAAATCATACCGGGGCTTATTTTCCAGTTAGGTCTTATTTTCGGGGAAACAGGGTACCTGTTTCTTAGGACAGGTTTTAGGTCTGGGGTGAATTTCTACTTCTTCCTGAAAACTTAGAGACAGCTACGGATAAAGTAACAAGAGAGGTGGAAAGAGCCCTTCACGTACTGCGAGCCCCAGCCACGAACTCTTAACATACACAGTTGCAAATCCGTACGAGTAATTGCAGAACAGGGGCTTTAAACAAGAAGCAAAACCTGTGCCACCAAGACTTGAACAGAAGAAAAGGCGGGGAAAGCGAATCTGCCCATTTCACAGCTGAGGAACACTGAGTCGGAGAGATGCAATTAGAAAAGGATCAGAGATGGCAGGAAGGTTTTTTAAAAAATAAAGAACTCAAGAGTTTTAAAACTACTGGAAGCCAGAGGCGCTGTTGCTGGAAGACAGTCGGCAATACTGTCCAAAAAAAGTAACTTTGGCCAAATCCTGCTTCTACATCTCTGGAGGCCACCAGGAAGCTAGCCTGAGGAAACGGAAGGGTGTGAGGTTGAACCCCTTCTGGATTTAAGACCACTGCCCGACTCACCTGATCAGACACGTTGTACCAGTCGTAATCAAAGGAGTCCAGGCGGGTGCGGGAGGAAAGCGCCAAGGCGGCCAGGTTGTAGCAAGCTCGGCTGGCATACAGCAAGACAATGGCGCCACCCATGGCTGCGGTTTGGCACAGTGTGGTGCCCTGTGGCAGAAAGGAGGTACACGGGTGGAGACCATTTAAGTTTGTTCCAGTAAACTCCAAAGCACGTCTTACGGCATCTTAGCAAACATGCGAAGCTCAGAAATACTGTTTTCTGGGTGAATGCAACTTCGGCAGTGGTGGCTTTGTTGGCTAGGGGATGCTGGGTTTAAAAAAAAACCAATTTTTCCAGTCCTGGTTGAGACACAGTGTTTGCAGGCTAGTATCTGAGTCTAATTTGGGAAGTCTAAATACTTTTGAGTAGAGAAGGAACCAAAGAGGATTGGTCAATAAACGCAGTAAAGATTCGCTTAAACCTCAGGTCTAAACCAAGGGTGTAAACAATTACCTGGTTTCTTTTTGCAAGCTAAACAAGACAGTGTTAAAAAAAAAGTCATTCTTCTAGTGAGAGGAAGGGGTTTTATTTTTTGACTCAATTTGCACAATTGTGCAAAACGTAAAACAAAAACGCCTGCCTTGATGTTTTATGGATGTTTAAAAGTAGAAGCTTTGAATGGGTTCCTTGCATCTTTGAGAGCAATCAACTTTCTGTGCCTGCTGTCTGCGTGCAATTAGATTTAGAAGGAGAAAAGACACCAAGCCATTTTGTGCAAACGGTGAGAACCATGACGGGAAAATCCTGACGTATCAGTCTCGCGCTGGAGGCAAGAACCTTTTGCATGGGATTGAGACTTATTAGGTGGCCTTGCCCTGTCAAAACAACCTGGCTTGACAACAGACACAAAACTGGCAAATATCTTCACATTCCTGGTCCCAGCAACTCCACCTATATGCTTCCTAGCACTTTTACTAGAACAGTAGGATGAACAGGCCCCCTCTCCGTTTCCCAGTTACCAGCAGACTGCAACTCCACCTTTGCTTCCAGATAGATGCGTGTGGAAGGAGAGCCACGGGCCACCAGGCAGAGACACAGGGCGAGGGTGACGGCCCCAAGCACGAAGAGCGAGTCGCTGATGAGCACCCGGGCCAGGACCACTGCCCAGGGCTCAGCACGGTGTGCCCGCACCAGCACGGCGCATGCCACGTTCACTGCCAGAAAGAGGAGGCTGGCACCCAGACACGCCCCTCGCACCACCAACCTGGGAAAAGATTTTAAAAAGGAATTGAATCTGGTTCGGGATCATTCTCCAAAGCTTTGGCCACAGGCTGCCAGCAAGCATGTAAGTAATACATAACACCAACAGCACTTCTCCTGGGTTCTCTGGGTCCAGAGACCAATATTCAAGAGGTAGACTGCTCCCAAAGCTGGAGGTTTTGCTTTCCTGTCATCACAATGACAGCAGTCCACCATGGACTAGCAGAAGCAAGTGGCAGTCACCACTTGTGTTGGGCACAGGAAAGAGAGCGTGTCTAGGCTGTGATCCAGAGGCCAACTCCTTCTCATAATTCAGGAGTCGGGAACTAGCAGTCCTCATAATGTTATTGGACTGGGACTCCCATTAGCCTTAGGCAGCATATCCAATGGTGAGGAATGATGGGAATTGGAGTCTACAAAATCTGGATGGTCACATGATGTTCGTCCCATGCATGACCTGTTTGAAGCCCCAGTCTCTGCATGTTCTTAGTAAATGTAGTTGGAGAGTGACTGTACTTAGCAACCATGCTGCCTCTATAGAACTGCTTCCCAGGGGAGGTTCGTTAGATCCCTGACTTCCCCTCTTTTAAATTCTCAACTATGGGCTGTTTTTTTTCCCCAGAACATTTTTAAAAATAGCTTTGCCTTTTAATTTTGACATAACTGCTCCTATTGTACAGGAAACTGCTAAGCATTGGTGACCACTGTAAGGTGCCTTTATTCCATTGTGATTTTTCCACCCTGGCTACTTCACCATCTGCATTCATCTATTATTTTATAGGTCATACATCGAGAGTCACTCTGAGATTTATCTGGATAATCGGTAGAAAGGATACAGGTTTTAAAAATAAAATTCACTCACCCCTACCAGTTCTTTGCCAACGGATGCAGAATAGCAGGGATATGCCATTCTGGTTTTTTGGACTTCAAATCCCAGAATTCTCTGAGAATTCCCCAGGCAGAATTCTGGGAGTTTCAGCCCATAAACACCCACCTGCCAACATCTTTATTTCACTCACCTTGAGAAAGGCTGAGGCTTCCTTCCAGGCCTTCTTTACTGCTGCAATGCATCCTGGGAGTGGTGGTTCTTCAGGAAGCACCTGCTACAGAGCATCAATGGCAATGGGACTACCACTCCCAGAAAACACTGCAGCAGCTTCCTCTTAGGAAGCACTGCAGCAAAAAGAAGGCCTAGAAGAAAGCCTCGGCTTTTCTCCAGGTGAGCGAAATGAAGGTATCTGAAGGAGGGTGGTTTTGGGCTGGAACTCCCAGAATTCTGTCTGTGGGGAAAAAAAACCACGAAAGGCACATTTCTATAGATCTGTCTTCTCGAACCAGGCACCTTCCACATGTTTTAGACGCCCACTCCCATCTAACAGCTCCATCAGCCACATTGACAGATTAGGGAAGGCTGTAGGTCAACCTCATGATGCTACACAGGACATACAGAGAGATACTCACAGGCCTTTGGTCAGTTCAGGGCGATATTTCGCTTTGGCCTTGAAAACCACCTGGAGGGGAAAGGAGAGAGAGATCAGAATGCAAAAGACAAAGAGAATCTGCATGAAAAGTGTTCCAACTCACTAACACCTCCTATGAGGAATACCTGTGTGCAGCTTTCTGGCAAATATCATCTCTAAGTAAGGCTTTCCACTATTTTGCTATTTATCCATCCATAGCTACTAAGCATGCTCAGTACCGTGTTTCCCCGAAAATAAGACAGGGTCTTATATTAATTTTTGCTCCAAAAAACACATTAGGGCTTGTTTTCAGGGGATGTTTTATTTTACAGTCATGTCATCTTCTGGTTGCTGCACAAGGGTGGAGGGCAGGGTTTCACTTAACTAGGGCTTATTTTGGGGGTAGGGCTTATATTACGAGCATCCTGAAAAATCATACTAGGGCTTATTTTCAGGTTAGGTCTTATTTTCGGGTAAACAGGGTACGTGTTGTCCTGTTTTGGGTGGGCTGTGTTCCCTTAGACCAGTGGTTTCCAACCTTGGGTCCCCAGATGTGCTTGGACTACAACTCCCAGAAATCCTGGCCAGGCACAGCTAGTGGCGAAGGCTTCTGGGAGTTTTAGTTCAAGAATATCTGGGGACCCAAGGTTGGGAACCAGTTTTAGAGAGGCAGTGTGGTGGACAGAGAGTCAAACCACAACTCAGGAGAGTTGGTTCAAATCTCTACTCGCCCAGTCTGGGTGGCACTGGTAAAGCCACTCCTAAAATAAGGCACCCATACCTTGAAAACCCTATTAAAGCTGGATGAAGCTTCATGGCACATGACAACAATACCTGTTCTACTGAAGTACTGTTATGATGATTATCAGCCAACACCTTATTGGTGATTTACACTTGATAACAATGACCATGTGCTGTCAAGTCAATTCTGACTTATGGCAACCGTTTTGGGTTTTTTTCCAGGTAGAGAATACTCAGAAGTGGTTTACCATAACCTTCTTCTAGGCAGCTTGCCCATGGCTACACAGGCTGCCTATACTCCCAGGAGGCACAGTGGGGAATCGAACTCCCAACCTCTGCCTCTACAGTCAGTTACGTAACCCACTGAGCTATCCAGCCAGCTTATTTACACTTGCTCAAGGGAAATCACATAAGCCTTGGTGGCAAAGTGCAGCTTATTCACAAAGTGCTGGTTGTGCTCCTGCCTACCTGGAACCCACCAGCCAGGGTGGCCGATGTTTATCCTAGCTGGAGGATTCTCAGATCTCTAGTTACGCAAGTGACTTCTCCAAGCTCTGGGCCCACCACAGTTCAAAAAGGCATTGCCTCCACCAAATCTCTCATTGCATCAAAGTAAATCAGTAGCCAACAGAGACCTTTGGAATGCTACTATGAGACAATCAGTCAGCTGAGAGACATCCCGCACTATCATTATGTGTACAGGATAGATGCCAAGAAATTTGGGTGTAGGGGTGGAAAGAGTAAAGCCTCATGAAGATCATCTCTGATTTTCTTTAGGTGGCCTTGGTCATATTTTTTCCCCTTTTTTCTACAAGAAATTTGTTGGTTTTCCAGGTTTTGGATATGGGACAAAGCTGTGCACCCTACAGACTTATTCGCTGTATTCAAAGGTCACAATGTGTGTGGCTTGGCTTACTGTGATGTGCAAACCTTCCGCTACTAACAAGGCTTATAGTAATGTCCAAATGCAGGAAGCCATGGTTGTCGTGGCTTTGCCTCTTGACCCATAAGACCCGAGAAGTGAAGGCAACTGAAAGGGTAGAAGAGACAAGCCACCGTTTGCTTAATCCTTAGCTGTACAGTTTATGGGTCAAGAGGCAAAGCCACGACGAACACAGTAAGTTATGCCATATTGTGATGGTGACTTTCTTCTCCCAGACTCAACTGTCCCACCTGTAAATTGGCAAAAATACCATTTCTTGGCATTTAAATATGTTTAGAGCATTGAAAGGACTTGACATACACATTTCAGTGATTCTAACAGCAGCTCTTCACAATAAGCTGGAAGTTTTTCAGCCCAATATTGCAGACAGAGAGGGCAGACAAAGCCGTTTATGTTGATTGTATTAGCCAAGATGGGACAGAAACTGAGGAGGAACTCCTGATTCAGACCTCAGGTCCAGAAAAGCAATAAAGATTAAGATGTGTTTCTGTGAGTCAACAATAAGTCTGCTCTCATGTCAACATTCCTGGACTTTAAGATCTGCTCCCAAGAACCAGGACTCTGTGCTACCATTTCCAGCAGCCAGAAAAGAAACAGTCTTCTCTGTGGTGGCACTAAAGTTTTGAAGTGCATTCCATTACTTTAGCTTAACCCATACTGAGTTCAGTAGGATTTAATACTAGGGGAAAGGATTTAGGATTGCATACTAAACCAAACTGGTTTTGAGTTCTTCGCACTACAGTTTTGTGTGGTTGTTGGCTTTCAATGTTGTATATTTATTCTGTAGCTTATTAAATTCCCCACTTTTTGTAACCCACTCTTTTAACAAGCAAAGGGTGAAGAATATGTAGCAGCAACATTTTTAGGATGCAGAAATTATTTTTTTTCCTGCTCAGTAATAACAATTATATGTGTATTAATACAGTAAAGTTAAAAGTTTTGTTTTATTATTATCTCATTTTATTCGATACACAAATATCAGCTTCTAGAGCCTACAAGCAGAAGCAAGAAACAGTAGGTCCGTTCCACAGGGTGCAAGAAAAAAACCTCCTGATATAACTCAAAATAAGAGGCTGGATATCTCAGTGGTTTAGGGATGTGGCAGCAGAGCCAGAGGTTGGGAGTTCAATTCCTCACTGTGCCTCCTATGAGTAGAGCCAGCCAGGGTGGCCTTGGGCAAGCTGCACAATCCCAGGGCACCCCCAGAAGCAGCAAATGGTAAC
Source organism: Intellagama lesueurii (assembly GCA_037013535.1). Classification (NCBI taxonomy): domain Eukaryota; kingdom Metazoa; phylum Chordata; class Lepidosauria; order Squamata; family Agamidae; genus Intellagama; species Intellagama lesueurii. The sequence goes on along the minus strand of JBAJHW010000019.1, from coordinate 971,890 downwards.
CCATTCTGGGTACTCTCTGCCTGGAAAGCTCTGAAAAAGGGTCACCATAAGTCAGAATTGACATAACAGCATATGATGATAAACCCAAATGCCCAAGGATTTAGGCAAAAAAAAAAACTAACCAGAAACCACCACATATAACAAGGTCCTTTCCAGTGCACCTACCCACAAAACCAGCACTGAAGAAGTGGTTTCCCATGTGTTCCATTTAAAATCTAATTATATATTTCTTATAAATTTAACCCATTCATGTTCTCATATCTCATTAAGTTATACCAAGTTTCCCACATTTTTCTAGCCTGAGCAATTTCTTTGTCTTTTAATACTTCAGTTAAAATATCCATCTCTGCTGCTTCAAAATATCTTTTGAGGTATGGTGACCAGAACTGTACGGAATACTCCAGGTGCGGCCTTACCATCGTTTTGTACTAAGGCATTATAATGTTAGCTGCTTTATTTTTAATCCCCTTTTTACCTCAAAACGGTTACTATATATTAACTGTTTTTATCTTGTCTGTTGTGAGCCGCCCAGAGTAGACAATGTCTAGATGGGCGGCATATAGGTGCAATAAATAAATAAATAAATAAATAAATAAACTCCAACTTAGCATCTTAAGCCACAATCCATCTGGGCGACTACACACCCCCTTTGAGTATTTACCTGGGCAAAGTAGAGGTTCATGAGGGTCAAGGTGAAGAACTGGAGGCAGACGGGGCAGCAGTAGAGCAGCCAAAAGAAGAAGGGGCTCAAGTGGTTGGCCTTGACAGTATTCCTGAAGTAGAAGGAGAAAAGGGTGGTCCGCAGGGCTGCCCATAACAGGCAGAGGAAGAGGAAGACGGTCTGGTAACTAAACTTCTTGTGGCGGTAGAAGAGCACCAGCCAAAGCTGGGCATAGACCGAAAGGAAAAGTAAGGCGTAGAGGGTGGTGTAGAGCGCCGTGAGTCCGACCTTGACGGCGGGTGGGAAAGCCGGCGTAAGGCGCGAAGCTGGCACGATGGCGCTGAGGTTGCCGACAGCCTTCTCCATCTCGAACGCTGGCGACGGAGGGGCGTCCGGTCCCATCAGGAGGGTATCATTTCCAGGCTGGAGACGTCAAGGGGGCACCACCATCACCACCATGGATTCTACCACCTTCCTAAGATGGCGGAGCTGCCCCCCACCCAGAGGGTGGTGCCCATCCTTCTGGGCAGCAGGACCCAGAACCCCTGAAGCAGAGGGCTCAGGGGAGGTTGGCAAGATCCATGGGAGGAGGAAAAGGGATGGTTGATGATGCCCACCCACCAAAACCGTCTCTGCTAAGAGGACATGGGGCAGGGGGGTCAAGATCCAGCTCTGGTCCTTGACATGGGGGGGGGCAGAGGACCCTCCTAGGATGGTGCAGACCCCAAATCTTGATGCTGCCCTCCCCAACCAAGGACTCCTGGGCTCCTCCCTAGACCAGACAGTATATCTGGGTCAGCTGGGGGCCCTATCCTGATCCTCCCAAACAGCTTCCAGATGGTTCCCCCAACAGCTGGAGTCCTCTGACCCACTTCTTCCAGCTTCTGGGACACCTGCGGCCTCTTATTCTCGCCTTTCTAGGCTCTTTATTCCTTCCTCCACCAGAAGCTCGGACACCGGGGTCCCTGAGCCCTCAATGCTCCCTGTACCCCTGCTTTTCCCAGGTTCTCGGCCACCGGATGACCTTGGTCCAGTTTTAATTTTTGAAAGAGTGTGTGTGTGTGTGTGTGTCCTTTAATCCTTGCTTCTCAGGCTTTCTGGGGGGGGTCTCCCTCTCCCCTCGGACGCCTGGGTCCTTTCGTGTCCTCTAAACCCCTCTCTCCCCCCCCCCCTCGCCTTCTCTCAAGCTAAGGTCCAGGCTTCCCCCACCACATCCTCGGACGCCGGGGTTCTTCGGGTCTGCCTGCCCACAAGCAGCCCTCCTGCTTCCGCCTCCCCCAAGGTGTTTGGGGGGGGGGGAGGAAGACGGTCGCCGGGCGGCCTAAGGCAACCCTCCGCTGCCTGACTTCCCCCGGCTGCTTCGGGCTGCGCAAACTCCGTAAGGTCCGCCCCCTCCCTTTTTACCGGCTTGGCGTGACGCGAGCGACGCTTCCATCAGGAGCCACGGCGTCTCGTTGCGGAAAGGGCATAAGTAGCGTCGTGAATCGCACAAACTGCGGAGAGTTTTAGGGCTAGAGTGCCGTCGCCATTTCCGGCCGCCATCTTAAGTATGGGCAGATGACGCTCACTTTAGCCTCCTAGTAATGCAAAATGTATTAACGTATGCGTTATATAACGTAGTATAAGCACCACTACAGTTTGCTGCACACTTTCAGGAAGTGTTCCCTGCGCAGTAGTTCACAATATCTCTAAATGTTATTTCAACTCTCTTCCGATAAAGCTCCCTTCCGCCCGAAATGTAGTAATCCTGAACATTTCAGCTAGCATTTCCGAATTTACTTTTATTTTCTCATATTCCGCCTTTCTCCCAATGCAGAACTCAAGGCGGACATAGGAATTCTTATTCAAATCTCCATTTTCTATTAATAGTCTCTTGGCAACGTATTTCAGACACCTGAATTCTTAATATCCTATTTTAAAAAATTCCCTGTTAGGGTTATTATAATTAGCTAATAACTTCCATCATACTAGTGAGATGTTCAAAACTAAAGCGGTCTTGCATTGTAGTAAACCAGGTAAAATGTGTTAACACACACAAAAACAAAACACACATACACAACACCCTACACAGAGAATTTTCTCAGTGGCATCACAGAATCTTTGTAAATATGCACATTCAAACAAAGCAATAAGCATCTCAGTTTTAAAGCTACAACAGAACTTTAGTTCTGTACTGAAAAAACACGAAAGTATGCAGAGTTACTCTCCTACAACATTAACAATGTCTCAGCATATATGGGGCCAAAAGAAACACATCAGTACATATTTTTGCAAAATTGACATTCTTCTTGTGTGTGTTTTTTTTTACATGAATTAAGGCTAAGACTATTTACCTAAAAAGCCTCCCTAGATGCCAAGGGTTTTCTGAATAGGCATATTTAAAATTTGGATGGCAGGTGATCATACATAGGTGGATATTCAAATACTGGTCTGTGGCACTCTGTTTAAATAAATTCATTTAAAATATATTAAACGGTACAGTAAGAAGCACAAATTTGTATATCACTCTCTATCTATCCCATGTATAGGTCACTTTTCTTTAACAAAGGAAAGGATTCCTGTCATAATATAAAGTTATGATAATCCTGCCTGGTAAATTAGGTTGGAAAAGTGACTGGATCGAGTCAGCTACATGAGTGACAGGTGATTTGAGCCCAAGTCTCTCCAATCTAATGCACAGCATTTGTATTTTATTTCTCCCTCTTTAAAGCAGGTGCTGCTTTTCTGTCCATATTCAAAGTGGGTTTCGGCAATTAAAGTCACAAAAACAAATCTGGTTACAATCACTTAAAACCATTAGGTAGAATCCAATGTTAGTCCCAAATGGAGTTGATCAGTTAATATGAACTGGACTTGTAAAATCCAAATGAATGGATTTAATTGGGTCTTATCCTCCCTTCAACTTGTGAGAAAGTCACAACTGAAATCTACATATTGTGTAGTCAGTTTCATATAGTGTAACATATTCTATGAGTATTTCTGCCTAAGTGTGTGGGGTGGGGTGGTTGTGGGTTTTTGTTGTTGTTGTTACTTATTGACATAACAGGCAATACAAATGGATCATTTATTTATCATCTGCTGGGCTAACATGGTTAGCTAAAAGCATCATTAAAACTTTGATATAGTGGTTGTATTTTGGAGAATAAAACTAGGTGCAAAAAATGTACTCTCTGACTGCTGGGGAGCAGCATGTGTGTTGATCTGTAAGTAGCCAAAACCACACTTTTCATGTTCAAAAGTGAGATATTAGCAGGCTCTGGGACTTAATTACCCTGAGATTGGAAGAAGTTGAAGAAAAAACAACAAATAACTGCTGGGAAGCTTACTGGTTTAGATTGCAGGTTGGGAGTTCGATTCCCCACTGGGCCTCCTTGACAGGGGCTAGACTCTGTCCATTACAGCTCTGCAGTTCCATGATGATGATGATGAAATAAAACCAAAATGGTGGAGGGAAGGAGCTGCAGAATATGACCTCCAAACCAGCAGCTGGAACTGTGTCAAGACCTTGTGATATTTTATTTTTCTACTTTGAAATAGTGCTCAAGATGGCTTAGTACGTCCAATGAAAAAATGCAATAAAACAATGAACAGTTAAAATAGAACCAGAGTTATATATTCAATAGCAGACAACTAATAAATATGTGTGTGTGTTTGTGTCATCAAGTACATTCCAACTCACCGGTAACCCTTTCCAGGGTTTTCCAGGTAAAAAGTACAGAGGTGCTTTACCCTTTCCTTCCTCTAGGGGCGCCGCGGGACTGTGCAGCTTGCCCAAGGCCACCCAGGCTGGCACCATGTGGGGGAATTGAACTCCCAACTTTGTTGGCTTTGCAACCATATACCTAAACCACTGAGCTATCCCGCCAGCTAGTATAAAGGTAAAGGTTTCCCTTGACATTTAGTCCAGTCGTGTCCGACTCTAGGGCACGGTGCTCATCCCCGTCTCCAAGCCGTAGAGCCAGCGCTTTGTCCGAAGACAGTTTCCGTGGTCACGTGGCCAGTGCGACTAGACACGGAACGCCGTGACCTTCCCACCGAGGTGGTACCTATTTATCTACTCGCATTTACATGCTTTCGAACTGCTAGGTTGGCAGGAGCTGGGACAAGCGACGTCGTGTGGATTTGATCTTATGACTGCTGGTCTTCTGACCTTGCAGCCCAGAGGCTTCTGTGGATTAACCCGCAGCGCCACCACGTGTATACACACACACACATAAACTCTGAACATGGGTCAAATGTGAGTAAGGAGACAAATGTCATTTTCCAACAGGAGAGAACTGGTGATCTTGTACTTATTTCAGCATTCCTACATGCCTTCCAGCTGCATTAGGTTAAAAACCCCATCATCTCAGCCAACGTGGTGATTAATATCCTGCTTGATGAAGAGATCTGCAGATCTCTAACGCTGGCCTCCAATTCTGTGCATGTTTGGTTGCTTCTCATGAAAGATCTACCTGACTGTGCCTTTGGGATCCCCCCCCCCACGCCTCCCGCCCCGTCATGAATCTGCACCGCTTGCTTAATTTTACTCACTACCTCCCGTGTTTCCAGGCAGAGGACTTCACATGCAACCAATCAGAAGACAGGGATTTTTTGGGGTGGAAAAAAAAAAAAAAGGCAGAACAGCTGCGGAGAAAACATGGGAGGGTTTACAAGCAGAATATGCTGAGCCCCCGCACAATTCTCTTTTTAAAAAGGAAACAAGAGTGATTGCATGACTTTTAAAACCTCACCAGAAAGCATCAGGAATAAATTGCTTTGGAGGAATTAACATGATGATCAGGAAAGAATAAAAATATTTTAAATAAATAAAATATTTGCAGAGGCGTTTTAGAGAGCGCTGCATTCTCTCCCGGGTTTAATTCAACGTGGGAAAAGAAAAGAGAGCCAAATTAAGGTAACAATAAACAAATAGACAGGAGGAGTTAAGGTCGACAGGGGGCGGGGGCTCTCTCACCCCCGCCCCCGTGACGTCGCGCAAGGTGATTGGGCGCGGGCGGTGGCAGTTCTCCATTGCCCGGGCGACTGTGGCTGGGACTGTGCAGGCTGTAAACAGGGATCCGACGGAGGGAGATCCTAATTTAGGTAAATGGGAGGAAAGGGGTCAGAGGAAGGGCCGGGGTGGGTGGGGTGGAAGAGGGTTTTTGGAAAGGAGAGTTTAAGGCTCCCCCTCCAAAAAAAATCTGGAGTGGAAAGGTTTTGGGGAAAGAAGCAGAAAGGAAGAAGCAAAAACCCCAAATCTGAGCAAGATCCATATCCTGAGATGTGAAGAGGAGGGGGGGGGGATCCACCATTGGGGATCTGGAGGGGGGATCTAGCTGGAGGAAGAGGGCGGGAAAGCAGGGGATGCGAGATAGTGGCGAGGAACCGGGAGGGAAGCATTGGTATATATAGGGCAAAGGGGTGGGGAGAAGGAACAGAGCTATTGGGGGGGGGGGGGCTCAGGGGTCGGAGGCTGCTGGAAAGCCATCGGTGATAACAGCGATGATGATGAACATGGGGATAACCCAAGAGGTTTGCAAAATGACGCCTGGTATGTATTGGCAAATACAGTTATTTTATTTGAGTGATGATCCTGGGATCTCATGCTGGCTGGAGGGGAGGAGCTGAGGATTGCAGTTGGGAAAACCATCATTTCCCACCCAACCCTTCCTTTCTCAAGCCCTGGTATTGGCAGTTGATGAAGGACAGGAAGAGCTGTAATTTAACTTGCGCCACTCATCGGCCACAAGAGCCATAGGCAGCATCAGGGGAGGACTGGGGCGAAGGAAAGCAATGTGCCACGTGAAGAGCTGTGTGGAGCCTCCATATTTGGAAGCAGTGTACCTGAGCACCCCTTACAGGGGAACCACAGCAAGATATGTGGGTGTCATAAAGATGCTAGGCTTATCCAGAGCTTGGGGCAAGATGGTTTCTGTGCAGAAATTCCCCGATCTGACCGAGGCGGGCTGTTCTTGGGCGTACGAATATCTCAAGAATTCTGTATAGATGTAACCTTGTGAGTCAGAACACTCGGCTCTAACTTCCATATTTGCAGAAGAGCTAAAAAAGAGAACGGCTTGTCTTGACACGTTTGCAGAGGCGAGCGAAATTTGAATCGTAAACTTCCTGGTTCATGCCTGACTAAATCATGACTTAGTCACGGACTACTCCAGTTTGAGAGAATACCCTGTTTTGATTTTCATACTTCCTTCTCCTCCGCAGCCGAGCCCAGAACCCCCCAAGACCCCTGGAGAGCGGCAGCTTACAGGGTGGGGGCCATGCCAGCCCCCTGACAATGTTCCAGATTGCCGAATACCATGACGACGAGGCTTTTGCAACGGCAGGGAAGGAACCGCAAGATCCCAACCTGAGCTGGAGTGGCCGGGCGGAAGAGAACAAGGGATCAGACAGCCCAGTTAGCAGTGAGAATCCAGGTGGGTCCCTGGCAAAAAGCTGAGATCTGCTTGTATCTTCTTATAGCACCCCAAGATCCACACTTATTCAGGAGAATAATTCCAATCAGATGTTGTAGGACTTCCTTCGATATGCTTAAGATTGTGAAAAACCAATTACATTATTCTATGGAAATGTCTCCTGACACTTTATAGCATGGCTAAGAAACAAGTAGCCTCCAGATGTTGATGGATTCCACTACTCAGAGATGATGGAAGTGGTGGTTCGCCAAGATCTGGACGTCCACTCATGCTCCTCCCGTCCCTTAAAGGCTAACAGATCTATAATGTAATCATATCCACGCTTGCTTCAAATTACGTCCTGCCACATCTCGTGTGGATTACAAGTTTGAAGGGGCCTATAAGGCCATCGAGTCCAACCCTCTCTACTCAAGGCAGGAATCCAAATCAAAGCAGATCTGACAGAGGGTTGTCCCATTTTCTCTTGAATGCCTCCAGCACTGGAGCGCTCACCACCTCCCAAGGTAATTGTCGTACTGCTCTAACAGTTGATGATTGGTTCTATTGTCGTACTGTTCCAACAGTTAAGAAGTTTTTCCTGATATTCGGCCTAAATCTGTCTTCCTTTAACTTGAGCCCATTGTTGTGTGTCCTGCACTCTGGGATGATCGAAAACAGATACTGCCCCTCCTCTGTAGGACTGCCTTTCAAGTCTTTGAAAAGTGCTATCCTGTCTCCCCTCCGTCTTCTTCTCTCAAGGCTAAACATGCCCAGTTCTTTCCGTTTTTCCTCCTAGGGCTTGGTTTCCAGTCCCTTGATCATCCTTGTTGCCCTCCTCTGAACTTGCTCCAGTTTGTTGGCATCCTTCGTAAAGTGTGGCGTCCAGAACTGGACACAATACTCTAAATGAGGATGTTGTTTCTCAGTGGATATGCATACATGCAAGTATAGAGGAAATAATCTAAATGGTGGCTAGACTGGGGTCAGGTGTGAACGAGTTCAATCACGTCTCTCCAGTTCTGGTTCTACTTTCACTGGCTTCCTGTGGTTTTCCAAGCAGGGTACTAGTTTTAGTAGAGAAAGCCCTTCGTGGTTTGGGGCCCCATAATTTGATGGAGCGCCTTTCCCTCAGAACATCAGTCCGTACCACGTGTTCTTCACAGGCCTTGCTTTCCTGGGTTGCCACGCTGAGGGAAGCAAAGAAGACTGTCACCAGAAATCGTACCTTCTTGGTCGTGGCCCCATCCCTCATGGAATGGGGTTCTCTGAAGAAGGGTCAGGCCTCCTCCTGCCCATAGTGGTCCCCAACCTTGGGCCTCCAGATGTTCTTGGACTACAACTCCCAGAAGCCTTCACCACCACCTCTGCTGGCCAGGATTTCTGAGAGTTGAAGTCCAAGAACATCTGGAGGCGCAAAGTTGGGGACCACTGCTTTAAGAGGTTGTTAAAGACTGTCTTGTTTCAAGAGATATTCAAGGACATCCTCACCTAAGCTAATCTTGTATGTGTTCCCTCTTTCACCATCATTTGGGTATTTTTATCTGTTGTTTTATCTACTTAGAGGTGTGTAATGTTGATGGTGTGGAGGGTTATGTTGTACTGTCTAACTGTAAACCTTAGAGTAGTGCTTTGCACCAAGTCAGCCGTATAGAAATGCATGAGATCAATAAATACGAAAAATATCTGTGCAACAACAATAATAATCTTAGAACTGCAGATCTGGATTATCGAGTCCAGCTCCGCTGCCAGAGACCTAAACCATTGAGCTATCCAGCAGTTATTTCTAAGCAGAAATCAATTTTATATGAAATATGCATGATGAACATTTGCAACGGCAATAACTGGTGATAATGTAATTTTACTAGCTTTGAAATGTTATTTTAAATCCTCAAGTGAAAAGACAATATTTGCATAACAAGAGAGAGACCTACTCTTACTTGAGTCCCAAGGGAAGAGAATCAAACTCCCTGATTCATTTTAGCTCAACAGTTTCATACTAGAGTGTTTTTATGCTAATAAAGTTTGTTACTACTAGAGTGTTCCTTAAGATTTTCTGGTTGAAGAACAGCTAAGATTTCAGTTTTGGGGGAACTGAGGGCTAAGGATGCTTAATATCAAATTCATGGAAATTTGTAGAACGCAGTGACATAAAATCATCTAAACAGAGTGAGATTCAGATTGCATTCGAGGTGGCTAAATTTCATGGTTAAGTATCCTTCTTAGGCTGTACTCATTCTGCACCACGAATGAAGTATTCTATGTTTGAATCCTCTCTGATGTTTAACAAAAATCACCATGGAAAATTAGCAGACCAGAAAGGACGTTAAGCTGGCTTTGTTTTTTTTTTGGGTTTAGCAAAATTGAATTAAAACAAACCATAGGATACATTAAAATACGAGACTTCCCACTTTCTACCATCTCAAGTGGCCACAGTTCATGATGGACTGTACAGGGTCACTTTTTCCCCCCTGACCATAAAAGGAGTCAGTGTCTACCTCAGGTGACCAAATAGGTTATTTTATTTTTATATATATATTGCCAATTCATGCACATCTGGTGGTCATACAGTCCTAAGTAATTCTACTGCAAAAGTAGTTCCATAGAGTTCAAAGCACTTTTGCTCTGAAAGAAATCTCAGTGAATACAATGAGCTGCATTTTGAAATAAACACACATAACAGTGTGCTGTAAAGCTCAGACACTTAATTAATCTACTACAATTTCTTTAACTGGAGGACAGCTTTAGTGATCATCCCAGCTTTCTTCCAAGCAAATATACAACATCCCACCTCTGTGTTGTATTTCCACAAGAGTCATGCAAAGCTGAGATACATTGCCTATTCCATGTGCTTTGTTCATGTATAATATACTTTCTCAACGTGACCTCGGACTACAACCCCCATTATCCTCAGGCCAGCAGGAGCAGGGACAATGGGTGATGTAATCCTAAACTTCTGGAGGGTCCCAGGTGAGAGAGGATTTTTTTCCCCTTCATCTGTTACATCATTCTAGGCCAGAAACAACTTCGCGTTGGTTGATTAACTTCATATCTAATCTTAGAACTGCAGAGTCCAGCCCCTGTCAAGGAAGAACTGCGGGATTTGAACTCCCAACCTCCGGCTCTGCAGCCAGATACCTCAACCATGTTATGACTTGAGTTTAATGGCTGTTTCCTATATTGTTTTGCTTCCTCTATCAGAGCTGAGGCGCCGAATTGGCTCAGACCCTCCCCTCCCGGATCCAGAGACCTCCGATGAGGTGGGCACTTCTTTCCGGGCCCGTTCCCGCTCTGCCCCTCCCATCTTGTGGGCAGCCCAACGCTACGGGCGAGAGCTGCGCAGGATGAGTGACGAGTTTCACGGCGCACTGCAGGTGAGATCGGCGTGGTCATGGCACGCAGGTTAGCATTTCCTGGTGGGGATGTATGTTGTGCTTTTTGAAGGCGCATTGCCAGAAAGAAAACATACCTACCCAGTAGGGCAATGTGGAAATTACTCCGTTCATCTCATGGGTGCAGTAGTTAAACTGCAGTACTGCAGTCAAAACTCTGCTTGTGACCCAGGTTCAATCCCAGGTAGCCGGCTTGAGGTTTGCTCAGCCTCACATCCTATTAAGGTCAGTAAATTGAGTACCCAGCTTGCTGGGGAGGGGCGGCAGTGTGTAGCCTGCACAATTCAATTGTAAACTGTCAAGAGAGTGGTTTAACCTCTATGGGGCCGTATATAAGCAACACGTGTTGCTTTTTGCTATAATCAGCAGTGATGCAGATGCATGTTTGTTCTAACATCTAATGCATTTCTCCGCTTGGAGAATCAAAACTATGATCATCTGAAGGTGCAGGAGCTTCTTTATACAGCTGGTAAACTCAATTTAACAAATCTGTCTTGCACCTAGTCAGAATATTCAACCCACCCACTATTACCCACCTAGAGTGGCCTCAGGGAAAGGCAACGATCTTTTCCTCATTCTTGTGATGCCAACAACAAATGAACCAACAAAACCCTGTAAAATACAGGAAGCTAGAACTCATCAGTCACGTATTCAGGCCACAGTCCACTGCACCCTAAATATGAGTTTAAGGAAAATAGGGCAACCCCACCCACCCCGTAGTTCTTATCTCTGCCATGCAGGGCCTGATTCAGACATCCTGGGGTCCACATTTGAGAGGCCCTGTGGGATTCATCCCCAAATGTTGCAGTTTTGTTACAGTGATCCTTGTGACCCTATCCTGTTGGGAGTGTAAGGGCAAAAACCCAGGATCAGGATTGAAAGGGGACTCTTGTGTGGTCTTCCTGCCACCATCCTTTAATGCAAGACGATCTTCATCTTAAAATTTAGTAGGATAAAACAGAAGCCTTTAGAGAGCCTTTGTGCTCTGAAGCCCAGTGCTGAAGCTCGGTCCGTTGGCCTGCAGATCCGGCACTGCATCCCAAAATATGACATCTCTCTTCCCACTTATTTGAGAAAAAAAAACGGTACCCCATTCAGAAGCTGTTTCAGTGAGAGGCGACAGAAAGCAAACAGACCTGAGTTAATGGAGTGGGAACATCCAGATCCTAGAATCTAGCAGTTTGCAGGGACGAGGGCTCTGTGTTTGTGATAGAGATAACCCTGCACCGACCTTCGTTTCTTCCTTAGAAAATGCCCCGTCCTAAGAGCGCAGGGACGGCTACCCAAATGCAGCGAACGTCCGGATGGAAGGAGACCCTACAATCCTGGTGGCGCCGAAGCTCTCCGGGGAACGGGCTCCCCAGAAGTCCTTCGTGACTATGGGGTTTCCCCCCCCTCTTTTCTGCTGCTGTCTTGTTCCCAGGGGATGAAAGGGTGGAATGGGATCGGGTGTTTGGGGGGGGGGGGGGAAGCATCAACCTGTGGGATCCGTGTGGCACATTTCCTTCTCTGTGGTGTTCCCAAAATATCCTGGGGGTGGGTCAGGGTCATTCCCCAGAACATCCATCTCTGCTCCTCTACAGAAACATTTTCCATATTCCTCACACCAGCCTTCCCTCTCCCCCCCAAGATGGCGCCCTCTGGAGGCACTGTGGACTACAACTCCCATCCTCCCCAACTTGGGGATAATGGTAGCTGGAGCAGAAACACTCTGGAAGGTACCATGATGGGGAACCCTGCCTCACACTATTAAAATGTATGGGGATTTTATCTTTTTACATGGGATCACATTCCTTTACCCTCTGCTTCCCCCCCGACAGCATCTTACACCCCTCATTTTTAGGGGAGCTTGCCCTGCCTTTTCCAGAAAGAATGTCTTTCTAAAAGGGGAAGGGGTTACTACTGCTTTGATTACTGTCACAACAGGCCTGAAATGTCTTTTCTTTTTCCCTATGGAGAAATTTGTATGACCTTTAATTAAAATTAAATGTTGTTACTTCCAGCTTATGGGACGTCATTATATGGGACCAACTTTAGGGAACAGATCTTTTAAGCAGAGCATGGTAATAAAACCACAACAGGAGATACAGACCTAAATCTTTACATTTAAAGAGATTTGAAAGCCTTTTGAGTTCTTATTCAACAAGACGACTCCCTTCACCCCCCGCATTTTTGGGTCGCATACAGAAAGGCAGGCAAAACTTCATTTCTCATCTACTTTTTGCTTTGGGGCAATTAAAATCTAGGCACATCTCAAATTGGGAGGGACGACTGAATTTCTGGATATGCAGTTGAAAACAGGAATCCTGTACCCTTGTCTTCTCTCCTCCACCCTGTCAATACTCCTAAGCCACACCACTGGGATCCCAGCAGTAGTGTTTTCCACCATCTAAGCCATTCAGTTCTTCCATATCCATTGGGCTCAGCTCCCAGGTCCAGAGTTGGCCATTTTCGGCAACACGGCTTGGGTCGGCTGACTTGGGGATGACACTCACCCCACGCTGCAACGCCCAGCGCAGCAGGACCTGAGCGGGTGTGCGGCCTCGGCGCCTGGCCACCTCGGCCACCTCTGGCCGCCCCACGAGATGGCCGGTCCCCAGGGACGAATACGCTTGTACATGGATGCCCCGTTGGCCACAGAAGTCCAGAAGCGCCGACTGGGCCAGTTCCGGATGCAGCTCGACCTGGAGGACAGCAGGAGGTATTCGGCAATCTGCCAGCAGTTCCTCGAGGTGCCCGATGGTGTAATTTGAGACCCCGATGGCCTTGAGCTTCCCGGCTTCGTGCAATCTCTCCAGCGCCCGCCAGCTGCGTTGGCGCTGTTCTTGGTTCCTGGCATCTTCCCGAGGCCGGCCTTGCGTGCCCGGCCAGTGAATGAGATACAGATCTAGGTAGTCACAATCCAGTTGCTTCAAACTTTTGAGGCAAGCCAATTCAGCCGGGCCTTCTCCGTGGTCTTTCGGGCTCAGCTTGCTGGTCAGGAAGATGTCCTCGCGGGCGAGCCCATGACGGGGCAGCAACGCACTTAGGGCACGGCCGAGGGTGGCCTCGTTGCCATAGACGGCAGCCGTATCCACCAAGCGGTAGCCGTTCTCCAGAGCAGCATCCAAGCTGAGACGCACCGTCTCCTCACCCTGCAAACGGAAGGTGCCCAACCCCAAAAGTGGCATAGGTGTTCCAGTATTCAGCCATACTGAACGCTCTGGCACCCTGGAAGGAAGAGAAAAAGGGAGCGTTAAGATTTCACCATTCCTCTTGAGAAGGTCATGCCTAATAAATAAAAGAATCCCAGGCCCCAGAGTCATTGAGTCCAACCTGCTGACAGAGCAGGAAATCCACCTAAATGTGGCTCACCTGGGAAAAAGGCCTACATCGGAAGGCTTTGAGGTGGAACTTGGCCTAGCTCCATCCAGACTTCCTGTTCCTGCCCCAGTGCTCCCTGGGAGCTTTCTGAGCAGGAAGCTTGGGCAGGAAGGCCCAGCTCAGCCTCAAAAACCGTCCAATTTAGACCTTTCTCGCAGATGCATCACATTGAGATGTTTGCAACGTGTCTGCAAGATGGGTAGGACCCTCAGAATGGAGAATTAAGACGTTTGTGCTGCAGAAAATCAGAAAATCCCATCTCTAGTAATTATTTGCACCTAACCAAGCTTCAAACATCTCACTTACCTTGAAATCCCTGCAGGGATTGTTATGAGTTGGATGCAACTTGAGGGTGCATCATGCATGCACAACCAATTCAGAATAATGGCAAGGAATGCCAAGCCCTACCCCATGTTTTTCACTGCAGTACAACAACCTTATGGAGGGCCACCGATTCCCCAGCCAGGAGATGTGTGAGCAAGGTGGTAAACCTCTGGCACTACAGATTTTTTGGATTACAACTCCCATGCTCCTCTATTGTTGGCAATAAAGACTGGAGATTCTGGAAGTTGCAGTCCAAAACCTCAAAGCTTCCTCCCAGGGACAGTGAATCGCCGAGGTTTTGGGCTGCAACTCCCAGAATCTCCAGCCTCTAATGCCAACTCTAAAGGACCATGGGAGCTGTAGTCCAAACCGTCCCTGCGAGGTTAGGAAGTAGGCCATCCCTGGGTCTCAAGCTAAGACAAATCCCAAAATGTGGATATGCATTTCCAGAGGGTGTAATTCTTCACTGAACTGCTATCCCCAGCAAGCCTCATTTAGGAGCAAAATTAGGAATTGTGATAAAACCAAAGTGAGTTTCTAGCCACTTTCTGGGGTTTTTGGTTTTTTGTTTAAAGGTGGGTGCAATTGGGGGAATGTTCCAGCTTGGGGAAAGCTGTGAATAAAAAACTGTAGTGAAATCAGACCTCATCTGGCAGTCTGGCATTCTTCCACCCCTCGTCTTAAAGAGTTCTGTTGCACTCAAAAGCTTGCTCCCTGCCTTGTGACGATTTCTTTTTAAAATGAAAGAATGGAAGAACGATGGGTTTTTGAGTTTTCGTTCCCTCCTCATGGATTCACAGGGCCACTGCTGGTTTGTACCCGCTTTTAAAAAGAGCATTTTTTTTTTTCAACTGAAGGGGTGTTTTTTTTTTTGGCACCTGGATCTACTACCGGGACCCTGAGAAATGGAAGTGTTTTGCTCAACAGGAATTTGGTCTTCAACTCCCATTCATTCAGTGTGGTCAGGGGCACAGGATCATGGGAGTTGAAGTCCAAAACCCAGCTGGAGGCACGACGGCTCCCCGCCCACCCTTGTCACGAGGCCGATTTCAACCATTACAACAGTCACCCTGTAGAAGGGCAAAATCCCACGGAATTCAACAGCCCGAGTCAATGCAAGGCTGTCGAAACGCGGAACCTGCAACTGATCGTGGAAATGCTTGTACACGGGGGGAAAAAACTCCCCCCCCCCCGCATCTCCCTCGCCTCTTCGCACGGGAGGGGGATAACCAGGGGTTAATCCCTACCCGCATCTTATGCCCTCTTCCCATAACTTACCAGGATCCGGGAAGCTCGCGCTCCCTCGCCTTCATGGCGCCCCGCTGTTACGTGTGAACGCAAGCAAACCCGAGCTGGAGCCGGACGCCGACGGCCTCCCCAATCAGCGCGCCGGGGAAAAAGAGTGAGAGGCGTGGCTTTAGAGGGGCGGGGACGTGAAAGGCCGGGGCATCAACGAACGAGGGAGTGAAAGGGCTGGGGAGGCAGGGGAAAGTGTACACGCGTCTATGTGTTCACACAAACCCCGTTCAGTTTGCAGCTAGGCAGTGGTACGTGCTATAAAAGGGAATGGGCTGCCTTTGCATTTCTTTCAAAAGTATGTGCTCAGGGGACTTTTAGGGGCGCTCGGGGAAGGGGTGCACCACATTGTCACCATTCCCACGTTCTCTTCACGTTTTTTTGTTCGATCATCGAGTCCAGCCCCTGTCAAGGAGGCCCGGTGGGGAACTGACCTCCCGTCCTCTGGCTCCACTGCCAGGGACCTAAACCACTGAGCTATCCAGCAGCATAATTATATCATCCTCTCAGTTATCCTGCCGCTATTTTAAAAGGGGGCACTGTGTGTGCTGATTTTTGTGAAGTTTTAGTGGGTGGGATGCCCATAATTCATTTCATTTCAAAAACGACTTCCTTGTTTAGGACAATCTTGCCAAAACTGGTGCACCCTGGGAGTGTTGGACTACAATTCCCATTGTTTGCTGACTGTGCCTGATGAGCATTGTAGTAGAACAGATCCAGAGGCACCTGGCTGGGAAAGTTTCCCCCTGAGAGGTTCACAGAAAATTTAAAGATTACTCCTCATCCCATGTATGTCTTTTTGCCTTCAAAACAATTCCCTACTTGTATAGCAAAAATAATCAAGGTTCCTTCCAGCTCGCTTTGCCATCCAGCAGGATATTATAAGCTGTTTTTTAAATGAACACTGTTAATCAATTTTTATTACTTCTATTTGTATCTTGTGTTTTGTCCAGAGAGCCCAAGGTGGCACACTCAGGGGTTGCCTTCTCCCTGCTTCGTTCTCACAATGACCCTGCAAGGTAGGTCCAGGCTCCATTCCAGTCCCGTCCCCACTTTTTGTTGGAGTTTTTGCAACCTTGCATGCTGCCTCTAGTAAGTGTGGCTGGGAGGGACCTTTCTGGGTGACTGTCAATCTCTCCAGTATTAACCAATCGTTCCTTCCTGCCTCTGAATTCAAAGAGAGCCCTGCCTCTTTGCTCAGTTCTTTTTCTCACTCTTTGTCTGTTGGAAGCTGGTAGTCTGTCGGAAGTCTGTTGTTGAAAGCAGTCGTGTTTGTCACTTTGCTGTTTGATATTTTCAATTGTAAGCAATGAAAGCTTTTATTCTTTTTCTTCCTAATGTCTCAAGAGTGAGTTACTGAGATCGCAAGTGCCGGTTGATGAGAAAAAGGTGTGGTCTACTCTGGGAAACTGGAAGCTATTCTGCTCTGTAAATCCCTGCGCTTCTGCTACGGCGCCAGAAGAATTTAACCAGATTCAAAAACTCTGCAACACTTTTGCCTTCAAAGTGACAGTCAACATTTTGAGCATGCTCTGCTCTGAGTGGGGTATTTGGGAGAATGCATTGCCCGCCCCAGGCTCACCAAGCAGCAGATATTTAAAAGGTTCCCCCATTTAGAATACAATCCCCAGAATCCCCTAGCCAGCAATGGCTGCTGCTGGGTTACCTAGGGAATATGGGAACTGTAGTCCAACATTTACACAATCCATCCCAGAGGATCAGGTTGGCTGTTGTGAGAAGCAGGATGCTGGCCTAGGTGGGCCAGAATGTCAGAACATTGTATTTATGGACACCAACACCCATAACTCCCAGTTTATAGGTCAGTGTAATCCAAAATTTAGTTTTTCCCAAGCTCAGAGGAAAAATATATTCCTTCAACATCATTCTTGGAATGCCCTGAAAGAATCTCTAGTGGTCTCATTGACACTCCTGGCCTGCTGTTGTCTGCTCTGTGCGGTGTAATCTAATTTGTCTCATTATTGTTATTTTTTTTTAAACCAAATTACAGTTCCACCAGAACAGCTTTGGCAATGATGAGCGAAATTGTCCTTCCAATAAAATATCCTCGGATCCGAATTGGACAAGATACTCAGGCAGAAGGGTGTATAAGTTTAATACGTTGGGCAAAACTTCAATTTTTTGACTCCCCCTCCCTTCTTTGCCAATTTTTTTTTTAAATTGAGAGTTGGGGGGGGCGAAGAACAGCCGCGTGGCGCTCGCAGTGGCGACAAAGAGCCATCAGAGGGCGCCACACACCGCAGGTTGGCTTAAAAAGCGGATCATTTTGATGGTGGTGGGGGCCCCAGAAATATACATACGCTGCACAGTTTTTTTTTTCCCATTTGGGATGAAGAAGACGCAGGAAAAAGTCTCTTTTTAAATTGCACCGCATTGCATTATTCACACCACATTTGCCCACCAAATTCCAGATCTTATAAATCCCCCCAAAATACAAACCTAATAGATGTTTTACATTCCACAACACTCTCTCCTGGTTTCAACCTCGATCCCTAAACCTTTTGAGGGATCGCCTGCATTCCTATATCCAGTGAGGTGGCCCGTCTCTTCCCGGGCGACCACCTCTCCTTGTCCAGCTTAAAACAGCTTTCGATCCGCCGCAGAATCCAAGAAACGGGGAATCCACTCGATTCCGCCGCCCCGATCGCGCACCTCCAATAGGCAACCCCAGCTGCCTTGAAGAGAGAAACCATCACTCCTCTCATCGAGTAGCCGCGGAAAACACAGCCACTCCGGCACGTAGGTTAAAAAAACAGGAGCCTGTGTGTGCAGCTGATTCAGCCTCCCGGCCAAGCTTGTGTTGCACTACACTGCCCATCATCCCCCCCTTCCTGGCCGGCGGGGGATGATGGGGTTTGCAATTCGAACCAGCTTGATTTGTGCCTCTCCCCTTATCCTGCCACGCCATCGGGGATGTGTCTGTCTGTCTGTCGCGGCAGGAGGGGAAAACACGGAATGGGGACACGTGTAAGAGCCCATCACGTCTGGATGCGCGCGCGCGCCTCCTCCGGCAAAAAAAAAAAGAGAGAGAGAGAGAGAGAGAGAGTGTGTGTCATTAATGCGTCTGGAAGTGCACACAACACAACGAGACGGTTCTGCTACATAACCTACGGGCTTTGTGTATATAAATATCAATAAATCGCTGGCCAGCCGCCACGTCGCGCCGAGATGTGAGCGGAAAAATGGGATGACGGCAGGGGAAAGGTGCTTCAACGGAGGAATGAAGCGAGGAGCAGACGGGGACAAACCTGATACCGCCCCGCTTTCTCTCCCTCCGGCTTCCCTTCCTCCCCTTCCTTCCAGCCCCCACATCTTGGCACGGGCGGGCGGGCAGCCAGAGAAATGGCACGCCGTGACCGGAATGCAAAAGCAGCCTCTCGCTGGGCTGGGCTGGTCAGGATCGGGCCCCCTCTCTTCTGCAGGAAGCAGAGCGCGCCGCTGGGGGTGGATTGGAACCCCGATCTGGGCTGCCCAGCCCCTGATCGACCCCCCCCACACACACACACACAGGTACCTGTCTCACCTGGGACAGGTATGCAGACCTTGGGGGATGGAGGTGGGAAAGGATGAGGGTCGCTGCGGCTCACAAGAGGGCACCCATCCTTCAGAATTTCCCCACCGGCAGGAGGATGCTAGACAGTAGCAAGGAGTTCCGCCGGCTGCTGGCTCTTCTACAGCTCCCTGTAGCTAGGGGTTTCCTAGTTGGCTTTTGGAGGAGGGGAAAACCCCTTTTAAAAGATAATTTAGTGTGGGTCCAGAAATACGATCGGGAATGGTGTTTCGGGAATCTAGGCTGCTCCCTGTTCATCAGGGTGGGGAGACCAGGTGAGGCTCAGGAGGTTTTGCTGCCCGAGGCAGAATGGCCCCTGGGGCCACCCCAACCGAGGCAGATGAAGGCACTCAGTGCCCAAAGCTAACCAGGTTATTTTAGCCTGTGCAGCAGAAAATTCCCCCCCCCCCCCAAGAAATTACTCGCAGGCTGTGACACCTCGGATCTGCCGCCTGAAGCAGCTGCTTCACCCCGCCTAACAACAGGGCCGGCGCTGAGAGGGATTAAGGCTTCTCTTTCGAGATCACCGGTCAAGCTTCTAGGGGCCATCCTGTTTTTTCAGGGTTAAGCATCTGGGGCCCTGATGTTGTTTCGGACTACAACCCCCATCATCCTCTGCCACGGGGGCACACTGTCTGAGGATTCTGGGAGGGGCAGTCCAAGGCATCTGGAGACTGAGAGTCGAGTCTTCCTTAGAGAATTCGAGTAAGGGGTGGGCCGGCTTGAGACCTTGCTGGAGTTTTAAAAAGTAACTTTCCCCGTCTTGGTTGTGGTGGAGGATGAGCCACCCGTCGGGCCGTCCCAAGACATGGGGCCGCCTGAGGCAGAGCCGTCAATCCCCCCCCCCTCCCTCCCTCCCTTCCAGCTAAATCCAAGGTGCATCGTGCGCAAGAAGAAGAAAAAGGCCAAATTGCTTTTGGCACATGAGACAGAAACCCTCTCTGGCAGTGGAAATGTAAGAACCAACAACGAGATCCTGAACCATATACTTTCATGCCCATCCTCCAGGCTGCTCCTTAAGGAAGCTGCCTCACTTTGCCCCATGGTAGGGCCGGCCCTGGGGAAAAAAAACCCCACTCGGAAGGGATGGGTTCAATTCACAGAGAAAATAAGGGGCTAGGCTATTTCTGGTGGATCAGAGGAGGGCAGTTGTCTCCAGGTTTCTCCACCAGGAAGCCTCCCCCTTTACCTATGGGGAGAGGGGGGAAAGAGACCCTTATTCTTGATCACCCCACCCCATGCTTTCTGTTTCTTCCTCCTCCTTTTAAATTCGTGCTGGCTTTTACGATGCCTCCACCTCATCACCTCTCCGGGGATAAAAATCGATCGCCTTTTATGGAGGATGGACCATTGGTCCCTAGTGAGGTTGCTGGGCGCGGGGGGGTGGTGGTGGTGGTGGGGGGGAAGCGGGTGAGGGTGGCTGGGGGCTCAATGGTTGGGATGGATTTTGGGGAGTGGGGGAGGCTGAGGAGAGAAGACCATCCTGCCCTGGACCAGAGTAGGGGAGGCGGGGGAGAAAGAAGAAGATGCAGGCTCAGAAAGAGACAGAGCCATCAGAAGAGTAACATCATCATCATCAACCCCCCCCCCCCATCATCACTCCATTGCAGAAGCTGCGCGCGGTCCTTCCCTCTCTCTCTCTGCTCTCTGCTCTCTGCCTGCCCCCCTCCGCGGCTTTTCACCAGGCTTTCTCTAGGGTGGAGCAAAGCAGGAAAGACAGGCGGATGCTGGAGGTTTCCACCAGAGCATCTTCTCCAGAAGTAGCCAGAGGATCGGGGGGATCTGCTGGAAGCAGGAAAGCCGGGAGGGGGAGGGAGGGGGAAGAGGGATCCGGGCTGTTTTCCTGGCTCTCCTCCCCACCCACCCACCCACCCCACCTTCCACCCCTCCAAAAAAAAAAAACCCACTTCCTAACCCCTCCCTCCTGCCCTCCTTCTCCTCTCCAGCCTGGTCCCTTATTCAGATCTTCCCTGGTTTTTGGAAAGCAAAAGGGGTCGAGCAGGAGGCTGGAGTCGCGGGGGGGGGGGGGGACGAGAGAGAGAGAGGGGGGAGGGAGGGAGAGATCAGCTCGCCTGCAACATGGACAAGTGATCTAAACAGACAACTCAGCGCCGTCTCTCCCCCCCCCCCCCCCGCACGCTCCCCCAACGCAACAAACACACAGCGCCCTGGCTCTCTCCTTCCTCCCGAGCCTGCTTAGCTTTGCACGGATCTGAAATCAGGGCAAGAAACCCACGTCTCCCGACCACCAGGTAAGGAGGGGGAAACCGGGAGAGTGTGCGTGCGTGCGTGCGTGTGTGTGTGTGTGAGAGAGAAAATAATATATATCTGTACCAGGGATGGGGAGGGAAGTTGTTCGGTTAAGAGCCAGAGAGAAATCTTTCCCTGGGTTTCTCCAGATGCAACTCAGCAAGACTTGGGATGGGCAAATCTCTCTCTCCCTCTCCCACCCACCCCCTGCAATTTATTCTCTATATTTGTTTTCTTCTCCAAGAAAAGGTGTAGTGGGGAGGTGAGATGAATGGCAAACGGAAATTTTGGAAGGTGGTTTTTTTTTTGTGCAAAAAGAAAACAAGAGGGGGGGGGGGCAGAGAGAGACACGCGTCCAAGCCACTAAGGCAAATCTTAAATGAATAGGAATTTTTTTTTGGGGGGGGGAGCACTCATCCTGCCTTCTTGGGTGCTGGGATGAAGAGGCGTCGGGGTATCAAGATGATGGAAGGTGGGGGTGAGTGATGGAGAGGGAGGGTTTGGGTTTTTTGGGGGGGGCAGGAACGGGGATTTAAAACAGAGCTGGAGAAGACGGGGGGGGGGGGGGAGCAGAAGAGAGCAGGAAGTAGACGTAGGTAAGGAACCATAGCCAAGTGGGGTCATAGGTTTTGGCTGCTGCACCAAACATGTTAATTGAAACGCGCAAGGGGGCAAACCCGAGAATTGGTTTGGGGTTCACCAAACACAGTCGCTCTCACACACCCCAACCTTCCCTAAACACAGACACAATGCAGGTCTTTCACTTCTGCTTTCTCATGGCTGATTCTCTAACACACACACAACCCACAAAGCCCCTGCTGTCCAGGAATCCAGCCACCAACAGCACCAAAACTGGTGTTTTTAGTGCCAAACTATATAAAGAAATGAGGACCCCCTTTTTTTCTCCCTCCCTTGATCTCCTGATGGCTCCTGCCCCATCTCAACCCTGCTTGCCAGGTGGGTGGTGTTTTTTTTTTTCCTTAGGAGGGTGGGGAGATTGAGAGGGTTCTGGTTTCCGATCTTTGGGGCAGAAGCAACAGGGCTCAAGAGGAACTGCCCCACTGCAAGCAGAGGGGGGTGGGGGTGGGGAGGCCGAAGAGCAGCTGGAGGCACTGCCTGGCACTCACAAGGGAGGGGACCTGGACGGAGTCCACTTGCACCGCCTTGCACGAGGGCTGTTTGGAGCCTTGTGCTCTGGTGCCGTGCGTGTGCGCGCTGGAGGGATTCTCCAGAGGGAAGGGGTACACCCGGCCTGTACCTACAAACCAAAACACCTAGGCTGAGCTCAGGTTGTGGGAAGGCGTTTAAGAGATCTGTGGCTAACTCACCATTTCCACGGTGGAGCATGGGTGTGTGAGTGAGAGCTGGCATCCAGGGTGGTGCGTGGGATTCTGCTGCAGACTGAGCAGGGCACATGGGAGTTCATAGGTACACATGCGCGCTTAAGCACTGGCAGTGTCTTCTGGCCATAGGGTGCCAAGATGCCCTAGAAGTGGGGAAGGGGGTGAGAGAGTAGCTCGAAATCATTTCCCCCCCCCCAAAAAAAAAACCCAGGGAGCTCCTGCTGATAAAAGGATATGGAGGAGGCGCCTTTGAGGATCAGGGTGCGAGAGAGAGGGCTGAAATGCTTAAAGGAGCGCCTGCTGCCAAGAATTCCCACCAGGCTCGCAAGAGGAAACACGGGTGCCAGCGCTTCTGGCTGTGCCCGGTGTTTGGAGGCAAGCTGGCCCCACATGGCTCGGGGCCGGATGGACACGACACCGCTTGGCCGTCACCCAGCCCGTAGCTTTGCCAAGGTGTCCCTGTTGTGCCAGGGGCCCTGGGCATATGTCACTTCCCCCCCCCCCCGGGTGCTTCTTCTGTAGTGGAGGGAAGGGTTGGCCAAGGAGCATCTCCTCATGCCCGCTTGGCAGAGGTGGTTATGCCCAGTGAAACGGGATGGAAGCTGGCACTCAAGGGCGATCTGTGGCCTCATGCGATACAAAAGCCCTTAGTATGCCCAGGAGACATTACAACTCAAAGGATCCCAAACCCCACTGAGTCTGAACTTTGCTGGCATTGTTTTATTATTGGTTATAATATTGCTACTGCTGCTACTAATCCTCATCCTCATCTGAGAACTGCAGGGCTGGAAGGGACCCCATGGATCATGGAGTTCAGCCCCTGTCAGGGAAGCTCAGTGGGGAATCAAACTCCCAACCTCTGGCTCCGCAGCCAGAGACCTGAACCACTGAGCAATCCAGCAGCTCTTATTTATGAGTGACATTTAAAGCCCGGTTCAGAGGCAGCACATGAGCTGCCACCTTCTCTCACAGCAACCTCTGCCGTTCCTCCCTTGCCTGTCTTCCTGCCTCAGACAGGGGAGCCCTGTAGGTGTGAATGTGCCCGGGAGCAGCCAGTTTTACCTCTGCGTCTGCCCATCCCTGGCTTCTGTGCTTTCCTCCCCACCAGATGCAAGGGGGCATGACCCCCTATTGCCCGCCACCTTTCCTGCTCATATCAGTAGATGTCTCAGGCCACAGGACCAGTCAGTCTACGGTTCGACCCACAGCGAGGCTTCTGGATGGGCCTCCGGTCCAGTGGCAGGTTGCTAAAGGATGCTAAACATGTTACAGAACACTGGTCCATCGAGCCAAGGGTTCCATGGGCTAGGGGCAAGTGAAGAACTTCCAGTGTAGAAGGAACGCTAGCCTTTCTGACTCAAAAAGGCTAAGCCATGCAGAAGCCTATCCCCCCTCTAGTCATGCGCCCATTGCACATGGATGCGCCTTGCGCATCCTCAGCCCCTTCACATCTGCGCAGTGTTATATGCCACCTTACTGGCGGCTGTTCATGCCTGCTTTTCCTTTCGCTTTTCTGATCTATGCATGCTTTCTGTGCGCTCTTGAATAACTAGCAAGCATCCGATGTATTACAGGCACATGCTGTCTGAAAGCACATATATGCCGTCCCACTCACAGTGGGAAAGACAGGGTGGTGTAGATATCATACTAGACTCAGGAGACCTGGATTCAAATCCCCACTCAGCCAGGAACACTCATTGGGGTGGAGATTGCAAACCACTCCTTGAATTTCTCATTGTCGTTATGTGTCGTCAAGTCGTCTCAGGCTTATGGCAACCTTCTGAATGAACGCTCTCCAAAATGTCCTGTCCCTAACAGCCCCGCTCAGCTCTTGTAAACTCAATCCTGTGGTTTCCTTTAGGGATTCAGTCCCTCTCACATTTGGTCTTCCTCTTTTCCTGCTGCCTTACACCTTTCCCAGCATTATTGTTTTCCCCCCAAAACCGAGAGAATCCTGTCTTCTCAGGAGATCCCCAAAGTAGGACAGCCTCAGCTTCAGCATTTTTGCCTCCAGAGATTGTTCAGGCTTGATTTTATCTAGGACCCACTTGTTTTGTGTTTCTGGCAGTCCCGAGTATCCGCAAAGCTCTCCTCCACCACCACATTTTGTATATATGTGGACAAACCTTCTGTGGTCGCCATAAGTCAGAAGCGACTTGACAGCACATAACAACACAACAATGCAGTGTCCATTCCCCCCTACCTGCCTTAGAGTCTCCATTCTCACCAATCTTTTCTTTGCCTGTGGGTTATTTTTGGCTTCAAAATTTTGTCTCTGCACCCTGACAAAACCCCACACGTACGCATCAGACGCTGCTCCCTTGCTCGTGTGGCACAACCTAAATCAGCTCCCTGTATTTCCTTCCAAACTGGGTTACTTTTGTGTGTGCTCAATTCTTGACACAGATATTACCAGCTGTACAGGAAACGGTACACCCCACTGCACCAGTAATTAAAAAAAAAGCATAATTAAGCCCTGAAAAAGCAGCCGGCTTTTCTCCATGCAATACACATCCTAAAACAGACATAAGTCTACCAGGCGTATTTAGACTTACACACTGAAGGGGCGGCGGGAGACTTTTGCCAAAGCTTTATCAGAGGGTTTTGCACCAGCTACTCAGGGCATTTCAAGTAGATGGGGGTGGGTGGGGGGTGTCTTATTCTAAAGAATAAGCAAAATAGTCCCCTAGGAGGGCAGGTGGTTTTTTCTCCGTGTCCGATCCACACATCCGTGGAGCAGTACATGCGGTGGGAGGCTGCTGGTCCGTGAGGTTACAAAAGGCAAAACCGTCTGCTCTGGGTTTTAGGCCGAAATTGGCAAGAGCTGTCCAGGGTTCAGAGCTGAGCCCCCCCCCCATCCTTTCAGCACCACGGAGAGAGCCTTTCACGTTGAGATTACAAATCCCAAAGCACTTTCCGAGACCAATCACACACCTCCCTTACCTCAGGGTCCAGCAACCTCCACCGAATACATGTTCACGACTAACATCACCCCCCCCTCCACACAAACACACCATCACAGAATTAGATCCGGATCCCTAAATTCTCTGTCTGTGCTCCTAACAAGGCCACGGAAAGCATCTCCTCCCTTCCCCCCCCGACCGCCACGGAGTGCCTCATATATTTTCATAGAGCCATCCATGTTGGAAGAAAGGCAGCCGGTTGGGGGGGGGGCAGGACCGGTTGAGCGACTTTGCAAGGGGAGGGCAAGCAGAAGGAGAATAATGGGGGATCACCATACTTCACAGCCCAGAACAAACAGCCCTGGGGGGATTAATGGCAGGGATTATAATGCCAGATTGCCTCACCAAATGGACATAAGGGGCCGGTTTAGGACAGAACTGGTCTGGGAAAAGTGGGGGCGGACAGGAGAACCCTGTTCCATTAACAACGGGGAGTGTGGGCCTCTGCCCCCCATAGGGGCTGCCCGCGGGTTTCTTATCCACGGAGCCGTCCTTAAAGCCATCAGGGAGGGGAGTTTATGGCTTGATAAATTTTATCACTTTCCCAGTGGTCTTAATCTTAGCTGTTTTGTCTCCCAATCGGAACAATCTCTGCCTGTCAGCTCAGGAGGAAGGCGTTAAAGAGGCTAGCGGTCAACCAAAAGGGCCCCCAGTTCTAGTCTCCACGATGAACCTTGCTTGTAGAGCCGGCCCTACCGTGAGGCAGGCTGCTGCGACATCTTTTTCATCCAGCAGATTTCCGGGGTTGGGTCGGTGATGTGAAAGTGGTTGTGGTCGTCGTTTTACCACCAGAGGTGGAGAAGAAATTGGGTTCCCCCCCCCCCCCCGGCTTTTGGTGTCAGAATAACGTGGTGGGCTTCTGGTATTCTGCCCCATTGAAACCAGTTGTGTGGGTCTATGTGGTTTTATTCTGCTCTGCCTCAGGCAGCAAAACGCCTTGGGCTGGCCCTGAGCCTTTGCACGGCAGGAAGTGAAGTCTCTGGCCTCCCTGACAGGTTGTTGTATGGAGGGCAAGGCTAATGGCTAGCAGGTTTTCCTGACACTGTGCCTTTGGGGGTGGGGGGCATTATGGAACAGCTCCCCTTGCCTTTTTTAGGGAGGATGGGAGTTGTCAGTCAACGCACCAGGAATGTGTTGCGGTGGGAAAAGCCACCATATGGTACAGCACTTTGAACAGATTGTTTTTTTTAAAAAGTGCTGTTAATTGAATATTATTACTAACATCTGCCTGGATTTGCTCCTATCCTTCTTTCTCTGTGATTATTTATCAAGCTATTACTGTCAATATGGAATCAATCATCACCATCATCATCATGTGCCGTCAATTTCAGACTGATGGCAGCCCTTTTCAGGGTTTTAGAGGCAGAGAATACTCAAAAGTATTCTCCCAGGAGGCCGAGCGGGGGAATCGAACTCTCAACCTCTGGCTCAGAGATCTAAAACACCAAGCTATCCATACAGTGTATTAAATTCTAGAGAAACAATTTCTGTTCATCAGATCCCATAAAAATAAGAAGTAAAGATGAGACAGTAATCTGGAAACTGTAGCATACTATGGCATAGAAACCTTGCACACTAACATCCAGATGATGTGGGATTATACTGTCTTAGCTATCCTAGCCATGATGAGGGATAATGGACATTGTAATCACAAACCATAGGAAGAGCATCTCCCGCTGTCCCCAATTGCCTTCTTGCCAGGACTGTGGACACTTATTAGAGAGGAAATGTACTCCTAACAAGGGGATGCACTCACCTGCTGTTGTCTCATTTCATCTGAAGTGTGGCACTGTCTAAAAAGTGGAAATTTATTCCTCTGAAAAAAGACAGACTAGGGCCCAGATCTGCCTTTACTAGTTTGTAGAATAGCAGACTTGAAAAAGCCACAGCCAGCATCCTATCTGTGTTTTTCAAAGTTTTGCATCACTTACTGTGGCTAATTGGGGCTAATTGACAAGGTGCTGAGGCTCATCTCAGTTGTGCTGTAAGGCAGCGTGTCGGGTCACATGACCAACTGTGCAACTGAGATGAGTCTCGGTGCTTTGTGAATTAGCTACAATTAGCCATGGCAAGTGACTCGAATGCTACGTGAAAGCAAATAGGATTCCAGCCATAATTTAACATACAGTGCATCTTATTTTAGCAGGGAGGCTGTGGTCAGGTGACTTGCAAGCCTGTTGAGTCCGCTGCCCAGATGTGCTGCTAGCCATGGAGGGAAAACTGTAAAAGGCAGGACATTTTGAAGACGCTCATTTCATAGGGTTGCCATACGCCGGAAGTGGCTTAATGGCATGTAACAACAGATTCTTGTCTAACATCGCTGTGTAATAAATGATAGTTATGGTGGTGCTTCTAAGCTATAATAATCAATGTGCAAGGTAGAGAAATGGGGTACAGGGAACTCCTCCCCCTTTACTGAGCAGGGGCAACATTGAAAACATAGTTGTTTTTCTCTGTGCTGCTTCATTCACATCCACCCCATTCCCATACCAAGCTATGAGAGATTCAGCCAAGATCAATGAATAATGAAAATCGTCTTCAGCACCTTCTGGTGCTGTGCAGGGGTCATGTTTAAATATACAAACCCTGCCTGAAGTTACAACCTGAGAAAACCGGTCATTCATAATGCATGTGTTTCCCCTACCTCACTGGTGAGACCATATCCCAAGGGAAAGAGGGCTTAGTCAAGCTTTATAATGTCTTCCCAGGGCTGACCCCAGAAATTTTGCCGCCTGATGAAGAGAAAGCAGCAAACGGCGCCCTCCCTGGTCAGGAACCCGAACATAGAGGAGGGAGGTTCTACTCTTCATAGAACCATGGGTTGCCTTATCTTCTCTCTCAACCTGGCCTGCCTCACAGGAGCTTCAGACCATTTTTGGCGCTCTCCTCTTTCACCCTCATTAAGAGGTTCTTTAATTCCTCCTCACTTTCTGCCATCAGAGTGGGATCATCTGCATATCGTAGGTTGTTGACATTTCTCCCGGCAATCTTAATTCCGGCTTGGGATTCCTCCAGTCCAGCCTTTCGCATGATGTATTCTGCATATAAGTTAAATAAGCAGGGAGACAATATACAGCCTTGTCGTACTCCTTTCCCAATTTTGAACCAATCATTTGTTCCATATCCAGTTCTAACTGTTGCTTCCTGTCCCACATATAGATTTCTCAGGAGATAGATAAGGTGGTCAGGCACTCCCTTTTCTTTAAGAACGTGCCATAGTTTGCTGTGGTCCACACAGTCAAAGGCTTTTGCGTAGTCAATGAAGCAGAAGTAGATGTTTTTCTGGAACTCTCTGGCTTTTTCCATAATCCAGCGCATGTTAGCAATTTGGTCTCTAGTTCCTCTGCCCCTTCGAAATCCAGCTTGTACTTCTGGGAATTCTCGATCCACATACTGCTGAAGCCTACCTTGTAGGATTTTGAGCATAACCTTGCTAGCGTGTGAAATGAGTGCAATTGTACGGTAGTTGGAGCATTCTTTGGCACTGCCCTTCTTTGGGACTGGGATGTAGACTGATCTTTTCCAATCCTCAGCATATTAGGCAGTGAAAACACAAGGCTAACATTGAATAACTTACCACATAATGCCTTTTCGTGTTTGGTCCTCAATTTGCTGCCCAATGTGATTGCCTCAGCTTGCCAAACGGTAGGGCCGGCCTTTCCTTCCCGTGCTACATTCCGAAAAGGAAGGCATTTAGTGAATTGGCTGTCGTTTTCTTGAAAGAACACCTGCACCCCACACCATAAACGAGTCAAAGGATGTTTAATCGAATCCAGCTACAGAGTTGGGCAGATTTATGGCAGGACTGAAAAAGGCATTCAGTAGGATTTGTGACCTGCAGTGATGGGGCAGGAAGAAGGGGAGAGAAGGGGATCAGTGCCGTGGCATTTCGCATTGATGCGCATGCATCAAAAGGTCGGTGCACCAAAGGCAGAATGCTCCCGTGCTGATACAGAAGTGTTTGTCATCGGAAAAATCACGTGTGTTTCCAAATGATATTTTTAAAACAAGCTGCCTCTAAATCTGTAGATGTTAAAGCTTTGGGTCTCCAAAGACGCTGGGTGCTTCTGGGCTTTAATATCCCCAGACATCTGGAGGATCAAAGGTGAGGCATCTGGGCCCTGAATGTCTCCCAGGGAAGGAAAATTAAGATAACGAGACAAGTAAGAATATAAGGAGAACCTTACTGAATCAGACTGGCATCTAGTTTCAAACCAGCACCCTGTTTCCCATGGTGGCTGCCACCAAAGACTTATCATAAACCCACATAGCATGGTTTGAAATTAAAAGCCTTCTCGTTGTTTGCTCCTCCAGCAACCAGTATTTGCAGGTAGAGTATGACTGGACAGAGAGGTTACATTTCTGAACTACCCTGTCTATTGAGAACAACATTAAAAAGCCCTGCTGGATGAGGCAAAAAGTCCCATCTGGTCAAGGCTTGGGGGAAACCCGGAATGTTGGACTACAGATCCCAGAATCCCCCAGCCATTAGTAAAAAAAATTGACTTTTTCCAGGCTCTGCAACCCAGTCTAGCACCCCGTTTCCCCATTGTGGCCAACCAGATATCCCAAATGGGTGCCACCGATGTCTGAATACAATCCTTCCTACACTCAGAAACAGCTATTGAGTGGTCGACTGTTTTTCAATACAGCCGTTCTATTGTACACCTAATAAGCGCCCCCCAACTTATCCCCCCTGTGCTCATCCAGACCAGCTTTAAAACTGTCAAAACCATCGGCCGCGACTGTGTTTTCAGCAAAGGTCATGTCGGAGGCTCTCAAATGGGGCTCCGTTGTGCACCTCTGGCTCTGTTCAGGTGGTAGGCAGAAAGATCTTTCTCCTGATGACGGACTGAGGTCACAGCTGGATTACAGAACAGGCAAATAAATCCCTAGCGTAAGGCCAGTGGTTTTCTTTCTACTACAGTGTTGGTTCAGATTTCCCCCTATATTTTCACCAGTCAGCTTCACAGACCTTTGTTTTTTCTCTCTCTTTCTCTCTCTCTCACACACACACAAGTTAAGAGCTGATAAAATATAACGTGTCACCCTACAACCCACACCCCTGGATAGGGTGGACTACAACTCCCATCATCAGAATGACAATTCCCATCATCTGGGCTACAGTTCCCATCATTTGGAAGCGTAGACCCACAGCTCGGGGAGGTCCTAGTCAACGAAGTCCGATGTTATGTCATGCGCGCCCTTTGATTTAGAGAATAAAAGTCTTGTCTTTTTTGCTCACGGTTTTCGTATTTGTCCAGGGGTCTGCAAAGACCTCTCGGGGGTGTCCAGCGGTGGTAGGGGTCCGAAAACCACTTCTGTATGTTGATGGCACTGTGCCTGTAGAACGGCTTTGTGTCTGTTTGTCTGTCCTGAATTTCCTAACCCCAAGGGCTTAGTTTGAAGAAAAAAAAGGAACATAACGGCCTCTGGTTTAGGTTCACCTTATTTAAAAAACCCGGGAGTAGCAATCTAGGCCCTGAAAATGGTATTGGATTCTTTTGCAGCACCCACAAGTCAGAAATGAAGGGGAACAGGGTGGCCGTGTTTCCTTCTGTATAATAATACTCGTAATTTCAAGCTGTCAAGTTGATTCTGACGTACGGTGATTCTTTGCAAGGTTTCCTAAGGTATACAGTGCTCAGAAGTGCTTTACCCTTCCCTTCCTCTGGGGGCGCTGTGGGACTGTGCAGCTTGCCCAAGGCTACCCAGGCTGGCTTTTCTCCCTGGAGGCACAGTGGGGGAATCGAACTCCCAACCTCTGGCTCCACAACCTGGTAGCCAACCCACTGAGTTACCCAGCCAGCCAGTTTCACAGCTCCTCTATTTGAAGCAGGCTGTTTCATGCTCGGAGAGGCACTATAAGTCAGAAGAACTGTCCTATTTATATCTAGGTTAAAGATAACCTCCAAATGCAGTTACTATGTGGGGGATACTTGGTTCAGTCATACTATGAGTGAAAAGGATCTTGGAATGGTTGTAGATTAAAAGCCGAACATGAGCCAACAGGGCGATGTGGCTGCAAAAAAAGCCAATGTTATTTTAGGCTCCATTAACAGCAGTATAGTCTCCAGATCCCATGAGGTATCAATCCCCCTTTATTCGGCACCGGTTAGGTTTCATCTGGAGTACTGTGTCCAGTTCTGGACACCACACTTCAAGAAGGATGCTGACAAACTGGAACAAGTTCAGAGGAAGGCAACAAGGATGATCAGGGGACTGGAAACCAAGCCCTAGGAGGAAAGACGGAAAGAACTGGGCATGTTTAGCTTTGAGAAAAGAACACTGAGGGGAGATATGACAGCACTTTTGAAATACTCGAAAGGTAGTCCTACAGAGGAGAGGCAGGATCTGTTCTTGATCCTCCCAGAGCGCAAGACACGTAATAATGGGATCAAGCTACAGGAAGCCAGATTAAGCTGACTATTAGGAAAAACTTCTTAACTGTTAAAGCAGTATGACAATGGAACCAATTACCTTGCGAGGTGGTGAGTGCTCTGATGATGGAGGCATTCAAGAAAAAAATGGACAGATCTGCTTTGATTTGGCTTCCTGACTTGAGCAAGGGGGTTGGACCTGATGGCCTTACAGGCCCCTTCCGGCTCCATTATTCTAGGATTCTATGAAGCTGCCCGCCGTCCACCGTGAGCAGCACCTGCACAACAGACTGAACAGGCAGGGCACCCAGTTTCCCCCACTCAGACAAGACGCATCGGACGTCGGCTGAAATGCGTTCAGCGATTTCCACATTTGCTCCCATAAATTACGCCTGCGCAAAGATGGCTCCTATCCTGCCATCTTTTCCTCCTTTTCTGGTGCTCCGTATATGGCCAGCGTGTTCCAATCTGCAGTCTAACCACATCGGGAAGGAGGCAGGCTCCCCGGCTCTCTTGTAAAGCTATAATTGGTTGCCTGCCAGAGAAAGAGGAATACTTGGAGTGCATGAGAAGTAGGGTGGCTGTAGTGGTTGTGGGTTCCTTTTCTCACTGTCTGCCTGCCTGCACCTTCTCCCTTTCGGTAAATATTTCTAAGAAGGTTGGGAGGTTCTGATCCACCCCGGTGACTGCAAAGACGGAAACCGAGAGCGGTTAATTATTATTATAGCCGAATGAACAGAGGCATAAGGGTGCGATTGTGCGTTTTTTGTCGTCAGCCAGGGAGCGTGCAAGAGAGACAGTGCATCGCTCTCCCTTGCTATTCCTGGGCTTAGAGGGGTGGCAGTGGAGTGGAACGGGATATATTTATCAGCATCGGTTGGTGGCAGTGACGTGGGAGGGGTGGGACGGAGGGGGGGAAAGCAGGGTGCTATCTCCCCTCTTGGGGAGAAGGCGTGAAAAGAGGAGGGAGGGCAAGAACGAGCTTGTTTCGAAAACATTTTGCCAAAGACTTCCAGAAATTTAAAGTACTGAAGCCCCCCCAAAAAAACCACCAGGAGGCTGATGGCAGAAATTCCAGCCCCTCTACATACTGCTGGGATCACAGGAGAGGGGAAATGTTTTTATCAACCGAGCTCTCTCTTCATTTATGCCACCTACCACCCTTCTATCAGAACTGGGAAAGCCAGTTGGGAGCGTGTACGGCATCATTCCGGATCCTAATGCCTTCCATTCTTTTGGATTATAAATCCCATCGTCCCCATGCTGCTTGGGGATTATGGGAATTATAGCCAAACACATCTGGTATGGAAGAGGTTGAGAGACGCTGCAATACAGGTTGAACGAATATCGGGGAAGATCTTCAAAGCCATTACAGGGGCCTGAGTGGTCCAGGAAATATATATATATATATACTGGAGCAGAAAAAAGCCAATCAATTCCAAAGTATGATTTTCCACCTAGAAACAACCAGATAATGCAAAGATGGCCTATATATAATCTAGCAGGGACTAGAATACAAGGGGGATAGGCATTGACTCACATTAGGTACATCAGGTTTGCTGACTGCTGTCCAGAGCCCACAAACACCTCTTGCAGAGTTTTGAATGTGGGTTAAAGTCCTCTAGCTGCCCAACAGAAGGGCAGAGACTCAGAGAGCAGAATAGCTTCAAGTTCTCCAGAGTAGTCCACCCCTTTTTCTCATTAACTGGCACTTACAGTCTCAACAACGTATTCCGAGACATTACTGGGAGCAAGACTAAAAAATGTCATTACTTACAATTGAACAGCACATTGACAAACATGACTGCTTTCGACAACAGACTACTGCTTACAGCAGGCTCTAGAGAGGGGAAAGAAACAGAGCAGAGAGGTGAGGCTCTGCTTGAATTCAGAGGCAGGGAAGGAACGACTGTTTAGTGCTGGAGATATTGAAAGCCACCCTGGCAAGGAAAGGTCCCTCCCAGTGAAACCAACTACAGGCAGCAACAAAATTTCCATCGACAGCTTGGCCATTTGAGATCTGCATAAGAAATGTTCTCTTCTCTTCCTCCCTCGCAGGTTATCTCCTTCTTCTTCACCATGTCCCGTCTCTCTCCTCGTCTGAAGGCTTCAGCCCTTCTCTTGGCTTTGTTCCTCCCTTCGCCACTGGCGACGGTCGACGACCATTCAGGCCTGCCAGGGAGCGGGAGAGCATCCGCAGACGGGGGCAACCAAAGCGCTAAATGCCAGGAGGCCACCGAGTGTCAGGAAGGGGTGATCCTCCCCGTATGGCTCCCCCAGAACCCCTCTGTGGGCGACAAGGTGGCACGGGCCATCGTTTACTTTGTGGCATTGATCTACATGTTCCTGGGCATGTCCATCATCGCCGACCGCTTCATGGCCTCCATCGAGGTCATCACGTCACAGGAGAGGGAGATCACCATCAAGAAGCCCAACGGCGAGACCACGACCACCACCATCCGCATCTGGAACGAGACTGTCTCCAACTTGACCCTCATGGCATTGGGCTCGTCAGCCCCGGAAATCCTCCTCTCCATTATTGAGATTGTAGGCCACGGCTTCCACGCTGGGGACATGGGGCCCAGCACCATCGTCGGCAGTGCGGCTTTCAACATGTTCGTGATTATTGCCGTCTGCATCCACGTGGTACCCGAGGGGGAAGTCCGGCGCATTAAACACCTGCGGGTCTTCTTCGTCACCGCCGCCTGGAGCATCTTTGCCTACATCTGGTTGTACCTCATCTTGGCCTGGTTTTCTCCTGGGATTGTGGAATTATGGGAAGGCCTGCTCACCTTCTTTTTCTTCCCTCTTTGTGTGGTTCAGGCTTGGGTGGCCGACCGGAGGCTCTTGTTTTACAAGTACGTCCAGAAGAAGTATCGCGCCGACAAGGCCCGAGGCCTCATCATCGAGACGGAGGGGGACAGCGGCTATCCGAAACTGGACATGGAGATGGACAACTCGCTAAAAGAAGGGACGGAAGGGCTGGTGGACGGCGGGAAAGACCAGGATGGTGAAGCTCGCCGAGATATGGCTCGCACTTTGAGGGACCTCAAGCAGAGACATCCGGAAAAGGACATGGAACAACTCATCGAGATGGCCAACTACCACGTGTTGGTCCAACAGCAAAAGAGCAGGGCCTTCTACCGCATCCAGGCGACGCGGATGATGATCGGGGCAGGGAACATCCTCAAGAAACACGCGGCCGACCAAGCCCGCAAAGCCGTCAGCATGCAGGAGGTGCGGCCGGAAGAAGACGAGTCGGTCACCAAAGTGGGCTTTGAGCCAGCCCACTACCAATGCTTTGAAAACTGCGGCTCTGTCATGCTGACCGTGGCCCGGAGAGGAGGGGACCCTAGCCGTGTCACGTTGCGCGTGGACTTCCACACAGAGGACGGGACGGCCAACGCCGGTTCGGACTACGAATTCGCAGAGGGCACGCTGGTCTTCAAGCCCGGAGAGACCCACAAGGAAGTGCGAGTGGGGATCATCGACGATGACATATTTGAGGAGGATGAGTATTTTTACGTCCACCTCAGCAACGTCCGGGCTGCTTGGGCCGAGCCGGGTCCAGAACCTCCGCCCAAAGCCTCCCTGGGGCCGTCCAAGATGGCGACCGTCACCATCTTTGACGATGACCACGCCGGCATCTTCACCTTTGAGGGGGCTTCCATGCGGGTGAGCGAGAGCGTGGGCGCGGTCCGCATCAAGGTGCTGAGGACTTCCGGGGCACGCGGGCGAGTGGCTATCCCCTTCCACACCATCGAGGGCACCGCGAAAGCCGGAGAGGACTACGAGGAGGTGGCTGGCAAGGTGGAATTCCAGAATGACGAGACCATGTAAGAAATGAGGAAATGGGGTTCGGGGTTCGGGGTGTGAGAAAGTGCTCCTCAAGTGGGAAAGGGTGGGGAGACTGAGGAGAGGCAGTCAAGCACGAGATAAAAAATGATGTGTGTGGAAACCCAGTGGATGATGGTGGTGGTTTTTAATTGCTCGAAGCAGAGCTGGCATAAAGCCAGAGTATCAGGGCATTTCTGGCCAAGGCGTACATCATCATCATCACCACCACCACCACCATCGTCATCTAAGAACTGCAAAGGGACCCTACGGATCATCGGGCCCAACCCCTTGTTGTCCCGCCCCCTTCTTTGTCAGAGGATTTTGGGAATTGTAGTGCAAACAACAACCAACCTCACCCAAACTCTGGTCGGCTTGTCTTCCCCAAGCAAGGGAAGAGCGAATGAACAGCTTTCCCTTGTCTGGCTTCCTCTGCCTCTGGCGATGGGCGGATAGGGTTCGGAGAGAGAGGGCAAGTGAAGGTGGCAGAGCTGAGAGGGGCAAAGGAAGATCCGGTGTTATATGGGCATCGTGCCCAAGAACCCCCGAATCTGAAACTTCTCCCACCCCCAAATTTGAAGCCTGCACTAATTTTAGTACAATAGACGGTGACCTTCTTAGACGGGGCCTGTTTGGTGGTGGCACCATCATTCTTGAATGATCGTGTTTCAGAGCTTCAGCTGCTAATTACGTTGTCCATGCGGCAAATGCCAGCATCCAATTAGAGAAAAGCAATCAGGTAGCGCTTGTCCTCCTCCAGCAGGCTGGTTTTCCACCCCTAAATTCTCGCCCCAGCAGGGGCGAAAGAGGAGGGAAGGCTTACTTGACTCAGCAAAAAGCAAGCCGCATTTGGGCTAAAGATTTAAAGAATTTTCTCCCTGTGTTTTTCATGGATTAATTTAAGTTTTATTTCTGCTCGGAGTATTCGACGCCTCTGTAATAAGAATCCTGCCACTTTTTAATATGTTGTTTGTGAGTTTTTAATGGCTTTCAATTTGTTTTTCAAGTATTTTCAGGGCAGGGTGGGAGAGCCTCCTGGGAATTTGCTTGAAGGGTGGGTGAGGAATATCAACAATAAGCAAGCCGGCAGATAAAGCAGGCAGGCAGGAAGAGACTGAGGTAAGATATTTAGCACATGAGGGTGGAGGACACTGCATTTGCGGTAAGGCGTCTCCGTGTGCGCGCGCATGCGCACAGACACACAGGCGAGGGAAGACAGGAATTTACTGAGAGAAAGAGAAAGAGAGCTAACAGTGAGATTCAAACTTAGAAATTAGCCAGAATCATATAGCTTTCATACTTTGGTATACGTTCAGTGGCGTAAATTGCAATTGTGTATTGCTGCTAGTTATGAAGTCAGCCTTTGTATTCTTTGTCATAGGCCATGTCATGCTTCAGGCACGCACTATACAAGCATGTTGTTGTTACGTGCCCTTAAGTCCCATCTGATTTATGGTGACCCTGTGAATGAGCAATCTTCAAAAGGTCCTGTCCTCAACTGCCCTGCTGAGCTCCTGTAAACTCAAGCTTGTGGCTTCCTTTAGGGAGTCAGTCCATCTCGTATTTGGTCTTCCTCTTCTCCTGCTGCCTTGTACCTCTCCCAGCATTATTATCTTTTCCAGGGAATCCTGGCCCAAAGTAGGGCAGCCTCTGTTTCAACATTTATGCCTCCAGAGATTGTTCAGGCTTGATTTGATCTAGGACCCACTTGTTGGTCTTTCTGGCAGTCCCGGGTATTCTCAAAGCTCTCCTCCAGCACGACATTTCAAACAAATCATTTTTTGTTCCTGTCATCTTTCTTCACTGTCCAGCTCTCACACTCATCATTAGCAATCGGGAATACATTACTGTGGATGATGGATAGCTCAGTGGTTTAGGTCTCTGGCTGCAGAGCCAGAAGTTGGGAGTTCCTCCTTGATAGGGGGCTGGACTTGATGATCCATAGGGTCCCTTCCAGCTCTGCCATTCTAAGAGTATTATTTGTTATCATTGGTATCATTATCTTGGCCTGGTTCAACACTTTACCGAACAAATCCACCTCCAATAATTTACCACTGCAATTTACTAAGTTGCAGCTCCCTTAGTGTAGAAAGGCAGAAAAGATTTTGGCCACTATTGCTGTAATTCAGCTAGAAATAAAATACATCTTTTATCTCAATGCAGAATTGGGGAAGCCTGTGTGCCTGATGGTCGGCTTGTTGTCCCGGGAGTGTTAAGCATGAAGGGGTAAACTCGTTCAGCAGCTCAGTTTTCCTAATGGCTCTTAACTGCCCATCCAAGAGCAAAGCACTCTCAGATACTTCGCTTTACAACAGTGGGTACTTGCAACAATATTAAAATATTCTGAGAAGGTCCATTTCTGTTGTGAGGACTGCAACTAAGCTCAGAGGAAACCCGGCAGCTTGGGGTGGGTGGTGCCAGAGTCCGTGCGGATCCAAACACACCCAGGATTCAATCCTGCCCAACCCTGGCTCCAGGGCACCACGGCCTATGACGTCACAAGAGATCAAACCTAGGTCTTAGGACCGGATCCTGACATCTCAGGAAATGGGACTTGGCTCCCTTCATGGCAAACGCCACCCACAGCCCCTGCCAATTCAAGGCTCCTGTGAGTCCTGGCTCCATTACACCACCACTCTGCACATTCTCAGACGCACCCTTGCTTAAGGATGACACATCAGAGGTTACAAGGCCAAGCCAGCCACAAACACCCAGACGCGATCCTTTCTCCATCCATCTCGGCAATCTTCTGAGCATTTTCTGCTCGGCTGCCGCCGTCCCTCCCCACCGACTCGCCTCCCGTCACCCTCCCTCCGGCTCTGTCAAGACACATGGAATTAATTTCTGGAAATTTTAATCCTTTCACCCACAGAAGTGAGGCTGAGGCAGCCGCTCGCTTCCAGTTTGACAGGCTCTGACCTAATTTGCACAAGAGGGAAAGGTGGCGGTGGTGTTTGGGGAGTGTGTGTGTGGGGGGGACACATTAAAAGAGTGGCACATTTCGCCACTGGTGCACAGCGGAGAGTGTGAACATGTGGGAGCGAGAGGCTGGTGGGCCACAAACTAACACGGATCTGAAAGCACGTGTGCAAGTAGACAGTCCCGTGTGGGAGCGTGCGTGTGTGAGGAGACAGAAAAGCGAGAATTAAGGGAAAGTGGCAGACGTGAATAAGTGTAAGGGAGAAGTGCAAGGTGTGTGTAGGTGCGTGAACACAACACATGTGTCCATGCGTGAGCTAGCAGGAGCTAGCGCATCTTCCAGAAGAACGGGGGGGGGGGGGACGGACTCCTTCAGAGCTGCTGCAGAATCTACCCGCATAAAAAATGTACATTAAAAATATATAAACCCCAGGCTTTCCGGCACTATTACCTTTACTCTTAATTGGCCCAATCTCGTGCATTTTTTAGCAGCCGCCACATGGAGATTAAAAAACAACAACAGCTTTCTTTGTCTCATTTTTCCTTCTCGCCACCCCGAGAAAAGCTGCACCTCTTTATTATCGATGTGGCCGGGGGGGGGGGCGCAAAGTGGAGGAAGTGGCAAACTTTTACCCGAGCCTTTCTGGGGTAAATACAGAGGGTTTTTTTGGGGGGGGGGGGGTCTGCCTGTGACCCACCGGGATGGGACCCTAGCGATAAGCCTAGATTAAGGAAGGGGATGGGATAGTATCTCCCTGTATTCTAGATTTCCGATCCATCCTTTGGCCCTAGCTGCATTGTTTTTTAAAATATTTGTATTTAAGGAAAGAAACAGATGGCAGCAAGTGAAAGCGAGGCTTGGCGTGACTGCTCGGGAGAAGCCCTGAAGTTGCTCCTCTTAATGAGATGAGCGATGCATGCCTGCGCATGTGTCTGTTGTCTGGGTGGACCGCGAGCAGGCACCGAGATGCAAGGTTGCCAGCTTTTTATTTCTGCTTCTGCTCCTGTGCCCTTTAGCGGCCTTTGGCTACGGGGAATATTATGCCAAGAATATTTTCTTGTCAATTCTGCTCTGTGCCAAGAAAAGCTTCGCTTTTCGCATTTTAATTTGCTGAGCTGCTGTGAACATCCAGGAGCAGTGGAAGGAAGAAAGAGAGAAAGAGAGAGAGAGAGAGAGAAATGATGATGCCTGCAGAAAATGATTTCATATATTACTATATTCAGTGGCAGCTGATGCCTGCTGAGGCAAGAGAAGCAGAAATACTGGATTTGAAGTCAATTTAATCTAATTTGCTACCTGACCTCTTGTTTTGCAAGGTCTAAGTCAGGCTGGCACAAATCTGTCGGTTGGAATTGGTATTAGGGTGAGGCGGGTTGGTGCCCCATTTCCCAAACAGTAGGGCCGGCCCTGATGATGCTTACTTACTCCAAAGACGACTGAAGGACTGATCGCTTTGTTATTGCCTGTGTCTCTGGAACTGGGGCCCTTTCTTTCTCATCCCCAGAAAATACATTGAGATTAAAATTATTGACGATGAAGAGTATGAGAAAAACAAGAATTTCCACTTGGAGCTGGGTCCACCAGAGCTTCTGGACACGGGACCCCACCATGGTAAGTACAGCGTGTCGCTAAGGAAGGGGCGCGGAAGAGCTTGGAAATGCCTAATTACAAGTAACAGTTGCCTGAAACTAGTTCCTTTCCAGGTAAGGGTGAATGTAACAAGTAGTTACAAAGTTACTATGGCCAGAATCCTATTAGCGATCACTTAAAGTTTGTGTAACGTGCCATGGCTAATTGTGGCGAACTAACTAGAGGCCGGGGCATCTCTCCATTGCATGGCTCATCACAGGTCTGACAGAGCTACCAAGACGTGCCTCGACCCCTTGTCAGTTAGCCGCAATTACCTGTGGAAAGTTACACGGACTTTCCATG
The DNA here is from genome assembly GCA_037013535.1 of Intellagama lesueurii. Lineage (NCBI taxonomy): Eukaryota > Metazoa > Chordata > Lepidosauria > Squamata > Agamidae > Intellagama > Intellagama lesueurii. The sequence goes on along the minus strand of JBAJHW010000019.1, from coordinate 931,272 downwards.
GATATCAACAGGATTCCAACTAATGAAAGTAATGTAACTCATAGTTACCAGCTTTCTTTTAAGTGTTACAAGTAATGATTCTCAGTTGCTTTCGATATATATATATTCTCTCTCTCTGTGTGTATACACCCCCATAACCTCCTTTCTCTCTCCATTATATATATAGTGTATGTGTGTGTGTGTATATATGTGTATGTATGTATATATACAGAGAGAGAGAGAGAGAGTGTGTTTATGTATGTGTGTGTATGTAGAAGATAGATGGATAGATAGATGATAGTGTGTGTGTATATATATATATATATAATATGGAGAGAGAAAGAGGAGATTATTGGGGGGGTAATCTTTAGATACCACCTTTTCCTGCTTGGGTTTGGACTTGTTCCTGTGCTTTTTGAACAACTGTATGGCGTGTAGGAATTAAACAGGCAGTGCTTTGCCTGCTTAGCGAGAGGACGTGTGAGAGAAAACTTCAGCTACTGAATTTGTGGGAACCAAAACAGAGCTGAAAAGCGGTAGAATCTGAGGAGAAAAAAAAGGGAGAATTGAGGGCCGAATCTCTTATCATTAAGGAATCAAAGGGCGTTGAGGAGCTGAGGGCGGCATTTGGAGAAACGGAGGCTGGAAAGAGGCGGTGTGGGACAACAACTCCCATCATCCCCCACCTCGTGGGAGCGGGATGCTGGGAGTTGTAGTCCGCACACGTCCGAGTCCTCTTTGCTACCGGGATTCAAAGAGGACGGGCAGGGGTGTGTGGGGAGAGGTAGTGGGTGCCAATTCTGGGTCTCCTTTGCCCCCTAGGCGATTCCAATGAGAACCGGCTACCTGAGGGGGGTGAAGATGAGACAATTGCCAAGATGGGGTGCCCTAGCCTGGGAGAGCACACCAAACTTGAAGTCGTTATTGAGGAATCTTATGAGTTCAAGGTAATTTGACCCTTCTTTCTCTCACTAGAAATCTCCTGGTGGCTCTTGAATTCACAATTTCCCTTAAAAACCCATCCTGGGTCTGTTCTCACGCCCAGGCTCTTGCTGTTGAGCCCCCTGCCGAATGCTCAGCCAGGAACCTCCCTTAATTTCTCTCCTTCTTATGGTTGATATTGTTCCTTTATTAGTTATTACACTGTGCCTTTCATTCAAAGAGCTCAAGGCAGTGCTTATGGCTTCCCTCCTTTCTCATCACAACCACCTTCTGAGGTCGGCCAGAACAGAGCTTGGATGCGATGTGTTGAAAATTAATTCGTTACTTGGCTCTTCTAAGCAACGGTTTTAAAAGCCATCATTGTAAACTGTTTTAACATCAGTGCCACGAATGGTGTGAGGAATGAATTATGGTTTATATCCACCGGGTAATCGTAGAAAATCTGAATCATGTTTTCATCATTTTATTGCTTTTTTAACACTGCGAAGAAATATGTCACAAATAGGTTGCTGACGCCTTAAATCGTGCATTAATTTTACTGTGCAGGCTGGAACGCTGACCAGAAAACATGATTGAATGGCAACGAATTAATTTTGCAAATAGCATCAATGCCATTGGCTTTAACATTGACATTCCAGGCTGTGGTTTAGGTCATGGCAGACGGATCTCTCCAAAGTAATCCAGGAGTTTCAGGGGATCACATACAACCTGACACTGATTCTCAAGTTAAATAAATAAAACATAAGGCCCAGTCTGTGGGAGCTTCCCTGGATATGGATTTTCTCCTAACATTTTAGCTCGTGTGCATTCCCTGGAAATTTCTGCGCCACCAAGCTGGTTATTCTCTTTTTCGGCCACACGCTATTCACCCTGTACCAAACTGTCTCTTAAAAGATGGCTCCTTATTTAGAGGGGAACAAATTGCTCTCTTGTCAGTTATATTTGAGCTCGATGCACCTCCGATCCTATTTCACTCTTATTATTCTGAAAACACGTCGCCAGGCTCCGTGGCCAATGGCTCCTCTCCATCTCTCTTTCACGTGGCACCTTACCGTCCGGTGCCCCTTGTCATCGTGACATTGGTGAGGCAAAGTGGCAGGGAGGGGAGGGCATCGGGCCAAGAGAAGCAATGACATTTCCTTACGCCATCACAGCAGAGGCGGGTCACTCTGAGGCCACCGGTGGGGAGAGGTGTAAGAGAGTCCGCCCCGAGGTTTACTCCGAACTCAAAAGGCGGGTCTGCGCATCGATTTGGAGCGCTGGCAAAATGGAAAGGGGAGAGAAAAGAAAGGAGGGGGAGAGAAGGCGAAGATATGTTGGCATTTGAAAAGCCTAACAGGTTTATTTCACGGATCAAAAGCCAGGACTGAAGATAGGATTCAGCGTGTTGGAGAGCTCCTGTAAAGTTCAAGCTAAAACCCTAAGCGGATTCGTGACACTGACGTCCTCAATCTCTCTCGAATCTAGGCCACTGGCATCGGAACAGGGAGGAGGCGGGTGAAACAGGAGATGGTGAAAGGGGGGGGCAAGATTGGGGTGACAGGCACTTCCCCCCTCCGTTGGGGCCACATCACTTCCACCCTCACCCCTCTCCTCCTGCTTCCCCACCCTTCTTCCAGAGCACCGTAGACAAACTGATCAAGAAGACGAACTTGGCCCTCGTTGTGGGGAGCAGCAGTTGGAGGGAACAATTCGTTAGCGCCGTCACCGTCAGTGCCGGTAAGGAAGAAAAGGGCAGACGTTGGGAGTGGAGTGGGATCTCGTCAACTTCTAAACTAGGGGTGGGGAGGATTCAGAAATCCTGGATGGACCCATTGAAGGCCACATACGATCCTCCAATATTTGGCTTTTATAAATGTTCAATCAGAAAAAGCCCTCTCGCATTCTTTCGTAGTTATGGGGAGAAGTTTTGCCAACTTTTTGCCTGCTCCTGAGCTGTTCTACGGGGGCGATGCTGGGATTTCAGTCCCAGAAAGTCAGGAAGGGAGTATTCAGCGGGTGGCAGGGCGATGGTTTTGTGTCGACACAACACAACAGCCCTTCTGTGTAGACACTGTCCAATGGGAAACATTTCTTCACAGGAAGGTTCAATTAGGTCCTTCTTAAGGATCCAGTGTTGCAGTTTGAATAGTTTAAGCGTTGCCCTTTTTTTTAAAAAAGGGATTTCATCTAATTTTTACTCAATAAGGAAATAATTAAAAAAAACATTAAAAATATAAATAAATCCGCACCTCCAACCCTGCAGGTGATGACGAGGACGACGATTCCGGCGAGGAGCGCCTCCCCTCCTGCTTCGACTACATCATGCACTTCCTGACGGTGTTCTGGAAAGTTCTCTTCGCCTTCGTGCCGCCCACCGAGTACTGGTGCGGCTGGGCCTGCTTCTTCGTCTCCATCTCCCTTATCGGCGTTCTCACCGCCCTGACCGGAGACCTGGCTGCCCACTTTGGCTGCACCATCGGCCTCAAGGACTCAGTGACGGCGGTCGTTTTTGTAGCCCTTGGCACCTCGGTGCCCGGTCAGTGAGGGAAGGGCTAGGGTGGGCAAGACGGGTTGGGTATTATGGGGTGGCGGGCTCAACTGCCAATCAAGCTGCAGGCGGTCTCTTGGCAGGGGAAACTGAAGGGTGGCCTTTCTCAGCCCTCGGAACAAGCTGAGTTTTCACACCTACAAACACGTGTCACGCAGAGGATAAGAATTTGTCTGCTTAATTTCTCAAGTTGCAGTTCGAGATATGCTAGCGGGACTAGGATGAGACACCAAGAGATGCAAAGAACACAAAGACAGGGATAGCCTTGAACATAATTTCACCCTGGAATCACAGAATGCTAAGATTATAGAAATGGAAGGGATCCCCAGAGGTCATCTACTCCAACCCCCACATGATGTGGAAAAACTAGATGGTGTGTCCCTGACAGATAGCCCAGATGGAGAATCTTTCTCTCTCTCCAGATGTTCTGGACTACAGCTACATTCCTTACCCATGGGCCACGCAGGCTGGGGCTAATGGGAATTGTTAAGCCAAAACGTCTCGAGCACCATTAGTCCCTCACCCCAGTTTAACCAGTGAACCTTGAGGTGCTTCATAGCCATGCTCCCGGGGAGAGTTGTTTTGCTTGAGACATATGGCTTAACTCCAGTCGTTCATCCCAAATAGAACAGACTCGCTGAATCCACGGGATTTATGTGGGGATCAACTCTGCTGGTCAGTTCAATGGAGCTACACCTAGCTGAGACTAGCAATTGGATTTAGACTATAGGGCTGAGTGTTGGCATTATATACCTTTGTACACAGAAGCACACATCCTATATATGTTTGCAAATAAACACCCAGCAGCAGCAGTATATAGCATAATAACCAATTTAATAGGATCTACCAAACCCCATAGAATTGTGAAGAGGGAAAGGGCTGGGGACAGCTATTTTACCTGAAAGTCAACAAGCCACAAGTAATCAGAAGCAGGTCTTTTGTAAAGCTAATGGGTCTTGACTGCTAATGGGTCCTAAAGTTAATTTTTCTTGCTCTGCCATAATAAAAAGGATAGCTTATATGAAACATTGTTCCCAGAAAAATCTCTCCCCCTGTCCTTATTAACTACTGTATGAGGATTGTAGTTAAGCTCTAAAGAAATAAATCCCAGGGGGGTAGCAAATGAAGTAATTCTTCTTGCTAATCAAAGAGTCACGGCACTTTGATGATTTAAGTCCTGGATCTACTACACCCTAATTAATAAACCTTTTCTTTGATTGTTTTGCTCCCGTGGATCACACCAAAATGCTCATCTGTCTTCCAAAATCTCTCAGCAGGCTGCTTTGGGGAGCTTAAAAGTAATCAATGAATGATTGTCCCTAGCTTCTGATAAATAGAGATAGACTGCTCCTTGATGTGGCAGTTCCATTTTTAAAGGTCACCTGTAACAGGCAGTGGCTTGAAATCCTGGTGCACAACTTTATGGCATGTAAGTCTGATGACAGGGCTTTTTTTTGTAAATTAAACAATTCTCTCTCCTGCCCCCCCCCCCCCCCCCCGCCGAAGGTCCTGAGGTTCCTTTGGGATCCTTTGTCTCACCGGGAAACTGCTGGCAGGTTTGGGTAAATCCTTAAGACTATCCTATAAAATTTAAAGCTAAAGGACGCCAGATTTTGGCTGAATATCAGGAAAAAACGTCCTAACTGTTAGAGCAGGACGACAGTAGAACCAGTTACCTCGGGAGTTGGTGAGTGCTCCAACACTGGAGGCATTCAAGAAAAACCTGGCAGATTTGCTTTGATGGTATTCCTGCGTTGAGCAGGGGGTTGGACTTGATGACCTTGTAGGCCCCTTCCAACTTCACTTTTCTATGATTCTATGAAATATTGGATAAGCCTTAAAAATATAATAATACATGTTAGATTCTCTTTTGTATTTCCGTTTCTGATCCTTAAATCAGTAAAATCATCCTGCTGTGGCAATTTTGGGTAATTATAGGCTCCGCCCGTACTATCCCGCACCTCTCAATGGCACCCCACCGATGAAAGAGATGCCACAGGAACCTCGGGACGATCGGAGGAAGAACTTGAAACGTTTCCTTCCCAAAAATTGCCATGGTTGATGATATCATCAGCCTTACACGACGCTAGTTACACGGCTGGATTTTAGCCAGTGAAGGCTCAGATTCTCCATACATTTGCTCTGTCCTACAGTTGAATGGAGACACAGGTTGTAAGCCTGAAATCACTTACCTAGCAGTAAACTGAATTGAAGTCAGCGGAACATCTTTCTGATTACCTGTGCATTTTCTACTGATGTTGCTGGGTGCTTTAAAAAAAAGGGTAGCTTAAGACTATAAAAGATCCTATAAAATACTGGATAAGACTTCAAAACACAATAACACATTTTAGATTCTCTTTTGTGTTTCAGTTTATGATGTGCTATAATGCCACAGGGGATAATTTAATCAGAAATAAATGGAGGTGGTGGGGGAGGCAGAGATGAAACCGATTTGTATATCAGGGACGAAACAGAGGTTTCTAACTCTGTGGCAGGCTACCCAATGTGGTCTAGGGGATAGAATAGGACTCAAAAGGCACAGGTTCAATTCCCCTCTCAGCTATGGAAACTCATGGGTATGTGGAACTGGTAAAACCATTCCTTAAATATCTCACGTGCCATGAAAGCCCTATTAGGGTCGGTCTAAGTCAGTTCCAACTTGACGGCACAGAACTACATCAATTCTGTGGCAGCCTAGAGGTAGCATGGGGGGGAAAAACACAGAAATGGCTAAGCATCCATCCCCAGTTTTGAAAACATGGTACTTTGGGGGATGTTTAAACAGTAGTGGATAGAATGATTCACTAAGATTCAGGACACCTGGGTTCAAATCCCGACTTAGCCAGGAAAAATCAGTTCAGGGGTGGCAATGATAAACCACTCCTTGAACATCTCATGTACCTTGAAAGCCCTATAAATTGGAAGTGAATTGATGGCACATAACAATAACAATAATCATGTGCTGTCAAGTCAATTCTGACTGATAGTGACCCTTTCTAGGGTTTTCCAGGTAGAGAATACTCAGAAGTGTTTTACCCTTTCCTTCCACTAGGGGTGCCCTAGGACTGTGCAGCTTGCTCAAGGCCACCCAGGCTGGCTCTTCTTCCATAAGTCACAGTGGGGGAATCGAACTCCCAACCTCTGGCTCTGCAGGCAAATACCTAGGCCACTGAGCTATCCAGCCAGCTTGATGGTACATAACAGGACCTTTTAAAAAGTGTTTTAAAGGTGGTTCTCCACTCCTGGAGGCTGTGGTTCCCCAGGGCTTCATTTTGTACATCCTTAGGGCAGAACAAAATTAGACTGTGGATGCTTCACCAATTCCCCACAGGTTCTAAAAATAATAATTATGCTTCACCACACCAATTCTGACATGGCAGTCCTCCCAGGGTTTTCTAGGTAACAAGCACTCAGATATGCTTCCCAGTCTCTTTTTCTGGTGGCGCTCTGGGATCACCAGGCCGTTTGCCCCAGGCCTCACGGGTGGCAGGGCATATAAACCCCCATCCATGCTCTGGCAGTTCTGAGCCGGCCCCCTTCCAGGAGGCACGGGGGGATTCGAACCCCCCACCCTGTGCTCCGTTCTACTGAGCTATTCCATCTCTATATATGTTCTAACTAGGGATATATCCACCCCCGACATGCACATATGTGCATGCGCATCAATTTGGGGGCTCTAGCAAATCGAAAATTTGCTTTTTTTAGGGTTCACCAGCTCACTAGGTGCGTATGTGTGTCACTTGGGTATATGCATTAATGATATGGATAAATGAACAGAGAAATTAAACTTCTTGAACATGCAGCGGATGAAGTCGGAGGGGGGTGGCAGAAAGCAGGCAGGGCGTTGTGTGTGTGTGTGTGTGTGTGTGTGTGTGTGGAGTAGAGGCGTCTGCCTTTAACAAACTGTCTGGAGAACAGGATTAGAAATGAGAAAAGCTCTCTTGATGGGCTGGCTGGTGGAGAAAGGGTGATAAGAGTAAATCTCACATTGAGCCAGCCAGCGGGAGAAACTGCTACCGCCCCCAGAAAGTACTTAAATGCCCAAATATATTATTACAGGCCAGTTTTGGTGAGGACAAAGGATTCTGGAGAGGACTGGAAGGTACGATTCTGCCACAAAAAGATACAAGCTCTCTCTCTCTCTCTTTTAAAAGACAACTGTTTTTGAAGCTAGCAAAAGAAAACACCTAAAACATGATGTGTAAGAAAGCTGCTCTTTCCTTGAATCAGTTTTGTCTGATTGCACAGCTGGGAAAGCCTGAAGCTGCAGCTTGTGTAACCTTGCGTTTTCAAACAACCGAATGCTAAACCTTGGCTGCCCATTTCTTGTGAATTCGTTTCCACCACCCTGTGCTTTTTTGTTGTTGTTGTTTTGCTTTGGGATTGGACACAAACGCCTGGTCGCACACCTACCTTAGTTCTGAGCTGAGACGGCCTCAAGGTGCCGAAGTAGCTCCTCGGTGAGCTTGTTCAAGAAAACCCTGTGCTGTTTGGACTTCCAGGGGAACAAGAGCGCTCTGCTAGACCTGAGCTGCTTTTCAAAGCAGAGCCATGAAATGCAGAGGTGACTGTGGGTTGGTTACTCTCTCTCTCTCTTCCAGCTGGTCCTCATTGTGAGACTACTTGAGGGAGGCAGAAGAAAGCCCCGTAGGCCACTTTAAAAAGCTCTTTCAAAGGAAGGTGGGATAGAAATGTAGCAAATTATTGCCAAAAGTGGTGGGATAGGAACCTTTTGTCTTGAAGGATCAAAGATCAGTAGTATTGTAAAAAAATTTGTTTAAATCCTTTGCCTACATATTTGGTTGGTAGCAATGTTGAAACTGACATGCAGTCTTCCTCTTCTTCCAGAATTTGGAAACTGGGGCAAACAGAAAGTGGGAAGTTATATTTTTCCATACTTGGTTGCAACGTTTGAAAACTGACCGCTTGGTTTTGCTTTCTTTGCTAAGAAAGTAATGCCTTAGATTACTTTGTGCGTCACTTGTTACTTCCAATCGTTTCACGTTTTCTAAGTGTGACTTTTGAACTGGCACTTCATTAACTCGTCGTTACCCTCCCCATAACTAGTTACAGGGGACTTCGTGACTTGTTCCTTCCAAACTTTAGCTGCGAATAACAGGCTGCATGTCATTCATTTCCGTTTGCAATAGCTAAGATCATTGACGAGTTACAAAATGGTTATAATGCAACACAGGGTAATAATTGCACCCCTGAAGTCATTTTTTGTTGTTGTTGTTCTAGTTAGGAGGCCATTTTGGCTTCTCCTCCAGCGAAATTTTTTCTCTTTTCCACGCAGATACCTTTGCCAGCAAAGTGGCCGCCATCCAAGACCAGTATGCCGACGCCTCCATCGGCAACGTGACCGGCAGTAACGCCGTCAACGTCTTCCTGGGGATCGGAGTGGCTTGGACCATCGCGGCCGGCTACTGGGCCAGCCGAGGCGAGCCCTTCCGGGTCCAGCCGGGCACCCTGGCCTTCTCCGTCACCCTGTTTACCATCTTTGCCTTCCTCAGTGTCGCTGTGCTCTTGTACCGCCGCCGGCCCCCCATCAGCGGAGAACTGGGGGGTCCCCGAACCCCAAAAGTGCTGGCCACCATTCTCTTCGTCAGCCTCTGGCTGATCTACATTCTCCTGGCTGCTCTGGAGGCGTACTGCCATATTAAAGGCTTCTAAGGGACAGATCACGACGGAGTAGGTTTGCTCGGAGCCTTGACTTCACGCTAATTTGGGAGACTGATCTCTGGATCACCTGAAAGGAGATATACTTTGTCCCATGTTGGGAACCCCAGCCTCTTCCCTGACCACCACGGGGACACCTCCACCTTCTGCTCTTCTTAGGAGAAAACTGTGCCCGGGAGCAACCTACAGCCGAGCCCTGGCGAAGGCGGCACTGAACACGGAGTCGTCCTCCGTGGCCCGAGGGTCCGACTCAGGCCTACGGCTACGTGTCCGTTCCACGAGGGACCGGCGGGAGGGATTGCCCCCTCCATTAGGAGCAGCACCGTGGATCTTGATCCAGCGGGAGGGTTTCCCGCCTCCATTTAGAGAAACACAGCTCCCACGGTGACCCACGCTAGCCTGGGAGAGAACCGGTTGGGGGAATCCCCACCCATCCTCCCACAACTCTAGGCATGGAAGGGGAGGTGCAATAGAAACTTTAAAGCCAGGCTAATGTGCTGATTTGGGTGAATGAAAAGCCTCCACGTAGAGGAGGAAAATAAACATCCCCCCCCGTTCTCACCACCCATACAAGTGTTTGAGGGGAGGGTGGGGCTACTTCATCATCTTATACAACCATCCACCAGGCCTGACCTCAGATCCTGCCCTCCCGAAGCCTGGACACCTAAACAGTGTTCATTGTGGACTAGCGGCATGTCTAGGCTTGTGAGCACTAAGGCAAAGGTGATGAATATTCTTTGCTTCCTGGCGAGATAATGTGTTAACAACCAGGAGAGCTAGCCAGCCAAATCCTGTTGGGGTGGTGAGGGTGAAGACTCTCGATCCCCCCCGTTTGTTCCGTTCCAAGCACACTCAATTCTCTCTCTCAACCCGCCCCCCCAGAACAGCACAAAATCTCAAACAGCAAAAAATAATAATAATAATAAAATAGAGAATAGCTGCTAGTCTTTGCATCACCACTCCGCTCGACCACCCCTTTCTCCCCAAATTCACCACTTTCCCCACCTCTCTGTTCGGCTCCTTTTTTTCGGTACAGGAACCCAGATGTCACTTTCGTTGGCATGGTTTTGCTCACAAGAACCACCACAACTTAATGTTATTATTTTTATTATTTTTTTAAAAAAAGGGAGGAAGCCTCTGGAAACCTCTGACACTGACTGACTTGTCTGCCCTCTTCCCTGTCCCTTAATGTGGACTCCCTTTCCGTGTGCCATAGTCACTGTGTACAGCGCTTCCTTCCCTCCCAGCCCCCTCCGGGTGGGAGGATATTGGTACATCCCATTCCCCCCGCCCCCCAGTTCGCATGGTGGCTCCTGTCCCCTCTATCAGTCCAGTCCGGTGCGTCTTTTGAGTCACTCTGTGTTCATGGTTGCCTGTTGTCTTTTGCCTCTGCCTGCCGTCTGGGAGCCAAACGTATAGTCCTTCCTCCTTGTCCCTTTGCCTGCAATACTTGGGGTTTGTTTTGTGCCGTGTGTGTATGTTTGTTTGTGTTTCTTTTTCTAAAAGTTATTTAAAACTTGCTGGAGACAGTTGTGCTATTTATTTATTGGGGAGGGGAGGGGCTGTCATATTTAGTTCAAAGACGCCAAAATCTAAATATATTGTGTGGGGTGGGTGGGTGTTAGGAGAAATGAGCTGGCTGGATAGCTCAGTGGTTTAGGTCTCTGGCTAAATTCCCAGCTGTGCCTCTTATTAAAAGAGCCAGCCTGGGTGGCCTTGGGCCAGCTGCACAGTCCCAGGGCGCCCCTAGTGGAAGGGAAGGGTAAAGCACCTGTGTGTGTTCTACCTGGAAAGGATCATCCTAAGTCAGAACTTGATTTGAGGGCACGTGATCATCATTATTAGGAGGAAATACATGTGGTGTGGTCCAAATCCAACTGCTAATATCAGTTAGAGGAGACCCATTGAATTAATGTGGACTCGAGAGTTACATAAACGGCACAGATTCAATGGCTGAAATCCTGTGCTGTAAAGCAAAAGGTGTAACTTTTGGAGTCAAATGGCTGTAAGTTAAGAAACTGTCCTACCACTCAATATGCAACAGATAACACTTAGGGGAATTTCTTAATTTGAGGCATTTTGCCCTCAAAAGGGGTGCCATTGGCATCCCTGTGCAACACAATCCTAGCCAATAGATCTACTCTAGCTGGAGCTACCCAGTCATTCCAGCTTATTGTCTCTTTCTCTGTTACTTGGCTCACTGGTGCAGGGATTTAAAACTAGGAAGGTCTCGCTCAAAATCAAAATATCTGGTGAGGCGCTCTCAAACAAAAGCTGGAGAGCTCAGGGGTTTAGGTCTCTGGCTGTGGAGCCAGAGGTTGGGAGCTCGATTCCCCCGCTGGGCCTCCTGGACAGGGGCTGGACTGGATGACCCAGAGGGTCCCTTCCAGATCTGCAGATCTAGGATCATTATTATTATTATTACATAAGGAGCTAAAGTATTCAAAATAAAAACAATCCAGCATGTACAAGGGAAGAGAGAAGCGAAGAAGCTAAGATGGAATGTTTCAGCAGCTGAACAACCCTGGGATAAGGGACCTTGAAGGCAATTTTTTTTTTTGGTACCTTCTAAGCTTGTATTTGGCGAGTTAGTTATTTGTGTCTGTGGCTGGGCCTTAACGCCCTACGTCTCTCCTGCCCCCCAGAATGGTGAACCTGAGGGTGATGGCTATTTCTGAGACCAAAAAGAAACTTTTGGGTCGGTTCCCCCCCTCCCAGATGTGTGTGGACTACAACACCCATCGCTGCCGGAGCCATCCTGTCTGTGGATGATGGGAGTCCCGACTCAATATTGAGAAAGACTGGGGTAAAAGCAAAGCTGTTCTGCCGCTGGCTGGGTTGGGATACAGATGTAGTGGGCTGAACATGCCCAAAACAGCACGAGGAGGAGAAATGAATCATAGAGCAGAGCGAGAGACATTGTGGAACATCGAGCGGAACTGAATCAAGACAGTACGGCCTAGTGGTTCCCTTATATATATAAAAAAGGGTTTTTTATTTTTCTGCTAGCTGGCCAGGACGGGTACTTTTCTGCTAACATGGCTTCAAGGGCAGGAGGCAAAGAGAGCTTCTGTTACGAAACAGGTCCTCCTTCTCAAGAAGAGAACATCCAAAAGGGGGTCAGGACACATTTCTGGCCGTGGCCACACGAGGGCACGCTCAAGACCCCCGCAGGCGCTCCAAAACGAGAACACAACACATTCCTAACTCTTCCCAATTCTCCGCCTTTGCTTTTTCAGAAGCAGCTTAGCCTCGTCCCTCGGCCTCCACGCTGGGAAAAGCTTCGTTTCCTGCCTTGTTCCAGGCTGCAGTGAAAAGTACAGGAGCCATGCCAAATTTAAAAAGCTGGCAACCTCTACCTCTAAAACAGAGGTAGGGAATGCCTTTTTTCCCCTCGAGGGCCAACTTGTCTCCATTACAAGCCACAATGGAGTGTCAAAGTGTTTGTTCCTTGCACTGGTGTCCAGCCATCACTAGGTTGCAGCCGTCGGCATAGGCCCCGTACTCTGGACTCCCTGATGCTGATGATGGAGAATGCTGGGAATCATTGTGGCTTGCCAGCGATGCGAAATGGTCCTCTCTTCCTTTCCACCCCCTCTTTGGGACTACCTCTCCCAGAATTCCACAGCCAGCAGAGTGGTGACCAAACAGGCCAAAGGTGGGATTTTTTTATTGTACGGACTACAGAAACCATAATTCTCCATTCTGGGAGTTCTACCTTACAGACACCTTCCAAAAAAAACCCCAACACCACCTAAATGTGGCTCGCCTCAACGGGAAGGCTTTGAAGCCTAAGCTAGGCCTTAGCTCCACTCTAGTTTCCTGCTCCGAAAGCTCCCAGCTAGCACCAGGGCAGGAACAGGAAGTCTGGATGAAGCTAGGCCTAGCTATTCCTCAAAGGGTAATTCTAGAAGCTGCAAAGTCCAAAGAAGAGAGGTTTTACACAGACCAATGGCATAAGGCAGCTTTCCAGATGTTGGGAGTGCCCACCCATCAGCTGTGGCACCCGGACTCTGCCTTGCCTAAGAGACAAAGGTTAAGGCCCAGCATCTCCAGAGTCACACAGCAGGTGGAAGAAAAAAGAATTTCTTGCTGCAGGCCAGAGCAGACTCTTCTGGGCTGGAGAGACCAGAGGCTGGACTCCGTAAGAGGCGGCTTCCTGGATCTATTGGATGGTTTTCAGGATGACCGAGCGCGGAATACATAAACGGTCTTACTGTAGACACAAAGAACGTGATACAGCCATAAAGCGGGCTTAATAAAGAAGAAATATCGTGGGTTATTATCTCCTCCGTTGCAAATTTCCTCCCTTGAAGGGCTGCCAAGGAACAAGAGGACGCCACTGAATTATGAGTTTATTATTTATGTTAAAAAAAATTAACAAGACAGGGGAAGTGGGGGGGGGGGGAAATATTACATCCAGAGAAGGAGAACGGCCAAGCAGTGACTTTGCCACGATCACACGAAGGGCAGCCCCATGCGGCCCCCTTTCCTCTTGGCGCCCCAGGCCCAGAAGCAGCGAGAGACCCACGGTCTCACAGTAAACAAGAGTCCTGTCTTCACCCGCGGTTTCCCCAGCATGCCCACAACCCCACAACCGGGGGGGGGGGGGGGACAAGGTCCCTAAGCATGTAGAAACGGGAGGTGGGAAGGGAAAGCCCAGACAGACAATCTAAGAGAGTGAGTGGTTGGGTGAGGGACGGACACTATGTTTTTAGACAGATCTAACATACCGTATAGTTCAAGCATCCCCAACTCTTTTTAAAAGAAGGTAATCTATTAGAAATAGCCCTTTTTTTGCTCTCTGCCCCCTTCTCTGTGGAAGAAGAATGGAGACAAAGAGGGATCGTGTTTTCACCCCATCGGATAGTGCATGAAAAGATCAGAGAAGGCCTGCAAAAAATTACATTTTCCTTTTTTCTTTTTTGGACTACAATTCCCAGAAAATCTTCCCCACTCCCTCTAGGAGACAGTCCGAAGGAGCTCTTCCAGACTCCGGTTCGACTCCCGACTCCCCTCTCCCCCGTGGAAGGAGTGTGTGTGTGTGTGTGTGTGTGTGTGTGTGTGTGTGTGTGTGTGTGTGTGTGTGTGTGTGTGTGTGTGTGTGTGTGTGTGTGTGTACGGGGGGGTGTATACACCCCCCTTGTGGTGTGTGAGTAAGAGATTGTCTTAACGTCTGACCGCCACCCCCCTGCCCCAAGTCTGTCCTCAGCCTCAAACCCACACTGAGAAATGGAGAAGACAACATGAACTGTTAGTTAATTAAAAAAAATTAGTTTAAAAAAATAAAACATTTGTTCTTTAAAAAAAAAGGAAAAAGAAAGAGAGAGAGAGAGAGAAACAGACAGAAGTGCTTTTAGTGTGTGAATTTCTCTTTCCCCATCAGATCGGCTTTTCAACGGGCTCTGAACTGGTGAGGTGCAGGGGAGATACTTGGAAGATGCTCCCTGTCGTTTTTGCTCTCTTTCACACCCCAGGCCTGCTGCCACCACCATCACCACCGCGGTCGCCTGCCTGAATCTCACAGGACCGTTAGCTCCTCTTCGGCAGCTGGAGAGCTGACGCCGGAGTCAGGCGGGTGCCCGTTGCTGACGCCTCCATCCATTTCTTCCAGCAGGTAACGGCCGATCTCCTGCCGCAAAGCCAGGGCTTCCACCTCACCTTCTTGTTCGAGCTGGTCCATGAGCTGCCGGTGGAAGGGGCCGGGAGGAATCAATCGAGGAAGGAGATGACAATGAAAGCGATGCATTAACACACTGCAAATCTGAGCCAGCGCAAATGTTCTACAAAACCTATGCAATAGAACGGGTTCAGAAAATCTTTGGTTCACAGACCATGACACACAGAGAAAGAAATGGTGTCTGTGTGTGGAATTGGTGTTAAACCAAGATTTTAAACAAATTTATTCAATTTGTGGGCTGCAAGATGGTACGCATTCATTCATTCATTCATTCATTCATTCATTCATTCAACTTGTATACCACACTGACTAGTGACAAACAGTCACTACTCTGGGTAGTTTACATCCAGAGAGAAACAAACATAAAATAAAACAAATCTTAAATATAGTAAGAGACAAAGATCACATATAATCAAATACAACAACCATCACATAAGTCCATAGAAAATCAAACAATGGCAAACAGGCAAGTCAAAAAATAGTCAGTTCATATACATACGTTATACATACTACTACTGGAAACCCATACTAGGATAGAGTGACAGATTAGGACCCAGGAGACCTGGGTTCGAATCCCTGCTCAGCCATGGAAACTGTCTGGGGGAGTGGAACTGGTAAAACCACTCCTTAAATATCTCACTTTCCTCAAAAGCCTTATTAGGGCTGCTCTAAATCAGTTCCGACTTGATGTCACAGAACATACATGCTCTCTTAACACACATACAATGTTAAGAGAGGATTCTCTCAAAGGCTTCAGTAGAAAGCCTTGTTTTCATCATCCTCTTGAAGGCTGTAAGGGCAGAGGCCAGGTTAGCTCCACTGGGAGCCTTTTCCAAAGAGATGGGGGCCATGACTAAGAAGGCCCTGTTTCTGGTTGATGGCTTCTTGGCCTCCCTTGGAATGGCAACCCAGAGGAGCACAGCCTGAGAGAAACAGGTGGCACAGGCGGCCATTCTGAGGGAAAGACACCCGGACAAGTCAGTTAAATTTCACACAAATCTTTCAACGTCCTGTCATCAGAAAATAAAAACATGAGCAGGAGAATCTTCTTCCTTCCTTTCAAAACTTATCCACGATCATTTAAATGGTTTAAATGATACATTTTGTAAACGCACATTGCTAAAAATGTGTATATTTCAAAAACAAGCCGAAACACACTCTGGGTGCTGGGAGAAAGTTATAGAAATATGAATTTTTTGGGAAAGGGGTCTCAAAACATCAAGTTCTGCCACAGACGGGGGTGAAAAAAAAGTCTTACAAGACAGAACTTGGACAGAACCAGAATATTGGTATGACTGAAGAGCAATAAAAAAGAAACAGATAAGAGGTGAATTGTGAATACACAGAGCAGGTTGATAGGTGTGCAACAAAAATAATTATTGGTGCCCAGGAGGGCACCAATATATTATGCTGACAGCAGGTTTCAGAATTCTGTAAGCAAACTCAAAAAAGAGGGGTGCTCCAAACAAAAAATTAGAGCTATGAAACTGGACCTGAGTAGACTCCTGTCTAGAAGGGCGGGATAAAAATCCAATAATAAATAAATAAAATAAATCAGCACCGAATCCAGCACAGAAGTGTTGCATAGCAAAGCACAGCCTGAATGTTAACAACACCCATGGCAGCAGTCACGATGGTCTACAGGATGCCCTCTTCTGCTCACTAGCATTCACACTTGTTGAAAAACAGCCCTGACCATGGCTTTGTGTGTGGATGTGAAGTGGGTGAACGTCTGAGTCTGCTTCTGGGATTTTCCCTTGCGTGGTGCCACTTTGTGAACAACAGCGAGCAGAAGAGGGGATCCTGCAGACCATCTCGATGGCTGCGGACGGTGTTGCCAACATGCCAGGCTGCCTTTTGCTATGTGCAGCTCAGCATCCTTTTTCCTGCTGGCAATGTGGGCACAATAGTGTGCAGCAATACTGGGCCATTTCCTGGCTTTTTGAATTGTGGGTACAGAAGCACAATAGCCCACATTCATAAACTGGCATCTTTTTGAAGAACAGAATAATAATCCTAGAACTTCAGAGTTGGAAGGGACCCTCTGGATCATCAAGTCTCCAGCCCCTGTCAAGGAGGCCCAGTGGGGGGAATCGAACTCCCAACCTCTGGCTCCGCAGTCAGAGACCCAAACCACTGAGCTATCCAGCAGTTGTGAGCATATAAGTCTAACTATACAGCTAGCTTCCCTTTTCTCCCTTGGCCCTTTATATTATTTAACACTGAAAAATCAAAACACCCAGAGATCCAGAGTTAAAAAGCTCGAGTCTGGCATACAAAAGCAAGCATCCACGAGCCAGCTAACAGCGTGTGCCACGAAAATGCATCATCGGTAATAACACTTCTTCAAATATCTCTGCTTTAAAAACCCTCCTGTCGACATTTCTCACCTCCAGAGAGAGCAGCAAACTTGTCAGCAGCTGCCAGCGGTGGCACGAAGACACTCTAAGCTGATAACTGGATTTCAGATGTTTTACGGCCTTGGCAGAGAAGCAAAGCCACTGGCTCCTGACAGGGCATGCCTTGTATGTTTATTTCCCTTTAAACCCAATTTATGGATTGGCTGTCTTGGGCACTGGGAAACCCAAGCTTGCCCTCTTTTGGTCGGACCAACGCCAGCACACCCCGACAGGAAGTCTGTTTTTCTCAAGAGCTTGACCGCTCTCCCTAGGGAAGAAGGGTGAAGAAACTCTGCTTTCCCCCCTGGATTTTGGGGCTTTCAACTCCCATCAGCAGGGAGCAGGGCCAAAGGCAATTGTGGGGTTTGTCATCCCATATCTCTGGAAGGCTGAAGATTCTCCATCATCATCCTAGAAGGTGGAGGCTGAATCACGGAATAACTGAGTTGGAAAGGGGCCTATAAGGCCATCGGGTCCAACCCCCTGCTCAAGGAAGGGATCCAAATCAAAGCAGATCTGACAGAGGGTTATCTACTTCCTCTTGAATGCTTCCAGTGTTGGAGCACTCGTCACCTCCTGAAGTAATAAATTCCATTGTCGTACTGCTCTTACAGTTAGGAAAATTTCCCCCGATATTCAGCCAAAATCTGGCTTCCTGTAAGTTCAGGCCATTACTACGTGCCCTGCACTCTGAGCTAAGGCCTTGAATGTGCTTAGCAGGGTCATCTATTCTGGGATGCACCCCTTCAGATGCCGTTGGACTACAACAACCATCAGCCCCAGTCTACATAGTCAGTGTTGATGAATTTTAGGAATTCCACACCAGTGATATCTAGAGGCACTATATTTTGTCTGTTCTCAAGCTCAGGTGTGCTCCCAACACCCATCATCATCATCATCATCTGAATATTCCCAGAAGATTTTGCGACACTCACCCGTGGCTCTTCATCCTCAATGAGCTGCAATATGGCCTGGTGCCCCGCCAGCAGCTTCTCCTGGCGCCGTTTCTGAGCTTCCTCAAGCTTTGAGATCAAGGGAAGAAAATACACTGAGTGAGCAAAGTCCCAGTGGAAGGGGACGATAACGGAAGAGCCTTCCAGTTACTGAGCGGTTGCAGTTCCCATAATCCGTCATCATCAGCCACCTTGCTAGAGCTGATGAAGCTGCCGTCCAACCATCTTGGAAGGCCACAAATTGTCCAGTTCTGTCATAGCATCATTTGGCTACCTAAGAGAGTTGCCTGCCAGTACATTTATTTTAGGAAAATATATACAATATGACTGGGGTATCCGTGGGGGGGATCAGTGCCAAGTCCCCACGCGGATGCCGAAAAATGCGGATGTATTGAACACTGCACATAGCATGGTCTCTGGCTCCCTCTACTGACCAGTTCTAATAAATACACCCCCGAAATACATATAAATATGTATTTCTGGGGTTTTTTATTTAGTATTTTCAGTGGATAAGTGAATCAGCAGATACTGATCACATGGATGAGGGGGGTCCTACTGTACGCCTCCATACCATACTGATTCATTCCATGCTGAGAGGCTGATCCATTCACCATGACAAGAAATGTAATAATAATATTATAATAATCTTAGCACTGCAGTGCTGAAAGGGACCGCACAGATCATCAAGTCCAGCCCCTATCAAGGAGGCCCAGTGGGGGAATCGAACTCCCACCCTCTGGCTCCCAGCCAGAGACCTTGGGTTTGGTTGCCATCCACACAGCCCTAACTCACACAATGGCCCAAATCCTGTGATTTAGCAGATTAAATCACACTAGTATCCATGGGGGATTGGTTCTAAGCCGTCCCGCGGATGCTGAAAAGCGCAGATTATAGCAAATTATAACAAATGCTATACATAGCATGGTCTCTGGCTCCCTCTCGTGGCCAGTTCTGGTCCCTTTGTCATTAGAAATATATATTTTGGGGGTTCTCTTTTAATATTTTCAAACTGTGGATAAGTGAATCAGCGGATAGTGATTCCACGGATAAGGCGGTCGTAATGTAGAAAGTCATTTTGCCTAAAAAAAAAAGGGGGAAAAGGAATGGAACACTGAGAGCCCTCGTAGGAAGGAGGATGGAGGAACAGCACAGACACTCACCCTGCGAATGGAGTTGACCGATTCGGAGATATGCCGCCTGTTTATCTCTGTCAGCTCCCTGACGGGGGACAAAAAAGAGCGTCAGGTGAGCAGACCGTCCGCTGCTCCCAAGAAATCTTCCCCTCTGCCCCACGCAGGGCTCCTCAGGTGTAGGACAGTGACCCGAAGTTGATCCTCTCCCCTGTCAGCCGCTTGGGAGGAGCCGTCTGGTAGAAAGGGGTGGGGGCACAGCAGTCCCCTCCTGATATTATTAGCCTGTCCTTCCCTGCATCCTTCCCTATTGGTTACACTGGCTGGGGCTGATAGGAATTGTAGTCCAAGCAGAGGCAGAAAATACCCCCATGCTTCAGAATAAAGTTACTTTCAGGCGTTAAGCTTTAACAAGAGACATTTCTGCCTTGCAGAAGAAAGGAAAACCACATATAAAAACAAGGAAACCACCGAATCAGGGTTTCATCCTAAGGAAGGAGGTCCAGTGGGTCACATCAGGACTGCTACGAGGGCCGGATTCAGCTCTACGGCCCGAGGGTCTCCCGCCCCATTTCACAACCCGAGTGGGCCACCTCAGCAGCCCAGGTGGTTGCGTGTGTGGGGTCACTCCCGTCGGCCCTTGACAGCCAAGCCAGGAGTGAGGAATGCTGTGAGTTGCGGTCCAGCAACCCTCTGGAAGGGGCCCCCGAGCAACGGCTTAACAGGACGTAACAGAATCATGACTTACGCTGCATTAAAGACGGCCACGCACCAGAAAAAAACAGTAAACGGAGGCGGTTTGTGGCTACCCACGAACCACCACCGAACCCTGGGAAAATGAAGTGATTCACGGTCTGTTTTTCCAGTTTGCCTCTCTGCCCCCCGGCCTGCCCCCTTCTGACTACCCCCATCGCCTCTCTACCTGGTCTTGCCATCTCTTATGCCACCCTCCTACCTCTTCCTTCTCTGGGAGCCGGGCCGGAGGTCTCCGCGCATGCGCCGGCCTATCTGCTGATAGGTGCGCATGTGCAGAGACCTTAGGACTGGCTCTGGGAAGGTGGAGGCGGTGGCAGGACCAGTTAAGGAGGCAATGGGGGGCAGTGGGAAGGGGGTGGAGGATAACCTGTTTTTGCCAAAGCGCCACAAAGCCCCGAGAGGAAAAAAGTTCGGCATGCCATTTCGTTTCAGCACCACAGCTTGCACGAACCGAACCACAAACCAGCCACGGTTCACGGGGAGCTTTTTTTGGTGCGTAGTTCGGTTTGTGCCCATCTGTATCACGGATTGGCGACGAACGATGACGAGAACAACTACGCCCGAGGCCCCGGGCGGCTCCCTTTCCAAAGGAGACGTAAAGCACACGGTGTCTGGCATCGTGTCAAACTGGGTGCGCTTCACAGCCCCTTCTGAAATCACACAAAGAAGCATTTAAACTCTCTTTTGCCCAACTCTCTTCTCCTGCCCTCACCCTTCCCTGTGCTAATATTTTCATGTTTTTTTTTTTATTTTATTTTTTAAAAAAAGCTTTATCATTTATTTTTTGGTACTGGGGAGAAACGTGTGTCAAAAATGTGCCCAAAGAAAGGAAATGGATGCCGCCGCCCCCCCCTCCGCCCCCCCCCCCCCCCCACTTGGGACTCACACGTCTTTCTTGTTCCTCTCGCGTGATTTGGCTTCCGAGATGCTGTTGTGCCGCTTCCGATCCAGGATTTTCTGGAGCTCTTTCTTCTCTCTAAAGTGGCCGGGAAAGAAGGAGGCGAGAGGAGAGGATCAGGGCAACCTCAGGCCAAGGCGTATGTTTTGCATGCAGAAAGGACAGGGGTTCGAAGTGCCGGCACATTCCAGGAACGGCCAGAAAAGACGAAAACCACAGGGCAGCTGCTACCGGCCAGTCTCAGCCGTACGGGCACAGGCTTTGGCTGGGTATCAAGCGTCTTCCTATAAGGGCCGCCCCAAGGTGTTCTGCCACCGGAGGCCAAGGGTGACGGTGCCCAACCACCCCCAAGGGAAGACCAGCAGCTGAATGAACCGCTGGATAGCTCAGTGGCTTAGCTCTCTGGCTGCGGAGCCAGAGGTTGGGAGTTCGAATCCCCCACTGTGCCTCCTTGAGAGCGGCTGGACTCAGTGATCCATAGGGTCCCTTCCAGCTCTGCCGTTCTAAGATGATGATGATGATTTTCTTCTTCTTCTTCTTCAACGCTGACTGCCCTTACAGTGGCTACTGGAGTGAGGTGGGTCAGAGCTCTGTTTGGCTCCCTCCTCCCCACTCCAACGCTTTCTCCCCCAGAGCTGCCGTCGGAGAAACCTTCCTCTCTCCCTCTCTCTTCCCCCTCTTTCTCTCTTTTGTGTACTTATATACCACTGACTCTACTCTAAGCGGTTTACAATAAAACAATCACCCAACAGGCCAGCACTAAACACTCC
The DNA here is from genome assembly GCA_037013535.1 of Intellagama lesueurii. NCBI lineage: Eukaryota > Metazoa > Chordata > Lepidosauria > Squamata > Agamidae > Intellagama > Intellagama lesueurii. The sequence continues at coordinate 909,556 of JBAJHW010000019.1, read as the reverse complement.
TAAACGAGGACGTACAATAAATGAAAGACCCCCAAACGATGGCAGAACCAAGGACCACAAGAAAGAATTCACTTAAGGGACGACGTCCTTCAACGCTTCTTGGGACAAAGCCATTTCCAGCATCCTTTTAAAGGACGGGAGGGAGGAGGCCTGGCGTACTTCTCCTGGGAACCCATTCCCTGAGGTTGGGGCCGCCACCGACTCGGACAGCCACGGGAGGAGGCACCGAATGTGTCAAGGACGGACATGTTGCTTTCTCCGCTGTTCCACTTCATGCTTGTACTCACTTCTCATTTATTTCCTTCAGTTTCTTCAGCTGGACAGCCTGGCATTCCCGGGCAATCTCTCTCAAGCGCTGCTGAGCCTGGCAGGGAATAAAGCAAATCAGAACGGGCAATATTACTCAAAAGGAGGGACATGAGAGAAAGAAACTCACTGGGTTCCATATTTCCACTTTTTTTACCTGCCAAGACAGCTCACGGAGTGAAATACAGTAGGACCCCCCGTATCCGCGAGGATCGGCTCCAAGACCTCCCCCCCCCCACGGATGCTGAAAAAATGCGTATAGTGAAGGCTATTTTAATAGTGAACACCCTACATAGCATGGTCTCTGGCTCGCTCTACTGGCCAGTTCTGATAACTTCATCTTTAGAAATATATATTCCTAGGATTTTGCTTTTAATATTTTCAGGCTGTGGATAAGTGAATCAGTGGATACTGATCAGACCATGGATAAGTGAATCAGCGGATACTGATCCTGACGGCCGTAAGACCTATTCTTCTTAAGCCCCTCCCCTTTACGACACCTGGTGCAGGTGCTCCCGCTTTTTGTCCCTCTCCAGCTGGTGCTGAGTCTCCCGTAGTTGCAGCAGCCCCTGCATTTGCCATTCTTGCAGATCCACCTTCTGGTGCAATCCATCTTGTTCCTGCCCTGGTCGCACAGTTTCTGAAGACCTACGGAGGGGGACACACCAAGAGAGACAGAGTCACCCCGGACAGGAGGTGCTAAGGACCATTGAGGAAGGCGGGGGGATCTGGGTCTTGGGCTAACCTTGCTTTTTCCTCCCACTAAATCTCACCTCCAGGAAAATTCTACCTCTAAAACTGCTAAATGATCTTTCTGTCTCTTTAGCCTGTTTAAAGTCAGCTATTCATTTGCTGTTGATTTGCTCACATCCGTAAGTAACTAAACATTTTTATTCTTTCTCCTACAAATGTGTCAGAAAGGGGTGGACTATCTGGGGAATTTGCAGCTATTCTCTGTGAGTTTATGTGCTTCCACTGTGTAGCACAAGTAAATTTAAGGATAAGTTCAAAAGTCTGCAACAAAAACTTTGCAACATTCACACCGGTGTGCTTGACTCAGGCAAGAAAACAGAGAAGGTTTGGATGAATTTTCTGAAAACTCAGCTATGGCCCTCCCTCTCTCCACAGCTCCAAATCCTGGAGATGTGTGGGTAGAAAAATATGAAAGAGAGAGGACAGAAAAGGGCAAAGAGGTCTTCAGTACATGGCTCTGTGTGTTTACAATCTTCATTTCCCATATTAACATCTCTGGAATAAAAACATCAGTGATATACAGTAGGACCCCCATAGCAGTGGGGGATTGGTTCCAAGCCACCCTGCGGATGTTGAAAATCACGGGATAATAGCGAACAATATACATGGCATGGTCAAAGGAAAAACAAAGCCAGCATGGCGAACAAACAAAGCTCACCCATCCCGGCTACGGAGTCGGATCCTGTCCACCAACGTGAACTGGGCGTTCTGCCTCTTGTTCAATGTGCCTATTTTCTTCATGTGTTTCCTCCTTAGCTCCTTCAGCTCGCGGTATTGCTTCTCCAGCAGTTTCACAAAAGCTTTCTGCTGCCGCAGCTCCTCCACCGGCTGAGGGGACACCTCTGGAAAGGCAAGGCACACACATGCAGTCAGATTTCACCCACCAATTTGCCCTTTCCAGTCATGAGGACTAGAACCTTAGTTAAAAACCAACACAAAAAGTATTCCCAGCATTTTAAAACCAACCTGCAAAGACAAAAATTACTGCCAGCAGAAGGGCACTGGCTTTGAACCCAACACAGCTCAGGCCCTGAGCGAGGGCAGCTTTTAAAAATTTTCAACCATGTTTAGCCCCCCTCTTAAGGCATCTCCCCGCAGAGCCTAGCAGTTAGTGGCATCAACGCCCGTCTGTCTTACCTGCCAAGATGCTGGCGATGTAGATCATCTCTTTGCACTACAGGGGTTCGAAGAGGAGGAGAAGGGAAAGGAAGAGAGGGGAAAAACAGAGAATAATCAGAACAAAATGGGAACCAGAACATTTAAGCACCTTTTGTTCTGAAATCAGGTGACTAAGCAAAACAATGGGGGGGGGGGGCGTTCCCCCAAAATCTGGAATCTCCTTTCTTCCCTATTCTGTATCTCCAGGGCCGCTGGAGACGTCCCCAGGCCAGCTCTTGACATCGGTCCTTCCTGGGCATCTCGGTGGGAACGAGCGCTGACTTTTGCAGACAAATGGGGGGCATGGGGGGGAGAGAGAGGGAAGAAAAGGAGGCCTGCCACTAGGCTGTAGAGGGCGCTATGGCAAAAAAAAGAATAATAAAGGGAGAAACACATTCTGCTCAAATTATATTGTTGTTGTTACCTGCCGTCAAGTCGCTTCCGACTTATGATGACCCTATGAATGAGCGCTCTCCAAAATGTTCTGTCCCTCAATAGTTTGTCACTAGTTAAGAAGCTGATATTTGCATTCCCCATCCATCACACACCAGTGTGTAACCTCACACAAAAGGAATTAAAGCCTCGGCATCTTAACTGGTGGTAATCAGACACTGCAATTTACACCATTTCACTGGCACTGTTGTACGTACGTAACAGGATTCTGGCCGCAGCTGTTGAAAAGTAACTAGTTGAGTTACTCCATAGGCTGTTTGTCAAATAACAAACAATCAAGCCACCGATCACACAAAACAACCTTTTAGGGACTTGTGAACATAGAGGTTGAAAACTCCTATCAAAATGCTTCTAAAAATATCCTTGAAATGCCCTTTAAAACTAACTTTTAAAAAGTAACTGCACAGTGTGACTCACTGTACCAGTAAAGTAACTTTGCTCCCACTTGCTCCACTTTTGAAATGTAACTTTGTTACACCCCTCATTCCTAAAAAGCCAGCTTGTTGTTAAAGATCCTGACGCAACGTGTCACTTCGGATCTCTGGCGCCGCCCAAACCAAGCCTAGCACGCCTCTTCTTGCCTTTTAGATCTTACCTTGACTGGGGACGATGCTGGGGCTGCGGGTGGGCGACAGCAGGGAAGGCGGTGGCTTGTGAGCCTCCTCGGCAGGGCTGGCGTTTGCACTGGAGGAGCTTCGGGACAGTGACTCCCAGGGCTTCTCTGCGTTTTCCTGCCGGCACGGTCAGGGAGGGTTTCAAGAGAGAGAGACAGAGCTTGGATTATTATCACAGTCTGATGCTCTCCCCAAGACCCATTTTCCCCTCTCACTGCTGGTCCCCTCCCATCCTTTCCGATTCCTCTCCGGCTCCAGCCACCCTTACCTCACTCTCTCCAATCAGGGCTGCAAGCTGTTTGGCTCGCTGGTCCAACAGGCTGACGTGTTTAATGGGGTTTATCAGAGCCTCCGCATAATCTGAAGGAGAGAGGGTGGAAAAGAGGGGGAGAAATCAAGTTTAACCTACAAAGCAAAGACAGACACAGAGAGAGAGGGGGAGACTGAGGTTAAAACAGGGGCCCAACAGGTATTTTTTGACTGTAATTTCCACAAATCCATGCTAAATCTTCTGGGAGTCGAAGTTTCAAATATCTGGAGAAGCAAAGGTTTCCCATCCTGGGTGATACTGCCGGACATCAGATGCGGGAGACCCAGGTTCAAATCTTCCACTCAGTTACCCAGTGCACCGTGCGATCTTCGGACAGGCCCATGCCGTCTCTTTAACACACCTCACCGGGCTGCTGTGACACCATATTCCAGAAACAGCAGGGAGAACCCTCTCGGCCGCCCTGCCTTCCTCAGGAGAAAAGGGGACAGGCTAATTTATACCAATAATAACCATCAAGGAAATAAATAAACAATAAAAATCCCGCTGGCCCTTTCCAGACGGGCGAGGAATGATGGGAGTTGTAGTCCACAAACTTCCGGGAACTCACTCATTTCCCAGCCCTCAGCTACATCCTTAGGAGGAAATCACGCCCACCCCCACAAACAACCCAAGCAGGTAATTACTTTGATGATCGTCTGGGATATAGTCGTAGGCTTCTGTGTAGACCAGCAGAGCGGGGAGGCAGAGCGGCTGGTTGCATTCACTGCGCAAGCAAATGTAGTGGTAGCCTGTACAGAGAAGGAGAAAAAAAAAAAACACACACACACACACACAAATAAGTGTTAATCCAGGTTGGAAATTCAGGGAAGGTTGCACAGAGGGACGTTTTTTAAAATAGGTTGTAAGGGTGGCAAACCTTGGAAAAGTATTTCTGAAAAGCGTTTTGTTCTCTTGACTTGCTAAAGCACTGGAGAAAGTAATACATGCTCACTGTGGATTATACCAGTTAAAAGGTGATCGAGGATACTGCTTGTTATTTCTTCTTACTTGTGGGAAGAAATTTATTTACTTATTTAACTTATGTTCACCCCGTCGTTCCTCTTAAAAAAAAAGGACCCCAGGTGGCTTACATCATGAAAAACACACTGTAAAAAGCTCAAAACAGTAAATGATTCAATATGGACCAAGAACTGGCAATACAATATTAAAATGCATGACCAAAAACAGTTTCAGAAGCAACAACATATAAACCATCCTGTTAATTTTCTCCTGGACAGCCTGTCGCTCAGGAAAAGCCTGCCTGAAGAGAAAGGTCTTGGCCTGCTTGCAGAGAAGGACAGCCAAGACGGGGCCAGGCTGGCCTCCAGTGGGAGGGAGTTCCACAGTCTGGGAGCAGCCACTGAGAAGGCCCCTCTCCTGTATCTCCACCGAACCCACCCATGAGGGTGGTGGGACCAAGAAAACCCTCTTTAATCTTCAGGGTTAATTTTTAGGATTAAAAAAAAAACCCTCTAAAATGTCCTTTAAGAGTGAGTTTTAAAAGCAGCCAGGAAACATTACAACAATAAATTAACTTTACTCTCACTCATCACATTTGCCTGCTTAAACGTTCATTTCTGAAAAAGGTAATTTGTTATAGTAACTACATTGCTTGTAACTTGTTGCTTCTATGCTTTGTCCCCTGACAACCTATATTAGGAGATGGAAGGGAAGCCTCTTAAGCCCACACCCCTCTGGTTCAATGCTTTGTTGAGCCTGTCGTCAGACCTGCTGTCTGAGGTGCCCGCCCAACGGTAGGGCTGGCCCCGATGGCAAGGGAGCTTTTTCGCTTTGTATGCAGAAGGTCCTAGTTCAAATCCACACCTCCCCACTTAAAGAGGATCGGGTTGTTTATTTATTATTTCAGCCTGCAGAATCCTAGAATAAGTGAGTTGGAAGGGGCCTCTAAGGCCATCCGGTCCAACCCCCTGCTCAAGGCAGGAATCCAAATCAAAGCAGATCGGACAGAGGGTGGTCCCATTTTCTCTTGAATGCTTCCAGTGCTACAGTGCTCACCCCCTCCTGAGGTCATGGGTTCCCTTGTCGTACTGCTCTAGCAGTTAGGAAGTTTTTCCTGTATAATGCGCACACTCTCTCGGTGGATTTACAACGTGTTAAAAACATATACAACAAGTACCCAACAATTGATACGTCAATAGATAAAACTCTGTCCCTAGCTAAAACCTTAACTTTCAACAAAATTAAACAGATTTGCACATCTCAAGTAATTAATAAAAGACAGGTTTGAATGGCACGTTTTTTACTAATTCCTTAAAAAGAGAGGGAAGGCACCCGATAAGCCTCTACTGGTTTGTTCTAAAGTTTATCACAACTGAAAAAGCCCGGTTCCTCGTGTTGACATTTACGGCCTCCGTCAGTGTCACAATTTTTAACATCATAGACTGTGAGGAGCAGATGGGACGGGTAGATGTTTATGGAGAAGTTCTGACAAATATCAAGGTCCTCAGCAGTTACGGGCTTTATAGCAGTGGTCCCCAACCTTGGGCCTCCAGATGTTCTTGGACTTCAACTCCCAGAAATCCTGGCCAGCAGAGGTGGTGGCGAAGTTGGGAGTTGTACTCCAAGAACTCTGGGAGTTGTAGTCCAAGAACATCTGGAGGCCCAAGTTTGGAGACCACTGCTTTATAGGGCATTACAAGAACCTGGAATTTGGCACTAACAGGGAGCCAATGAGGGTGTGCCAAGATGGATTATACGTGTTCATATCTGCTCATACCTGTTATCAGTCTGGCCACTGCATTTAGGGCAGCCCTACGTATAGAGTGTTACAGTAGTCTATTTTAGAGATTACCAACACATAAACCACTGTTGTTAGGCATCTTTATTCCAAGTGGGGTGTGTGTTATGGGACAAGATCTTTTGCCCTGGTGTGTGACCCAGCAGCGAGCAGAGTATTGGATTTGATGGACAAACCATCTGATCTGTTATAAGGTTAATTCCTATGTTCATAAACGTTATCTTTTACTGGGCAGGATGATTTGACACACACATACGAAGACGGAAGCAGAGGAAAAAGAGATGGTAAACAGTGGGGCTCAAAGGCCATAAAAAGCCAGTCGTGGGTCTGTGACACATTTCTTTCCAAAGCGCAAATGTACCCAAGATAAGAACCACATTTCCTGCGATCAATCATTGCAGCACAGCAAGAAATGTTGTATTTATCTCAAATGCTGTTCTTATCGTTCACGCGTTGGGCTTTCTATGGAAACATCACGGACCCCCGACAGCATTTTAGCCCTGCTTGTGAAGCTTCCTGCATCCTCCACACTCTCTCCAATCTCTGCTGTTTGAACACAGCACCTCTGCCTTCTGATGACGCAATCTTTAGCGGCAAACGGATGCTCTCCAGATGTTGCCAAACTCTAAATCCCATTTGCACCAACCAATGGAAAGATGCCATAGCTCAAAGGTAGAGAGAGCCGTTGTTGGCATACAGAGCATCCATCTTTGGCAACCTGATCTCCGGAAGGAAGGATCCTGCCTGAGAGAGAGCAGCTGCCAGTCCATGTTGACCATCCTGTTCTGGCTGAACCAACGGTCTGATCCATTGTGAGGCAACTTTCTACGTTCCTTTGGCTGAAATCCTGTTGCACCGTTACACAAACCGTGCTACCTTTTACACACAAACTGCCATAGGTTAAGAAACCTCCATAGGCATTACCCATTGCACACCGGGTCGCTCGACTTGATATGCAGTAGATAATGTCTATGGACATTGCTTAATGTAACTTGCTTCCAAAAGGTACGTCGTTTGCTTATCTGTGCAGCAGGATTTCAGCCTGTGCGTTGAGGCACAAAGGAGGGGTAGCCGACTGAGATACAGATAACCAACAATTTGAAGTCATTTTTCTATTCTGGACTTAGATAATGCTGCGATAAATCCTTTACTATGTATGTTAGGGCTGGGCAATCACAGATGCTGCTCAATGACAACCCTCATCATCCTGCCTGGTGCTGCTGGCCTACAATTCCATTGGCCCTAGCCAGCACACCCAACGATAAGAGATACGGCGAGTTTTTGTCCAGAAAAGATTAATGATGATGATCATGTTCCATCAAGTCAATTTTGACTTAGGGTGACCCTTTTCAGAGTTTTCCAGGTAGAGAATACTCAGAAGTGGTTTACCCTTCCCTTCTTCTGGAGGTGTTTTGGGACTGTGCAGCTTGCCCAAGGCTACACAGGCTGGCTCTTTTAGGATGCACAGTGAAGAATTGAACTCCCAACCTCTAGCTCCACAGCCAGAATCTAACCCATTGAGCTATTCAGCCAGCTATTCAATCATGTACTGTCAGGTCAGTTTTGAGTTATGGTGAGTAGACCCTTTTCCTAGGTTTTCCAGGAAGAGAACATACATAAGTGCTTTACCCTTCCCTTCCTCTAGGGGCGCCCAGGGACTGTGCAGCTTACCCAAGGCCACCCAGGCTGGCTCCTCTCCCCGGAGGCACAGTGGGGGGAATCAAATTCCCAACCTCTCTCTCTGCAGTGAGATACCTACACCACTGAGCTATCCAGCCAGCTGAGAACAGATCAGGAGGGCTATAGCTGCCCACTGCTGATGTTATCCTATGGATCACCTATCCCCAAACTCTCAGAAGTTTTAGAATCCAGCTCCCATCAGCTGCAGGCAGGGATTATGGGACCCGGAGTCAAACATCTGACAGAAAAGAGGCTTTCTCCACTCAGAAATACTCCTACCAAATTTAAAAAGGGACTTTCTAGGAAAGTGGATGTAGGAATGAAGAAGATAAACAAAGTTGCTAGAAAAGTCTCTTCAAAAGGAAAACTGTTTTCAGAAAAATGGTTGATGGTTTTTATCAGCCGGTTGTCTTGCATTTCTAGTTAGGCTGAGTTTGCCTCTGTCTTTTTTTTTTGCTGTTCTAAGTCCAGGGTTATTGAATTTTATTTTTGTTTACGGTGTGATATTGTAAGCTGCCCAGAGTAGTGGCCTAGCCACTAGATGGGTGGGTGGGTGGGGTAAAAACATAAATAATAAATAAACCAGCCTGGCACTAACCAATTATTCCCTGGCAGTTTTGGAGGCTGGGATAAAGGAATCTCCACACCTTCCAGTTTAGGAAAAGTCAGGCTTGGAGAGAGGCAGAGCTTGGCTGTCGCTTGAGGACAAGAACGGCCGTCCCAGAATGGATTGTGAATCAGAGCACAACAGGTGGAGGGCCCCCTCCGAACAAGGCAGGGCGGGCCGCCCTTGCGGGTGGAAGACCGGAGATACACTGGGCACAACTCACCTGAGCGGATGGCCGAGACGGGCAGGATCCGGTGGCCCACAAACTTCCCCCCTTCTTCAAAGACAGCGATCCGCAGCGAAGCCAGCGTAGGAAGCACCACCTGGGAGAAGACCAAGACGAAGCAGTCATGACGGTGGATGGGGGAAGACCAAGGCGGGAAGACCCCAGCCCTCCTCCACGGCCACCTCGTTCAAAATGAGGAACCGTGGGGCCCAAACCCCACTGCATTTCTTTCTACACCAGCGTAACGCAATCCGCGTAAGACTCCGAGGCAAATGGCAGGCAGCGAAGGAGTTCTCAAGCAGACATTTTGGCACGGCAGGACGCAGCCTACACTAATTTCTTAACCGGTGGCCGTTTAATGCCAAGGTTTACACTAACGGCATTAGGCTGGCAGAGGCCACAAGGAACCATTTCGGCCACGAAGCTGGAGGAGGCATTGAAGGTCATCTAGTCAGGACAATGCCTGAGACAGCGGCTGTCTAGCTTATTCTTCATGTCATCTGCTATTTCGTTCCGTATCGCATTGAAAGGAAAAGATGACCCAAACCCAGGTCAGTCCTCCTGCTTTACTGGTAAACACGTAATAATCACCCTTTGGTGTGGCTTCTCTATTCTATACATCGATACGGTTGCTTCACCCCCAGTTTAATTTGTGCTGCTTCCCACAAAAGTCACGGGAACAGTAAAGGTACACAGCAACTGGTTCGGAAGCCCTAGTTACCCCTTGTTCTGTGTTGTCAAGTCGCTTCTGACTTAGGGTGATCCTATGAAATGTCCTCAACAGCTCTGCTCAGCTCTTGTAAACTCACGGATGTGGCTTCGTTTAGAGAGTCAATCCATCTCATATTGAGTCTTCCTCTTTTCCTGCTGCCTGCCCCCTTTCCCAGCATGGTGGTCTTTTCTAGAGAATCCGGCCTTCTCATGAACCAGTCACTCCCTCTCCATCTGACTCACCTTCCGGGATTGTGCTCAGAGACACTCTTATTTTGGAAAACCCAGAACCCAGACTAAAAATTTAAACCCAAGAGTTAATTTTACTGCAGGTTTTCATCCACGTTGAGAGCCGAGGAACTGCTTTTAAAGTCGTCTCCGTTCGCCAAGGCCCACCTTGTGGAAGACAAAAGGTTCCTCATCCCACACGGGGTTGAAAGAGTTTCCCTGTGACGTCCGTGTCCGGAATTTGCGCTTGGTGTCCACCGGAAGCCCGAACGTGTCCACCTCGACGTAGATCCCCACTCGTTTGTCTGACAAAAATTGCCCGGAGATTATCTGGAGACGGGAAGGACAGCAGTCAAAATGGAAGGAAAGCTTCCTAGGCTCAGCGCAAGAGGTCTGAAATTCAGCATCATCTCTTACAATTGTTAATTTTTTTCATGGCATGATTACCAATCACTGTTATATTTTTATTTGTCAGCCACGGTTTGGAAAATGGCTACGGAGGGCAGGACAATTAGCAGCACAGATTTATGGGGCACCTAAAAGATGACCAAGTCCTAGTCAGCTGATGTTTTCATGGATCACAACCAGCTTCTTCTGATCCAAAATGAATAATGCAGAAGTCCCGGACAGGACTCCCTGTATCTAACTGCCCTCTGATTTTGGGATCAAGAATCCAACCTCCCCCGTGTCCTCAACCATAGGTAATACGCACACACAGTTCTGGACACCCCTGAAAGCTCATGCTGTAACAAATTTGTTAAGCTTCAAGGTGCTACAGGACGCTTCATCACAGGACTCTGCAACAGACCGTCCCATGTCAAATTCATTTTAAACTGGCTGTTGAAAAGCATAGGGGTAACCCAAGACATGCCTATGGTATCACCCTCTACTCACAATAACAATAAAAATAATAATCTCAGAATTGGAGAACTCATCATCCCATTCGAACCTTCACTTTGACGGTATTGGCCACGATGCCGTCGATAATGTCTTCAGTGAAGGGGTCAAAAAGCTTGTCCTGGCGACGCATGAACTCCGGCTTGAGCAAGTAGCCGCTCCGACGGTTGTACTCAAATATGCCCAGGTTGAGCTGCATCGGCAAGTCTGGAGGAGGAGAAGTCCAAGAAGCACCTGATGGGGCAGGTCTTAAGGGCAAGAACAAGCTAGCATTTTCTCCTCCTCTTCCCTCTCTATTCGTAAGGAGAGCAAACAACTCTCCGTACAAAGCCCACGGGAACCAAAACTGATCACACCACCCCTGACCCACCCAAAAACACAGCCCAGGCAACACAGTTGAAAACCCGCTCTCTTTGTTTGGGACTGGAAAAAAAGGGAGGCTGAAATCCTGTCGCTTCTTTGCACCGGTGGAAAGCAGACAGCATAATATGAATGTTCTTCTAGCCAGCCATTAACAAGTCCCCGCTAGGATTCTCAAGTAAGCACCAAGTCAGCAGGTGGTGACACTTTCATTGCCGGCTAGAAGTGAGTGAATGTTACGCCGTTTGCCCTCCTCACGTGTATAAAAGCAACAGGATTTTAGCCTATGAGGGGAAAATCCCAGAAATGAAAGGACTGTTCTTTTTTTTTTTTTTTAATATACAAAAAGGTGACAGAAGTTGTTAGTCCTCAGTGTTAGTGAAGAATGGGAGGAAAAAGAAAGGCGTGCTCACCCAGAGACTGGAAGTTGAGTGCCACCATCTGGCAACCGGCATTCCAGAAGAGCTGAGGCATGTAGTTCGAGGAATCCACCCGGGTCCCTTTGGGGTATATTCGGCTAAGTTGGTTCTTGTTATATCTGGGCAAGGAGTGCTTGTCAAGGCAATAATGATGATAGGGATGCTGAAAAGATGTGGAAAATCCACCCCACAACACCTGGTTAGGGGCCCATCCAATCTTTGCTTAAAAACAGTTAATGAATGGCTCACTCTTCCCGAAAACAAATGAACAATAAGTTCACTATTTCCTGAGCCAATGCTTGAATTCTTCTAATACCAGGACACTGTTTCTAATATTTGGTTGAAATCCTTTCCCCATGGGACAACCTTTCGGTTTGGGTCCGGAACCACAAAGAACAAGTCTGTGCCATCATTCACAACAAGGGGGAAGGACCTTCTTTCATCTTAAGTACAGAATTCGGTTTCAGACAAGTTTCTGAGGGGCCCCCTTCTGGGGCTGACAGGACTGGATGCAAAAACAAAAAACGGGGATAAAACATACTTGCGTATTTTCAAAACCCTCACCCTAAGTCACTCAGCCGGAGGTGAGCTGATTTGTGTTTTTGGACTACAACTCCCAGAATTCCTTGGGAAAATAAGTAAAGCATGACTTAGGACGGAGAGCAGCTCAGTGTCAAAGTGGGCTGCCTGGAGAATTCTGGGAGTTGTAGTCTAAGAACACCTGGGGACTCAAGGTTAGGAACCACTGTTCTAATAGCTTAGCTGCGTCTTCCAGTACATCAATATTCTTTATAAACTGGGATGCCCATGAATGGGCACAATACTCCGCGTGAGGAAAGACAAATCCAGAGGGAAGCATCATTGCTACTTCTCCCGCAGGTTTGGATTGACACCCTAACCTTTCCTCTTCCGTAATCTCCCCTTTTAGGCTCTGCATTCTGCCATTCCCTAAAAAAACCCATCAAGAATATCAGCTCCATGGAGCTGTGGGCAAAAGGATGATGCACCTTAGGACTGCCGAAGAGATTCGGCTGGCTGGTGAACGGGAGCCAGGTTTTACTCTGAACTTTACAGGACGTAGGCAAGCTGCTGATCCAGTTTGGGGGACAGGATTCAGAACTTTGGATAGCGGCAGTCTGGTTCGGACTAAAGCCCGAAACGGATTCACGGCCTCGGCAAGCATCACCATTTTTTCACTTCGGCCATGACAGCCTCTCTCCTGCCAGCCCCACCTTCCCCACAGCAACGCTGCCAGTAAGGATACTCAACAAACTCCATGGGACTGTTGGTTAGCTGCTCCAAACCTTTCGTCTCCACAAACGACGACATTTCATAAGATTTGTTGCGTTCTTAGGAGAAAGGAAGGAAATTAGAAGATGGTGGTACTCCTGCTTAAACATGGCTGTTTGTGCCCTTCAGTCAGATTCAATCAGTGTTGCTGCTTCCCTTTCAAACAACAGATCTTAAGAGTGTAACATGACTTAGGACAGAGGGTAGCTCGGTGGCAGAGGAATTCCTTTAAATCCAGGAGGTCTTAGTTTTCATCATCTCCAGTTAAAAGAAAAAGATCTAGTCTCCGATGACAGGAAAACCATTTCTCTGCAGAGCGCCTAGAACGGGGCCATCATTCAAGAGCAGGTAACACCAAGACAGACAGACAAACAGTCTAATAGAGTTCAAGACACTTTTTTTTTTTTTCGCTCTTCATTTCAAAACCCCAAATAATCCAGGGGGGCTTGCCAAAGCGGAGAACCTGCGTAATTCCAGATGTTGTTGAACTACAACTCCCATCATCCCTGGCCACAGACGGGGCTTGATGGGGAATGGAGTCCAGCAACATCTGGAGAACGACCAGTTCTGCACCTTCTATTGTTATGTATAGTTATTTTTTATTTATTAATAATATTACACAGCCATTGCAGCTTTCTGGACTGCTGCTCACATCCAGAAGGCAGATCAAAAAGTCTTGGAACCGTTGTGTGTGTGTTTTTTGGTTCTCCAAAATGCAAAGTGAGTAAAGATTTCCTGAGTGAACACAGCGAGTATGTGGAGATAACAGTTTTACATATCTACTGATGCATATAGCATGATAATGTATTACTCTTCGCCTTTTGGATAATAATAATAATAATAATAATAATAATAATAATAATAATAATAATAATAATAATAATAATAATAATAATAATAATAATAATAAAGCAATATTTTTTTTTTAAAAATAGGCAAAAATGAACTTTTTGACATTATCTCACAGCAGCATCTCAAAATTTATTAGAGTTTCAAGGAGAGAGAATGATTCTCCAGATATAGTCGAAGACCACGCTGGGGTGTAGATATAACCTCAAATTTAGCCACCCCCTCTCTAGCACCAGGATACACCGTCTGCTCTCAGCTAACGGGACTGATACCCTACCCCTCTCTCCACCCTCTCTCTCCTTCTGCCCCCCCCCCCCGCCTCACTCACTGCTGGCCACCTCGAAAGATTTGAACTTGACGGGTTCGATGTAGTTTACCAGCGTGGACATCTCTTCCGTGGCATTGACTTCGCTGCTTGCCGTGCCCTGCATGCAAAAAAAAACAAGGGAAAGGCTTCTAAATCTGTTGTGACTGAGGCCAAACAGCAGGCAGGGGAAAATGAAATGACTCAAAAGGCAGACTCTTCTCTTTATTAAATGCATTGACAGAGATCACTGGCAGGAAGCAAGAATTTTTATTTTTTTTAATTTACAACTGAATGGACTTTCAGTTTGTTCTTCACATTCATATCCCGTCTTCCTCCTACCCTTCTATCCTCACAACCACCACCCTGCGAGGTAGGCCAGGCTGAGAAAGTGCAAGTAGCTCGAGGCCACCCAAGTATGTTTTATGACTCAATAGGGACTAGAACTTTGATCTCCCAATTCCCAGTCCAACACTACCCATCTCCTTGACTCCTTTTACCCTCGGAAAACCCCTTTGAGGTAGGACAGCGCGATCAGTTCTGTGACTGAAGTATATGTGCTAAGCATATCAAGTCACAAACATAGTAGGATCATTGAATCAACAGTATTTACAGAGGAGTTGACTCATCACAGATTCAAGGGGCCTCCTCTAGTTTTCAACTTACTACACCAAGCAACAGGGCCTTAGCTTATAAATGGGAAGCTGCCTGTGGGTTTCTCTCTCTCTTTCATACACACTCTTTCTCAGCTTTCACATTTATTGATCGTTCCGTTCATTGTTATGAAATGATTTTTTAAATTGTGCATTTAAATTTAATCTTGTCTTTAAGACTACCGCAGCTGGCTACATTGAGGGTTTAAGTCTCTGGCGGCAGAGCCACAGGTTGGGAGTTTGATTCCCCCCACTGTACCTCCAGAGAGAAGAGCCAGCCTGGGTAGCCTTGGGCAAGCTGCGCAGTCCCACAGCGCCCCTAGAGGAAGGGAAGGGTAAAGCACCTCTGAGTGTTCTCTTCCTGGAAAACCATCAGTCAGAATTGACTTGACAGCACACGATTTTAAGGCTACTGGCCAAAAGAAGAGCGGAAATATTTTCATAAAAATTCAATTATATGCCCTCAAATCTGTTTGACACAAACCCTGCCCCATCATCTGCTAATTCTTGCGCAGACAAGGAGACCTTGCTATGGAGGTAATCTCTCCATGCTGCTCCCAAAGCGGTAGAGTCCTATCCAGGCCCAATAAGTAGGCCGGCTTGGGGGAATCTACATGCGGGAAACACAAGATGTGATGATATTATGGGAAGAACAGAAGAGGAAATAGCATGGCATTTTAATTTTCAGGGTTCTGCCCTCTGATCTTTTATCATGTCAACTCTGGGGGCCCCCAAGGCCTGCTTTAAACACCAAGCATGTGTCCCCAGGGAGTTATAAGGGTGCAAGCGAAAACCCGTGGAGACCCACCTCATCCGTTGTAGGTTTCTTAGGGTCTTGCTGCTCCTCTTCCTCTTCGCTTTCAGCATCACGGTCTGGACAAAGAGAAGAAAGGGACAGAGTGAGAAACCTCGGGCTGAACGGATGGAGAGAAGGCAACTTTCCTGAGCTTAGCGCCGCTGTAAAAGTGGAACTGAACTACAACCCCCAGGATTCTTGGGGAAAAGGGAAGAGAAACAGTTAAATCTCTATAAAAAGGCCTGGTTTGGACTTTGCAAAGCAAGGGTGGTGACTTGTGGTCCTCCAGATAGGCTGACCAGGGATGATGGGGACTGTAGTCCAAAACATCTGGATGGCTATACATTGCCGGCAAAGACATGAGCGCTTTACTGAGGTCTCAGCTTTCATCTCCCTATTCTTGCCATGTGCAAATTTTAGCATGAAGATCCAAGCATGTGTTAAATCATGATTTGCTGTGATGGCCAACCTGGGAAATTCTGGCTTAATGAAGAGCCAAGAAAATAAGCCAGTATGTCATAGAAAGTGTGTTGGTGGGGGAGATTGCTCAGTCCCCTATATTGCTTTCTAGTCTCTTATGAAACCTGAAACGGGTGCCCAGTGTACACACTGACTCTGTCATAGGTAACAGCACAGAATTTAATTGGAAATGTAGGTGCTCATTACAAAAATTCCCATAGCCAGCCCACCCACCCCAGGTGAATCCAAAACACAGGCAGCTAGATTGATCCATGTCAACAAAGGAATTCTGGCAGTTTTTACTTTCAGTAGGAGGCGGCCTTTTGTAAAGCTAATGGCTCTTAATGGTTCCTCGAGTAGGGCTGCTTCCCAGTTCCTAAGAAAATCTGTATGTCTCCCATCTACTGTGAGGATTACAGCTGATTTCAGAAGAAACAGGGAACCTCGTGTGTGTGTGTGTGTGTGTGTGTGTGTGTGTGTGTGTGTCTGTGTGTGTGTGTGTGTGTGTGTGTGTGTGTGTGTGTGTGTGTGGCATTAACGTCACAATCCCTGCTACTCAGAACGTCTGGGGGCTTCAACCCTGTGAGTCTCAGATCCACCACACCATGGGTCACAGGATATCCAAAAAAAGGAAAAATTCATTAAATCTGTGAAACACTCCCCAGTATTGACAGAAACCTCACCTTATGTTTCTCACAGCTAGGGTGACCCCCTCCCTTTCTGGAGCCCCCTATCAACCCACCTCAGCCCCACAGAAACTCACCGATGGATTTGCGGGGTTCAACCAGCTTCCCCATCCTGTCAGAGGTCTTCTCCTCACCATTGGTCATGACTGGCGAAAGGACCTCTGGCTGATCTGCCAAAGGGGGAACCATCAGTAAGAGCATGGGGCAGATATGAAAGGGAGAGGAGAACAGCAAAGAAAGGCAGCCGGGGAACGTTAGAACAAGTAGATTTTTGCTCGCAGAAACACAAGTGAGAAGGAGAATCCAAAAGGGGGAAAACGTTGAAGACAAACATCTTGGCCTTCCGAGATTTTGCAGTCAGTGAGACCACAAGAAAGGGGTTCTTTCATTTCACCTGCTCACCGTTTTTTCTCTGCTTGTCAAACCCCTTGCTCTATGTATCCCAGGCTTCTCTATCAAATCTGGATAGCTCAGGGGTTTAAATCTCTGGCTGCGGAGCCAGAGGTTGGGAGTTCGAATCCCCCCGCTGGGCCTCCTTGACGGGCTGGACTGGATGATCCAAAGGGTCTTTCCCAGCTCTGCTATTCTCAGATTATTATAATTAAATCACCAAACAGGCAGAAAATTCAGCCGCTCCACAATGTCAGTTTTCACGCTTTTCTTTAAAAAAAAAAAACCACCCACCCACGTTTCTAGCTCTTATCGCTATAAATAAAATGCTTACAGAAAAGATGAGCCACATCCTAGGTCATCCTATAGAATCCCGGAAGCTTCTTACTAATTTGCTCTGTTGAAACAGAGAGCTACCTTTATACCAGTCGACATATTTACCCATCATACTGTCTCCCCAACAGTGAATCTCTAGGGATTTCAAATAAAGAAATCTATTTTCCACGCCACTTTATGCTTTCTAGACTGGGGATTTCCTACTTCCAGAGGGTGTTCTCCCTATGACCCCCCAAGGGTGAGACTCTGTTGAATAACCACAAGAATAACTGATATTACAATTTAGATTTTTATTCCACCAGTCCCTCCCAAAGGTAGCCTACATGCCTTGCTGGCTTTCTCCTCAAAGCTACCCTGCGAGGTAGGCCTAAATCTATTTCCGGGTCTCACGGCTGGCCAAAATGCAGGATAATGAAAGAAGAAGAAGAAGAAAAAGGTGGGGGGGAGGTAATGTCTTTTTTATCGGTCTTACATCAAGTACTTTCAAGTTGCTGACTGAGTTAGCTATTAAACTGTTCCAGGACCCCTCTTTGGACAGCAAGAGAAAGCGTTTTTCAAGGCAAAGGGTGTCTTAGTGTCAAGGCTCAAACCTGGTGCAGGGAAGCCCGGCTCGCCAGCCCCGGAGGAATCGCTGTAAGAACTCGGCGTCTGCTCCAGAACCCGCTTCCGGATGCTGCCCTCAAATCCCTTACTGTGCATGCGCCGTTTCTTGTTTTTCACCAGGATCCGACGCAGCAACTCCTGAGGGCTTGGCAAAGCCATTCCAGGCTGGAGCTGCAAGAAGGGGAGGGAGAGGCGTTAAGTGAGGTGGGCCAGCCAAACGAGATCAAAAAGCAAAAAAACCCCAAAGTCTTCATTTCAATGCAGTCGGTGGAGAGATGCTGATATTGCTAGGACCGGATAGCATAATTGGCTCGGCTTCTCCCTACTTTCTTCTCACACAACAGCCCTGTCAGGTAGGTCTGGGAGAATGACAGAGTGCATGTGATTGGGCTGCAATGAACATCCTGGCTCATTAGGGACTAGAAACTTATCTCCCAGTCACAGTCCAAGAATCTAACCCCGATAGATCACTCTGGCTTTCCAAACCACCGGAAATCAGTCAATCTAGCCAACGTACAGAGCAATAACCCTTTGGTTCTCGAAATGTTTTGGATTATAATTCCCATCATCCATTACCCCTGGCCATGCTGAATGGGGTCTGATGGGTCTCTGCTCATCCCTGTTGTTCGGAATCATACACAGCTGAATGTGTGAGCGACAGAGCTTGTTAATAACACGTCGTATTGAAAGCGATAACGTGAAAACAGTTGCTTTTTCGTTAAATGTGAAGAATGCATCTATTTGTTCAATTTTTAAAGTAACGCTGAACTGTTAAAATTACTTTCCAAACATGACTCAGTTGACTCTTGATAAAGCAAAAGTAATGGCTTTAATGCTAGCATGTTAGATCTATTGTGTTATTTATAAGCTTTGGTATCAAGATCTGGGAAGTCAACTGCATTACTGCCACGCTCATTGATGCTTGTTGCAAACTTTTAACATGTTTTTCTCTGCCCCCCCCAAAAAAAACCTCACCGGATATTTTTCCAACGGATCAATAAGGAGGGCCTCCCCAAAAATATTCCGGCAATACTCCGCCATCTTCGCTTGCTGCTTGGCCCTGGGGAAATAAGAGACAGGTCATTACCTGTGAGGCAGGCTTCTCCTGCGTCTCAGTTTCCCTTCCGAAGGAGCTACTCACGAGTCAACGTGATTCTCAAACGAGAGGATAATGGGGAAGGGCGAAGTCTTAAAGGCACTTTCAGCTATGGCTTCGATTACTTCCTAGAAAAGAAGGAAGCAGAAACGAGGAAATTAGGGGAAGGAGAGTAATTTTTGTGGCAAAGGGCAGGCCTAGGAGGAAGGAGATTCAACCACAGTGCCCAGTGGAGAAGATTTTGGACCACGATGGCAACCTGGTGGAAAAGGACGGCACCCCACAATAGAAGACATCAGATGAGGGAATGAGATCTGATCATTTTACCAGATACATTTATATCTTGTTTTTTCTCCGGTCAGCTCAAGGCATACAGAGCTGGCCTCCCGCAACGAGACACACACTGATCCTGCCATGTAGAGCAGGCTGATTTTCCCAAAACAACCCACTGAGTTTCACAGCTCTGCGGGGGACACAATGCGAGATCTATAATTTTAAATTGTGCAGTGCTCAGATAGATAGATAGATAGATAGATAGATAGATAGATAGATAGATAGATAGATAGATAGATAGATAGATAGATAGATGATAGATAGATAGATAGATAGATAGATAGATAGATAGATAGATAGATAGATAGATAGATAGATAGATAGATAGATAGATAGATAGATAGATAGATAGATACCGTGTTTCCCCGAAAATAAGACAGTGTCTTATATTAATTTTAGTTCCAAAAAATGCATTAGGACTTATTTTCAGGGGATGTTTTATTTTACAGTCATGTCATCTTCTTCTGGTTGCTGCACAATGTGGCACAATGGTGGAGGGTGGGGTTTCACTTAACTGGGGCTTATTTTTGGGGTAGGGCTTATATTATGAGCATCCTGAAAAATCATACTAGGGCTTATTTTCAGGGTAGGTCTTATTTTCAGGGAAACAGGGTAGACAGACAGACAGACAGACAGACAGACATGGATGGATGGATGGATGGAAGGATGGAAGGATGGAAGGAAGGAAGGAAGGAAGGAAGGAAGGAAGGAAGGAAGGAAGGAAGGAAGGAAGGAAGGAAGGAAGGAAGGAAGGAAGGAAGGAAGGAAGGAAGGAAGGAAGGAAGGAAGGAAGGATGGATGGATGGATGGATGGATGGATGGATGGATGGATGGATGGATGGATGGATGGATGGATGGAAGGAAGGAAGGAAGGAAGGAAGGAAGGAAGGAAGGAAGGAAGGAAGGAAGGAAGGAAGGAAGGAAGGAAATTAAAATTTAACAACTTAATGTGATAACCTGTTGAACTGTGCTTTGCCATTATAATTCATCACCTTAGCTTCCCAAGTAGTGAGTTAACAAAGCAAGCCAGCCAATGCATGCCCAAGGGAGGCGACACGGATGGAGGAGAGGTACCTTGAAGGGAATTTCCGTGGTCATGGTGAATCCGTGGGTGATGAAGGGCTCCTCCTCCGGCGGGCGCCCCTTCCAGCAGTCCAGTTCGATACAGCGGCAGCCGCTCAGCAACACTTGGCGATACATCTCAACGGAGGAGTTGCCGGTCAGCTGCCCAGCTGAGGAGGGAGAGAGAAGAGAGGCAGAGAGAAAAAAGCTCAGGCGGTCCCATCAACTGGGTCACGCCTGAAGTCCGAAGGAAACGTGAGGGAAAGTCAATAACGTTTGAAAGGAGACACGTTTGCAGGTCCCAACCGGGCTCCGGTTTTAGTGACAGCCGTCCCTCAAAACCAAACCCACACCACTTCTCTTAAAGTCTATCAAGAGGGGAACATTCTCTCACAGCCGTTGTTCTGTTCTGCTTCAGAAAAAAAAACCATGACATTCTCCAAATTCCTTCTGGCTGTCATTTGACAAGCCAAGTATATGAACCCAAATGACATTTTTCTTTCTTTCTCTCTCTCTCTCTGTGACAATTGTAAGCTAAAGAGGCCTTTTTTTCCAAAGCCACCTCTTTCATCCCAGAAAATATTAATCTTCATTTTGGCATCAAAGAACTGGACAACTTTCCCTGGAGAGAGACTTTTTATAGCTTCTCCGCTAATTATCTTCCGACACCTTAAAGAGGCCGTGGTGGGAAATGTAACCAAGATTTTCCAAGTGTCTATTCGCTTGCTGTAATATTTTTATTACGATCAGAAGAAGAGGGAGAATGAAGGAAGTAGAAAAGATCATCAAGTGTAAGGATGTGTCCCTGGAGACCGAGACCCTCCACACACTGGTATTCCTGATCACCCTGTATGGCTGTTAAAAGCTGGATAGTTGAGGGGAAAATTTGATTATTTTGAAATGTGGTGCTGAAGGAGAGCTTTGCAGATTCCCTGGACTGCCAGAAAGACAAACCAGTGGATCCCAAAGCAAATCAAGCCTGAACTCTCTCTGGAGGCAAAAATGTTGAAACGGAGGCTGTCCCACTTTCTCTGGGGGAAAAAAACAATCATGCTGGAAAAGGCGGAAGGCAGGAGGAAAAGAGGAAGACCAAATATGAGATAGACTGACTCTGAAGGAAGCCACAGGCTTGACTCTACAAGAGCTGAGCAGGGCTGTTGAGGACTGGACATTCTGGAGAGGGCTCGTTCATAGGGTCACCCTACGTCAGAGGCACATAACAACAACAACAAAATATTGTATTATGTTCTCTCTCTTTTTTTGATGTTGTTGTAAAATACTTTATTATAATTTTTTTTTGGACGCCGACATAATCATTTTCTATTTCTATGTGGCAAGTTGCTAGCATCAGAGGACATCATGGAGGGAGGAGTTTTAAAAATGAAATTAAATGTCGGACAATGGAGTGAAGAGAACTGCATCCGGATTATCTCATCATTTGCAGCTCCAAACAACGGAAACATGTGACATATAGTAGGATCCCCAGATCCAAAAGGGATCGGTTCCAAGCCCGCTCCACGAATGCTGAAAAACACGGATTATAGCAAACGCTATTATAATAGCGAACGCGATACACAGCATGGTATCTGGGTCTCTCTAGTGGCCAGTTCTGGTAACTTCAATATTAGAAATATATATTTTGGGGATTCTTCTTTTAATATTTTCAGACTGGTAACTTCATTATTAGAAATATATATTTTGGGGATTTTTCTTTTAATATTTTCAGACTGATACTGATCCCGTGGATAAGGCAGTCCTACCTGTATTTTTAATTGCACATCCCTACAGTCATCACATGGTCTGAGGGACTGAGAAGGACGTTTCTTGACTGGGGTGACTGTCAATCAATCCAGCACTAACCAATTATTCCCTCCTGCCTGACTTCAAAGAGAGCCCCGCCTCCCTGCCAAGTGTTTTCTTTCCCTCTCTTTAGTCTGTTGAAGTCACTTTGCTTGTTTGCTGTTGATCTGTTCACAACTGTAAGTAGTGGAATGTTTTTATTCTTTCTCCTACAAATGTCTCAGAGTAAGTTATTGAGACCTGAAGTGCCAGTTAATGAGAAAGGGGGGGGGGAATTATCTGGGGAACTTGAAGCTATCCTACTCTGTCGATCTCTGCACATCTACTGTAGCCTCTGCACTTACCCGTGAGGTAGGTATTATGGGACGAATTAATGAAGTAGCTGCTAAGTGGCTGGGTCATGTCGTCACTTAAGTCCAGCTTTTCGGGGGCCACGATGGAGTTCTCTTCTCCTGCCAAGTAGCGCCCAAATCCTTCCATCGACATCTGGTCTGGAGGTCGGAAGGAAGGCAAAGAAGCAAAACAGCAACGACAGGTTTGCAGAGATAGACGAGGGACAGGTCACCGTGGGGTTGGGGGTTGGCATCCATGCCCACCACACGCCCTGTTTGCACCTACGTTGTAACCTCCATGGGTATTCCCTCCCCTCAACCCCACCGGTCTCCCAGCCAAAGACCCGGAGAAAGGAGGGCTCACCACGCTGCTGGAACTGTTGATTGGGCTCGTACTTGTCGATAAGTTGGCGCACCTGCGCCCGGGTCAGTGGGGGGTACAGGATCTCGTTGAGACGTGGGTCCCTTTGCTTTTGGTTGATAAAGTCCATCAGCTGGTCCAGGCTGAGGTAGGGCTTCCCCTTGGCCCCGCTGCTCTCCAAAGAGAGGGGAAAAAAGAAGAGGCCAAAGGATGAGTCTGGATCCGATCTGTCCAAAAGTTTAAGGCAGGGAAGGTCTGCCCCAACCTCACAACCAGCAGACAGACCCACATGACCGGCCTGCCACCCAGAACGGGGCTTTTTCTGGGGTGGCACCAGACTTCTCTTTGGTGAGAGATCCTGTTAAGTTAGAATTAGCAAGGTGTAAAAAATTATCAAGGAAAAGACACACGTTGGTTTGCCTTTTTCTGCTGTCTGTTTGTTAGTATTACATTGCCTTGTTGTCTTTGGCATACTGTATTGTGTATGTTTGCAGTTTGTGACTTTAGATAATAATAATATTATAAGAATCTTGAACTGCACGCGTGGAAGGGACCCTGCGGATCATTGAGTCCAGCCCCTGTTAAGGAGTCACAGTGGGGGAATCGAACTCCCAACCTCTGGCTCCGCAATCAGAGACCTAAGCCACTCAGCTATCCAGCAATTCTGTTTGTGAGTTAATTGTGCATCACCAGATTCCCTGGGAAAGACCGTCGGGCTGGGAAAGGTGGAAGGCAGCAGGAAAAGAGGAAGACCAAATACGAGATGGACTGACTCCCTCAAAGAGAGCACGGACTTGAATCCGTAAAAGCTGAGCTGAGGAACGGGAATTTTAAAGAGCGCTCATTCATCGGGTCGATGATGCGACTTGATGGCGCATCACAACAACAACTGCAGCAGCAACAGGCAGAATGTCAGTTATGCTGAAGTCCTGTGAAAAAGGTCACAGGCAGAGTTAAAAAAATAGTAACAATAATAATACTGTTTTGCTTTTAACTGTCCTCATGCTACATTTTAATTACTTGCGTGAGTGAAGTGGAACCCTGCGTTGACCCAGGAAGCTCGGGAAGTGATCTCTGACAACTTATTTCTTCATTCTCTTCCACTCCTCCTCTCACAGGGGGGGTTTGTGATTAATATGCACTTTATTAAAGTTATTAATAACTTTATTATGCCTCGAATGCTTTTCTGAAGCAGAAGAGCAGTGCATATATATATATATATATATATATATATATATATATATATATATATATATATATATATTTTGTATAGCTGTCCTGGACATTTATCTCAGGCCTTTGTGGACAGATTGGGAATCACTGGTTTGTTACTGGGATAAGAAGTTTGGACTTCAGGCCACATGTTCATAGAATGGAGCTGGAAGGGGCCTCTAAGGCCATCCGGTCCAACCCCCTGCTCAAGGCAGGAATAGAAAACAAAGCAGATTTGACAGAGGGTTGTCCAGTTTTCTCTTGAATGCTTCCAGTGCTGGAGTACTCACTACCTCCTGAACTAATTGGTTCCATTTTTGTGCTACTCTTAACATCTAAGAAGTTTTTCCTGCTTTGGAAATCCTACAAAAATACGGAGATTGCCAAGCGGGATGATGGACTGGAGGTGGTTTCTCCATTCAGTGAGGTCGGTCGGTCGATAATTTATTGAAGAAGACTTCAGACCCTTTCAAATCCAAGCACAGCAGGTGCAAACGTGTGTAACACAAACAACAGCCAACCCTTGACTCACAAAGGGTTAAAATTATAAAAATACTAACATTGTGTATACAATGGAGTAAGTTAATTAGTCATAATAAAATAAACTTCTGTCCTTCCTGTAAAACCCTGCTAGAGGCCAAAACATGACATGGCTCATTTAAACAAAGCATTTTTCTAGTCTCTTCCCACCCTGAGAGCGGCTGGCTGATGGAAGAGCAAAGAGAGCCACTTTCCGTGTGTCCCAAACCGCTTGGACTCTCGTAATAAGACGTTGAGCTTGTTCTCAACCTCCCACCCACTCTCTCCTATTATTCTCAAGGAAAGGAGCTACTCACATCTCCAGCAAGATCTTGTCTATGTCTGGGCGAAGGCAGAGCTTGTTCAGGAAGCGTTCGAAAATCTCCAGGGTGAACTCTTCAGGTTTGATCGACTCGCTCTGTGTTTTTTTTTGGGGGGGGGGGGGGGAGAGGGAATGTAGAGAGGAATAAATGAATACCATCAGCCACTCATGTTGGAAAAGGTCACTGCAGTTCCAACAAACGCACGTGGGATGAGAAGAAAGTCTTCAAAGGGCAATACAGGTTCGAGGAGCGAATTTGGCATTCTGCAAGAGGTGATTTGGAGGTTGTTTCTCCAAATCACCCGTTTGGACCCGGCTGGACCGTGGGTGCTGTAAGACAGGGGTGGGCGACTATGGAAAACCCAGGGGCTTCATGCCCATGCACCCCATTTTACTTACACACACACACAAACACGCACACACACAGAGGAACTATGTCAGCAAGCCAATCTGAAGAAACCATCGGATAACCGCATGCAACAAGAATGCTGAGCTAAATCAGCCCTTGATATCTTGAACTTGAAATGTGGAAGGGACCCTGTAGATCATCCAGTCCAGCCCCTGTCAAAGACGCTCTGTGGAAGAATTGAACTCCCAACCTCGGGCTCCACAGCCAGAGGCCTCAAGCCCTGAGCTATCCAGCAGTTCTGTCTGTGACTGAGTTGAGCGCCTTTCGGTAGAATGTTATGCCTGAACTCTCTCTGGAGGCAAAAATGTTGACACTGAGGCTGTCCTACTTTGAGAAAGGTCAGGGGAGGAGGTGAAAAAATAAGAACAATAATAATGATGGCAAATTGAGAATGATCCAGTATGTTGCTTTTTCTGTTCTTATTGAAATTTAGCATTTAATAGGAGAACCACACATACCCTGAAGGCTTTTAGAGGCATGTGAATTTTATTTTTTTAATATTTATTTGCTAGAATTTTCTTTTCTGGCTATACAAAGCACCTCAACAGGCGACCCGGGGCCTCATACCGCCTTCCCCTTTTTCACAGCAGCACGCAGGGAAAACCGACGGCTAAAACTCTTGCAGTAGAGAAGGAAAGCCAGAAAAATTAACAGATCTGAGTGTTTCTCTAGTGCCATGTTGCCTAACCAGACTAGCGGAGGCTATTTGCAAGTCTGAAAAAGGAGTCCCCCCCCCCTTCTATCCCCTGATCCTTTGAAATTGGGATGGGCCACCTTCGAAGCTTTGGAAAAATCAGGATAAGGCCACATGGCTGTGGAAACAATACAAATGCAGGTATATCACCTACACCTGTATTTGTATTGCTTCAGAGCTTTGGGGGCCCATGCACCCATCCCTGAACCTTGGAAGGCCACATCTGCCTCTGTAAACTCCAGTGGGATTATTTTAATAAAAAAATTTTTTTTAACTGAAAGAGCCCCCTTGCGCCCTCTAGTGGCAAATAAAAAAATAAAAAATAAAACACAGTTTTGTGGGTTTGGGGATCAGCAGGTGGCCGGGGGTGGTGGTGTGTGGCCTCAGCTCACAACGTGGCACAATTGCTCCTCCAGAGGGTACCAAAGGGGACCATCTGATACCCACTGCATCACAGGTACCACCATACAGAGAAACCAATCTTTGGATCAGTGATAAGTCTGTGGCAAGCGGTCTGACACAGGAAGTCCCAGCTGGGCTCAACAAGCTGGAAAGATCGTGGCCAAGGATGAATCATGGCGAGACTCAATGCGGAAGAGAAAGTGGGCGACGCAGGAAGGGTGAGTCGGTGGGTGGGATGTACCCTGTTAAAATTCAGGCCGCAGGATTCCAGAGCCGTCTCCACTCTTTTTTTGTCAGCTGAGAACATTTTGAGGATGCTGCCGGTGAGGGTCATGGAGGAGGGCAAAGAAGAGAGAAAGGAAACATCTCGGTCACATTCACAGAGCTGCTCAAAGCCATCTAGTCTTCCCCAGACAACGCATGTTGGACTACCATTCCCATCATCCCCTACCAGCGTGGCTGTTGGGACGGGGGGGGAACAATCCTGCTTGGGGGCCCATGTGCCCCTACGTGGCTCTCAAGGTTCTGCTTGCCAGGTACATGTGCCCCCCCCCAAAAGGAAGGCCTCTCTGTTACTCACGTGCAAGCATCCTGGCATGTATCATCAGGCAAGAGGCTAGAGCTGTTTGAGGAGCCAGTCTAATCCAAGCCCTCCCCCACACACTGTATTGCTGCTTCAAATGGGCAAGGTTGCTGGAGTAACAAGACTCCTTGCCACGTCTACCCAGGAAAGCTCAGACTCTCATTCAACAGCTGACACCCCTTGGCAACCAGCGCTACTGCGTTTCCCCGAAAATAAGACAGGGTCTTATATTAATTTTTGCTCCAAAAAACGCATTAGGGCTCATTTTCAGGGGTGTTTTATTTTTTTCATGTATAACCATCTACATTTATTCAAATACACTCATATCATCTTCTGGTTGCTGCACAAGGGTGGAGGGCGGGGTTTCACTTAACTGGGGCTTATTTTTGGGGGAGGGCTTATATGACGAGCATCCTGAAAAATCATACTAGGGCTTATTTTCAGGTTAGGTCTTATTTTCGGGGAAACAGGGTATCTTGAACCCAGAGAAGAAAACTGGGGGAAGGAGAGAAAAAAACACAAGAAGCTCAGGTGGGTAGGGGAAGAGGATCTTACTTCTTGACTGGGATCCTCCCATCTTGATTGACCTGGAGTTTGAGCCGGATGTAGCTGTAAGGACAAAACCGAAAGTTATTTATGGGGCACAGTTTGCTATTTTGACCTGGACACCTCAAGGAGGAACCATTACATTCTGTTGCAGCTCAACAGTGCCCCCTAGGGGCGCTGTGGCTTTACACCCCTGCAGGAAAGCCTGAACTGGCCTATATCCTGAGCTTTGTTTCTGAGTTAAGTCTCGTTCCCCAACAAGCTGCAACTGGCTCTCTCTTTCTTCCCTACATAATGAACGCAGGAAAGTCACTCACGCTTTTTGTAAGAAAGTGTTCCGTGAAGCGTTCTGAGCCAGGATGTTTGTGGCCAGTTTGAACAGTTCCTCGGCCCACAGCTGGAAAAGAGAGAAGGCAGAAGAAAAGGAAGATCAGCTTCTCCCCTTTGACTATCTCCACCCCATCCATGCTTGTGGGCTTAATGCAACCATCTCCTTAAATTCTGATCTTCCACCATGCAGTCAAACGTGGCTCCCGTTTGAGAGAGGAGCACAGAGCTGGAAATAAGAAACTCGGAGCTGTTTTTATTAACTGGAGGAGGAAGAAAATATGACTCAGACAGAGACCCGAAAGAAAAAAGAATCAAGGAAGTAAATACATGTATTTGCTTTCCATTCCACACTGCGAGCATTTGGGATTACTCAATGAAATGGAAACCGAAATAGGTAGCTCAGCAAGGACAAAAGAAAGGGGGAGAAAACCCTCTCTATTCAGCAGTAGCTTTTGGTGGGGGGGGGGGGAGCATCCAATAAAAAGGAAAGAAGAATTAAAACAAAGCATAGGGACACAGAAAGCTGTCCATCAACCTTAGTACTGTCAGTTTTGATAGACAGTGGCTTCAACAGCATTCTTTCCTGTTGCCACCTGGAAATCCCTGGGATTTTTTTGCTGGTTACTCAGCCCAGGATTACCTAGACCTGATCCTGGTTAGCGTCTAAAATCAGACAAGACCCGTGTGTAGAGAGAGTGGTACTGTAGGTTCAAGGTGCGACACTGGTGTAGCATCAGATGCAGGAAAACGAAGGTGGGAAAGCCCCCAATTGCACAAAAGTTACTCTCTTTTTTGGAACCTAGCATATTTTGAATATAAAACCTTCTAGCATAGAAGCGATTCCTAAAGAATATAAAAAAGTGATACACCATTCCCTTTTTCTGGGGTCATCTTGGGACTGTGCAGCTTGCCCAAGGCCACACAGGCTGGCTCTACTCACAGGAGGCACAGTAGGGAATCAAACTCCCATGGTTTTTTAACCATTTAATTAACAGACTAATTAAGGATAACATAATGGATTAAATTCTACCCTTCCCAGAATTAAATTCTACCCAGCGTTAACAACAACAAATTAATTTTCCCATTTCTAACTATCAACATTTTACAAATGAGTTTTTTAAACCTAATAGTCATAGACATTTTAACATTCTCAAGTCTCCAACTTTGGTGCAACGATAGAAAATGGCGATTTCTTGGCTGGCTCTGCTTGCTCTCTTCCCCGAAGAGGGAGACTGGCATTTACTAGAAAGGCTAGTGACGGGCAACTGGTGTAAGCTGCAAGACTACAACGCCCATGATCCACCACCAATGGCCTTGCTAGCTAGGGCTGCTGGGAGCTGTAGGCCAAGCACACCTGGAGGGCTACAAGTGGCCCACCCTTCAAGCCGATCTAGATTTGCCGACTGCTCATAGGAATGGCCTATCTCAAGACGAGAACTTAAGATTCTTTTTTTCCCTTTTCTGAACAATTCAGTTTTTAATTTTCTACACAGCATTGGTTTTAAAAACCAGGACAAATAAATACAGGCCCTGACAGAATCACAGGAATAGCAGCAGGGGGTTGGAAATCACACACACACACAAATGCCCACAAAAGAAACCTCACAGTCATCTATCTCTTGAAAACCAGTGACAAAAGCTGTAAATTAAGGCCAATTATAGACTTAGAATGATTAAGTGACAGCACGGCAAGCACACCAGGGAAATAAGGCTAAACTGGTGAAGGGCATTAACAGAGATAAGATTGCTTCGCGGTTCCCACAGTGCAATCACAAGCCCATCAAGAGATCTGGTGCGTCCAGATAAATGGACTCCACAGAAGTGGGAAGACATTTCGGACCGCTGTAGGTCAGGGCGGGAGACTTGGGACTTCCAGATGTTGCTGGAAATACAATTCCCATGATCTCTTACCACGGGGCTAACAGAAGTCGCTGCCTTCAATGTTTCGAAGGCCACATGTTCTCCCATCTATACATACTCTATAAGGATCCAGGAGAGAAAGACGGTGCTGCCTATTTTCCAAAGAACCCATTCAAAATGAGACAGCGAAACAAGGCAGGATCTTGCATAGATTTCTACCTCTCTGTCCCACACCAGCACAGATGGAGCTAGGTCGAAAACAGGGATGAGCACAAGATCCTGATCAACGGGTAGACTCCCAACTCCCAGAATTCCCTGAGAATTCCTGGCCACAAACCTACAGATACCTACATACACCTGCATTTCACTCACCTGGAAAAGGCCCCGTCTTCCAGCCTGTCTTGGGACTACTTTCCATACACCAAAAAGGAAACTGCCTTAAATGAAGGAGCGGTGAACCTTTGACATTCCAGATATATCAGACTCCAACTCCCAGAATCCCCAGCCTGTGTTGTCAATGAAAAAGGGTTGTGGGAGTTGTAGTCCAATAATCTGGAACGCCAAAGGTTCGCCTCCCCTGCTTCTTTGTGGGAGGTGTAGGTTTGCTGCCCACTGGGCTCTGCATAGGGCATTCCCAAAGAACTACACTTCCCACAAAGACCTAGGTCTCCCAGAAATCACCAGGGCAGTTTCCTTTTTTGTACAGGAAGTAGGCACAAGAGGGCCTGGAAGATAGGCCCTGTTCCAGGTGAGTGAAATGTAGGTGTGTGAATGTGGGAAGAAACTCCCAGAACTCTCTCTGGGGAGTGCTTGGAGAATTCTGGGACTTGGAAGTCCAAAACAACAACAGCAAACAACACGTATTTAATTTATACTACAGAGTCAAGGCTGTTTGAGTCCACTTTGTCACGGCTCCATTCTATGGAATTCTGCGATTTGTAATTGGAGGAGGAACCTAGATGTCTTTACATGGGAGCTGTCATGCATTCCCCTCAATTTCAGCAATTTTACATTACTTGACAAATTACAGATCCGACACAATTTGGTAGGATGGAGCACATGCAGGTTAAACGGAAGCAATTGGCTATCGCTCTCCAACCAGAAACAAAGTCTTAGGTTGAGTGTATACTCCAAGGCACTTGGTCATTTAATTCTCCATTTATTTATTTATTTACTTACTTACTTACTTATTTATTTGTTTGTTTGTTTATTTATTTATATCACTCTCTTGAACTCAAAGGATTATAGAGTCTTTACTGAAACACAAAGTAAATTTCATGAGCCCAGCATTATCCTACCCTTACCATCGAAGACAGCTTATAATTAGAGATGGGCACAAATCAGAAAAAGGATGAGTCATTTTGATTCGTGATTTGTCCAGGTCGACGAACTGCAAATTATGAATTTACAATTTTTTGACAAATTGACAAAACGATTCATATACGTGTTTTTTACTTTAAAACCCTATCAAATGCCCCCCCCCCAGCACCTAGAGACACCAAAATCACAGAGAAACTTCTACTGACTCTCCTCTACAATCCCTCTAAGATTGGGGTTTTGACATCCAAGTTATATTTCCACAAAGTGGTTCCCCCCAGGAAAGTAGCTAGCTTGGGGAAATCCAATCTTCATCAAACTTGGAAGGATTGCAGGGGAGAGTCATAGGAATCGTCCCTGCAATTTTGGTGTCTCCAGGTGCCTGGGGGGCTGTTTTATAGACAAACAAACCAAATAACCAAAAATCGCTAACAATTTGTTAATTCGTATTCGTCGGGGGCATTGATTTGTACAAATAGGAATCAACAAATGGGCATTTTTTGCATGAATTTGGTGATTCGTTTTCTAATTCATGCCCATCTGAAAATAATCCAACCTTCCACAAACAGTACAACGGCACTCTTTTCACTCTGAGAAGTCCTAAAGCGATATTGCTTGTTCTCCCAAACCAAAACATTAGTCTAAAGCAGAAATCAGCCAGTTTTAGGGTTGGCTTATCCACGCAGCAAAACCAAGACCTAAAGCTTATGTTCAGCAGCTCCGCTTGGATCTGTGGGGTAGGGCGGGAAGTGGCACATTTCAACAGCCGATCCTTGGATGCAGAAAACAAGCACCTCAGGGAGAAAAGCTCTAAGCCAAACCTCTTCCTTTCGTGTTGCATTTCAGACAAGGAACACTGCATCGCAGACTTGAAGGGGGTAATCTATGGGACAGACACAAGAGTAGATGGAGTGGGACTGGGTCTTGGGGGAGGAGAAGAGAAGCCAGAGAAACTGAGGCTATGGGTCGTAGAGGATTCTCCCCCCTCTCCTACCTTTGCCGTGTCATCCTGGACAACCGCCATGAAGTTGAGAAAGCTCACGTTGACAATGTCAGGCCCGTGCACGACCGTCAACAGCTTCTCTTCTGGCCGTTGCTCCTGCCCCCCGAAGCCAAGAATCTCCCGAATCTTGGGGTCCTGGAGGAAAAAAAAAAAAGGGAAGCAAAGGAGGTACATAGAGAGAAGTTTAACTCAAGTGGGTCAGGTTGGGGCGGACAGCTTCTGCATATCAAGGGGCCAATTTTCTGCCCTCTGGTTGCTGCCCGGACCATTAAAAAGGCAGGGGAAAGGCAAGAAATAAAAGCTAATTTAGAGGTGCCTAGAAATCCACTTACCATTTTGAGAAAAATAATGCCTGTTTTGGAATGTTCTAAGGTGCAAGGAGACGTGTTTAAAACATCTAGGGCTGCTCCAGGAGGTTTTCCAGAGCTGCTATTTACCTCTTTTTTTTTCACTGGGGACAAGAAATACAGGCCGAGCGGGGTGATCTCCTATGGCCCCAGGGCCAGATTCTGTCCACCCCAGGCTAGATGAACAAGTAGGTTGATCAATAGCCTCAGATTTTGGGAAGAAAGAAGGGGGAAAAATGGTTCGGTGGCAAAGCACCAGCTTGGCATTCAGAACATCACCGGTTCAAGCCCCACCCTCTCCAGCTTTAAAATAGGACCGGGCAGAAGGTGAGATGTTGAGAAGCCTTTGGGAATCACTGCCGCTTGGAGGAGATCTAGAATACAGAAATGGGTAGCCCTTCTAATGCTGCTGGAGGACAGCCCCCGCCAGCCTTTGCCAGGGTGGCCAACAACGGAGGAACATGGGAGTTGCAGTCCAAGAACGGCTGTAAGGTCACGTTCTCCATCCCTGGAGCAGACAGAGCAAGTTGGCTAACTCTGAGTAAGGCAGCGTTGAAGGCCAGGGAGGATCTACTACAATTCCCAGAATCCTTCGGCCACCACAGCCATCAGGGGGCTTCTCCAATCCTTTCCAATCATTGGCATTCAGTTTCACTCGTGAGAACCGTCGGTTACCTTTGGCAACTTAGCATAACGTCCCGTCCGTGTATCTCGAATAGAGCTGATGTCTAAAATGTCCACGTCCTGGTAGGAAAACAGAGAGAGAGAGAGAGAATGAGAGGGAGACCCTCCATGAAATGCTCCTTATTAGCTCACGCTGCGCATTCTCCGAGGTCTCGTGCACTAACGAGAACCAGGAAAATATATTAATTAGGGTAGATAACAAGGTCTTTCTTCTTCACAGCAAAGAATGATTAATTTTAGCTTCTTCCCCTGCCAGTTCCCATAATTCACCGAACGACAGCCAGCTTACATTTGTGTAATTAGTTTAAGGGGAAATGCACCAAACAAACAAACAACAAGGTAGATATGTATTTATTATAGTCCACTTGAGGCCACCCATTAACACAATTTCCTCCTTTGTATGCAGGAACCGTAATGTTGTATTTTCTCCCTTTAATGGAGCAGGAAGGCAGCGTTTCCCCTTGTCTTATACAACAATTTCCCCTTAATTGGGACTGCTCGGCGCATGGCTCATGATGAGATCAACGAACGTTCCCCCACTTAAGGCTTGTGATGCTGAGGATGAGGTTTGCCTTCTTGTAGCTAATGTACAGTCTCTTTCTTGTCATTTCAACTTTCTTTAAAGGGAGGGTGGAACCTAATCTTGCCAGCGTGGAAACAGGCAAGAAAGCACCTGCACAGATTTTCCTCTATTTGGCCCATGAATCCAGAGCTGTCAGAATGATGGAGAGGGGATGCAGTCTTATTTATTCGTACAGTGAATATAACAAAAAGGGGGAGAAAAAAATGCCCTTTGTTGGGTTTCTAAGCTATACACATCGGCGGGACCGTATAACACCCTTTTTCGGCCACAACAGAGCGATGTGGCTGCAAAAAAAGGCCAATGCGATTTTAGGATGCATTAACAGAAATATAGTCTCGAAATCCTGTGGGGTGCTAGTTCCCCTCTATTCAGCACTGATTAGGCCTCATATTGAGTATTGTGTCCAGTTCCGGACACCGCATTTTAAGAAGGATGCTGACAAATTGGAAGACGTTCAGACGAGGGCAACGAGGATGATCAGGGGGCTGGAAACCAAGCCTTATGAGGAAAGATGGAAAGAACTGGGCATGTTTAGCCTGGAGAAAATAAGACTGAGAGGTGATAGGATAGCACTTTTCAAATATCTGAAAGGCTATCCTACAGAGGAGGGACAAGATCTGTTCTGTTCTATGATTATTCTATGATGCCTCACACATTACTCCAAAAAAGGTATATTTTTAAGCAATTATTTTAAGCAACTTCCATGCCACCTTTCCAAAGAGAAGCATTTTCCCTCTGAAGTGGTAAACAAAGTTCAAATGAGTGAAACCTTCAACCAACAAAGCAGAGTCAACCCCTCGTACGATCTAGCAGCCAGTTTATACAGTGGCGTTAAAAACACCACACAGCACCCAAATAATTGATTTGGGGGAAAGGCAGCTCTGGTTTATGGGGGGGCAGACACTCCCCTCTTTGAAAATATATATAGGGAAGGTAGGGGAGACAATGGAAGTGGGTTTCCAGCCAATGGGTTGAAGGGAAACTATCCATGTGATGTTTCAGTAGATGATGTCAGAAGGAGCATGGCATCATCTGACTAACAAGGACTACTGTGTGGAAAATCCTGGCTCTGCCCCAATACATATTCAACCCTATATTACCCTACCCCCTGAAATTAAAAAATACACTGGAAAAATGGTTGCAGTCAACAGGGAAATAGGAAGGGAGTGGTGGATCTCTACAACGATGGGGCCACCACTCAAAAAGGCCCTGTCGTTTGTGCTTCCCTGCCTATTAATCCTTTTTGGAAAGCAAACAAGCAAGACATCAGTAGTTCATCTGAATGATCTGGGATACTCATAGGAGTGTGATGGGTTTTTCAAGTAACTTGAGCCCATACCACTGAAACTTTGATCAACGTTGCCATTTTAATATTGCTATTTATTGTGTATTTTTTTAAACTGGGCCTGTTTTCAAAGCCATGTTGTAGGTCGATTTGGGTCCTGCAAGGGACA
Source organism: Intellagama lesueurii (assembly GCA_037013535.1). Classification (NCBI taxonomy): domain Eukaryota; kingdom Metazoa; phylum Chordata; class Lepidosauria; order Squamata; family Agamidae; genus Intellagama; species Intellagama lesueurii. Next base: position 874,461 of record JBAJHW010000019.1, on the reverse strand, counting down.
AAGACGAGATATAAACGAAAGAAATGAACAAAGAAGATTTGAGATGCTTGGGTTCGAAATGGCAGCAAGTGCTGTTGATACAAAACGGCTCAAGGACTGTCCGAACGAGAGCTGTGCAGGTTTGTGTTTCTCCGTGGTAACTCCCAGAACTCCCAAGGTACCCATAATGCCCAGGGAATTCTGGGAGTTGTAGCTGAAAAAAAATACAAAAATATTCACAACTCTAATAATAATCACCATGTGCCATCAAATCAATTTTGACTTATGGCAATCCATTCTAGGGTTTTCCAGGCAGAGAATACTGTATAGGCAGAAATCCGGATGTGAGCTTTAGTCCGAACCTAATCCAGCCACCCAGCCTTTAAGACATCCCTAGCCAGTTACTGTTTTATAAATGCTGCTTTATGGATAAACACTTTTTAAAAACCTGCTAAGGAGTGGCACTTTTAAAAAGACCCTTGAAGTCAACATTAGTAAGCTAATGGAACAACCGAGTGCATAATGGGGTCAGACTAGATGGCCTTTGCCACCCCACACTTCCCTGCCTTCTTGCCACCCGCTTTTGCTTTGATTCCCGGCATCCCCACCCCACGCCAGTTCCCTGGGAGGAGAGAACAGCTGCTCAGGCAATATATACAGCTACTTAAGCTAACTGTTTTGTTCTGGATGTGTGCCAGATGCAAAAGAGCTTTAACCACAGGGAAATTGTGCGGTAGCAAGGAGGAGAGAGAAGAGGACTTTCCTTCAACCGAGAGGAAATTGCCCTTTTGGATAGGGCTGGCAGGAAGGAGGAATTAAAAAGAAAAAAGCCCCCAATTCAGAGAAAGGGCGGCCGTGGGTGAGAGACTCTGTTTAGGGACCCACCTCTACATAGGCAGGGCATAAATCTAGATTTTTCAAGATTAAAATCAAGATGCAACCCCCTTTTTCCTCAGAGTAACGAGAGAGGCGGAGTGGGCTAAAACACAGCCACCAATAGTAAAAAGAGGCGTACGGACAACTCTCAAACGCTTACGGCTTTTCTGATTTTCCCCTGTGACGACAACCAACATTTCCTCTCCCAATCTGAAGAGGCACACTCCGCATTTTCTAATTTAATTAGATACCCTTAGGTTGATTCTGACGGATGGTGCCCCTTCTCAGGTACTCAGAATTAAATCTTACAGTCCCTTCCTCTGGTGGCGCTGTGGGACTGCGCAGCTTGCCCAAGGCTACCCAGGCTGGCTCTTTCTCCCAGACGTACAGTGGGGAAATCAGGCTTCTGACCTCTGGCTCCACAGCCGGGAGGGACTACTCACTGAGCTATTCGGCTTGCCCTCTCACTTACCAGGGGCTACAATGCTCGTTGCCCCACAAGTAGAGAATAGGGCTTTATATAGGTCCAGACAGCATTTTTCACATGGATTCTGTAGCCTTCTAAGGAAACTTGCATCCCCCCCAACTCACCGCCCCCTTCAAGATTTTAAAGGAAGATGTTTATAAAAGAATAAACATGCAAGCCATATTACATCATGTTAGGGGAACAAATAGAAGAAAAGGCACTACCAGATTGCTAAAATTTGAGCCACCAACCTTCCTAGTGCAAATCTGGATAAAATGAATGTATACTAACTTATCGCTATCATTCATCCACGCCAGAATCAAATGGTTCTGATATTTGATGGGACTGATCCCTTTTTAAATACCAGCGTTATTTATTATCCTCACAATTCATTTTGGGGTCAAAGTATTGCTTTATATTCTGTATCATTTACATTGTTTACTTGTTTATAAGTTATTCATTTCACATGTATGCCACCTTTCTTCTGGAAATGTGACCTAAGGTGGCTGACAGAACAGTTTAAAACAACAGAATATTAAAATATGATAAAATCAAAGGCATTAAAATCAATTGTATAATTAAAATGCAATTAAAATTAGAAGTCTTCAAAATCATTTAATTAAAAGTAGTAATAATAATGGACCTTAGAAAAGTGAAAACCAGCACATCATAATCCTGTATATATTATCTGTAAGATACGGGGTCATTTCTACACAAATAATGAGGAGAACCAATGTAATACAGTTATTAGTTCAACTGGGATTTGAGAGACCAAGGTTCCGGTCCTCATGGAGCCATGAAATTCACTAGGTGACCTTGGGCCAGTTACTGACTTTTCAGCCTGACCTACCTAATAGATTTATTACTATAAGAATAAAATGGGGAAGAGAGTTACATAGGCTGCTCTGAGTTTACTGGAGGAATAAATGTCTACTCCTTAAATGTGTTTATGCCCTTCCTTTTTAATTCACTTCCCAGATCTTCTCAGATCTTCCACTGCTGTTTCTCACATAAATAGAATTCAAAATCTTCCCTAATTTAGCAAAAGCAAAACAAAAATTAAAACAATTAATATGGCACTTAATCAACGAACAGATTTCGTTTTCACCCATTGTGATGCATAACACTTCAAATCCACAAAAGACCATGCCGAAATGAAACCACTTAATCTTGAAGGTGCCACCGTATTTTTATTTTATTTTTATTTGTTTTATTTCCATTTAATTTTGTTACACACGGACATGCAGGTTCCTAAACAAGAGAAACCAAGGAGGGTATGACTGACGGGTGGGTCCCAAGCTGCAAGTCAAATCTGAGTCATGTAAAAAAAAAAAAAGTCAGAGTCAAGTCACTTGAAAAGTCAGACTTCAGTCAACTCAACAGCGAGTCCGCCCATGACTCGAACTCCCATCCCTGCATCTTGGTAACGAGTGAAGCCATGAAGCTTTTAGATTCACTGTGGCCCAAATTTGGGGCAAACAAGGCTCAAGCCCTTAAGCTCGGTGTGTGAACGTCAGGCGATGCCAAAGTGACTTCACACGGATGCGGTTAAGAGATAAACCGTGTCTCACCACCCTGAGCTTTTAAAAAGAAAAGTAAAACTTAAAAAAAAAAAAAAAAGGCTGATCCAGAGAAGGTTACTTGACATGAGAATTACAACCAGCTTGTCTTATAGATTTCGGTGGGACTTCAGCAGCATTAACTTTGGGTGCTGCAATTGTTTGTCACAAATATTGATCAACAACACTGCAGACAAATAACAAACGGCAGGAGAAACCTTGGAGAAGAAAGAGGAGGCGGCCCCGTTTATATCTGTTTTTTATTTGTATTTTGTAAAGTTGTGGCCAACTTCTCGACTTCCCCTCCCTTCTCTCTCTCTCTTGTCTCTCTTCTTCCCTCCCTTTGGCTCTGACCCCAGATTTCTTGTCCAACCAGCTCAACCACTCAGAGTACAGACAAGAGAGCAGAAAGAAACCACCCACTACCGGGGCCTGCCATAAATCAACTCCTTCCCCTGGGGCAGAGGCACCCAGCCTGGGAAGTCATCTCTGGCGCTGATCTGTACTTCCAGCCTCTGCCAGTCAGAGGCGCTGTAGACCACGAGCCCCTCACCCAACCTAAGGCAACCCCAAGTCAAGTAAACCCATGCCCTTGATGGAACATGATTCAAACAAATCAGAACTTAGAGGAAAGAAGTTACTAGTAATGTAGGTAGTTGCTTCTAGTTACTTCTTGGAGTAACCGGTGAGTAACAAGGATACGTTTCAAAAATATTATAATGCACAGGAACAAGGTTTCGTAACCGGTGCAACTAGTGAAGCGTTCTAGTTTCATGTGGTATGTTAAAGATCAATGCATTTGATTTTTTTTAAAAAAAGTTGTTGTGGGATATTGAGGGGTTGTGAGTTTCAACCACCTAGTGTAGGACTTGCAACTCATGAGGTGGTATATAAAAATGAGCTAAATAAATATTTGGCATCAGCTTTCATGGATGTAGCCTACTTCTTCGACAGGTAGAGCCTACGAACACTTAAGCCAAATTAAACCTGTTTGCTTTCAAGATGTCGCAGATTTCCTTGACATTCACACAGGGATGGGGTGCACATTCACACGGCTTCTACTCTAGAGCCGTCTAGTTACTTTCAAATGCTACTCATTAAGTATGTTTTGAAGACTTTTAGGGGAATTTTGGCAATTTCCCCAATTTTAATAACATTCCCGTACCAATCCTAAGGATCCTCCCCATGCAAAGGAAGGAAGGAAGGAAGGAAGGAAGGAAGGAAGGAAGGAAGGAAGGAAGGAAGAGAAAAATAAAATAAACAAGAACAGGCTTTTTGTCAAACACTGTAATAAATAGTGAGAGCAAGCTACTTTTTAAAAGTAAATTTCCAAGCATACACACATGTACACACAGTCTCTGCTTGTACCCCCCCCCCCACACACACACACACAGCTGCTTGGCCTCAGAGATAAAGGAGATGCTTGAAAACATTCAACAGTTTCCGGGATTGGTCCCTGTCAGAAGTGATAAGAAGACCAACTTATTTTCAATATGTATATAAATAAACACAGTCTGACAGGGAGGGAGAAGAGAAAGAGAAACAGAGAGAGAGAGACTCTCTTTTTAAGGCAGAAGATGTTTACCATGCTGGGACCGGTCCAGTAGAGGAAAAATCCTTGTGGGTCAACTCTGAGGGTCACCAAAGCCTTGCTCGTTGGTTCCTAGGAAAATTAAAAATAGAATAAATGAACAATGTTGTCCCAAATCGTAGATTCCCGCTACTCTCCACCCCAACGCTCCCATCTCATACACACAGAGGAGCTTCCCACTGGAGGGACAAAGCTGGTCAACTGAGTTTCAGAGATCTACAAATGGCTTTCTAGACTTCAGCCCCCAAAAATTAACAGTGAGGCCTGATTCTAGCATCCGTAGCATTAGCAACATTTTGGGACAATAACAGAATCAGGAGAGAACGTACAGAGAACCAGGATGGGCCTGACCTAGGGAGTGTTTAACAACAACAACAACATTAGACATGATAGAGTGGCAAAATTAGTGCACTGGTCATTATGCCAAAAAAAAAAGTAACTTGCCAGCCTCCAAAAACCCGTGGAAACATCAGGTAGAGAAGGTGTCAGAAAATGAGGAAGTCAAGATCTTGTGGGATTTCCAGATCCAAACGGACAGACATCTTGAACATAACACACCAGACACAGTAGTAATAGAATGAAGAAACGTCTGGATCATTGACACTGCAATTCCCGGGGATGCCAGAGTTGAAAATAAAGAATTGGAAAAACTAACAAAGTACAGAGACCTGATAATCGAAACCTCTCGCTTGTGGAAGAAACACACTTCAGTGGTCCCCGTAGTCATCGGGGCTTTGGGAACAATATCAAGAAATTTCACACAGTACTATAAGCAGTTGTAGATCTCAGAAATAACACCCTCAGAGCTACAAAAAATGGCAATATTAGGAACAGCATACATACTGCGCCGATATTTAACAGACACTTCGGTTTTTGGTTAAAACTTGTATCTGTTATATAATACCAGTCAATGTTTGTATAGTTTTGATTGACTGTGCCTGGTGTTTTTGAACAATACTAATAATATTCTTAGAACTGCAGAGCTGGAAGGGACCCTATGAATCATCGAGCCCAGACCCCGTCAAAGAGGCATAGCAGAAATCGAACTCCCAGCCTCTGGCTCTGCAAGCAGAGACCTAAACCATGGAGCTACCCAGCAGACAGCCCATCAATGGGTTCCCACTGAAACCATCTGAGACGCCTACAAACAGACAGCAGCACAAAGACACTCTTACCCATGTTCCTCCAACAACTGGCTTTGAGACAAGTCTTCAATTCATGGAAGAGACGGGCCTTTTTCCCAAGACACTGAATAATGGCTATTATCTTCAGCGTGTTTTTTCCCCCCTCTCCCTAAGAATATGCCAACATTAGGGAAGACATCTCCTCTTGCTGGCCCTTACAAGCTAAAAGAATCTTCTATAAGTTAAAGCACTAATGCGTCTAATTACCAAAGGGTACTGGCAACAGGGGAAAAGCTCTCACGTTCATTTCCTACTTGTGAATTTAACAGAAAGATCTAGCCACTCTTTGCTGGAAACAGGATGCTGTGTTAGATAGGAGTTTTGGTCTGATCCGGGAAGCCGATAATTCTGATGCTAGTTTTTAAAAAACAAACAAGCAGTAAGCAATGTAAGCGGCAACAATTTATTCCAGATCCTTAGAAATATACAGGAGTCTATTAACAACTCAAGGCAGACAGAAACCAAAAAGGTGGATCGTATGAAACTCTTGACATCTATTCTGAACACACACAAATTCTCAATTCGTGCCTTGTTCAGTTATAAGCAGGTTACCCACACCGCACTTTCCCAGACTGCCTGGAATCTATTATTCCAGTTCATTGTTCACGTTTTAAATGACCAAAAGGTACTAATAAGGTGCGCTTAACCATTTTGTAGAATCCTAAAACAATGGAGTTGGAAGGAGCCTATAAGATCATTGCAACAAACCCCCTGCTCAAGGCAAGAGTCAAAGTAGATCTCACAGATTTAGACTAGTCTGTGCTAAGCATCTCACAGCATCTTATGTCTGAGAAAGTGGGCTTGTCCACGAAAGCTCACATTAAAATATAGCAACTAGTTTTTAAGGTGCCACAACGTTTTTGTCTTCCTTATTTTAATTTTCCTTTTGTTTTTGCCTGCTATATCTAACAGATGATTGCCTAGCTTTCTCCCGAATGCCTCCAACACTGGAGTGCTCACCACCTCCTGAGGTCATGGGTTCCATTGTCGTACTTCTCTAACAGTTAAGAAGTTTTTCCTGATATTTAACAGAAATCCGTCTTCCTGTAACTTGAGCCTGATGAAGTGTTCTGTTGATCCCGAAAGCTTGCAGATTATTTTGCATCCTTCAGCCTGGGCCTTATAAAGACATAAACTGTGGATTTTGGAGTTTCGCGGCTAGAAGCCCTCCAAACCTCTCCACAAACCACACATCCCAGCAGGTGAAGACGACTGAACCTGTTTCGGTCTGTAGTTTGAACACACCCAGCTGAAAAAGAAAAACACTGTTCTCGATTCTACCACCCTGCCTGATCCTTTTAATACCCGCTACCCTCATCACCAAAATACCTGCAATTAATCTCGAAAGCAGAGGGACATGTAGGAAACAAGGATAGGAAGCAAAGATGTCCATTTGCATGCATTCACTGGTTTTTATCAGCATCCCTACAACAATGAGTAATGTCGGCTATTTAGCACCTACAGAAGCAGTTTCAAAATCAGTGAGACGGAAAGACGATTTCCTAACACGGGCAAAGCAAAGACAACAGCTGAACAGTAGAGAGAACCTAGCTCAGCTTCTCAGGCCCCCATGGTTTCGAGTGCTGAGATGCAAAGAAGCACAGGGGCTGGCAGCTCTTCACACACAAACACACCCCGCTCCCCAAGTTAGTTGGCAGCTTGTGTGGCAGGCCGCTACCAGACAGGAGCCATTTCACATTTCTGGGAGAATGCATGATCAGTGCCATGGCACGAGGCTGAGGGCAATCAAAAAGGATGGCCCCCCCCTCCACATCAGCTCTTTATTGGTGAGCCTGGGCTATTAAGGTTGGAAGGGTGCACCAGGGGTGAAGTGGAGCCAGGCTGGCAAGTTCAAAGCCCCAGGATTTTCTAAACAGCAGGGACTAAACATTCTCCATCATCCTCTTTACCCTTACTTTTCCCCTCGAAGTTTAGAAGGCATCCTCACCGTAACTGGGAAAGACAAATTACTGCACACTTCGCTCTTGAGTGGGCAATTAAGAGCCATTCGTTTTACAAAAGACCTGCTCCTCTATGGTTGATATGGATCTGCATTTTTCCCCCCCACTCTCCTCTGGGGAAGAGGTTGTCTATGGGCACTTTTGAAACTGGTCAGAAAACTGAATCGGGAAGAAGATAAAGAGTCCAGCTGAATTAAAGGTCCTTAGGACATAAGAAGGGCCCGGCTGGATCAGGCCAAGAGCTCATCTAGTCCAGCTTCCTGTATCTCACCGTGGCCCCACCAGATGCCTCTGGGAGCACACGAGACCACTAGATCCCTTGTCTCCTGATCCCCCTCCCCGGCATCTGACCTTTGGAGGTCCCTTTCTTTTATGCCTGGAGGTTATACATCCCTGTCATGGCTTGTAACCTGCGATGGACTTTTCCTCCAGAAATCTGCCCAATCCCCTTTTAAAGGCATCAAGGCCAGATGGCATCACCACATCCGGTGGCAAGGAGTTCCACGGTCCTTCTAGTTCAAGGAAACATTCACCCCACGGAGGGGGTTGGCAGTGGTTCCAGCCCACAGAGTACTAAGGAAGTCCCTTCCCCTCCTACTGGAAAGACATGCAAGACTGCAAAAACGTCCTACGTTTTCTCCAGTCCCTGATCAGGGATAACCTGGAAGTTCCCCTCGGCCATCTTTGCCCCCTCCTGACTGGCAAGACAAGTAGAGGGTGAAAAAGCAATGCCCATGTTATCTCCAGTCAGAGATAACGCAGCTACTCTCTGCCACCATTCACTTCTCAGGGGCGTTATCTCCCATCCATGCGTGATCGCTCCAGTCAGGTTCTGTATTATAGTTCCCAAAAATAGCTAACCCGATATTGTCCAGAAGCCTAAAATTAGGGCACAGAAACAACAGCATCACCATAAAGGTTTGCCCTCCCATCGACCCCAGCATTTTGGGAACCTCGGTACGTACTTCACCGAGCTGTTACCGCTCGGTGGTCAAGGAAACAGCCTGGATCTCACCCTTTTGAAGCCATCTCATCAAGAGGGAAAAGCCACCTTTTACAGCCGAGAACCCCACAGGTTAACGAGGCACGGTGGGAATAAACATGGCCTGGACCCTTTTGTGATTCAGCTTCACCCGATGACACCTCTCTTTCCAAGACGCCAACATTAGAAGCAAAAAATAAATTTAAAAATGCTTCTTATCTCCATGAACTGCTGCACCTAACAGTTTTATCCCCATCGGCCCTGTCCCCACTATGTTATTTAAAATGTTTCTAAACAAAATAGTCCCAAACGTTGTAAATGTTCCCTGCTTTCCTACAAGACAATCGCCACCACCAGCTGAACCTACAACATCCTTTGGGGGAGTGAAGAGGATCTGGATCTCGGCCGGGGCCATAGATTTATGTAAAGTTGTTCCCATCCTGGCAGTTTTATGTCTACTCATTTTACAAGGAACACCTCGCCTGGAATTCCACTTTGTTACTGCGGTTGTGTTGTGACGCTGAACTATGTGAGTCAAGATCTCCTTCTTTTTCAGTTCAGACCCCGCCAGTTTTTCTAAGGTGTGCAAAGGGCTTCCCTCCTTTCTCGGAAAGGAACCCCTTGATCCTTTCCACTGAACCCCAAATATCACTGAGTTGGCCGTTCGCTCCGTGCAGAAATACCTCTGTAGGCTGCTTGGATTTTCACCATCTACCGGTAGGTAAGTCTGCCGTTTTGCTGGGTTTTTTTCCCCCCTTCCTATTTTGTTTTCTCTTTTAGTTTTGCAATTTTTAAGTCTTTGTTTTTTGTTTTTTTGTGAGCCTGCTCGAGATCATCAGGAGAGGCCTTGATATAAGCCACCTTGGGTCCTTTTTAAAGAAGAAAGGTGAGATAAAATGTCTTAAATAAATACTCTTTAATGGTTTTCTCTGTTGCATTTTGAAACTTGTAAGTTAGCAAAATTTGTTTTTATTGCTCTTTGTCGTAATTACGCACACCCTTTATAATAAAATTTCTAATATATATTACTGCAAGAGAGTACATGATATTTCAATAAAAATACCCGATTCCTTCCTGCCCCCATCCCATGCCCTGAGCAGCCTGGCATCGTAAACACTGCTTGCCAGTGGTGTAGGAGAAGCAGGCCTCAGAGGTTCAAAGTCACTACAACTTTTTGAGTAGCCAAGACTATGATATTTTCCATCACCTTGCCTCAATTTCCCTCTCCTTTTTGGGCTTAGGTTAAATCCTCTCTATAGCTGGAAGAGACATGATTTTTCCCAGGAAGAGAATACGGTTGCAAGCTATCCCTGTTGTTATGCAAATTACTTGAAACTAGTTTGGTCTTAAAGAGATAATTTAGAGTCATTGCCTTTACTAAAGACCTGCTCCTCAACTGCGGATATGCACTAATACATAAGTCTGCATATTTGGACTCTCCTTACAGGTGGCTACAGCGACTCTCAGGAAAAACACCTACACTTCTGAATTGTTCATTATTCCACGGCTGCTTATCCACAAAAACTCAACACCATTCCAGAACGTCAGAAGTAGTCTAAGAAAGGCCTCTTTAACTCCTCTCAGCATGGGACTTTCCAGATGTGTTGACTGTCAGTGCTGTTATTCCAAGACAGCACCTCTGGAAGGCGCCGTACACGGGTTTAATGCTTCCTCCTCTTTAAACAATTAAAGGATACCGAAGACGACCCATCTAAATACACTCAGAATCCCTTACTGAGAGAACATCAAAATTCACATCTATACCTTTTACAGATCACCCCATCCTAAATCTTTGCTGATGTTCCCAACAACTGGCAGGCCCTAACCTTTACAGGACCCCTCTCCCTTCTCCCCCAGGAAGGCTTCTTCTTCTACCGTCTTCATCACGCCAGCTTTAACAGACCAAGCTGTGTCGATGTCCACCCATTCACCTGGGATAGATTATTAAGCTAACAGACTTGTCATTTCCTGGACACTCCCTGCGGCCCCCACTCCACCCCACTTTTAATGCCATTTACTCTAGTTTCTTCTCCGACCCGCTCGTAAGGCGTGCCATTTCTGTGCCGCAGCTTTTGATTTGGCTTCAGCTGGCAGGCTCACGTTCGAGGCGCCGAACACTTTCGGGCAGACACCTTCCCGACCCAGCAACCCCGTTAACTTTGCACACCGGGTTCAAATCCGTCGGTCACATTACAAAGTTCAACAGGAGGGTTACACCCTCCTCGACACGGAATCACCAAGGAGCTCCACCCGGGCACGCTTTTACCACTTTCCCCTCCGTGCAGGGCCCTTTGCTCATCGGCTGCCCTTACAGACTTTGATTCTTGACTCTCAAGGTCCTCTCCTCGAACTCACCCCCTTTCTGGCACTCAAGGGCTGTGGGAAAGCCCCTCGGGCCCTGGACACATGTGATGGGAAATGGGGATCCTTAGGACGACAAGAAGTTTAATAGAGACCATATGTGCCCCATTGATCGGCAAGTGGGACATGCTGGGACCCTGGAAAATTTGGGGAGATAAAAAGGGACCCAGGGTGGGCAGAGGCCCAGAGAGGGTGGGTCGGCCTGGAAGGTACGGGTTAATTCCAAGGCGTTTTTAAAAAACTGGCCTCTGCATTTTACATCATCCTCGCCAATGTTCGCCCTTCCCTCATCTGGTGCCCTCTGGACCATTATCTTCGTGGGAACACCGGACCGGGGTCCTTATTGTTCCCAGCCCTCCCACATGCGATAAGGAAATGTCTGTTAAAGGGCGAAAAAAGAAAGAAAAGGAAAAAAAAAAGACAGGGTGGAGGCTCCGTCTGAACCGTATCTGATCTTCGCACATTGGTATTTTTTTCTCTCTCTTGCAGGGAGAGGCCGGGCTGGCGGCAGAGGCAAAAAATACCCCCAGTCACACAACAGCAAAATTAAGCTTCCTCCTTAAAGGGATGTTTGGGATCTGGCCGGCACCCCCCCCCCCCCAAAAAAAATCCTCAAGAATTTCAATTACAACACTGTCATCAGAAGCCAGAAAATATGTGAGGGTTTTATGAGAGTGAGGCCGAGTGATGTAGTGGATAGACTAGGACTCAGGAGACCTGGGTTCAAATCCTCGCTCAACCAAGGAAACTCACTGGGGGGAGGTGGCACTGCACATCCCACATGCATTTTAAAAAAACACGTCGTAACTCAGAAACAACTCAAGAGCACAGAACAACCACTGGAAGAACGGAGAGGGAGATCTTACGCACGCAGCAGCAAGGACGATAATACCGGAGAAAAATGAAGGATTCTCCAAATAGGCTCGGCCTTCATGTAAACATATCAAATGCCATTCAGGCTGCTCTTGCTAAATCCTAACAGATTTAGCCAATAACAACCTTCATGCAGATCTTGGAAATGCTAGGTTTTCTGGATCACAACGCCTAGAAGCCCCCAACCCGTCTCTAAGGGATTCCAGCATTATAAACAACGAGTCGTTTCCCCCAGCTTTGCCATATATAGTTTCACCACCACTTTTTTATTTCTCGAACTCTCTCTTGAGGAAATGCAGGGGGGGCACACGTGGGATCCCCTCTTTGATTTAATCCTAACAATTGTCCTGTAAAATGGATTAGGCTGAAAGAAACCAGTACCCCCCGCCACCCCGATCTAGCGGGGAAGCTAACTGAAGTGGAAAATCTTTAAACAGACGTTTACGATACGGGATGTTCGGAGTGAGAGAAATTAAAATCAAGCAGGGGGTTGTTTTTTAACTTCCCCCATGCCACATTCATTTCTGGCCCCACGGATCTCTCCTGCTCCAACCCTGGATCAGATACAGGATTCCCTGGGAGATTTCTTGAAGTCCATTTCCCCTTCTCACAGCTGTTGAAAAAGCATTTCTGGAGCAAAGAGGGCGGGGGTCAGCTGGCAAACACCCCGGGAACATGTTTCCTCGGCCTGTGCAAATATTCATTAGATTTCACATCCTCCGGCAAGAGGCTGGAGCAGCGGGACGAAGGGAAAGAGAAGCGAAAAACAGACAGGGAAGTGTGAAGCCCAGAAATGCGGGTATCTGGGGTTGCCAAACCCCAGAATCTCCTGCTTTCGAGGCACCTCTTCAGTCGAGCCAAGTTGACGCTCTTTCTGCCATCAAAGAGACCAGCTGAGCAATGAAGCTTGCAGGTGAAGACCACAGCCCATGGCTGCCACCAACGAAACACAACATGAAAACTATCAGGGCCCTGGTGCGAAATCCCCAAACACATAGGGGCCATAACTTAGAGCACAAAACTCTCAAAGACAGAAGTCGATTTTTGAATCTTGCCCTCTTCTTCAGTCCAGGCTGACAGAGAACCCTGTAGGACTTGAAAGCTGACGCTTGGTTGTTGTTGTTTTTTTAATTTTAATGGCAGAAGAGTAGTATCGAGACCCAGTGTGGTGGATAGAATGTCAGGCTGAGATCCGAGTTCAAAACCTGCATGGAAACTTACGGGAGGAGGGACAACAGGAAAACCACTCCTTGAATGTCATCTCATGAGCCTCAAAAACCCTGCTAGGGTCTCTGAAGGCTATGATCTCTCCCCTCAACCCCACACTTCTCTCCCTCTTTAGCAAAGTAACAACCAAAAAGAGGCATCCGGATCACGAGAGGCCTGGGTCAGACCCAGTCCTCTGAAATTTTCATGCACGCACAATCTCAAATTTGCAGACATGGAAATGACTCCAGGCACCTCTTCCGCAGCTCTCTCCTCTCCCAAATAAAAACAGACCCATGCGTCCGGTGATGTGGGGCTGCCTCAAGAAGCAAAGGCATCGTTTTTTGCACTGCACGTGTTCTAGCAAATCCTAAATTCCTTCCTTTCTCATCCAGCTTCAGTGTTCTTGGCTGCAGGAGGGGGGTGGGTTAGCCGTGGGAGGGGGGGGCGGAGGGTCATCGCCTCTCTTTTCTCCCTTCTGCCCCCCCCCAATCCCTTTGATCTGCCTGCCGAAGAAAGTGGGGCCCATTCCTTCCCCCATCTTCATCTAGATCTTCTCCTTTTTTTTGATTTTAATTGTTTTTGGCCTAAGGCTCCCGCTTCCTTTTTTGGGTCTGGCTGGAGCAGAAGGAAGTGAGGCCAACGGAGCTGTTGTCACAGGCGCTTGGCTTGTGAAACCCCAAGCGGGGCCGAGGGAGGGAACAAAAGAAAAAGATGGGGGGGAAGCCAGCATGCCAGCCCTTGCTACCAGTAACCAAGGAAAAAGAGGGTTAGGCCGAAGGCACCGAAGAAAGGGTTTTTTCTCTGCTCCTCTGTGCAACCACTGGACCTCACTGCCGCCAAGACACTCCTCTTTCAAGTGGAAATGCACTAAGGCCCATTCGGGGCCGGCTCTGCCCATCCTGCCCCCTGGGTCCCCATGTATTTTGTCCCAGGCTCCACCATGGACGGGTGTTTTTCCTGCCACCCAGGCACAGAAAGCCAGCATGCAAGGGTTCCCCTCTCTCTCTCCAAACTCTCTCCGCACAACATTCCTGTGAGGCGGGCTTGGTTAAGAGACCGAAAGGGCCACCGCTGAGGCTGCCCGGAGACGTGGCCTCCCGGGCATCTCTTCCCCTCCGTCAGCCCACGGAGGGGTTTTAGTGGGGGGGGGGGGCCTGGTGCCTGTTTTTAGGTTTTGGACTACAGCTTCCAGGATCCTCAGGCAGCACGGGGAATCCTGGGAGTTGTAGTCCAGAGACACAAATGGGCACAGCTTTGCTCTCCTTTCTCCTCGCCACCATGGCTAGCATCCTGGCTATAGGGCTCTGGGGTAGAAATCCACGCGCGCGCCCCCCCCCCTCAGTAGAAGGGGCTGGCTGGGGCTCCCACATCCTCAACACCCTTCGAAGCCTTGGCCGGGCCCGTTTTGAAATAAATTGAGCAATACAGATGACCGCCTCAAGATGGCTTCCACATCAAGGCCACTATGCCCAGAGTTTTACAACTTAAAAAGAATTGCACACAACGTCTTCCCATTCCGTAGGCCCCTCCATGTGCCTCCTCCATGTACACGTGTCTTCCCAATGGGCCTGGCCACAGACGCAGCTTCTGCCCATCCGCACAAGCACATGCGCGCGCAGTCATGCAGAGTGGCAACAAACCGCACTCACTAAAGCCCCGACATCCAGAACAAGACAGTGCCTCACATCCTAGGGGTTGCTGTGGGGTTGGCCTAGGCGTATTCACTCTAAGTGACTCCATGCACATGGATCAGCGAACATCACTTTCCACATCCAGCCCCGGATGAGGATCTCGGCATCGAGAGGAACCCTGGCTACATAAAACCCAGCCTGTTTCCCACTCTTGATATCCAAATGCTTGGGGTGCACAAGATTTATACACATATCCAAAGACCCGGATCATCTTGGATCCACCGTCTTGGCACAGGCATGCGCCAGAAACCAGTCTGGGGTGGAAGCGCAGGGCAACCTGCAAACAAAAGGGTGGACATTCTCCGCGCCATTCAAACGAAGTGGGAAAGACTCCAAAATGCTGGGGTCCCCCAGCTTGTTCCTTCCTTAGATACGGACAGCACCCTTACGTTGCACACAGGACAATCCTCCCACCACGACACAGTCAAAGGCATCTCATTTGGGGGAGATGACAGACAAGCGTCCAAAAAAGTCTGGGATAAATGGGGGGGGGGTGTTTGCCCCATAAATGGACAGGTGAAACTGGTCAAGCCAGAGAAAGCAGGAAACGACTGGGAAGGTGCCCTGCCCACATCTGTCTGTCTTTCCCTCTTGACAGCTCCTAGCTAGAAGAGGTCACGTCTGGGGTGACCCGGTTTGGGAAAACAGGAAAGAACAGGGCCAGGCAGAATTTTAAAAGTAAAAGCTTGGGTGATTTCCAGCATGAATAATCTTCTACAAGGGGTGCATCACAAGAAGGCCCGTGGAGATGAAGGACAAGACAGTTCCCACACCCTGTTGAAGACAATCTTATTGACAGCACATTGGGGGGGGGGGGACACCAGAAGACTTTACCCCTATGGGGTTCAGTATCTGGGCTGGGGGGGAATGGTGCGAAAGAGCCAGAAAAATTAAGAGCAAGGACTCAAAGAGAAGAGTTGGGATCTGGGAAGAGGGTCCCCCAAAAGTCAAGAGGGGGGGAATGTCTTTCAACGAATTGTATGGGATAGGGAGGGGCACTTGGAAAGAACTTCCTTGACTTCTTTGGGAAAGGGGGGGGGGTTCCTCTATGTAAAAACAATGAGGGTATGTGCACACGGATGGGGGGGGGGGAAAGGATTTGTTTCCCCTCCCAAAAGTTTGCACAAAGAAAGGGAAGGCGCTTCTGCCCTTCCCCCACCGCCTCGACAACTTAGAAATATAAAGAATTAGAAGAAGTTTGAGAAGAAAGGAATCCAGGAGTGTCTTAGGAGATAAGGAGCAAAGGGGTGGAGAAGAAAGGGGAGAAAGTCAAAAGAGGTTCTCTCTGGGCTGCCATGGAGGGAGATCTACTGGATCCTTTCCCTTGTGGGAACAGAGGGTCCCCAAAACCGATCGCTTGAGGGGACCAAGGGTTCTGCAAAGCAGCACCCCGGACCTTCCAGAAAGGGGGTGTCGGTAGATCCCATAACCTTTCTCTTATTTACTTAAAGGGAATCCCCCCCCACTAAAACGAGGGGGTACAAAGTCACAGAAGGGGGGGGGGGGACAGGTTTGCTACCCGTCAAGGATTTGCAAAAGGAGGGTGGGAAAGGGGCGAGGTTGCATGGGGTCGGCGGCCGCCTCCTCCTTAGAAAGCGGGGATCTCCTTACACACAACAAGATTTGGGGTGCAGGGTGGGTCAAGGAAGGGTTTGCCATGCAAGGGGCTGGAAGGAGGGCGGTCTGGGGCCGGATCTCCCTCTTCTTCCTCCCACACCCTCCCCCCCCCCAAGCACCAAACAACTCACCTCGTCCCACTTCATGAACTTGCTGCCCTTGATCAAGGTCTCCGGGACGCACAGGGGCTCCAACTGGAGGGCGTGCACCCCCGGGCGCGCCCCGGCCATGGCTGCGCGCTCCCGGGCCCGGGACCCCCGCCGCCGCCCCCCGCGCCCCCAACGCCGCGGCCGCCGCTTGCTGGCTGGCTGGCTGGCTGGCTGGCTGGCTTGCTCGCCTGCCCCGCCGCGGCTCCTGCCTCTGCCCGGGCCGGGAGGGGCGCGAGGCGGGGACTGAGCGCGAGGGTGGGACCGGCCCGGGAAGGGAGGCTTAAAGAGCCAGCCCGCTGGGGCGGAGGCAGCCCCGGGCGCCGCTCCTCGAGAGTCAGCCGGCTGGCCGCTGGAGGAGATCGGCGGGGTGGAGGCGCCCCAGCAGATCCCCAACCCTCCCCCCCCCCCCAGATTTCTTTCTTTCCAAGACTTGGGATCTCTTGCAGTGCGAAGACTCCAGGACTCCAGACCCCATCATCCCTAAGCGCTGGCCACCCCGGCTGGAGTTTGGAGGCGTGGTAGGGGGGTGGGGAGTCAAAACCATCAGGTTCGGTTAGGACGGGGTTCCAGGAGCCTTCCTCGTCTCACAGCTGGAGAACGGTTGGCCTTCCGTGTTGGACTACCACTCCCATGCTCCTTTACCACCAGCCGGAGAAGGCGCTGGTTGGGGGGGTTCTTGGCCTCAGCCGGCCAAATCTTACCCCTACTGTCAATAAATCTGACGCGTCGATACCTGTTTTGATGAAGGAGGAAAGGGGCAGAAATTGCTGACGCGCTTAGTTAATGGCACTTCCAGCGAAGCGTGCATGATGCGTGTCTGGTCGTGTATTTACATTGGAGTTTAATTCTTTTCCGATGAGGTCGGAGAGACGCCCCCACTTTCGCTGACTCTCTTAGAAACACTTGCCATTACATGTGGAGATTTCTGGGGGTTTTTTGGACTGCAGCCCCCAGGGATGTTGCCTGGGGGGGGGATGCTGGGAACTGTAGTCCTGAAATACACACGTGCACGCCTCTTCTTGCAAAACTTGTCCCCTTAATCTGAATCGGAACTATGTGGATCACATTCTTTCACTGGGAATTTCACAAAACCACCACAGCAATTGTTGTTGAAAAGAAAGGGAAAAGTGATCTGGAGAAAAATTAAGGACCAGCAAGAACATTTTGCAGGGGGGAAATTCTGCTTTGAATTTCTTTCCCTTCCCTGTGGAAAATGTTGTGCCCAAATCACTGTGAGGGATCATGGGATTTGGAGTCCAAGAACATCTGGAGGTCCACAGTGCTGTGGCCTGGCCTACAGAATTCAGCTGCCAGAAGATCAGAACTGACTTTTAGCGACCCTAATGGGACTTTCAAAGTAAGTGAGATAATTAAGGTGTTGTTTTACTAGTTCCACCTTCCAAATTAGCTTTCATGTCCAAGTATGGATTTGAACCCAGGTCTCCCAAGTCCTGGTCCATCACTCCACCCACTACACCACACAGGGTATCCGGCCACTGATATCGCTGGCCTTAAATGTTTTTAATCCTATTCACAGAAGGCCTGAGATATTTTGCCGTCTGAGGCAGGGTGGCAAATGCTCCCTCTGTGCTCACCCATGTGGAGGTAGAGAGAACCTAAAGCAGGAATGGCCCATCTTTGGCCCAACAGGCGTGATGACTCCAGTTCTTGAAAAGGCAATTAGGATGCCAGAGGTATACATGGGAAGTTAAGAACCAGCAATCAAGGGGTGTCCGTTCTTTGAAGGAAGCAGGGAAAGAGGAAGACAAAGCATGAGATGGATTGACTCAATCAAGGAAGCCATGGTCTCGAATTTGCAAGAACTGAGTTGTTAATGGAGGAGCTTCTGGAAGTCAATCATTCTTAAGGCCACCCTAACTCTTTCAGGAGAGGGATAAAACGCAAGGCAAAACAGAACCAGCTTGCTATCTTCTGAGATACAAAATTGTATTCTCTCCCTCGTTACAGTGTTCAGTCATAAACATCAAGTTTTGCTCATAGCCGGACTGAGATGAGGCTTGGGGATTTCCCACTCACCGCTCCTGGTTTTAGTCACTACATTACGTACACCCGAAAAAGAAGGCCAAAGTAGCAAAGCAGAGTTATGAGGTTGAACTCCCCCGCCGCCCTGTTCTGTTACTCTGATGTTCAAAACAGGGACTAAGTTGCCGGTCCTCAAAATATGACTGTATCCACTAGGCTTCGGTGGGGGGTAAATCTGGAAACACAAAACCTACAGAGATGTCGAGGTCAGGCGCAAGCCGAACTCAAGGATTTCCCCTGAATAATGAGAAGTCTCTGGGAGGTGGGGCCCGATGCTGCTTTAGCAAGAGATACCGAGAAGGATCTTAGCTTTAAGTCAACTTGGCTCCAGGCCCCGAAGGAAGCAGCCTTCACTTTCAGACTTCCAGGGAGCTGGAAGAGAATGTAAACATGGAGAGCAGGAAGAAAACGGGGGCTTGACCTTCCGCCGCAGCGTTTCCCTTGTGTGTCGAAGGAAACTCTGGAATGTTGTGAGAGTTTTCTTCGCCAAGGGACAGCCCAGATGTGGCAATGCTCAATGAACCTGGAGGACAGATGTTTGCATAATTGCAGGGGGGGGAATGCGCTTGAAAGGTAGGCGAAGGGGGGAATCAAATGGACGTTCATTATTACACTGATATTACACTGTGAATTCAAGGTCCATTCTTCCAGTTTCTTGCCAAGGTGACCAATGCTGAAAAAAGACAGTCTGCTTTCCACCAGAAAGCCAGGTGGGTTTGAGTGTAGTGGCCCTGCCTGAAGATTTATAGGGCCAGGGAGAGGCTTATTGACCCCCTGGTGTCATGTGACAATGGCACAGTTCGCAGGCTGCAATACCTCTGTGCAGCCAGACATCGTGGTGGCGCCCAAGTGCAACGAAGAGAACAGAGGGCCACGGATTTTCTCTTCTGGTGGAAGTAGAAGATCTCAAGAACCTGAATCGGGCTAGTTTAAGGTCCGAGCATTGCACATTGTGGTTGCTTATAGCAAAGCGGTAGATGGCAATTAATGCAAGTTTTTTTTTTTTTAAGGGGCAAAATAGTCTTTGTCTTACCGCTAACGAAAGTGCAGGCCTGGTTCCTCTGCTCCTCGCTTTCAGACCGGCAACAAAATTTGAAAGGGCCTCACCAAAATTCATTCTTATTATTTTCAGAAGGAAAAAAAAAAAAACATCTAGTATTTTAGATGCTTTAGAGTCTGCTGTTCTTCCATAGAATCTGTTTTCTTTGTATATTTTTTAAAAAAATCCTAACCTGTTATATTTTTTGCCTTCGTTGTTAGGTGTCTTGGACATTTTACAGCAGGGTGGACCAAGTGTAGCCTTCCAGGTGTTGCTGGACTACAAGGCCCATGATCCCCTACCAGGGGCTATGGTGGCAGGAGCTGCTGGGAGAGGCAGGGCAGCAATATTTGGAAGGGTGCAAGTTCCTCATCCCTGTTTTACAGGGGGGGGGGAAATGGGTGTCAATCTGGGAAAATAAAAAGAAAAAGAAAAAATTGTACATTTCTGTCAGCCTTGCCTTGCAACCATTGAAATGGGCATCTGGTGAAATGGACCCTAGTTTAAAAAAAATTAATACAGCCTTCCTCAAGCCAAGGCTCTCTAGATCTGTGTGACTCCGGTTCCCATCACCCCCAGACCGATGATGAGAATTTTAGCTGAGCACATCTGGAGATCTCCAGGCTGGCAAAAGGAAGCATGAGTCTCTTTTCATTTTTAATTTTTTTTCTGGAGCAGACTAGCACAAAACCTCCCATTCCCAGAAGTTGTCATTTTAAGGACCACAGTCCAGGAAGACGCTGAAATAAATCTGTTTGTCTGCAAGCTGACTCAAGATTTTCTTTTTCGTTATACTAGAACAGATTAACACAGCTGTGGAGATCCATTTTTAATGTTGCTTCGTAAAACACTCTATTAATTTAACTGCATTATCTGGAAGCAAAAACGGAACCTTAACATAGTTAAAGATACAGTGTTTGCTCTGCTTGCCGCTTCTTGGAAATCAAATGCCTAATGCATTATTTGGAAGATTTTTTAAAACCCAAAGAGCTGATCAGAAAGGGTAATAAGCTGGTGAAGCAGGACTGGAGGCAGTAAGAAAGTAAATTATCAAAATGTATAGGGTGGCTAATGGGAATGTACAGTAGAACCCCCTGCTTTTGAGAGCTCAGTTAAGGGAAGGTTTAGAAATAAGACCCTCTCGTATCATATTCATTTTAGTCCGTGCATTTCCTACTCACCACTACAAGTAAAATACAGATTGGGCTCCACAAATGGGGAAAAGGATCGAATAACTAAAAGGTCAATCTGGTTTCGAGAGCAGCTTTGTGTCGTCCATCCGTGAGAGTTGGATTTTCACCAACCCTGGACTGAAGTTCTAAAAGTGTTTTCGCAGGCAGAGAAACCAGTAAATAGAGCCCCGGGGGGGGGGGGGGGAGTCACATTAACACACACGTGTGCATGCACGCACATGCACACAGACACACGCAGAGGAATCACTCTTTGCTGTTTATTTTGTTTTTGGAAAAAGAAGATACAGAAAAAAATATTTTTTTTTAAACTCCCAGGATGGTTCTAGGAGCAATATTTTAGAATCTGGCTCCTTTTATGGTGAAAAAAACGTGCTTCCCATCCCAAACCTCCGTTTTATTAACGGGGAGTTTATTTTAGTCCAGCAGGAGATGGCAACATTTTGCTCCCGTGACTCCCCATCTGTCTTCCTCGGTTTGACACTTTCTGTGTAACATAATCTGTAATTCCCTTTCCGTGGGGAAAGCACAGAATGCTAAACATGATCCTGGAAAGGCCACGGAGGTTGTGATCCCAGCAGGGGTGGAGGGGGGGGGAAGCTCTCCAACGAAAACCCAAATGAAAAGATCAAGAATTTGCAAGAACATCACTGCAAACCGAAGATATTTCATCCTCTTACACCAGTTTTGCCCATCCTGTAACTTTCGGATCCTTAACCATCTTCATCTTTCAAGATATGGTGGCTTTTAAATATATTTAAATGTGTCTATCAAATACAACAAACAAACAAACCCCACTATCCATGGGATCAGGATCTGCTGATTCACTTATCCGCGGCCTGAAATTACTAAATTGAAAACCCCAGAATTATGTATTTATATATATTTCCACGGCGTATTTACCAAAACTGGCCACTGGAGAGAGCCAGAGGCCACGCAATGTATAGTGTTCGCGACTTCCACGGTTTTCGGCTTCCACTGTGGGAGCTTGGAACCGATTCCTCCGCAGATCCTGCGGTCCTACTATAAATATTTTCTCCCCCTTTTCCAACCTGGTGCTTTGAGAGGTGTCGGACTACAAAGGCCAGCATCCCTTTGGCCAAGCTTGCTGGGGACGATGGGGGCTGTAAGCCAGCTCATCCAGAAGGCACAAGGTTGGCGAAGCCTCCCTTATAAACTCTATTACTAGCGATCCTCCAGCTGAATTCAGTTCATCAGCTGAAAGCTACGGATCAGCACAAAACTGAGGGAAAAAAAACAAAACAAAACAAGCACCGTCAGACACATTCCATTGGCACAAGGAAACAATAGAACAATCATGTGAACAATTACCAGAGTCAATATAAGGTCCAATGATTTCCAATCAAAGATCTACATTATATGCCATGCATTTGTGTTGACTCTGGGCGCTCGCACTCGAGAGAGAGAAGGAGATCCCGTCTGTATCTTGACCAGATGGAACAGGACAACTTTTTATTGCAAAATGCAGCATTTCCGAATAGCTAAGGGGGTGGGGGGGGGGGGGAGGAGATTCGTGTGGAAGGCTTTGCAGCAAACAGTGAACAAGGCGTCCAGCTTCTCTTTTGCCTATGCAATGAAAGGTGATCCAAAAGCATTATAGAATATTTACCACAAAGGTAAAGCGATCGGTGAAGATTGCAACTTCAACTTTAGACAGGCCTTTCCCCCGCCCCCGGGAAACGGCGTCACTCCGTGACATAACACATGCTTTGTGTGTGGCAGGTCCCAGGTTCAAACCCTATTGCTCACCTGCCGGTAGGGCTAGAAAAGGATCTATGTACGTAGTTTGAAAACCAGATGAGCTGCTGCTGCCGCTGGTCAATGTCCACAATAGGAAGCTCGCTGAACTAAGAATCCACCTGAGCATAAATCACTTCCCTGGATTCCTGTGCGCTTTCAAAAACATTATACTCACCCATCGCTTGACAAACGCAATCTTAGCAAATCCCTCGGAGCAGCAAATCAGGGGCAGGCTCTCCCCTTTACAAAGCATTGGCGGCAAAAGCTTTAAGTACGGAGAAAAGAGCCACATAAATGCACAGTCAGAGAATCACAAGCGCCGGCTCAGCACCGGCAGAAAATGCCATTTTCTTTTGGAAGACGTAAATATAGGCTGAGCCACACACCAAAAAGGGACCCTCAACCCAAAGGAAACGCACATTACTAATGCAATACAGGAGAAGCTACTGGGAAAGCGGGCAACTCCCTTTCCAAAATGAATCATGCCTTCCAATCGAGTGGTAAGATTATGCTTATATTCATTTTTTTCCCCCCAGCCATTGGGGTTATGCTTCCTTGCTCCACACCTGTAAGAGATCTGTTGTCTTGGGGAAAGCTTGCCATCTAGTGGCTGGTGTGGAGAGCTACAGGGGAGATGAACAAACAATATAAAACAATTTTATTTCTGCCCTTTCAACAAGATAACATGAATTAAATGAAGCACAACTGTAGGCATAGGGAGAAAAGGGGAATAACCGGTGGGGTTATTGAAGCTCCTGCTTCAATCCTGGGGCTCACCCAACTCACCTGCAACGTGCCCCCTAACCATCAGTGTCATCGCACGTGAATTGGGCTAACCCTGGGATCCAAGCAGAAACTCTCTAATGACTCGCAATCTCCCCCTGCTGGTGACAGAAAGGTAATGGACTCAACAGGATTTAGGCCATAATAATAATATTTTTAAAAATGTTTGGACAGTGTCAGGCGGTGCATAAATGACTCATGCCCCCCACTAGAGAAATCGTCCTCAGAGGATGATGTGAAGCTTTCTAGATCAGCCAACACGGAGGAACAGAATGCCAAGGAATCTACAAGCCACCCCTTAAGATCTTGGGTTCCTGAGGGAGCAAACTGGACATCTCCACCCCACAAAAATTGAGGACCCCCACTATGGAGTTAGCCAAGGAGGCTACTTATTTATTTATTTCTTGAACTTGTATGCCGCCCATCTAGTCAACCCTGTGGCTTCCTTTGGAGAGTCAGTCCATCTCGTATTTGGTCTTCCTCTTTTCCTGCTGCCTTCCACCTTTCCCAGCTTTATTATCTTTTCTTTTCTTCTCTTTTTAAATTATTATTATTATAGAATAAACAGTGGTACAGGGTTAAGGGAATGGGAGAGGGTTTTGGGAAAGGGTAAAAATTACAGGGTGTGTTAGGAATTTCATATCTGTACATCATTACTATTTTCTTCTCACTATACAATATTTACTTTATCTAATGGTTCTCTTCGATCCAGATGTAGATTGACTCCCATTTCTTCTTATGTGTCTCACACATCCTATCTTTTAGTATGTCTGTTAAAGTGTCCATCTCTGCAATTTCCAGGATTTTTTCCAAAAGATCGCCCTTCGTTGGTGTCCTTGATGTCTTCCAGTACCTGGCATATAAAATTCTCGCCGCTGTCACAATATGGAGTATTAAATATATCTTCCCTTTATCGACTGAGTCTGGTACAATGTTTAGTAAGAAATGTTCTGGTATCAATGGAATTTTAATTGATAAGATCTTCGGTAATATCTCATGTACCAATTTCCAATAATCTTTAGCTTCCCTAGACATCCACCACATATGATAAAAACTACCTATCTTATCATTACATTTCCAGCACTTATTAGATATATTTTTATACATTTTTGATAGTTTTTCCAGCATTAAATGCCACCTGTAAAACATCTTATATATATTTTCTTTAAGACTCGTTGATTTTGTCATTTTAATATTCTTTTCCCATATTTACTTCCAGGCATCTAATTCTATATTATGACCAATGTTTTGGGCCCATTTTATCATACAATCTTTGACAATTTAATCTTGCATTGTTTGATCTAGTAAGATATTGTACAGGCATTTTATAATTTTTTCTTTCTTTCTTATCTAATAACCCCTTATCCAATATTGTTTTTTTCTGTATAAAAACCTAACACTTTATCTTTTGCATATCTAGACTTTAATTGAGTTTCTGACCACCAATCTAGAGTGATACCTTGTTCTACTAACTCCTTTTTCCCTTTTAAATTGGCTTAAACCCAACAGCTTTATAATCTTTTGCACAGAATCCTGTCTTCTCATGACACGCCCAAATTAGGACGGACTCCATCTCAACATTTTTTGCCTCCAGAGAGAGTTCAGGCTTGGTTTGGTCTAGGACCCACTTGTATCTACAAAGTTCTCCTCCAGCACCACAATTCAGACGAATCATTTTGTCGGATGTATGCGTAAACGAAGTAAGCTATACTTCCAGCTCCCCGTTTATGGGGGGAAGAGACTCAGCATGACATCACCCAGTTCTGCAGAAAGGAAGTGACGTGGCCAATTACGCCATAGTTTCCTGGGGGAAAAGATCCTTCTTTCGACCCTGCCAGCCAAAACTTCACTGGATCTGTCACCACACTGGACATCGGAGCCCAAAAAACTTCTCCTTCCCTAGAATCCTACATTTATTCACAATTTTAGTGTACCCAAACAGACGCACTGTACTGTAGTCACGTGTATGCTGTGATAGGGCATTAAACTAACACACCACACAGCAGGATGAGACAGGATATAGGTTAGCAAAGGATGGAAGGAATGGGGCTGGTTTCTAGGGGAGCCTCTGACCCAGGACCCGTCATGTGACTTTCCCATCAAAAGAATAGGGTTGCAAAAGTGTTTCATAACAAGTAAAAAAGCACAACGGGAGTGGAAGGAACCTGGACAGCCAACAGCTGATCAATATTCAGTACAGTTGGATCCCTGTATCTAACCCCCCTGTGGATGCTGAAACATGCGGATTATAGTGAACCCTATTATAAAAGCAAACACTATATATAGCATGGTCTCTGGATCCCTCTAGGGGCCAGTTTTTGTAACTTCATTGAAATGCCAGTATATATTTCCAGGAATGTTTCTTTTAACATTTTCTCTATTTCAGACCATGGATAACTGAATCAGCGGATATGGAGGTCCTAGTGTATGTCCAGCCATGGTTTAGGCAATATCTTTACCGTGTTGGTAAAACAACTACAATAAGGCAAGCTTGAGGGTTCCACAGAACTATTCATTAGGCAAAGATGGCATAGAACTGGGGGTTCAAGCAGAAAGTCCAAAAACAGATGCGGATCATGGCATCAAACAGCCAGGAAGGCAAGATTTTAGATTCTACAGGAGGCAGAGGTAACAAACCTCTCAATTTCCATGCTTTCCAACTTACTGGCCAAAATCCTGTTGCACAGCTACACAAAAGGCGTAACTTCTAGTGGCTGATAAGAAATCTTCCTACCTAGGTGTTATCGGTTGCACTCCACAACACAGCATGCAACAAGGAATGCCGAGAGAGGTTTCTTAATTTACGGCAATTTGGCATGGAAAGTTACACCTTTTCCAGCCATGGAGCTGAAGAAAGAAAAGGGGAACCTTTTCCCGTCTCTGTCCAGGATCCTGAACAGCAGGCTCAGTTCTGGCGGTACTACCAGCACAGTCCCGTTTTAGTGGTACAGTAGAACCCATGTATCTGCAGGGGATTGATTCCAAATCCATCCGCCGTGCATGCTGAAAAATGTGGATTATAGCTATTTTAATAGCGAACACTGTACATAGCATGGTCTCTGGCTCCCTCTAATGGCTAGTTCTAGTAATGACATCATAGAACTACAGTACCAGCGAAACCTATACATAGAATGGTCTCTGGCTCCCCCTAATGGCCCATTCTGGTAACTTTCCCTTTTGAAATATATACATATATTTCTAGGATTTTTAAAAATTATTTTTAATATTTTCAGACTGTGGGTAAGTGAATCAGTGGATACAGATCCTGTGGATACGGGGGGGGGGGGGTGTGTCCTACCGCACTGCTGACTCTGGTGGTTACCAGGAAGAAGAATAGGTTAAATAGACCATGCAGCTCTCAAATGCCAAGGAGTCCAACCAGGCAGGCAAAACAGGACCCTCTTACTTAACACCAAAAAGTGGCACTCGGCACATGTTCAAGAAGACATTCCTCTTACTATGTATAGCAATAATTTTAAAAACTAGAGCTCGGGTTCTAACGAAGCCCTTTAACAACCCCACAGTGCTGCATCCCCCCAACCAATCATCTATTTAAAAAGTTGCTGGAAGCTGGCACCACTCAGTCGGCTGCAACGCCGGGCTGTGAGTTCGAATCCCCACTGTGTCTCCCAGGAGAGGGCCCAGTCAAGATCAACCAGAGCATAGGTGGGTGATGGGAGTGACGAGACGATACTTGCCATCTGTGGAGCCGTGGGTACGCCACGTGGCCCCGGGGTGGCCCCAGGAAGAAAGGCTGGTGAATACTTGTGAATACTTGTGACCTAGGAAACCCTGGAAGGATCAGTTAAAATCAGTTTGGCTGCACCTTTGACGATGGCGACGATGATGGATGGACGCTTTGGGTTTTATGGGTGGGTTTCTTTGTTCTTCCCCAAATCTATTTCTCCATGGAACCTGAAGGGGGAGATGATTAGTCGGAGCTCTGAGCCGGCACAATCAGCACAATGCTCCCTCTCTTGTGAAATGAGAGACAGACAGACGGGTGCTTCTTTCTCCCTCCCTCCCCAGTCCTTCTCCTGTCTCCTATTGTATTTTCAGATCACCCTAGTGATGACAAATGCCACCGCAGTAGCAAAGAGCAGAAAACAAACCAGAGGGAGGGAGGGAGTTTCGTTTAAGAAATAACAAATTCCGTTCTGGCAACAGCTGGAATCTCTGACATCTATCTGTCTTTTACGGAACTACTAAACTCCACCACCAACCCACCCTGGCCCCATATATATATTTTTAAACCTGTGTCTTTTTAAACTCATATACTACCTAATCCCGATCACCCTCCTAAAGGGTACGTGCAAACCTATAGGAAGCACAGCAAAGAAGAAATTAAGGGAGAAAGTCACGGGGTCTGGATCTTCTCCCCTTTGGAGAAAAGCTGGCAGAAGGTGAGGTTTTTTGGAAGAGGGTGTAGGAAAACATTGGGAAGACAGGGGCCCCAGACTGAAATTGCGGTAGACGTGGGGTGGAAACCGTCGTGCATGGCGTGCAGAAAGTTGAAGAAGATTCTAGAAAGGCTAGAATACAAATTCATCAGATTAAAGTGGACAAAGGAGACTGAGAATCAACAACATAATTTCCTCTGTTTTAACCTGTGGGATTCACTGCCACAAGATGTAGCAACGACTGCTAGTTAGATGGGTTTAAATGGGAGCCTGGACATAATATTGTGATTCTGATTCTGATACCCTCACCATCATCTTAGAACAGCAGAGCTGGAAGGGGACCCTCTGGATCATCAAGTCCAGCCCTGGTCAAGGAGGCTTAGCAGGGAATCGAACTCACAACCTCTGGCTCCACAGGCAGAGGTTGTGAGGCCTAAACCACTGAGCTATCCAGCAGTTCATATTATTATGATTATGATTATCGTTATGATGACCATTATGATTATGATTGTTATGATGATGATGATGATGACTTCATTTCATTTTTTATCCCACCTTCCCTTCCAATTCAGGGACCGAAGGCAATTTATAACATGGGGAAGGAGAAGAAATACAGATGCATAAATTATAATATTCAAACCTACCCTAATATGAAAAGTTTGCTGACTGAGAAGACACTTCAAAAACATTTGAAACAAAACCCTATACATTAAAAAAAGAATTTCTAAAAACATGAAGAACAAAAAAGGGGCCCCATCACCAAAAAGCTCTGCTTTGATGCACGTACCAACAGCTCGCTCTCAGAGGCCGGTCTTTGCCTGCCAGCGGAAGAACAACGAGGATGGCCGAAACCTTAAAAGGCTGATATTCGGAAGGGCAGCAATGAAGGAGAAGGGAAATATCATCAAGGGTAAGTTGGATCTGTCGCTGGCGACCAGGATCAAGATCATCCATGCTCCTGTATTCCCAATCACTGTGTTTGGGTGGGAAAGCTGGAGAGTAAAGCAAAGAAGGCTGACGGGAAGAACGTTGATTTGTTTTAAATATGGTGCTGGGAGTGAGCTTTGCGGATACCCTGGACTGCTAGAAAGACCAACAAGTGGGTCCTCGATCAAATCAAGCCTGAATGATCTCTGGAGGCAAAAAAAAAAAAAGTGATGCAACAGACACTGTCCCACTTTGGGTACCTCATGAGAAGGCAGGATTCTGTGGAAAAGACAGTGGTGCTGGGAAAGGTGGAAGGCAGCAGGAAAAGAGGATGGCGAGATGGATTGACTCCCTAAAGGAACCCACAGGGTTGGCTTTGCAAGAGCTGAGCAGGGCTCCTGAGGACAGAACGTTTTGGAAATCACTCATCTCGGAGGCGACCTGATGGGACCTCATGAGAACAAGAGACATGCCTGGGAGGGCAGTGGGACCAAGAGGAAGGCCTTCAGTGCCAGAGATCTTAAAACCTGGGGATGCATCTATGGGTGTGTGTGTGTGCGGTCCTTTCAATAGCCTGAACTTACGCTGTGTAGGCTTCATCGGACTTAAGCAGCCCTTTGATCTGGGCCAGAAGATGGACGGGCTGTCAGCAGGACGGTTGGATCCGTTGAAGTGTCTCAGCATTTTCCAAAGGCAGTTAAAGTAGAATGCATTATAGTAATCCGAGAGGGATGTAACAAAGGCATCCTCCAGATAGAGTGTTTGTTTCTCTTATTACCGGTATTTTGCGCTTCCTTTATGCTAGTAATTACCAAGATTTGCCTAGTGAGAGGGAAGTCAGCACTGCAGCTTCCTAGCACTGCCTTTTCTCATCGGCTCCGCACCACCACCACCGCTGTTGAACTGTTCGGCTTGGTTTCTCCACCCCCTTCATTTCTTCTTACCTTTGGTCTGGAAGGAGAGTTGCCGCCGGCGGCTCTGATCCCTTGTGCATTGACCTTTGTGTTTAACTTGCCTTTTAAATACAGGAAGCACCATCGTGCACAATGACACTTACACAAACCTAGGATGCAGGAGCCGGGACGTATCTAAAAGGAAAGAGTACCCCCCAAAATGAGATTCAGAATGGAAAGGAAAGTGTGACAAAGTGGAACCAAGGAAGGAAAGAAGGAAGGGAGACCCTCAATCAACCAACCCATGGGACTTAGGAAAACTGTCTTGGAAATCAGGCAGAAAACCTGATCCTACTGGTATAATGGGCAAGGTTTGGAGGGGGGGGGGACATTGAATCATAGAATAGTGAAGTTGGAAGGGGCCTACGAGGCCATCAAGTCCAACCCCCTGCTCGATGCAGGAATCCAAGTCAAAGCAGATCTGCCAGGTGGTTGTCTAAGTTTCTCTCGAAGGCCTCCAAGCATTGGAGCGCTCACCACCTCTCGAGGTCACTGGTTCCATTGTCGTACTGCTCTAACAGTTAGGAAGTTTTTTCCTGATATTCAACCGAAATCTGGCTTCCTGTAACTTGAGCCCATGGTTGCGTGTCCTGCACTCTGGGAAACAGGAACTTACAGGACTAATCGGGTACAAGTGTCCTGTCCAGAAGCAGAACCCTAATGCATGCATCATTATAGCCACAACGGACATCCCAAGAAACAGGCAGAACTTCAAATGTGGAAATACCCTCTCCGGCAATGATTCAAACTTGAGTGTCCAGGCTAGGGAATGAATCCAGGAGTACACCTGAGCTAACAAATTGAATATTCAGAGTGAATTTAGCTACATCGAGTACAGATCACCTCCCTTATATCCTTTCAGCAGCTGGTCAGGAAAACCTCTCCCTGTTTTCTGGATTAGGTTTCAATTTTGTTTCCCTCCCTCCCCCCGTCTGTTATTAACATCAGACACCAGTCTGAGTTTGTGTCTTTCAAAAAAGATTTGGAAATTAATTTTCCATGTAATCGAAGTGAACTTACAATGCTATGTAAATAAGGAAGCGAATATCATTTAATGAGCCAGATCCAGACGGTTTACAGCAGACCCATTAAAATCAAAAGAAGTTCAAATTAATCGTGGCTAATTTGCTCTATTGATTTCAATAGCTCTCCGCTAAGTTTATCTAAACTGGGACCTAACACGATCCATGCCAGCATCAGGGGAGGAGTCTGAGGCACAAGCCCGAAGCCTCACTCGGTAGGTAGAACAAGCAAGAGGGGCAGTATAGGAAAAAAAAGCACCACAGCAAAACAGAATAAAACAACCCCAAGAAATAGTTTTGTAAAATAAAAATATCCTGGTCAGCAAAACAGATAAACAACCAAACACATGAGATATATACTGTTGCTAAAGTTAAAAAAAAAAACACAAACAAACAGATGGATACATCATCAAAATACTTTGGCTGAACCAAATAGATATATTTGGACAGAGGAACAATATTAAATGCTTCTAATGCTGAAGTGTGACGTTTTTACAGCCTCTCATGCTGCCTATGGTTTAAGTGACTGGGAAGACTTTTCTGGGCTGGGGTGACTGGATTCCTGCACACAGGGGGTTGGACTCGAAGGCCTTATAAGCCCCTTCTAACTCAATTATTCTATGATTCTATGACAGTCAATCTATTCAGCACTAACAAAGTATTCCTTCCTGCCTGAATTCAAAGCCCTGCCTCTCCGCTGTGTATTCTCTTCGCCTCTCTTTCGTTTGTCAAAGTCAGTGTGTTTGTTTGTTTGCTGTTGATCTGTTCATAACTGTAAGTAATTAAACATTTTTATTCTTTCACCTACAAATGCTTCAGAGCGAGTTATTGAGACTGTAAGTGTTAATTAAGGAAAAAGGGGCGGGCGGACTCATGGAGGAAAACAGCTGTAAGTTCCTCAGAGTCCACCCCTTGGTCCTTAACTGGCACTTACAGTCTCAATAACTGTACTTCGACTGCATAGCCAAAGGAATTTTATCAGAAATTTCTCGACTCTGCAACAAGTACTTTCCTTCCTTTTTTTAATAAGCTATATAGCCATAGTATTGTCTTTGTCCCATTCTTTCTGTTGAGTCCCTGGACGTCTTCCCCATCGCTCTGCCCTCACCCAGGTGTATTTATTTAAAAAACAAAGTATTAATACCTGTTTTTCCTCCAATAGGCTATAGATGCCCCAGATAACTTTCCTCCCCTACGTTTCCTCTTCACCGCCTTGCAAGGGAGGCCAGGTTGAGCTAAGGTGGCTGGTCCGTGGTGATCTGGTGAATTTCACAGCTCTGCAAGGGGGATTTGAACCCGCATCTCTGAAGTCCTAGTCTTTAACCCAGGTAGCAGCTACACCCCGAAAGCTCTCCAGGAGGCCTGTGGCCAGAGCTCGCTGCCGACGGAGCTGCGAATGAGCAAAGCCTTCTGTGCACTGAGATCTGGCTCAGGAAACATGCTCCACATATGGAGAGTCTCCCTTTCTCTGGGATCTGGAGTTTTATAAAGATCTCGGATAACAAACCAGCTTGGGGGAAATCTCTGCCATAACCTTAGAGAACTGCTGCCAGTCTAGCCTGAAGTTGGCCAATGAATTGACTCAGCTTCCTAGGTTTAACTGTGTTTCTTGCAGCTGCTGCTTCTTTTCTCTCTGGCAGGAAGTGGCTGAATTAAGCTTCTGTTGGGGCCCAAACCACGTGGCTCCTCTCTCTCTCTCTCTCTCTCTCTCTCCCCCCCTTCCCTCCAAGGATCCTATATCTTAAAGCCATACCAGTCCTTTTCTCTCCTCCCTTCCATACCCTCCTAGGCCTTCTTCCCCAGCCACTAGGTAGCCAATACTGGGCATTGGAAGTTATGATCAGAAGCGCTGAAGGGAAGCCAGGGGATCAGATGCCATCCTTGGCGAGAGTCTGCTTTCTATTTGCACATTTCACTATACTGAGAGAGGAAAGCTCCGGGGAGCAGATCCTGTACCAGGAACATTTAAACTTAGTTTAAAGTGGCCCCCTTTTCTGGCGACGGCTTTGTGCTTTGAACAATTGGGAGAAACCCAGCACCTAAGTTCTTCTTGAGCCTTCATGGTGTCCCTGTTTCAGATCATCTGCGCGCCATGACAGCTTTTAAAGCAAAGTGTTGTCTCCAGAATAAAAAATATGAAAGAAAGAAAGAAAGAAAGAAAGAAAGAAAGAAAGAAAGAAGAGGGGGGGGGGGAAGCAGTGCAGTCTTTGGGCAAAGTTTTAAAAACCATCAAGCTGCCGGGTCCAGCCAGACTTGGTTTTGCCTTTCGGAATAAAAAGGGGCAACTTTAGAAGAATAAATGCTGAGTAATAGAATTTCTTTTTTCTACCTTGATTTTAAACCCTGCATGCAAGTGACTGTATAGACACAGTTCAGTGGAAGCAGATCCTGGGAGTGATTAATCTGGATCGAAACAACACCGCATCAGTCCACATGAGTTAAAGCCTAACACTGTTCCTAATGTTTCTCAGACCCCGAAACGCTGTCCTTTAAGAATTCTGATCAATGATGAACAGCCACTCTAGGGGTATGTCCTGTGCAGATGAAACAGCCGAAGAGGAACAGGGGAAGCTGCAATGGGAAAGGAGCAGAGGAGGCTTGCCCTCCTTTGCAGGATGCGGCCTGAAGCTGGGAGGTGCAACGGGAGATGGGGAGGCGCCGGGAAAGGGCGCCGGCCATGGGCAGCTTGCGCAGGCCTTTAGCAGCAGGGAAAGTCCCATCCTGAAAGCAAAGGGACTACTCTCCATCTCCCCAATGCTTTCAGAACTTCCCTTCTTGTTGCCTAGATGATCTATGGGGCAGGAGGGAGAAGAGGGTGGAATCGGTGGGGTCTCCTCTAGCGTTAAGACCCCCCCCAGAAATGGCTGGGGTGGGGGGGTCTGGTCTGTGTGCCCTATACCCCCCAAAGCCTGGCCTAGTTTAAACAGCAGGAATCTACAGATAAACCACATTATATAAATCCTGCATTGCATGTAAATCTATACATTCATCCTTACCGGTTTGGTGCACATCTTTTATTTCATGTGATGAGTTGCATGGAGGCAGAGCAGCCTTCTTCAACCAGGTATTTTTGTAGTGTTTTGGACTACAGTTCCCATTGTTCTCAACTAGCCGGGCCAATGGCTAAGTATGACTGAATCTGGATCCAGTCTCATGTGTATTTTAGGTATGGAGGGCCTGGCGTGCTCTGGTCCATGGGGTCACGAAGAGTCGGACACGACTAAACAACAAGAAGTATGGGTTAATCCTGGACCCAATCCATTCTACTTGAGCATCTTTATGTGTGTTTCTATTCTGCCATATATGTCAACACATGAAATATATGATGTGCATGTGTACAAATATTGACCCTCCATGTAAATATCATGAAATGTTATTTATATATTTCATCTCTGCTTAGGTGCATACAAATCTATCATTGCATAAAATGTGTTGTTATGTGTTAAATACACAAGACATGACTCTGCTGCGGGAATATTCCCATATTTATATTGTCTAAGGTGCATGTGTATACAATATATACTGCATACAAGACCAGCCTGAGATTGTATAATGCAATGATAAAATACATTCAGATTATAGAGGAAGAATCTGGTCATATAAAGGAATCATAGGAGGCTGCTTTAGGGTGTATGAGATCCTAATATGCGAATACTAAAATAAATACATTAAACGGATTTTTGATCTTATTTCGTCCCCGTCCCCCCCTTTTCATGCCTCTGAGAGTGCATGCGTCTGTATTTGCAATGGGTCTTGTCTTTCTATATGCAATCGATTTGCAATATATTGATTGTATATGTGTGTGTGTGCGCGCGTACATATATGCATGCAAAAGGAGGGTTGTAACGACACACCCTTTTTGATCAGGGAAGGGAAATTTCTCAGCCCGGGATTTGGAGAGGGGGCGGTGGGGAGGGGGCTTCAGAGAAACGGGCAGCCCGATTTTGGGGGGGGGGGGCAGGCAGTGTCCCGAGCAGCCGGACAAGGGCCGGCTGGGTGGGGGAAGGGCAAGGGGGGGGCGGTGGGAGGGCAGACGGGCGGCCCCTTTAAGGGGGCGGGGTGCGAGGGGGGGGAAGAGGAAGGAGACGGAGCCCGAGGCACCGGTAGCAGCCGCGTTAGGCGCAGCGGGACAAAGGGGCGCAGCGGTGGGGGGTGGGTGGCGTGCCAAAGCGGATCGGAACCGGTTTCGCTCCTGGTGGCTCCGGAAAGTGGACCTTCGCGTCGCCCGGAGGAAGGTTTCTGCAGGGCGGTGCGCGTCGGAGCGAGAAACCGGTCCCCAGTTTTGCAAACAAGGCGGGGAGGAGAGCAGGAAAGAAAGGGAAAGAGGCGGAGTTGGGGAATCCGGTTCTGATTCGGCGCGCCGAGTTGCTGCCTTGTCTTTTTTTTTGGGGGGGAGGGAGGACCAGAGGAGGCACGATCCTCACCCTGTTTGCACGTGGATCCGGAGCGAGGAGTGGTGGAGAGAAGCCCCACAGCAAAGCCCCCTCCCCGCTCCGTCGGTTCGATCCGGTTCGCACGTGGCTCCGATCCTCTGGAGACCCGGTTCGAGACCCTCGAGGGGGAGAGAAAAAGAAGTCTCGCTCCTCTTGGCTCCGGCTTCCCAACCAGAAAAGGAAGGAAGCGGAGTAGGGGGGGGAAGGAAGAGAGAGGATTAAAGGGTGGAAGAAGAAAGAAATACAGAAAGTCAGATCCAGTTGGGGCGCCGGTTCGGTTCGTAGGGTTCCCCGCCGGTGCTTCCACGTGGATCCGGCCCCGGAAGGCGGAACGAGGCTCGTCGGGGCCAGAAAGCGGAGCCGCGGCTTCTCCCCTCTTTTCTTTCCAAGTGGCCGTCTTGCCGAGCCACTCCGGTTCCGATCCGGTTCCGCGCGGATGGCGGCGCCTTGTAGTCCGGAGAGCGGCCCGCCGGCGGCTGGGGCGACGGGGCCCCGGGTGTATTTCCAAAGCCCCCCGGGGGGAGAAGCGGCCACGGAGGAAGAGGAGGGCCCGGTCCGGCGCCAGGGAAGGGTGACGGTGAAATACGATCGCAAGGAACTCCGAAAGCGACTTCATTTAGAAGAATGGATCCTGGATCAGCTGACGGTTCTTTACGATTGCCAGGTAATCGATTTCCTCCCTCCCCCCTTCGCTTTCCAAAATCGCCCTCATTCCTGGCACCCCATAACGACCACCCCCCCACCCCATAGCCCAGTGCCCTGATGTTCTTTCATCCGTTTTCCCTGGTCTGCCTACTGGCCCTATAACCCAGATCAAGCCCATCACATTACACACACACACACCTATCTCACCCCCCCCCCCAGCACTCCTCTTCCCCTCTTGGATCACCCCGGTGGCTTTTCTGTTAAAGAGGAAGGTCTCTGCCCCGAAGAGCTTCCAGCCGGAAGAGAGGGGACGAAAGGGTTAATGGATCCCCACCCACCCCCACCCCCAAATAGACCTGCCCCCTTATATACAATAATTCCCCATTGGGATGGGAAAACCATCCCATGTAACAAAGGGAATGAAGGGGTTGTTGGTGGCAACGCAGTGGGGAGTTTTTTTGATAACGTGCCCACCCATGAGATCACTCCCTATGAATCTCGGGGTCTTGAGTGGGCCCCACTGCTTCATGCAGCCTTGCCCCATAACTCCCCCAGGACTCAGCCCTATGCGGCTGCTTTTCCTGTGACTTCCAAGACATTTGCCTGGGTTCTCCATCCCACATCCTGTTCCAGCCTCTCTCTTACTCAGACCCGATTCTCTGCCCCAGTGGATAAGGCCGCAAGGTCAGCCCTCCGGCACCCTCTTCCCTGCCCCGCACCCCACTGTGTCACACACCCCCAAAGGCCTTTATATCCTGCCTCTCTTTGGGGAGTGGCTTCCCTAGTTTTCTCTTCCCCCCCCCCCTCCTCCAGAGCAGATGCTCCTTTGTCATCGCTTTTATTGTGCAACCCCGACCCCGGGAACCTGAAATAAAATATAGACCGTGCAGTCTGGTTACCTGGAGAGTAGCAACCCCTGGGAGGGGAAAAAATATCTCCCACCTCCCTACTTTATAGGACATCTTACATCTGAGCAAACCCGACTGCCTCTCCATCTGAAACACACCTCCCAGCCTTGCTTATGGGATTTCCCTTGTTTGCCCTATTGTTCCTGTGTACTCTTTGCATAGACCTTTTTGATTATTTTTTAGAGGGTGTCTACATATATATGTCTCTCTCTCTCTGTGTATGTATATATATGTACATATTACGCTCATGATGACTCTTGTTCCTGCTCTGTCTTCCTTGGGAGCCCATAAACTGGTAGGTGCCCTTAAATTCCCTGCCCAAGACCCTCTTCTCTAGCTCCTCTCCAAGGAGATGGTGTGCCTGCTAGCCAGAATCAGACTTCCATCACACACAACCCACCATGACCACAAAAAACACATTTAAAAAAGGTCTTCATCCCACAATTTGGGGTCAAGCCACTGTACGGTGGGTGCCCTTTTAATAAGGCTATCTATATGGGGTGGGCATCTCTGGGCAGATGGGGGTCTCCCTGGCCACCTTAACCAAGGCAGGCATCAAAATGCCCTCTATACCCATGGTGTGATCTTCCATTCTGCCCTATTGCTGACCCCCCACCCTACCCCAAATTCTGAAAAATGGGGGGGGGTTGCCTCCCCACCTCCATTCCTGCCTTCTTACTGTCGAGGCTGGCCTGGCCCTGCTCCCTACTTCAGATGGCGGTGGTGAAGGTCATTTAAGGTCACTGGGGAGGCAGCCCTTTCTGGCCAGGCCTTTTGGGGGGGGGGGGGCTCGGAGGAGTGCACGTTGCAGAAATTAGTGTTCAAAGCTTTCCCTTTCTCTACACTCATCATCTCCCCACCCCACCCCCTTTCTATCAGTCTTGGCAGGCCTGGATTATGCAGGCGGGGATCTCGTTCCGCTGGGGGTGCAGATCTGGTTGGGGCTGGGTGGTCCCCCTCTTATCCCCCACTTGGCAAAATGGTCCTTGGCTGTTAACGCAGCTCTTTCTGGAGAGGAACAGCTGCCTTTCTAGATGGTTTATTCCCCCCCCCCCTTCCTCTCTCTGTGTGCTTCTTAACCCTGTAGGAATCTCTCATTGCCTAACACTTAAGACATAATGAGATTATGTTACAAACAGGGAGGAAAAGCCGGTTACATCTCCCCCCCCCCCTCTCCCGTTGCAACCTTGTTTTTTTCCTCTGTAATCGGCAGGAAGGAAGCAAAGAGAAAGCAGGAACCAAGAGTCTGAAAAACAGTAACCTGTCCGGGGAGGGGGGGAAACTACCCTGCAGACCCTCAAAGCAGCATTCGAACCTGAGACTCGCGTCTAAATTTGTCTCTTGTGGGATCTCAATGGCCAGATCAACTTTCGGCCTGTCTCCCGGTCTTGTCGATGCTGGCAGATGCCATCTGGCAGATGGCCAGACGGCCAGAGCCCCCCCACCCCACCCCCCAGGCTGTGGATATATTGGAAGTGAAGAGAGGGTGGATTTAGTCAGCCTTCTGGGTCTTGTGTCTGAGCTGGCTAATGGGACTGTAAGTAGCTGGTCAAGGCTGCCATGAGCTTAAGCCAAGGTTTCGAAAGCGGCTTCCCGGCCTTCCCAACACCTACTGGTTGACTATTAGCCAGGGAAGTCATAAATGCCAGCCTTGGGAAGCTGGTTACCTTTGTTCCCATTTCTCCTCTGCTTATTAATACCCTTCAATGGCTTCCCTTGTTATACCAGAGCGTGATGTTGTGAGCGCTAGGAGGTGAAAGCAGGGTGGGGGCTGTTGGCTGGGCCAGTTCCCTGCATGCCCTGGACAAGACTGTGCTCAGCGGGGCTTATAGTGGGCAGCAGGGCTGGCAACTGATTTTTTTTAAATATATTCATATATAATCCTGAGTAAAAGGAACCAGACGGAGCCCTGTTTGGAGACCGAGAACCCGTGGCTTGGAAGAGTTTCTCCATGAATCACTACAGAGGCGGGCCCTGATACTAGGTCAGGTGAGGCAGCTGCTTCAGATGGCAGAGGATCAGCAGCAAAGTGCCCGACAAGAGAGCGGCGTACTGCCCGCTCGGCCCTCGGCAGACCTCAGGAGCACTGCTTTTGGACTCTCAGAATTCCCCCCTCCCCACATATCCCCCCGTTAAGAGTACGGGAAGGAAAAGAGAGCCTTCTTGTTTTCCACCTCAGGCAGCAAAATGTGTGGGTCAGCCCTGATAACGACACCTGGTGTATTAGGCTTCATCTTAGCTGAGCCATCCCCAGCTGGGTAGAGCCAAGGTTTGCTGTGGCAGCCTCTTCCAAAAATTAAATTAGATTTATTATTGTCCGGTTTGCAGGGAAGTTTTTAATCGCCCAGAGATGACTTTGAAAGGTATCATTTCACGGACTGAGGGCTGTCGCCCCAAGAAGCCTGCCTTTTTGCTCTGCAGCAGGGGGGTGGGGTGGGGCAAGACTACTCTTGAGGAACAACTACAATCAGCCCCCATCAGTCAGGCTGGGAGGTGTGGATGGGAATTGGGGTCCAACATTTGCTGTGCCAGATTCCTTTGCCTTGCCCTAGCCTAGAAACAAGGATGGCATCTCGCCCTTCTTGCTTCTTCCTACGCCGTGTATAAATCCAGAGACAGGAATGTTATGTTTTAGAAGTAATTTGTGTGTCTATCATCATTTCTTAGCAGCCAAGGTGGCTTTATTGGTGGTGTTCCTTTGATCCCATGAGCAATCCATTATTAACACTGAATTGTCACCCCCAGCAAGAAACAAAAGAGGAAGCGCTCTCTGGTTCCCTTTAGTGGCCGGTTCTGATACTGCACCTTAGAAATATTTATAATTTTTTTAGAAACCGGCCAGAAATTGTAACAAGATAGTACACATGCTGACTGGCCACTGACACTGGTCCTAACAGAAATTTCCTGAGGGATCACCATACAAGTCGTCAGTCTGCGGCACAAAAACCACAAAGGCTCTTAAAGCCCCATAAACACTAAAGTTCTATCTGGCGGTTTACCTTTGGTGGTCTTTGGGAGCTTCTGTCAAATAAAGCTTGTTGGTTTTCCTGGCAACAATCCTAGTGGGTCCTTGAGGGCAGGCAGGTCCCGGTTTTGAAAGAACGAAAGAGAAAACAGTACCTCAAACCAGGTCTTTTCCTTTGGAAAGGCAGAGAGGTGGCAGCTTGGTACCCGCTCTGCTCATCCTGTTGGTCCCCCGTTATTACTATAACACCCCTCGGTGTCCACCAATGATTAGTGGGATGGGCAGGAGAGCTTTATGAAACCCCAGGCTCCCTTCCTAAAAGTTGTAGCTAAGGGAGCCCCTGCAAAAAATAAGGGAAACTCTCTCACACTCAAACACACTCAGTGGCTCTTGCAGGGACAAGCGGAGAAGTCACGTTTTTCCTTGACCGGGAACGCCGTCCCTTCCCTTGCCCAGGAGGCCTCAGTTTCCTGTTCGGAAAACATTTTGGGTGCGAGGCTCTTTCCCAGTTTTGTTTCCCCTTTGCAACCCTAAAATCTGACGACTCTTGGTGGGTTTTTTTCTCTCTCCTCGCTCCCCACCTCGCCCCGTGCAGGAAGAAGAGATACCAGAATTAGAAATAGATGTTGATGAACTTCTGGACATGGAAAGCGACGAGTCCCGGAGTGCCAGAGTGAAGGTAGGGGGTGTGCGAGGGCAGAGTCTGGATTTGGGGTGGGGGTGGTGATGGAAATCTCCCTTTGCTGCTTGGCCACCAGCCCTATTTGAGGAGGGGGCTTTTTGCCAAAGGAAGAGAGCAAACACACACAGGTTGTGTGACAGCAGTAGATTGAAGTAGATCGAGCCAAGAAGTGTGTGTGTGTGTTGGGGGGGGGGGGGTCCAGTCTGGCCAGATTGAAAGGGGGGGGGCAGGTCCTTTTGAAAGCTAAAAAGTAGCCAGCCTGAGAGAGGTGGGTTGTGTGTGTAGATCAATCAAACTCCGCATTACGGGTAATCGCTTTGATTAGACCTAGTACCCTTTATCGGGTCACAAAGTAAGGGGGTGCAAGTTTGTGTAAATCAGAAAGGCACCCTTTTGGGACTGTCCCCCGCGCGTCTACGCCCATCAGCCCCTTTGTTGAAAGAGGAGAAAGTGGGGCGGGGGGGGGGAAGGGAACGTCCCGGTCGCTTGAAACCTATCGGGACTTGGTGGCTGATCTGAGAGCGAGGGGCGCGACGATTCGAGGCAGGCGTCGGCTTGACTTTATAAATGTCTTTTTGAACAGGAGCTCCTGGTTGACTGTTACAAACCCACAGAGGTGAGTATGTGTGGCATACACATCCCTTTTCCCACGGCAGAGCTTGTTCCCACGCTCTTTCCCGCCGCCCCAGGGCACGGGAGGTGGGAGAACCCAAATATCTCCCTATTTCCCAGCGGCTGTGATGCCCGAGAAGGCAGCAGCTGCCTCTCACCCTCTCCCGTCGTCTCCTCCTCCTCCTCTTCCTCCCACAGGAGGGAACCGACTCCTTTCCCTCCTGCCACCTGTTAGGGTCTGATCAGCTGTCTTCGCCTCCCTTTTGCCAGCTTCCCCCTAGCCTGGCCCACAGAAGCAGGGCTTCTTCTTGGGGGTGCAAAGAAAGCCGCTGTTTTGAAAGGAGGGGTCTTGGGTTGGCAGGATTTTGCTGCTGGGAAGAGGCTTAATCAGCAACCGGCAGTTAAAAGGGTGATGGTGGGAGTCGGCTGAAAGCAGCCCTCCAAATGTTGCCGGACCACGGCGGCTTCTGTCCACTGCACTGGGCAGAGCCATAAGGGGCTGAACGGTGGAAGAAACCATCAAACTGGACGTCTGCGTGTTCTAAAAGGCACAGATTCCCCAACAACTGTGGGTCCCCTTCATCTCCTCACTTTTAGCTGGACTGCCACTGATGCTGGAGGTTCTAAAGCAGGGGTGGCTAAGGAGGACTTAATAGTCACCACCTGGATGGCTCTGGAAGCTTCCCAAAGGGGCATAGGGATGCTAGTCTCCCTCACTTGTTTGTCCCCGGGATCTGTTATCTAGAGATAGACTGCATTTGTATAGGGAGGTTCCATTTAGCAATCATGGCCAACCATGTGCGTGCATGTGTAAAATCCTTTACTTCTTGGCCTCCGAACTAGGGGATATAAAGTATGCAAAATGATTCAGAGATCAAGAATAATTATCATCATCTTAGAACTGCAGAGCTGGAAGGGACTATGGATCATGGAGTCCAGCCCCTGTCAAGGAGGCCCAGCGGGGGAATCGAACTCCCAACCTCTGGCTCCGCAGCCAGAGACCTCAACCCCTGAGTAATACAGCAGAACCTCGCCAGCTCGGGTTTTGCATCAAAAGAACTGGGGGTGGGGGAG
Source organism: Intellagama lesueurii (assembly GCA_037013535.1). Taxonomy (NCBI): domain Eukaryota; kingdom Metazoa; phylum Chordata; class Lepidosauria; order Squamata; family Agamidae; genus Intellagama; species Intellagama lesueurii. Next base: position 832,526 of record JBAJHW010000019.1, on the reverse strand, counting down.
CGATTTGCACACCCGTAGAAACCCGTGCCTTTGTGCTGGAAGTATTGCTGTGCTAACAGTGACGCCTCTCTTTCCTCCCCCCCCCCAACGCGCTTCTAGGTTTTTGTAGCCGATTTGCTAGACAAGATCCGCGGCATGCAGAAGCTAAGTACCCCCCAGAAGAAGTGATCTGACGACCGGTCGCTCTCCCATCCACACTGCCTACCCTTTGTCACCGAAGCTCTGGCTGTGCAGGGTTTGAGGAGAGAGAGAGAAGGGGGGGGGGGGGGGTTCTCTCGCAAGGGTCTGGCGGGGGGGGGGAGAATCTGCCACTCCCACCCCCCACCCCTCCAGAGCAGGAAGACACTCCGTTTTGGGATGCTTTGATAATCAAACCTGTCTGGACACCTTTTCAGCAATATCAACCCCGTTCCTCCTGGTCCATCCCCAGTTAGATATATGGGGAGGTGGGCTGGGGAGGAAAATTCGTTGTTCTTCAGGGGAAGATGGGAGGGACAATGTAGGGGCTTGTCCTTTTTTTTTTGGTTCCTTTTTCTTTTTAGAACGTTTGGGTTTTGGGTTTTTTTTAATTATTGTCTTTTTATATAAATTTAATAAAGATGCTTTGAGAACAAGGGTCTGGTTTTTTGGATCTGGAACAAAAACCACAGCGGGCAGAGGATTCCGGCATGTGGAGGGCATGGAGATTAAGAATCTATTTGTCTAAAGCAGTAATGGAGAAAGGGTAGCCCTCCAGCGATGGCTGGACTACAATTCCCATCTGCCTTAAGCAGGTTCGTTGTAGTGGTAGGAGACGTGTGGCTTTTCAGAGTTTGGACCACAGTTCCCACCTGTCCTGGCCAACACAGGATGGGGATGATGGGAACTGAAGCCACCACTGCATCCGAAGGCGAAAGAGGTGGCCGTCTGCTGTGTCGAGTGTGTCTCAAACTTGGTTGAGCCCAGCCAAATCTGCCCAGATGGTTATAAATTTCCTTCAATCTTGTTTAGCTGTCGGGGTAGCCAGTAGGCTTAAAATGGGAGCAGAAAGAGACAGGAAACACAACACATCAACTTAGGAAAACCCAATTTCTCCCTTATCACTCTCGGAAAGGGTCCAGTTTGTGGATTACAACTCAAGATGGCTTGAAGGAGTAGCTGCCCAGTTCACAACATGGGTGTTCAGAAACTTTCTTTGGGCACCGCTGCCCATAATAGTGTGATGACCAGCTCACCTTCTTCCTGGCGCCCCCCCCACCCCGGGGAAAGCCCTCCAGCACCTCCCTTATATATATCCATACACCAAGTTGAAACCTTCGTCCTCTTACAGCAGGAGTTGGGGGAGGTTTTAGGGATGCTTCTGCCAAATAAAAGTTGTGTCTTTTAAGGTGCCACAAGATTTTGGCTCAGCAGACTGTGTGACTCCGGCTGCCCCTCTACCACACGGCTGGCGTCCAGACTCCTTAATCTTTTCTATGCAGTCAATCAATCAATCAATGTCCCTTTGAACGACCCATACCACTGGCAAGCAGAAGGCAAGGGACTTCGGCCAGGCTGGTCACCGGTGCCTTGGGAGTGGTGGTGGTGGTGGGATTCTGCCTGTGCTCTCCCGCCCCAGAACCTCATCGAGTGCCTTATTAAATGAAGTGGAAAGTGCATCGCAACAGGCAGGCGGCAAGCAGGCCTGTTGCTGAGCCCCATGTCCCCGTGCTAGCAACGCAGCTGCTGCTGCCGCCCCTGTGGGTTTGCAGGCTGCCTCGCCTCTTCCATCCCTTCCCCTCCCCTCCCGCCTGTGGCTGGGCTGAGAACGTAGGGAGGAAAGAATGTCTTTGGGGGCCTGGAACTAATCGGGGCTTCGTGTTTCCTGCCTGAAGTCACCAGGCAAAACTGCCCGGCCCTAGCCCGAGGAGTCGGCTCCTCCCGCCTTGGCTGGAACAAGGCTCCTTCGGGGAGGCGTTGCTCCCAAACTGGCACCTTGTTCAAACCGAAGATGCTTGTTCACAGAGGAGCCGGGGCAGGCCTGGAAGGGAAGCCGAGAGCATGTGGGCAAGGGTGCCAGGGCTCACCGCAGACTTCCAAACAGCCCTCTGTGCGCAGACCACAGGAGCCCGGTCCCAAGGGTGGGGCAGCCCCATCGCTTTCAGGGAAGACGCCGACGTGCCCACAAGTTCCAGCTTGCTCCGGCTCTCGGGTGCCAACCAGGCAACCCTGCTGTTGCTTCTGGGCGAGGCTCTGGCTTGCTCAGTGCTCGTCCCTACATGTGGTTGCACAGTTTTGGGGTTGTTGTTCTTTTTTTTTTAAAGCAGGTGTCCCTTTGGTTGACTTCAGTGGTCAAGCCTTGTATTGGAGACCCAATCTTGTGTTTCTGACCACCATGCATGGATGTGACAGCTAGACAATCAAGACAGCTGACAGGAAGAAAACTGATTTGCTTGAAGCGTGGTGCTGGAGGAGAGCTTTTGTGGATATCCTAGACTGCTAGAAAGACAGACAAGAGGCTCCTAGATCAAATCAAGCCTGAACTATCTATTTCTGGAGGAAAAAAATAAAAAAAATAAAAAAAGATGAAATAGAGGCTGTCCTACATTGGGGATCGTCATGAGAAGGCAGGATCCTCTGGAAAAGACCATCGTGCTGGGAAAAGTGGAAAGCAGCAGGAAAAGAAGACGACCAAATAGGAAGTGGATTGACTCCCTTAAGGAAGCCACAAGCATGAGTTTGCAAAAGCTGAACAGGGCAGTTGAGGACAGGACCTTTTTGAGAGTTCTTATTTATAGAATCGCCATAAGTCAGAGGCGACTTGATGGCACCTTACAGCAACATACTGGAGAGAGAGGAAACCTACAAGCTCCTGCTTTTGAAGCCTGAAACAAAGGCAGCTAAGTCAGGGCGATCAAGAAACATTTGGCCCTTCAGACATTGTCGGACTGTTGCTCCCATCAGGCTTGGCAGCGCAGCTGACTGTGAGGGATGATGGGAGCTGTGGTCCAGGGAGCTTTGAAGGGCAACAGGTCTCGCCTCTGTTCTCCCTGGGACCCAAAAACAGAACTTCCCAAATGGAACCGGTTTCACTTTGCTAATCTCCCTTTCAAAACATAGGCACTCGTTCCGCTTTCTGCCAGCTAAGAAACAAATCGTAGAAGTGCTGCCTTGTACTAAAACCTGGGGACCTTAGACCAGCCCCCCTCTCTCAGCCTGGCCTACCTCATAGGACTGTTGTGCGAATCAAGTAGAAAGAAGGAAAGCTATATACGCCGCCTTGAACTCACTGGAAGAATGGATATGTAACAAATGAACATTCTACCATTCTAAGGGACCTCAAAGGTCATCTAGCAGAGTCTAAATGCCAATATAGGGGGGAAGGGTGTTGTCATGTAACCTCCATTATCCACAATCTGAATGACCACAGGTCTTTAAAGCCAAGAGACTCATCTTGGGACATTGTGTCACAGTCACCGCAACAAATCTGGTTGTGCGACTCAGAAACGCTTGTGGTGCCTCCAGGGTGGCGACATGCTAGTAAATACGCTTCTTTGTTCCTTCAGAGCGCTAGGAGGAACAGTTATACCCCATATGCAAATCATGCCAACGGCATAATTTATGGAGATTGCAAAATCAGGCGAATGTGTGCCTGCGTTTGTCTCTCTGAGGCAGCGCGCACAGAAGCCTCAACTGTTCCCCTGTACACTGAATAAAAGACTAGGACGAAGACTCGGTTCGCAAACCGCCCTGTGTCTACCCCTCCCCGATCCTAAGGAACGAGACACAATCCTTTGGAGCCATCCACACCGTTCGCTGGCCAAAGATTTCCCCTTGCAACGCTCGCGACAACTGTTCTTTTTAACGCTAGACAATGCTGGCAGAACTCCAGCCTCGTCCGCACCACTTGTCTTGATAAGAAAGCACACCCTAATATGCCTCATCTCCGGGTTATGCTCAGCCGCGCAAACTCCTCCGTTATCTCCCCCTCTCACCATGTTGCGACGGCCGGGAACTTCCGCGCGCTCTCTCTCAAGTCCCTGTTGTCTTTCAGCAAGCTGGCTTTGCCACCACCAAGTCGGCGCCGGCTCCCCACCCACCCTCAGCCATCTTTTCCTCTCTCCTTTCCAGAGAACCTCGGGGCGCCTGGGTTACGTGGCCCTGGGGGCAAGAGAACACCAGTGCTTAAAAATCAAAAACTCCTGGGATGGTTTCATTCCACAAATCTCTCCACCCTCCAGCAGGTGTGGGAACTTTGTCCGATCCGATCAACTGTGGGCCAACCTACTAAACTAGCCTGAAGCTGGTCACGCTGACTTTAGGCAAGGATGCAAGGGCACTGCTAGCCAGATTTCCCTGGGCTACTAGCCTCATCTTTTCCAGCAGGCTTCCTGTGACTTGATACTTCCTTCCTAGCCTGCTCTTCCTCCATCGTGCGCTAAACCTCCTCCCTGACCCTGGCCGTACATGCAGTGAGTCAAACAGTGTCTCTGTGCTGTTTTCTACCCAAGCCAACTGTTGCTGCCGACAGAAACATGCTAAACTCAACCGAGGTGGCTAAAGCACTCTTTCCCTTCCATGGGCTCGCAAAGCAAGTTCCTGGATAAACAACCCTGCCTTTTGGAGAAAGATGGGGGTGAATTTAACTACGTATTCATCTTAAAAATAAAATGCTCTTTTCAACCACCAAGTGCTCAGAAGAGAAGGCCAGAGGAGATAGCTACACTCTTAAATTTTCCTCAAATGTCTTTCTGCTCATATCAGCTTGGGGGAAATTATAGTAGGACCCTCATATCTGCGGGATCAGTATCCACGGTTTCACTTATCCACAGTCTGAAACCAGTAAAATTATTAAAAGAAAAAGCCCAGGAATAGTATTTCCAGGATGTAATTACCAGAACTGGCCACTAGAAGGAACCAGAGACAATGTGATATGTAGGGGCTGCTATTATCTGCGGGTTTCTGGCATATACAGCAGGCTCAGAACCGAACCCTTGCCGATACTGTGGTTCTACTGTACGTAATCTGATGGTAGTGGCTGCAGTTTGTATACACCTGGTCACTCGCTTCCATCTATACCTGCTAATCTGGAGGCAGAACGTCTACCAACTGTGTTCTGCCACCCATATCATGCCTAAATATGGTCGCTGACAAAACACCACCTCCTCACTCTCCTGATGCAACCGTGGTGTTTATTTAATTGTTTTTAAATATTTTAATAATTTATTGTTGTCAGCTTTTAATATTGCTTTTTTACTGATGTAAGCCACCTCGGTTCCTTCTTTAGGAGAAAGGCAAGGTGAAAAATATTCTAAATAAAATAAAAATGAAAAACCTAGACGGCGCCTCCATTTTCATGAAAGCCAAGGGACGGCCACGGCAGTGCTGTGAAGTGGGGAAGAGGGCACCTCAATGGGATCTGATGAAACCTGACCTTGGCCCTTAAGTCAGGTAAACGGCCAATTACCTGGGGCGTATTGAGACAAACCTTCACATCCCTGGTTTCTTTAACTCACTGTTGTCCTGCCACAGGAGGTGGGCAGGCTTTCCTTACGAGCAACACGCTACGGTCTGTGTGCCAGCAGTGGTAGACGCCAACGGTGGAAGGGGCCAGGACCAGAAGAGAACAAGCCACCGACCTCTCTCGCCCTTTTCTCTCCTTCCCTCGCCACCCAGGCCCACCCCCAGACCACCACCCCCATCTAGATTCATTGGCGGTGGTTCTTCAGGGTCCCACACGGGCTGACTTGGAGGTGGGAGTTCTACCAACCATGTTCTACCAACCGTTTTGTGGTTCCTTCCCTCAAGGGTAAAGCCTGCTTCCACCGCCCTCTTTTTTTTTTTGGCAGGTGCTTCTCAAAGCACAAGGACTGGGCTGAACATGGCACCCTCTCGGCCAGCCCTGTCTGCTGAGATTGGCCCCACCGCCCATTTTAATTCACAGCCGGGTAACGCATGGGCTCGCCTCTGCAAGCAGGGCCCTCCTGACCCCGAAATCTGTTGCCATACTTGTTTGAAGCATGGAGAAAATTCCATTTCACACGAGGCACAATCCTCCTTCCACCAAGGAGACCAGCACCCCTGCGCCTTGTTGTGGTCACATAAAGCAGAAAATAACAGTTTTGTTGAAGTGGACATTGAGTTACCTCTAATTTCAGGGGAAGGACCGGTGCAGCCTGCGGCAGCACGGGTGGGTGGGAAATTGGTTCTCACACCCTCCAAAGTCAACTATTTATTTTAACTGGATGTGGCAGGGATTGATCCTGGGGGAGCCTGGATGCAAGGATTCCTCCCCCCCCCCCTTAGACATCACCTAATCAGGAGCTGGAGAACCTTCCGTCCCCCTTCTCTGTGGCTGATTTGCCCCACTGACCCACTCATCAATCACAGTACAAATCGTGTCTGTGCTTTTATTTGGCCCATCTGCAATCAACAAATCCTGAGTCCCTTTTTTGGATCCCTTCCCCACCAATTTCTCTCTCTCTCTCTCTCTCTTGCTCGCTCACTCGCTCTCATGCCCCTCCCTCTGTGCACCCCCTCCCCCAAAGCTACAATTCCTGCCGTCGCTCGATCTTCAGCAGCTCAACTTCGAAGATTAATGTCGCACCACCTGGGGGGGGGGGGGGAAAGTGCACAGAGGGAGAGAGAGAGAAAAAAAAAAACCAAGAGCAGGCATGGCAGTGAGTCTATAGAGTGGAAGGGCCACCCCTCCCCTCCCCTGAAACAGGCGCTGGAAAATCAGCCAATGGTTTTCATGGGCACACACAGCTCCTTCCAGGACTGTGCCCTTGTATTTGGAAGAGCAGCAGGGAGGGGGTGGATTAAGGGTTACACAGGTTATGTCAATCCTTCCCTTGGGCAGGAGAAAAGGGCCCGGCTGAGAAACAGAGGAAGGCCATACATAAAACTATTTAGCCAGCCCTGTGCCAAATCTAGCAAGAGAGATACCCAGAAAAGAGCAGGCCCTACGAGACTTACCTGGGATTTTGGGCGGTGCCCCTCGATCCCCATAACCTGTGAATGGAGCAAACAAAGAAGCAAAGTCACTCCAAAACATCACTACCTCCCAAAACAATGTTAAACAAGCCGCCGCGCACAATTTTCGAAAAGTAAACGGGAGCGGCTTAAGAGGGGGTGAAGCACCACTGCTAGCTTCTGGCCATCATCATCCCATGTGCCCGATTTTGAACCCCAGTGCTGCCCTGTGTTCCCTATCACCACCCCCACCTCACAGCCCACTTATCTGGCTCCTCACCCAGCTCAGAAGGAATCACCAGCTTCCTCTTCTCACCCTCGCACATCCTGAAAGGACCAAAGAAAGCGTTACATTCATCTCATTTGCCAGAAAAGACATGCCACATTCCTGGCTTCGCTCTTAAAACAACAGCAACTAAACCCTATGAGGGCTAGAATCTTATTGCAACAGAATTTCAAATAAATTTGGCAAATCTGTGCTCTGCTGCCTTTTCTTCCTAAAAGGTGCCCAAGAGAACCAGCTATAAAGAGATATAAGCCAGTATTCTCATGAAACAGAGTGCAGGACAGGAGATCCACACAGAGAGTGCGCAATTTCGTGGGGTGTTTGTCACAAGTTCAATCACATGCTGGTTGTGCTATTGATCGTCTGACCAGTCACATGACAAGACAGCCTACAAAAAGCAAGAAATGTTTCTTCAATTACCTTACACGACCAACATCATCATGGTCAAAGACTGAAAGCTCTATATACTTTGTGCCGGTAACATCTACAAAGTCAGGCATAAATCACAGGACCTTTTCTGTGGTAGCCTCAACCTTAATGAATGCCCTACCTCATGATGTGCACTTGGCTCTCGTTCTTTCTAGATGCTTTTAAATGGGCCTTAAAGACTTGGTTGCTACAGAGGTTTTTAATTTTTCTCTCTCCCAAAAATAGCAACACCATTGTGGTGATTTTAAATGTTGCTTTCCTTAGCTGGATATTAATTCTACTGCTGTAATTTTAATGCTTAAAAGCTCTGTGAACCGCGTTGAGGAGGCTGCACCTCGAAACGCAGCATAAAAAAATATGTCAACACAAAAATAAATAAAAGCATACATACTTCTTCTCTCAGAAACAAGCAAATACAGCCTGAAATCCAGTAGTAAATCACATCAAGAGTAGGCCCACTTGGTGGCTCACCTGCTCCATAAATTCTATGGATTCAGTGGACCTACTCAAGTTGCAACTTACTACAGGGTTTCAGCAATAATGTTAAAAGACAATCAAAGCAGACTAAACCCACTGAAGTACAGATTTAAAACGTACTGATTTAATCGGGCTTTTTTTTCATTGCCTGCCAGAACACATGTGCTTTTCAAGGGTGGCAAAAGATCACAGGGGAGGACCCCAGACAGAATTACTGGGTGCAATGCCAGAAGCAGCTGTCAGTGTACCATCAAAGGGCTTAAATAAAGACTGGCTAAGTACAATCCTCTTTTCTGTTATTGGGCTCAGGTTATGAGGTCTCTGTCACTTATTTGGGGGCCTTCTCTGTGGCTGCTCCCAAATTATAAAATGTTCTCCCTTGGGAAATCAGCTGAAGAGCCACCTGATCAGGCAGGCTTTTAACAATCATGACTGGGTCCCTTTTTTTAAAGTTCAGATCGTTTTTAACATTTTACATGTTTTTAATCATTCAGTGTATTTGCAGTTTTATAGTTCCATGTTTTTTTTTAAATGTATAACTGCTTGTGTTTTTAATTGTGTTCTTTTAATACTGTGAGCTGCCTTGAGTCCCCTTATCGGGAGAAAGGCAATCTATAAATAAGATAATTTTTTTTAAAAAAATTAAATAAGTAAAATTTAAAAGAGCCCCACAGGAAAAAGGCAAGTCTTCCCAAACTCTCCTGAACAAAGGAAGCCACGGTGGCGTACAGAGATGGGGAAAGAATTCATACCAACTTGTCGCAGGAGGCATTTTATCCCATCCTTCCAACTTGGGTGCTTCACAAAACAAGCCATCCTGCTGAAGCACCCCTAGCCTCCCTCAAAAGCAGAATTTTCCCAAAGTTACCCAAGCAGGCCTTGGTCCCAGCCTTTAATGACTTGTCCTGTTCCCAAGGAGAAGACAAATGGCTGATCTCGAGCCAGGCTGCTGTCAAACTCTGTCCCATCTTCCAGCTTTCCCTGTGAGGATCAGAGTTGGAATTTGTAAAAAAAGAGGAAAACATGCGAGCAGCTTCTCAAGTAAGTACCATCTCCCCTCACCTCCAATGGAGAGGGACATCACATGCAAAGAGGCATTTCACCAAGCATTCTTGGGAATGAAAGCCTTCTGGGTCCACTACAGGCCAGAGCTCCCCTTCAATGTGTGCAAAAAGTAGGCCATGCTCAAAAGTTATTGACCGGGATTTCATTACAGAATTGCCACTCCTGGAGACTTCCAGGAACAGGCACGTCCAAAAGGCAAAAAGAGAGTCCTCAGCCACATATGGCCGAGAAATCGCCCTTGGCCAAGCTAAGTGAACTAAATGAATGAATGAATTCACAGAGTTCTGTTCTTTGGTAAATAACATTTTGCTGTAGAAATTTAAGAATGATGCTGGATTGGAACAAAGCTCCAACCAATCAGGGATCCTTTTCCCCAACTCTCCTGTTGGACCAGAACAAAGGTCCAACCAATCAGGGATTTGGTCCCAACATGGGCCAACTAGATGCCAAGCAAGGTACGAAGGCAAAATCCCCAACCAATCGTCTGGATGTTATTTAGAGGGAAGGTATCCTACCTTACCACATAGAGATTCATTAGCTATGAACAGTCAGTCCTCCATACATTCGTGTAATCACTAACTCCATAGGGCCAGACACTTTGTGATCTCAGTGTGGTCACTCTCATAAGGGTATCACAGCTTGAAAGCACATGGGAAGACCACACAGATGAGAAGACATGGGACGTCCACCCACAGAGACAGCGGGCAAGTCGGACAACCAGCCAGAGGGCAGTATCCAAATCATGAACAAGACTTTCCTCACAAGCAAGGCCAGGGAAGTAAGAAGGAAGGGCTGAAAAATCATAGGAGAAAGGGTGGGTGGGGAGAAATCCCTACCATTACCTCTGGTCCAGGAAAGGACAGGGAGCTGAGGAGGGCAGGGAAGAGAATCTGTATAACCTCGTTTCCTCTGGCTGGAACCCAAGCCTATCCACCCCAAGATTTCTTTCCAGGGTCACCCATTTGCCAGCCACCCAATGCTACCATCAGTCAAACCACAAACATGTGCATGTGAGTCAGTAAGAGCATGTGTCTGAAACACAGCTGAAGGGTGCATGTGTTGCAAAGGACGTGAGGAGGGAGGAAGTGCAACATGTACTGGGTGCACTCCCTTCCACACTTCATGGGGGGGCACGGGGGGGGGGGAGAGCTGCTCTGTTTCTTCACATACTGTATTCAGTTGAATACAGGAAGAATACACTGATGCCCAAAGGCACACTTGAAAGCATGCGTGAAACTCAGCCCTTTGCAAGAGAGACACTGTGGCAATGTGCTTAATAGACATACGGCTCTTCATGAGCATGGCACAGCAGCTGCCTTGACAGAGAAATCTATTTTAATTCTCTTTTTGTTTACCAAAGAAAAAAAAAAGCAGGCACAATCCAGAACTTGTGTAATTTGCAGGTGTCTGCCTTCAAGGAAAAAAAAACTTACAAAACACTTTAAGCTAACAGTCACCTGCATCGATACACCCAGTCTTCTCATTTGTGCTATCACTGCAGTCTCTAATTCTTTTTCTGAACAACTAAAGCAGGTCAAATCCCTTTGCTCCCTGCAGCAGAGAGCTCTGAGAAACACACATGGAGCCTGTTAAGTATTAAATGAATACAGTGGGACTGTGGTATCCATGGGAATTGGTTCCAAGCTCCCACCCCGCAAAATGCCAAACATAGCAAATAATAGTGAATCTTATACTGTATATAGCATTGTCTCTGGTTCCCCCTAGTGGCCAGTTCTGATAGTTAGGTTGTGGAAATCCATATTTCTGGGGTGTTGTTTTTTTCATTTAATATTTTTTAATATTTTCAGACCATGGATCAGTGAAACCATGGATACTGATCCCGCTGATATGGGAGTCCTACTGCAGTAACATTCATAGCCCACCTTCCTTTCCCTAAGCTTTCCTCTCTACTTTATTCTTACAACTGCCTTGTGAAATAGGACAAGCTGAGATTGTAACCGATGCCACCCAGGGAGTTTCACAATTGAGCAGGGACCCAAACTTTGATCTCCAACACACTGAGCCACACTGTGTGGCTTCCTTTGCCCTTCCTTTTATCCCCTCATCACCCCGGCAGGGCTCACCGTGTAATGCATGTGGAGCACGTCCCCCTTGCGGGATTTGATGGGGCAGTTGTCAACCCGTTTCTTCACTCCAATCTGGAGCTTTCGTTTCCCCTCTGTGCTCAGCGCCGGCGAACAAAGTGCCCACAGTGCCAAGGTGAGCAGCCCCATTCCCTGGTTAACCTGCATGGTGGAAGATCCTGCAGCGGCACACAGGGGTCAGTTGAGAAGACTGTTTGTAGCAAAAATTCACCCCCACCACCATCATTACCGCCACTCTTACTCCTCCATAGCAAGCAAGAAATAATGGGGAGGGATGGTTTTGATGCCTTGCACGCACGTACAAAATGGGTTCTCTCTCTTGTTAGGTACGAGAGGAGAAACAAGGAAGAACTCCAACCTGTCCATGAACCCCACATCATGCCAGCTAGGACTAAAAAACGACCTTTACGTGCTCCAATCCAGTACAACTACGAAATGAATGCCACTTACCTAAAGGTTGACTTAACAAGGCTTATTGACTTAATGGGTCTACTCTAATTAGAACTAACAGGATTTAGATAAATAAATGCAGAATAAATTATCTGTTTGTTGGCTTGAAATACTTATACCCTATCTTTCTCCTCAAGAGGATCCAAGGTGGCTTACAGTACTGTATTAAAACAAACAATACAAAAACTGGAAGGGGAAAACAACCACCACAACCCCCTCTCTTAGGCATTCACTTACTGAGGAAAAGCCTACCTCCAGAGAAAATGAATAATTAAAATGAATAATTTCCCTCCTTGGCAGCACAGTGCTATGATCGCAAGTGGTGAATGGTTTTCCTTGCTAACGGCACTCCCGAGGTCAATTTCGCAAGCGTTTTGGCCACTTCTCCTATGCAATGACACTCCTCCAACCAGCACTGAGCACGTTTCAATCGCAAAAATACCACACCCTCTATGGTGCCGTAAACTACAGGGAGAGGAACGCGGAGGCCCAGTTTGGTGGTGGCAACCAATCTCACAGTGGCATGCGCCTGTAAGCTTCTGTGCAGAAGTGGACTCCATGCGTCTGTTTAGATGCTGCTGAACAGTATCCCTCCATGCCCTTGCCGTTGGCTAAGCTGGCAGTGGCTGATGGGAGCTGCCATGCAACACCAGTTGAGGAGCTGCCCCTTGCCCATCCCTGCTGTGTGTTTCTGCAGGAACAGGGGCGTCCATCAAATGTTTTTAAATCTGTATTTTGAGAGGCAGTGTCACTTTACACCCAAATTACTGCCCCAAGCACTGGGGTGACCCCCACAAGCTCTAAAAAGATTTTTAAAAATGGGTGCAAAGTTAACATATGTTCTGTGCAGGGTTGGTTCCTACACAGCTCATGTCAGCTGCTTTAAATCTGAGATAAACACAGTATTGCTATTAACTGTAAGGTGGTTATGGACAAATTTGGAGGTGGGGGAAAGGCCGCTGCTCAATCAAATACATGTTTTGAATGCAGACATTCCCAGTTCTCATCCCTCAGCATCACCAGGTGGAAGGCAAAGCGGGCAAAGAACCTAGCCTAAGTCTCAAATGGAGATCACAGGATTGGATTAAACCAGTGGTTCCCAAACTTGAGTCCCCAGATGTTCTTATGACTACAATTCTCGTAAATCCTGGCCAGTTTTAGTCCAAGAACATCTGGGGACCCAAGCTTGGGAACCACTAGACTAAACAGATCAACGACCTGTCGGGGGGGGGGGGGTGTGACTTTGAGTGGCCACCTGAAGGAGCAGGAGGGATCCTTGGAAACCAACCCCACACCCGTCTCCTTTCTGTTCACACACATACACATGGCCCTGGACACACAAAAAAGACGCCTCCCGCATTCTCGCCCATACTTCTCGCCCATGAATTCATGCACATTTTTTAAAATCCTGAAGACTCGTCCGTACAGTTCAGCGCGCCCACCCCAACTGCCACGTCACCCGGCTCCTACCCTGGCATGCAACAGCGCGCGGTCCGTGCAGGTCCCCCCGGGAGCCGCCGGACCCCGACTTACCCGTGCAGCCAGAGGTGACTTGAGCTCAGCAACCTCCCCGGGTGGCAAGCAGCAGTGGCCACCAAAGTCCAGATTCTGGATACTGGGCTTTTGCCACCCCGGGACAAAACAAAACAAAAACAAAAAAATCCAGCAAGGTCTCTTTGCTCCACTTTCCCTCTGAACCCTGCTTTCTCTCGTCTCCTGCCAAATATGAGCCTAGCCTTTCCTCCTCCTCCATCACCTCCCCCCTCCCTCCCAGGTATAAGGCTGTCATATCTCCCTCCCCCAACCCACCACCCTCCCCCAGAAACATCCCTCTTAAGAGACCCCGTACCCTCCCGCACCTTGCCCACCCTTCCGAGGACCATCCTTATGGAAGGTCCACAGCCGGGCATCTTCTTCCTCCTCCTCCTCCTCCTCCTCTTCACTGCAATTTGTCACCTTGGCCCAGACCCACATAATGCCAGCCCCAGAGGGATCCCTCACCTTGTGCACCCAGACATCCTCGGGCTCTGGTTTCTCTCTAGGGATCCAGACCTGGCTCAGCGCTGGGGAACAACCAACTCCCCTCGAGCCCGGCTCCCAGCCCCCCTGTTTCGGCGGCTGGCAGGGCCCCTCTGGCAACCATGGCAGCCCCATCTTGTCCGAGGCCCTGGCCGGCTTGCGAGGCACCCAGACTTCCCCAGGCGCCTCCACGGGGTGCCGACACCACTCCTTCTGGACCCAAAGGCCGGAGGCTCTTCCGGGGTGCTGCTTGGGACCCCCTTGCCCAGGGAGGCCCCCCGAGAGGCTGCGGCTGACCCCAGGGGCCGGAGCCCCGCCTTCCTGGGCCCCTTTCCCGCGGACCCTCCTGGGCAGGTCCAGCTCCCAAGCCTCCCGGCGGGACAACTGAGTCCCCACCTCTTTGGGGTCCCCCCCTTTTCCCACCAACGGACCGAAACGCCTCGCAAGCCTCCCCGGGCCAGGAGACCCCTTTCTCCCGCCTGGCCGTCACCCTGTTGGGACCCTCGGAGCCCCTGGAGCCCGCCTGGGTCCCCCCCCACAAGCTCACCAGCCGGTCAAAGTCCCCGCTGCCCGGGCGGACCCGGTAGGCACAGGAGCCGCCTTGGCCCGCCCTCGCCCTCTGGTCCCCGCGGGCCTCCCCTCTCCCCGGGGCCTCGGACGCCTGGGTCCCCCCCGCCTTCGCCAGGGTCTCCTGGCCTGGGCCCCAGGACACCTGGGTCCCCACGTCCTTGAGCTCCAGCTTCCTCAGCCCCAGGGCGGCCCCCAGCCCGGCAAGCCTGCCCTCCTCTTTCTCACCCCCTCCCCACTTGGGGGTCCAGGACTCCTGGGTCCCTCCGGCGCGGCGGGCGCCCCCCGCCTCCCTCCAGCCCGCTCCCTGAGGCTGCTCCTTCTCTAAGCCCCTCTCAGGCGGCAGCGGCGGTGGCTGCCCCTCAGCCTTCCTAGGCGCCCCCCTCCCGTGCCCCCCCCCTTTCCTCAGGACCCCCCATCCCCCCTCTCTCACCTCTCCTCTCCTCACCGGATACCACCCTCCCCTCTGCGCATGCGCCGGCCGTGACCCCGCTTCGCACCCAAGCAAAAGGAAGCCGCCATGTTGGGGCGGGCGCCGTGCGGCCTCCATCACGTGACATGGGGCGCCCGGCGCGAGGCACATGACGACGACAAATTATTATTTCCGGTTTTTTAAAATTATTTTTTGTATATCTGGGGCTCACCGATGAAAAAGAGGGAGAAAACAAAGTAGAGGATTTTTTTAATTTAAAGAATAAAAACAACCCCAAGGAGACATTTATAACTTTGTCCCGCCTACGGGTGACCTCACTTCCGGGTAACTTCCCGTTGGGAAGCGCCAGGGGGCGTGGCTAAGGGAGCGCTCCCCCTGGTGGTGGAAAGGTGGAGGCGCTTGCCACCCTCCCTGCTGGTTCGTGAAAATAGGTTCATCACGTGATTCTTCTGAGCGTCCCTTACCTGAGACTGGAGTCACGTGGCAAAGGAAAGCTGCTTGGGGAATAAGTGAAAGGTTATATTGGAAAGTATATGAAAGTTTCATTAAAAAAATAAAACCTTCCAGGTTTATAATGCTGCCTCAAACCAGGCTCTCAAAATAGTCAATGTGTCTATGCGAGCAAACCTCCTTTTTGTTGCGCAACTTCTACCTTTCTTAAAAGTTGATTTCCAGCATTTGGTTTGCCATCCAAAATCATACTATAACTGGTGTCACACAATATTTTTTTGGACTTGAGGGTCTCATCTAAAGGGCGTGCTTCTAGATGCTTCCAAACGTTTCAATTCGTTTTCTAACATTGATCATGCTTGTTCTTTGGATAGCTTTATTTTGTTTCCAGAGACAGGGTACTATTATATCCATTTTACAGATGGGAGGCAAGCATGGAAGAGACTGAGAAAGAAGCCAGGGTCCAAGACCACCTAAGCTAAGGGAACTCAGAAAAGTGAACTGGGAACAGCAACTATTTGAAAACGCTGATCTCAAAATAATCTAGTTCCACTGCTCGGCTTAATTCTATGAGCCTCCTTGTGTCCCCCTAGATTTAGATCCACATGATCTGGTGCAAGAAGGGCTTTAGGACCCTGCTGCGTTTCATTATCCTTTAGGTACTGACCTCTGGGACCACATAATCTGGTGTGGTATTTTACCCCTCTACTTGCATAAAAGACATACAAGTCTGGGCCACCTCTCTCTCCCTCACACAGATGTCTTGACCTGTAGGATTAAGTGAACATAGTAACCTTTTGTGAGCTCATCATATTTCATTTTCCAGATGATGATCCAGTCCAGTTAAGGGGGTCCTGCCAGTCCCATCCATGTGGCCCCATTTGCCATGGACACTTTAGGATTTGCGTTTAGCACAAACAATCTTAGGGTGCTCTTCGTCGTAAAAGGCAGTACCTTACAATTATCAGAATAGGAGTGGCCCCCGTTCTTTTTTCAACCTAAAAGACACAGCACAAAAGGAAAAGGGTCTAGGAGGGCAGAGGAAAGCTGTCCTTCCTTCTCATGGGTTCAGCAGTGGCAATCTGTAGGTACAGAGAGAGAGGTTCATAGCTGTAGAGAGAAGGATTCTTGCCAGAACATGGACATTTTACTTTTTTAAAAAAATTCCCATCATCTTCCAACCAGCATAACTCAAACCCTGGTTCTCACAATAGTTCACAATCTGGAAACTACTAACGATGTCTGCACAATGGAATATAACGGAGATAATCTCTCCCGCCCACCCCCACCGTTGTCTCTGGTTATTTGCCCCGAAACTTTGATACTCAGTGATATATTTCATTTGTACAAAAAAGGATCTATTTCAGTAGCCTAATGAACAGGTCTGATTGATGTTAAGTTATAATTGTGTTCAGCATTCACATAGTAGTCTGATTACAAGTGTTCAGAGTATTTCAAGTGGAGTCCATTTCTATTCTCAAGTGGGATCCAGACCATTTTCGGGCATTCTGCATCTGAACATCTCCAACAGTGTGCAACGTATCCTGCAGGGGGCAGTAGCATCCCATGCCATAGTGGGAGGGGGCATTTTCTTGAGCAGGGTGGGAAATTTCATTGAGTTTCCTTTTTTAAAAATAAGGAAGATCCAAAATTTGAATATTTTCTCCTAATATCTAGAGGAAAACCTGAGTTTCTTTTTCAACAGAATGTGGGAAGCATGGAAACAGATAAATTCACCAGGCAGAAATTTGTAAACCAAAAATGTAACTTTTCCAAGCTGTCACAGAGGCCCACTCCCTTGTGCAATATGCATTCTTCCTAAAAACCACAGAGATCCTTAAACCTGGCATATTTTCAGGACTTGAGCATATCTTAATCTGTCCCAGCCAGCTCTATGTGGAGACCATTGCCTCCTGTGCATGATTGAATGCTAGGAAATGCCAGTTATGACCTCTCACATTGAATAATGGAGTTGGAAGGGGCCTCTAAGGCCTTCCGAGTCCAAACCCCTGCTCAAGGCAGGAATTCAAGTCAAAGCAGATCTGACAAGATTGTCCAATTTTCTCTTGAATGCCTCCAGCCCGTTGGAGCACTCACCACCTCCCGAAGTCATTGTTTCCATTGTTGTACTGCTCTAACAGTTAAGAAGTTTTTCCTGATATTCAGCCGAAATCTGGCTTCCTGTAGCTTGAGCCCATTCTTACGTGTCCTTCACTCTGGAATGCTCATGCATCTGAGGAAAAATAGTGAGAATTATTACCACTTTCCTTTTGATGCATGGAGGGTGTGAGTTTTGGGACATGAGTGTCCGCTGGATTCATCCTGTGGATTTTGGGGCCGTTGCATATTGTCCCTTCTTAATCCTCTCCTGTCTCTAGCTAGACTTGGCAGGTTTTAAGGGCACCAGCTGAAGTCTCTGGCCTTTGCTGGGCTTCCTGGGGTCTCCAGGCAAGGAGACAGACCTGCAAGGTGAGCACCACTGGAGAAGTTAATTTCTGTGGGTGGGGGGGAGGAATGGTTTTAAAGCCTGGACACCCAACTCCCAGCTGGTGCCAGTGCTCATTGTCTTGGTGCGAAGGAGTTTATCTGTTTTCTGTGGCTCCAAGTAGTGTGACCAGCCCTGCTCATGCATCTGTCATCTGTTTTTCTCCTTACACTCCTGGCTTGTGGGTTCATCACTTCAGAGCAAGGCAAGGAATGGAGCGTCGGGGCCACGAAGCCAGGCGGCAGCAGGGGTGCAAAACCCTTGTCTGCCCCATCTCTGTGACGAAATCACAAGGACCCACCCCACTGAGCTCATGCGTAGATCCAGCAAAGCTGATTGTTGGCATCCTTGCCCTGTTGCTTAACCAGCTCTCTCCTCCGCGGCCCACTTCCAGTACACAGTGGCCTTGAGAAATGGTGGGGCAAAGCAGAGTAATGGAGGTGAATCCGCGGCTCCAGCGGGACTCTCTAAATATTGACTCACCCAAGGTTAGGGCCAAAGTCTACCGAAAAATTCAAAAGCCTCCCCCCCCTCCCCTATTCCTGGGAATTGTGAATCAAAACAACCCCGTGTCCTGGGTTGCCCAGAAAACAAGCACAGGGCTAGGATCTGATCCAGCGAGGGGGGGGGGGCAAAAGGACTCTCCCATGATTTCGAGGTAAGGAAAAGCCCTTGTTTTAGGGAATGAAAAAGGCCCGTCTCATTCCACATCACTTCTCCCACAAGGGTTCCACTGAGTATTTCCAGGAGAACCATTGTCCAGCCATGAAAGGAACAGCCTTCCCTTGCTGTTTGTTACGAGGCTGGGGTATACTGCCTCAGGACATGGAGGTTCTATTTTGCCAGCATGACGAGGCCGGCTCCGGAGGTTGGGAAGACTGAGTGTTTGCTGAGAGCCCCGGCCATTGCAGGAGGTGCCCAGCCCCCCAAAGGGGTAACTATTTCTGTTTAGCGCAAAATGTCCATGGGGCTCTGATATGACCTATAATAATTCTCCTGCTTGCCTGGCCCACCTTGTTTGATTTATGGGAGGCGCTAGGAGGGTGTCATTCTCCAGAGGCTGTGCCTCCAGCCAAGCTTTGGAAAGTTTATTCTTTTTCTTGAAATACCATGTCCAGGCATCCCCCACAGCTGGAAAAGTGACTTTTAATCACATGGTTAATTACTAGCTGTCAATTTAACTTCTTTTCTCTTACCACAAAGTTGTTGAATGTTGACTCGTGGGAAAAAAAGGGTTGCAGGAGGCTGATCTTGACCTCGTAGCCAGTTTGTGGCATGTGTGAATGAAGCCACAGTCACTGTGTGATCACACCGGAAAAGGTTCTTTTAACGCAGTGGTTCCCAGCCTTGGGTCCCCAGATGTTCATGGACTACAATTCCCAGAAGCCTTCACCACTAGTTCTGCCGGCCAGGATTTCTGGGAGTTGCAGTCCAAGAACATCTGGGGACCCAAGGTTGGGAACCACTGTTTTAACAGGAGCAATCTCCCTTAAAGGGACGGTTCCATCTGCTGGGGGATCCTTTCAGCCCAGCCCCCCAAAATAGCAGCCCTAAGAGCTGGACCAGAAATGCTAGAGCACATTTCCCTGTACGTTGTGTGATCACTGGGAAATAGATCACATTGGACCGCCTCACAAGCCGTCCAAATTGTGATCCGTTTCCCCATGTGTTCAACACCTTGACTTTCTCTATAAATCTCACCTAGGCGAAAGCTTTGCCGCTTCCTAGTCAGGGAACGCTTTGAGCCTTAACGTTCCGCTGTTTAGAAACCAAGAATTAAACCTGCTCTTGTTACAGGATCAGCTCCTTTCCCTCGCCCCCCGGTCACATGAATCTCACAGGGGAATCCATGCGGAGCAGCACGTCTCTGACTGGCAGTGCCAACACTGGGCATGGCTGGGTCCTTTCAGCTGGCCTGGGAAAGAAAGGAGCGACTCAGCCATTCATGAGACTTGAAAAGAGAATGGAGATGAGGAGGGGTTGGAATAGAGTTCCACAGGCTGCTGGTTGTGTGTGTGTGGGTGGGTGTGCACGGGGAGCCACAGAAGCCAGGTCAGAGCAGGAGGGAAAAAACAGAAGCTGCTTTTCCCTTCCTGTGTAGACGTTGTGCCCACGTTTCCCGTTAATTGTGATAGCAAAACGGAACCAGAAAATCACCCGGCCCTACCTTGGGGGAAAGGGGGACAACTGCCTCAGACAGCAGATACCGGGGGGGGCAACAAAGGCCCCTATGTCATCTGCCAGCCCACTTCTGCACATGGAGTGGAAGGGCCGAGGTGCCGTCTTACCTTTGGCTCAACGTTGCGCAATGTCTTAGGTTGGCTCTTGGCCATAAATTGAAATCCGCTTTCGAGCCAATCTGTGTGCTCCCCATGGCTTGGACTAGGCCGGTAGAGGGATGATGGGCATTGTAATGCAAGACATCTGGAGGCCGCCAGGTTGGGGAAGGCTGCCTTCAAATTAGACACCGTACCTGACTGAATACCTGTTCTTTGGTGTAAGGCTGGGCAAGTACGTCCTTCTCTTACTCCCATGGATCCCAGGTCGAAGTGCCTGGCTGACCACCACTGGAAGCAAGACACCAGGGTAGACAAATCTTTAATCTGCTTCAGCAAAAGTTCCTTTTTGTATTCTGACGGGCCAGGAATTGAAAACCTTTCTTGCCAGCATTGCTTCAGCACACCTCGATTTCCCTCCCCACTAACTCTGATCAGTTTTAATGGCTGGAATTAACGGCGGGTTGTGGGGCTCACCGATCCGTCCCTGCTTAATTCGTCAACCGATAAAACAATGGCTTTTTGGCTTCAGAATAAAAGATGCACAGATGTCTGGATGTTTTCTGCTGTGGAGCTAATAGCTGGTTCATGAGGGGCGGGGATTGGAAGGGTTTAGATTCAGGAAATCGCACAAGAAAACTCTTTTAAAACATTCTTCTGTGTAGCGATTGCTCCGATCAAATTCATAGCCACCTGTGGTTCCTTTTTCGGAGAAAGTGAAATCTTTGGACGAATGATCACTGCTCTTCTGCATGTCAGAATGCACACCTAGCAACCCAAAATACCAGTTTTTAACGGAATTCTTTTCTACCCATTGTCTCCTTTCCTCTCCCCACCCTGGACTAATTGCAGATTGTAAGCTCCTGGGGGCAGGGCATTATCTTTTCCTGTCGGGGCTTTGTCCATAACTGACAAGGTTAGGCAGAGGAAAAACAATACATTTGGGGAGGGACCCCTAGCAGAGAATTCATCCCCTCCTCCTGCTTTACCTTAGAGGCAGATCTTTATGGGTATCAATACCAGTAGCAATATTCTTTATAATAATCGCCACCACGCAAAGGAAAACGGGAGAGAGCATTCCCACCACAACTGTCCAAGTTCGTAAGACTTCCTTTTTGAAAAGCCTCCACTGCAGACTGGAAAGGGTGGGATCCTGATGCTTTAGCTCCCTGTCCCGGATCAAATGCAAAGGAAGGAAAGGAAATGTAAAAATATATATGTAGATATATAGATATGCAGGGAGGTGGGTTGGGAAACCAGAGAGGGATCCCCTCAAGGGAGAGGCCATTAAATTAAAAGAGGCATGGGACAACGGGGTGGGGGAGAGGCGACCACGTTCAGGTTTTAAATATGCATAGAACATTTCTCGACCTCTTGAGAATTTACGGGGCGGCCTTCCTGGGAGTGTGGTACAGCTTTGTTTTTGTGGTACAGTCTCAGCTTGCCTCCCAGAGGGGTAAATCCCAACGGGCGGAGGGCAGACGCGAAACATGTTGTGCTTCCCATTTCCTGGCAGCCGCCGGAATCTCCTCAACAGGTCCGTGTGCTTCGTTCCCAGCAGCGAAAGGTCACCGCCAGTCCATCACTGAAGTCCTGTTCTGGTTCTCAAATGGGTTATGGTGGTATTTTGGTTCTCCTTTTAGTGGATCGGTGGTGGAGGTTCACACATCTGCGTCGGGAAGAGGCCAAGACATCACGGTTTTAGATACTTGGTTTACGCTTGAGGGATTGCAGAGGTACTGTTTTGGACTACAGCTCCAAGAATCCTCCCCCCAGCTGGCATGGGAGTTGTAGTCCAAAAAGACCTGCTTTCCCAAGTTGAAAAGGCAGAGGAATTTTCTGTATGAGGCACATCTTTACACTATTTTGTGAATCTCATGTCCTCAGCTTAGTGGGAGCCATGAACGCAAAAAAGCGAAATGGTGCTGCTTATATACTGCCCCATAGTGCGTAAAGCACTCTCTGGTCAGTTTATAATTTAATGATGTAGGCTACACATTGCCCCCTCCGCCCAGGAGCTGGGCACTCAATTTACTGACCTCGGAAGGAAGGAAGTCTGAGTCAACCTTGAGCCAGCTACCTGGGATTGAACCCAGGTAATGGGCAGAGTTTTGGCTGCAGTACTGCAGTTTAACCACTGCGCCACAATGCTCCTCGAGCATAGCCAGAAACCAAACGTCAAACCTAATGTTCTAAGAGTAGCTCATCTTATCAAGGTGAAGAGAACATGCAAAGAAGATCTTTATGCCTCTCAGCACATAACAGGCTTGCCCCCTCCCTCACGTAGGTGGGTGGTTTATTGTGTTCCATTCCACCACCCCCGTCCGTATCCACACAAGGAGGCTAAAGTATAAAAACCTTTCTGTCTCCCAGGTTGTGGTAGCCCTCCTGCCATGAGAGGGAGGGTTGGCCAACCACGTGGCCCCGGGCCTCAAGGGGGCTTCTCGGTGTCTTTGAGTGTCTCCATATCTCCTCTGGCTGTTTTGTAGCTTGCTATTGTAGCTTGCTACCCATCTCCACCAGTGGTTCCCAACCTGGGCTCCCCAGATGTTCCTGGACTAAAACTCCCAGAAGCCTTTTCACCACGAGCTGAGCTGGCCAGGATTTCTGGGAGTGGTAGTCCAAGAACAGAGGGGGGGCTCAAGGTTGGGAAACGCACCCACCCCGGATCTAAACAACAGACTTCTAATTGCACAAGGAGGCTTTTGCTCCTTATCAGGATCAAAAGAGCAGAAAGAAGTTCGGGGGGGGGGGGGTGTTTCTGGCTGGTCCAAAATCTCCATTTCATACAGATCCACATCCGTTGTTGTCTTGGCCACATTGCAAGAAAGGTGGAATATAAATGTAACTCAGTAGCTAACACACACACACACACACACACACACACACACACACACACACACACACTCACTCAATCAATCAATCAATCAGCATTAAGAAGGTTCCTAAGGGCAGGCAAAGAGGATAGGATTGGGTGGGTGTTTCGGACACCCTTCCAGTCCATGTCGGGTGTCGCTGAGCCCCACCCAACGTGGACAGTGTGCCACTTGCCAAGCCTCTTGGTGTTCCATGGCAGAGCAATGGTAGAGCTTCCTCAATGCAGAGGGTGCCCCCAGATCGTGGGAAAGGGGTGCGCCCGATCACACCAGAAAGGGCCGCTTGAAGAGGAGCGATTTACTCCCGTAAAGCCACCCTTCCATCTGCCGGAGAATCTCTCCAGCCCAGCCCAGCCCCAAATGCAGTCGCTCTCCGGCTGGACCAAAAAAGGTCTACGTTTGGGCACGGCTCGTGGTTGGGCTGGGGCGCTCTCTTCTCCATAAGGGGAAAGAGATCGCACGGGACCGCTCCTCGAGCTGTTCAAACCGCCGACCGTTTCCCCATGTGATGGGGAAGAAATGTAGAAGCTGCTGAGTTAGGAGGGCGTGAGGATGCCAGGTCGGAGAACCCTTACCTGCAAGACCCCTTGTTGAATTTCAGACCTCGAGCCTCACAGTGTTCCGGCTCCAGCCGGCAAATGCATCTGCACGTCCGCGGGTTCAGCTGCCTCTTCCTGTCCAGGCAGGGCCTGCAAGCTGGCCTAGCGCGAGATAATGAGAGAGAGAGGAAGAAACCATGTTTGGCCCTAGCACTGGGCAAACGCAAGAGATCTGCCATCCTTTCAATGGCTTTTGTTTCGACTGCATCTGGACTTTGAAGTGCGGGAAACTGCAGCCCTCGGATGGCATTCATGTGGCCGTCAGTTCCACAGGTCCACAGATGCTGTGGGCTCTCTTCTCTGGCCTATAAGTCTTGGAAAAGCCCTTTCTCCCAATCTGTGTGTGTTGTGTGAACATAAGAGGTATGGTGAAGGATACAGTCTGGAAAAACCCAACAGGGCTTCTTCCAGACTAGAAACCCATTACCATGAGGAAGAAAATGAAGCCAGACTTGTTCAAGTTGTCCTCATTTTTCACGACCGTTCCCTATATTTATGTGTCTTTCATTCAGGTCTTGTGGGGCTCACTGGGGGATTTGTTTACCTGATTGTGTGGGATCTTAAAAATGTCTTCTTTGATCTGAAAAGAAGAGAGAAAACAGGGTTAACACCTTGTTGTTTGGGGAAGGAAAAGGTTCACGCACACGACAGGTACCTATAAGTGATAACAAATTCTCATTAATTTGACCTCTTTTATCCAGGCAGCTGAACAGCCTTCACAGGTATCCACGTACGCCCATCAGATGCAACTCTGTGCGCTCTTCCTGGCAAACTTTGGGAAAAGCCATTCGGTCTAGAGGAATTAACTGATGAACATTCCTAACCAAACTACAGCTCTCTGAATTTCTGGGCAGGAAGCCTTAACCTGGTGCGAAACTGGAGCATGTTTGTCCCGTTTGTGTAGATCCAGTGTGATCAACAGGCCCTATAAGGACATCTTCATTTTGATACCCAAGCACACAGTGTATTTGAATTTATTTCTGAATCTTGATGTAATGTTTTTTTAGAAGAATGATACCTCAAATACACTCAGACTGGCTAACTCTTGTATCATGTAAGCCCACAATTGTCAAGAAGGGGGATCAGCCTCTAAATACATTTCTGGTTGGATGTCTGGCCCATTTACATCAGAGAGGTAGCTCTCGTCACAAGAGGTGAAAACAATAATTTGTCTCAGACAGCATTTCCACTCAGATTCCCATCAACAGGCAAAAGAAATTCGCCCTGTCATT
This sequence comes from Intellagama lesueurii, assembly GCA_037013535.1. Taxonomy (NCBI): domain Eukaryota; kingdom Metazoa; phylum Chordata; class Lepidosauria; order Squamata; family Agamidae; genus Intellagama; species Intellagama lesueurii. The sequence goes on along the minus strand of JBAJHW010000019.1, from coordinate 807,844 downwards.
TTGTCTTCTAGAACCTCCCAGCGATGTCACCGAAGGGGTCCTCTTTAAGACCCTTTTCTCAGGAAGGAACTCTGCACATGCTCTTTAACCCAAGGATCTCTTCAGGCAGGTAAATTCTTAGACTGGGTTTACTGATTTGATTTACAATCCTGCCCCCATGGTTTATTTATTTTTTCATTTCCATATTTTTTTTCTTTGTTCCGCAACATTTGGCTGCCTTCCTTCCCCCACCACACTTAGCATATTTGCACATGGAAAAGGAACTAGAAAAGTCATCTCTTTAAAGGAGGCTGAGTCCTGAAAGATGGAATCTGGACTGGGCCAATTATACAAGTGGGGCAGTGGGGTGGAAGAAAACCGCTCTCTGTTTCTCTGCCATGCAATCAAAGCAAAGTGCGCTGCTTCTATACCACCCCATCACACTTAAAGGAGTTTAAAATTTAATTATGCAGGCTGCACATTGCACACACAGACACACAAACACACACACCCCCCACACACACACCCATGAGCTGGGTAGTCAATTTACCAACCTCAAAAGGGAGGAAGGCTGAATCAACCTCGAGCCAGCTACCTGGGATTGAACCCGGGGCTGCGAGCAGAGTTTGGACTGCAGTACTGCAGTAAAACGACATCCTTAGAAATAGTGTGTGTTGTGCTGGGTATTCTCCACTTCCTCAGTACGAAGTGCAGTGCTTTGCTGTCCTCTTGACATGTGACTACAAAGATTCATGCCCAAGTCTCTGCAAACCATGGGGGTCATCTCCTCCGACTCTCAAGGACGCCCTGCAAAAGCTAGGCATCCTTTGCCCCAAACCTGCCTTGGAAGAAGAGAGGGGTGGCAGTGGGTCTACCTTGCAGGGCTGTGTTTGCAACAGAATCGGCTTTGTTACCCAGACTTGAAAAGCTGGGGACTGCGACCAGCGGGGCTCCGTATTCCCAGGCTCTCTCGAGTTCCACGCTGGCTTCTTCTTTCATAGAAAAAATAATAATATGAAGAAAAAGGCTGGGTGGTTCCTCTCCTCCCAAAAGAAACAAACAAACGCAGGAGCAGCTGATAACTTTTCATATTGGACCACTTTTAAAAAATGAAATAGACAGCTGGCTTTCAAGGATAATTCATCCTCCTCAGGCTGTGCACCAAGATCTCATGTATAATTCATAAAAATTATATATATATATAATATATATAATTATATATAAACATGCCTGGCATGAAAAATAGCCGTGCCTTGGAATTTGGGGAGTCTGATATATAATTTTTATGAACTATACACATGATGTTGGTGCACAGCCTGAGGAAGATGAATTAGCTTTGAAAGCTGGTGTTCTACAGTAGGACCGTGGTATCTGCGGGGGATCGGTTCCAAGCCCCACCCCATCCCGTGGATGCCGAAAACAGCGGATAGGCAAACCTTATATATCCCACTGATACAGTGGTCCTACTGTACTTGGTTTTTTTAAAGTGGTCTAATAAAAGGTATCACATTCTCCTACATTTGTTTTATCCTTATTTCTGTTACACCCTGTAAGAGGCGATTTGTAGCCAAGGGCCTTCAACTAAACCTGGTTAGGATGATGGCTGGGGGACCCTTAAAGTTATTCCTTCCACGTGCCGTCTCTCCATTTTCAGGCTTCTCCTACTCTCTCAAAACAAAAAAACGAAATAATGCAGACAATTCTTAACCAGTTGCTCAGTAAGCATTCCATTTACTTAAAGCTGGATTAAGACATTAAGCTGTGTCAAGTTTATGATGAAAGGATACTGGTTGTGTGATGGTTTGAGTATTTAGGCGGCCGTCATAATCTGAGGCCCTAAACCAAGGAGTGGCCACCAGAGGCTTTTGAAAGTCCCCTCAAATCCCTCTCTAACCATCCCTGTTGGTGGGGAAAGAACCCATATGTTTGGCCCCACACACGGGTGTGACAGCTGGACAGTAAAGAAAGCTGACAAGAAGACAATTATTCGAAATATGGTGCTGGAGGAGAGCTTTGTGGATACCCTGGGCTGCCAGAAAGACAAACAAGTGGGTCCTAGATCAAATCAAGCCTGAATTATATCTGGAGGCAAAAATGTTGAAATGGAGGCTGTCCTTCTTTGGGCACCTCACGGGAAGGCAAGATTCTCCGGAAAAGACAATAATGCTAGGAAAAGTTGAAGGCAGCAGGAAAAGAGGAAGAGCAAATACGGGATGGTCTGACTCCCTAAAGGAAACCACAGGATTGAGTTTAGAAGAGCTGAGCAGGGCTGTTGAGGACGGGACATTTTGGGGGCGACTTGAGGGCACATAACAACATTTGGACCCCAAATCAAAAGTGGAGTGACTTCAACTCCAATCCCCCCCTTTTTTTTTAAATCATCAGATCGGAGTAGTAATTGGGACGAGGATCCTAGTAAATTACGTGCTGCGCCTTCAACTGTTGCCTGTTTCCCTCATTTTTGCTTTTATTTATTTAGCGTCAGTTGCAGCCGATGAGGGAACTTGAGAAAGCTCGCAACATGAAAACAAGTAAAATTAAATACACAATAAATTACACATTAATAAAAACTATAATCATGATTAAAATTACTCCCGCTTTTCCAGTAGCCTAGCTGATGAGTGTTGGAATGATTGATAAATAATTGTCACATTCAGTTTTCTTAAAATGAAATACGTACTGCATCAGAGCACCCTCCCCTCCAACAAGGGCTGCAGAGCGATTCACTTTCCTTTCTTTGAAAGCATAAACTTTTTTCCAGGAGATTTCACATTCCCTTCCTACTTTTTTGTTGTGTATGTGGGATGTGTGTGTGTGTGTGTGTGTGTGTTTTCATGCCTATGTCCGTGGTGCTCACCTGCATATACACGCCGTGTGTTCCACAAAAGTCAGTCGATTTAGATGATGGTGAGGGAATAAACTTAGCATTACCTAAAGAGAAAAGAAGAGAAAGTTTAAAACATACAAAAATTACCTTGCAGGATATGACTCAACCCAGAAACAGATATTCAAGATAGCCCAGAAGCACAGCTGAGAACCTCTTGCAGATAGGAAACCGACGCTGTCTTTCCACATTTTTTAACTCAAACTTTAAAGGGTTTTGGCACTTAAGTCCTGGGGATCAATAATCAAAGAAAGCAAGCTAATCTGTAGCCTCTCAGTAGCCATGGAGTGGGAACTGCGCAGGGTGGAGAAAAATCAGTGATTTTTTAAAAAATTAAAAATCTGCTTTAATTCTTTTAAAATCTGGTTTTTAATTTTCTTAAAATTAATACATTTAAAATAATTGCTTTTGGTCCACCCTACCATGATTTAAACTGTGACTTAAACCGATTCGATATAAATCAGATCCACCCTGACGACGGCATCACTTCTTCATGTCAATTTCATTTCAATTTTTATTATTTGCAAGCCGACTTTCTCCCCAAGAGGACCCAAGACAGCTTAAAATCTGGAAATAAGCAAAGATGTAGCTTTTTACCCAGGCTTTCTACAGTTGCACTCCTGCTTAAGCTTATTTATAATAATAATAACCTTAGAACTCCAGAGCTAGAAGGGCTAGAATGGATCATGGAGTCAAGGAGGCCCAGTGGGGGATTCGAACTCCTAACCTCTGGCTCCGCAGCCAGAGACCTCAACCCCTGAGCTATCCAGCAGTTCTTCCTTTAATTACTGATGACCTGCTGTTTATGGGATAATTGTCTTTGTTTTGTTACCATTAGCCTAGATTTTCATATATCTAGGCTAATGTCTTAGGGTGGACTTATGCCTATTATTGAATCTGATGTTATGTCTATGTTGATATTTTGGTTGTAACAGGACTTCTGACTTGGCGCAATTAGAGCTACTGTTTGCGTAATGCTAAGTTATGCGGGCATAGCTGCTGAACAGGATTTCGGCCAGTAAATTATTGCACCATTAAAAAAACCATTAAATCAGCACCCTATTAAGATGAGGCCGTAAAAACAGTTTGAAACAATTTTAATAGCACATGGAAAAATTAGAAAGAGGTAGCAGCCTCGTTTTTAAAGCTCCCCATAGGCAGCCAACTATTGGAAAAAAGGCAGCCCAAAGCGAACATTTGCCTGCCGATGGAAGGACAGCAAAGTCAAGGAAAGGTTTCTTCTGAGGTTAGCTATCATCCTCATCGTACCTGAAAGAGATGGATTTTCATAGTAATAGATATTGTTGCAAACCATCCATGTTATAATGCAAAGTAGTGTAAGTGGTTAGGTCTTGAATGGGCAATCAAGACCCATTGACTTTACAAAGATACCAGCTGCCTGTTTGATGATACACCCTGAGTCTGGTGCTTAGATTCTCATTACGCAAGGCAGCAGGCTTTAGGGCCTGACATGATGATGACCCATACTTCCCAATGTATCACTACACCACTGACTCATGGAGGGAGGATAAGATCCTTCCATGACACTCAGATGCTTTAATAAGTTAAGGATTTTTCCTTCTAATGGTGGGATACTTCTAACGTCTCTTTCTGGCACAACAGTCTAATCTGATTTTTGCCCGACTGGCCACCCCATCCGGTTTACCTCCATGACCAAGTCCCGGGTCTGGGCAGGCACGCATTCGAGCGATTCGTCTGCACAGCAGCCGACGCAACGCTTCAGGGCCACGCACGAGGGCATGACGATGTGGTTGACCATATACGGGTGCTCGACCGTCACGGGCACCATGGTCTCCTTTGGCTGGCAGCTGCTGCGGTTATAGACGTCTAAGAACCGGACCACTGTGGGGGAAAGGTAACCCGGATCATGAGTCAAGCATTTCCGCCTCTCAGCCTGGTTCCAAATTCGGGGCAGGCGATGATCTGAGTTACACCCCTTCACCTTCCATGCTCACTATTCGTGCCACCTCTAATAATAATAACCATGTGATGTCAAGTCAATTCCGACTGATGGCAACCCTTTTTATGGTTTTCCTGGTAGAAAAATACTCAGAAGTGCTTTTATCATTCTTTACTTCTGGGGTGCCCTGGGACGGTGCAGCTGGCCCAAGGCCACCCAGGCTGGCGCTTCTCCCTGGAGGCCCAGTGGGGAGAATCGAACTCCTACCCTCTGGCTCCGCAGCCAGAGAGCTAAACCACGGTCCAGCTGGCTTACCTTCTTTATTTCCGTCTTCAAGCTGGCCGGCCGTTCAAAGGAAAACGGCTCGGCCGGGCCAGCTCTGACATTGGGGCAAAGTGAGGCAGGTGCCTCAGGGGGCAAATCGTGGGAGAAGGAAGCAACATTTTGGAGATACCCGTTCTTGCGTCCTTTAAAAGCCCCCTTCTGACACACACCCCCCGCCAGGACTCCTTCAACAGGTTGGGCATGAATTGAATTTGAAGCGCGGATATGTTTTATTTTCAGGGTGATTATCAGACCCCTCTCCTGGTTTGTTGCCCCCCCCCCGCCCCCTTCCCCTCCCCTCCGCCCCGGTTGCCTTCCTGCCTTTTCCTGACCGAATATGAATATCCCCATTTCTACTGCTAATTCCACAAAGTTTATTTCACCATCATCCTTGTTAGGGTGGGAAGTTTATGATAGTTTGCTTTTGACAAGGCTATGCCCCATTTTGCAAATATTTCTATGCGGGAAATGAAAGAACTTGTCGTGGAAAAACCACCTCAGAGAAACCGAAACGGACAGATTCTTTCATCCAAACCCAGGGCTTTGAGTGTTTGAATTAGGGTTGCCATCAGCGGTGTGACAGAGCCAGGGTCAACACCCCCGGGGGATTTTCCGATTAGCTGGAGTTGTGACATCATTCCAACTCTCCTCCCAGGCTTTTCTGTTCCCTTTAAGCTTAACTGCAGTCCTCAGAATCGCTGGGGCAGAAATAGGTTTCCTTGGGAACAATATATTCCTGCTCTAATACAAAAAAGAAAAAAAAGGGAAGGTGGTGTGGTCTTGAATCAATAATTAAAGGCCATTAACTTTACAAAAGCCTGCTCTCCGTTTATTGAAGATAGGTACAACGTAATCTTCTCTTTGTGCCTTCCGCACTCAGATCTGGGAGCAGAAAATAAGTGGAAAAATCTACAATTCCTTCAACTTGCTGAAAACTGAAATTTGGCTGTTGCCATTCCGACGTAATGTTGCTCTCTTTCTTGTTCTTATAAAAGGGGGCGCTTCCCAGACTGTCTTGTTTGGATTCAGAAGTCCTGATTTGGCTCTGAGCACACAGATGGGTTTCAAGATGGGTCACCCACCCTGTGCCAACCCAAGACATTTTGCTGCCTGAAGCCAAACAGGACAGCACAAATCATCTCTCAAGTCAAGGTGCATAGTATCCAAAGCCAGCCAAGCTATCTGCCATTGGGAAACCCCCGAATTCCAAAAAACACTCTCCTCAACATTTCTGTAAGTTAATATTCTATATAATAACAAAGAAAGTAAACGACTAACCATCTGAGGCCTTTTTATGACCTCTCAAATCTGCTGCCTGAAGCATTCAGCCTTCTGCCTAAGAGTAGGGTCGGCCCTGTGGTTTGTGTGGCTGAGAGGACCTTTATGGGCTGGGGTGACTGTCAATCTATCCATAACTAACCAATCATTCCTTCCTGCCTCTGAATTCAAAGAGAGCCCCGCCTCTTTGCTGAGGGCTTCCTTTCCCTCTCTCTAGTTTGTTGGGAACTGTCAGTGGTTGTTAGTTTGCTGTTGATCTGTTCACAACTGTAAGTAATGAAACATTTTTATTCCTTCTCCTACAAATGTGTTAAGAGAGAATTACTGAGACCTTAAGTGCCAGTTAATGAGAAAGGGGTGGACTGTCTTGGGAACTTGAAACTATTCTTTTCTGTGGGTCTATACTTCTACTGCACAACACAGTGAATTTTACCAGAAATTCAAAAATGTGACATTCTTGTCCAAGGAAGAGTTTGGGGAAGTTACTTTTTTGAATTGTTGCTGTGCCAGCTGGGATAGGCGAGGAATGGCAGTCTAATGATAACAAGTCAACAACAACATTATGATGATTATTATACTTCTTATTTCTCAACTTTGCTGGTTCTTGGAGGTGGAGCCTAAAAATTAAGAGTCAAGTCCTAAAAATCTCTGGGTGAGATGACATATTTGCAAACTCAGTGGTGTTTGTTTGTTTGTTTGTTTTTAATTTCACGAGGCAAATTGGCAGCTATTATTAGCATTAAATATTGAAACTCTGGTCTTGTTATCTATGCTTCTCTTCCCATTTGCCAATTTGAGATTTCTAAATTGAGGTCCTGGCATGTTTATTTAATGTAATCTTCACCTACTGCTCACACTGTAATCATTATTGACTGATAGCAGTGGTGTGGATATGATTAGGTATTTTAAATAACATTTTTATCCCCTATTTTGAGAGCCTGCAGAAAGACAATGTGCTATGCTTTCACATTTCCTATTTTTGCTTCCTTCCCAGAACAACCCTGCAAGGGTGCCCAAGAAGAGAACAGAGAGGCTTACACCCGAGGTAAGTCATCCAGCAGGCTTTAAAATCATAGAATCATAGAAGAATTGAGTGGGAAGGGGCCCATAAGGCCATCAAGTCCAACCCCCTGCTCAAGGCAGGAATACAAATCAAAGCAAATCTGACAGATGGTTCTCTAATTTTCTCTTGAATGCCTCCAGAGTTGGAGCACTCACCACCTCCCAAGATAATTGGTTCGATTGTTGTACTGCTCTAACAGTTAAGAAGTTTTTCCTGATATTCAGCCTAAATCGCACTTCCTGGAGCTTGATCCCATTATTACGTCTCTTGCACTCTGGGATGATCAAGAACAGATCCTGCCTCTCCTCTGTGTGACTACCTTTCAAGTATTTGAAAAGTGCTATTCTCTCTCCCCTCAGTCTTCTTTTCTCAAGGCTAAACATGCCCAGTTCTTTCTGTCTTTCCTCCTAGGGCTTGGTTTCCGGTCCCTTGATCATCCTTGTTGCCTTCCTCTGAACTTGCTCCAGTTTGTCAGCATCCTTCTTGAAGTGTGGTGTCCAGAACTGGACACAGTACTAGATGAAACCTAACCTGTGCCGAAGGGAGGGGACCAGTAAATACCTCCTGGGATTTGGAGACAACACTTCTGTTAATTCAGCCTAAAATAAGATTTACCTTATTTTGCAAATGCCGCCCCCCAACCCCACCATGTCTAGCAGGATCAGCCCCTCTCCAGCTCTTACCTTCCTCAGATGGGTGAGTCCTTGTTGATTTGTCTCAGCAGCATCTATAAAAAGGTGAGAAAGAGAAACGGAATCAGGTCAGAAATACCTGGGAGTCAGTCTGTCCTCCATTTCTGACAGATTGGCCGGCTAACTGCATCCAGTCTGAACTTACGTTGACCTGTTTTTCATTGCAAAAACTCAGGTGACACCTCGAAGTCTAACACATTTGCTATAAAAATAAAAGCTGGAACCGACTTATAGGGACCCTAATAGGGCATCCAAAGTAAGTGAGATATTTAAGGAGTGGTTTTACCAGTTCCATTTTCCCAGTCAGTTTCCATCGCTGAATCGGGATTCGAACCCTGTTTCTACCAGAGTTCCTAGTCCGTCCTTCTATCCATTACACCACGCCGGTGTAACGTCTTTGTTAGGAGCAAGTAAAATGTCATAAAAGCATGCAAGTTTTCAGATTCTTCAGGGCTCTTCATCAACCTAAGTAGGATTTCAAAATTAGGGATATCGGGAGGAATGTTAAAAGGATTGGCCAGGTGGTGTGTCCGTGAGATGTGCAGCACTTAAGTCCAGTCCCAAGGAGAAGATCGTTAAGCAAACGAGGCACTGGCAGGCATGCCTGTTGAATAGTTCTGGGGAACTCTGAAGCTTGCACATTTGTCCAGCGCTTGGTTGGTTGGTCCTAATACATTTACTACAGCACTAGCTTTTTGTGAACTAAAGCCCGCTATATTAGCTCTCTGACATGATAGCCAGAATTTCAGGCATGTATAAACAATAACAAGCGCTGAGAGGCTGAGGTGAGGCAGGATGGTCAGCAGGAAACTAAACGCAGGCGGGTCTTGAGGGTGGCAAATGGCATTATTTATACTGGCCCTTTGCCAAACTGGAGCTGATAGCAAAAACATATTCGCTGTTTTCATTGCAATGTTTTGCATTTTTGTTATATTGTATGTCAAGATCGTTTTTGGGGGGGGGGGGTTGTTTCCCACCTGGTACCTCCAGATGAAGGGTGGGTTAAAAATATTTTGAACAAATAATGACAGGACTCTCCTGTGAGGGAGACAAACACAGCCTGTTTTCCCTCATTCTGTTTCTTGACAGTTGTCCTCGATCTTAAGGACTAGCAGCTTGATCTGCTGAAAACCTAAAGCCGAGATACTCAAAGAACCAGATTTCACAGCCCTAGAAGCAAAGTTTGACTGAATCATGGAAGAGAGGGAGAAAAAACGAGGTTGGGAACAGTCTGAGTTAAGTTCAAAGTCTCTCAGTTTTCATTTTGAAGAAAATCAAGTTTCTAGACCCCAAGGTGAACAAGGACAAGTGAATCCTAGAATCCAGAGGAAAAGGTGAACTTTTCAATTTATTCTCCTATGAAAAAGTCAGATTTTTATGATAAGAAAATGAGACCAAGATTCATACTGTGTGTTTATTGTTTCTCCACAGCATTATCCTCTTTCTACTGTACAAGACATTCTGTTGGCTTTGAGGTTCATGGATTTCACTCCTTCTCTATGAATTTGCTTAACCTTTCCTTTCAAGCCACGGGACTTTAAATCAGCTGGGAAAGCTGGCCCTAAACATACTGTGGCGGGACCCTAGTTGCTAAGCTCTTTTCAGTTAGAGATCTGGATGTCTTCCCTTGCTTTGGTCTTTCAGGCACTGCCTTAAAATGTACCTCTTTTATTCGTCTTTGAAGAGAATCTCAAAATCATCTTCCCAATTTTTTTTAAATATATATATATATCCCTCTGGATGATCCAGTCAAACTGCTTCTAGGAGCTGTGAAACCGGGCACCTGAACTGGTCTTTGACGAACAAGCACTTTGATTTTATTTGACCTGCGTGTTTCCTCCTGCTTTTCTAGGACTTTTGGAAAATCTGTCTTAAAACTGCGATTTCAGTTTGATCACCGGGAATAGGAGACAGGAGGTATCAGCACAGCGGTGGCTGAGAGGGTGTTGGTCTGTGACGATGTGTGTGAAACACGACCATGGCTGACCCAAGATGATCGGCTACCTGAAGTTAAGAAGACAGCGGGCCTTGCGTTCTGTACCCCAACATCAACCAGATGGCGGCTGGATCTTATTTCTGTGCCGATGAAGGGAGGGCATTCCCTCCCACGAGGGGGAAACGGCTTAGGAATGAATTTGGATCCAAAGGGATGACCTGTTGCACTCTGCATATGCTCAGAGGTCTTTTCCTTGGCAGATCTTTTGGAATTTAGCTCTAGTTCAGCGGGACAGGCCAGGGTGGTAAATAAACCTCGCATCCAATGCCTTTCAGCATCCTTTCATTTGTATACCTGCATTAAGCGGGGGGGGGGGGGGGGTTGGACTGGATGGCCTCATAGGCCCCCTTTACTATTCTATGATCTGAGTGCCTCATTCCGCCTATAGGTAGGGACCGGCCCTGAGCACTACCCATGGAGGACAGAAAATATGGGCGCGCAGTTTCACAGGGCGAGGTAGGGCTGGGAGAGGGCAAACATGGGTGCTGTCCATGCTTCGTAGAGAGCTCGAACATGGTCTTCTATCACACAATTTCTGTGCAAGACACTTAGCATTAAGCCATGACATGCCTGCGTCTGTCGTACAGGTGCATACATAGCAGCCTACCTTATAGGACTGTTGTGAGCTTCGTCCCGAGCATTTTTGTACATTTGAGGAGGGGGGGGGATGGAAGAAATATTGCTACATCATCCATTTTGGAGATTCAAGGTCATCTTATTTTATAACAGTTAAATCCTAAGAATATCTCTAGCTGCTGTTTAGAGACAGGCAGACACAGGAAATCTGTGATATGCTGGGGACTTTTCAAGGTGAACAGAGAGAGAGAGACCCACGCTGAAAACCTCTGGAAAAACCAAATTGATTCTGTATTAAAAATGGCTATTTCCTGCCACCACCCCCACTCCCAGCAGTACAGCTGGAGAATTTTGGCCACTGGTTTTGACTGGGGGAGCACACATAATTTGTGTTTACTTCAAAATGTGTTAAAGCCTGGCCTGCTTGTTTTAGCTTTCCGTCCCCCATCCAACGTCTACCCCGAAGTTCTTCCCAGATATGGTGTCACCAGATTCTCCTACTGTACCTGTAAGTTCCCACCACAACTGGCACATTTTCGCACACCAAAACATGAACGTGTCATTCTTCATCCCTCTGTCCCCCCCCCCCCCATATCATGCTCGGGAAAGAATGTGGAAAATGTGGTAAAGGGCATTAAAAGGTCACTAATCTGTGGCAGGCACAATTCTACAGGATGCCCTCGGGCCCGCTGTCTTTCTCATAGTGCAGAGCCCGAACATGTGAGCATGTGTGCAGCCGAGTGCACCTCAGAGGGGGTGGGGGGGCTACTGAGGGCACCCCAGTGAATCACAAGGGTCCAACTCGCCCCTCTCAGGAGGTGGATCAGCTCACACCAAATGCGGACTGCAGGAAGATGCTTAATACTATATTATTACTATTGCTGTTATTTCCCAGACATGCAGCTGTGTGAGGTTGCAGCCAAAAATAACCAATAAGGTCTTGTGGCACCTTAAAGACTCAGAGGCTTTATTAGGTAGGCTTTTGGGGGCAGCTACTCCCTTCTTTGGTTGCCAGATGTAATGGATGATGATGTTAAGGAGACAGAGAAACGCTTTACAAAAAAAATGGAGCAGACCCTGTGAGCTGCCTAACTTCAGAAGTTCTGTTTGAAGCAGTGGTTGCCCCCCCCCGGGCACAACATCTGGGGTGGTTCTGTATCTCCAGGAAGGGGGCACACCCCTGCCTACGATCCAGTCAGTGCCCCTAATGTCACACTGGGGGGGGGGGGGGGAGTGTTCCCTGCATCCTGGCTGTCCTCTCTTTGCTCCACCTTACCTACCAGAGGGTGGGCACTGCATTCTCAAGACAAGGCACTGCCAACCCCCAGATCTTCCCATCCAAGGTCTGCCACCTCATGCCCATTCTAGGGCATTCTCTCTCTGCTCCTTCACCTCTCCCCTGCCCAACGCCAGGTGCTCATCTGTGCCAACTCCCTCCCACCCCACCCTCCAGCTCGGTGCCCACCTACCGTCGCGGCGCAATACTGGAGATGCAAAGTGGTCGCCAGCAGGAGCGGAAGGGCACTGCAGGGGGCGTTCATGGCCGTGCCAAGGTGGCCTCTGCCGGAGTAGGGTGCGCGCGCGCGGAGGGCAGACAGCCAGGCCGCCTTTGCTCACACTTCGAGAGGCTCCCTTTCTCGACGGAGGGCACACTTTGCCAAACTTGGCCAAGGGGGCTGGCTGGCACCTCTTCAGGGGGCACCCTTCAATCGATCGGCGGGGGCCAGCTGGGGGGTGAAGGAAAATCTCCATCCAAGAGGATTCCGATCAAGGAAGAAGTCAGAGAGAACGCCCCCCGGCCAGAGGGAGGCGTTGGCACTGCGAAAGGCTGGGCATGGCCCCTCGACGAGGGCATGGCTGCTCAGATCTGGCTGCCCAGCGGGGCCCCTTTCTTCCTTTGGAAATCCATGCTGTTCCCACCTGGGGCTCCCAAGCAGGGGGAGGTGGGCTACAGGTGCGTGGCAGAGGCTACGCCTGCTGCCCACAGAGCCGGTGTGCCCGGGGCAGCGGCGGCCGGACGAACTGGGCTCGGAATAGGAGGAGAGCGAGCGGGCAGACAGGAGCTGCTGCTGGCAGAGAGAGAGAGAGAGAGAGAGAGAGAGAAGGGGGACTCCCGCGGGCTCATGTGACTCTGCTCCAATCCCACCCTAAGGAGGGGAGGGAGAGCCGCTGGAGCAGGCAGAGCTGCTGGGGACAAGCCAGAGGGGGGGGGGGGGAGTGTGTGTGTGTGTGTGTGTGTGCACGCTGGGTGCGTGGGGGGGGGGGGAGATGCTGCTGGTTTTGGAAGGAAAGGGCAGCCCTCCCACCCCACCTCTCAAAATCAAGCCCTAGCGGGGGTAGGAAGGTGATCTAACAAACACGACCTGGATGCTTCGGGAGGGAAGCTGAGCAAAAGCGGAGGACGCAGAAGAAGGGAGACCGCTGCAAGATAGGCTTACTCCTGGACGTGGAGGTTCCACTCCGAGCCCCCCCCCCCCCTCAGGCAGCAGAGTTCCAGGAACATGGAAGGGTAGCGGACTGTTTGTTACTTACTTGGTCATGGCTGCTTTTTAAGCAAAAAGTTGGAACTCCTGGAGAGCTCAGGGGTTGAGGGTCTCTCTGGCTGCGGAGCCAGAGGTTGGGGGTTCGAGTCCCCCCACTGGGCCTCTTTGATAGAACTGGACTGGATGATCCAGAGGTTGCCCTTCCAGCTCGGCAGTTCAAAGATGAGGAGGCACTTGTGGAAATGCATCCAGGGCTGAAATAATTGAGTAATAGGCACACCCCAGGCAGAAAAAGGATTGGTCTCATCCTGTGGCCTTTTTTGTTTCTTTTTAAGAGGAAGGGAAATCCTCTAAAAAAAAACACACACACACAAACACCACCCACACATACACCTGGTGGTGGAGAATCAGGCAAGGATGCACTCGCCCCCCCCCCCAAAAAAGGAAGGTGGGTTGCAGAGAAAGACCCCCACGCCACCCCAAAACAGAATCAGACACGGGGTAGATGAACAGGGGTGTCCACAACAGGTCAGGATTTTAGGGAGGAAGGCTAGATTCTCGACCACAACCACGTCACACCAGGGCTGGCCAACCGCATTTTAAAGAAAACCATATCATGATTTTCTAAAGCCCAGGAAGGCAACCCAAAACCTTCCAGTTAAGGTTGTTTATGTACTGTTAAACCTCTTCTGACTTAGGGGGACACCAGGAATCAGTGACCTTCCAAAATGCCTTGTCATTAACAGCCATTCTCAGTGTTTGCAAACCAAGGCTGTGGCTTCTTTTACTGAGTGAATCCATCTCTCACGTTCAGTCTTCCTCTTTTCCTGCTGCCTTCAACTTTTCCCAGCATTCTTGTATTTTCCAAGGAGGATGTGTCTTCTCCCGATGTGGACAAGCAACTGGATGCAACCTCCAGTTATTACTGGAGTGCAGTTCCCATCTGATCTAGCCCTCACCTCAGTGAGGTGTGATGAGAACAAAAGTCCTGGATGGCGGTTCGTTCTCCATCACTGGTATCAAAAGAACAGGGGACGCGAGAAGATATTCAGTAAAAAATCCAATACTCCCTTAGCTGCGCCACTTTGCATATGGGCTTTAAAGAACATCTTGACCCAAAGAAGCATTACTCATTTTTAAGGGTTTCAACAGAAGGGATAAGTGCCTTAGAGAAGCTCTGGTGTTATCAGAGAGGATGACAGTGGAACCCATGACCTGGAGAGGTGGTGAGCGCTCCAACCCTGGAGGCATTCAAGAGAAAATGGGACCACCCTCTGTCTGATCTGCCTTTGACTTATATTCCCACCTTGAGCAGGGGGTTGGATTTCAACTCAATTATTCTATGATTCTATGATAGCCAAATGTGAAAAAATTATGAAGCAGCAGAAGACCCCTGACAGAGCATTCGCATCTGGCATTGCCCATTAAGATCTCTGTGCCATCTGGCCTAGGAGCAATCAGGGTCCCTAAAGTGCTACTCGTTGGGTCATTCAGATCTTCCACCTGGAACCAAAGTCTCAGTCGAACATGAGGTTTCAAACTAAATGTAGGGAAACAGGCAGCTCCTTTCAAATGGCAGAATATTCAGCAGGAAACCAGCAACATTTTTTTTTAAAAAAAGAGAACCTTTCCAACCTGCTGCTCTCCGGATTAACTAGTTACACTAGACCATCACGATGGGGACGATGGGACTTGTAATACTTTTGACAGATCACTACATCACAGAAGGCCGTTTCTGGTTTTGATGTTAGCTTAAGAAACACAGCACCACTGATTTCCTCTACCCCAAGACAAGAGGGCCAGCATGGAACTTGACTCCATCTTTGAGCATGTACAGAGTGCCTGACCCATTTCTGCCACTGTTTTGGTCGCGTGGTACAAAAATGCACATGGCCCAATCTCACACATCAAGTGTATGCTCAATTTTTCTTCATATGTTACTTTTAAAATACAGTTGAACCAGCCCCTCAACCCAGAAGAGAGATTTTATCCAGGAAAAGCCCCCCGTAAGGCCGGCTCCAACCCCCTGCTCCCTGTGGGAAACCACATCCAAGAATATCTGACCGATTGTCTAATTTTTTCCTTGAAATGCTTCCCGCGCTGTCAAACGGCAAGGGACCGCATTTCCAAGCAAAATGAAGCCCCAGCATCTCCTGAGTTCAGCAGCTCAAGGCAGATTGATACTGCTGGTCCTGCTGACCGGCAGGGTAGGATCAGCTGAGGGGGGGAATGGAGGGGCGGAGGACATTCCACTGAGATAAGAGAAGGCCAACACCTCCTCTTATCACCGCAAGCCCTTTTCATGCTGGATTTCTCAGCCCCTATCTGCTGCTCCACGAAATCTGAAATAACGTAACAACAGCATAAACCACACGGCACAGGAGAGGGATGTGAAGGCCAGGCTTAGTGACCTGATCCTTGGGTTGCTAACAAAGCTTGTAAGTAGATGGTGGTTGCATTCAGAAAGATAGCTCATCAAGCAGGGTTCGACTTCCTGCCTCGTCCTTGATACGCTAGCTTTCCACAGGCAAAGCAGTTTCGGCGCAGTTCCATGTGCCACGCAGGGGAGGCGTTCATGCCACGATCTGATTCTGCAGGCCTCACCTATGTCTCCCCAGCTTCTTTCCTTTCCGTCTCTGTGCACGCATTCCCGTCCATAGGCCATACTCCCCCAAACTTTGTGTATGCATGTCCACACGGACACCCGGTGTGGACAACATGGACAAACTCTGGGGGCTGCTCGGGTGTTGGGGTGCACACTCTCCCCCCCCCCTTCCTCCATTGCTGCGAGAGCCTTTCTCCAGGCTCAGGTCCTTGCATACAGTGAGATTAAACCCACATTTCACACATATTTCCCTTGGGAGCAGCTCTGGTCTGGGTAATCCTCCCTGGGCGTCCCCTCTCTTCAACGACCAGAGAAAATAGGAGGAAAACAGCATCCTTGCAACGGAGGTTGCTTTAATTCCAAAGGGGGACCGTGACACCCTCTCCCCTCTTTCTCTTACAGTCTCCCCCTTGTGCAAAGCATTTCGTGGAGACTCAAACCATGCCCGCGCAGGACCTTTTCAGTCCAGCCACGGGGCTACTACTTTTGAGGTCAGGCTAGAGTGATTCCCTGACGGACAGGAAGGGTTGCTTTAAGGCAAATGGCTCCCGTTAAAGCAACCCTTTCTGGGGCAATCAGACGCGCAGCTTTCTCGCTCTCTGACTGCACCCTTAGCGCGTGTTATGGGGCAGCTGGGGTGGGAAATGCAGTTACGTCGTGCCGAAGCACCCAGACATGGAAGCAGCTGCCTTGCCCTATTTTATGCACGGCCGACGGCTCCCGGCTGTGTCCTTTGAGCCCCACCCGAGGTGGCTGGGAGAAGAATATTTTTAATCCTCTCACCTAGCGGAGGCCCAGCGAGGACTTGAAGAAGTTTGGATCGAGAGTTCTGGTTGCCTGTGTTCGGCTGAGGAGCCAAAGATCCCCACCCGCCACCCCATCAAACATGCCGAGCCTTCGTCCCAGTTCCTAGACGGAGTGCAGAGCCAGCCCAGGAGATTTCGCTGCCTGAGGCAAAGGGCAGGAGGCTCCCCCCCCCCCCCCCCCAATTCCAAGCATCAAACCCAACCAGAGCGACGCTGGTATCTTTCTTCATTGCGATGGGACACTGTCCCAGGTGACGGGATGGTATTCTTTGCCATACCTGAAGACAGTGGGTGAGCTTAGGGGGCAGGCCGCGTGGGTCACACAGAGCTCTCCGCTGAAACCACGCCAACGGAGGAGACGAGCGCCTCATTCTGCTTTTTACCGCACCAGAAAAAAAATGGGTCGATGCAAGCAACCACGGAAGCCCTTGCTTCGCTGTAGGACGACGCTTCTCTCGGAAAGGCCAAAAAGTGGAGAAGTTGAGCCGGAGGAAAGCGGGGGCGCAGCCTAGGGCACCCTGTTTTGCTCACAGACCCCCTAGACTCTTGTAGCGAATGGCCCCCACTATCTGGCAATGGCTGAAGGTAGACGGTCAAACACTGGGATCTCGGCTCCTGTTCAGTTTTATTTGGCAGTGGGGATGGAAGCCGCAGGATCCTTGACTGATCCAAAGCGTCCAGGTGCTGCAGCGAACTGCTTGCAACGTGTGTAATACCGCTGGACGAATTCGTTCTGCTTCTGACACAGCAGCTCCAGCTGCTTCTTCTTCTTTTTAGCCCTGCAGGGAAGGAAAAGGGATGCAGGTAAGCCCAGTGGACCAGTTTCCTGGTTTTCCCAATGACAGGAATAAGGCGTGACTTACTCAGGATTTATTCACAACAAGAACCCTTTCTCCAAAGCGGCCTGTCTGCCGATTTATCCTACAGTTGCACTGGGCCATGCTATGGGCATCCACGCAGGAGCAGCATGTCCCACAAAACCTGGTTTGTCTCATGTCTGTGTTAAGAAACAAGAAGTATTGCAAATTCTTCTCCAAGACATCCCCATTAACTGCTGCGGTTCTCCGCTGGCCTCTGGACAATCGAGAGACCAATTTTTGCACAAAGCATGCCGCTGCGCAGGAGTACGGTCGCTGCCAGCTTGTTACACAAATGTTTAAAAATCAGGAGCACCAAAGAGGCTGTTTGTATCTTTTTAAGCCATCAGTCGGCCCTCTGAAGCTGGCGGCGTCTGTGTCCAAAGGCACGTGCATGCTCAGCTTCTTAAGGGGGAAAAACACTAGATTTATGCAGGGGCATTTTGCACAAAAATCCTGAGAAGACCGCAAAGCAGTTGTCTTATTTACGGGCTCAAGCCGAGGAAAAATTATGGGGGGGGGGGGGGGTTTTAGGAACTACTCAACATGCTTTCTTAACAAAAATGAACAAATTAAGGAGATTTCTTCACACCTTTCTCTCTCTCTCTCTCTCCCCCCCCCCCCCCCCCCCGGTGGACCAACCTTGAGGTGTGGAGGCAGTGGGAAAGTCTGAAGTAGTTTAATCGCCATTTTTTACGCCTAAGAAATAATTTTATGTCTGGGCTACGGATGTCAAAGAGAGCATTCTGCACTCCTAGGATCACGTGGGAGGACCCATAATGGTGGAAGTACTTCTTCAAGCAAACATACACAGTTTCTTCCACCACTGCCATTGGTTCTTCTCTCTTCGTTAACTTTTTAAAAATATATTTCCACATATTCTCCCATTTCACAGTGATTTATCCGCTCACCCCCTAACTCATTAGATCACCTTCATATGATATCAGAGATAACGGCTGTACATACTTATCCCCGTGGAAGCGAGAAAAGCAAAATCAGGAAAGAATGTTGGAGTTGCATAAATTCATACCTTGCTCGTTCCTTGCTTTCATTATATATTCGGGTGAGCTGTTCATTCTTCTCAGCCACTTTCCTTGCACTAATTTCTGAAAACTGCCTGTAGGAAATTAGGGAGAGGGAGAAATAGAAGTAAACAGTACATGTTTAAGTGAGCAGTGCGTTTAGAAGCAGCCAAGGACAAAAGAACCAGAAATCCATACAGTTGAGTTCATCTTCTTCTATCTGTCTTTTCCTCCTGCCCTTCTCCTCCTGCTAAAGAAGACATACACCAGAACATAAAATAAATCCAACCGGGTCCCCCAAAGGGAACAGGGAACTCAGCCCTATTCTGTCTTTTGTTTCCTTGCCCTCACTGGAAAGATCTCAAGGAGGGCAAAAACAAACAAACAAACAAAAGTGTTACACTTTGAGACTGTTCTCTGTTATGCCAATTTGATGGCCATACGTCTGCTTTGGAGTGCAAAAACCAGGGGCCAAGTGGTGGAGAAACCATTTCTCTGAGCTGGAGGCCACAGAGCGTTGGCGCCCACCAGAGTAGTACTTGATCTTTTCAGACCAACAGCCCACTTTTGCTGAAACAGGATTCCAGAACCCACTTCTTCATTTCGCTTGTCGTATGACCCTGTTGCAGCCTCCTTAGGCGAGGTTGCAGTGAGCATGTGGGGCGTCCTTTGATTGTTGTTTTTTATCACACCAGCCAGGATCAACATTGCCCAACTTGGTGCCCTCCTAATATTTTGCCCTGTCACACCCCATCAGCCACAGACAACATGGCCAATTATCGGGGATGGTGGGCACTGTAGCCTAGAACATCTGGAGGGTACCAGGTTGCGACTGAACTAGTTCTGAGTCTCTCTCATCAGCAAATTCTGCTACTGGGATAACCACAATGACTGACTGTACATCAAAATGCACCACGGCATCACTGGTTCCTATGCAACTTTACTGTCACTGGCCAGAATCCTCTTGGCTATTTATGCCTGCATAAGGGAAACTGAGTATGTTGCAGTGGCAAACTGCCATTCCTTAATGAGGTCCTGGTTGCGTTCCCAGCCACGTGCCCTGGAAGGCAGCCAGGACCTTGATAATGAGTACCAATTTGGACCCGCAGCGGACAAAATCTCCCTTAAGCAAGCATAACATACCAATAGGATTCTGGCCTGGGGGTTGTGCCCGGAGCTCTACTCTTGAAGAAGAAAAGGGGGACACATGAGCAAACCCAGGCTAAGTGTACCAGCAGGACAGTGTGAGAGAAGTCCTGTGCAAAGCACCACGTGATCAGACACTATTTCTTCCCCACTGGCACACCAGTGGAGCAGGTGACTCTCCCATCACCCTCCTGGTAGTGGCCTCCACCTCCCGTCCAGCTGGCCGGCCGCCTTCCCCTCTCCTGGGATTCCCAAGAAAGCAAAGGGACGGTTGCTGGTTTTAGCACCACTGCCTCCCCGCCTGAAGAAAAGAAGCCGTCTCCCCGCCTGAAGAAAAGAAGCCGACAACACCAAAGAGGGCATGCCGGTCAGCAGAAAAATACCAGCTTCAACAAGGCAGGAAGAAGAGCTGATGAGAACCCATCCTTCGTCTTTTTCCCAATTACCATGACAAAAAGGATTTTAAATAAGCGTTTTGCCTCTTTTAGTCTCTTTGTGTGTTTTACACCGAGCTGCAGAAAAACTGAGGTGAAGCAAGGGGAGAAAGGGACTCAGGCAGGCCAACCTCGCCAGCCCCACAGTCCTTTGTAAACCTCTTGTTCTTTCTGAGCTGAGGGAGGATGGGGTTGGGGGTGTGTGTGGATAGAAAGGCTGCAGATTGATTGACGGGTGTGCTCCCCCAGCCCTTTATCTGTGGGGAAATGGCTCAGAGGATTTGGAAGCGAGCTAAAAAAAAACCAGGCTGGCAGCTTTCTGAGGAAAACAGCTGCCAAGAGCAGTGGTTTGTGTGGCCGGCATGGGGGGAGGAGGGTTGTGCCGTTAAGATGCTCCCGGTCTTTTTGACACTCATCTGCCCAAGAGGTACCTAGCAGCAAAGAGCAGAGTAACGGCGATGGGAAACCTTCGGGAGACGGATCTTTCTCTATCTGCCATAGTTGCAACTTTGCGGATAGATTATGGGCACCTCGTGCATCCTCAGTGACACCAGGGAATGGGAGAAACCGATTCCCTGTGCCCGGCCAGGAGTTTGCAAGGGGTGACCCTCTCAGGGGCTCCGGCAACTGAGCAAACGACTACACGGGAGAATCCTTCACAATTTGTTCCAGAATCAGCACGGGTGGTTTTTCAACCATCACACGACGCAATGCAAATCAGCCATCCTTCCCTCCCTCCACCCACTTCCAGTCTGGACTTTGTCTCCCCCCCCCCCCCCCCCCGCCGCTGGGGGCTTCAACTTTTTCCTAACAGCAAAAGCTTCAAATGGGGTTTTGCCTGGGCGATTGTTTGTTCTACAAAAGATCAGGAGGTGTGACTTTGGGTGGTTTTCTGTTTTGGGACAGCAGGAACACCCACCCTCCACATTCTTTCTCCCTGGTATTTTGTTAATTTTTAAAAACAAATGATCGAGTCGAGCGCTAAATCACGTCATCACAGAATTGCTGTATTAGTTTGGCATTAGATCACCTTTGCACAAACCAAAGAGAAAGAAAAATGATATTTCTTTATATTGATAAAGAAAAAAAATCAATATAAAATCGAAACGACTCTGATAAACTCAGCAGACTACAATGTTTCCATGGTATCATAGACTCATAGAATAATGGAGATGGAAGGCCATCGAGTCTAGTCCCCTGCTCAAGGCAAAAACCCAAATCAAAGCAGATCCGACAGGTGGTTGTCCGAATTTCTCTTGAATGCCTCCAATGCTGGAGTATATGTACAGGTTTGTATTTTATGGAGAACTTAAGAAAACTGTCCCCCGTGGTACAGTGGTTAAAGTGCAGTACTGCAGTGAAGATTCTGCTCATGGCCTAAATTTGATCCTGGGCTCAGGTAGCCGGCTCGAGGTTGACTCAACCTTCCATCCTTCCAAGTTTGGTAAACTGAGTAACCCAGCTTGCTGGCAGTGCCATGTGTAGCCTGCATAATTAAATTGTAAACCGCCCAGAGAGAGCTGTAAGCACTATAGGGTGGCAAATGAGCAGCACGCTTTGCTTTGCTTTTTCCCTACCACCCTGCTACCCTTTCAACAGTCCCAGCGGCTTGACGGCAGACCATAAAGGGAGAGGTAGGGACTGCCAGAAGGGCTGTCTCAAAGGAAGTGGAGCTGTGGGCACAGATCGAACCGCATGGGATTGAGGGGCCAGTGTGGACATTGGCACTGAAAAGACTCAGGGTCTCCATGGGGTCCCCTAAATCGAAAGCAGTCACAAAAGAGACGGTGAGTCCAATTTAGCTTGCCACTGTAGGCATGCCCTGAGTCAGCTCTCTCTGGTGTAGAAGGGGTCCCACAGCAGCATAGAGTCCTGTGTATGTGCAGAGCAGAGTGTCTCCTTCTCTTCCATGTGGGGAGACTTCTATTCTTCCTGCCATGGGGTTGCCAACCATTTTTAACAGCACACTTTGCTTATGGAAGGCACGGGGAGCCGGGGAGCTCAAAAACAGCCAGGGGAGAGACAGCACATGCAGGCTGCCCTATCCGACTCTGCACATCTGGACAGCGTAAACATAAATGAGCCTCTTCCACACTGACAACCGACAAAGAGAGAGATGCTTGTTTAAATGAAGGTTGATGGCCGGTGGCTATCAGCTAAAAGGTGCCCACCTACCCTCCCACTGCGGATCAGATGTGCGTTGGCATGAAAAGACTTCAGCCGTTTTGAATGTAGATTGTGGATGTGAGAGTCCTCTGACTTTTTGCTGCTAATTGGGGGTGTGTGGATCAAAGGATGCTTTCTATGCCAGAAGGAAGAAATAATGCCTTTTTAAAAAGAAAAAGATAGAATTGCATAATGCCTGCTTTCTTTTCCATGCTCAGAGAGTTTATCTGTATCTCAGTGGTCAGCTGCTGCAGCACCACAGCTACTTCTGTGGCCTGTCGAAACCACAAAGCAGAATTTCAGCAGTGAAGCAGGGCCTTCGCTTTTAAAAATGTGGAAAGGTAGTGGGGTGGGGGGAACCTCTCGGGAAACAAATCGTTTTCTTCTGGCTTAAAATCAGCCCCACCAAAGACACCTCCTCCTCCTATCACTCAAAATCGAGGAGCACACCTCGCCAAGGGCGGTCTTCTCCCCGTTTGGAGAACTGACGGGCACCAGCTGACCCCTGGGATTCCCTGCCACGCTGGGAAGCAAAAAAAAAAGGCTTGGAAGATTTATGACAAAAAAGTTCCCTTTACGCCAGGCCGTTGCAGAAGGCTTGTGCCACCGGGAGACGCTCTGCAGGAGGGTGGTCTCTCTTGTTCATGTCCCCATCTGGGCATGGGATTTGATCCAGCAGGGTCCCCCCCCCCCCCATCTCTCTTCCCCTCTCGCGTCCCTTAAAAGGCTCCTCCCTGGCCTAAGTGGGCATGTTTAATTGCATTAGGCTTGATTAAAGGCCTCTCACGATTAAGCTCTCCCTGGCCATGGCTGGCTAATTAGGCAATGGATTAGAATTAGAGCAGGCTGGTTGGCATGGGGGGGGGGGGGTGTTTGGCAGGCTGTGTTGTCTACTAAGCCAGGAGGGAAGGGGGAGAAATCCTCTGATCCCAAAAACCAGCACCGACCAGGCCCATCGGCCACACACGGATCCCCAGTGTGATGGAGACCGGCCAGGAGCACTCAAAGAGAGCTGCCGTAGAAGGAAGAACGGCCATAGACAGCTGAATTCAAGCTCATCAAGAGTCTAATTTTTTCCCCACCTCCTAGCACTTTCCAACCCCATTCTACATGAGTCTGTCTTTCTTTCTTTCTTTCTTTCTTTCTTTCTTTCTTTCTTTCTTTCTTTCTTTCTTTCCTTCTTTCTTTCTTTCATGCAGAAATTCACAGCCATTTTTATATGTTTTTATCTGTGTGGCATTTTGATACCCATGCCCCCATGGACTAAACTGTGTTGGCTGTCCATTTTGCAACTGTACGCAGTATTCCTTACATGTTGTTTTTTACAAATCTGTGCATGGTGCCAGATGTGGTTCTGCCTTCTTTTGCTGAACCTCAGAAATGTAGGGATTTCTGGCAGCCTCTGGGTAGGGCTGGTGCCCCCCGGGCAAAACCATTTAAAAATACTTTAGGGAGTAGATTTCTCACTCAAATTCCAACAAGGTAGGGGGGCTGCCCCTGCCCCCCCCCACTGTGGAATGCTAGCGGCACAGCAGTGCAAAAATCAATTTCTCTGTACAGTAATAAGCAGGGAGAGTGTGCAACTTGTTTCTATATATTTGTTCTGTTTTTAAAATTTCTATTTTATAAATCCATTCAAAACTGCACAACAGAACAATACCTATTGTATTATAATAATAGTAAATTTCTTATTCACAAACTCTTATTCCTTCACATATACACACTGTTTACATTATCTCTTTATCTTTTCATGTAAGGTCTCTTCCCTGGCTCATTATTGCATTTTTATGTCTAGCTAATACCACTTAGAACAACCAGCAGTCCAACCTATTATCCACTTGGTTTACTTTATTTTTTGACCCCATGTCGGATTTCAACAGGGGGGTGCCATGTCTTCTTTCTAAGCCTGATCGTGCTTCCCAAAATAAGGAGCAGGGAGAGTGCACACCTTGTTTTTAGGCCTGGTCGTGCTTCCCACTATGATGCAAACCAAGCCGCCAATTTCCCATGCACCTTGTTTTAAATTTAAACACGGGTGCCACCGATCCTGTTCCCTTTAAATCTGGTTTTGTGGTGGAAATATCCATCAGTGGTTGTAGAGATGCCTAGCAAAGGCTGCAAAAAAAGAAGGGGGAGGTAGGTGGGAACATGTTAGCCTCTTGCCCATCTTCATGGGGGAAGACCTTTTTCTGCTTGAGGTCACAGACCACTGCTGCACGTCAGGAGGAGCAACAATGGGCTCCAGGAGAAATACTGCAAACTGATACGAGACCGCTTCCATGATTCCTCTACTACAAGCTATGAGAACAGTGACTCCTATACTACAGGTTGACTTTAGATCCCACGTAGTCTCAAACTCAAACCCCTTTGCAGGGATGTTGAAAAGATATGGATCTCTTGGAGTATTCCACACAAGCACAGCCCTGCCTCGTTTGCGGTAAAAAGGACGCAGGACCAGGAAGGATTTGGAAGAGGACATCAAAGGTTGCCCAGGGCTTGGAATGTGTGACGTCAGAGGAGAAAGGCAGAAGGGCGTCTCAGCAAGCATCCTTTGAGGGCAGAAGAAGATTAAGAGGATGGTGGGAGTTAAAAGATGGAGGGCTTGAAAGCAAAGCATTAGAAGGATCAGCCTTTATGGCGCTGAAAAAAAGAGAACCTGGTGGCCGGAGATGCTTCTGCAGAAGATCTGCAGTGGTCACATTTCCCCCTTTGAAAGTTATGCTTCTAGTTCTCATGGTGGTAACGCACGGGTAGGAGACAAGGCACCACTGGAGCCAATCCTGGGCTTGTTCTTAGAATTCTCTCCCCACATCCCACAACAGGGACGTTTGGGCTGGTCCTGTGCCACGAAAAGGCGCACGCGCCACAGTCTCGCCCCGGGCTTGTTTTAATAAAACTGAGGGATACAAGGAGAACAAGAGGAACAAACAAAAAGAACAGAACGCAGCAGGCTCAACAAAGATCTAAGGGCAAGTCACAATGCTGGACTCGATGATCCGTAAGTTTCCCTTCCTGCTCTGCAGTTCTAAGATGATGATGAACAAAGCAAAGCCTCCCAGTCTTGACTCTTCCAGTTATGGCAAGTTAGATACCCTAAGATGGGGCTGGGCAGACTTCAGGCCTGGAAAACCTATTCTGTTTTCCCCTGGCACTCAAGGCCTGCCAGAACAAGGGTGCCTCTGAGCATACGCTGCGTCCATCCATTAATTTTTTGGGTAGCACAAGCTGAGCACTCACATGCTTCCTTTCCCACGATCACACCTGTTTCTGTTATTTGCCCGAGATTTCTCAATGTCAGCAGTCCGATGGAGCGAGGGTGAGGTGTCGTCACTGGCCCAAATCCACTTGGGTAGCTCTGCTGGCGGATGGGAAATGGCGTAACTCACAGAAGCTAATTGCCACTTCTTAAGGAGTCTTTGTCTCAATTCCTGGGCCCTGCTGGACTGTCCTGACCAGTGGACAATGAGAAATCCAAGCAGGGACTTGCTAATCTGCTGTGTGTTACGCCATTTCCCCTTTGCTGGGGTAGCAAGACAAGAGGATTCTGGCCGTGATTAGTAAACCCTTAGCAGCTCCCTTGGCAACCCGGGAACTGCTGGATAGCTCAATGGTTTAGGTGTCTGGCTGCGGAGCCAGAGGTTGGGAGTTCGATTCCCCCACGGGACCTCCTTGACCGAGACTAGACTCAATGATCCACAAGGCCCCTTACAGCTCTTCAAATTCTAAAATGGTGATGATGATGACACGAATCACCTGGAAACCTACCAGTAGAACCTCGTGTACCTCTGCCTATGCCTCCCCTCAGAAGCTTCATAAACAAGGGAGAGTCTTCTGCTATCTCTCCAACTCAACTTACCATTTGGGGTTATCAGCCAGAACTGATGAAGAAGATCGAGTAGGGGATCTCCTGGGAAACCTACCTGTATGCTAGGATCTGAATTAACACGATGCCCATCATCATCAGCACTATGTACTGCAAGATCTTTTGGTTTCCATGGCGTCTCCTCTCGGCCTCTTCTGCCGAGAATGGATCCTTGTAGTAGAATTGCTGAGCCCACTCGTCAAAGTCCTCCTGCTTGTTGGGCCCCCGTTTTTCTCCTGAGGGCAAAGGAGGAGCACATCACTGAAAAACTGGAGCAGGGGAGGTGGGGAGGAGGGGAGAGGGCCGCGCACCATTGCTGGGCTGCTACTTAACAAAAACAGCAGGGCTGTCCCAAGAGATTTTGAGATTTATTTATTTTTTCCTCTTCAGGACAGGCTTTCCCTCAGTGACTGACTTACCTGAGAGGGGTTTTAAAAAGGGACGGTCTGTATTTTTTGCTGCTTTTAAATCTATTTCAATAATGTGTTCATCTAACCCTATAAATATAATGTTTATTTAATTATTTTTAAATATTTGAACAACTTACTGTTTTTAGCTTTCAAATATTGTCTTTTTTTAAATGATATGAGCCGCCTTGGTTCCTTTTTTAGGAGAAAGGTGGGGTAAAATATTTTGGATGGATGGATGGGTGGATGGATGGATGGATGGATGGAGGAGAGGGAGGGAGAGAGAAAGGGATGGATGGATGGATGGATGGATGGACAGATGGATGGATGGATGGATGGATGGATGGATGGAGGAGAGGGAGGGAGAGAGGAAGGGATGGATGGATGGAGGGATGGATGGATGAGGAGAAAAGGTTGAGATGGCATGACCCTCCCTCCATTTCATGTACGAGGCAGGACTGGGCTGATAGCTGAGTCATACTTCAACTCTGGCAAAGGGGAAAAGTTCTTCCACTTGAAGGCAGTTTAGGAGGTGCAGGAACTGGGTGGCAAAAGAAGGAAATAGCCACGAGGCTCAGAAAAATGGTGGGTTGGGGTGGAACTCATTGCTTCTGCATTAAACAGGAAGAATGCACTGACCTTCATTTTTTTTTTTACACGTTAAAAGCCCAAACATTGCTTTAAAAATGTTGTTCTCTAGATGCATCGTTCGTCCTGTTACCCCATTTAACGCAAAAGCAACTGCTGTAATGCTAACGCCTTCAATTAGTGGGTTATTTCCAAGCTCTGCCCACTCCGTCTGATGGTAGGGCCGGCCCAGGAAGGTGTGAAAGTCTTTCTTGCCCTCTTGGGGATGGGGTATATATTCTAGAATGACAAAGACAGGACGGGTGGCACCTCGGACCCTGAGGTGGTATCCAATATTCCTCGGACCCAGTCAGGGCTTTCCGGGGGGGGGGGGGGGTGTCCCTCCCAGGTGTCCACATCCCTTTCCACATTAAAGCATTATTTAGTGATCTCCCAACGTTTTGGAGCACGTCCTGTCCGATTTTACAACTCGGAATTCTCTCTCTTAAGACTTAGCTACTTGAGGGAAAAGCCTGAAGCTGAAACATGGTGGTATTTGCAGCCTCACCAATTTCCCTCGGGCCCTTGAGGACCTCTGCAAATCAGAATTTGGCCCTCAAGCAGAAAAAGGGCCCTTTTCCTCGAAGCCAGGCATAAAGCTGGCCTTGCACAGAAATGCTCCTCTTTCAGAAGGAGCCCATTCGCCATACCTTGTCTGGAAATTGGAGCTCCTTCCATAGCCGGGCGGAGCGCCCGAGGCGGCTCGGGCTGCTCGCATGCTGTCATACTGCCTCCGACTGCTCTCCTTACTTAACACCGTGTAGGCCTCATTCAGCTTCACAAACTGGTTGTGCAGATCAGGATTACGTGGGTTGCTGTCAGGATGGAGCTGCAGAGAGGAGACAATGACAAAACGGCAACCCGTGACTCCAGTGAACGCACGCACACGTACACCCCGACTCCTCAATTCTGGCCCCAAATATAAGGGTTCTGGGATCGCACATCCAAAAAAAACATGACACAAAGCTAGGAAAGGACAACCAACAGCAGTGTTTGGAAGATTCAAAATTAGCAGCATAAAAGCAATGGTCGCTGA
Source organism: Intellagama lesueurii (assembly GCA_037013535.1). Lineage (NCBI taxonomy): Eukaryota > Metazoa > Chordata > Lepidosauria > Squamata > Agamidae > Intellagama > Intellagama lesueurii. The sequence continues at coordinate 779,680 of JBAJHW010000019.1, read as the reverse complement.
TTTTTTTTAAAAAATTACTTATTAACTGTTGTTGTTGTTCTGTGCTGTCAAGGCACCTCCAACTCAAAGTGACCCTAGGAATGAGCCCTCTCCAAAATGTCTTGTCCTCTACTGCCCTGCTCTTGTAAACTCAAGCCTGTGGCTTCCTTTAGGGAGCCAGTCCATCTCATATCTGGTCGTCCTCTTTCCCTGCTGCCTCCCACCTTTTCCAGCGTTCTTGTCTTTTTCACAGAATCCTGCCTTCTCTTGATATGCCCAAAGTAGCTTCGGTTTCAACATTTTTGCCTCCAGAGATAGTTCGGGCTTGATTTGATCTGGGACCCACTTGTTCTTCTTTCTGGAGGTCAAGGATGTATCCGCAAAGCTCTCCTCCAGCATCATATTTCAAATGAATCATTTTTTTCTGCCAGCTTTCTTTACTATGCAGCTTTCACATCCATACATAGTGAAAAATACAAAAGCGTGTGGGCAACCTTGGTCTTGGCCTCCAGGGACACATCCTTACACTCGAAGAGCTTTTCTAATTCTTTCATGGCTGCCTTTCCGAGTCTCAGTCTTGATTAACCCGTTACACCGAATGCACCGCCCTTCTTCCAAAGAGCTCAGCCAAGGTGGCACACGGGGCAATCATCCTCCCCCGATTTATCCTCATGCCTCCCCTGCCAAGTAGACCAGGTTGAGAGAGAGCAACTGGCCAGTTTCACGGCTTAGCAAATTGGTCAAGTCTGTCACTTTAGTCAGGAGCCCATGCTGGCTCTCTAGTTGAATAGCAATAGGAGACGGCACCTAAGAGGCTGCGGGCCCCGTTCCTCAGGCAAAGCCACACAGAGCTGCTCCTCCGCTGAGCCTGCAAACCGCGGTGGCTTGGCCCGGATGCAGGGGATGTGCCAGACCCGTAATCTCTGATTCCAGCTGGCCAGCAAGCTGCAACCGGCTCCTAGCCGAGCGATCGCAAGAGGCTGCCAGAGAGGAAGATAAGTGGCTGGAGGCCTTCTTCCAAAGACAATAACCTGTGACAGAGGGCCCGGCCCGAGGCTGCCGTTTTCTGTTATTGCTGGACCGATGGCTCCCGCGATTCCCCCCGCCGGGGAGCATCCGTCCACAGTGGGTGGCAAGAGAGACCCGTCTTCAGTGAATGCCCTTCCAGCCCCTTGGAGACTCTGGACTTCCCCAATCAGCGAGGAGGGAGGCGAAAGCGGTTCCACACACAACCCTGATGCAAAGGACAAGGGCTGGCGGGGAGCCGCTGCAGCCTCTGAAGCACACCCACGGCTGCTCTGCTCGCAGGGGGGAGCCAGCTTTTCAGTCCTGGGGAAATGAAGCAGCCCGCCTGAGTTCTTCTTAACTTAAATAGGACACAACCCCCAAATGAGGTGAAGGGGGTCCTAACTCAGCAGAGTGTAAGCTCAAAGAAAGAAAGAAAGAAAGAAAGAAAGAAAGAAAGAAAGAAAGAAAGAAAGAAAGGAAGGAAGGAAGGAAGGAAGGAAGGAAGGAAGGAAGGAAGGAAGGAAGGGAGGGAGGGATTATAATACATATTTTTGTTTTGTGGCCAACAAATCAAGCTCCTATTCTCCCGTTTAGGGCCAATCTTAGCTCAGTGGCAAAAGCAGAGCTTTGCAAGCAGAAGGTCCCAGATGTGATCCTTGAAATCTCTCGGTAAGATCCCCATCTCAGCGTTGCTGCTGGGCAGTTTTGGCAACATTGAAGATGGACCTCTGGTCTTATCTGGTACAAAACAAATTCCTACATTCTTTAACATGAGCTTTACTGAAAAGAATGGAAGCAGAAACCTGTTTGGGCGGTGGTTATAGCCCTCCACGTGGGGGGAAATCCTGATTTAGTGAAGTAGGAATAACGCAGCGCTCAAGGGGGCTGCGTGGAAAGTGGCATGGTGAGGAATCAAAAGGAGCTTTAGGAGCAGAACCAGCCCCCAAGGCGGTCCTGTTCTGCAGAGTCATCATGTTGGGCCCCAGAAGCACCCAGGCAACCAAAGGGGTTGCGCAGAGTGCCACAAACACAGCAAGGAGAAACCGACTGCAGGAGACTCACACACATCCCCACGCAGTTTGATGGACGCGGTCCCCCAGATCTGGCATGGAGTGCAGGCAATTAAAACAGCCCTGCAGTTAAAACCCTGGAAGCAACGGCTGGGAAGAGGAGGGGGAGGAAGAGAGGGGGAATTTTCTGGGGCAGAAAGAAAGAAGGGGGGAATTTAGAATGAACTGTTTGTTTTCCCCGGGGAGGTAATCCTTCAACGGAGATGAATTCCCACAGGCAAAACAAGTGTGGGTTTGGTGATGGGGGTGCAGAAAGAGAGAGGGCCTGGAAATATGGGACAACTCCTTCCACACTCTGTGCTGTCCTTATCAACATATGAAAAATCCAAACAGCTAAGGAGCTGTTCAAAGAGTTTGCCATTTCGTTTCCAAATCCTTGCTGGGGGGGGAATCAGAACTTTTCACTCAACGACTACAAAACCATATAACAAGCCATTCTTTTGGCCTTCATAATTTGTACTTGTTACCCCAGACTGACACCCTTGAAGAGGAAATGAAGAAATTAAAATTGTTAAAGATTTTGTATCAGACATTAGTCCAAAAGGAGATGGCAGCCAAGAAATCAGAAGAAGGCTGAGACTCGGAAGAGCAGCAATGAAAGAAATAGTGTAGAGAAGATCAAATGTAAGGATGTGTCACTTCGCGATCAAGACCAAGACCATCCGTGCTATTTTATTCCCAACCACTACGTACGGGTGTAAAACCTGGGCAGTAAAGAAAGCTGACAGGAAGAAAAATGGTGCTGGAGGAGAACTCTGTGGACAGCCTGGACAGCCAGAAAGATGAATAAGTGGGTCCTAGATCAAATCAAGCCTGAACTCTCTGGAGACAAAAAAATGATGAAACTCAGTCTGTCCTACTTTGGGCGCATCCTGTGAAGGCAAGACCCACTGGAAAAGACAACAATGCTATGAAAAGCTGAAGGCAGAAGCAAAAGAGGAAGACCAAACATGAGATGGACTGATTCCATGAAAGAAGCCATGACTTTGAGTTTGCAAGAACTAAGGGGGGCTGCTGAGGACAGGACATTTGGGGGGGGGAGTGTCACTCATTCATAGGGTTGCCATAAGTGAGAGATGACTTGACAGCATGTAAGAACAACAGAGACAATGAACCTGAAAACGCAAAACGAGTTTCAAGAGAGTTGAACCTGGGAGCTGTTCAGGCATCTAGGTCAAAGAGTTTCAGTAGGTTATTGAAACTACTGCGAATTCTCCCCTTTTAAAAAAAGAAAATGAAAAACCTGTTTAACCAGAGGGCAGAATTGGAATGAGCAACCCATAAAACAATCCTGCCTCCAAATCCCATCTGACTAGGATCATGGGGAGAGACAGGCAGTGAGGCTTTGCTGCAGACCTTCAGCTCTCTCGCCTAGCTTTTCTTGCTCATCCCTCTGAGTTGCATCAGACAGAAGGTCCCTCTACCAGTGGTTCTCACCTTGGGTCTCCAGATGTTCTTGGGCTAAAACTCCCAGAAGCCTTCACCACGAGCTGTGTTGACCAGAACATCTGGGGACCCAAGGTTGGGAACCTCTAATCTAGCCCACAGTTACAAAAACGTTACTTTTGAAACTACAACTCCCACAGTTGACCACCTGTCGCCATGCCACTGGGAGATTTGGGGAGTTGGTCTAGTCCGGGTTTTGGTTTCCTAGAACGGCCCTTTGCAAAACTCAAAAGCAGACCTTATAGACAATGGCTGTCTATAGCTGTGGCTGCCCAGCTACTGGTATTCCAGATGTGGAATGCTTCGGAACTTGGAGGTTCCATTTCACTATTATAATGGCTGCTTTAAAGGGTCTCCTGTGAATATATCTAAGATCATTTATCAAGACATGGAATCTATGGGTGTCATTTAAAAAAAAAAGATGCCTTAAGGCTTAGAGAAACCTAGGACTGCTCCATAGAATGAGCAGGAGGGTGCTCAAACACAGCAGAAGAGTTGCCTTACTGCATTGGGAAGATCATAAAATTACCATACCAATAACCTCCTTACCCCATGCAGTACAATTAAGTCTAAAGTCTACCATTACCTAACTGTGCCCATTACACTTAACTCATGTTGATGCCCCTGCCACATGGGTCAGTCAGAGACCGTTACATCCTGTGCTCCCAGGAGACTTGCCAAGGATCCCGTAAAGAGCGCAGGATCCAAGAACCAGGGAGCTGGGAAAAGCTTTTAGCATCACATTCTCCCAGCAACAAACTCGGCTGCTCTACCACCAGGAGATGATTAACTGCTTTACAACGGACTGAATTAAAAGCAGCCGTGTGGATCCTGCCGGCTGAAAGCACGGTACAGATTTTAAAAGGAGAACTTCTTAAACGGTGGTTCCTGAGCCCCGTTCAGGTGGTCTGTGAAGCGGCAAGAGGATCTAAACACGGCCCTACAATTTGACTTGGTTTCTTCTTTTCCCAAACAGTAAGGGATCTAAACCAAACCACTTGGACTACAACTCCCAGAAGTCACCACTACTAACTATGCTGGCCAGGGCTTCTGGGAGTTGCAGTCCGAGGACATCTGGGGACCCAAGGTTGCATTATAGCATCCATGTTTTTTGGCTCTGGATGAAGACAGGTGGTCCCCTCTCACTGCTCTGACAACGCTGGTTTCTATGACATCTAACTAGGGCTAACGAATTAGTGAAAACTCAGGAGGTCATCACGCAGCAGAGGTGCCACTGGTTCCACAGTGGAGATCAACAGCTGGATCTGGCCACGGCAACCATTTTGAAGACAGCCAAGGTATCAAACAGGCTCAAAGGCTGTGGTTTTCAAAACATCGCTCTAGTGCAGTCTATAATCTTCTCTAAATATCTGCGAGTTAAAGGCTGGACTGAAGTAATTAAAAGATGAGTTATGTTTGTGCTTTGATTTGTTAAGGGAAAACGTTATTACATAGTTAAGTGAGATTCATCCAACACATAATCAAGTGGGTGGTGGGTGGGAGGATGATACTTGAAAACTGCTGCTTCAAAAACAAATATGTAGCTATGTTATTGGTAAATCTTTCTGTTAAAAACTACTTTTTTTTTTGGTAGATCTTAAATCTGCTGTTCATCAATTTTATGGGATGACCCTGAATACTAGCATTATATGAATCAGGGGGAAAACACTGTTCCTTTCATTTGGTCCACACCATGATTGATTTCCAAACCGGCTGTCATGTATTCCATTGCCATTCTCTGAATAAAAAAGCCGAAACACTACAGCCTTTCTTGAGAAGGAAATAAGGAAACCATGTTCTAATCTTAAAAAATTGGTTTTGCAAGGCATCTCTCTGAATGGTGTGTGTTTATTTAAAAAGCATATATTTAGTTTTGTTACAAATCCATCAACGTTTAGTGGGCTATTCATGTGTAATGATAAACCATGGTTTATGTCAGCCATGATGGTTTGTTGCTTAAGCCATAAACTGCACAGCAGAGGATCAAGAAAACCATTATTTGTCTTTCCCAATTATGGTTTGTTTCTCTCTCAATATTCACTCCTGTTTCAGGGTGAGCAGCTGGAGACCTGAGCCAGGGACAAGGCAGTTGCTGATTATGGATGTCACGACAAACTATAGTTAAACAAACCAGAGTCCTAGACCCAAGAACAAACCATAGGTTCAGTCTGTGATTTGCAAGTTGGTTAACAAACCGTAGCTTATTAGCATAGCCCAATTTACATCTTATGACAAGCCAGATTTCAACAAATGGCACTATGGCTTGTTCACAGGGTTAGAGTCACACACATCACAACAAACCAGATTTCAACCAGCCACGCAAAGGCTTGTTGTGGAGTGGAAACAATGTAACCAACTCCCAAAAGTCAAGCCTGGTTAATTTTTGGTTAATTAGTTCCAAAGCCCACATTCTGGCTGCCTGAACATGTATGAACATCACCTCCTACTTCTGGGATAAATGGCATCCATGGCAAGGAGCCCTTTCACCGCCTGCAGTTCCCCAGTTTATGACTCTTCCTTTTTTAAAAAAGTGCTTATACGGTGCTTATACTGTTTACAGTATTTGCAGTGCTTAAACTGTTTATAGTACTTGGAGTGCTCAAGCAGCTTCAAAATGAAGCCTCAAAGTGAAGTCATGCCCATCTGCATTTTTTTTAAAATCTGGAACGAAAACGACATCAGACTGGAAGCTGAAAACAACACATCCTCGACACTGAATGGGTGTGTGCTTTTTAAACTGAACCTCACCATTGTAACCTGTTGAATGGCGCTCTGCTGTTATAACCCGATCTTGGTTTTTATTTGAGCCTGTTTTTCAAATCGGGTCGTGAACCCCCTCCATCCCCAGTTCCGGGACAAAGCGGGGGACAGAAATCAAATAAGTAGGCGAAATGTCTTTATTTTTGCAGGATGGACCCAAACTACCTGTCGAACCTTTAGTAGGCGCTCCGTAAAGTTACTGATCTCAGTTCAAGACCCCCTTCTGTTCAGCCCTCCACAACCCTGCCCAGGCCCAGATCTGTCATTCCCAAAACAGAGGGGACGCTCTGCGTGCCGCATGGCAAACCCCCTGATATAAACCTCCTTCCCAAGCAAAGCTGGCGTTGCTCAGCAGAGGCTGAAGCAACTGGAGGGGGAGAAGATGTTTTGGAATGATAAAGGGGCTTGTATCTTTTGGGGGCTGCTTGCATTTCCCCCCCCCCCTTAGAGAGGGAAGGAACAACCAACAACGCCTCACTTCATCCCCTGCTTACCGAAACTCCTCTTAAACGCAGGTTTAAGAGGCCGTCAGACCGAGTTCAGAGGGAAGACGGGCTGGTTCTCTTCTGTCCCTCCCCGTGGCTCCAAAGAAATACAGAACTGTAACATCCCCCTGTTTAACTCAGCAACCCTGGGTCTGACAAGCCAATAAATCCTCCCTGATGGTTAATTAAGCGATTTGACGCAAGAAAACAAGCGGAGCTGGAGGGGGAGGCGATGGTTTCGGAGCAGCGGGTCAAACGAGCAGGGGTGGACCTTAAGCCCCTGCTCCTTAAAAAAATGCCAGGGCAGCGGAGAAAAGGAAAGGGGGGGGGAGGGAGGAAGGAAGGGACAGACGGACTGATGGGCCCCAGGCAGAGCGCTGGGAAAGAGGAATGTGCCCAGCAAAGGGTGAGGCTCCAACTGTGACCCAGATGATCTACCCCTCCTGGAACAGCCCGGGGTTTCCAGAACCTGCCCCTGCCTGGGGAGGGGGGGCTCCCCTTCTGTCTCCATTCACCGCATGTGTCTACCGCCCAGTCTGCACCACTTAGCCTGGAGAGGGATCAGCCAAAAGGGAGTTGTCCTGACACACAACCGATTGTGGGCACCAGAGGCTCCCTCTCGGGGCTGGGTGCCCTCGTGCTGTCATTGTCAAGGTCAGGGTTGGGACCGGCCAGATCCAGAGGTCATGTCTCTCCGGCTCAGGGCCCCACAAAGGCTGATGGCTGGGCACCATAGCCCAAAATCAAACAGGCAGATGATACGGCTCTACTGATCAGGCCAGGACAGAAAGCCGAGCTCCCAGGACTGCCTGTTTATTACAGGGGGCTGACAGTGCTTGCACTAATTCTCCTGAACCCCCCCAGAATCCACATGAGGTTCGGTTCTCACTTGGGACACAAGACTGTTCTGAACCTATAACGGCTGATACTGGGCCACATCTGCAGCTTCTGAAGGTGGCCGGTTTGAGAATCTCTATCTTGAGCCTACCCGAGGATCAAGATCATCAGGGGAGGCCTTTCTCTCAGTCCCACCACCCTGAAACGTGCTGTTTGACGGGGACACTCTGGAACCAAAGGAAACAAGGGCACTGGGAATTAAAAGCCTGTCCCTATTTTAGTTCTTGGAGGTTGCTCACGTCTGGGTGGATAAGCGTGAATATGGTGCCATACGGCAGGGGTCGTCAACCCCCGGTCTGCGGCCTGGCGTCGGTCCGTGGGCTTGCCAGAACTGCGCCACGGATACAGATCTCCGCCCCCCCGCCCGCATGGTGGGCATGTCACGCTCACGTGGGGGCCGCATCACGCCCGTAGTGGGCTTGTCACACTCACGGGGGACGTGTCATGCTTGCGCTGGGCATGCCCCTGCCCCCCCCCGCGCATGGAGCTCACTCCCCCCAGCTGGTCCGCGGCCCCAAAAAGGTTGGGGAGCGCTGCCATACGGGGATCCTTTTGGGTTCTGAACTAGAGATGGGCAACAACTGCCAGTTCGTTTTTCGGCCAAACGGTGATTCGACATTTCCCAACCCCGCCTCCTCCAGCAGGCAGCCACTCAGAGGCAGTGCCCGGAGGAGGTGGGGCAAGGAAGCTGGGTGCTGCCTCTGAGTGGGCACCTGCTGGAGGAGGCAGAGCTGGGAAGCGCCAAACACCGGTTCGGCAGAAAAACGAACCGGCACAAACAGCCGAACTAGCGGTTCGTGCCCATCTCTATTCTGAACCATGCCGGCGAGCAACCCAGTGAGATCATAACTTGACCGGTTCGTCAGGTGCACTGAGGTTTCCTTCAAGGTCTCAAACCTCTTCCTTGGACGAAGGAGGTCCAATTCAGACTGCGTCCCAAAAGGTTCTGGCTTTAAATACCAGAGTCCTAAACTGGCACGGTTACCCAACAGGAGATATCAAAGCCAGGGAGGACAGTTAAGGAGCTAATCCTGAACAAGAAGAGGAATAGAAGGTGTGTCTCACCCAACGCCAGACCTAAAGGAGGCCTGGCCTTCCTTATCTTGGAGCACACTCCTGTATGGGATTAAGGACCCTTCTGTCTCAGAAGCAAACATTCTGGGAAATGGTATGAAGCTGTTCCAGTTCTGCAGAGGTCTGCTGTCACCCAGTTGCTGTTATGATGCAAATCTTTTTATTATTATTACTCTTGCTCACTGCCTAGTGCCGAGTGTTTCAGAGCTTTGCTTTACAGGTGTGTTTTTGTTTTTTTACACACTTGCCGGCCTCTCTGGAGACCCATGCAATCAAGGAGGTGAAGGACAAAAAAAAAACCCAAAAAAAAACTGATCAAGAAATACAGAAGCAGGGCGTGCCCTCCGAAAACAGCCAGAAGACTACAGCAGGGACCTGAAATCCAGATAAGGAGAAGAACCCACAGAAGACTTATACTATTCGGGGGGATCAAGGCTTTGGTTTTTTTAAAAGGTTGATTTACCTGGCAAGCCTCTGTAGGCTCCCTTGTTGTGTAAACATGCCATAGCCCAGACCAGGATTCTTGCTCCAGGTGAGAAAACGCCTTGGCACAGGAGGAAAAAGATATATATATATAAAAAAAGCAAGGCAGCTACGTTCCCCAGAGGGCAAATTCCAAAATCCGTATTTTGGTAATCGCTTTCTTAGGCCACCCAAAACGGCCCAAAATTCTGTGTAAGCATCTAAGATCACAGAAGGTGGGAAGAAGGAAACAGAGTCTTCTTAAATACAAAAGGCCCCCAAATCAAGGGTCTGTTAGCTCTTTGTCTCTCTATCTGTGACATTTATACCCTGCTGTTAATCGAATGAGGCCCGGATGGCATACAAGTCTCTCCATTTCCCCACGTTACCCTCACAACAACCCTGTGCAGTAGGTCTGACTATGACTGAGTGGGGACTTAAACCCTCCCTATACCGTTGATTCTCTATTATGGGCTGCTGCAGGCACTGGAATGTCAGGCCCCCTTGTTCTGGAAGGAGCCCCCCTGGAATACAACAACATCTGAATGGCTAGGTTGCTTTCACTGTATCCTCACATGGCATTTTAGAAATGTCTTGTTCACCGTGGGCACAGGCTTCCTCTCTGTTTACCCTGCAAGCGGCGGGTTTTTGGAATGGCGCTAGAGAGCAAACAGTGACCGTGTGGGCCAACGCTTACAGGAAACCTGGCAGGTGGCAAAACGAACCTGAGTACACAGCACAGAACTGACTTTAACTCCTTCAGGGAAACGTTAATTTTTCTGCACCAGGCCCAGAATTTGCCAAGACCTGTGTCCTGTTAACTGCCTAGCGCTAAAGCATTCCAGCGCTTTAGCGCGCCACTGGCGATTAGAAAACCCGTGGCGGTGCCAACGTTGTATTGCCAACATCCAGCACTGCGGGGGACGAGAGTTAACGGGTGCTTCCAGATGCTTTTAAGCCTCAGGGTGGGGACTTGTAGAAAAACTTCTGGGGGGAATAAAATGGCGGAAAGCGACCTAACACGGTTGCTGATAAGACACCCTGGCACAAGGTAAAACAACGTGTGAAGCAACTGCAAATGCGACACAAACATCTGATAATACACTAGAACTTGATGAATTAAAAGGTCCCCTGCATGCCTTTGTGGAAATGCTCTTGAAAAATAGATACGGGTTTTGGTGAGATGGGAGGGAGGCATTTCCGTTACAAAGATACGGGTGGGAGGTGAAAGATGTTAGCAAACTAAGGAGGTTCTTCCGAGCTTTCGGAGTTTGTCCCCGACTTGAGCCGCCTCCGAAACTTTTGCAACAGGGCCTGGAACGCTCCCGACCCCCCAATTGTACAATATCTGGCCTGTCCCAAACCTTCCCTAGCAGCCTCTTCCCTCTCTCCTCCTGGTGTAACTTGTCCTTCCTGCCAAAAGCGTGCCACGTAAGGGATCCGGGGATCGTTGCATGACTGGTGAAGAGGAAACTGTGAGTAGGGATGGGGGCGAAGAAGGGAGGACTGTGTGCCCCTCACAGATAACCTTGCGTTAAAAATCTACTGGGAATAAGGTACGCCAAAGTGTTTTTTTTTGTGTTTTTTAAGGGGAGAGAGAAAAAGAGGGAAAGGACCCTGGTTATAGATTGATCTGAAGTGCTGCTCGTTGATCGGACATTTCAACATCACCGCTCTCCCTCCGGCCAGTTTATTTCCTGCCCATGTTGAAGAAATAAGCAAATGGGCTCGAGGTTGGCTGGGACAGAGAGCGGCCCTCCCAAAAAGATAAAGATTTCCAATGCTAAGGATTCTGGGCAGTCCTCCAACACAGAAGGGGCTGGAGACGGGGTAAAAGAGGGAACCAGCCAGCGGCCGGCAACCCTTCCCTCATAAGCTGTGGCCACGTTTGGGGGCTGTGGGTGGGGAGGGAACGAGGGCAGGGGTTTCCTGGAAGGGTTCCTGGGAAAGAGAGATTGTATGATAGGGAACTGGGTTGGTTAAGTACATGCGCTTCTCCTGGTTGGGTTGTGCAAACAAGGGGAGGACGTGGAGCCAGATCCTGTACATACAAAGTGCAAATCTAAACAAGAAGCGGATGAACAAAATTCAAAGTGTTTGCCAACTCCATATCATCTAAGTCACAGAGGAACCTCTCTGGTGTGCCTGTACGTGATTCACAGTTCTAATCAGCACCTGCTGAGGGCCAGGCATACCATCATCATCATCATCATCTTAGAACTGCACAGTGGGAAGGGACGCTATAGATCAGCGATGGCGAACCTATGGCACGTGTCACAGTGGGCATGCAGAGCCCCCTCTGCAGTCACACTAGCCATAAGTCGCCAGATCACTACTCCCCCCCCCCCGGGTAGCCAAACCTGAGGAGGCAGCTGCAGCCGTGGTGCTGGCGCTTCGACAGGTGGCAGGCTAGGATCCGGAGCAGCTGATGCTGGCGGCGTATCTGGAGTGGGGTCTCGAGGCATCTCCGTGCCCGGGATTCCCCCTTCCGCCGCCACTTCCGGTTCCACTGCCGTCTGCTGTTTTTTTTTTTTTCCTCCCCCCCCCCCCCCCCCAGTTTGGGCACGCGAGCCCAAAAAGGTTTGCCGTCACTGCTGTAGATCACTGAGTCCTGCCCCTGTCAAGGAGGCACAGCGGGGAATCGAACTCCCAACCTTTGGCTCCACAGGCAGATACTTAAACCCCTGAGCTACATTCATTTGTGTGCCTTTGCATAAAGAGTGGTGCCATGAGGACTCGTGGCTCTTTGGAAAGAGACAAGAGAGCCATTCTTCAGCTACTGCTCTGCCCTGCCTCTCTGCACTGAGGGGCCGGCCCTAACCGGAGGCAGAGTACGGCAACCACCTTAGAGCTACGAGGTCGCCTCTGAGCATTGCATTTTTGAGCCCCCCAGCAATTTTCCTCTGACAAAGCCTGCCCATCCCAACTAGTCTGCAAAGGGAGAGGTGCAGATCTGTGTTTTCAGGCCAGAAAGGGTCACACCCATCCCTCGGCCACCCTCAGGCGGAAGAGTGCCGTTGTGGAAGTAAGAGTCCATGGCCATTCCAGTCTCCTTTCGCCCATGCAATGGGTAGCGTCGGCACCCTCTGGTCCTTCCCCCTCGGCCAGCCCTGTTCGCTTGATCCGGGCCAGCCTCCATCCTATCCAGGAGGCAGGGTCGGGTCTTGGAGAAGTCCCAGGGCTAGCGGGAGCTCCTCGGAGGGCCCGGTCTTTCTCAATTCTTGCATAAAAGCTTTCAGAGCTGGCACCAGCCGGGCAGAAATTGAGGGCAGAGATCCAGGGGCCCATTTAGCAGAATGGCCAGGATGGCTGGAGCACAAAGCCCGGCGGCAGGCGAGTTTAGCATAATTTGACATAAGTGCAGCAATACACATGACCATGCTAAGAGCCTCCTGTTCTCTCAATTAGATCATTCAACCCACAATCTCAAATGGCCTAATTCTATTATTAGGTTTTCGGTGCCTCCAGTCAGGGCTCTGGTGCCGCAGGCTAGATGAGAAATGCTGGACAGCTCAGGGGTTGAGGTCTCTGGCTGTGGAGCCAGAGGTTGGGACTTCGATTCCCCCACTGGGCCTCCTGGACAGGGGCTGGACTGGATGATCCAGAGGGTCCCTTCCAGCTCTGCCGTTCTAGGAGGAGAAAGCTACAGAAGGCAGGGCTGACCATCCCATCCCCAATTTATGGAACCAGAAAATACATTGCCTTCACTCCACACTTGTCGCACACGGTCCCCACCCTGTACACCAACAACGGTTTGACGTTCTCCCCCCTCCATCAGATAATGAGAACTCGGTTCTGAGCCAGCGCCGCCCTCTCCCTGCTCTGTGGCTGTTACTGGGGGGGGGGGGGGGAAGGAGGAGGAGGCTGGCCTCTTCCAGAAGCTAAGAGAATCCCCTTGACCATCAAGCCAAGCCAAACACTACTTGGAAGCCATCACTTAAACACTGGGGCCCAGAGGCCACCTTGTGAACGGCAGGGGGAGAAGGACGAGGTCAGGTCCGGGATGTGGCTTCTTCCCAGACCCTCCAGGATCCGCAGGGAAAGGAACAGCTGTGCGCAGATGGTTGGGAGCCTTCTCACTTGGCGCCGTGCTCCCTTGTTGGACAGGCCCCCGTTTTGGAAAGAATGAAACAAAAGCGACACAAGAATCCTCAAAGTGGATGCCCTGCGGGCGCTGATCCAGCTGACTTCTGCAGCTTGGCCCCCGTCCAATGTGCTGGACTACAACTCCCATCATCCAGACTGTCAATTGGGCTGTCTTGGGACGATGGGAGGTGTATTTCTAAGACCTCTGGAATGCGCAAGGTTAGCAAAAGTGGTGCTGTGGCACGGCCGGGGACGTGGTTCCCCACCCCACCGAACAAACCAGAACCAAGTGAACCCCAGTTACAGACTCTAGAGTGTTAACAGTTGATGTGAAAAAGTACGAATGTGTATAAAATAATCCCTTTTCAATACTGCATTTTTGAGATGGGTTTTCTTGTTTGCTTGGTTTGGTGCTTTTTTGCAACATTCCTAGCATTTTGAGAGAGGGGGCAATACTTTTGGCCTGGAGTGGCTTATATGATTCCCAGACATTCATTCCACGTGATATAACTGAGCGACGAGGGAAGCTCTAAAGACTAGAACCCATTCCTTTGCAGTCCCGAGACCTGGAAGTGTTTCGATGTATTCTCTTTTTAACACTGGCATGTCCAGGATTCTGCAACTAAGTTCTGTTGCATGCACCGTATGGGATGATGAGGCCCTCAAATCTACAGCATGCCTGAAGAACCAGTTCCCTTACTTGAGTAGGTTTCTGTGGCAGATATACATCTGGGGAGTGGGAGAGAGAAAAAGAGAAAAAGATGGGGAGAGAGAGAGGAAGAGGAGGAGGAGGAGATTAGCCAGCAGTACTACTTTACTGGGTTTAGTTTTGAGCAGAAGAGGTTGCAAACTCTTTGCCCCAGAAATCCGGCAGCCTCCACCCTTCTGCTTAGCAGCAACAGCAACAGCAGCACTCGCCCAGAAACCAAACAGACTCTGGACAGGAGAGGCAAGAGTCCCCCAGTTCATCCATCCTGGAAGGCAAAGCAACGACAGCAGAGGTGGGAGGCAGGGACGACCCAGCGGGTCTGCAAAAAATCTTGCAACCACATCAAAAGGGTCTGACGGAGCCTCTCTCTCTCTCTCCCCCACATCCCAGAACTGAACGGCAGCGGCTTCCTTCTTGACGCAGCTTGGACAAGCTGGGAGAAATATCTGATGGGGACACCGTATTTGTCAATACAGGTCAATGTAGCCTGGAACGGCCAAGAGTTTCAGGGCCAGAACCTGGGGCCTTCTAGAGGCAAAGCAGATGCTCTGCCTTGGAGCTATGAAGAACCAAGCCCTAGGCGGAAAGACGGCAAGAAGTGGGCTTGTTTGGTCTTGAGAAAAGACGACGGATGGGAGATAGGATACTTGAAAGGGAGCCAGCCCTACAGAAGAGGGGCAGGATCTGTCCTCCATCATCCCAGAGTGCAGGACACATAATAATGGGCTCAAGCTACAGGAAGCCAGATTTAGGCTGAATATCAAGAAAAACTTCTCAACTGTTAGAGCAGTACGACAACGGAACTAATTACCTTGGAAGGTGTTGAGCGCTCCAACACTGGAGGAATTCAAGAGAACATTAGAGAACCATCTGCCAGATGTGCTTTGATTTGGATTCCTGCCTTGAATCCATATAGGCCCCTTCCAACTCCAGTATTCTAGGATTATATGAATCTTCCTGAATGAAGAAAGGACCCCCTTCACAGACAACCTAAGGGCCTGGAACAAGAGTGAAGTTTTAGATACCCTAGAACAGTGGTTCCCAATCTTTGGTCCCCAGGTGTTCTTGGATTACAATTCCCAGAAATCCTGGCCAGCACAGCTAGAGGTGAAAAGGCTTCTGGGAGTTTTAGACCAAGAACACCTGGTGACCCAAGATTGGGAACTCCTGCCTTAGAAGTTTCCAACACATCTATGAAATTCACTGACTACCTGCACTGCAAGTGTCCCCTTCACTCCAAAGGATGATCTGTAGCATGATGCTAGAGCACCCTCTCATTTCAGCTGGACAAAAAACAAACAAAGAGCAGACAATCAGGAGTGACACAGCGGTGGATGTTGACATGACAGTTGTGCATCACAGCCTCACCCTAAGAAAAGTCCAAAAATGCAAGGATTCTGTGTTCATCCACAGCAACAAACCAGTTGCCTTTTTCATCTCCACCCGAGATGGATCTTTCGTATAGTTAATAGGCCTTAACTGTCCATTCAAGATCAAGCCACCCTTAAACGACTGCACTGCAACAGGAATAGCTTCCAATGATAACTTCTTGCTGTGGAAATCCATATTCAGCCCATATTCCTACCCTGGCTACCATGGGGGACGCGGCTTCATTCAGAGGGAATGGAGAGGTCCCAGATGATGTCACTCTCCTGTTGAAGCAAAAGACTCAGAGCTTTTGACCCTGTTGTGCCTGAATTTGCTACAGCGCTGCCTGTCAAGCCTCAGACTTTCATTCTTTTTTTTTCCAGCATGGTGCCTTGAACAGCAGCCAAAGCTGTCTGTATAGTGAAAGGCTGTGAGACATTTCTAACTGCTTGATATAAATGGTTCCCTCTCTGGCCACATCCGCACATCACTGTGTATAAGCCATGGCTCCCTGCTTACTAAACCAGGCAGAGGTTTTGCTTCTCCATCTTTGGAACCAAGTCAATAAACCAAGAAACTGTAGTTAAGCAGACCTTCCTACACTACCAGAACCCATAATAAAAATCATGTGCCGTCAAGTCAATTCTGACTGAGGGTGACCCTTTTTCAGGGTTTTCCAGGTAGAGAGTACTCAGAAGTGCTTTACCCTTCCCTTCCACTCGGGGCAGCCCTGGGGACTAGGCAGCTTGCCCAAGGCCACCTAGGCTGGCTCTCCTCTCGAGAGGCCCGGTGAGTGAATCGAACTCCCAACCTCTAACTCTGCAGCCAGAACCAATGGCTCTGGGTTAATTGCTCCCAAACTAGACAGGTTTCAGAAACCAGTTAATAACATTAGCCCGCTTTTGACACCTTGACTGAACACAAGACAACTTCACGACTACAGAAGTCAAGCACTGGAAGAGCGGTGGGGGAGTTATACTGGATGATCTCTGAGGTTCCCATTCAACTCTGATTTTGGCCGCATCATAATTCTAGCAATAACATTCCTGGGTGTTTGATGCAATCGTATGAATGCCCCCGACCCATCTCTGATACACGAAGGCATGAAAATCTCAACCAAAAGGGGTGGGTGGGAGTGGTGTTTCAAATGAACACAGCCATACCCCTCTTCTCCATAGGGAAGGCCATCCTGCACTCTGTTGGCCCAACACTGCCCTCTTCAGGAGAAAAAAGGAAGAAGACAACTCTCCAGGATGCCAGGGATAATTCAGTTTGGCTTTGAGGGGTCCCTTCGTACAAACACGCCCAAAACATCATTGCCCTCCTCCCGTCCAACGTTGGTGGTGTCTCAGCTGCAAACGCCTGAGGGGTCTTTGTTCCTAGCGTGAGATAAGGGAAAAGTGCCAGGGGAGGGGGCAGGAATCAGAGGCAGGGCGTTAACAATCCTTATTCCAAAGATGTGGATTTGCTGGGCTGGGAGACAACGGAGGACTAGCGCCTTGCGATTTACTTCTTGTACTTCTTGCAACAAGAGGCAGCACGGGGGGCCGATGTCGAGTCTCCGTTGTCCTTCCAGAGTCTCTGCCCCAAATTGTTTTCCCCAACCCCGCATGGTTCAAAACTTGGGACTGCAATCTGCAATGATGGGAGAGGAAGAGGACCATTCGAGGCAGGAGTGATGGACGGGAAACTGAGGACCGTTTCAGAGGGCTCATCCAGGCAGTCTGTCCTGTCTCTAAGCGTGCGAGATCTCAAAATAGCCCATTTCGCTGCAATTTTTATGAATGTCATCTTTTCACCTGACAGTCCGGCATTTTATCTAGGAATTAAACTATGGACCAGATTAGTATCTGTTATGCAGAGAGCGGAATATATATTTTCAGTGTCCCAGTGGCTGCTTATCTCTTTCCAAGTTCAATCTGAAGCGATGGTTTTGATCTTTGAAGTCTCACAATGGGCAAGTGATCATCTGCTCTCCCGGAGGATCCTGTCCACCTTTTAAGATGGGCCTCCCAGAGTCTGCTTTCCCTAAGCCGGCTCTTTGAAATTTGGCTTTAGCTGTGGCCACCTCAAACTATTTGTTTTTACAATCAATGGAGGTTCTGGATTTCCGGTCAGACGTAGCCATTCCTAGGGCTCACGAGGATGCAGCTGCAGACAGAAACCCTTGGCAACATTGCGTACCGATCCACTTATCCCTGTGTTTGCTCTCCTCCTCACCTACAGGGGTTGCCATTTCCTTTTACAAGTATTCCTACCTTAGCCTTGGCTCAGGTGAATGCTCCCCCACCCCACCCCAACACTGTAACCGTGTAACTTACCTTCTTGGACTTGCAAAAGAAGGCCCGCTTAATCTCCTCTGGGGTAGCATCCTTCTTGATCCCCAGCAAGTCATAGTAGCTGCTGTTCCTGGCTTGTGACCTATAAAGAAGCAGGTACAGCTGTCGTTACTCTGGCATGAGGCTGGCAGGGATCCTTGAAGGTCATCAAGTCCAACCCTTTGCTTTTAAGGCACGAGATCCACCGTGAAAGCTCCTACCCTCTTGCTTGATGTTCTCCAGGGGTGGAGAGACCCTAACCACCCCCCCACAATCTCTCCTAGCCCCACACCCGATGATTTTGTATGCATTTGTCCGTATTCTGGTTTACTATGGTGCATGAACATGGCTAAGATGTACACGGAATGTTGCTGTCATGGCCGTCAAGTCGGAACCGACTTAATAGCGATCCTAATAGGGCTTTCAAGGTAGGTGAGATGTTGAGGAGTGGTTTTGCCAGTTCTGCGCTCCCAGTGAACTGCCATGGCAGAGTGAGGATTTGAACCCAGGCCTCCTGAGACCTAGTCCGTCACGCTATCTATTATACCACACTGGGCATCACATTGAATACATACTGTAAACATTCCTGTAACAAACATTTATAAACAATAAACAGGAATTTAACTTGATATTCTTGTTTCCTGAAGAACTCAACACTGTTGCAACTTAGATTTAAAACAAGAAAGCGACATAGAGTCGAGTCTTGAGTAATTTTTTCACCCATTGCAAGTGCTTTGAAATGCATTACCCACTCTTTAATTTTCTTGTTTTCTCAGGAGTAGGGAATTTTTGGCTCTGCAGAGATTTTGGCCTACAATTCCAATAAACCTTTACCACCAGCAATGCTAAGAAGGGCTCCTGTGAGTTAAAAAATACCTGGAGGGCCAAACACTCTGTACCCTGGCATATATGTGACGGATTAAGAGGCCTTCTCCAGCCCAATGACCTTCAGATGTTTTGGACTACAAGTACCATCGTCCCAGGCAACTGGCCACAACAGCTGGAGCTGGCTGGCTTAAAGAGTACTCATAGGACTTTTAAACTCAAGTCACCTTGAGGCCATCAGCCCACCTTGCAGCGATGTGGTTACTTAAGGCGTGCAGATATGTGATACACGTACAATCCTCTATATACAGGGGCAGTCTACTTCTGAGTCAGAGACACAGAGGATAAACAACAGGGGAAGGTCACCCACTAGCCATTCTTGCAGGCTGGGGAACAAAGAGAGAAGGCAAGTAGGGCCACCATGGGCCGTTTTTACAGACACAATGCAATTTATGCTCCTGTACTAACTTTCAGCGAGATCTGATGATTCTTTGTAAGCAGCTTTAGCATCCTCTGAGAGATACAAAGCAGAATACAAGTAGCAAAATAAAACAACAAGAGGGGTGAGCAAGCTTCTCGCAGACACCCAACCGGCCAGTTTGGGAAACAATTCTGGTCAATTCCCACATACCAAATTCGAGGTGCCATTCTGAGTAATTGCTGTCCATACGCTCTGTTTTCCAAAACAAAACAAAAAAGAAGACGCCCTGAGAGATAAATGGGGGGACGGGGGGAAACGGGAGATGCCACGTAGGATGGTTGTTCCATTCTTGCCTCCTGCTAGACAAGATGCAGAAATAAAAACTCCAAAATCTAGAATGCTTGCTGAGCCATGTGCGTGACAACGCATCTCTCTTCCTCAAAAACTAAAGGAACAGGAGGCTCATTACAAACTCAAGAGGACAGGGGCTGAAAAGTGCAGGCATAACATCCACCAGCTGTGCGTATAACTTCCCCGAAACCCACCAACCAGAGTCTGCCTCTATTATCAGAAACACTCCGAATGGAGGAATCGGGTGGGGAAGAAGACAGGTTTTCCCTCCTTCCCCACCCCCACCCCCCCATGCTTTCCTGCACTTCACTCTTGTTTGGGGAATAAATCCTGCAAATGCAAGCAGAATATATTTCTGGGAAAAAGTGGAAACAGGTGCAGCTCCTGTGAACGAGCCACGTCATGCTCCACAGCCTTTGCTGCAGCTGGAGACAAGCCAGGATGGGACACAGTGTTAGGACCCTGGGAAAACAAGATGGGAGAACCTCCAGCAGGAGGGAGGGTGGGGGAGGGAGGGAGACTGGGAGCCCACCCCGAGCATCTGTACCCAAATCCTGTTTTTCAGCTACTCCCAGTACCCTGGGAAGTCAGCTGGAAAACATGGGTTATAGAGAACGCTATACAGTAGGACACCCCCCCCATATCTGTGGGGGATTGGTTCCAAGACACACACACACACACCCGTCCATAGATGCTGAAAAACACAGAACACTATTTTAATAGCAAAATCTGTCCATAGCATGGTCTCTGGCACCCTCTAGTGGCCAGTTCTGAAGCCTTCATCGTTAAAAATATATATTGGGGGGGGGGATTTTTCTTTTGACATTTGTAATATTTTCAGACCGTGGATAAGTGAATCAGAGGATACTGATCACACAGATACAGGGTCTTACTGTATATCTAGAATAGGCAGTTGTCACAGTTCGACCGTGTTATCATGGTCTTCATCCTACGGGATTTGTAGCTTGGTGTATGGTACTTGCAGTTCTAAGCTGATGAAGACGATGATTAAAATTCTCTGCTGTCGTTCAAGGGCATCCACAACGGTTCTCTAGCAATGAATTCTAAGTCCCTCTACAAACTACAAAGCCCAGGATGCCCTGACCGTTAAAGCAGCATTCATCTGACAGAACTGCATGCCCTAGATCAGTGGCGGCAAAGCCATAGGTTCGCCATCGCTGGCCTAGATGGTACTATACAGATGTAAGGTAGGATTGCTTCAGTGGGCCCCTGGATGTTAGGAAATGGCTGCTCTGCCATTTAAATGGTAATGGACACTAGAATAAATTGTCTGGTGGGCGTCAGGTTGCTGTTAAATTTTATTTGCATTTTTATTATTTATTACTTGATTGCTGCGCTATGGAATAAGGACTGTCTATATTGTGTGGGTTCTGTTCTGGGTGTGTTCAGACAGAAGAATGGCATACAATTGAAAATAATAAATGCATAATAATAAATGCAGATACACTCCTAGCCATTGTGCCAGGCCCAGACAGCGGCCATGCCTTAAGATGCAATGTTGCACATACATAATTAATCTGGATAGCTTGGTGGTTTGGGTCTCTGGCTGCAGAGCCAGAGGCCAGGAGTTCGATTCCCCCACTGAGCCTCCTTGATAGGGACAGGACCTGATGACACATAAGGTCCCTTCCGGCTCTGCAGTTCCCAGATGCTACTTATCCCTTTTCCGAGGCCCAAGACAGATCTAGGGTTCAAGAAGCCGTATAAGCCACAAGTGGCATACTAGGTTCCAGTCCCATCTCATGGCTCCATAGCTCCTTCTTTTGACCCCCTGACATCTTAAATAAGCCCCAAGGACAGCACTCACCAAGTGTACGGGGTGGTTGAAAATGCTCGGTGCCGGTACCTGGCACTCTGACACTGTTTGCAACAGCGGCAGATGAAATAGGGAACAGCTAAAATCATATCCAGATGGCTTCTGGGGAGCCCAACGTCCTGGTTTTAGGAAAATACTGGCCTACAAAGGAGAAAACGAGGAGGTTGGTGAGACTGAAACACTTGCTATTTCATTTGGTGGTGGCTGCTTTTGATCTGTTTAATGCTTCAGGACAGTGGTTCCCAACCTTGGGTCCCCAGATGTTCTTGGACTAAAACTCCCAGAAGCCTTTTCACCACTCACTGGGCTGGCCAGGATTTCTGGGAGTTGTAGTCCGAGAACATCTGGGGACCCAAGCTTGGGAACCACTGCTTTAGAGACTTCAAAATGTTTTGCACGCATTGCCTTCCACGATCATCACAACCATTCTTACTAGCACTATCAAAAACTTCCATGGCACTGGCAAAGAAGGTGAGATTAAAAATAAAAGCAGAGTGGCTAAGGCCACCAGGAGAGTTTTGAGAGTCTTCGAATTGGAGACCTCACAGTTTGCACTACAACTTAAGTGTCAGGCTAAGAGCTGGGAAACTCGGTCCCAAATTCCCAGGCATGTAGCTTTATTGAGCGGATCTCTCCTGTCCAGGTCACAACCAAACTTACCCCTAAAGTGAAAAGAACAGCTTTGACTGTGACACAGGCTTTCCTGGTTTAGAGCCCCACTCCGTGAGACTGTTCGTCCTGAATGAACAGGGCAAAGGCAGCTTCATCTCTGGAAACCACCCCTCCATCGTGCCGTTTTCAGGACAGGATCCTGGATGGGTTGAGAAGAGCAAACCTTTGCGAGCGCTGGCAGACCTTTTTGACGGGAAAACCCGGCACCCGACCCAGCCCAGGAGAAAAACCCAATCGTCTTCAGTCTGTACGAATCCAGCCTTCGCGGTCTGTCACACAGCTGCCCTCGGCCTGGCAGGCGGCGGTGGTGACTTGAGATGTCTGACTTGGCTTCAGGAGCCCAGGCCTTCGTTCCATCTCACTTGGATTGCCGCAACAGGCTCCACTGGGGCGGCTGCCTCCGAGGACGGGGCGGAAATTGCAGCCGGTTCAAAATGCAGCAGCCAGACTACTGTCTGGGGCCAGCTACGGGGAGCATATAACGCCCCTGTTACAACAACCGTGCTGGCGACCAGTCTGTTTCCAGGCCCAATTCAAAGTGCTGGTCATGACCTATAAAGCCCCATACAGCTTGGGGCCAGGCTACCTGAAGGACCATATCTCCCCATAGGAATCATCTCAGCGATTAAGATCCTCAGAGGAGGCCCTCCTCTCGGTCCCATGGCCAGCACAGGCACGGCTGATGGGGACACGGGGAGAGGGCCTTCCTTCTCTGGGGCAGCTCCCAGGCTATGGGAGGCTCTCCCTCGGGAGATCAGGCTGGCCGCCCTCCCCTTTATCCTTCCATCGAAAGCTAAAGACCCTCCTTTTCAGGCAGGCTTTTGACAATCATGGTCGAGTCCCTCAATGCCTTTTTAAAGTTAAGATAATTTAAAATGTTTCCTTGCTTTTAATTATTCAATTGTTTTTAAATAAGTGTATAGTTAAATGTTTTTTTTTAATGTTGGACTTACTATGTTTTTTATTTTATTCTTTTTTTTTAGTACTGTCAGCTGCCTTGGGTCCCCCTTACTGGGAGAAAGGTGGCCTATAAAACAAACAAACAAATAAGAGGGAGACAACTCCGCCAACAATAAAAGCAAAGGAAGCCAAGATTAACACAACGGTTTTCAGCACCCAGCTAGAGGAAGGGGGACAAGGGGCAGACGGGCTTCTCCTGCTGGCCCTTCAAAAGGCAGGACCTCAAATCAACCACTGAGTAGCAGCAGCTTTCCCCGGTTCTTAAGAACTTCACAAACCCAGCTCAGCAAATCCATCTTCAACCTCCTCTTTCTAACCCAGGCGTTTGCAATCTGGTGGCTTCCAGATATTTTCAGACCGCCACACTGATAAAATCCCTGCTACCTGTTCAGTCTCTTACAGATTACGCCCGCCGGAATCCTAAACATGTGGAGAGCTCTCGGTTCACCTCTCGGTTCCCGTTGGAGATAAAGAGGTGTTTGTTAGAGAAAGAGGAAAGGAAGGGGCAAAATCTAAAATGACAGCCTAGGAAACTGGTTTATTGGGCAGCTGATGGATGCGGGCCCTGCTCTGTACCCTAATTTCTGCCTGTGATAGCTGGACTTTGTGTTTGAATGTGCAATATAAGTGGTGGAGGAAAATGCATCTCCACTCCCAGAAAATAAAAAAGCAACACGTCAGGCAGAAAACAATGCTGACTGAAGCCTTCTCCAGTGGGCACACCTGCCCCACACCCTACTAATCATCATCATCATCATCATGTGCAGTCAAGTTGATTCTGACTGATGGCCCTTTTCAGGGTTTCCTACGTAGTGAGTACTCAGAAGTGATTTCCCATTCCCTTCTTCTGGAGGAACCAGGGATTTTGCAGCTTGCCCAAGGCCACACAGGCTGGCTCTTCTCTCCGGAGGCACAGAGGGGAATTGAGCTCCCAAGCTCTGGCTCCGTACCCAGGTACCTAAACCACCGAGCGACCCAGCCAGCCCCAACTAGGATATTAAGCTTTAAAAGCAAAAAGGGTGCTGCTTATATACTGCTCCGTAGTGCTTAAAGCTCTCTCTGGACAGTTTTACAATTTAATTATGCAGGATATACATTGCCTGCACCCCTGGCGAACTGGCACCTCGGAAGGATGGAAGGTTGAGCCAGCCTTGAGCCAGCCGGCTACCTGAGTCCAGGATTGAATTCAAGTCATGAGTAGAATCTTCACTGCAGTACTGCAGTTTTAACCACTGCGTCACGAGGCTCGTTCAGCTTTACATGGGCATGTGTCACGAGGACCACAATGAAGGGTTTTTTTATGGAGGGGATACGGCTGCATCGTACACTGACCTTGAAGCACCCAGAGCAGACGGGTTGCCATCTTCAGTCAGGCGCGACTTTAATCAAGAGCCCCAAATTAGAAGGACGCAATTTTCCATCTGCATCCCCGCCAGTCAGCCGATCGGTTGCCAAGGGAACCACCTGCGACCCTCTTTTTTTTTCTGTCACGTCCCATAAGATTCCTGCCAGCCTCCTTCGGGCTAGCCGGCCGCCCCACATGTCCCTGAGCTGACAGGATGGGGAGCCGTGTGGATGTGTCTCGAAATCAATATGCACGGCTGGCTTTCGCCGCTATGGGGCTCGAGCACACGGAACAAACAAGTCTGAGGAGAACCGTCACCCCTACAAAGCAGAACTGTCAAGAAAAGAAGAGGGGAAAGGCGGTCGCAGATCGCTGTCATTTTCCCCTACCACTTTTGCTCCTTTTGCACAATTCCCTGGTGCCTGGCCTTTTTGAAGTTAGAAATACAACGTGACAGTTCAGGGAGGAAGAAAACGCTCAAGGCAATGGCAGGACGAGGGCTCTGTGGAAAGAGGGGCCACCTTCTATTTCCTCTGCCTTTCCAGGCCGCCCTCCTTCCTTCCTACTTGCCTGGATGCAGTAAAGTTGGGGAGAACGGTTCACAGGGCAGAGCTCAGATGAAAGGGAATGCTTTTTAACCAAGGGCACCGGCTAACGGCCTGTTTCTACCAAGTGCCTGGAAAGAAAGGGCACCGGCTAACTGCCCGGATGCCACGGTCATTATATTTTTAGCAACTCATTTTGAGTCGTTGGACACCAGCCCTTTCACACAAGCATGCATGGAGGAGGTTATATGCAAAACTAGCCTGTTGTTGTGATGGGCGGTCAAGGTGCCCTCGACTTACGTGCGGCACCTTGACCGCACATAACAAAATCTCCAAAATCTCCTGTCCTCGACAGCCCTGCTCAGCTTCTGCAAACTCGACCCTGTGTTTTCCTTTAGGGGAGTCAATCCATCTCGTATTGGGTCTTCCTCATTTCCTGCTGCCTTCCAACTTTCCCAGCGTGAGCGTCTCTTCCAGAGAATCCTGCTTTCTCAGGATCTGCCTGAAGAAGGAGAGCCTCAGCTTCACCATTTTGGCCTCTAGAAACAGTTCAAACTTGATTTGATCTAGGACCCACTTGTTCGTCTTCTCGCCATTGTTAAAATCCTTTCAACATATAAAGTATTTTGTTCTTCTTTGTCCTATCTATGGATCACATGTTCCACCCAAGACTTCAGGTTCGTGACTCAAATCATGCACCCCTTTTATCCTCAAAACAACCGTGGGTGACAGATAAGTTAGATTAAAGTGAAACCCAGAGTGTTGCCAAATCTGGAAGACTGCCGTGTTGGGAGGTCTGTGGTGCCAGGCAGGGGTTATAGTCATCATCACAACAGACTCTCCTTGGACTCCCCCACCTTGAGAACGCAGAGTCGTGTGGCTAAGTGGCTATGGAAAGGGAGCCCCTGACGGGGGACCGTGACATTTATTAATTGGATTGTGATGCTCCTGACAGAAAGACGGTCACCATCCCAGTCTTTTTACATTTCTATTGTATTTTGCGTTCCCCTGATTTCCAAATGGGTATAAATGTCTGCCTACTGAGGCCATGCATTTGAAAAAGTAGGCTACAGGAAACGAAAGCTTACGCCAAGCAAAACATGTTCATCGTTAAGCCGCCACAAGGCTTTTTGTAGCTTTTGTTCCAGGAAGACATTTGCCTGTTGGCCTGATTAGATTCCACTCCGCTAATTAGCACTTCAGCAAAGAAATTCAAGAACGTCTGTGTGAATCATAAAGGCCACAAAGAAGCATCAAGAGCATACAGCGGGCAGAGGTGGCTAAGTGTGTTGGAAGATAACAGCAGGAAAGCAGTTCATTGATGGAATTTATGAGGAAAGTAAATGTTTTGCTAATACAGTAACACAGATTACTTCCACGATTTCCAACCAGCCAACCCCCAAAGCCCACTAACTATTTACTCATTCACTCACTCACTTGGAGTGCCTAACCCAGGAAGCAGAACCTGCAGTAATTTTTATTTATGTATGTATTTAAAATATTTTTTACCCCACCTTTCTCCTGAAAAGGGATCCAAGGTGGCTTCCATCATTAAAAGTCAATATTAAAGCTAACAACAGTGAGTATACTGTGAGATCAAGCAAATACCATACAATAAACATAAGCAACATCAAAACACATTCAAAGCAGCAAGGCACAACAATCCATTTTAAAAACTCCACTCTGTAGCCATTCACTCAGGGAAAGCCTGCCTGAAGAGAAAGGTCTTGGCCTGCTTGTCAAAGGACACCAAAGATGGGGTCAGTCTAGCCTCCAGTGGGAGGGAGTTCCAAAGTCTGGGAGAAGCGACAGAGAAGGCCCTCTTCTGGGTCCCCACCAAGGGCACCTGTGAAAATGGCTGAGGGAAAGGCCTCCCTGATGATCGACACTCAATCAGGCTCATAAAGGGGGACACGGTCCTTGAGATTGCTTGGACCCCAGTCGTTTAGGGCTGTATAGATTAGAACCAGCACTTTGAATTATGCCCGGAAATGAAGCTGCTGTAACAGAGGGGTTATGTGATCTCTGCAACCAGCCTGTTAGCATTCTGGCTGCCGTGTTGGACCTGCTGAAGTTTCTGGACACTTTTCAGAAGCAGCCCCACATAGAGTGCATTACAGTAATCCGGCCAGTTTGTAGCCAAGGCATGTGTCACTAACTTCTGAAGGGCCAGATCCTACCCCCTTTGTCTCCACACATCCACATCCCCCATCACCTTGCTTCTTTCTTCCACCTGTCCTGTCAACTCAGCACTATTAGGTGTTTATTTGTTCTTGTTTTGGAGTTCGCACAAACACCATCTGGCTCATTACTGTTCATAGTCCACTAAATCAATTTTACACCGTTAAGCAGGGGAGCAAAAATGAAATAAATAAATTGAAGGATAAAAGGTTGCCAGGCTGAGAGCCCAAACTAGCAGTAGAGATTTGCCAAATGCCCTCCCTCTCATTTTTTAAGAAGCTACTTAAAACGGAACTATTTAAAGCTGCCTTTTATTAACTGTGTGCCATTTTGATGTCCAACTGTGGTTTAAATCTGTTTGATTAAATCGGATTTGGCAAGTTATGTTACCATTTATTGTTTGCTGATGTTTACAACTGCGGCATTAGTTGTAGCCTATATGTGTTGGTTGTTAACTGCTCAGAGAGTGTGTATGACACACTATTGGGCGGTATATATAAGTATATAAGAATAAATAAATAAAATAACATCTAAAAGGCTGGAACAATTCATGCCCCATTTTTCCAAGGAGAAATTTCAATCCAAGGGCATCTCACAAGCAGACTGGAACTGCGCCTTGGGGTCCCTCATCCCTCATACCACTTTCCCACCATGGGTGGAAACTAACACTAATTAGAACTGTTCACTCGCAGGCAGTACCTACCTTTCTAAAGGTAAGTACCATTCCCTTTGGCTCGGTAGAGCAAAGGACAACCAGCTCATCTGCAGTTTTACTGCTGGAACCCTTTTACAAGCAGCTGCGGCAGCAGGCTGGCCTGTTTTCACAGCAGCCGTATCACTTACAAGAAAACCGCCATCTATTAAACGTGGCCAGGGTCAGGCCTGCCCGAGGGAGAGCTTCTGCAGCTGAGCAGAATGCAAGAATCAAGAACCCCAGAAGCTTAAGCAACCTTAATTTAAACAAAAAGGAAATACAAAAGCAGTGGGGGTGAAAAGGAAAATAATATTCCAAGCTTGTGGCTGCTGTTTAAAAACACAGAGGCTCAGACCCCTCGGGGCATGTGCTGATGGATTCATACCAGATACGCGTGCCATATGGAAGCTGTCGCTTCTGTGTGATTTTTTTTGCTTTCCCTGCCACCACAGGAAACGTAAAGGGCCAGGTCCGTACAGTGTGGTTTGAGGTCATGGAAAAAACAAGGGGATGGCTACAGAACCTGGCAGATCACTTCAACTGCCTCTTCGCCTATAAGGACGTCTCCAGCTGGCATGTAAGCAAGTGACAACCTGATATGCCCGGAGTGCCCAACCCAGGGGATGCTTAAGAACCACAACCTGCAGTCATTTTTTATTTATGTATCTATTTAAAATATTTTTACCCCTGCCTTTCTCCTTAAAAGGAACCAAACCCACTTACCTCTTTAAAAGACAAGATAAAGCTACCAACAGTGAAACGAAAAAGGATCAAACAAGTACCGTACTAAAAAACCATAAACAACACCAAAATACATTCAAAGCAGTAAGGTAGAACAATCCATTTAAAAACCCCACTCAGGCGAGCCAGTCGCTCCTGGAAAGCTTGCCTGAAAACAAAGGTCTTGTCCTGCTTGCGGAAGGACTGAAAAGGTGGAGCCAGCCGGGCATCCTGTGGGAGGGAGTTCCAAAGTCTAGGAGCAGCCACAGAGAAGGGCCTCTCCTGTGTATCGGGCGCTCACAACAGGCAGCCCACAGGCATAGCATGTTCCATGAACCACGTTCTCCCCCGTGCCACCAAATTCCACACACTGCATTTGTTTTCCATGCAAAAGATCCCAAGTTCAAGTCCCAATATGGCTTGCTAGGGTCAGGGAAAACTACAGCTAGATCCCTTGGCGACTGGCAGCTGCCCTGCAGTGTTCAAGGCAGAAAACCTCCCGAAAACCTCTTACTGAGAGATGCCCAAGCTCAGGCCTGTGACTTTTGCATATAACACTCTGCAAACAGCACAGAGGTCAACTTTCCCCAACCTGGTGGTGGCTTCCTGGTTTGAAATAGGAGGTTTCTGGACAGGCAGCTGGCTTCATATGTGAAAACCTAGGAGGGGTAACCATCAGACTACACCCAGGTGTGGCACAGTTCCATTATAAGCTCCCTTATCGTCAGAAACAGGAATTTATAAGGGAAGAACTAACACAGCCCACCCAAAGGGGCGAGGGTGGCACCCACCCACGGATGACCCACTTCCTCCCAGTGTGATCTCTGTAGCTTTGGTTTCAGCGCTTATCTGTTTGTGCAGCCCACCCGAGAGAAGTCACACGAGGGATACTGCCGTTTCGTAAGCTCAGTCACCGTTTGGTTATCAAAGCAGCCAACAGGGCAATAATATTGTTTAACTTGGTATGTTGGATTCACACACCCTTCCTCCTTAAAAGCATAAAAGGGCAAAATCGTGGAAATGGTTAGGATGCTGCTCCATCAGCACTTTGAACATTTTTTTAAGGACATCATTGTGTTACTTTGAGACATCAAGAATATCATTAATATTATAGATGACTCATTTGCAAAAGCAACACTGTGTTGTATTGTTATGATCAGCAGACCAAAAAAAAAAAGCAGCAGCAAAATACTGTATCTCCAGTACCCTCTAGTGGCTAATCCTGATATTATTTATTTATTACTTTAATCTATATACTGCTCCTGTTAGTGCCACAGCAATACTCTGGGCGGAATCTGGAAGATTAAAAAATAAAAGAGACTGAGGCTGAATCAGAGTATTTCGGCTTTCCTGAGGCTTGACTGGCAGCCTATTTTAAACTTCTGTTTGGATCACAGAGACCGGATTATTTCAGGGCCAGCGTCCACACTAGCCTCTCAATCTGATGCAGTCTGATCTGCACCACAGCCCCCCTTCCTTTGATCTCACCTTTTGCTGATCTCTGGTTCTCCTTTTATGATTTATTGTAAAGCTGGAGAGTTCCTTAAAGTGTTGCAGAGTGCTAGGAAAGAGGGACAGTTTTCCAAAGTTCTCCATAACATACAAACATATACACCCGTACTATGGAAACGTAGCAGTCTGATACAGTTTGTCAGAGCTCTTTTTATTCCATATCCATTTTTATCTTTTTTGGGGGGACTTTGGCCCCGTCCGCCAGTTTTGGGAGCCGTTTTGTCAAGTTCCACCTAAAATAGCAGCTTTGTGCCTGCTTTGGTTCAGCCACATTCTCCCAGACTCAGCTCCTTTCTGCTAAAATGGAAATAATAAGTAATAACTCGCCTACCTTATTTCAGGAACGGTAAGACTTTTCCATGCCTTCCATCCAGAGAACAGAAATATCATAGAGGTTAACTGCACGGACAATCTTCGCTAAGATCCTGCAGAAGTTGACATGATGATGTATTAGTTGAACAGCACATTAACAAAACTATAAACAGAAACTACCTTTCTAGGATTTTGCTACCTGAGATAAGGCGGGTAGTGGGTAGCGATAGGGCCATTTCAGTGATGGCACCCCATCTTTGGAATTCCCTTCACAAAGATAAATCTGTTATTTTTGCAATGCTGAGCCAATATGCTTAGATCTTGGTTTGCCCTTGCCTAGATTTTATTACAGTATGTGTTTACATACCGTATGTAACTGACACTTTCTGAACCATGTTTAGGCAAGACAGTTCACAAAATGCAACTTCAAAAATAAAAGCACAATAATATAGTTAAATTTCAAAAAATATAAAAGGCCAACATTACACTGGCCAAAATCCTGTTGCAGAGTTATACAAAAGGTGTAACTTTTAGCAGTGAATTGCCATCAGTTAAGAAATCTTTGTAGGCATTCTCTACTGCACACTGAGTCACACAACTCAGTAGGCAACAGAACATGCCTACAGATTTCTTAATCTAGAGAATTTTGCTTCAAAATATATGCCTTTTGCATAACTCATAACAGGATTTTGATCACTGAATATAAATCTTCATCCATCTTGTTCATACTTTATCATGCTCTGCTGTTCTAATGAGATGGCAGCATTTTTTTTTACACAGCTGATTTGAATTGCTAGCCACTCAGGAACCTATAATCATCATAATCTGAGAACTACAGAATTGGAAGGGCCCCTATAGATCATTGAGTCCAGCCTACGGTCGTACTAGAGCAGTATGACAGTAGAACCAGTTACCTCGGGAGTTGGTGAGTGCTCCAACACTGGAGGCATTCAAGAAAAACTTAGATAATCACCTCGCAGATATGCTTTGATTGTATTCCTGCATTGAACAGAGGGTTGGACTTGATGGCCTTGTAGGCCCTTTCCAACTTCACTTTTCTATGAGTCTATGATTCTATGTCAGGGAGGCACAGTCAGGAATTTAACTCCCAACCTCTGGCTCCACAGCCAGAGACCTCAACCACTGAGCTATCAAGCAGTCTTAGTATATACTGATGGGTTCAAGATGAAGTAATTCAGTTAAATAATTCTTAGGATTCAGCATATAATTCCTTTCTCTTTTTTTAATGTCTTACATATCAAAGCAGCTACACTCTTCCACAAGAACTTCCATACTCTCTTAACTATTGGTCATCCTGGTTGGGTCTGCCCAGAACTGACACCCAAAACATCTAGAGCAGCCATTTTCAACCTTTCTTTGGCCACAGCCCTTTTAGGAACTCTTCTCAGATTCCAGGGCCCCTGTCAAACAAGGATACAATACAAACATGTGAATAGGAAATCCCCTTCTCACATTTTTCAGTCTATGGCCCCTCCAAATGTGACAGGATGCTGCCCCTTGAGAATGGCTGATCTAGCAAACCAAGGGTTTTCACATCAAAACTTACAACCAACAGAAGAACTAACAGAAATCTCAAATACTCTACAGTAAGTAAATAGTGTGCAAGCAATGGAGAGAAAGTCAGACACACAGATTAAAAGCAAAACATACAAACAAACATTTTAGGATTCAAAATAACCACTTATCTCCTTCCAAAAACTACAGTGGGTAGACCATGGATTTAAACCTAAATTGAACAATTTAAATGGGCAGATTAATCAAATGTTTTAGGTTGAGTAATGGGGAAGGGGGGGGGAATGAGGAGGTGAGCTGACAGGGAAGTGTACCACAATTACAACGTTAGTTTGGTTCTAATTCCAACCAAAGGTTTATATGCTCAGTTTCAATCCATCATGTGACCTATTCCTGCAAAGAACATTGCTCATAAAGATTTATTGCTGCAGTTAGCGCAGCTGGAAGAAAATAGGAAATATAACTGATATCAAAATAATTAATGGTATTAAGAAAGGATGCATAAACTTTCAGTTTGCAAGATCTGAGCAGGGCTGTTAATTATCCTTAATTAACAGGGTTGCCATGAATCACAAGTGACTTGATGATACATAATAACATAACCATCACTAAGTATGATCACCTGCACTTTTGAATTCCCAGTTGCTATATATTGGTGCAAAAGCTAGACGGTGAAGAAAGCTGATAGGGGAAAAATTGATTTGTTTGAAGTATGGTTCTGGAAGAGAGCTTTGCTAACACCCTGGACTGTCAGAAAGACAAAAAAGTCGGTCCTAGAGCAAATCAAGCCTGAACTTTCTATGGAAGCAAAAATGATGGAACTGAGGCTGTCATACTTTGGGGCACATCATTAGAACATAAAACTCACTGGGAAAGACAACAATGCTGAAGAACTGTTCGATAGCTCAGTGGTTTAGGAAGATAGAAGTTCTATTCCCCCGTGCCTTCCCTGAGAAGCGCTGAACTCAATGGTCCATAGAGTCCCTTCCAGCTCTGCAGTTCTAAGATGGTGATGATGATGGTTTAAAAAGCTGAAGCAGCAGGAAAAGAGAAAAGTCAAAATATGAGATGCACTGATGTCAATAAAAACTGAGCAGGGCTGTCCAGGACAGGGCATTTTGGAGGTGCCTCAAACATCACGGAGTATGACTAAATCTGGATTTCACACTATATCCATCGTGCATTTATTTTTTTTAGTTACGGACAGAGCTTCCCCAAATGCTGCAGGATCATGTCCTACGTATGAATATGGAGAGAAAGATCAATACGATTTCGAGGGCGGAACTAATACGGTTGGCAGCGAATTCCAGGGGTACGAAATAGGGGTGACACCCATACCCAACACCGGGGCTGGGAGAAGGTGGGGGAAGGTTGAACAAGGATGCACAGCAATGGCGGGGCAAACGCTGCACGGGGAGGGAAGCCCAATTTTCGAGCCGGGTCAATTGGAGTCCGCGGTGGAAGGAAGAACTGAAAAGGCTAATCCAGTCTCAGCGGCCGCCGCGGAAGAAAGCGGCTGCCGGGAGGAAAAGGGGAGGGGCTATGGACACAGAGGTTACTATGGAAACTTACAGTTCCCCCCTCGCGGATCGCAGGCGCCATTTTGATGTCCGCTCTCCTTCTGCTCCGCCTACAGGGGTGTTTGGCCCCGCCCCCTTCTGGACGGGAGGAGGGAGGGAGCGACATCCGGGCTCTTCGCCAGTTAGCATATGGTGTCAATTCTGACCATTTATTTATTTATTCGATTTTTATCCCGCCCTTTTAGACAAAGTCTACTCAGGGCGGGTTCCATAAACATTAAATATAAAAACACTAGAACAATTAAAATTAAAATAAAACAGTTCAAAACAATAATATTAATAATACTCAAGATGGAGAAAAAACAAAATTATAATAATTTAAAATTATAATAATAACCAGCCCTCTAGGATCGGCTTCCCCTGGAGGAGGGAGTCGCTGGGAGGTTGACCTTGCTCTGCCTGCATCCTTGCAAAGCTGCCTCACAGCTAGGGATGCAAACAGAGCAAGGTCCACCTCCGAGCTACTGTACTTGTTGCAAATAAAACTGTTACAGGCAGAAGATCAGGGGCTCGCTGGAAAGCTGGCAACCCAAGGCCTGTGGCGCAGGGAGCTCTCTTGACCTGTAATGCCCCTGCGGATCAAAAACGTCCTGAGATCTCTCAGGTCAACAACACCCTGGTCCGATCCAGACGTGCGGATCCACACAAGACACCCAACTCTGCTGGGGATGCTTTGCTTGCCAATCCAAGGCCAGCAAAAGGATGACGTTGGAAGGTCCTGTCTTGACTGGAGAAGGAGCGACACAAGAGAGGAGCCCAGACAGAGTGGGGAATGGCGAGGCACAAAGGCCCAGAAACAAGAAGAGGTTGTGGGAAGGGTGCCAAGAGCCCAGGGGAGAAGGGAGAGAAGGGGCTTGGCCAACAAAAGCCAATTTGTGAAAGTTGCTAGGGGAGATTTCACCCGTTCGCTAAACGATGCAGGGAAGAGAATGCTCCTTTTTCTCATGAGAAGCTTCCTTCCTACAATAGGCTCCGACAGGAGCCTTTAGCGGAAATGGTGTTTCCAGGGTCACCAGCAGCCTGGCTTGTGAGGGGCAGGACTCCCCCCCCCCCCCATGGTGTGAAAGGAAGGCTAAAATAATTCCTTAAAAGAGGAAGTCACGCTTGTTGTGATGTGTGTGTGTGTCGTCCCCCCCCCCCCCCGTCTCTTGGAGAGCAGCGAGAAGATCCAGGAGCACCACAACTCAAATTTGGGTTTCCTCCAACAGAGGAATAGCATTTTTATAATATTGGATTTATTTTCAAATATAGGTCTGCGGAGGCAAGCGGAGAGACACACACCCGTTGGATCCCAGGGTCCATATCCCACCTCAGGACCCGGGCTTCACCCTAAAGAGGGTCATGACACGTTTGTCGCCACAGCCAGCTTGCTGCTCGGCCCTCCCTCACGTGGTCTCCGTGGCACCAGCAAAACCCTGCGACCACGTGCCCGGTCCCATCAGTGCCATCGTCATGGGCCTTGCCTTGATGTCAGCAGATGAAGGCACAAGGGCTTGTGTGATTTAGACAGTCGGCTTGATCAGTTCAGGCGTGCTGTTGCCATACTCCTCTCCCACTACTCCGCCACCCCAGTTCCTGTCGCCCTTGCTTTGGGCGGGCGGCCACGCAGCTGGCCCACACACTGGAGCCAAAATGAGGCTGATCACTGATGGCTTTGACCACAGCCTAATGTGAAGAGAATGTTAATTAGCAAGAAACATCAGTCTGATTATGCGTAGCTGTTTTTATTTCTTAGTGGTGGTGAGGGCCGTCTGGTGACGTGCTGGCACAATATTTTCCATGCTGTCATCTGAAATATGATATCAAGGAAATGCCCCTCCAGCTCCACACAAAAAATGTATTCAGCCCAGAAATTGTGTTGGCACCTATAGGACAAAAACAAACAAACATGTAGCCTGAATGTTCTCCCCACAATGTGGGATGTCACAGGTAACAAAATGAACTAGCACTTGAAGTATCATCCTAATGAGAGCAATCCACCTTCATTTTCCATTTGTTTCCCTTTTCAGATTAATTGTGACATCTTAGGCAAAGACACCGTTCTTGTCTGATAAGTGAAGTTTGTGTGTTCTGTGGGGTTATCTATTCGACAGGCCAGGTCTGAGTTTGCTGAGTTGGAGTACGGATGTTCAGTTCACCACCGTGCCTCCTGGGAAAATAGCCAGCCTCTGTGGCTGGTTGTACAGAGTCACACACCTCTCTCAGAAGAAGGGAATGCTAAACCACTTCTGAGTGCTTTATGGGTTGCCATAAATCAAAATCAACATGAAAGCACATGATCATCACCTTGCAGAGTTGGAAAGGGCTCTGGATCATCAAGTCCAGCTCCTGACAAAGAGGCACAGTAAGAAATGGAATGCCCAACCTCTGGTTCTGCGGCCAGATACCTAAACCACTGAGCTATCCAGCACTTCCACATAATTATAATTATTATTGGTCATAGCACCCATAACGCTTCCTCCTGTTCTGGAAGAAGCACGTAAAGGGAGAATTCTCCCAAGCTGCATCTCACTGTTTTTCATACTTTTGTGCAAAACAAAATATAGCAGCATTGTTAAAGTGGCCAACCCCTTCTGATGCAAATTGTGTCTGTTTCAAGCATTTTTGGGGAATAGGGAAATTTTTCCACCCCAATTGGTTTTAAGGCTGCCAACTCCTCAGGAAAAAGCCACGGCTTCTAACAGCACTTTTGAGCTGGCGTGAATTAAAAGAAGAAGATTTTCTCACAACATACAATTTTTTGCACACCATTATCACTTGTTAATGCCTGCAGATTTAGCTACAAGGCAGAGGAGCAGAGGCTGGCTGGCTTGGCCACCTCCGTTTTGGACTGAAAAAAGCAGATGTAAGAACTCATTGAGGAACTGATCATGCACCCTCTCTCCCTTTCTCCCCCAGTTATTATCTGTTCCCCTCCAAAGGTTAAAATTAATTAGTGCCAATTACAAATCAGATTATATACATCCCCTTGGTGGGATCAAATCTCTTACTGAATGGAGCTATTGCCACCAGGGCGACCGGGTTTAGCACGAACCAATGGCAAAGCACTGTTAATTTCCACACATTCCAAACTATCCTAATCCCTTCCTTTGACATGAGAAATTAATTGAGGAATTAAATGTGGCACTCACGGCATCCCCAGCTCAGCGTTTGGGGGCCCACTAGTTGTAAATAATTAACTCTTTGTAATTTTTTTTTTAGGGTACAATTGGACACAAAATGAGCAGTTCAGGAAAAATAAACTGCAAAAATCAGATAGCGATCAACCCAGAAGAAATAGGATAGCTCCAGTAGTGAAGGAACATGGTTTAGCTATTGGTTTCCAAAGGCATATTCCCCCCCCCCCATCTACACATGTTGTTCACAACTGCATATCTCCTGAGTTATCTGTTACTTCTTATTTCAGGTGTGATAAAACTGTGGCCATTGAGTGGAACACATCTGGAGGTTCTCTGTTTGGAAAAGGCTGCTTCAGAGCAGACAACGATAAAAAGAACAAAGGGGAAATGGGGTGTATTTATAGAATCTGGCACAAAGCAAGCCAGGGACTTTAAAAGGATAAAGCTTTTGCTAGTAGTTTGGTGAATAAGGCCTCAAGCCATCTAGCTACCCGGGTGGATTGCCTGCAAGGATGTCTTTCTCCGTCCATTCAATTTCCTTGTTAATGTTCTCGCCATCCTAATCAGATTCACATGTCTTGTTTTCTCCTCGTCCTTGGAATCCCAAATGAATTATTTTCAGCATCAATTTTCTTCTCTCTCTCTTTAATGTGACATAACTTTGCAGGCTGCATGGCCAGGCAAAGCTGCCTGTCAGTTTCTCCTTTTGTTATTTTTTATCCTAGGATTTGAGAACAAGATTATGGCAAGCGAAGTGTCCTTCTGCAGGAGCAGCAGCCACTGACAAAACTAGGGCAAGTCGCTCGATTGGAAAGCAAATAAATTTAACAACCTGAGTTGAACGAAATGCGTGAGTTTTAATCACTTGTGCCTACATGTCATTACAATTTCATTACAATACGAGACAGATGCATCTGAAGAGGAAAAACAATATATATTTTTTTAATTTTTAGGCAGCACAGTGAAGGCCAATTTGGATGTAGAAATGGGGCTGGTTGTCCTTATAACTCTTTCCTCCTTTTACCATAACTGACGCTCAAATTAGATGAGACCGTTAGCACATCATTTGTATTGAATTGGCCTGGTGCCCTCTGGGAGAATTAAACTTTTTAAGGATAGGGAAGAACCTCTCATAAAACCTGGACAACCACCCAGCAATGATGGTGCTGTAAGGGAGGGGGCGTGGCCATCTAAGGCACACACACACACACCCCCTGGGCCAAATTAGGATTCCAGGAAGGCCGGATTTGGCTGCAAGGTTTGAGGTTGCCCACCCCTCTTTTAAGGGTCCTACACTATGGTCCACACCTGACAGGGCAGTGAAGCCCCTGCTGGATACTGGTCTGACTCCTAGCACTGACCTTGGCCATAAGGCAAAGAGAAAGAACTGACAGAAGTACCAAATAGCCGGGGGGGGGGGGGGGGAGACAGGGCAGCAGTAGCCACCCCCCAAGGCCATTTTGCTAAGTGGTATGTGCTGCACTAAATTCACTAAATTCATTAAATTGCCCATTGCTTGTCCCATTGCTAGTGTTGAATTCAGGCTTATCTACCAGCTTAGTTGGTTTCCATCCATGACATGGAAGGAGGTGCCATCTTTACCTCAGGAAGCACCATGTCTTGGACCAGGCATGTCTATTAATCTGTATTATGAAAATGTCTATTAATTAATACACTATAAGCCTCCCACCAGGACAAGGCTCTAGCTGGGCCATCTGGAAGTCACTTAGTAGATTTCAAAGCGAAGTAGGAAGATCAAAGAATGTTCTGTGATTGCGGAGAAATTCGATCAGTGCAGCACTTCTGTACCTGCAATTTTAACTGTTTTGATGCTTTTGGCTTGATCTTAATAGTTTTACAGTCTATATATGATTTTATCATCATGATTATCATTTTACAAGTGCAGAGCTGGAAAGGGAAGGGAACCTATGGATTATCGAGTCCAGACCTTGTCAAGGAGGCATAGTGGGGAATGAGACAGAGCTACCCAGCAGTATTATTATCATCATCATCATCATCATCATCATTATTATTATAGTAAAACATTGTTTTCTCTGTTTTGATTCTTTTAAAAAGTTTATATGCCGCCCTGAACGCCATCTTTTAGGAGAAAGGTGGGGTATAAATAGAAGTAATAAATAAATTAAGTGATAGCATTCGTCGGAATAAACTGTGGGGCAGTCTATTTCTGGCCACTCTAATCCTGGCGAGGGGGACCTGCGTCCTGGGCATGAAAGAGCAGAGCAAGGCTAGGGGGTGGTAAGAACCACGAAAAACAGCTGGCGGTGCTTCTGCCCGGAGCTTTAAAAACACGGGGGGGGGGGGGGGGAAACAAACCAGAAGCCGGAGACTTCCTTCCGGGAGGTGGCAGCAGCTGCAGGCATCAAGGAGGTAAGAAGCCGGCCACCCCAAAAGGATCTGCCCGGCTTTTTCCCCTTAAGTTCTCTTCCCCCCCCCCTCCCCCCGCCACCCCGATCTCTTTGGAGGCGCACACAGCGGTCGTGGGAAAGGACAGCGACGCGTGTTCATCGGCCCCTCTTCTAAGCCGCCGGGAGCGCCGAGAATTAACCCAAGGCTCTCCCGCCTTGGCGTCATTAGCATAGCTATTATGGAAATGTTCATTTTTAGATCAAGGGCAACAAACCCAGAAACCTGCCTGATTGTCCGGGCGAGGCAGGCGCCTCCCCCCCCCCGCGTGAATAAGAGTGTAATCAGGGTGGTAATTAAAATAACAATTAGTAATCCCAAGCGAGACGCGCGGCTGCTGGTGGGCCGCGTAGATAGGAGACGAACAAGCGCTGTGTTTTTAATCAAGTCATTAATTTATCCAGCTCGCCAGACTTCACCCTAAACTCGAGAATGGCAGAGATACAGAAAACCTTATTTTTCGTCCCTTTTTGCGATTTTACTCGAGGAACGGAGAAAGGAGGGGAAAATAAGGTTTTCTTACAAAAGGGCAAGATGCAACATAATTTAAAAGCCACACATGCTGCTTGGATCGAGAGTGCAACTAAGAGTCGTGGGCTGTTTTGGAATGGTAGTTAAAGAGAGCCTCTGTAAATAATAGTAGCCTATCTTTGATTACTTGATACTAAGTGAGGATTTCAGATTTGTCTCCCTCTTGCAGGCTTTGGAAAACCTTAGCTAGGTAGACCTTTGCGCTGGTGTGGCACAACAGAAATTGGAATTCAGGAAGTCGAATAGAGCTCCACCTCCACAACTGTTATTGGCTGAGCTCTAGTAAAGTTAAAGAATCTCCATGATCATTCCAACTGCTCAAGGAAAAGCTCACCCTCCAACTTGTGTTTTGGCAGAGACATGTCAGTTTGGCCGGGATTAATTAGTCATACTGGCTTCCTGGAAAAAGAAACCACACTGTTAAAGACTTAAGAGTTGCAAAGCTTTTTGGGAAGAGTTCCCAAGAGATGCAACAGGCCCTTACTCTGACCCAGAATTGCTACTTCCTTTGAGAGTTAGAATCGCCAACAAAATTTTGCAGAGATATATTTATTCGGTGCCTTCAACTAGAACGTTTGTTTGTTTGTTTGTTTTAAATTTACAAAGGAATCAGACTACCAGCTTTACTGGTTGTGACCTTTTAACAGGAATTTAAGATTCAGAAAGTGCTGTCAGCATGCACCCGTTCTTTATATTTCCATGTCGGAGAAAGATTCTTTAATTTCACTCTGTCTAGCTGCTTTTCATAGAGATTGGGGGCAGGCCCATATAAAGGTGGCAACCCAACTGTTTGTTAATTCTTATGAATGTTTGCATGCCAGGCAGCTGTGCATTAAGGATCAGAAAAATACCCCCACCTGAGAGATCTGGAGACAACAGACTTGGATGTAATTTGGTTTGTGTGGATTGTTTTCCAGGTACCCTTCGATGGATAAAGCAGGGGAAAGATGGATCCAGAAATCTCCATCTTGTTCCAGTGCCCATCTCCCAAGGGAATCACAGAAACTCAGGTCCGAGCTGAGGTCTCCCCACTCTATGACCGGCAGTTGCTGCCTGGGGACCAGCTCCAGATTGAGACCGCTTGGGAGGCCCGTCGCCAGGAAAACCCCTGGCTCTTTGATGGATCCAAATTCCGCCTCAATTCCGTGAGAATCGACGAGGGTATTATGACTTTCTGCCTTGGGCTCACCTGCTACAAGGATTTTGTGGGTACCAACCTGGCCGAGACAGCAGGGCACCTCCAGGAACAAGGGCGCCAAGACTTCGGAGACAGCCGGGCCTATCTTGCCCATCCACTGGGGGTTGGCGCCATGTTGCACATGGCAGATGATCAATTTGTCTTCTTGCGGCGGAGCCTGTGTGTTGCCGAGGCACCTGGGAAGATGGATATTCCAGGGGGTCATCCTGAACCACAGGTAGGTCTTCTGTAGTTCGTATGTATTTGTATCATAGAATCATACAGTTGCAAGTACACCCAAAGGGCAGCTAGTCTTGACTTTTAGAGCAGTACGACAATAGAACCCATGACCTTGGGAGGTGGTGAGCGCTCCAGCGCTGGAGGCATTCAAGAGAAAATTGGGCAGCCATCTGTCAGATCTGCTTTGATTTGGATTCCTACGTTGAGCAGGGAAGTTGGACTTGATGGCCTGATAGACCTGTTCCAACTCATTTACTCTATGATTCTATGGCCAGTTGGTTAGATCTGTGACACATCTAGGCCCCCGGGAATAAAAACAGCCTTTCCCTCCCGCCCCCCCACTCCCGCTTTGCAGGTAGTGAAGGACCAAACTGCCTCAGAGGGACCCATCTGCCACCAAGACCTTCAGGGAGAATTGGTGGTCCAGGAGTTGTTCTCTGCTGTGCTGCGAGAGATCCAGGATGAGGTGAGGCGGGTCACAAGCAATGGAGGAAGGAGTGGCTTTTTGGTTGCCATCCCCTGCCACTTGCTGAAGCAGCTTCCTGATGCTTCCCCAGGTGAACCTTCCTGCGTCTTCACTGAGCAGGCCGGTGTTGCTCGGGATAGCTCGGAACGAGACCAGCGCCGGCCGCTGTAGCGTGGAATTCTACGTCAGGTAATGCTTTGAATCCTGTTCTGAAAAGAGAAGGAGCAAAGCTGGATGCTACATGGCCACTGGGCATACTGGGTGGGAGTACACCTCCCAAAAAATGGAACTTCTCCAACTCTGGAAGGAATTGGGTCTTCCTTTTTCCTGCAGTTCAGATCTCCAGCTCGGCTTTATGGATGGATGCATGAGGCTGGTTCTGTGGCCATTTGGTGGGAAATGGGATACAAATGTAACAAAGGAGTAATAAATAAATAAGAGTTTATCTGAAGGCAAAGTGCATGCTTTATTTTGTCACTTCTAGCATTCTAGGCTGCCTCAGGCCTGCTGAGAAGCCCTAGCCTTCCGACAGCTAGCAGCAAATATTTCCATATCTTGAGGCAGAGGCCTCAAGGTCTGACCTTATGATATCTCAGATCTTTCCTCTGCAGACCTCAGGCGCATCCTGGTGAGCCTTTTGTGATGCGTTAGAAGTCTAAGTCTTTTGTGATTGGTTAAGAGTCCTGTATATAAGCCCTGTCAGGTGTGGTCAAAGTCTGTCCAGCCATTGTGAGGATCTACATCCAACACACCAAAGCCTTCTCTCCATAATCTGTCCAGGATTTTCCCCTCTATTCTAATTTGCTGCTTGTCAGGTTATGATCCCATCTTCCCTTTATTTGATCCACCGAATGAACCCTACTAGTGTGATGTATTCTTCAGGTTCTAAATTGTAAAAATAACCATGAAAGTAAATAAAAAAGAAATATTTCTGATTGATTCTGTCTCAACTCTGCCCTTCAGGTGCAGCCTGACATCTGAACAAGCAAAGCACTGCTACGCTATTGGAGGTCCTGAAGCTCACGAATCCACCAGCATCATCTTTATCAAAAGAGAGGTACATCTGAAACTTGCCAGGATGCCAAGCAAATGTAGGGATAGCCTCCCTCCAGAAAGTGTCTTCTCCCTGCTCCCAGCCAGCTTCATGGCCAGTTTCTCCGTAGAACAGAGATAAGGCAGATATCAGCAAACGTACTCAAAATTAACTTCTGAGTTTGGCTTGGTTTACTCTGAAGTTTGTAAACAGCTTATTACTGGAATTCCTGATTTAACTTTTCATTGTCCATTCAAAAGAAGGGGCATGAGTTCTCGCATGCCAACCCTAGGAACAGAGTATACCTGGTTGGTATAGAATTAGGAATATATTTATGGCGTGGATTTTGACCTTTTGACCTTGCAGCATAGCTAGAAAGTAGTTACAGCAGTTCGATACCAGTTTAACTGGTAGAGCTATGCGAAAAGGAATCTCAAGATTTGTAATTTAGTGAAGATTTTAGAACTGTTTTTTGCTATAGAGATGTCATGACCTCCCCTGACCCACATGCTCCATGTACCTGCTACCCACCAAAATAAGGGGTTATGATTAGAACACAATCCATCTAAACATAAAGAAACCCTCCATGTGGCAAGGTGGATAAAGTGCTACTCAGCTTAATTCCGGAAACCTTTTATAAGAAAACAGTTTGGACTTCTAGCTTCTAGCTCATTGGCATACAATCCCCAACAGATTAACTAGCAGAAATTTATCCATGGACAGAGTTCATGGCTCTCCATCCTGCTGTTCA
Organism: Intellagama lesueurii; assembly: GCA_037013535.1. Classification (NCBI taxonomy): domain Eukaryota; kingdom Metazoa; phylum Chordata; class Lepidosauria; order Squamata; family Agamidae; genus Intellagama; species Intellagama lesueurii. The sequence continues at coordinate 736,786 of JBAJHW010000019.1, read as the reverse complement.
CAATGAGATCATAGTATCTATATGCCTTCTCTAAAGTTAACACATAGTCCTGGCTGACTTCAGAATTAATTAAACTGCACTGAAGTACACTACATTTAATTTTCTTTAACATGCCATTGCTCTACAATATAAATCAGGTGTTCAAGGGAAGCCACAGTAGCTGAAATAATATTTGTTGTAAGGGAAAGAAGCGTTCCTTTGTGTGTCTATGAAGTGCCAAGTGGAGTGGGCTGCTATGGTCATTCAAAATTTCTTGAAAAATCCCTTCCATCACAATTGCTTTTAAGAGCAGGGCATGAACATCCTCTAAGCCCCGAAATACACACACATTCTGCCATTTACACATCTCTTTAAATGCATGATTTAACTTGCTATTTGTGTTCCAGGATGTCCTGACTATGGAGCAGAATGGGGAGCTATGGAAAGAACTCTGCCCATCAGCCAAAGGAGCCGTAAGGCTCTATACGGTGGCAAACTACTACACAAAGCACCAGCTGCCACCCAGTCACCAGCTATTCTTTGGGAAAAGCGGGGATGTTCCGCCAGAAGTACAAAGAGTGGGTTCTCTGCCCACACACCACCCTCAAACAACAAACCAGTAGACGCCCACTTTAACTCTTTGCCAGCAGTGCTGCTGGACCTGTTGTTGACCTATTTCTCAATAAATAATGTGTATTTTTAAAATACTTCCCCACTGGTGGCTGCCTGTAGAGAATCAGATTCTAAGCGTGTATGGAGACTCTTGAATGTGTCTGCATTTCCTCTTCGCATCTCTGCAAATCAGGTTGGCTTCTGTGAGAGCTTCCCACTGCCTGGGATGTCTCTCAGGGCAGTGCCTTCAGTACTGAATGTTTGACAACTGCTGGGAAAGCTCAGTGGTTTAGGTCTCTGACTGTGGAGCCAGAGGCTAGGAGTTTGATTCCCCACTGGGCCTCCTTGGCAAGGGCAGGACTCGATGATCCTTAGGTTCCCTTTCAGCTCTGCAGTTCTAAGATGATGATCAAGCAGGCCATGCAGCAGAACATTGCCGTGGGAAATACTTTGGCCTGTTATTCCAGCTCACCATACCCCTGTTGGTTGTTACCCCACCTTTCTCCTTAAAAAGAACAGCAGCACTATGTTGTGTCTGAGTTAGATTAGGCATCCTTCAGTCTCGAGAGACTATGGTAACATGCTCTAAATGGAGTAGTTGGAACAGCATCTATTGTGGCTGAGAAGGCCAATTCGAGAGTGACAATCCCTTCCACATTGAAGACAAATATGGTCTGTCCCCTGTCCAGCTCCCTGATTTTGCTGGTTTCGGGGCTGCCTCTTTGCCTCGGTCTGCTGGACAAGTGTCTCTTCAAAATGGTGCACCGCCTGCCTCCAGGCTGAATGCTCAGAGGTCAAGGTTTCCCATCTGTTGAGGTCCATTCCTAAGGCCTTCAGATCCCACTTGCAGATCTCCTTGTATCACAGCTGTGGTCTCCCTCTGGGGCGCTTTCCTTCATTAATTCTCCATACAGGAGATCTTTTGGAATCCGACCATCAGCCATTCTCACGACATGCCCAAGCCAACGTAGACATCGCTGTTTCAGTAATGTATAGATGCTAAAAATTCCAGCTCGTTCTAGGACTACTCTATTTGGAACTTTGTCCTGCCAGGTGATACCGAAAATGCGTCGGAGACAACGCATATGGAACGTGTTCAGCTTCCTCTCCTGCCGTGCACAAAGGGTCCAGGACTCACTGCAGTACAGGAGTGTGCTCAGGACACAGGCTCTATAGACCTGGATCTTGGTATATGCCGTCAGCTTCTTATTAAGCCATACTCTCTTTGTGAGTCTAGAGAACATGGTAGCTGCTGTGTCTGAGTATGTGCAGTCCTTTTTCAGGCTGTTTTTGGATCAGGGTGGTTTTGCAACCCATTCATAAATATGCAAAGAAAAGCAGTTTTTTATAAAGGCAGGAGAAAGCAGGGAGGGACAAGACTTTTTTTTAAAAGGTTGCATTTTTTTAAGCAGTGGATGAGGATATCAGAGGCACAACCAGCTACATTCAGTCTGGCACCCAACCCTCTTCCCTTGCATGGACTTTGTATACCCATTAGTGGCTGTGAGGAATTGGGGGGGTTAGGTATAAGGTGTCCCATTCCCCAGCTACAGCTGATTAGCATACCTCAGAGTAATAGACACCCCTAAGGCTGAGAAATGGGGAGGAGGTAGAGCAAAGCTGGCATGAGAGGAGCTGAATGTCAAGGATTTTGTTGATCTTTGCCCAGAGCTGCGATTATCTGGATTATTGGCAGCTTGGAGGCAATTAATGAGCGGGGATCCAGGTTCCCCTCGCCTTCCACTCATCACCTGAGCAGATTAGCGTCTGAGCTGGGACCCGAGCTTCTCAGCTGCTGTGTTGACTCGCTCATGTCTACTTGACAAGGGAACAACTCACCTACCTGCCTCTTGACATGACAGATGTGGCTCTGAGCCATGAAAGGTCACCAACAGGAATGAGAAGGAAATGTCCCTGCCTGCTCCTGCATGTGTACAAAGAAACTAATCTGCAAGGCCTGGCAGGTTAAAAATTGTTGCAGTGTTTAGCCCATTCTGTCACCTGGCCTGGGCTTGTGGCTCGAATTGGGGTTGAGCTACACAGGTAATGAGGCCAGTTCCAAAGGCTGGCAACCTCAGATTCATGTAACTCTTGAAGTTATTAGAACACAGATTAGAACAGCTCAACACATTGCATTTCCTATATTCCTATATATCATCAACGCACTCTACACAGAAAAATGGTTCCCTGCTCCAAACAGCTTGCAGTGTAAAGTCCAATGCAAAAGCAAAATTATTCCCTGAGAGAATCTGGGTAAATTATTTTTCTTTTACATCAAGAACCTTTTAAAAAGCATGTAGACTGTGCTAAATAATAGCATCCAACTGTGCTGGTTAGGTGGAGAAATATACATTCAAATATACAAGATAGAACCCCCCCCCCCCCCCCAATTGCCTTGACAATGCCGGCCCTTGCCTTAAATTGACGTGGTTCATGTACCCTCCTTTCCAGCCTGTCTCCTGAATCTTGGGGACAATAGCTCCTGTTTTCCTTCACCCACTTTCCCACACATTTGCCCTTGAAATTACAGTACCTTCCAAAGACACTGAGGCAGCTGAACCAAGAACAATGCAAAAAAAGGGCACAAAAATACGACAGACAGTGCCACCTTGTGAATAATCTGTGAACATCACCACATGGAAAGGTTGCTTGTCCTCAAATACTATTTACGTATTGTATATTTCCTCAAAATGTGCTGGCTGTGTCTTGAATTTTAAGTCTTGTAAACAAACAAAAACATACATAGAAACACATACTAATTTCAGGCTTCTTTTAGTGGCACCAGATCAGCATCGTCAAAGTAGGCCAACCTTCAATTTTTATTGGAGGAATTCCCTGACAGTGAGGCTTTATTGCATTTTCCAGCACCGCCCCTATGTGCATAGGGTACTCCACATCCCTCTAATTCTTATACGTATCTCTCCTGTTTGTCAGTGTGAAAGGCTGCAGCCCATATGCAGAACACTGTATTTGTGGATGCTGCCCTTTTCATGCCCTCAAAGCCAAGGGGATGATGACTCAGTTGATGGATTAGATGGAGTGATGGATTAGAACTCCGGAGATCTGTGTTCAAATCCCTGCTTGAATTTGAAACTTACTTGGCAGATGGCACTAGTAAAACCACTCCAAAATACAGTAATATACCCTTAACTCTCTGTTAGGGCTACTTTACTGTACTTTGAGTGCAACTTGACAGCATATAGCAACAACCCAGAGCTGTGAGCCGCCTTGGGTCCCTTTATCAAGAGAATGGTGACCTATAAAAATAAATAAATAAAACAAACAAACAAACAAACAGATAAACCAAGAGAAGGCAACTTGTCATGCTGGAGGTAACAAGAGCTTCAACAAGCAGGCAGCAGTAAGTTACTGTTTAGGAAATAGCAGGCTGTGCTCATATCTACATGTATGTTAATTTGCATACATTTGATAGAATCATAAAGTTTGATGGGATACTGGAGGTCATTTAGTCCAACCCCTCCCAGCTGCTGCTTAAACAGATCAAGGGAATGAGAGGCCCTCCCCATGTCTTGAGGCAGGCTGTTCCACTGTCACAGATGCTCTTTTCCATTAGGATGATTTTTCCTAGTGTGTCTAATCTGAGCGTATTAATAATATATAACCTACAATGTTGTGGAGTAATCACACAGCATATTCACACAGCAGCTTTCATATCTATGAGTGGTTTATTGTACTGATCTTCAGAATTATCTAGTATAATTCCTTTTTAATCAATGTTCTTCAGTTCCTCAAAATAAATTGCATATCGGATACTGATTTATCCGGTTTTCAAATTAATCACTCTATATCCTTTGATCCATATCTTATATTAATCATATTCAATTACTATAGTTTGTTCAGCTCTGCAATCTAACTGTTGTCTTTTCTGTTTGGGTATATAAGCATAAGCATGACTTCCAAAAACTCTTATATGTCGTACAGATTGAATTTTTCTATGCCAAATCTGATATACTGTCTTGTTATTGTGCTTAGTTGGCAGTTTATTTTGAACATATGTTGCTGTCCCACAGCTTCACCCCAAAATTTATTTGGCAATCCAGCATCTGCTAACATACATCTTGTCATTTCTAAAATATATCTTAGTTTTCTCTCTGCTAATCCATTTTACTCAGGAGTATAAGCAACTGTTTTCATATGCAAAATTCCTTGTTCTTAAATTGTTCATTTTCTGTGAAATATATTCATCACCATTTGCCTGTTAGTATTGCCTTTGGTTTTATCTCAAATTTATGACTGACTATTGCCACATACTTTAAAAAGATTTCATAAATTTGGCTCTTCTCTTTCAGTAAATATTTTAACACAGTATCTTGAAAAATCATCAACAAAAATTATAAAGCATTTGTTTTCACTCATTGAAGCAACATTAATTTGTCCACACAGATCACTGTGTATTAAAGTACTTGGTTGCTTCTTTGTATATAACAGGTTTTTAATAAAGGTCTTACTCCTGATAATTTTACCTCAGATTATAGCTTCAGCTCTGCTTTCCTGACTGAGGTCTTTTTAGTTTTACCTCAGAATTTGTTCTGGGTTTTTAGTTTTCTATATAGACTATACTTCTTTGTGGGCTTTTTATCTTTCTGTGGACTTTCATTTAATCTGAGTCACCATAACAAACTGGGTTACCACACCTCTGGGAGTGCCATAAATAGGTAAATGCAACTGGTGCAACCCATATATGTGTATATACACACACACAAACACACAAATACTGTGCACTAAATGTAAGAGGGGTTCCTTCCCACAACTGGCAATCTGAGAAGGACAGGGTTTTTCACGGGATATGTACATTTTTCTTTCATGTTCATGTCAATTTTTCTGCCTGGAAATCTGGCCCGTGGCAAAGACAGCCTCACAGAGTTACTAAGGAAAAGGCACTCTGCACATGCTCTTTAACCAGGGACGACGGCCAGAAGGGGAGCATGGGCCCTTGAGTTGGGCCCTCCAAGGGCACTGGACAGCAGCCCCCCCCCCCTCAGCTCACAACTCCCATCAGCCCCACCCCGAAGGGCCAGCGGTAAGGGGTGTGGAGTAGTCAAGGCCGCTGGGCTGCCCCAGGCCTCGGCCGGAGGAAAGGCGGGGCGGGGCCTAGAGGAGGGAAATACAACTCCCAGAAGCCTTCGCGGGAGGGCGGGGCTCCCGCCTGGTCAGCTGACGGCCAGGACTTCAAGAGCCAGTCTTGCCTTTGGGCTGCAAGTCCGTTCTTGGGACTTGGGAGGGTGGTGGCCCTGGCCGGCGAAGGGGAGCCCCTCGGAGCGGTGGGGAAGGGGAGGGGAGGCAGGAGACTTAATTTGGAAAGCCCCGAGAGCGAACCGGAGGTGGCAGATCAAGCAAGTCCCCCGGGGCTCCTTCCTGAGTGCTTTGCTGCTGTATGGTTGCAATGGATCCAGAAGGATCCGGATTAGCGGGGGCTCCGCAAAACCTTGCCAAAAAAGGCAAAAAGCAGCCAAGCCGGAGAAGACACAGAGATCAGGTTAGGAGGAGCACGCATTTCCCCCACCCCACCCCGACGCCCCGTTTTGCTTTGTGTCCCCCCTCACCCCACCGCCACCCACCCCATCTGCTCGGTGGTGTGCACGGCCTAATCCGAATCCACTTGGAGGCACCGCTTCTCCCACTGGCCAAGCCCTCTTCGTTTTCTCCCTTACACCCCCCCCCCCCTCTTGTTACTTTAAAAAAAAAAAAGGGACTGGGGAGAATTCCTCCTCCAGCAAGTTCTCCTGCACTACTGTGATCTCTCTCTGTCTCCTGAGCCACTCGCAACCTTTTAAAAAGGATTCTAGGGAAAAACAAAATAAAAGTAAATAATAATAATAATAAAAAAGAACAAATAAAAAAGACCAAAAAATGTAGTGTAAAGATCATTATATATTTTTTTAATATGAGCTTTTGTGGTCAAGTCCACTTCGTCAGATATAAGAGAAAGAGATCTCACGTGGCAAATATTTATATCTGCAAATATAGAGATTGTGGTTGGTTGGTAAGAAAGTCAGCGAGTGTTTAACATTGGGGGGATAGCGTCTTTGATATGCAGCTATTTCACTGAAGCTTGTGCTGTAAAAAGATGTGAAAATCTGTGCCATAAAATAACAGTGGTAGAGTAACATGAATTTGATATCTATATTTTGATGCCAGGTATAAATAGTTGCCATGTTATGTTTCTTTCTCTTATGTCTGATGGACATGTCCACAAAAGCTCACGTTAAAAAATATAACAGTTAGTCTTTAAGGTACGAGAACGTTTTTGTCTTTTTTATTGGTTGTTTTGCAAATTATCATTATTTATTTTTATATTTTTCCCCATAACACTTGCACAGGTTAACCCAGCTCCCTGTTCTACTGCTACAACATCTAAAAGGAGTGATTGACGAGATGGAGGAGGCAATTTGGGAAGTTTGTTTCTGAAAGGGGGGGCAGAGCCAACATGATTTGGATGGTTGAAGTTTATATTCTTTCTTGCATTTTAGTTTGAGTTTGAGTTTAAAAAAAAAAGGTCTAATGGATGACAAGTTGTTACTGGTCTGTTGTCTATGAAGGATGGTACTAGATCATTTTAGGCTCTAACTTTAATGGTCTTTTGGGACTGATAGTGGGTTTAAAGGGCCATTAATATGACTTTATCTGCAGAGCACACACCATGTATTTATTGTCTCCATACATCCCTGCCAGCATCATTCTGAGTTTTATACCATTGCCGTGAGTTACAAGTTGTTAGGGCAAAATAACAACCTTTTAATTTTCCAGCATGTGCTGGAAAATCTGCCATCATGTGCAGTTTTCCATTTTAAGCTCTCTTAAATAGCAGCATATTCTGCCTTAAAGAATCTTAGAATTGTGTTTCTGGGTGTACTTCTTTTCCTGCATGAATATTTCAGAAAAGCTTACGTGACGGGCAGGCTGACTTTTTCTTAAACACTTGTGATGGGATAGTGTTCTCTTCTGTACCTGAGGGCAGCAGTTTAATTTTTCAGGAGGTTCAAGATAAGCCCAAAGTATCCATAGCTCTGACCTCCAACTCTTCACTACCACCTCCCAGTTTGTGCTGATCGAGACACCGATGGTAGGGTTGGAACCTACCCTGCAATGATGATCTTGGGAAAAACAGCAGATCTTTCTTTCTGTATTCATATCAAAGGGTTGCACAATATAAAATTACAGACATATATGAAATATAGGTGAAATTAAAGACAAAATAAAACGTTAATTAGACTATTTCTGACTAGAACAAAATAAAAGAGGAGATAGTAATGCATCAAACATCCTGACCCATTTTGCTGTCATTCTTTCCGAATGTTTTTTTTTCAGGATCCAGACGTCCGCTTGTCCAAAGCCCTATCTTATGCCCTGCGTCATGGTGCAGACAAGTTGGGTTTAGGCATGGGACCTGGTGAGCGTTGTAGCCATTATCTATCCTCCCCCCTCCCCGTAATTGGAAAATAGAAACTTTGCCAGCATGTCTTCTGCCTGGGGCATTTTGGGGCACTTGAAATCAAAGAAGAAGAGATGGCAATCATGTGTTATTTTGTTTTGTAAGAGTGTGTCTACACCACAGTTAAATCAGTTTGATATAGATAGCGTCATCGTCATCTTAGAACTGCAGAGCTGGAAGGGACCCCATGGATCAGCATGTCCAGCCCCTGTCAAGGAGGCACGGGTGGGGGCGATTCGAACTCCCAACCTCTGACCTAAACCACTGAGCTATCCAGCACTGCAGCATCCATGGGTCCACCTGAAAGAATCCTAAGGAACCGTGGTTTAGTGATGAACGTAGTCTTTTCCTCTGCACTTCAAGGTATATCAGAGCTCCCTAGTGGAGAATTCTGTATATTTTCCAAATGGCAAATAGCAGGGTTCCACTGGATAGAAACGTAGCATTTAAAGTGGAATCGAACTCCTTCCATGATGAACTGGTGGAAAGGGAGTGGGTTATAAATCAGATCTAGGCTATGGTCCTGTCCAAAGGAGATGCTGCCTTACTTTGGAGAGATATTCAATAGCCCAGTGGGAGTCCCCTCGGGCAGACTCAGGCCTTGATATATCCTAATCAGAGAGGAAGATCTTTGCAAGAGATCACCTGCAGAGCAAATAGTTGAAAACCAGTCATGTTTACAGAGCAAACCACAAAATAAGATGTCAGCAGGAGGATCTCTGCAGACTAATGGGTTTACTTTTGGTTTCTCAAATGGATCCCAGACATGGCCTTCTAGCACATTAAAACTGCTCTTGCTCTAGTAGGGTGCCGTCAAGTCAATTCTGACTTAGGGTGACCCTTTTCATGGTGTTCCGAGTAGAGAGTATCCATGAGTGGTTTTACCCTATCCTTCCTCTAGGGGTGCTGTGGGACTGTGCAGCTTGCCCAAGGCCACCCAGGCTGGCTCTACTCATAGGAGGCACAGTGGGGAATCGAACTCCCAACCTCTGGCTCCGCTGCCAGATACCTAAGCAACTCAACTATTCAGGCAATTAGAGTACATTGTCAAAGTTGCATCGTTAGCATTGCCTAAAGTATCAGACAGCTTAACTGTCATTTTGTTTGGTTGATGGAGCTGTCAAGGGGTGGGTGGGAGTCTCTCACTGTCTTGTTTTTCCTGCATCTCAGAGGGCTTTGTGGACGTGGCGGAGGTCCTTCGCTTGCCCCAGTTTAGGCCATGGTCCCTGGAAGACATCCAGCGGGTTGTAGAAACAAATGACAAGCAACGGTTCTCCCTGCGCCCGCACTCTTCCAGTGGGCGCCTCCAAATCCGGGCCAATCAGGGACACTCGCTGGAGGTGAGGGAGAAGGGAGTGAAGACAGGGGAGGAGACGTAGCACTCGGGATAGTGAACAGAGGGCAGGTTTGCATCACGAGGACTAGCAGCTTAAAAATTTGATGCAAAGGATTGTCTGTTCTCCCCAGTTAAATACTCCGTGTGGGATTAGATACCAATGGAAGTACGGTGCCTTCTCCATCACTGAGGATACTGCCTATTTTCCATATGTTCCTCTTGTCGTTGTGCTCATCTGCACCAGGAGGAACGGCAAATCCTGCTGTGGATTGAAGTTCAGTTCACCTGAGCATCCATTTGAGACAGGGAAATGTCTTTGTGAGTCTGTTTTTGTTTTTTAAAAGGTGTGTCTATACCGCAAAGTTGTCGTGACTCCACCTTATGGAATGCCTGGGACTGGTAGTCTAGCGAGGCGCCTCACAGTGACTGCTAAGTGGTGGCCATGCCTTTCTGGGAATCATAGCAATAGCACTAGAACTCCAAAGACAAATCCCAGGATTCCGTGAGATGGGACGATGACAATTAAAGGGGGATCAACCTGTTATAAATGTTGTGTAAATAGGCTGGCCTCAAAGGAGAACTGGAATAAATAGGCATCCCTCTTGAATGGGGCAGGGTCTCTCCTATTACCCCACTTTGTGCACCTGCCAGGTCTCTGAACTGGAGCTGATCCCACTGCTGCACCTGTCAGATTTCCCAGAGGTGGTGGCCCATGGCACTTACCTGCGCCACTGGCCAGCAATTCGCCGTAGTGGCCTGTCCCGGATGGGGAGAGCACACATCCACTTAGCTCCAGGTTTGCCCGGGGATACAACGGTCTTGAGTGGTGAGTAGGCCTTTTCCCCTGCCGTGTCTTCCCTCTTCTATCCGCTTATATCCAATATTTATCCAGCAGCCTGGCCTGTATTCTCTTGGCCGAGTGTTGAATTTTAGCTAAAGAAATGCAGGGATTTACAGAACAGAATTACAGTAGCTTCAAGTCCCGTCCCCCCGCCCAGTAGACCATCCCTTTTTGGTTCCCATCCACATAGAGAAAACTCAGAAGTGACTTACCCTTCCCTTCTTCCGGGGGCATCCTGGGATGGTGCAGCTTGCCCAAGGCCACCCAGGCTGGCTCTTCTCCCAGGAGGCAGAGTGGGGGAATTGAACTCCCAAACTCTCGCTCTGCAGGCAGAGAGCTGTAATCAGGAATGTTTGTGCTAAGGAGAAAGGCCGAGTGCCACCTTTTCTGGTTGTTTGCTTTGCAGGAATGCGGAACAACTGCGAGGTGGCTGTAGTCATCAACATCGCCAAAGCTCTGGCAGGTGAGCTGCATCATTCGTGAACACCGGCTGCAGCACAGCGCTTTTCACCCCACCTGAGGGTGGAGGTTGGGACTCGAGGGGTCAAGCCATGGAAAGACAGCCGTGCCTGCTGGGGTGCCCGATGTGGGCTTGCTTGCCTCTCTTGCCCGCTCTCTTCACCCGGGGCCTTTCCTGACCACACTATCGGTGAAGCAAGAAAGGTAGAAAGCCAGATCACCAAGCTGGGCCAGCCACAACCAAACAGGCCTGGTTGATGGCTTAATCTTTATATTCCACTTTTCAGCTGAATAAGTATAAGAAGTCAAGCTAAGAGAGGGAAGGACTGGTCCACAGTGAGGAGGGGGGATCAGGCCCTTCTGCCGTGTCCCCTTTTACAGCTGGGGGAAGGCCCTGGTTCAGTCCTCTCATACCTTGTATTTCACTCATGCTCCCTCTGTACTCACACAGATGGAATCGCGTTTTTCCGCTCGGTCAACGGCGTCATCCTCACACCAGGCAACGAAAACGGGCTCCTTCTTCCCTGTTACTTCCAGGAAGCCCTGCAGCTTCAGCCTACGCGTACGTTTGCTGCTGGCAGCCCCCCCCCCCCAAAAAAATCAGCTGGAAGACCCTGATTTCTCTTCTGCCCACCTCTTGCGCTACACCACATGGAGCTCTGTACATGCTCAGGAGGGCACTGAGATCTGTAAACCTCTCTGAAGATCATTCCCACTGTCTGCCTTTCCCCCCCACCCATTCAGGCTGCCGGCTGCCTCCCGAGTGATCTGGTCTCCAGCCACTGAGTCCCATTTTGCCTACCTCACCTTCGTGCCTCCTGAGAGAAGAATTTATGGCTTGCATGGACTATTTGTTGCCGAACAAGAAACCTTGTTTTTGAAATAAAATCCATGTCTTCTGCCTAAGTGGAGTAGTGGAACAAGGAGGGTAAAAGCCTCAGGAGCTTTCAAGTAGCAGCCACTATGGCATGATGTGCCACCCTTCCACCCCAAACAGGCTTGCTTCCTTATTTCATCGGAGCTTGGCTATTAACCCTCTTAATAGCTGGGAGAGGCATAGAATTTCCCAAGAGCAGTAAATTCTTGCAAAGTGTCCCTATTGTAATGCAAACTATTTCAGGGCAGCTTGGTCTTCAATTGGTTATTAAGAGCCATTAATCTTACAAAAGACCTGCTTCTCATTTGTTGATCTGGTCTGATCCAGCTGCCTAGAGTTTAGGACTCTCCTTATGGGGCAAGGGGGCTACAGGGGACTACCACGATGAGCACCGACTCTATATATCTCCAGCTCCTTGTTGGAATGGCTTAACAAGTTTTCGGATCTCTGTTAATGTCTGTCAGTGCAGTGATGGGGCGCCTGGGGCTTTACAGGGCCTGGTGGAAAGCTCTTTTTAGGGTGAGAATCGGACAGCAGAGAGCGGAGCAGAAAACGGATCGGCCGGGCAAAACCTGGCACTGTGGTGGCACCCTAGGCTCCCCGTCTGAGGAGGCCCATGAGAAAGCCCACCGATCGTGAACAGCTGGGAGTGAAACCCCCGATGGGGAACTCTTTCGGGACACCTGAGTTAAGGGGCAGTTACGTTAAATGGACAGAAACGGAAGGACCCGTTGGTCCAACTGAAGTTGTTGATTCATAGTACTCCGTTGTTTGAAAATAAAAGAAGCGTTTGCGAAAAAGGACTTATCTCCACTTTTTGGGGAACAGAAAGGGGAATGGGGTTTTCCCAAGTCTGAACCGACTCACAGGGGCGTCGTAGTCCAAGAACGGCAGATTTTCCAAACATTTGTCTGTGCCCAGAGATCTCCAAACCTCAGGAAGAGCAGTAGCAGAGGGGCCTCAAAATCAGTTTTAAAACAGCGTCTCTCATTCTGGCATCCTGAAACAGATTTTCCCCATCTACTAGCCTGTCTTCAAGCATCCTCTATTGTGTCTCTGGATGAAGGTCAGGGCTGTAGTGCTTTATTGTTTTGGACTACAGTTCCTGTCCTCCCTAAAACCAGCTTGGTTTGGGGGATACTGTGATCTGTAGTTGGAAAATACGGTGCTTCCCGAACTCTCCGTCTGATCCACAATTAGTTTTTTGGGCTGTTTTTGAAACAGTTAAAAATGGAATTGAAATGTGAACAATGATTGAAAAGAAGCAGCTGGGGCCAGTTCCGGTCTACTCCATTTCTTTCCCACCGACCCACTTTTCTGGTTGTTGTTTTTTTTTTGCAACAAACAGTCGCCATTACACGGCCTCTGATTCTGCTCCATCTTCATCGGGGTTCAGGGGTTTCCTTCCCTTAGTGCTTTCCCATTCACTGAAGCGACTTCTGTAATTTTTACTCATTTATTTATTTAAAATATTTTTTACCCCGCCTTTCTGCTTAAAAAAAGGACCCATGGCAGCTAACACCATTAAAAGACAATACTGAAAAGCTAAAAACAGTAAGTGTGTGTGTGTGTGTGTGTGTATATATATATATATATATATATATATATATATATATAAAAAGAAACAAATACCCATGGTGAACAAAACCAACGCATTCAAAAGCAACAAGGCACAACACTCCGTTTAAAAAAGCCCCTCGGATCGCTCAGGGAAAGCCTGTCTGAAGGGAAAGGTCTTCTGCAAACCGTGACGTTCTACCCAGTCTGTCCACAGAGAGGGTGTCCCGTGGGTTGCATAAATAACAGCCCTGCATCTCTGAAAGAGGGAGCGTTGTGTCCATCAGCTGTCTTGCAAGGGAGTAAAAGTACTTGCATACTTCTGTAAAAAAAAACTCCTGGAGTTAAGGAACCACAACGGCACGACCTGGTGTTTTTGTCCAAATCATGATGAGCAAACACAGGGAAGGTCAATTTAAGAAAAGGAGTTCCTTTACAATGCATTTGTTTTTTTATTATTATTCTTTTTATTGTAACAAAAATTAAGAAGCAGACACAACCTTCATTAAAATGCAACGGCAAGTAAGTAAAGCCAACTTGCCCTAATAGCCAGCTCAGGAAGGGGGAATGTGTTGCAAATTAACTGTTATTCCAAGATGGTGGAAAAGACGCAAATACAGTAGAATCCCCATATCCGCGAGGGATCGGTCCCAAGGCTTCCCGCGGATGCTGAAAAACGTGGATTATCGCGAATGCTATGATACCCTGTTTCCCGGAAAATAAGACCTACCGCAAAAATAAGCCCCCGTTAAGTGAAACCCTGCCCTCCACCATTGTGCAGCAACCAGAAGATGATGACATGACTGTATTGGAATAAATGTATATGGTTATACATGAAAAGAATAAAACATCCCCTGAAAATAAACCCTAATGCGTTTTTTGGAGCAAAAATTAATATAAGACCCTGTCTTATTATCGGGGAAACACGGTAGCAGTGAACACTAGACATAGCATGGTCTCTGGCTCCCTCTAGTGGTCAGTTCTGGTGATGACATGGTGCAAATATATGTCTCTGGCTCCCTCTAGTCACCGGGTCTGGTAACTTCATCATTAGAAATACATATTTCCTGCAATTTTTTTTTAAAAAAAGTTTTTAATGTTTTCAGACTGTGGATAAGTAAATCAGTGGATACTGATCCTGTGGATATGGAGGTCCTGCTGAAGCTGGCTCCATAATATCATGGGCAAAATCACAAAGCAAGGCGAGTTCAATTGTAATTTCATTTTCCCTTCCCCGAAAAGAGGACAGCAAGAGATACCCTCCTGCATGCATTTCCTTTTCTGTGGATACTATGCTTCCTGGCTTGATCCTTTCCTTCCCTGCATGTATCTGCTCCGTTGGCCTGGCTAGGAAAGGTTTCCTTCTTCACCTACCCTTCTTGGTTCCCTTGCAAACCTGTATATGGCACTTTGCAAACCTTTACACGGCACTTTGCAAACAGCAGCACTTGGGAAATAACTAGTTACAAGTAACATTTAGCCATAACTAGTTACATTTGGGTGACAAGCTATTAAAATTACAGTGAATGTACTATAACTAGCAACTAGAAAAAATACTTTTAGGTTTAATAACTAATGATTTCTATTTACGTTCCAAAGTTATATTTAAAGGCATTTTCATTCTCTTATAACTCCAAGGTGGTGAGAGAAGTATTCATTCTTTTTGTTTTTGTACATTTTTCAAATATCTGCAAGGCGTAACATTAGAATTGGCCACGAGAGGGGACCAAGAAGTATTTTCTTGTATTGTTCTGGCCTCTTGTGGATGACCACACAACTTGTAAGAAAAAAGAATTACTTGCACAAACTGAAGTAGCAATCGCTACCTCCTGGATGTCCAGAAGTGATGAATCACACAACAAGTTCCTTTTAAAAGTAACAATCTAAAGCTTTGCTCCAGACTCCAGCTCAGGTCTGGGTGCAATGATAATGGCCAGACAGGTCCCTTAAGGAGGCCAGAAAAGGCCTGTGTGCAGATTTCAGGGGGGAAAGGATCACCTTTTGAAGGTGGAAGATCAGAGGGCTTCGTGCCCCCCCGTCAGCTTATGAAAAAGCTCTTCGTCCAGATTTTGACTTTTGTCGGCCGAGCGGGTAGAGAGGAAAATGTACCCACCGATGTATTCGTGCACGATCTTGCAACCAGCAGAGACGCAGCTGAAGGCAACATTAATGTGCTCATCGAACTCTATGGCTACCTGTGGGAAGAGACGCAGAAGCAGGCTTTTGAGCATGTCACCTCCTCGGGTGGTCCCCCTGGGGTGCACGTTTGTGGCTTACAGGCGAGCAAGCAGAGAAACCTCAGGGTAGTTCTAGTTAGGCTACGGATGGGAGCAAGGAAAGGTGTGGTTTTCTTGCCATCTAGAGGTTAATCACAGCCCGCCAAAGGACTTGAGCGAGGCTCCCCCCCCCCCCCCCGGGAGAGCGGCTGAGAAGTCCAATGGCCAGAATCCCCACCCTCCTGCTCCCCGGGCCAACCTGTCGTATATCCCAGTTGACGTTCCACTGGCGCATGTTGCTGAACCGCCAGGTCTTCACCACGTCCCCAACCGCCAGGTCGATGCGGATCAAGCGATTATTGGCAATGCCCAGGATTTCATCCTTCCGGCTGCCTTTGAATCTATGCAAAGATAGCAAGTTTTGGTGTAAACGCCGGAGTCACTTTTAATCAGGCGACAGAACCTGACTAAGGAGCTAAAGGCATGTGAAGGGGGAACCGTGTCATCTTCCCCAAATGATATGCCCATCTCAAAAAGAAAATAAGCCACTCCTTTTAAGGAGAGAGGCAGAGTAAAATATTTTAAATCAATAAATGAACACTAGTCCTCTTAAGAGCTTAAGATGCAGAGACCCAGTGTTGCTACTCAATCGGTTCAAGAAATAAACCAGTTCCTGCCCTCCCGTTTGTTTGCCTGTGGGTGCAAAAGGCTGATTGAGAAGCGTTTGACATTTAAAACAACTGTAAAGTAACATGCAAGTTTCGGAGAAAAAAATATATATGAATGCACCAGATGAATCTAATAGCCATATAAAGACAAACTTGTGCTGAATACTATGGTGTCTGGGAACGTTGGCTTGGGGGGGGGTGATGGAAGTTGTAGTCCACCACATCTGTGGGGAACCAAGTTGTGAGGGGTATGATTCCAAAAATGACGTTCATTCACACTCATGGTTCTGGGAAGGCGATGTATAGTTCCTCAATAATAATCATGGGCCGTCAAGTGGATTCTGACTTATTTTTCAGAGTTTTTCAAGGAGGGAGTACTCTAAAGTGTTTTGCTCTTCCCTTCCTCTAGGGGGAGCCCTGGGACTGTGCAGCTTGCCCAAGGCCACCCAGGCTGGCTCTACTTGTAGAAGGCACAAAGGGCAATCAAACTCCCAACCCTCTGGCTCCACAGCCGAGATGTAAACCACTGAGTTATCCAGCCAGCGACTATTATAGTTTCTCACCTGACCACAAAGTAAGAGATGCCAAAATCTGGGAGGGACTGCCAGGCCTGAATAAATTTCATTTTGGCTTCCACAAGAGACAGCTGGGCTATGTTTTGATAGGCCTCCAAAATGCGTGGAGTCAACTGGGGACAGAATGGAAACAAAAGCACAGATCGAGCTCCTTCCGCAGGTATTCAGAAAAAGGTGGAGGGATTAGATCCCGTTATATCAAGGGGTGCACCCAGGTGAACCTCTGGTATTCCAGATGTTTTAGACCACATCTCCCACAGTTCCTGACCAAGCCACAGGCCAAAACATCTGGAAGGTTAAGGGTTTCCCACCATGACTGAGCTGCCTCCAGAACTGCGGAGAGAGGTATTGACTGTTAATTACAAAATACATTTAAAACACACTCCTCTACACTCAAAATGATAAGAGTGCATGGCATGGGTTGGTGGGTTTCCAAGGTCAGCTCGCAATGCCTTGAAAGGCATAAAGAACCTATAGTGTTCCAGATGTTGTATTACAGTTCCCATCATAGCTAGCCTTTGTCTGTATGAGCTGGAACTTATAGGACATGATATTCAACAGCATTGAGTGGGTCACGGCTTCCTCACTCCAGCCCTAAACAGGTGTGGGAAGAGGGATATCTATGCCCAGATGAACTGGCTCATCCCAAACTAGAGGAGACCCACTGAAGCAATTACATGTTAGTAATTAACTTTGCAGCATCAAGTTGATTCTGAGCTACAGTGAGTCTCTGCAGGGGTTTCCTAGGTATAAAATATCCAGAAGGTGTATAACCATTTCTTTCCTCTTGGGACCACATACAGTAGCTTGCCGAAGGCTACACGGTGGGGATTCAAACGCCCAAGCTCCTGCTCTGAAGCCAGCCGCTCCAACTGACTGAGCTATCCAGCCAGCATTGGCTATCAGTCACATCCTGAACGTTCAAACCGATGGTTCCAAAAGCAGTTTTATCCGAGAATGGTCATAATACGCTACCCTGATCAGAGAAGGAATTTGTACATCCTGCAACCATTTAATGGTTTTCCCACCAGGTATGGTCTTTTTTTTAGCCTTTTGTTTCTGTTCATGGAGTTTTCTTGGCAAAGATACTGGAGTGGCTTGCCAGTTCCTGCTCCAGGTGGATCACGTTTAGTCAGAACTCTCCACTATGACCTGTCCGTCTTGGGTGTCCCTGCACGGCATCGCCCAGAGCTTATCTGAGTTACTCAAGCCCCTTCGCCACGACAAGGCAGCAATCCGTGAAGGGGTGATATGACGCTGGAAAATGAGCCCCTCAGGTCGGAAGGCATCCAACATGCTACTGAGGAAGAGCGGAGGACAAGTACAAGTAGCTCCAGAGCTAATGAAGTGGTTGAGCCAAAGCCGAAAGGATGCTCAGCTGCGGACGTGCCTGGAAGTGAAAGGAAAGTCCGATGCTGCAAAGAGAAATACTGCATAGGAACCTGGAATGTAAGATCTATGAACCTTGGTAAGCTGGATGTGGTCGAACAGGAGATGGCAAGAATAAACATTGACATCCTGGGCGTCAGTGAACTAAAATGGACGGGAATGGGCGAATTCAATTCAGACGATTATCATATCTACTACTGTGGGCAAGAATCCCGTAGAAGAAATGGAGTAGCCCTCATAGTCAACAAAAGAGTGGGAAAAGCTGTACTGGGATACAATCTCAAAAATGATAGAATGATTTCAATACGAATCCAAGGCAGACCTTTCAACATCACAGTAATCCAAGTTTATGCACCAACCACCAATGCTGAAGAGGCTGAAATTGACCAATTCTATGAAGACTTACAACACCTTCTAGAACTGACACCAAAGAAAGATGTTCTTCTCATTATAGGGGACTGGAATGCTAAAATAGGGAGTCAAGAGATAAAAGGAACAACAGGTAAGTTTGGCCTTGGAGTTCAAAACGAAGCAGGGCAAAGGCTAATAGAGAACAAGCTGGTCATCACAAACACTCTTTTCCAACAACACAAGAGGCGACTCTACACATGGACATCACCAGATGGGCAATATCGAAATCAGTTTGATTATGTTCTCTGCAGCCAAAGATGGAGAAGCGCTATACAGTCAGCAAAAACAAGACCTGGAGCTGATTGTGGCTCTGATCATCAGCTTCTTATAGCAAAACTCAAGCTTAAACTGAAGAAAGGAGGAAAAACCACTGGGCTAGTCAGGTATAATCTAAACCAAATCCCTTATGAATACACAGTGGAAGTGAAGAACAGATTTAAGGAACTAGATTTGGTGGACAGAGTGCCTGAAGAACTATGGATGGAGGCTTGTAACGTCGTACAGGAGGCAGCAACAAAAACCATCCCAAAGAAAAGGAAGTGCAAGAAAGCAAAGTAGCTGTCCAACGAGGCTGTTCTTCTGCAATACTTTGGCCATCTCATGAGAAGAGAAGACTCCCTGGAAAAGATCCTGATGTTGGGAAAGTGTGAAGGCAAGAGGAGAAGGGGACGACAGAGGACAAGATGGCTGGACAGTGTCATCGAAGTGACCAACATGAATTTGACCAAACTCCGGGAGGCAGTGGAAGACAGGAGGGCCTGGCGTGCTCCGGTCCATGGGGTCACAAAGAGTCGGACACGACTTAACAACTAAACAACAACAACAACAATGGGTTTTTTTCCTTCCTGCCAGGTAAGCACCAACAGAAATGTGAACCCGGGGATGGGGGGGAAATAATGGCCTGGTGTATATCAAATCATACCTGCTTAGGCTTGAATTTCTTCTGGTAGCGTGGAGAGACAAGCCACTGAGCCCCTTCAGCCTCTGGGGCGAGGGGCGCATCCGGGCTGGTCCTCTGGAGTTTCAGGAAGGAAAGAATGTTCTCCACCTCAGCTTGGTACGATGCGTCGGCCATGGTCTTGCCCCTTGCCGCCAGCCTGCAAGCGGCCATCCAGCGGGCGTATTGCTGCTCCTGGGCAGAGAAGGGAGGCAAATAGCATTAAGACACAGGCTGGCTCTACCCTTCCCTGAAAGCAAGACTCTGGAACTCCCTGCCACTGGAGGCCAGGCTGGCCCCATCTTGGCTGTTCTTCTGCAAGCAGGCCAAGACGTTTCTCTCTAGGCAGGCTTTCCGTTAATGACTGCCTGCCTGAGTGGGGTTTTTCAAATGGAGGGTTGTGCCTTACTGCTTTGAATGTGTTTTGGGGTTTGCTTTTGTTTACCATCTTTGATTGATCCTTTTAATAATTTGTAGACTTATGTTTTTTTTGCTTTAAACATAGGATTCTGATCATGTAAGCTACCTTCGGTCCTTTTTAAAAAGGAGCAAGGTGGGATTAAACATATTTTATATAAATCCATAAATATATGGAGGAGAGCAAGAAGGGCAGGAAACCTGCCCATAAGAGGGGTTGGGGAAATGAGGCGTTCCTGCAGAGGTTGCTGGACCACAGTGCCTATCGTCCTCCCTGCCTGGTCCTTCTGGCCGAGGCACATGGGAGCTATGATTTTCCAACCTCCGGAGGGTCACAAGATTTCCCCCCATCCCACCTCTGAGAAATGGATGAAAGAGGTGGGCAATTAATCTAGGGTTTGATAGCAGTCTGGAAATATTGGAAGAGGTAGAAGGTGGAATAAAGGACAAAGCTAGTAGCGGTGGACCAAAGATGACAGGATGTAGGTTTTTGGCTAGACTTTAGGAAAACTTTCCTACTGGGGTGAGCTTCCTGTTGCTTCTGAATAGAGGAGGGGTTTGGTTGCCTTCCATGCAGGTGTTTAAAAGCAGAGACTCGACAGCCATCGTGGGGGAACGTGGCAGCTACAAAACCCTTGCCCTGTGTTGAGGTTGGGCCAGATGGCCTCTAAGGATCCCACTTAACTCTATGATTCTAAACTGACCCCCTTTCTGCCCATCCTGACACCCGACTCACATCCGTGCAGCGCAAGTACACTTCGCTCATCCCCTCGGGTGATGGCACCAACAACTTGATGCAGAATTTCTGGCCGGATATGTTGACATCTGGGACCACCTCACAGCCTGGAGCGGAGCAGATAAGAGGGTTAGAAATGGGGAAACTCTGATGTATCGGATGGCCTGAGAGAGAGAGAGATTGCACGTTCATCAGGACTTAGAAACGGGGCTGGTTTTGGACTACAAGTCCCAGAACCCCCTGAATGGGGGGATTATGGGAGTTGTAGTCCAAAAAGGCTAAAATTGGAAACTTTGCCATTATTCTTCTGATCTGATCTTTCAAGCTTCTCCTATCCTTGACCACTAGTCCTGCTGTCTGTTAGTCAGTATGAAACTATTAACCAGTTAAGTCTTGTTCATGTAGCCAGTCACTATTTTTCTATAGAATGCTGTCTGTTTTTGATCTATGAAGAACTGTGAGTAAAATTGAACATTTTCATTGTTTTTTTTTCTTACCAGTGTCTCTGAGTGCTTTATCGAGACAGTAAGTGCCAGTTGAGAACTATGCAATAAAGGGTGGTCTACTGAGGGGATGCTTGAAGCTAATTCTGCTCTATAGGTCCCAGAACTTTTATCTGTTGCACAGCTAGAGGCTTTTAAGCCGCTAATTTTTTATCCTCTGCCAAGAGTCCCCCTCCAAATCTATTTAAAAAAAAGACTGCCCTCGATACAAGAGAGCGTGTGGCCAACCCAGTTGGGGATGCAGTGCTTAGCTGGGAACATGTCCAGTATCCCTAAGCCCAGACCTTAGACAGGTGGCTTTTTCAACCACAGTTCCCACAACCCCCCAGCCAACCCTACCAGTTCCAGATAGCAGGGAGGCAGCTGGACTCACCTTTGAGGTTCAGCTGCTGTACAGGCTCTCCGAGGGGGTCCTCAGCCGTCTTATAGTAGGAGACGGTGGTCTCCTTGAAGGTCACCCAGTATTGCTTGTAACCTTTCAAGGTCAGCTTGCGAGGCCTGTGTGGGGATTCATAAAAACCTCAAGACTCTCACATCCTGGGTCTAAAGGAAGCCGACCCCACCTCTCTAGACACACTGCCAGGTGTCTCCTTCAGGATCTCTCGTGCCTGCTCTAAAACTATAGGATATCCTTGCCTTTAAAGGTCAGGAAAATGAAAACTGGACTCTCCCCAAAAGTTCACTGGGGGGGTGTTTCTGGACAGACGCTGCAGCATAAGATAGCTCTTTTATCCCCTTTCCCTTTCTCTCTGTATGTGTGCGGTATGTATAAGAAAACACACAAGCATTATGAAACGTCGCAGGATTATAAATGGAAAACGTCAAAAACCCTGGTAAAATTCCAGATCTGAGGCTGAACGTCTGCCCTTTAAAAGTGCCCACATGATGAACTAAATAAAATTGCAATTCTTCAAGAGGATCTTTACATCCTGCCTTTCCTCTGATGATCTCAAAGGGATACACATCCTCCTCACAACAAGTTTGTAAGAGAGGCTGACAGACCACGGACAGACCAATTGTCTTAGCTGGGACCGATCCACTAGATTCTTAGTCCTGGCCCGACGATATAAACAGCTACCAAAAAAAAATCAACTATATTGTTAGGAAACAGGCACAAGAAACTCTGTCCCTCCCTTCAAGGCAGCTTTCTAGAGCCTGGCACTCTCCAGGCAATGATCCCCATATCAACTGGGGACGATGGGCTCTGAAGCCCAATACATCTGAATGACGCCCGTTTGAGAAGCCTATTTTAGCAAAATGCTAAGTTTCTACTGCCATGTTGCCAAACAGGGGTCTGGACTCAAAAGCAACAGTCCTGGCGTCTTTTGAAATGGCATAGCAAAAGGTGCACAATCTTACGGAAGCCGAAAGTTTCAGAGCTCACCTGAATATTCGAAGATAATCCTTCAGTTCTGGGATGGCTGTGAGGCTTTCCTATGGGGCAGGGAAGGAGGAAGAAAAGAAACTTTAATTACTGTATTTACAGACTGTTGGACAGGCACCAAGAGTTCCCAAAAATGAAATACAGAATGTTTAAAAGAAGACACTGTTAAAAGAGGAGTTTAATAATCAAAAAACCTAATAAAGCAAGTAAGAAAAGGAAAGCTGAACCAACTAGCCGTGGCCACCGCAAAAACCCATTAAAAACAGAGTCTTCGGAGTTGAATTGCCTTCAAAACCAGTGGAAGACAACATGTCTTCAGAGAACAAGCCCTGTCAGAAAAACACTGGGATCAGCTTCGCCCAGGAGAAACGCCTCCCCTCTCAGGCACCTACCAGAACATTCGAGGGCGATGACGTCCCTTCTAGCTTAACCTCCAGGCTGGCGAGAGCCTTGTCTAAGTCGTCGAGGCTGGGCTCAGCAGACTGCTCTGCAGGGCTGGTGTTTAAAGACAGCTGGTTGATGCGGTACTGGAAGGAAGCACCAGGCAAACAAGGTGTCATTTGCTCATGTGTTTGGGACAGAAAGAGAGAGTCATGCGGAGGTCTAAGTCAATTCTCCAAACACTCATCATTAGCTCTAGAAGTAGCAGATCCCATAAACCGGCCCTCGTCTAGACCTGATGGGAGTTGGAGTACATGCCCCCTCTATCCCAGACAGCTAGGCCCTGCATGATAGGAACCAGAGTCCAGATGGGGAAAGGCTGCCAGAGACCTTCACAAGACCCCCTGACGGGGATGCGCAGCCAAGCCATTAGGGCCGCTTAACGGGGAAGAAAAGGTTACCTGCAGAGCTGCAAACACAATCATTTCTTCCTCGGTGCACTCTGTCTCTTCCAAAAGCACGGCCCAGCGGGCCTGCTCATACAGCTGGTTGATCCTCACGGTGTCATACTACGCGGAGAGAGAAAAGGAGTCACAATGTGAGAAACTGAGTGATAGATCCAGAGTCCCAGATTCGATTCTCACTTCTATGGTAGACTTTATTTAATAATAATTAGATGCCATCAAGTTAATTCTGACTCATGGCAGCCTTTTTAGGTAGAGAAAAAGTAGGTTTACCCTTCCCTTCCTCTAGGGGCGCTGTGGGACTGTGCAGCTTGCCCAGGGCTGCACAGGCTGGCTCTTCTCCCAGGAGGCACCGTGGGGGGAATCGAACTCCCAACCTCCGGCTCTGCAGCCAGAGACTTAACTCACTGAGCTATCTGGTTAGTGTAGACTTTATTTAGTGGGTTATTTTTACTTTTGTATCATTCTTCTGCTTCCAAAGTTCAAAAAGGCGTCGAATTGTAAAACTGGAATGGGATCCAAGGGTCATTTGGCCCAACTCCCTCACAATACAAGGAAGTCAGCAAAAACATTCCTGGGCTGGCTGGATAGCTCAGTGAGTTGGAGTACAGGGATAAGGAGTTGGAGCCTCCACCGTGCCTTCCCAGAGGGAAAAGCCAGCCTGTGAAGCCTTGGGCAAGCTGCACAGACCGAGCAGCACTGATGTCGCCTGTCCCTTGCACAGCCAAGTAAACCAGTCCCAGTGAGCTTAGCTGCCATCGTCACAGTAGTGGCAGCATCAGGATGAGGGAGGGAGGGAGGGAGTCTGCCCACATCCATTTACTGTTGTGAGTTTTAAGCATTTGTTTTGGCTGGGTCTTGAATGAGCAATCAAGATCCCTTATGTTTACAAAAGAGAGAGGTGGAGAGGAGAACCTCTGGAACTGGTTTATTAATATGAAATCAATCCAGCATTTTGGACCCACAGAGATTCTCACAAAGAGCCTCTTCCCTTTAAAATTTACACCATACAACATCATCACAGCAGACCAAGTGGTTTTAAGAGCTGCTGTTTCTATTTTAAAATGATTTTATTCTTCAATCTCGTTTCTTTTTCCTGGAGAGTAAAGAGTGGGAGGTTTTGAACGCTGTGACTCGAGAGCATGACAGCTTCCGTTTCAGAGGAAAACAAGCACAGCCATGGATTAGGTCTGAGCTGAATCCTGTAATAAAACTCAGATTTGTAAAGGGTATCTTAAAGAACTGATATATATATATACCTGGAAAAGGTATACATGTTTTGAAACACCAAATGTTAAATATTATCACATGCATAATAGGCAGCTGTCCTACATCCTGCATAAATTATCCTCCTAACAGAAGGAGTTTTTTGAGTCCTGTTCCTCAGTCCTGAGGACTAGAAACTTATTTGAAAGCATACCCTCAAACAAAACAACAACCTAGAGCTGGGATTCCCAGGAGGGAGCACATCTCATTTTGAGAAACAAATGGCTGGTACCCAGGGGGCCCTGATTAATGAAGCAGCACTGACCTTGGGCTCCAGATCAAAGAAAGAGTAATACTTGAAACGTAGCCATAAATGGTCATTTTCCTTCACTCCCTGTTGCAACAGTGTCCGTGATGAATCCAGCCACCTGGAAGAGGGTGAAAGGAGCAAAATGAAGAGAGAGAGAAAGAAGATTCGACTGAAGTAGTTTTTTTTTAAATGGAACCTCCATATCTAAGAGCAATATAGCTTTAGCTATCAGCAACAAGAGGCAAACAATACAGGAAATGGCATCTTCTTGGCTACATTACATCAACCAATTAGCTAGTATTGGAGACAGAAGACTTAGTTAGATAAAGTTGGGTCTCACTGAGCAGAACAACGTTCATTTTGGCACTCAGAAGAGTTGGCTCATCTGCATTCGATTCTGCCAACAAATTTATCAAGGATGCGGGATCAGATTTCCCATGTCATCAGAGGCTGGAGGAGACTACCACTGAAGCCCCTTTCAACTTTATGATTCTATGTCCTAAATCCAACAGCTAATCTGAGCTAGAGTAAGACCACTGAATTCCTGGGATTGATGTAAAAGAGATGACATATCAATTAGCATTTGATTCAATGGGCCTACTCTAATTGGAATTAGCTTTTGGATTCAGAAAGACCTATGGCTTTCCATCTTGGTTCTGCAGCTGCCTAAATGAAGCCGCCTGCTTCTTTTCCCTCCTCACCTGCTGTTGATCTGCGCCTTCTCGATCACGGATCCTGGCCGGTGCATCCTCATGATCTGCTCGGGTGTTAGCCCCGTCTGGCTGATGGACAGCATCCGGAAGCACGCCTCTGTCTCGGCACTGTCCGAGAAATGAGCGGGCATCCCGCGGAACAGCTGCTGCTCTGCGCCTGGTGTCCAAGCAAAATGGACAAAGGGTAATGGCCATGCCAGGGGGACGGTGCCTTTAATCCCTCCCCTCCCAAAGCAGTCCCTGATTCCTTGTGTGTACAGTAGGACCCCCGTATCCATGGGGGAACGGTTGCAAGCCCCTCCCCCGGCGGATGCTGAAAAACATGGATTATAGTGAACATTATTATAATACCAAATGCTCTACATAGCATGGTCTCTGGCTCCCTCCAGCGGCCAGTTTTGGCAACTTAATCATTAAAAATATGGGGGAAGGATTTTTTAAAAAATATTTTCAGACCGTGGATAAGTGAATCAGCAGATACTGTACTGATCCTGCGGATAACGGGGTCCTACAGTATAAAGGAGCACAACAGAGTGTTCACAGGGCAGCTGAAATCCTGTTGAAGTTGGCATAAGGCACAATGACCGTCTGTGGAACGGCGCACAGCTTGACACCCAGGCAGTCCCGCATCACGCAAGGGGATGATGCAACTGATCACACAATTTGTGGCACGAGGATTGTGGAGCACACCTAGGTAGGCTCTCCGTGCGGTGTTTCCTACTACCTATGCAATTTCCTATTCCACACATGGAGTGGAGCAACAGGATTTCAGCCAGTCTCTCTTGGTTTGAGCACAGAAAACACTTGCTCTGCACACAGCAAACAACGGTGTGTGTAGATCTGATGAAGAGGATAATGGGTGCTATAGTTAGGGAGAAAGACAGAGAAAAGACCAGAGTATTTTGGGCATGAGCCTGCTTACCATTGGTTATGGCTGCTCTGAATTGACCAACCACTGATTTTACCAGTGCCTACCATTTTGTTTGTCCGTAGCGTAGTTTCTGTCTTAGCTTAAAACTGACCACTGACATTTTGCTTTGAGCCTACCCCTGGAGAAGGGGCACCATTTTGTGCATGTACACATCACATGTACACTCATGAGCGATAGGAGTTTTGGATTTCTTGGACTACAAATCCCATAGTTCTCCATTCCGGGAGTTCTACCTGCCTTCAGAGACACCTTACAGACACCTTTTCTCCCAGGTGAGCCACAGGGGGTCTGTGCAGTGTGTGAGAGTCAGGTAGAACTCCCAGAATGAGGAACTATGAGATTTGTAGTTCAAAGAATCCAAACATCACATCCCTTACAAAAACACAGAGTCATTCCTTCTGACTCAGCCCCCCCCCCCTTCCCGGGGACTCACTTGCTGGCAGCCGCACAGCCGTCAAGTCATAGCTTTCTACAGTATTCGCCTCTCTCTCCTTCTGCTTCCGCTTGTCCTTCTCCTCAGGGGCTCGCAACAATGACAGCTCTTCAAAATGGCGAATACCTACGGCAGGAAAAAAGGAGGTCAAGTTAATTCCCACTCATGGTTTCATTCAGGCTAAATCTTAGCTCAAAAGCAGGGCCAGCCCTACTGTTGACTGAGCATAACAACTGCCTTGTGTAGCAGAGATGCTAGGAGACAGGCTGGCTTCTAGCCAGTCAAAGAAATGCTCTTTGGTTCTCTCTAGTGGCCAATTTCGATATTGCATCTTGAGAATATTTAACACCAACATGGAGCCTCATTTCTCTCTTGGGACAGACAGTGGATTAAAACTTGGAAAATCGATAGCAAGACACTTCTAAAAAGCCCTTTAAAAGCAGCTTTTGAAAGTATGTATGCAATATGCCAAAACTAGCCCCGTAACTACCCATTGTGGTATTTTGACACAGTTATATCCATATAACCTCCAAAAGTAACTAGTTACTGTTATTTATGTCACTTGTAACTGATTATTTTCAAGTAGTGGGGAACTCATTGCATAGAGGAAGACATTTCTGCAGTTCCAGCTTTCATAATTTCTGAACAGGACTGTATGTATGCAACTCTTTAAAATAGGCGTCCCCAAGTCCTCCTGAGATTTGAGCCACCTGGACTACTAGCTAAGGAAAAGGAGTTACTGAGACCCCATGTTTTATTTACACATCTGTCCTTCCATTTCTTCTTCCCTAGAACTTCTGTTGGAGGATGTGGAATTCCCAGGCAATACCTTTATAGACCACTTAAAAAATAATCATACAATATACGAGCTTTCATGGATCAAAAACCACTTCTTCAGAAATGCTGGCACATGTTTCGTTTACTTGATTTATACCCAAGGAAAGGAGCCCTGTGTTATTGCTCTGCCTTTGTATGATCCTTTTCTGGAACGTTTTATACTTCTTGTTCTTTAATATGGGATAAGGCTGAACCCTTTTTCCTAGATAAAATCCAGCCTGCCCAGGACCTTAGGCGTTCCACACTCATTTAAGAAATCTCCTTGGTTAGTAAAAAGGAGGAAAAATTTTAAGGTTTGGGTTTTTTTAAAAACATTTAGTCTCCTGGTTTCAGGGAAGAGAATAGGTACCACTTAAAAGGAATCCTCCGATCTATGGGCTGATGAGTCTTACCACCCCTCTTTGCAAGGAAGAGGCTCTGGGGGAAAAACGTTCTATCCATGCCCTGATCATCTTCTTACCTGATTAGTTTCAGCAAGAAGGCTGTTTCATTTGCTCTTGGACCATCGGCTAATGTGCTGAGCTGACACTTTGATAACAATGCCAGATCTTGTATAGTTACTCGTTACTCACCAAGAACTTTGCAAATGTCCGCCACTGTGCGGAAGACCGGTTGGGCAAAATTAGCCCGGACTCGAACGCTGCGGCGATTGGGCAATGAAAGGAGAACTGGTTTGTGCTGCGGAGTGTAGTGGAGTTTGGCATCGGCCAAAATCCCATATTTATCCAGGCTCCAGCTTGTCTTCAGCAGCCAAAGTTTCTTCTGCTCCCACCACAGGGCATGATCCGACCAATCTTTCTGCAGCTCTGAAGGTAAGAATGAAGGAGGATCCAACATCATCATGCAAAAAATACAGGTTGATGACAATGAAGTGTATTAATAATAATAGTAATGCAATCTCTCGGTTTATTTAAAGCATTTACCCCTTGTGCTTTAGCTAAAAAGACTCCAAGGGTGGCTTGCAAGAGATCAATAAGAAGCAAGAAAGTGCCTGCCCTGCCTGAAAAATTGCAATATAAAAAGACATAGCACAAAAGGAAAGGAGGCTGAGGAGGGAAGAGGAAAACAAGCAAACTCCAGCACTGGCTCCTAAAATGACACAGTAATTGTTATAATGTTCAGGTAAAACACAATTAGCTGAGGAAGAGAAGAGACCTGAAAGAACTGGTCCCTCTATAGATCCAGTGGAATGGGCTTTGTCTCCCATCTCTCTTTTTGTGGGTAGCTTGGAATGACTGCTGCTAGATAGCTGGGGAATACCTATAATGATGTCGGAGTCTCTGGAGTAGAGCAGGGGAAATCCTCCAAGTTCTATTGTTTCATCCAAACTAATCAGGTTTGTTTCGGTTTTTTTTTTCCCCCCAAATGTCTTGTGCCATAAAACTTATTTTTTTTAAGTTATTTAGTTCTGGTGAAACATGGCTCCTTCTTTGAAAATGCCCACATAGAAATGTTTTCCAAATAGCTCACGGTTTAGGGAAAAGGAAGGCAAACGTATTTCGTAATAAACACCTAAAAACAGATCAGCTTTGCAAATTGATTTGACGGTGGAGGGAGAGCATGACAGAAGGTGGGCGCAGGGCATGGCTGGCTGAAGGATTCTGGGACTTGTAGTCAGAAGAAAAAGGAGGTTTCCAAGTTCTGGGTGAGTTCCACGAGAAACAAGGGCCACCTCGTGGCCAAACAGAAAGGCATTAGCTCTGGAACAGAAGACAGGGTCTCTCCTGAAGATCGTAGGCCTAGAAAGCTTGGCTTCGAAAGTTTTGCAAAATCATTTAAAATGTGAGCAAAATTGGGAAGGAAAAAAAAAAGGGTACTCAAGAAGAGGAAGTGCTGCGTAGACTTTACCAGGGAGAGAATTCTAAAGCTCTAATGCCACCATGAAACGTTTTCTATCTCTCAAACCCACCCACTATATCTTATCTATGTGTGTGATTAAATGGTGTGTGTGTGGAAATATAGCTTTGGCCTCCTCCGCTATTAGGAGGGAACGTAGCCCATAAAGGGAGAAAAGCTTCACACCCTGATAGATTCATTCCCTTCTCAGTTTCATAGAGCCACAGAATAATGGAGCTGGAAGGGGCCCTATAAGGCCATCGACTCCAACCCCCCTATTCGATACAGGAATCCAAATCAAAGCAGATCTGACAGAAGATTGTCCAGTTTTCACTTGAACGCCTCCAGTGTTGGAGTGCTTACTCCCTCCCAAGGTCATAGTTTCCCTTGTCGTACTGCTCTAACAGTTAAGAATTTTTTTCCTTATATTCAGCCAAAATCTGGCTTCCTGTAACACGAGCCCATTATGACGTGTCCTGCCCTCTGGGATGATGGAGAACAGATCCTGCCCCTCCTCTGTAGGACTATCCAGTATTTGAAAAGTGCTGTCATATCCAGGGAGTTGTGAGTTGGACTTAGGTCGTACTGACAACTCGACTTGGACTCGACTCGGGGTTCCCCCCCCCCGTTACTTGGATTCAACGTGCGACTCAGAACCCTCCTTTTTCTCTGGGGTTAAAGTGCTTGCTTTTAATAGGGACTTGGATTTGTGTCTTGGGACTTGGTACCGAAGACTCGCACATGGGACTCAAAGGCTTGCCAACGTCCCTGGTCCGATCTCCCCACAGTCCTCTTTTCCCAAGGTTAAGCATGCCCAGTTCGTCTCCATCTTTCCTCCTAGGGCTTGGTTTCCAGACACACTGTGTGTCTTCCTACTTTCTCCTCTGCCCTGTGGCCCCTTTTCTCCAAAGCAGGTAGAAAACAAAGGAGAGGTTCAGGAAGCCCCGGGTCCAGCAGCCACGCCTGTTGGAGATGATCTGTGACTCAGCATGGGCTTTGTGGTCAGACCTCTTCCTTTTGTGGGTTTCAGGCAGCCCGCTGATTAGCAACCTACATCAAGGCCCCGTCACCTTCCAAGGGCCGGTCTTTGCCTCCTCTTCTTTTCCTTCATTTTAGAGGGTCTCATCCTGAGCTGGGAAAGACAGCAGAGCTAGTGGGGGAACAGTGGAAGGCAGCTGGAAAGGAGGAGATGGATGAACTCCAT
The DNA here is from genome assembly GCA_037013535.1 of Intellagama lesueurii. NCBI lineage: Eukaryota > Metazoa > Chordata > Lepidosauria > Squamata > Agamidae > Intellagama > Intellagama lesueurii. The sequence goes on along the minus strand of JBAJHW010000019.1, from coordinate 706,121 downwards.
AAAGGAAGCCATGACCCTGAGTTTTCAAGACCTGAAGAGGGATCTTAATGAAAATACCTTTTGGAGGTCACAAATTCATTAGGTTGCCATAAGCTGGAAGCGACTTGATGGCACATTAAAAAAAACAAAAAACACTTTATAGTAACTGTTACTCAGGTCCTATCCTGAAGACACCTACACATCAGGAACAGGGGGCTCAGAAGGGGAACAAACCAGAAGAAGGGGCAGGAAGGGGGCTCAGATACAGGCCTGGCTCCCATATAGGGCAGGAAATGTGAATTGCCTGGAAAATGGGATGCTGGGGAACAACTCCATGGCGCTGGTACAGCTTCTTTTCAGTTTGAAACACGGGCCAGTATGGAGAGGGATATAGGATGCATAGGACCCGGAATGTTTTTGCCCCATGACCCCAGAATGTTCCTTCTACAGGGATACGGTGCCTAGTGTTAGGTCACACACACACACACACACACACACACACACACACACACACACACACACACACACACACACCCTGAAAACAACAGAGAACTGTTTCCACAGGCTTTGGCTCCACCATGTCGTCCACCGGTTGAAGAACCATCTCGTGGTTAGCCACCGGGAAAAAGGAAAGCAACCAACCAGAAGGCAAAAAAAATAAAAACATTTTTGGGGTGTCGATGGAACAAAAAGCCACTGCACCCCGAGATAAGAGGCTTCTTCCTCCCCCCTCGATCTCTTCCCTAAAATCTTGGTTCCTGATCCTCTTGGGACCTTCCTTCTCCCCAACCCATCGTTCTCCTAACCTTCTGAGCCTCTCTATAAGGTTTCCCCCTCTGGGATCTATTTCCACTCAAAGGAGAAAAAAAAGTCTCTGTCTCTCTCGCTTTCTTTTTTTGCTTAAAACAAGGTATGCTAAGACTGTACACCTTGTTTTAATGAGCTGTTGCTCTTTGAGGAGGTTTCAAGAAAGTGTGATCCTTATTTACTGGTTTTAAAAACAATTAGGGGGACTGGATGGCTTCCAGAATGGTCACTGGGAAGGAGTTTAATGCAGCCTGCAGGTGAGATGCTACTGACTCCCTGCTCTGAGCTAATGAATAATCAAACTTGTTTAAAATGGAGAGTTTAAAAAAAAAAATCCTGTTGATATCGTTCCTTTTTTTATTCCACTTTTTCCTCCAAAGAGAAATCAAAGCAGCATTACTAGATTGTCCACCCACCTGTGTGTGGCCCATCCTGGAAGGTAGATTTGAGGCCAAGAGCGTGATTCAGCAAGCATAATGGGTGAATGGGGATTGGAACCCGAATCCTCCCAGTCCTAGCCACCTCTCTAAACATTATGTTACAGTGGCCAAAATCCTGTGGCTTAAACATAATCAATTGTCCTGGAGCAGGTCTATAGAATCCATGGGGATTTAGTGAGTCAGCTCCTCCATAAATTCCACTGATTCACATGAGCCTACTCTAGCTGCAATTTAATATACACTAAAGTAAGTCATAAATAGAGCAGGCCCATGTGAATCAGTGGGACTTTATAGAGTTGGCTCAGTAAATCCCCATTGATTCAGAGGGCTTGCTCTAGTACAATCCAGGATTTTTGGACACAGTTTGCATCACGACAACCAAACATCCAGATAGGTGAGCTTAGAGAGACCAAAGCCCCAAAGGTGAGATAGACTGCACTGTTCCTGGGAAGCTTGGCAGCCACGTGAAAAGGAGGGTAAGGCTCCACCATCTTTCTTGAATAGTAGGACGGCAGACATTTTAGCAGAGGTAGCTAGCATATCCTCTTTTTATAGGGCCAGTTGAATGACAACTCTGCCCTGTGTGACATTTAAAAAGGAATGTCATACATCTGCATGCATACATGGACACATATCAAATATACCAAAAAGCTGTCAAGGAAAAGACCTTGGCATACTTACTTAATTTGTCCACAATCTGCAGCATGATGCCTCCGATATGCATACTGCCAGAGACCCGGAGTGTGACTGGATCCGCCTCGGGTCCCAAATCTTCCACAAAGACATTGAGCTCCCAGGAGTCGTCAATGTATTCCCCACTGGCTGTTTTCAGACCAGCCATGGTGAGCCCTAAAGAAACCAGAGAGAATACAAAGGGTTAAAAGGAGCCCTGACTGATCGGACCGAAGCTCCTTTTCCTTTACAGCTTGAAATACTTTTTAAAAAAGCAATTAGCTTCCATTATAAGCCAAGAATAAGGACATTCCATAAATGTTCCCCTGCTCCACCTTTGCTCATCTGATCACAAAGTTAGCTAGTTATTGCTATGGCCATATTTCCTAAAAAGTAACTATGTATTTTAAAGTAACATCCTTCTAAAAAGTAACTGAATAAGCACTTTCTGTTACAATTATAGTAACTACTGCAGAAAGGCTGAAGGGTCTACTTCTTTGCTTCCACTAGTAATACAGTTATACTTTTTTTGGCTGAAATCCTGTTCATACTGGCATAATGTAAAGTTACACCTGTGTAAGCGTGCCAGCTGTTACACCCTAGCGGCCATCACTGTGCAATTTGGTTGCACAATTAGGTGAATGTTTCACATCACAGCCGTTGCATGATGCACATGTGGAAGTACTTCAAAAATAGCACTTCCGCCCCACTGCTTCTACAGCATTCGCATGATGCAGGCTTAGCTCTGCATCAAGATTTCAGCCATTGGATTAACATCAAGGAGCTACTTGTATGCAAAGGGTTACTTCCGAGCAAAGACGGACCATGATTTGGGATGGAGCATGCTACTGCCCTAATCACACATGGTCACTGCTTCCAAGGTCTGATTTTTCTTTCTAATATTGATCAAACAGATGTCCTTAGAAAACCCATAAGGAAAAAATCTTCATTGGATAACACAATCATCACCATAAAGCCAAATCAGAGTGAAGGCAACACTTCCTGCTTTCACTCTGTATGGTCTTTGCCATGGTAACTAAACATGAGTTGGCTGTTTGAGAGCCATGAAGACCTTACTCCTGTTAATTGAATGGGCATGGCCAGCCCACAAAGCATTGCTGCCTGAGGCACAGTGGCCAGCGATGCCCAGCCACCACCCTCATCATGGTGCATGGCATCAAAAACCAGCCAAGCTATTTTAGTCTATGAGGCCGAAGGAACTTGCAACACAACCCTAATGTAAATAGTATTAACAGGTTGCTTCCCTTTTATGACATCTCACACCTAAAAGCAGCTCCCCTCACTCTGCCTAATGACAGAGCCGGCCGTGAAAACGAGCAAGGGAACTGGGCAGAGAACAAGACGTTGCCAACTTCTCCTGCTCTGCGCCTCCTGTCTTCATTTCCTGCCAAATCTTAGTTGTCTAGACAACTGTAATTCCACTTTCATGTCATTCTTCCGTTCTCAGCAGAGCGGCTTTTTTTCTTCTTCAGCTGATCCTGCTAAATTTGTCATCTTGCTCATGCCACTCTGAATCATGGTGGCCGGAAGCCTTCGTCCGGGATAACTCGGCCTGTTCAGTTTTTTTCCTCCTCTGTGACCATCTCCACCCTTGGATCTCCCTGCTCCTTATTTTCTAAAGGAAGACACAACAAACGTTAACTCTCTGCTGCTCGTGGTAGTGACGTGAACAAGGGAAGGAGTCGGGTTTTGAAATACAGTTGAGGGTTACAACCTCATGTACTGAGTGAAAACCATTGAGGGTTGACCTTTTGCTTTCTGTGGATGAGAAAGTTAGAACCTTAACGATGTCTGGGCTATATTTACTCTATTGAGAAGTATACAAACAGAACCTAACTGGACATCTAAAGCGAGAGGGAAAAGTTATTTCTTGCCTATAATTAAATCTGCTGAAAAGTGAGATGCCTGACATCTGAATCAGGAAACCCCGGAGTTTCAGTATCCAGAAAAATGCAACAGTGGTCACTCACGGGTGCCTAAGCACCCCCTCATATAGACATGGCACGTTCTTTTCTCAAATCCTAAATGTCTAAACAGATTTCTCTTCAGAGGTAAAAGAATCTTTGGCTTTTCAGATGCTTTCTACTGCAACGCTGCCAATCCATTTCTATGGAGCTGACATCCAGAATATCTGGATGCACAAGGCAGAGCCTTCTTAGTGGTGACCCCTTACCTGTGGAATTCTCTCCCACTGTTTCCCCCTGGCACACTTCACTGGCTGAAGACATATCTGTATCAGGCAAGTGATACCCCTATTTTATTATGCCTTAATTTCTTCCTGAAATTATTAAGGTATTTTTATCTTGGACTTTAATCTGTTAGCTGCCCTGGACTGTTTTTGTGAAGCATGTGTGCGTGTACATACAAAATTAAAAAACAGATCTTTCTATTTCAGTATTTCATACTTGCAAGATGCCATTCATGGGCTGAAATATACTCTTATTTTTCAAAAGTGTCAGCCTCAGTAAAGCGGTTTGTTTCCGAAAGGTGGGAAACACTGGTTGAAATCCTGTTGCTTAGTGTAGAAAGTTGATCTAGAGTAGGCCTGATGAATCCATGGGGATTGGATGAGTCAACTCCTCTGTAAATGCTACTGATTCCAATAGACCTACTCTGGTTGCAGCTTACTACACTAAAGTAAGCCACAGCTAGAGTAGGCCTATTTGAATCAACTGAACTTATGGAGTTGACTGACCCACTGATTAGTGGGTCTACTCTAGCGCAACTTACTACAATAAGCAACAGGATTTCAGCCCATGTTTCTCTCCTGCTGGCTGGGATATTACAGGAATGGTCATTCCACACGTAATAGTCGCTATCTTTGGTCAGGGTGGCCACACACCTGCCTCTGCAGAGCACGGTCCTCTATCTGAAGGTCTACCAAAAAGAAAACCAATCATCGGAAAGATCTCCTGTCTTTGAAAAGCTGGGCCAGTCCACATTGGATTTAAAGATAATTAACCAAAAGAAGTGAGATCACGGCCTCTCCCATTAAGTGGAAGTTTACATTTTTAAGTCATCTGAGGAGATCTGGGAAACCCAAATTCCCAGAATAGTCAGCCAGATGCCTCCAGGAGAAACAAACCAGCCCAGAAATAAGTCTTGAAGTTTCTACTAGCTCCCCTTCTGTTTTTTTTTTTGGGAGGCGGGGAGGGTGTCTCATCATCACTGGCTGTAAAATGGGTCTCCTTTCATTGGCTCCAGTAAGGAGAACCATGAAAATTCTCAAACTCAGATGTCAAGGAGCAATCCAGTCCAGCTCTGCTGTTCTAAGATGATGGTGACGATTATTGATTACTATTGGGGAGGAAAACCGGTGGCCTTCCAGGTATAGAGGGACTACTGTGCCCATCTGCCCAGCCAGCAGCCCCAGTGGTTGGGGTGATGGGAGTTGTAATCCATCAACATCTGCTCTCCCATGCGTTCTCTGTCCCCAGGTTGAGAGGAAGCATTCACACGGCCCCAGACAAAGAGAGGACCTTACCTTCAGGAGGTCCCCAGAGTCAAAGATCTTTCTGAACACCAGCGTGAAGTACAACCAGCCTCCTGTGGCTTCTCTGATGGGACTTGTTGTCTCCCGACGCCTACCGGGCACCCTCTTCCTGCTCCCAGTTTAGGCACTCCTGCCCGCTCTCCCCCACCTTATCAATTTCCTCCTTGTGGGTGACACATACACATTCACCGGAACTGCAAGGCGCTTAAATGTGGAACTCCTTTTTTGTGCAACCTCGTGTTTGCTCGAGAGCGGAAGTTGAGGCACTTGTTGCAAAGTTTACGGCTTGTCTAAGACACACACACACACCTCCCTCTTTGCAGCCTGGCCCGTGGGTGCATTGCTTCTGACTTAAACACACAGCCAGGCACGGGTCAGATCCTGCGGTTTCTGCCTAAGGGGATCTGGCCTACATAAATAAGAGTTTTGGGGAAAAGAAAGGTAAGGTGAGCTGCAGTGAAAATCTGCAGAAGAGTGGAGTGAATCAGAGAAGTATTTGTTCAGTTGTGGCTGTAATCCTGTTTTCAAAGGCACGCATTCCCTCCTGCAAACAATAAATGAATGAAAACCCTGATTTATCAGTCTCATCCTACGACATCTACTCTGGCCCAGCTACACTAGTTGCTTGATACACAACTCAAAATGGTGATTTTAAACCCACAGAGCTTCATACGGTTCAAAAGAAGGCCTCCTTCAAGACTCCAAATGCCTCCAACCTTTTTTGTATTGTTATTTTGAGTATTATGGTTAGCGGGCTGAATATTATTTTAAAAAAACAAGTTTCTAGGCCTCATGATCACCAAAATGTGCTCAGAAGGGCACAGGAAAGGCCCAGTGATCTTTCAGAAACTACAGGAGTTTCCCAGTAATCTTATAGAACCTGGGCGTTGGGTATAACCAGATCCCATAACTAGCCATTTTGATGCCTGGGGGGTTTCATGTTCCATGTCAAGCTTTGATCACACGAGGCCCACGTTTATGAGCAGAGAGTGAAGGAAAGGGGTACAACTCCTGGGTCTGAGCATGGGAAGGTTCTGCAAGTTCCACCCTGAACCCCCATGTTCCAGGTTTCCTTCTCTCAAGGAAGGAGCTGGAGGTGATATATGCATCAAGGCAGATGGGTTCACCCCCTTCTAGCAGCAAATTTTTGCACCCCATTAATTTCAGCAGCTAACCAGACAGCTCAGTGGTTTATGTATTTGTCTGCGGAGCCAGAGGTCAGGAGTTCGATTCCCCCACCAGGCCTCCTGGGAGAAGAGTCAGCCTGTGTAGCCTTGGGCAAGCTGCACATCCCAGGGCATCCCCAGCAGAAGGAAGGGTAAACCACTTCTGAGTACCCTCTACCAGAAAAACCTTGAAAAAGATCACCGTGTCAGAATTGGCTTGATGTCACTTATTATTATATTTCAGCTCCCTGGGTCAAAGCCCCAGTCACCTTGATCTAGGTTACAGCACTGTGTATACCTGAGCGTGCTTTTCCCACAGCCAAAAAAGGTGTCAGACTCACATCAATGTGTGATGTTGGAAAACCACCTCTGACAAAGGTAACAAAGGTGTGTTAGTCTGTTGCAAGAATTTATACTAGGAAGAGTTAGGTTGCACTTTTAAGATGTAGTTTTTATTTTCCATAAGCTTTTGAGTGAGCGCGCTTCTTCAGATAAACGGAAGGGTGGTGTCGCAACCACTCAATTCGTCTGAAAAATCAAATTGTTCATTAGCCAGAACCACGATCAGAGGCTAGATTCAGTTTTTCTTGTATTTTTAAAGCACACTCTACACACAACCGTTCAAGTAAGTCATATAGAAAAAAAGAGGACTTTTGTCCTAAGGTGGAGAAAGTTGTGGGGGGTGATCGGGTGTGTGTGCGAAGTAACTTTTTCTCCCACCACCACCACTCTGGCTCATGATGAACACACAGAGCCAGCTCTTGCTCATGTGCTTGAATTGTGCTTCAGGATCTCAGGAAGTGAGCAGTGAAAGCGGCAGCCAAAGCGGGTTCTCTTTCCTTAGCGGGCGCTTCCCAGATCTACTTCCTTCTGTGCAACCCTAACAAAAGGTCGCTATTTTAAGTCCAGCTGCTGAAGACACTTGGGGTTTGGAAAACAGAACCTGCCACCCCACCAGAGAGCCCCCAGGCCTTTGGATTTTGGTCTTGGTTTGATTCCACAACCCAGTTCAACAAAACCTAGTGGTTTATTAGCCACTTTGGCTCATGCCACTAGGGTGAGTGGCAACCTAGCAGTCTTGCAAACAAGCCACACACTGAACGTTCCTCCCCCGGATCTAAGGGCTTCTGTGACTTGTTATGGCTTTAGGACCTCTGCGTAGGACTGCTTCCACTTCCCTTCAAGGGAACGGATGGAACTGTGCGTCTCTGCCCTTTTGCACGTTAAAGGAACACTCCCACCCTATACTGTTGCAAGAAGACCTTCTCATGCTGAATGGAAAACAGAGAGGGGGGAGGAGGAGGTTTAAAACGGGAAGTGCTAAGAAAAAACAACTGGCAGATCTTCTCTCTGAATCATTTAGGGCCTGGAACACATGAACCACTGGCGTCGCCAACAGAATTACTCCCTATCCTGACACAGCAGTCTGCTTGTCCTCACCAGTGTTTTGCTGATGACAAGTGTATTGTCGTCCTCCTTTGAGCAGCAGTGGTTGAGCCTGTCGCCTGAACAGGCGGGACCATCCGTCACGGAAATCACTGGTGCTACTGCAAAGTCAAATCAGAGCGAAGGCACAAGAATCCCTCCAGTCATATCAGATAGTATTTTTGCTCAAAAAATGCAGGGTCTGTGTATGTTGTGGAAGGGTTTAATCAAAACTGATCCTCCCACTGTTCTTGTTAGCTGCTTATAATTTGCGAAATGGCAGCAACTGCACTTTGTACAAGCTTAAAATCCTTGTTTGCATTTTTCCTTGATTTACAGAACTGATCACAATGTTCTACTTTACTTCCCCTCCCTTCTACAGTAGTTATAGACATACTTTATATCTTTGCCTTTGTTTACCTTCTGTACATAACCATTTTGGTACTATATTGAGTGGCAATGTAGACAACTTAAAGAGAATAATGCTAGTGACACCTTCACTCTGAAGTGGCTTTGTCGAAGCATTTCATACTGCATTCTGAATGTGCTTTGTCAAACCAGTGAAGCAGCATCACACTGCAAAGCTAAATCAGTGACAATTATTTCTGCCTTCACCTCAGACCATGGAGGGACGAGTGGCGAGAATAAACTGAGCACCGAAGAGCCTGTCACAGCCATAGACTAGATTTGTCCCATTATTTTGCCCCTGTTCAATTCAATTCAACTGAATCCTCTCATTTCTAAGCTTCGACACTGGACATTTAAGCTAGAGATTTTAATTCAACACTATCAGAAAGACACAGCATTTTACAAGGAAGACCTTTCCACACAGAAACTGGGAGGAAGAATCACAGCTTTCTTCACATACAACTAATGCTGCTCTACTCCCACCTCCTGGAGAAATAGCAACAGCATTTTGCACTACAGCCTACGGTTGACTAGCCTTGATTCATATTATGGCTCTGCATAAACAGCAACCACAGCACAGATTTCACAATTCCACTTCCATTTAGAAATAACATTTGCGCCTGCATCTAGCCTTCCAAGGCTTGAAAGTATTTGGGGAATGCACTGGTACCATCTTGGAAGTACTGCCAAGTAAGGTTTCCCAGAATCAGGTGGAAAAGAGATGTTTCAGGGTCCTGTCAGAATTCTTCCTCCCCGCCCCCCGGCCAAATAATACTAAAAAGCAGAATAAATTAGACCAGAGTGAAGGCAGTATGCTAGTTCATCTTCTGGCTACAGACAAAAAGTTATATTTTTAAAATTGCTCCTTTTCAGTGTTCCAGTCAATCAGCCGTGTCACTCTACTCTGTTCCCCTCTCCCGAACACACATAGTGTTCTGTGGCCACTGAATACACTCACTCCGCAGACAGCTGTTTTGAGTGTCTTCCCTCCAGCCTTCCCTTTTCCACTTTTGGTAACCACTGGTTCCTTTGAGTCTGCTAATTATTCTACCATCACACTGGGATGATGGCCGTTTGGCTACATAAAAACCATCATCCAGGCATCAAATTCACAAATACATGGTGGCCTTCCAGAACCTTGAACGCTCCTGGTACCCCAGACCAAAACCCCTGTCATTCCAGGCAATGGACAAAAGGCCACTCCATGGAACAGACATGTAGTATTTGGTCCACCGTAGGACTGAATGCAACTGGGTCAAGATAGCCCAGGGGTACAGACGGCCACCTCAGCGCAGGCAAGAGCAGGTGGGTGGCATCCCTTTTAGAAGAACTGAGACGTCAGGAGTTTATGTGGTCAAAGAGGGGCCACCTCGTGCTCTGAAAGCGGAAAGGTTCACCCAGCCGTGATGACAGAAGTCCATTTTATTTGCCTGTTCGTCTGGGGAAGCACCAGAACACGTACACACAGAATCAGACATAGCCAAACATGAACATACGAAGGGAGGCGACTCAGAAAGCCAAGGCCACTAACTTTGCTCTTTTATTGCATGTGCGGCAGACAAGAAAAAAAGAAAAGAAAAAACACAGCCTCACAGCTGAACCGATTCAGACAACCAATGACGGATGAACTTCTCCGCGCCACAGCCGCTGGCCAAGAGAATTTAAAACTGCAGGGAGCTGGTTGGGGGAAGAGAGGAAAGGGAAAAAAAAAAAAGAGGAGGGCAGCTCACAAATGGGAACAACTGCTGAGAGAGACAGAACGACAGGCCACAATGATCATCGAGGGGCCAGCTCTGGAGCTGGCAGGGTGGAACGGTGTGAGCACACCTGCGTGGGTGTGCGCGTGTGGGTGGGGAACGGGCACACCACTCGACTGCACAAGTCTCTGCCTCTAACAGAGGGGGGCGCGCCCTTGAACCGCGTTGCCAGCGTCCAGGAGTCCCAGCTGCCCTTTTCAACAGGGAAGGAGGAAGGAGGGCGCAGAGTCAGAATCATCACCGGATTGCAATCAAACCGACATCCATGAGCTTCTGGATTTTCTGAGCAATGACCGGATTCTTCAAGTGTCTGGAAAAGGAGGGAGGAGGGCTTGATCAGGACTTTTTCCTACCTCACCTGTCAAACAAAGCACAGCAATGGCCTAGCCTTCCAAACGCACCAACCGTGAGACATTGCTTTCCGTGTGTTGAGAGGAGGCATGGCTAGGGGCCTTCACACGAACCTACTGAACAAACCTCCACATTCAGATGTATCAACTGTCAAGCTTACACAAATCTCCAGTTCTTTTGGATGGGGAGAGGAAAAAAGCCTGCTTGACATCAGTTCCTTTTTGTGTTATGTTAATCTATTTGTACTTTGTAATCTGCCGAGAGAATTATTCTTATCTGGCAGACTGAACATAAAATAATCATTAAGTGAAAACGGGGATTCCACCATCCCTCATCCCATTCCCTTCCTTATTGGCTCAATGTTAGTATAAACTGGAGAACAGCTGTCACATCCTATTTTTTAAAGATTCTTGTCACAAACAGAATAGACGATAGGAATACCAATGACCCGCTATGCCAAAACTGGAGGAAGCCATATGCTTCTCACACTCCAAAATTCAGAAATATAGCAATCTTGAATGCTTAAGAACGCAAGAGCTGAGTCCACAAATGGAAAATTGCAGCTCAAAATAATGCCCAAAACCATTTACTGTATGCAAGTGCTGATCTATATTGTTTTCTTGAATGAAGAGCACACTATGCCACCATCCTGTGTTTTAATAAGCAAATTGTTCTATCGGATGGTGACATTTTGCCTTCTTGTGAATATAATACATAAGTACAATGGGGAACCTTTAGGTTCAACTCATCTCACACCTCAGCTCTGTTAAGATGGGCCCCCTTCCACGACTTCCTGAAAGCGACGACACTAGCCCAGCCCTACAGGCGCCTTCCGGCCATCACTCACTCGCTTAGCGCTTGAGGGTCCTTCTGCATCTGTTCAAGGATCAGTCTCATGGCCGGGTCACTCATGATCTGCTGGACCTCTGGGTCAGCCATGGCACGGCGCTTCACCTCCTCAGGGTTGTCGTTGCGGTTGTACTGAGCCATGAGACAGCGCTGGTAACCCTCCGCGGCTTCCTGCAGATAACAAGAGAGCACCGTGAGACTGCTTGGTGGTGCCCTGCATTTTGGGGCAGTGGTAGCATGAACAGGACAACACCTCTAAACGCTTCCATTTCTCTGCATTAGTTTATTTCCATAACTGGTTGTGTAGGAGAAACCCCCACCTCAGGAGGTAAGAAAACACATAACACTTTTATTTCAGCTCTAAACTTGTCCAATGCATTTCGGCTGCAATTTATGGCCTCCTTCAGGGTTGTTAATTTCTTCCCTTTTCCCCCCTCAGCTCCAACAGATCTCCTGGAGAGGGGTACAGATCACAGTGTTGTGTTTTCTTACATCCCAAAGACTGTGGTTTCTCCTACACAATCAGCTTTTTTAGATGTACTGGTTCTTTTTGCTGTTTTATTTCCATAACTGGAACAAATCTGGAGGAACAGTTACTCTTTAGGGTGAGGAGAACACTGGGAAAAATAAAGCAGTAATGGGCGAACTTCCAGCTAGCAGCTGAACAGGCCTCAGACATACTCCATTCCATCTACAAGCTGCTTCTAGCTCTTATTAGTGACTGGAGATCACTAAATAAGCAAGAGGATCTTTAAAGCCCAGGCAATTGATTTGCATAAACAAGCTTCCTAGCTTGCAGACGAGGAAGCTAGAAAGTAGACATACACAGAATTCCAAAGTGCTTTGTACGTTGGGGCAAGAAAACAACCAAACTGTGAAGATTTACATCTGGCTCTGCATTTACAATGTTCACCCCACCAACTACTGCAATATTTTCCCACTTCCAGGCACTTCTGGGGGAGAAGAGGCCTGGGAGCAACTATTAACTACAATGACTAAACGGAACCTCCAAGTTCAAGAGCAATGTATCTGCCAGGAAGAGGTTGGAAAAAAAATGTTAAGACTATTGCCCCCAGCATTTTCCAACAGCAGGGCCACTAGCTGGAGGTTCTGTGGGCTCTGGTCCCAAAAAGCCACTAAATATCAGAGGCAAGGCAACTAAGAGCAAAAGGAAGAAAGCTGCCCCCCTGTCTGATTTTTTTCACATCTCCATGAAACAGTGGTTTGGAGGCTGGGAAACACAGGAGTCTGGTCTGAACCAGCACAGCTCATTGTATATGCCTAGCATATGTATACAGGGAAGTCTATATGGCTGGACATGAATGCGAGAAGATAGACAACAGCACAATGTTTGCATAGGCACTTAGTATTTACAAATCCTTTCCTAGAAAGGGGGAGGGGGAACCACAACCTAGGAAGGGACTGAGGCAGGGCTTCCGAGGGAAGGGCCCAATTTTGACTTCAAGGAGGGAGGAATGGAAGGAACTCATCGCTCCTTGTGACTTGTAATCCTCCCCTTATCTCTTCCTCCTAACAAAGCTAACAAATCCCATCCATTCTCACCTTGCAGCCGGACTCCAGCTCAAGGGCTTTCTGATAGACATCCATTGCTTTGGTGTAGTCTTTCATCGCTTCCAGCGCGGCTGCCTTGCGAGTGTAGCCCTTGACTGGAAGCCAAGAACAAGCTGTTAGCGCTCCGAAATATGCAGTCCAAGGGCCTGGGGCCCACCACCCGCCTCCCTTCAAATCAATCCTTACTTCTTATTAGCTACATTGCTATCCTGCCTTTCCTGCAATGAGGAAAACTCCTTGTCCACACCATACCGTAAGCCAGTGAAACAGATGTAAGGCTGAAAAAGCCATAATGGCATAGATTACCCAGTGATTCCCATGGCTTAGAATCAACTCGAACCTGCATCTCTGCAGTCCCCAGACCAAAGCTGACAGGCTGATATGAGATATATAAGCTAATGAGCTCCAGCTTTACCATCTCTGGAGAAATGCAGCCCCAGGGCGAAACTGTACAGGAACTTGCAGGTAACCGGTTGGTACATCTTAATCCGTCTTTCGTCAACCCTGATTTCTGCCTGACATGCTTTTTTTACACTATAGACACAACCTTCTATTTTTTGTGGCTTCAGTCCTTCAGAGTTAAGAAACCTAACTGTGTACTTACTGAACATGGGTTCTAGGCGAATACATTCTTCACAGTCCTGCAAAAAGAAAAGAAATAACTTTTTAAGAGATCATTTGTTCAGGGAAAGATCAGAGAGCTCACCTGGGCTGTTTTCCAGCCTTCTCAGTCAGCCGAGCCGAGCCACTGGTTTACCATTCTGGGTGCCTCTCTGCCCCTCACCATGCCCGGGAATGGGAAGCTGGGCAGAGATACAGCCATGGCATACAAATACAGTAGTGCCCTACATAATGAAGTCCTGTATAGTGCTGGTTTGCTATAACATGCATTTTAGGTGGCCATTTTATGGTGCTTCACAGAAGCCCACTCTACTGAAGGTGGGGGGGGGGGACCAGGCTTGGAGGCTAGGAAACACAGAGGACCAGTCTACCTGCTCAATGCTTGAAGTAGACCAAGCCTCCAAAACTCCTGCCAAAAGGCAAAGGGTTAAACTGCCCTGTTCAGCATGGATTCAGTCTGCACTCCATTTTCTTGAAATGCAACGTAAACAACCTGAGCGCTAAACTATTTCATACACAACACTCCTACCACAGCACATCCCCTGCTAAGTGCAAGATCACCTTCTAAGACTTATGAATGGAACCAGCAGGAACAGAGTGACAGACAAATCTGTTTCATTTTCACCCAGAAACCCTCTCTTGTCTGCCACTGCACCCTCTCCTAGAGGGACATTTTAAAGGCCATGCTTCGTTCACACAGACCACCCGCCAAGGATCCTGGACCTCACAACTGAACACACACACACACACACACACACAAAATTACCCCAAAAAACAGGACGTAACCCTTCTGCAGCGTTGCACAGTAGGGCAAAGGGAGGAAGTGGCTGAGGAGGAAAGCTCTTTTTCAGAAAGTTTGCCTCCCACCCCAACAGACTGGGCTCAGGAACGCCTGAGAAACGTCTGGGGAGCTGCAAGGCCTTCCCTCCGCAGAGTCTTAAAAACAGGGGCCTACAACACTCGCCTTTAGTGCTAACTGGAATTCCAGCAATTTGGTGTAGCAGGCTGCTCTGTTGCTGTACAGTTTGGCATCCTCTGGGTTGCGTTTGATGGCTTCCGTGTAGTGTTTCATCGCTTGTGGATAAGCCCCTTAGAGAAAGAACACCTTGGTTGACAAGATGTAAATATACCTGCATATACACATACCTTTATACACAAGCAATCTTTTGAAGGCATTTACCAGCGTGCATACGCCCATTTTCAAAAATTCAACATGTTTTACACATGTCACGTTGGGTCATCCTTACAAAGGCTCACTAAGCTAGCAAGATGGAAGCCAACAGGGATGAGAAGGAAATAGAACCTCCTTGGTCAGAGGCAGAGTATCACTGAATACTAGTGGTTGGAGAGCAGTGTTTGGCAACACGCGTCCCCTTCCTGCCCTGCCACAGGCTTCACAGGTGGGATGCTGGGGGGAAATAAAATGTCGAGACTCTTATCTCATTCAGCAGAGATTTTAAGTCAATGAACCCGTTTGGTTTGCCAGCACTATCCGTGCCATTCTGCAGGCTAAAGAGTGGCTAAACTAGTCCCATTAGACAAGCCTCTGATCAGACGGTATTGATTACCTGAGCTAATATGCCAATTAGGAGCAGCCAGTCAGATTAATGACAAACAACCCTAGCAGAAAGATCTGCTCTCAGATAGAAAGATCAGTAGACTTCAAGTATTACAGCAATATTTCTGCAGCAGATCAATATAGTTACTCCCTCAACATTTCCAAAATGGAGCTCAGGAGCTAACAAGGAGACATCCCGCCACACCCCCCCTTTTAGCAGCAGTGGCAACTCAGTGCAGAGCAAAAATGAACAGATACACTTGATTCCCAGTGAGGTGTATTGGATAGAGTGACAGACTAGGACTCTGGAGAACAGGGTTTGAATTGCCACGGAAACTGACTGCGGGAGTGGAACTGGTAAAACTACTCCTCAAATATTTCACTTACCTCTCTCTCTCTCTCATTGCAGAGCGATAATGAACACAGACATACAGAACACTTACCTTTCTGGAAACACTCATTCCCCTTATTCTTTTCCTCCAAAGCCAGTTCGGGATTGATATAGGCTATCTTTTCCTGCTCTTTCAAGATTTTCTCAGCCTAAGGAAAGAAACAGATTTACACATTTTATATCCCATTGATTTCCAGAAGCACTTGGAAAGGGGGCAGAGCAATCATCATGTCGTTAAACATCACTCCATGCTGCGTTAGTGCACTCAAGATGGGTTCGTCAAACCAAAAGCTCTTACTTGCTGACACTTTTTCAACACCTCTGGAGTCCGGTGCTCAGCCAGCGATTTGTTGTAAAACTGAATAGCTTCCTTGTGCTTTTCTTCCTTGAAGTAGGAATTGCCAAGCCGTGCATACGCTCTAGATGAATAAGAATATAACAAGAATGAGCGCCTATACTGTAATAAGGGAAAAACTCTGAGCCACAAATCTCAGGAGATTTGATTTCGCAAAAGACTTCATTCTAAAGATCATTAGGAAAGGGACTGGAAGTAAAATGTCAATATTTACGGCTATTATAGTGCTGGGAAAAGGTAATACAAATAATCATAGTGTAAAACATGCAAACATTAAGACTGAAAAGGAAAATGATGCTGATTCAAGACAGACAAAAAGAAACACTGCTTCATATAGCATGAAGTTAAACTATGGAATTAGCTGCCTCAAGATGCGACTTGAGGCAGCCACCTGTTTAAATGAGTCTTACATACATGGAGAATAAGGTTATCAGCAACTACGCGTTAGGTGAACTATGCACTACTGCCTATGGACGTAAATCAGCTGATGGATCTAAAACACAGCGCCCTTGACACCGCACGTCCGTTAACAGTAAGGTGGACTGCGCAAGGCACCCTCAGGGGGTACTGCCTCTCACTCCCTCAGTTAAGAGAAGATGGAAAAAGCTGGACCTTCAGCAAATTCCCCAAAACTCCACCGCAAACGGAGCCAGGAAACTCAGAAAGGAGTTTCCAAAGAGAGATTTGGCGCTATGGCAGGCATGGCTACTTACTTGGCAATCTGGCGGTAATCCTCCCGGTTCTCTCGCCCGACCTCGATGGCCTGCTCACAAAGCTCTCGGCACTTGTTGTAGTCTCCCTTCTCAAAATACACCGCTGGAAGAAGAAGAAGAGAACAACAACACACCGATAGACCTCCTTGTCTCCTCCCATCCATACCTGCCTAGATTCCAATTTCTATGTGCCTTTGCTAAAGGAGACGAGACAGGCAGCCACGAGAGACAGCAGCTTTTTAATCCCAGTGGCAGCCAGGCCACAAAAGACTCGCTCCAAATAGGTCTGCTGTGTCCTTAAGTTAGGGCCTTTCCAATACCATGAGAAGAAGACTGTTGTATTCTCCCATGCTTACAGTGTTATAAAATAACAACAACCTTAGAGCTGCGGAGCTGGAAGGGACCCCTATGAGTCATCGAGTCCAGCCCCCTGTCCAGGAGGCCCAGCGGGGGAATCGAGCTCCCAACCTCTGGCTCCGCATCCAGAGACCTCCACCACGGAGCTCTCCCGCAGTTCTTCTGGTTCCTGGCATGACTGCAATGTTTTTCCCTCTGCTATGCTGTTTCCACTAGTTTCAGATGCTGCATTTGTTTTTGCTTCTGATTTATTTATTTTTTTATTTTACAAATAGCATTTGTTTTCAGGAACAGTTCAGGAAACTCTTTCCCCTTGCAGGGGTGGGCAAAATGTGGCCCTCCAGATGTTGCTGAACTGCAACTCCCAGCATTCCTAGCCCACACAGCCAATAGTGAGGAGTGTTGGGATTTGCAGTTCAGCAGCATCTGGAGGGCCTCACTTTGCCCAGGTCTGCCTTAGCGGATGGCACAGAAACCCTGTAGTCAAGTTCTGATACTTGAAGGCTGCTCCTTTTTTCATTCTGCCTGGTTAGAAATTCTGTAAAGGCCCACTTGCCGACATCAGGTTTTGGCTTCTAGTGCAACCTTAATTTTATTTTCCAGAAAGAAAGACCTGATATGGTACAATGCAAAGTGGAAAATCTCTGTTCTCCCGTCTTACCTGCTTGATTGGTGAGGTAAGTCATATTGGTTGGGTCCAGCTCCCGTGCTTTATCATAATGCTTCAGTGCTGTTTCAAAGTCTTTCTTCTTGTAAGCTTCATTGCCCAGTTCTTTTTCCTTAAGAGCCTGAACAGAAATACAGGCAAATTACTTTGAAAATGTATACGCTCACAGAAAAAAATAATTTTTTAAATATATGGCTATATATTATAGCCAACCATATATATGTATGGCTATATAATGCGCATGAATAGTGATGTATATACCTACAGAGAATACAAATGCCTAGCTAACGTGTATCTATAAATATATAAAATATATTAATATTTTTGTATCTCCATATATGAACATGAATGTATATTATGCAGCCATACACAAAACTACACTTGCTTCCTGCATTCTCCTGTAACAAGGTCTCTGCCTTAAAAGAACTGCATTTACTACTCACAAGCTTTTTCATATTTGCTGTTTAGAACTGAGATCAGAACGTGAGAAGGCCTATCTTTGGATATGAAACTGCTGCCCCACACATCAGAAAATCAGCTACAGCTACGCATCAGATGCCTCCATCTGAAATGGATTGTTATGTCTTATAGCTTTGAAGGTGTTTTTTGTATTGGTTGTGTTTACCAATTTGTAGAGTGGTATTTGTTTTATTTTTTAAAATAATATTTGTATACTTATTGTTTTTAGCTTTAAATATTGTCTTTTAATGATGTAAGCTGCCTTGGATCCTTTTTAAGGAGAAAGGCAGGGTACAGACATGTAAAATAAATACCGTGTTTCCCCGAAAATAAGCCCTACCCTGAAAATAAGCCCTAGTATGATTTTTCAAGATGATTTTAATATAACCCCTACCCCGAAAATAAGCCCTAGTTAAGTGAAACCCCGCCCTCCACCAGGGACTCACCGGGATCCTCCCAAGCCCTCAAGAGAGACTTAAAACTTCTTCCCCTCCTCTCCCACTTCCCTCGCTCGCAGAGGGGCTGGGCAGCCAGGGAGGAAGGAGCTGCGCACCGCCAGGAACTTGCTTCTTGGCTGCTAAGTTCCCAACGGCTCTTGGGGCTCGCGCCTCGGCAGTGAGACAGAAAACACCCAGTAGCTCAGTTTCAAGCCCCCCCCCCCCCGGCCAATACCTGCTTCTTATTCTCTGGGAGGTCTTCCTCCATGGGCTCTGGCTTGGTTTCCTTCTTGGGGGGCGGAGGTGGGGGTGGAGACATGGCTTCATCTTCATCATCGGCAGCGGCTAAGTCTACTCCAAGCAGCACTCCGAGGGTGGTCATCACCCGCGGGTCCTTCAGTTTCCTGTCATGAAGTAAGAGTGACAACCGACACTCACCCACAGGCCATTTGGTGGGTTAATTGCAGCCAGAGACCTAGAGATCCAGGATGAAGGTCTCTCTCTAGCACAAACCCACTGAGCAGCCTTCACCAAATCATCCTCAGCCTTCCCTCCCCGTCTGTAAAGCGAGCAGATGCTCGCCAGCGCCTTAGCGACAGCGGTACTTGTTGTTATTTTCTGGCAATTGACTTAAGTCCTGTAGCACCTGAAGGAAGGCGTGATCAGACGGCAGGCTTTCAAGCTCTGCTCCAGGCTTTCACTTAGCACTCCTAGAATTCACAAACCTGAACCCAGGTGTGGGTAAAAACAAAAGAAAAGGAAAAAAAAAAAACCAAACCAAAACAAAAACACACATTAAGAACATGGGGAAACAAGGGCCTTCCAGCACATGCTGAGCCCGGGAGTTTGTGGCTAGCCACAGAAACATGCTCACGTGTCTTTCTCACAATTTCCACCCCTGCTTTTTGGAACAGCTGGGAGACAGAAATCTTTCCCTCCTGACTTCAAACTTCACAGAGGTTTCTAAGACCTTGATCTACTAACAGATTAAGGCATTGTGCTCACAACTACGTAAAAACATTTTAAAAATATTACGTTATGAAATTTCATGGGGTACAATTCATTTTGTCCAGTCTACAAAAATTATTGCTGTCAGTTTTCTAACACAGCTCTCTGTTTTAATTGACATCCTGCTTTTTATTCTTTGCAGGACCCAAGGCAGCTGCCAGGGTAAAGTTAAAAAAACAGACACAGTTTAAAAAGTGAGATAACTTACTGTACGAAAAACACAATTAAATGACTCGTATTAAAATGATGCAGAATTCAGAGAAGTTTAAAACATTTGATATCTGTTGATTTGTAACTTTTAAAGAAATGCTTCAGGACTCTCAAAATGCATAGATGTATGGAAAAATATTTGAAAACAAACAAATTAAAAGGTGAAGACGTCATTTGGGAGGTTCCATGGGGATTCGAGTGGCTGCCCCCCCCCCCCCCAATGAGGCAAACTTCCAGGGCTGAAGGATTTTCTGACCTGACTGAGCAAATAGCATTCGCTTCATCCCAATTCAGACTCTCCTCCCCACCCCTACCATTTCTTTCTCCTCAGATACTTACGCCCCCAATTCGGATGGCTTGCTGCGGAGTTGCTCAATCAGTTCCCGGTAACTCGGATCACTGAGTAAGCTCCTCGTCCGGGGATCGCTCTCCAACTTCTGGTAGAGGTTGGGCATGTTGAAAGGGTTCATGAGATTCCTTTCTGGAAGGATGACCGGGGGGGGGGGGGGAATACACAAATCATCATTATTTTCAGTGACAATAAAGCACACAAGAGGCTCCCCTTATGTCATCTACAGCTGCAAGTTCTAGAGAAACGTTTTAAGGGAAACGACATCATGGAAGGTATGTAGCTCCTGACACTACCTGCCTGCACTGCTGACCTCTTTCGGTGACCACCCACTCCTGAAAGACAAAATCTGCCAAATGCACATAGAATTGTTGACCCCAAAAATGGGAGAGGCCATGCCCTAGACTTCTGACTCAAGACCACCAATCAAGGCTGACAGCTAACTGCTTGCAGGATCTCCCCTTATTCAACAAAGTGTCTGCACTAGCAACAGGACCTGAGGAAAGCTTGTGACCATCCATGCCAGGCAAAATTAAAAGCAGCCACTGCCTGCTTGTCTGCTTGCTTCTGCCATAACAATTCATTTTTTGTGTTCCCAGAGACTTGCTGCCTTTAGCATTTCTCTTGCTAAAACCAGAGGACCTTACCAAGACAGGGACAGCGGCTAAAGGAAGTATGAACATCTTCCCTTGCCATGGGTGAGCTGTGGGTTCGCCCACTGGAGTACATAACTAACGGCTTTCCCACTGTCAGGCACCCAAAGAGTAGTCATAATGCCACGTGCTTCAGAGAAGCAACGCTCCACTGGGATTTTAAGGCCCTTTTCCTGGGAGGATTTGAATGAGAAACATTTTACACCTGAAACAGGCCCACTGCATGCTTGTTGTGAGGAACAATAGTGCATCCCAATCCCTTGCTTTTCTGCTCGGCCCAATTCATCACATGAATTTGAACCAATCTACCAATTAAATCTGCTAATGGCTAATCTAATAATTTGGAGCAAGGAGACTACTTTGTCCATGCTACAGTAACAGAATCATGTACAAAAACCATTCTCTTTTGTGTGATGGAAAAGAATGAATGCCAATAATGATTGCCATCTGCAATGTTCCCTTTAGTTACTTGAACCGAAGAGATCTAATCCACTCCCTCATTAATTGGGACACCTTTTTTCAGTCAGTTAATCACACACTTTAAGACACAACTTAAGTGCTGTTCTGCTAGCGAAATCATCAAACTGACAAGCTACCATGGAGAATTCTTGCTGGGGAAAAAAGATGGGGGAAGTTAAAAAACCAGACAGCTCTATCAGTCTTGGACCCAGTTATCTTCTGGCTTACAACAAATGGCAATCAACAACAACAACACCATTCCGCATATAGAAGCAGAATGGAGTGGAAATGCACGTATATTCTGAACACTATTCAGCACACTTTCTGAGAACAGCAAGCTCACGTAACGGTTGCAGAGCAAAGCATGCTGCACTCCAAGTTCCATCCTATAGTATCTCACCACCGTATCTGTTGCCAAAGATTGCTATCTCCCTTTGCCTAATGGTAGGACTGGCCTGCGTTATCCTGTGTATCCTTCCTGCATTGTGTGTTTACAGACCCTGCACAGGATCATCTGTGTTTCTGCTGCCTATGGGGGACACCACTGCAACCAGAGCTCCACAGGTGCAGGACAGAAATTGGCCTGGATCCTCCTTCTGGCACTGACGTAACTCAAGAGCTGGCAAAGGAGACATCAGACCAGGTTTCAGCTCCCCCGTCCTTACCTGCCAGCCTCGACTCCATGTTTTGCAGCCCTTCCTTCAACTGTGCATTGCCCGGTTCGTGTTTCAACCCCTGTTCATATGTCTTCTTGGCCTCCTCAAAGCGGTTCAGGAATTCCAGAGCGGCCGCCTTTCGGGAGTAGCCCTAGGAAGAACAACGAAAGGGCCAAGTCAGTGAGCAGACTGAGAGACAAGGCAAGGAGACTACAGGCCTGTCTTCTGTGGCCACTGAAATCAACGGCCACAACTATACGCCAGCTTTTGCAAGCCTCCTGACAAGCACCTACTACAGTTGACTATGGGGGTTGGAAGAGATTACAGTTTGATAAAGGAACCATTTCTGTGAGCTGGAATCTTTATCACCAGCCACCTCCTAGATCATTTGATCTGTGCTGGTTGCTGTCTCTCAACCAGGCTGACCACACAGTATTATGGGGTACGTCTGGTTGGGAGACATGTATGCCGTCTGAATTCCCTGGAGAATAAAAACACATCAGGAGCACTTGGAATAAAAAAAGGCTTTACATCACATTAGAGCATTGATCCATACAGTTCACTATCAGTAATGGCTCTCTAGGGATTTAGGCAGAGCTCTTCTCAAGCTCTATTCAGCAGACTGACTCTCTGGCCTTCCACGTGCGAAACACAGACTGCAGCACAGAGCAAAAGTCCTTCCCCAAGATTCACATGAACCCATGGAGAGGATGGCACTGCTCAGTATCGTTTCCACATGTATGTGTCTCCAGAGCAAAGACTGTGGAAGCCACGGTGGTGACCTACTAAGTTGCCGGCTGTGCACAATCAGGAGTTCCACAGACGTAAATATCAAATAGGGTGCTGTTCACTCTGCCTGGGATGTGGTTAGTTCTCTGTAAGACACAGGATTGCACATTTCTTCTGGACACTGTATGAGACAAAGATAACAGGTTCACATTCGGAACCAGGAGTTTGTCAATGAGGACCAGAAATGGTAAAGGGAATGGGGAGTTCTCAGCCTCTCAGCACATAAGGACTCCCCCAACAGGACCAAATGGATGATCTCACCTTGCCCCACTCTGGCTTCAGCTCAATGGTCTTGCAAGCATCTTCTAGGGCTTTCAGATATTCCCCCTTCTTGGCATAAGCAGCAGACCGATTGCTATAGAGCACGTGATTGGTGGAATCCAATTTGATGGCCTCCGAGTAGTGCTTGATAGCTTCAGCAGTGTTCCCTGAGCTCAGGGCCTTGTTCCCTTTCTCCTTCAATTCATTCACCTGGGGAAGATTTTTTTTAAAAAATTAAATTATTGCTGAGGATTCCATGTGCTAGTAACCCAATAAAATAACCTATTTCTCTACTGAACTACTTGCCACACACAGAGTGTCCTAGAGGAGCAACTCCCTGTGGGGTATCATACTGTGTGTTTTAAACGCTGCCACTGTAAACTCAAAGCGAATATACCGAGCATGCTGTCGCCAAATCAGAACATTGTGCTTTAAATTTTGAATCCGACAGAAAGAGGAATGGTCGGTTTCCCAGCACAAAACGTTTGTTGCAGCGTTTTGAAGAAATCAGGTTTTAGTTTCCATGCCTTGGTCACACATGTATCTATAATAGCTTCCTCAATATACAAGGAAGTATGAAAAACTACCACTCACACTTCTATTTGATATTCAAAATATTTTATAACAGGGTGGATTTGATTTAAATCGTGATTTAAATTTTAAAAACCGCATTCTTTTACAATTTAAATTTTAAAAGTCAATTTCAAAATTTAAATCGTGATTTAAATCAATTAGATTTTTAAAAACCATTGATTTTTATCCACTTTACATGATAATAAGCACATGCTAAAGTAC
Source organism: Intellagama lesueurii (assembly GCA_037013535.1). Classification (NCBI taxonomy): domain Eukaryota; kingdom Metazoa; phylum Chordata; class Lepidosauria; order Squamata; family Agamidae; genus Intellagama; species Intellagama lesueurii. The sequence goes on along the minus strand of JBAJHW010000019.1, from coordinate 682,443 downwards.
GGGAAGGCCGCTTATTATTATCCTTTACAAGCTTGGGACTTCATCTTCTGTGCTACCTCATAATTGGCCAAGCTAGTTTATCGGGTGGGCAAAGTTGTAGTCGATAATATCTGAAGGGCAGCAAGTTGCTTGTCCCTAGTCTAAATACGTTAATACTACTGTCTTCCCCATACAGCAGGAGGAAAAACTGAGGCTTGTCGTAACGCTACCAGGTGAGTCGAGTGCTGATGTGATGAATGAACCTGTGACTTTTTTTGTTTCATATCTCAGTCTCAACCACTAGAATAAACTACGTCTCAAAAAGGACTGCATCCAAAGAGCTGGATGGCTGAGCACAATCATTCAACTGCAGTGGTCTGGTTTATCCCCCTAACCGTACAACCCAGATGTCCAGCCGGTCTTAAAAAACAACAACACCACAGCAACACCTGCAGTCTCAGGGAGTCACCACCATGTCCGGATAAGAAGCCTGAGGTGAGCAGAAGGAAAAGAAGGGAAGTGCATTTGTTTGTTCACAAGCTCCGAGGCTTTTTGTTCAAAAGCTACAAAGCTCCACGATCAAGCCGCCTGCAAGTAGCTGTAGAAGCTTACAGAGCACACAGGCACAATCCACTATGTGGATTTCTGTGTTAGGTACATGCTGCCCTTCTGCCTCTCCCTCAGAAGAAGTGCACCAAGCCCAAGGGAATGACAGGCGGCCAGGTCTACATCGCCACTTCCCCAGGTAGCACCTCACATTAATGAGCTCCAGAAGAAGTGGAGCAGAGACCACAGCATCTGCAGCTCGCATGCATCTGCTGCCCACGACCTGCCAGCAGGAAGAGAACAGTGATGCAAACCAAACAGTGCCCCTTTTGCATCCAAGGCTGCTCCTGGAAGGAACAGCAAGCTGGAGGCAGCTCCCTCTGAATCACAGATCCATTCAGGTGGGGGCTGAGGGCTGAAATTACAGGCTGCCGAGGTGGGTGGAGAGGAAGAATCTCTGCTATTGGGAGCATTGACTTGAGCCAATAGGTAGGGTACATACATCAAAACTCAGGGCTCCCCTTATGTTAGCTTTAGGAAGACACGCAGCTGCCCACCAAGACACAGTGAGACTTAACACGGACACTTACGAAGGGCAAAACCCCAGGAGCAAAGGCAGAGGCGGCTTGCTCTTATTCTCTTGAATAAGCCATGCTACCTTCCACCATACATTTGGGAAGAAAGGTAGCTACTGCTTTGAGCACTGAAAGATGTTTGTGGAAGCCAGCCACGTTGCCATGGCATAACCTTGGCAGATTTACCCTCCTCTGCCTGCCTCGCAGGCCTAGTTCTTCACTCGGAAGTTGGAAAACATCACCTTATTTAAGCTTGTGCTAGCACAGAAAGACAACTGCTACCCCATATTTCTTTTCACCAGAAGGGGCCTTTTTCCAAATCAGCTCACAGCCTACTTGGCCAACAGCAGCTGCTTTTCCAGTCTACCCGGACATATGAACCTGGGATCCTTTGCACCCAAAGCCTTTTTAGCTCTGCACAGAGCTTCAACCGTAACCTATCGCTCTGATGCAAGAATAGGCGATACCTTTGGAGGCCACTATATTTATTAGTGGCCTATAAAGGTATTGCCTATTCTTGCATTTGTATTTTGTAATGGCCACATGGCTCACCCTTTTTATTTTAGTGGAACGATCACTCTGAGTGTGACAAACGCCTCTTTCAAAAAATTTCCCTGGTAGGTGTAGAACATGCTGCAACATGTAAGCTGTGTTTGGATCTGAAGGCTCCCTTGGTAAATAGGTGTGCTTTTAAAAACTGGAAAATTCTGCAAAGCCTTGTTGTGCAGCTTCTATCCCACCTCTCAAGCTGCAGTACACACAGTTAATGGGCTTCTCCCTGGTCCCACCAACTCAGACACTGTTCCCGTCACAGCAAAACCTGCATTCTAGGACAGTGTCCCCAACCTCCCCATCCTACAAAACCTACTAAATACACTTACAAACACAAAAGGCAACACACTACCAACTCACACTAGTGGTCTAGCCAGTTTAGTCTTGCCTCCACTGACTGAAAACTGCCTTTCAGGAAGCCACCTACATGCAGAGCAAATATGAGTCTACTGAACTAACCCCCCCCCCCATAATTATCCCAGACTTTTTAGTCCGACTTTGATGCCATAACCATTCACTCTAAAACTCTGCTTACATTCCTCCCCCAATACCTGCTTCTCACACAGCTATAAACTTTAATAAATCCCCCATAAAAATTAAATATCAGAATTCCAAAATGGAAAGCCACGGCCTATGTCAAACCTTCACTGTACAGTATGTTACCTTACCAAGCAAACACCATCAAGCGGCTGTTTTTTCCAGCCAGTGTGGGTGCCCGACATTCCTCCCCATATGTGGCCCCTACAAATACTGCTGGACTGCAGCTCCCATCCATCCTACCCAAAACAGGTTAGCAAACAAGTTAGGGGATGCTAGAAATGGCAAATCAACAACAGCTAGAGGGCCACATCTTCTCCATCCTGCTCCACCACCTCAGACAAAAATGAGACCTAAGAGAACAGTAGAGAGACCCTCCTGAAGACAGATTTAAATGCGATGCACACAAATCACTGGGACTGCTTCAAACTCACAATGACAAATTAGGACTGGGGTGCTTTCTGCTGCAGATTTCCCCCCCCCCCACCCATGCACTTCTCTATCCTTAAAGTCTTAGGGATGGCCCTCAAACCATCAGGTGTAATTTACTGGTCCAAGCGGCTTCTTAACGCCTTGCTCTGTAGCCATGCCTTTTGAGGAAGCGCTCACATTTAAAAGGCCCAGGCAAGCATGCCACCTCCTTCAAACTAACACTCCCAGCACCCCTTGCCAAGACAGAGCTTCCCTTCTCTTTTAGGTAGGTCCTTCCCCCTCTAACCCTAAACCTTGCTTCCCAGCGATCCCTCCCCAACAACCCCCATTGCCTGATCCCACCCTACTCTCCTCCTCTACGAGCCCCCAAACCACGAGGTTCTCCCTCATCTCAGCACGATGCGGTGCCTAAGCCCAATTTTTTTTATTTTACTTATTTATTCGATTTTTATCCCTTTAGATAACTTTAGATTCACGGCCTCCTCGAGGAGTTTGCTTTGAAACCCCACCACCCCCCTCCCCAAAAAAAATCTTCCAAGCCACCCTCTCTCTCTCCCCCCCCCCAACTCCACTCCCAGGCTCCCTCCTTCCTAAGGTTCGTCCCCAGAGACCTGTTCGGACGATCACTCCCATCACCGGCCCCCGACCAGCCTGCTGGTGGAGGATGGGAGTTGTAGTCCAAAAGCCTCCCGGCCTTTCGGTCCGCTCATGACCCACTGGAGGCCCTCCTTCCTCCGCCCAGGGGTCCCTCCAGAGCCTCACAAGACCCATTTTTTTGGGGGGGGGCTCTTCTCATGGCCTTTGCACCCCCTGCCCCCTTTTTTATTTTAAGGACAACCCCCTTCCCCCCCCCCCACAGGCAAGTAACGGATAACCGCCCCCGCCCTCCCCTGCCCCCAATGCCTTATAAAACACCCCCCTCAGGCTTTGCCCTCCATCTTCCCAGAGACCCTTGCGCGAGGCCTGCGCCCCTCCTCCACCCGCCCCCCCCCCCCCCCCCGGCAGCAACCGTCTTCCCACCTTCTCCATCGCGCCGGACGGTGCCCGCAACTGCCCGCCTGGTCTCCGCCGCTCCTTCCCTTCCTCCGCCCGCCTCTCCTCTTCCCACCCCGCCTTCTGGAACCTGCTAGAACTCTCCCGGCCCGCCTCCCTTCGCGGATTGGCTCCCGCCTCGCCTCGTGGACACGCCTACTCTCTCCCCCCGCTTTCCTTATAGGCCTGAACGGATGGGGATTTTTTTTTTCATCCCGCCCACTCGCGGTCTCGCCTTAAGCCACGCCTCTTTCCAGATCTCATTGGCTAGGGCTTTCTTTCTTCCCACCCCCCTTACCCCTCATGTTCCGCCACAAATGCCGCTGGTGAGTCACGCGTGGGTCAGCGGAACCCGTCAAAGGAGCGGCCAGCCATACGGCCATTGGTCCAGCAAGCTTGACAGACAGGAGTGGGCGGGACCTGGGGGGACCATCCAATGGATGTTCCCTTGGCAAAGCAACCGCCTTCTATTAAAGAACCATCTTCAGTTTTCATTGACCGCAGCCGCATTGGACTCTCGGTGGGCGGGACCAAGTCATTTCGGCAGGCGCCCATTGGCTTTTTCCGCATACAGCTTTGATTGGGTTTTCTGATTTCGCCTCCAGAGACGGCCTTGAATGGATAAAGTCGAGTGACGTCATCAAAAGGCTAACCGGAAACTAGTTTCCCCGCTGATTTGTTTTGTTGGTGACGTCAAGGCGTGACGCAATGATTTCATCTGCTTCCTTTTCATTTTTCCTCTTATCTGTTTCTTTTGTAAAACATCACTTTTTGTTTAATTCTTTTTTTTAAATTAAATATGTACTTTTGCGGGGTTTTTTTTTTTAAAGCTCAGTATGCTATGTCTGAATCCTAACTGCAGCTGTATGTATATCAGAGAAGTGGGAAAGGGTTACACTCTTTAAGGAAGCTTTTTAATTTTATTATTTATTTATAATTTAGGCTCCATTTGAGGTTACAGCTTTCTGAACCGATGGCTTGATACAATATGAGCATTCATTGGCAAAAACACAATAAGCAATGTTGTAAAATTTCCAGTCCTCTAACCATGTTATCCTGTTCTGGCAAAACAAAACTTTTCTTACTGTTAGACAAGTGATATGGATCTTTCATCAAATGGGAAAGATGGCTCTGTGGGAGGCAGAGGTGCTAGCCATCTTTAGCCCATTTCTTTGCTCCCTTCCTCTTCTCAGGTTTGCGTTCAGATATCATCACTGTTCAAGCTTGTTCTGGGAAAACAAAAGACTATGAAGATGCCTTAGGTTAGAAGTTAGATTATCCTTCTCAAACGGGGGGTATTCAGATGTGTGATACTGCAGTACCCAGAAGCCTTGCTAGTGGATGGGAGGGTTTAAAGAGCTTTACTCCAGACACTGATTTAGAAAGGCTGAGGTAGCTGACCTGGTGTAGTATTGTCTGCTTTGAATGGCAAGAGTCTTTTATGGTAGGAATGGGGAACCCATAGCTCTTCCAATGCTACTCCCATAGCTCCACCTGTATAGCCAGGAATGGTGGCAGTTATAATTTAGAATATTTGCGGGTTAGGAAAGACTGCATTATATTACACCAAAATCTACCCGTATCACTCGATCGAGTCAGGAGGTGAGGCTGAGGAGCCTGACGCCGAGGGAGGTCCGGAAGGAAAAAAACAAGAAACTGGGCCTTCTCGGCAGTAGCTCCTCGCCTCTGGAATAATCTCCCTCCGGAGATCCGTGCGGCCCCTTCGCTGGGCATCTTTAAAAACCAATTGAAAACTTGGATGTTTAGGCAGGCTATTATTTAATTTATTTTTATTTTTATTTTTTTTCTCTTTCCATCTTGAATAACTCTACTATTGATGTCTAAATGTTGTTATATTTTATATTATTATTATATATGTTGGAAGCCGCCCAGAGTAGTCAATTGACTAGATGGGCGGGGTATAAATGCAATAAATAAATAAAATAAATAAATATGCTGCTATACTATTTTTAAGTGTACACATTCAGAAGTAAAATCCATTCACTTCAGTGGAATTTACACCAGCTTTTAAGTCTTTTGTAAGCCTTGTTACATGTAGCACTATTTGCTTTTGAGAAACATTTTTGCCTTGTCTGTGTCAGAGGTATTGTTGTTTAGGAACCACAAAAAGTTTGTACTTAAACTTTGTATAGTTGTAAACATGTAACAGTGGACTGGCGTAAGGAAGAGAAATAGCTTCTACTTTCAATTTTTGTTAAATTTGCAATTACTGCCAGTTAGATTAATCCAAGCTCGTTTAATTGGTGGAGGAACAAGTATAATTTGAACCTAGGTACAGAGAAAATTTAAGAGGGCAGACAGTAAGCATGGGAGCAAAACTAAGACCAAAAAAATTTTTTTTCTCATTGGTTGAGAAATTCAGGCAACTGCAAGAACGGGATGTCTTTGTTAGACCATTAAAAAAATCAAACAGCTTTCAACGGCAATCCACCTTTTTCAGGTTGAACACCAAAATTGTGTGGATAGTGCAGGGAAAAAAAATCTATATAAGAGTCCCAAAAATTCATGGCAGATTATGGTGCCAGATCTGCTTCTTAAATGAATTCAGATGCAATCTGCAAATGCCATTGGGGATGTGGCTTCAAACTCCACCCCAGAGAACAGTTGACTGGATTTTTCCTCCCAACTCTTCAAACGAAGAACCACCTATTCTGTATTTCTCTTTCCCCACCCCCTTGCCTTCTTTTAAAACTCAAGGTTCCTGTTTGGCCAAGGAAAAGGTAATACAAGAAAGTGGCAAGCATCCATCAGAGAATTGGGATATTGTTGTTTCGACTTATATACTGTTCATAGTGCTAGAGCACTCTCTGGGCAGTTTAGAACATAAATTATGCAAACAACAACTTTTTTGCATAATTATGTTGTCTTCCACATGCTACTCTCGGTGGCTATTCACGGTATCCTCTATAGTTCAGAAAAAAATTAGAAAAGGCTATATGGTCCTTATATAATACAAATGCAGAAAAAATATATGAGAGTCCCAAAAATCCCATATATGAGAAGGGGGGAAACACAGTTTTTTTCCTAGCCACAAAATCTTGGTGTTCAGCCTGAGGAAGACAGATTAGTGTTGAAAGCTATCTGTTTGTTCATGTTATTTTTCAGCGGTCTAATTAAAGATATTGTGGGCAAGAAACTACCATTAGGACAGAATACAGAGAGACAAAATAGTTTCCTATTGACAAAGGTATCAGACAAGGGTGCATTGTATCCCCTTATCTGTTCAAGCTCTCTGCAGAACGTATATGGAAAGACAGACTAGATTCAGATGAAGGAGGAGTGAAACTTGGAAGAAGCATCAGTCATTTAAGATATACAGATGACACAATTTTACTGGCAGAAGGCAGCAATGACTTTAAATTACTTTTATTGAAAATGAAAAGAGAAAGTTGAGCATTAAGAAGATAAAAATGTTGATTACAGAAGAACCACACAACTTTAATGTTGGCAATGAAGAATTTTAATATGTTACAGCTCTTGTATACCTTGGTTCAAATCAATCCAAAGGGAGACGGCAGCCAAGAAATCAGAAGAAGACTGAGATATGGAAGGGCAGCAATGAAGGAACTAGAAAAAAATGATGAGGTGTAAAGATTTGTCACTAGAGACAAAGACCAAGATAATTCACACTTTTGTATTTCCAGTGTGGGTGTGAAAGGTGGCAGGAAAGAAAGCTGATAGGGAAAGCATTGATTCGTTTGAAATGTGGTGCTGGAAGAGAGCTTTGCAGATATCCTGGACTGCCAGGAAGACGAACAAGTGGATGCTGAGCAAATCAAATGTGAATAGGCAAAAATCTTGAAGCAGAGACTGCCCTAATTTAGGCTCATCATGAGAAGGCAAGATTATCTGGAAAAGACAATAATACTGGGATATGTTGACAGCAGCAGGAAAATAGGAAGGCCAAATACGAGATGGATTGACTCTCTAAAGGAACCACAACCTTGAGTTTGCAAGAGCTGAGCCGAGCTGTGGAGGACAGGACATTCTGGAGATGGCTGATTCATAGGGTCGCCGTAGGGTGGAGGAGACTTAAGGGTACATAACAACCAACAAAGGGATCACCTGATCTTGCATTTGTGTTATGAAAGAACCACATGGCCTTTTATAATTTTTTCCATGGATATTAAGGTAATCCTTAGATGAAGAAATATAGTCTTCTACTTAATTAATCTAGTTTTTAGTTTAAAACAGCATTGTGCTTTCTATCTGCAGAGGCTTAGGTTATAATATGAACTTTCATCACCTGACAGTGGTGGCTGGTGTGGGCAGCTGCCAGTGTAGCTTCCTTGCTATAATTAGAAGCTTCGTGTCTGTCTTGGCCTGGTGGTGCCTTGGCAACCTGCCTAAAATTAGCCCCATGAGTCATGCAAACTTGCAAGCAAAGAGGAAAGGGGCAACTTAGGGCTAGGGGGAAAATGCAGCTTTTCTCCCTCTAAACCTATCTTGGAACTGGATCTGTGAGTTTAGTGAGCCTTATTTTGGGGGTGAGGGGGGGGGAAGAGAGAGCTGGAAGCATGTCACCTTTTCCTTAGTCTAAGGCAAAGGTTTCCCCATGGCTGCTTCAGGAGATATGTCTGAATCACAACATGGAAATACGTGTTGGGTGTTTCTTTTTTCTTTTTAACTACAACTTCCAGAATTTTCCAGCTTGGGTGTGTGTGTGTGTACAAAAAAGTACAGTTTTTAAGCTCTGGTATGTAGGTTACATCTTTCAAGCAAAATAAATCAGTTTCTGAAGTTATGACAAACGGTTCTGATCCACAAAAGCGCTCACTGGAACAAATCTGTCTTTAAAATGCCGGTATTCCCACCCCACCCCCGGCTTTAATTTTGCCAACATGTAAGTTCTTCTGCTGTTTCTTTCTTTTTTAAAAAAGTTTATTTTTATTTGTTTATTTATATTTTAAAGCTGTCGAGGCCTCCCTTCTCAGGGAAGGACGAAATCTGGGCAGGTCAAAGCGGCTTCAGCCAAGCGGGGGGCTGGCAGTGCAGCTAGCTGCACACACACGTGGTGGTGGTGGTGAGTCTCTGAGTGAAACTACGTTTCCCAGAAGGCTTTGCAGGAGAGGGAGGCGGAGGCAAGAGGCTTGACAGCCAAAGCCCTTCATCGCATGTCTCTCTGTGTGTGTTGTGGCACAGCAGCAACCTCCTGCCTAAATATCAGGTGTTTATAAATAAGGAAGAAGAATTTCTCTGGCCTGCTGGAGGACCAACCAGGGCCGGAGGCTAAGAGCCCAGTGCATTCCTGTCCCCCCCACCTCTCCCTGGGCTTGGCAACCATGCCAGGGATCCTCATGTCCCTGCAAAACCGGAGCCTGCCTGGAACTCTGGGGAGGTGGTGGAGAGTCTGGGACAGTTGTTCCATCACAGTGCCCGGGGGTGGAAGGAAAGGGGTGTGCAGTGGAGCCAGGCTTCCTGCGTGGCCACGGGTGCCAACCCAGTGGGTGTTTGCAAAGGGGATCCGGAGCTGGGCAGCGGTTCCCCCGTTGGCCATGGCAGCTAAGGTGGATTTGACTACCTCCACTGACTGGAAGGAGGCTAAATGTAAGTGAGAGGGGGAGATGTTTGGGAGGGAGGAAGAGGGGGTGTGTCTGTGTGTCTGTCACGTCCCGGTGCTCCCGTGGCAAACTTTGTCTCCTTTTCCCAGGTACCACCTGATTTGTGTTTTATTTATTGCCATTTCTATTCCACCTCTTCTCCAGCGAACTCAGTGTAGTGTATGTGTGGCTCTGTTTACCCTTGTGAGGTAGGCCAGGTCAGGGAAGAGGGACAAACCTTCAGATTGCTTTGTGGGTTTCACATAGTTTTCAGTCTCGAACCGTCATCTCCCAAATCCTAATGTGCCTCTTGAACCATTATGCCACACTTTCCCTTTATGGGTATGAACCTTAAAATACCGCAAGGGTACAGTATGAGCCTTGAAGTACTCTTGGGTGGGAGGGAGATTAGGCACCCGGGTAGCTCCACATATTCTTTACACAGAAGTATGATAACTGAAATAATTGGGGCTCCTCGCCTCCTGATTTCTTGGGCAGTTGCAATGCTCCCAAGAGCAGGCAGCAAGCTCTGAATTTCTCGCGGGGGTTTGGAAAACTTGGGCAGGTGGCAGAAGGCTAGATATTTTGAGAATGGCCAGTCTGCAGTTACTGAAAGAGCAAATGATGGGAATTTCAGCTCGCCTGGGACGTTGGGCCTCTTTGTTGGCAAAAGCCATGCAATGCATCATGGGAAATCTGAACAGTAGCCTAGGCGACGGGCAATGGCAGCCATATCTAGGCCCCAGAGGCCTGGGAAAAATGGAGTTCGTCTCAGTAACAAAGGAGAGGCCTAAAAGCACCTCAAATTGGACCTGGCCATTCTTGCTGGCCTGTTTTTGTGTGTGCGTGTGGCCAAATCACCAAAATCAGTCCCAGAAAAAAAGAAAAATTACCAATATACATGAAAGCGTAGATAGCTTTCTGGGCCTTCCACAACAGCTTGAACAAAGTAATGGCCACTCCATTAGATTTTATTTTTTATTTTTACAAAGTTCAAGCACCCCTTGCTTAAAATAAATAAATAAATAGGGTGCTTCCTTCCTTTGGTGTTTTTTCCCCTTAAATTGTTGACCAGGACTGAGAGTGAGGTGTTTAAATCTAGACATTGTAGCGGTGGCGGTAGCAACACTGTGTTGTCATAGGACCTCAGAGGGACCAAGTGTTTTTCTGCCATTAAATGCTGCCGAAAGGAAACCAACACAAAAGAACCCTTGGTACTGAAAACTATTTTGTGTTTGTTCTTGAATTTTATGTATGGAAACAATGTTAATCACCTGCACATCTCTGGGTAACCCAGGGCAGCGTATAAATACAGTTACAAAAGAGAGAGAGAGAGAGGATAACAAGAGTGGACTCAAAAATATCTCCTAAAAAAATAAAAGAGAGAGAAAATAGTGAATAAAGCAAAACAAAGTGTCTTTGCAACTGGAAAGGTTTTGAGCTGTCCCCAGAGCAAACGGCAGGGCTGGCCGCAATTAGGTTTTCATGGGAAGGACATTTGTTGGAGAACAGCCATGTTGACCCACACAATACCTGAGGTGTTTGGGGGCAGTAGGTCTCCTGAGGGTCGTCCGTTGTCAGATTTATTTTACGTATTATTTTTATTGTTCAAACTGATCTTCAGATGAGTTATTGGACAATACTCTACTTCACCCTTTGGACACATTCCCCTGACAAATACCATAATTAAGGGGAAAAACACCCAATAAAAATTTTAAGAGCTGTGTTGAAAGCAACAAAATTCTGAAGCACAGGCTCTAATGCTGAGCAGGGAGGAAGGAAATTGAATTATAGAACTTTAAAAGGCTGGTTTTTAGAAAAAAATAAAATTGTCTGGTACCAAACTTGTATCCAAGGGGGTAGCAGATGATGTACTCTGAGGAAAATAGTTCAAATGGTAGTATTAATACCAAGAGATCTTGCTCCTTGGTTAGTCTTCTCAAAGGCACCTAGAGAATTGTATTGATATTGTATTATTTTGTTGTTCTGTTGTTTGTTTATGTGTTGTAAACCGCCCAGAGTGGCCCTGGCTGCCAGATGGGCGTTATATAAATCAAATTAATAATAATAATAATAATAAGGCTTTGCTGAAGATTTTTAGCATATGGACTGGTGTGGGGGGGGGGAATAGATTTGTTCATGGGAGACCACAGTTGTACCTCTTTTGATTTTCAAAAACATTAAATTGAGTTATAAGGTTAAAAAAAATACAGTAAAATTAGATGGTAAAACAGCAACACAGAAAGAAAACAACAGAATAGTGAGATATTTCTTGAAAATCACGACAGGTCACTGGGTTAGGTTGTGTATTGGTGACATTTCTGTCCAAATAAGTCTTTGGTTGGTGACCAAAATTCTCCGCAGGCAAATGTCATTCATAATCAGGTAGCCTTCCTTCTAGACGGTAGGAACCAGAGTAGTTTGTGTGGAAGAAGGACCTCGTCCTCAGCTGTTTAGGGTTTCCTAAATCAGCACCCTGCACCTGGCTTAGTGGCCAGGTAGCATCTGCTGCAGTAAAGATCAGTGCTTCAAAACCAAGGGTAGACATGGGCAGGGTGGCAGTACACTTGACGAAATACTGGTGCCACTAAGATGGATCGGGGAGAGAAATTATTGAAGCAACAGGATACAGCCAGGAAAGGCTAAGTAGAAGGGTTTAGCACCTTCTCTGCTTTTTTTGGATGGGGCGATGGCTCCCAAGTGGGGCATGGCTGCTGCTCTTGAACTCTAGTTCCCAGAAAGCCTGACCGTTGGCGGTGCTCATGAACGCTTCTGGATATCTCAGGAATCCTGATTTTTAAAGGTGTTTTTAAACTTGATTTTTAAAATCTTATGTTTAGTTTTTTAAAAAATATGATATTTATGTTGTGTTTTAAAATTTGTTGTTTTATCTGTTTTGAGCTGCCTTGGGTCCCTTATGGGGAGAAAGGCAGCATATAAATAAAATAAAATAAATGTTGTAGTTAGGGACTCAAGGTTGGGAACCACTGGGTTAAGGGATAAACTCCATCTGTTTCTACTTTTATATGACTGGGTTGGGTAGCTGAAATAAGAAATTTGTTTGTCTTCATCCTATGTTGTCTTTGTACTTAGTAGAACTAGGAACTTGAAGTCTTGTGTCGGATGCTGGAGTGCGTTCATTTGCAGAATGATAGATTTTTATACCTAACTCATACCTGCTAATCCCCAACCCAGGCACATATAAAAAGGGAACCTGTTTGGGTGACTGTAAGAGATGTTAGCTGCAGAACCTTGGAGAATAAATAATAGATGCAAAGACTTTTTGATGTACCCTCATATGCGGTAATGTCATTCTTAGTCTTAAAGACAACATTTTAAAGACATTCTAATTGCATAAGTTGTGTTTGATTAAAATAAACGTATGGAGGGTTCCCCCCCCCCCCCAGTTGCTGCATTTTATAAAGCATTTGAGTTATTTTATTCTTTATTTTTATAAAATATTTTACCCCATCTTTCTCCTTAAAAAGAACCCAAAGTAGCTTACATAATTAAAAAGGCAATATTTAAAAGCAAAAACAGTAAATACAAATATTTTTAAAAAGTAAACAAATGTTATATTTAAAATGGTAAATAAAATTAATACAAAAAACACATTTAAAAGCAACAAAGCACAACAATTAAAAAAAAAACCCTTCTCAGATAACCAGGCACTTAGGGAAAGCCTGCCTGAAGAAGGTCTTTGCTTGTAGAAGGACACAAAGATGGGGCCAGCCTGGCCTCCAGTGGGAGGGAGTTCCAAAGTCTGGGGAGCAGCCACAGAGAAGGCCCTCTTCTGTGTCCCCACCAAGGGCACCTGTGAAGTTGGCGGGATCGAAAGAAAGGCCTCGCCTGATGATTTGAACACCCAAGCAGGCTCATAGAGGGAGATACGGTCTTTGAGATAGTTTGGACCTGAGCAGTTTATAGGTAAAAACCAGCACTTTGAATTGTACCCAGAAATGGATTTGCAGTCAGTGGAGCTGCTTGTAACAGGGGGGTTATGTGATCACTGTAACCAGCCCTGGTCAACCATCTGGCTGCAGTGTTTTCGACCCATCAGAGCATGTGATGATGTTCCAGTCGGGATATTACTAAGGAAGATACCCTTACAAGCGATTATTTTTTAAGTTGGGCGCATGTCTGTTTAAAGCCTTCTGTATTTACAAACAGCTTTGAGAGGATGGTGCACCTTAAAATCTGAGCAGTAAATTTTTTAAAATAAATAAATAATTCTTATAAAAGGCTTCAGAAAAGTTACTTTTTTGATATACAACTACCAGAATTTCCTAGTCCGCACAGTCAGAGGGATATTCTGGGGAATGCAGTCTGGAAAGTAATAACTATGGGTGTCTGGGGGGTTTCTGGAAACTTTTGTCTAATAAGCATGACTTTTTCAATCTCTGTTTTAAAAAAAATACTGGTGGAGAATTCACACTTTAAAGACCTGTGTGAAATCCACCAGGCAGGCTTCCCCACAAGAACTGCTTATCAATCACAAGAGGATCCTCAACATCAGCCAATAAGGCGCCAGAGGAAGACGGGTTAGATGCCTTTGCAAAGGACTGGCAGACCCTGCAGGGAGCTTGTGGACCGAATTCAAGCCAACATTGGCCCACTGGAACTCAGCAACACTGGAAGGCTAGATCTAAGACTGTTTCTTCTGAGTCATCCCTGGACTGTTTCTCCAAAGCAGAGGTGGCTTTGTTCAGATGCCCGTTAATCTGCAGCCTGGACACATCTAAAATGGGAAATCATTTTCACAACTAAGAGATACTGGTAGCTAGATGTTCTGGCACACATGGGCAATAAGGTGTGTAATTGGCATGGTGAAACTTCCACGTTTACCTCCCTTCCTAGGACCATGCTGCCCTCTTTGCTCTATCACTTGGTAGCCCAAGGCCAAAACTTTCCCCAGACATGGGTGTACATACATACAGTGGTGCCACTCCAGTGGTGTGCTCTTGTTCTTTACCTTTGATGTGTAGTTATTTATTTATTAATATTTATATACTGCTGGGGTCTGAAGGTTTCAAAACAGAGTATGCTTGTAAAAAGGCTTATTTATGTTTTGCCACTTTGAAGAATACCAGTATCTATCAACCGTTCATCATGACATCAAGCCTGTTCTGGCTTCCAGGCTGAAGTCTTTTCCCCAGATGCCTTCTTTATGTGTTCTTCTCCCAGACACGAACCAGTTTTCCCCTCCATCTTTTTAACTTCTTATTTTTGTCTCTCCTTTACCCATTCCCCCTCCCCCCTTTTTAATTGCTCAGCATTTCTGAAAGGGCTGAATAACAAGCAGAAACGAGAGCACTATTTCACCCGGGATTTCATCAAACTGAAGCAAATACCTACGTGGAAAGAGATGGCCAAAAGTGAGTCTTATTTTGTTTTTAGCACTCTTTATCAGATCTACTTTGATTTGGATTCCTGCATTGAGGGTCGGACCTGATGGCCTTATAGGCCCCTTCCGACTCCATTATTTCATGATTACTCCATACATCTTTGTTGGTGTGTTTTTTTCCACAAAAAATATCCAGGAAAGAAAGTGCTATGGACCTGTGAATGTTTGAAACAGTATATCCTGAGTTAGCTCAACATGGTTCTTATACTGAGTGGCGACGTTTTTCTAGGCAGACAGAAAGCTGTCTTTTTCTTAAGTCAGGCAAATGGTCCATCTAGCTGAGTATTACCTACTGTGACTTGGCAAGAGTTCTCCAGGGCTTCAGAGGAGTCTGTTCCAGTCCTACATGAAAATGCTGAGGAGGGCGCCTGGAGAAGTCAGCCTCCAGAGCACGTGTTCTGTCACCGAGGTATGTTGCTGGTCGTTCAAGTGATGGACTTTAGAAATAATATCATCAAACTGAAGAAGGTGAAGAAACGTCTGGTGAAAACGATCAATGGGCTGGAATAAACCTTTTACAATAAAAAATTACGACAGAAGGGAGAAAACCCAGGCTCTTTAGATCTTGCTAGACTCCTTTTTAAAAAATATTTTTTTATTAATATAACAAAATATAACCAAAACATAGATGACAAATCATAACTCAAATATACATCGTAACCCACCACTATTGGATATATAAATTAATATGAAATATATCAATGAATATATATATATTCTCATCGATATATTTCATCTTAATTTATAATGTGCTCCGTTTCTTTCAAAAAATATAATGATTCTTGTGTTGGAGTATAACCTTTACGTTTTGTAAATACGTATTCTATATAAGGGTTCCAGATCCCATTAAAACAATTTTCTTTCAATTATCCTTTTCTAACTTTAAATTCACAAGTTAATTTATCGTTAATAGCTAGGTTCCACATCTCATTATACCATTCTTCCAACATCAATTGATTATTATTTTTCCAGTTCTTTGCAAATAACAGTCCAGCTGCTGTTAACATAATAACAATTAGTTCAATTTCCCCCCTGTCTAATTGACTGTTTCCTAATATATTTATTTGTCCCTATAATTTATTTAATCTCATTAAATATAATCATCCATTCCTTCTGTCTCTCTTCACATGCCTGCCACATATGATAGTAGGTTCCCCTTTCTTTTTTACATCTCCAACATATGATGATTACTTTTTGTTCAATGTATTCAGTTTAATTGGTGTTAAATACCATCTCCATATTACTTTATAACAGTTTTCCTTTACCCTAACTGACATATTTTTATTATTCTTTTTCCCCAGATCCTCTTCCATATTTCTTCACTGATTTCTTTATTTACATCTCCTTGCCATAACTCTTTCAAAGCTATTGTTTTATATTAATTCTCTACTAACATCTTATATATTACACATATTATCCCTTTTCTTTGAATACTATCATCCATCTCTTCCCTCTTTTCAATAATTTATTCAAGTTAGTCATCCCCCTACATTCTCCTTCCTTTCCCCCCCATTTCTTGGTCCAATTATCTAATTGTATTACATTCAACCAAGTAATTCCTTCTCCTCCTAGTATCTTTTTATTCTCTCTATACTATACATCTTCTTATTCCAATCTTTAATTTTTATAACATTCTGTTCTAAAAAAACCTTATTTAATTTCGTCTTCAGGTTATCTGGAAAACTGTGTGATTCCACCACATGTGTCAATGGGGAAATCTTTGGACTCAATATTCTCTTATACTTCTTCCAGCATTGCAACATATTATTTAAAAATGGGTTATCAAGTACAAATAGGTTTATTTGTATTTGTATAAAATGAGTTACCTATATTTGTAAGAATATCCTTTAAATTTTCCTTAAAAAACAATGTTTCCGTATCTTCCTTAATCTTGTAAAACTCAAGATCACTCCGTATTATCCCCTTACTGTTTACTATAATTTCTGGTATATATCTCAATTGATGAGCTATATAATTTAATATCAGGTATACTCAAACCTCCATTCTTTTGAGGAAGATACCATAATTTTTTTATTCATCTTTGCCCTTTTATTTTCATTGCAATACATGTTAATCACATTCTGCAGTTCTTTTAATTCTTTATCTTTATAGGTAACATCCAAAACACAAAATTTAATTTAATCTTTTCTATAGAATTAATTGGATTTTCAATTGTTAGTAACATGTCATCTGCAAAGAAGTTTATCTTGATTTTATCTTTATTCCCTAATCCTTTTATTTTGGTATCTTCTCTAATTGTATTCGCTAATAATTCTATTATCATGGCAAATAGTATTTGAGATAGGGGGCATCCTTGTCTTGTTCCCCAGCCTAGTGCAATTGTTTCTGTCATACCATCATTTACTAAAACCGTGGCATTCTCTGAATATAGTTGCTGAATAATATTTCTAAAATGTGCACCAAAACCTAATACTTGTGTTAATATTTTTAAAGCTGATCATTCCAACAAGTCAAAGGCCTTGAAAATATCTAGCAACAGTACCCCTGCTTTTTTCTTTGTTTCTTTAATTGTATTGGTTACATTTAATACCCTTCTTATTAAATCCCCCATTTGTCTACTGTTTAGAAATCCATTCTGATCTTTACCAATATGTTCATCAATAAAACCATTCAATCTTTTAGCTAAAATAGCTGTAAATATTTTAGCATCCTGATTAATCAATGAAATTGGTCTACATGATCATTCGTCGGGTCCTTATCTGGTTTCAAAATTAACATTAATTGAATGTTTCCAAGACCCTGGAATTCCTTCCGCCATTAATATTCTATTAAATAAATCCTTCAGTTTGGGTAAGAGGAGATTTTGAAATGCCTTATAATATTCTGGGCTTAATCCGTCTGATCCCGGTGTCTTAAGTTTATGTATACTATCATCTATCTCATGCTCAGTTACAGTATTTGTTGTTCCATTTTTTCTATATCTGGAGTTGGGGCCTTTCAAGAATGTTTTTAAAGGATTGCATACTAGTAATAAGGTATCTATACATAAAATTAATGTATATGTACAAAATAATATTGCAAAAAATAAAATAAAATAAAATGCAAATATCTTGCTAGACTCCATATCCCATTATTCCTTTCCAATACAGCTGATGGTGGAGGGGGGGGATGATGAGAGTATTATTTCACCAACAAAGGAAGGACCAGAAGTTCTCTCCACTCTAGGATACAATATTTGGAACTTGTTAATTCAGGAGATAAGCTGAATAAGAAGGGAGATGGCTGTGGTGTATATAGTTATGCATGCTGTGTGGAAAATAGATAAGAAGAAAATTTTCTCCGTCTTCCATAATATTTGGACTTAGTGTCATGCAGTAAAACTGAATAGTGGAAGATTCAGCAGAGAGAGCGAAGCAAGTACTTATTCTTACAACGCTTACCTTAATTTTTGAATTCCTCTAATGCAGTATGTGGTGATGGCTCTCAGCTTAGTCAGTTCTGCTTTAAGCAGGCGTTCTGTTCATTTGTTGTCAGATGCCCCCCTTGCATAAATGGAGTAAAGGAGAAACCGTGCGTGGAGCAGACTGTTCCACAGCATCCTTGCAGGCAACAGGATACTAGCGGTAGTACTGAAACATGTTTGACTTTTACAGATCTCTCACAAGTCTTTACGTTTGTTATCTTTCCCCCTTATCCCATGGCTGCCAGGCGCCCGGGTCAAGCAACCTGAAGAGACAGTTTACCCCAAGGATAACCATCTGAATGAGAAGATCTCTCTCTTCCGTGGGGATATCACCAAGCTAGAGGTGGATGCGATCGTCAATGCTGGTGAGTGAGTTCGACACTCTGTTACTAAGGGTTGAGGTTGTATTTGGCTTTCACGGAGGGGCCTTTGGTAGCTCCTGCCAACGAGTGGTTGTTGAAGTTTGGGAGGCTTGAATGCCAAGATGATCAAAACAGTGAAGGAGTCAAAGAGGCAGTGTGGATTCAAGTTTCAAAGAAGCATTTGCAGCTAACAATAATAACTCCATCATACCTTAAAAATGGGGAGTGGGAGTAGGATGGTAATCTGGAAAAAGGATAGATGATCTTGATGTGGACTCTCAATCTGCTTAAAGAGGTTCTGTAGGATTTTTGTGTGGTTTCAGAAGATGTGATTCCACCACACGATGCTCCTTTAAAAATACAGATATGGAAGGTGGTTTCCAAGAAGTATAGCTGAACTGGTTATGTCCCCTCACCCTGCTTCATCCACTGATTAAGCAGGTTCAGTTGGTTTTGTACTGTTTCAGGAGCTGTGTAACTTGGAGTCAAGAGTGAGACAAAACGGGCATTTCCATACAGGGAGCAATGCCTATTTCTGGCAGTTTCCAAACCACTCTGAAAGGTATTCTCCAGCGATAGCATATCAGCTCAATGTAAAAATAAATAAATAAAATATGTTGAAGTTGGATCTGGAGCCATTGCTTGGAAAACAGTTCTGTGCAGAGGAGGCAATAGAGATGGATGACAAAATACACAGAAAAGCGGTGTTAGGTTGGCACTGACCTGAGTCAAATACACTGCAAAGCAAAGGAGTTAATGCTCTGAAATGGGTGCTTGTGTACACTGGGCTGCAGCAACTGGCTCTACTGGAGCCAGTTGCTGCAAATGTGTAAGAACTCATTTTGCAGTGTAAGAACTGCAAAATGTGTAAGAACTCATGCAGGAAATCTGTGCGCCAGATGTATCTCTCTGTGTGTCTTTAGGCCATCCTTCCTCAAGCTGATAACTGTCAGATATGTTGGACTGGAAATCTCATCATGCTACCTAGCAAGCATTCACCTTATTGGCTGGGGATGATGGAAGTTGCCGTCCTATATACCTATCAGGCAGAAGGTTGAGAAAGGCTGCTGTAGGGTGCATATAAATGGCACTTTTTTGAGGGGGTGTGCTGTGGAAGTTCTTTGTCTTTTTGTTCCAGCATTGAAAGCTTGCGCTTTTCATTGTATCATTACTGTAGTAACACATGGCTATGCACAGAACTGATTGGCAGTACCTGTAGCACTACCGTCTTGCTCTCTTCTATGGAACAGTTTTTCAAGCAATTTTTTTTAAACTGGAAAAAAAATGCTTCTTTTAAAGAAATGTGGACTAAAATTAAGAATGTAAAATTTGTGTTTGGTTAAGTGAACTTAACCAAATTGCTGCTTTATGCTGCTTACGTATAGAACTATAGAAACATGGGAATGGAGAATGGGGTGGTGGGAAGCACAAGACGGATAACTGAATCAGTGTTCCAATTGTTTGCAGAAATGTATCTCCCATTATTTATATGGAACAATGAGTATGTATGACACTTTACAAAAGACAAGAGGATGGGCCTCTGCCTCAAAGAGTTTGCAGTGTAAAGTTCAAGAGAGAGGAAATGGGGGAAGGGTGGGAAGAGAAAACAGAGTGCAAGTGGAAAAGAATACGGGATTGTTTCCATTACAGCAAAGTAAGCAGCTTTTGGCAGGCCTGGGGGCAGGAGGTGATCAGATTTCTGTCGCCCAGCATGCATGCCAGGGACCACTAGGCTTGGAAATGTTGAAAGATGCCCTTGAAAATTACAAAATGGAAATGAATGAAAAGAAAGCCCAGATTCCTGTCTTTAAACATTCTTTGTGGGTGTTTCGGGGTTTGGAGTTTAAGTCAAAAACCTCCAGGAGGCCTCTGGGATAAGAAAAACCTATTTTGGCACTGGGAGGCTGGGGATGAAAATGCCCTTGGAAGTTGCATTTTGCACATCCCAGGCTAAATGGCTGTAGGACACCAGAGGTAAGAGAAAGGAAATGATTTTTAATGTATTTGATACATGACTTACGGTTGGGAATAAAGTTGAGAGGGAAAAGCCCATCTGTCATTTCCCCTCTTGCCCACTAGAGGGCGCCAAAGCACCGTAGTTTTCAAGGCGGTTCCGATATTAATTTTCTTACGTCCATAAATCAAGCTGTTTATTAGTGGAATAAAAGTCTTTGCTAACAAGAGGTTTTGTTGGCGCTTCATAAATCCTGCTTCTGTGCATCATGAAGCCCATATGTGCTTAATTCATATGTAAAACCACAAGCAGGGCTATAATATGTGTCCATTAAATTCTAGGAGACTTGATAATTATCATTAGCCATGAGTAATTACCTGCACGGATCGAGGCCAGGAAGGGTTTCTGGGGATTGTGGCAGTGCCACGCACAGTGGGAGTGTCATGATGGTGGCAGAAGGGCTGAGTGCCTTGTGTGTTTTGGGAAAGGCAGGGTGGCCTGTGTCATCTGGGTAAGAGAGAAACAGACGGAGCATTTATTTTTTGTTAGCCTTGGCTCCCTGGCATGAATCACTGAATCGGAGGCAGCAATTGACAGACACAATTTATAGCATTAATGTGAGCAACAGACACCACCGCTGTCAACGGGTGGGTGGCCAGAGGCTGGCTGGAAATGTCCATGAGATGGGCTTGGACCCAGGCCACTTCCCAGCCAGAGACTGGATTTAGGGCCAGGCAATCCACACCACTGCCTGAGGAAATGAGCTTGGGTTGTCTATGTTGGAGGTGCCTGCTCTGTGCTATCTACTCATCTGTCCACTCAGCAGCCGGAAGAAACAGCACCAATCATTTGTTTTATCTTCTAAATTTGGCGGACTGACCTGCATAGTCAGCAGCGGAATACTAGTAAATGCTGAAGCCTCGGCATTCATTCTGACATTTGCTGTCACTGTGTCTTGTGGGGAGTCCAAAAATGCGGGCGGCTGGGTTGCTCTGTATCAGCAAGCTGGTTCAAGTTGTTTTTCCTTGGATTGTTCACTCAACACTAAGCCATCCTGAAATACTTTGCATGATAACAGCAGGTAGTTCACAACGATATATTGTCCCTGGGAATATCCAGTCCCGAGTCACACACCATTGTTTCTGTTAATCAAAAGTCCTGGTATTTTGACTCTTTGAAGCCTCACTCCGATATAACACTGATGGCCAGCACTGCACTTCTATGGGGTTGTTTGAAAAGTTATTATGGATTCTTGTTGTAGGTTTTTCGGGCTGTTTGACCGTGTTCTGGAGGTTTTTCTTCCTAACGTTTCGCCAGTCTCTGTGGCCGGCATCTTCAGAGGACAGGAGTTAGAACTCTGTCTGTGAGAATACATTATTCCTTGAGAATACATTATTATGGATTCTTACTTGTGGCTGAGTTCCTGTGCAATACAAGGAGTGTGTGTGTGAAAGAGCGAATGCAGTTACATTATGATCCATGCATTACAGTTATGCTTCATATGGGAATTATAATTGTGACATGAGCTATTTAAAAGAATGAGGTTTTTGAAAACTAGATGGTGTAGAGATGGGTGCCTAAGATGCTTCTTTCCTAAATATTCCTCTTCAAAAACATCTTTCCTGGGGCATCTTTTGGTCTTGGGTTGGCCCTGCTCCTTGTCTCATGTTTCCAGACTCTTCCCAAATATCCTCAAGCAGAAGGATGCTCTTGTGGCTTGTCTTATTTTTGCACTGAAGGCCAGGGACCTAGAAATGCATAAGGTCTCCATCCTTGATTGAAAACGCCAAAGTAGGAAGCACCGAATGGGGAAGAATCTGTTGCTGATGTGCTGGCTCCCTGGCTGCAGGGATTTGTATACGCAAACGTGCCTCAAAAGATGTGACCTCCTCCCTTTACCCTAACCTGCAAATCGCTTACTATTTCTGTAGGAGTCAAAAAATGAGCTAAGAGTGTAAAAAGCAGATCTCAAGTATTGAGCTGCTCTTAATTGTAACTATTGCTGTTCTAACAATTATGTAATGTTTAGATACAAAGCATTGTCATGTAAACCAAGGTGTCTTCTAATCTTCTTCCTGACATACTACATTTTTTACATGCTGAAATGCTTGATTTTTTTGGGGGGGGGTGTGTAGGGTTATTTTTAGATGATTGTATTATTGTCTAATTACCTCATTATGCTCATGGAATTTTATGAGGAGTTCAGATGATGACCTTCCATTTAAAACTGTCACCTGTCTCCCCACTGTTGTTTCTGTCTTTGGCTCAGCCACCAAAATCAATCAATCAATCAATCAATCAATCAATCCCACGAAGGAAGTAGGTGGCCTAACTGTCTATGACTGATAATGCTAGGAAATGGTTTTAAATGTGATAGTATTCAAGGATAACAGACCAACTCACAGCACGAAGCGGCACAGCCCATGCAGACTCCTGTGTGATTTTGTAGCTCACCCTAGTCCCATGCTTATTCCATCATCCAGCAAAGCTCTTCCTAGAGAGTCCATAATAGATCAAGGGATCCGGGATAAGGGAGGGAGGATGGCTTATCCTTGAGGATGCTTTCATATTGTGAACGAGGGAGGAGAGAGTCAAGGGAGTGAGCAGAACAATGGAATTAGGCTGTGTACATTTTATTCACCAGATTTCCAAAGAGATTTTGACGCTTAAATTGAAGGGGAGCTTCTTCAAATGTGGATTTGGTTATTGTTGGAAACAGTTAGAAGAGGTGTGTATTACTCACCATGTTTCAGTGTATCTTTAGTGTGGATGCATAGAACGAGATGTTGCTAAAGTTTGTATTTATGTTTTATTTTGAAAGAATAAAGTGAGGCATTGTATTATAAATACAATATTAAAAATCCAATAGCAAACCAGCACTGTAAAAATGGTTCTTTCCAGCGGAGGAAGAAATAAAAGCAACAAGTAATATGGATGGAGAATAAAACATCAAGCATAGAATCATAGAATAACGGAGTTGGAAGGAGCCCATAAGGCCATCAAGTCCAACCCCCTGCTCAATGCAGGAATACAAAATAGATCTGCCAGGTGGCTGTGTAATCCAAATCAAAGTATACTGATGTTATCTGGAAGTTGAGTCTGGAACGTTTCAACCTGATAAGAAAGAAGTCCAGTTGCCATGACTCAACTTCCAGATAACCTCACCTGGATGACTGAGAAGCTTCACAGATATATCTAACAGATGGTTGTCCAATTTTCTCTTGAATGCCTCCAGTGCTCACCACCTCCTGAGGTAATTGGTTCCATTGTCTTAGTGCTCTAACAGTTAGGAAGTTTTTCCTGATATTTAGCCTAGATCTGGCTTCCTGTAACTTGCACTTGTTATTGTGTGTCCTGCACTCTGGGATGATTAAGAGATTCTGCCCCTCCTCTGTATGACTACGTTTCAAGCATCTGAAAAGTGCTGTCATATTTTCCCTCAGTCTTCTTTTCTCAAGGTTAAACACACCAAGTTCTTTCAGTCTTTCCTCAAAGGCTTGGTTTCCAGTCCCTTGATCATCCTTGTTTGCCTTCCTCTGAACTTGTTCCAGTTTGTCAGCATCCTTCTTAAAGCGCGGTGTCCAAAACTGGACATAGTGGTCTAGATGGTGCCTAACCAGTGCTGAATAGAGGGGGACTAGTACTTCATGAGATTTGAAGACTATACTTCTGTTAATGAAGCCTAAAATAGCATTTGCCTTTTTTTTCCTAGCCACATCGCACTGCTGATGATATTCAGCTTGTGATCTACAACACTTATTTATTATGAAACAGACAAAATGGTGTTCAACAGTTTCCTTTAAACAAAATAATCAAGGGGAAAGTCTGACAAGGGGGCCAAGTCTGAAAAGGCCGTGTCCTTCATTTTAACTTGATCTCCATAAGAAAGAAAGAGACACCTATGCATAATAATAATTTAGAAACACTCTTAGAATGGCAGAGCTGGAAGGGACCCTCTGGATCATGGAGTCCAGCCCCTGTCAGGGAGGCACAGTGGGGGGAATCGAACTCCCAACCTCTGGCTCCACAGCCAGATGCCTAAAAATACTTGTACAGTCTATGAAAATACTATTCTGGGTCCTGGAATTATTTTGGTTTACCTGCCCTTTCTCTTTTCCCCAGTTATGTCATCAACCACAGATGGGGAAGGAGGTAGAAGCTATTCCTGTTTCATCAGGGGAGAGTCCACCATGGGTCACTGAAGTGGCTGCCTAAAGTGGCAGATTTTAAGTGTTGTAAAGTGGGGGCAAATTAAACAATTGTTCAACAACCATTTAATTTGTTCTTTCTATGTTAATGCTTCTAAGAGGGGTAGAAATCCTTGAAGTATTTTCTGCCTCTAGCATCAAAATCGCTTGGTTGATTTGTGATTCTAGGCACCTTAGTGTGCATGGGTGCATAGAGGAAGCAGCCATTTGCTACTATGCCTCAGGCAGCAGATTAGCCCTGGGGGTGGTACCTCACGTTTTTTTCCCCCTTCAGAGTGGGAATTCCTTTGATTTCAACATCACTTATTTTTATGTTAAGAGTGAAGGAAGCGTGGGCAAGCATTTGGTAAAAAGATCCGGAGCTCTCTTCTCCCACTTGGGTGTTTTATGGATAGATGAATGGACCAAGCCGCGGTGCTTTCCCTGGGATTATGAATTGCTGGCTTATAACGACAATAGTTATGGGACTGCGAAGTGCAGGAGACAAAGCTCCAGGCGGATATTACAGGAGTGTATTGTCAGGATAAATCGCTTTACCTGTCACTCCGGCAGTCTTGTGGATGTTTGCTGCTGCTCAGGCAGAGGAAGAGAAGGATGGTATCAGACCAGCTGGGAACCTTGATTGGTATTTTGTGGCAAACCTTCCAAGCCACCTTGAGGGGAGGTGTTGCTAGTAGAGGGTGAACGTAGAAGTCAGTGTTGTTGCCTGCTGAAAACTGGGCTGTCATGGGAGTGTTGCCAGCTCAGGGTGCTATGGAATCTTTACTCCCAGGTAAAGAAACATTAAAGGTGAAATACCCTGAAGGGGTTTTTAGGCACTACTTCCTATGGTATAGCCATACTCTGTGTAGGTAGAGGTATATGTGAAAAAGAAAGCTTCCTTCTTGTAGGAACAGGATGATCACTTCTTGCATCGCCAAATAGTAATGTGTGTAGGCATGCAGGTTTGCAAATAACTCAGTGATACAGCCTTAGCTTAGTGTGTGGGAGGGCCCAGGTTCAGTTTTTGACATCTCCAGAGGTCTGAAACCTTGTGGGATCACTGGCTACCAACCCCATGCCCTTCAGGTGTGTTGGCTTACAACACCCATCATGCCGGCCAGCATAGGTGGGGAGCCAGTCATGGCAAGAGATATCAGGGTGGAGAACGTTGCTTCTGTAAGCTGATACTGAGCTGGATGAACCCAGGATCTGACTCCAAGGAAGACTGCTTCAATTTGCTGTGGGCACCGTGCTGTAACAGTGGATATCGCCTGGTTTACATGCACACGCACACCACAGAACGTGGTGGTGCACATCTTTGAAAATTTACTGTTTGGATGGCCACTCCCAGAACCCCACAAGGAGCATAGAAGTTATATTTTTAAATAACCAACTTTCCTTATTTCTTATTCCTTTGGATGGTAAACAATTTCAACGTTGGGAGATGGCGAAGATCCCCCCCTTCCAACATACAGACAATTATCACGGCAGAAAGAGAAAGCCTTGCATCATCTGCAGCCCGCCAGCTATGTTGGTCTTCTTGCAGGAAGTAACTTGTACGTGGGTATTGTTAGTGTCGGGAATACTCAGAAATGTTTGTCTATACTGTGAAGTGCACAGTCTGTTTTCAACCCTTTTCTACTGTGCATTTAAATCTGGTCTTATCTGCCGGTGTGTTAAGCGCGTGATGCCTCATGTCAAACTCTTCTTTTTAAAAAACACACAAATCTTATGATGTTTCAAAAGCAGATCTGGCAACGGTTGCACTCTGGGTTTCTGGGAATTTCTCTGCTTTCCAGCTTGGCGTTCATCTACTGCTGACTCCTATTTAACGATGCTGACGCTCAGGCCAATCTCCCCATCATTTTCTGTTACCTCTTTCTTTCTCCCTGTCACTTTGTGTTCTTCTTCTTTAAAGACTCTCTCCTCCTTGGAGCGGTTCTCAGGTGGCAGACTTAACTCAGCCTGTGTTTCTAAAAAGACGTTATAAAGCGCTAAGCTGATGGCCCGAGTCAGGGGCTTCAGTGCGGAGTTTTAATGGACAACTTTTATTTCCTCGTTTTTATTGCGCAGAATAATTTTAAGCGGCTTTCTGACTTGGCAAATAAAACCATGAGCTCTTTATGTTCTTTTAGTGCTTGCAAGACCCTGCTCCGTGGACCCTGTTGGCTCTGTAACCAAGGTCAAAGCCTGTTCTGCATGTGCTTATTTGGAAATTGACTTATGTTTGCAGGCCTTCCCTTTCTCTTGCCTTCTGTGATACTGCTTATATTTCTGAGTCTTGCTTTCTGCTGAGAGAAATATGTATTACTTTTTACTGGACCTTTTTCTTTCTTTTTTTTTTTTTTTGGATCCACCTAAGATTGTCAAGACCTTCTAAAAATCTCTTAATAGATTAGCTGTCTGGTGTTTCTGGAGTTGATTAATTGAAATTACTTATTGCACTAGCTCCAAGGTGCTTTCTGGACAATCCTGAATGATGACGACAGAGTTGTATTTTTTAAAAGAAAGATGTAAAGAACTGTGATTGGGGTGTGACTGAGGAGAGAGAGCATCTTTGTAAAAGCCTACTGCAAGGGGATTGTAGATGTTGGCAGTAATTTCTGGAATGCAGGAGACTCAAGTGAGAAACAACTTAGTCTCTATGTGGATGATTGTTTCTCTGAAGCCTTTTGGGGATGAGGGGAGGGCAGGGGTGGGATGATAAATTCTAAGTGCAAGCATTTATCATAATGGCCCTATAGCTGGGCCTCGAGGAGGGTCTTAAAAATAAGCAATTATAGGTAATTATATTGATCCATATCGGCAAACAAGTGCAGCTCTTTGCATCTCCTCCAGTTAGCAGGCCATTTTTAGAGCTAACACGTCTTAATTGACTATTCAAAACCAACCCGCCCTTAAAATGTTTTATATTATAACACAGATAGCTCCCAACAATATGTTGTTGATTGGAAAATATATCCCACCTCCCTCCCCATGTAATTGTAAGGGCTGCAGCTCAGCTGGAAGGAAGAAAGCAAGCCCGGTAAGCACATGGTGGATTACCTCATTGCTCCTGTTGATCAAGATGTCCCTGGGCTTTGATTCCATGAGTCTGGCTCTACTTCTGGGGCAGGGGCAGGAAGGCATAAGGGAGTATTACAACATTAAAGTGGTGACCTGCAACATTTTGTTGCCATTATGATGGCCACTTAAGCATTACCAAAAGAGAGAGGGAGAATGTGCACAGAACACAGCTAGATGAAAAGAAAGACTTGCCTTGATTTAAATAGACTTAGCTTAGTGGGAAAGACAGTGATCAGGCAACCTGAGTGCCTCCCAGTTGTTAGAAATAACTAGTTACAAATAACAAGTTAATATCTCATCATCATGTGCTGTCAAGTCATGTTCTGATTTATAATCAAAAAGGAGAGAGGTTAACAGAAAAACTGTAAATTAGTTCTGACTTACAGCAACCTTTTCCAGGGTTTTCCATGTAGAGAATACTCAGAAGAGATTTCCTATTCCCTTCTTCTGGAGTCACCCTCAGACTGTGCAGCTTGCCCGAAGGCCACACAGGCTGGTTGTATTTGCAGGAGGCAAAATGGGGAATCCAACTCTCAACCTCTGGTTCCACAGCCAGATACCTAAACCACTGAGCTATCCAGCCAACAAGTTACGTGGAATAAATTCCTTGTCCAGAGTTAAGGTTCCTCTTAGTTATAATACAGTTGTAACTTAAAGAAGATTAAATCTGTTCCTTTGTGTAAAACTGTAAATTCTAGTTATTGTCATAGCTTACACTGGTGTGGGCTCAGCAAATGGTGTAGGAGGTATAGCATATGGTTGAATTATTGTCTTGTGCTTTGATGGGGAGTGTTGATGTGACAGATAGGTGAGAGTTGTTTTTATACCATAGACTTGTAGCACACAGATGTTTGTTTTAAAGTTACTAAAGGTGTCTGTGTTAGTCACATTTGAGAAAAACTAAAGTAAATATTTACAACACTTAGAATTATAGTGGCAACTCGCTAATGGGGGAGCGGGCTTCCAGACTATGACTGTACCTAATGGCTTTTTAACAGTAAATTTCCAAACTCTAAATAACATACAAATGAAATGTATAGGCGGTGCCTTTACAGACCACTAAAAATCATTATACAATATGCGAGCTTCCGTGAATAAAAACACCTTCATCGGGCTTGTACCAATGTGGAGAAATTAAAGTCCAAAAGTTCATGGCATGATAGATTTACCAGGGAAGTTACTCTTAGATGTAAAGTCCAAAAGTTCATGGCATGATGGATTTTGCCAGAGACATCTTTCTTAGATGCAAATCGGAAAAGGTGCAGGAAGCTGTGGTTGCTGTTTTAAGGTTACAGCTGAGGCAGCTGTGGATTGGATGTCATACCCCAGTTCTTCAAACTCTGATACCTGCTTAGTTGGCTCAGCTGTCTAAGTCCTAACTGTGGATGGGCAAATTAAAGGTTCCTGTTCTCCTTTCTTTCTTCTTATGATGCTTTACCTTTACATTGGACTTAATTAGGCAAGCCTTCAAATGGAGGACACCTTCAAATGGATAACTGTGCCATGACCACTCTTCAAATATAGTAATTGTTAGAATTATTTGATATTTTACTGAAAGAGGGCAGCAGTACAGGTATTAGGCAAAAAGGGAGGGGAGTATTATTTATTAATTTAAGATTTTTTTTAAAAGGAGGGTAGATGTATAAACTTGGTTACAGAAGCCTCTAAAGCTGGTTTATCTGTGTGTAGATCTGTCCATCTCTTATGAAGAAGCCATGTGAGTCTGCCTTTCTCTGGTGAGGAGAAATGGGAAGAAAAAGAAAGTGACCTCAGAGAAAGGAGAGAGGAAACTTGAGATTGCCAATCTGCATGTAGATCTAGGAAAGACAAGGGGAGGTATACACTCAGCTATTTGTCTGCCTAGTTCTTTCTCCCACCTTCAGATCACTTGCTACATACTTTAGTGAGGTATTCCTACAGAGCTTTGCATTTTTTGAGCCACAGTCAACGTTCTCAGAGATGAAAAATGCTATATATATATATTTTATGTTAACCTCCAGAAGAAGATTCAGTAAGTATAGTGGGCGTTTTAGTTCACCAAAAGTAAAATGTCTCAGCAGAGTG
Organism: Intellagama lesueurii; assembly: GCA_037013535.1. Lineage (NCBI taxonomy): Eukaryota > Metazoa > Chordata > Lepidosauria > Squamata > Agamidae > Intellagama > Intellagama lesueurii. Next base: position 652,765 of record JBAJHW010000019.1, on the reverse strand, counting down.
AACATTCCCTGGCTACATGCTCTCCCCTTGTTGGGCTTTTGGGGGAAGATTCTCCCTCCCCAGGTATATTTTAAATAAAGTTTGTATTCTTGCGAATCTTGGTGTCTCCCAAGCTCTCTTTTATGCTCAGCTGTCCATGCTGAGGTTCCATTTCTCTCGGCACTTGTCAGCTGAGTTCGGTATTGGAGCAAGCGATACACGACAGGAGGAAAAGGATGGAGAAAAGAGATATCTCCCCCCCAATACTAGAACTCAGGATCAGCCAATGATATTGGCAGTAGTTTCAGGATAGAACAAAATAAAAGACTTCTTTGTGCCATCCATAATTAACTGAAGAGAATTCACTGCCTCAGGATGCAGTGGCAATCATTGGCTTTGATGGCTTTAAAGTTATCCATAGCTACTGGAACTTCAGAGGCAATCTGTCTCTGAATTCCATTTCCAGGAGACAACAGGGAGAGAGGGCCTTCTAGAGGCATCCAGTCAGCTACACTGGGCTATGAGATGCAGGACTCCTTAAACTCCTTTGCCCTGCAATGTTTCTTACCTTTTATGATAGGCTGTTTTGCCTAAAAACCACAATAATAATCTTGGAACTGCAGAGCTGGAAGGGACCCTATAGTTCCATCAAGTCCAGCCCTGTGAAGGAGGCCCAGTGGGGAATCGAACTCCTGACCTCTGGCTCCACAGCCAGAGACCTGAACCACTGAGCTATCTAACAGGAGAGTTGGTTGTGCAGAAATAAGATAGGGAGGTTGTTCAAGATGGAAAGGGGACACCCTTCAAGGTTCATCCAAGCCTGCTTAGAGCAGACCTGAAAAACCTATGGCCTAGCAAGCCAAACCCTTCACACAGCTGCTGTTTGAATGCCTATTTTGGACTGTAAAAACTGGCGTGCTCATTGAGGGGTGTGGTGGAAATTGAACTCTCAACATCTGGCTCTGCAGCCAGATGCTGAAGCTGCTGAGCTATCCAATGAAAAGATGGTTTGAGTTGTTCTGTTCACAATCATGTCCATGTTTAGTTTCTGATCTTTCTTTTATTTTCCATCCATGAAGTTGACTACAGTTTGACCATTTCTGCTTCTCCCACATTTGGATTTTGGTAAATCCTGATGAAAACTGGAACAAAAATTGCAACCACTCCTACTCTTGACTTATGGGAAATGGAAATGTCTAGAGGTAGGATCATGGCAGCCTTGCCAGAAAGGGTGTGGGCATAAGAAGCCATAAGGGATGATGGGAATAGGTTGAACATTTCAGTTGAACTGGGATGGCTTTTGAAAAGGGTAACTGGAAGGCAGAAGTGACTGGTGCCTGCTGGGTGGGGTGGAAGACATAATAGCCACCATTGGTTTGAGTCAGGGAGACCCATCGGCAAGGGGAGACTTTCTCTCACACCCACCTATGGAAGCACACATAAACATTCACATACACACAGGAGAAAAGGAGGCAGCCAGGTGGGGACTAGCTAATCTGAGTACGTATATGGTGGGACAGTGCCCTGTTTGCCCTAATGAACCAACCTCACCTCTAGGAAGAAGGGATGGGTACTAGATTTCAGCAAGATGTCCCTGGTAGCTTTTCTTGCTTTTGCTTATGGCACTCATGGATAATGTTGTTCAACTACAATTCCTGTCATCTCTCAGTGCAGGAAGTTGCAACCCAACAACACCTGGGCAGCCTTGTGTTCTTCACCCCAAACTTAAGGACTAGAAACCTTGGGAGTTTCTTCCTTATTTTGTTGAGGCAAGCCAGGTGACACTTCACAGGATCTTGGATTCTGCCTCCAGTACCAAGGGCAAACCCCAGGAGCTGTGCATTCCTTCCAAGAGGGTTTAATGCAGGGGGTAGATATGAGCCCCCCAGGGCTATTTTTCTGGCCCCTGCTATGTTGCTCTGTCACTGCAACAGCAACTGCCAAAAAAACCCTCCTAAAAATCTAAGACTTTGGGGCTGCTCTGTTCTACCTCTGACAGGCTTCAACAAGTGTGACCAGGCAGCACAGTTCCTCGCTCCCTCCTCCCCTCCGGCCTCTTTCCACCTTTTGGCTATAAAAATTGCCATAAAAAGCAGAGATTTGCAGCAGCCTTCTGCATGGCTAAGTCGGCAGCACTTCCCCATCAGATGGCTCTTGTCTCAGCTCTCTTTATTGGCACCACTGTGCTATATTTCACAGGGAGGTTTTGAAAATCGTTACACCCCCCCCCTTCTTGCAGCTGCTTCCTGAGTGGGCGGCTAGTTCGAGGTAATATTTTTGAAGTCTGTCAGCGGCATTGATAACTTGTTATGAGGATATGGGCATGGCCCTTGAGTGGGGTATTGCTGACTGTTTCTGTTTCTATGCCTCTAAAGTGAACAGGTTATTCCCATCCGTTCTCAATCCCACCACTGTCTGGGATGTCCCCGAGATTATCGTGATTTGGGTGCATCCCTCTGTTCTTGCCTGTTGAGGTTGCCTGAAAATGTTTAGCTGCCTGAGGAAAAAAGCAAGATGGCGCCCCCTCCTGTTCCATACAGTGGTTCCCAATCTTGGGTTTGCAAGATGTTCTTGGATTACAACTCCCGGAAATCCTGGCCAATACAGTTCGTGGTGGAGGCTTCTGGGGGTTTTCGTCCAAGAACATCTGGGGACCCAAAAGGTCAGGAGCCACTGCATGTGCAGAATCTGACGGACTGGCAGTTGAATCTTCCTTCAGTGATGACAATGAAAGAGCAGCCCCATCATCTCTGAAGCCAGCAGTGTATTTCAGGGGACAAAAATACCGGCCGTGTGTGGGCACAGTGCTCTTCCAGTGCTTTGCTGCCATCTCCCAGTATCCGTCACCTGAGGTGACTGTTTCACTTGCCCCTATTGATACTGCCGGCCAGGAGGAAACAACGCTTAATCAAGTTCTTGTAAGAATATTTGGTATTTACAGTACTGTGTGCAAGTAGGCGATTAGAGCACTGAGGCCTTCTAAATAGGAGTAAGGACTGTGAGAACGGATGTTTAGGTAAAAACAGTAAACTCGTGTTTATTGCCTTAGGAAATCCATCAAAGGATAGTGCAGTGGGGTGGGGGGGACCCCATAAAGTGCTGCAGAAACCCCCAAAATCTGGCTTCCTTGGGTGAGTGTGTGTGGTAGTTACTGTGGAAGAGAGCCTCTTTATGACTACCATCCTCTAAGAAAGGAAGGAAACAACCGCTAACTGCCTTTCAAGAAGGAGGAAGAAGTAAAACAAATGGCTACTGTGCTTGTCTTTCCTGTCTTTGAGTCTGGGTGTGTGTGTGTGTGTGTGTAATCTTAGAACTGCAGAGCTGGAAGGGACCCTGTGGTCCCTGTCAAGGAGGCACAGTGGGGAATTGAACTCCCAACCTCCACAGCCAGAGACCTAAAGAGAAGATTTCAAGATTAGTGGCAGATTCGTCTCAGTTCTCAAAACGAACCTTGGCAACTCTTTCGTAATTCAAGACATGGTGCCTTGTAAAATCCTATGCATTTGGAGGGCCAGTTCCTCCTTTTTGCAAATACTCTGGTGGGGTGTAACCTTCTTTTCCTCGAGTATCTCCAACAGTCATGGGTGCTGAATCTCTGACTCAGTTCCTTCTCTGTGTCCTAACATGCCATGGCCGTCACAATACCCTGGGCTGTTCTTCTTCCTGACTGTATGCCAAATGAGGTGTCCCCGGTGCCGAGGCAGGTATGTGGAACAAGGGGGGGGGGGGGGAAGCTCTCACACTGTCGGTCCTGGTCCTCCTCCTCCCAGCAAAGCAAAATAAATAAATAAATAAATAATCTTCTCCTTGGTGGAGAAGGTTTGGGAGATTGGTTCAAAATTGCCTGGAGGGCGTGCAAGCCTGCAGTTTTCAGCAAAGAAGAAATAGCTAGGCTTTAAAAAAAATAAAAATAAAAACCAACACTTCTCCTACTGGATGCCCTCAGAGACAAGCACCATATGTGAGATCTCTATGAAAAAAACCCATACAAACAACCCCCCCCCCCCCACCAGCAGGGTCTCTGTTTCTTTGTCTGTATACCAGCCGGTGAAGGTCTGGTAGTGGCAAAACATGTCTGAAAAGCCCCTGTCAGGCGCGCTTTGGTAGTGCTAAATGGAACCATGCCTGACAGCTGGTTTAGCACTTCCCAGGCCTCGCTTAGCAGCTCCTTGTTTCCAGCTGGTGGCTGCATGATCATCCGGTGGTCCTTTTAAGTCACTAAGCTGTCTGCCAAGGCCTAGCATGGCAGCAGTGCTGGGGTGTGTGTGGGGAGAATGGAGGTGCAAGGAGATCATGGGCAGGTGGGTTAGCAAAAAGAATCTTAGCAAAAGATTCTGTACCCTAAAACAGCCTTCCTCAAGTTGCCACCCCCTGGAGTGTGACTCCCATCAGTTTCCAGCTGGTGTGGGGCCATTGGCCATGCCAGGTGGGCTTGGTAGGAGTTGCGATCAACACCCCTGAAAGGCATCTGGTTGTGGAAGGCTGGGTTAGAGCATTCAAAGCAGGTAGGTAGGCTTTGCCTCAGCAATCCTTATAACAGTCCTGCGAGGTAGGTATGTGGTGCTATTTCCCATATGACAGATTACGAAGTGAGCCTGGTGGTGGGCCAGTATACTTAAGGCTCACAGAAGAGGAGGACTTCGATGTATGAGCTTTCAATCCTGCATTGTGGTCCAGTGATGGTTGTGAGCCTAGGAAAGAGCCAGGAGTCTGATGGAAGAGAGGATCTAGGTGGATTTGCTGGCTGCAGAACTCAGTCCCCAAAACTGACCTGGATCCGGCTGGCAAAGCACACCTTGGATTAAAGCCTTCCTGAGCCAGATTCTCCTCTGGGGCTGCTTCCTTGGTCCCCAGAGCCTGCTCTGAAGCATGAGCAAAACTCATGGTGGGGAGTATGCAGAGAGAGGTTGGAGTGCTAAGCTCCAAAAGACAGTTTCCTTAAGCATCTACGTATGCTGCTCAGGAAGGGTGTGGAGTCTGGGAGAGCTAGCCTTCTACCCTTCTTCTCTCCCAGGAAGCCACAGTGGAGATCTAGCTCTGTTTGTAGAAAATGGCCTCCTCTTAAGTCTCGCAATGGCAGCCAGACCTTACCTGGTTGTTATATGCCACCGTTTCCTCTTTATGGTCAGGTGGGAAGGTGTGGCTGACAGTAGGCTTTCCAGAGAGTTACGTAATCAGAACAACGTTGGGGCCAGTCTGAGGGAGCCTTTCGGCAAGATGATCTGGGTTGGAGGCCCCCCCTGAGCCCCCACCCCCTTTCCTTCTCTTGCTGCTACTCATTCACTTCACCTGGTCCTTTGGGCCCAGTTTGTACCATTGTGCACTTTGTGCCCATCCAGGCTCTCTCATTTAGACAGAGCAAGTGACCAGATGGAGATAGCAAAAAAGAGCAGCATCAAAATGGGGGTGGGGGTGGGGGCGAATGAGTGGGTTGGTGATTAGCAGCGGACCCCCACCTAGGCTTTGGGGGCTTGGCAGGTGAATGGTTATGCAATCCCTGGTGCATGGATTTGCAAGAGGGTTCAGTTCATGCGTGTATGCTTGTCCCATTTAGCTCTGTCCAAACCCTCAAATTCGGTTGTTCATGCAAGCAGCACTGGGACAAAGGAAAGCAAGGTGAGGAATCTGCAGAGACGTGAGCCTTTTCACAAGACGTTTTCCACTGGCTTAAAAGTGACGGTCTTGGATCCAGGTTGGGATTCTTAGTCTCTGTGCTACAACTAGCTCCAGCTTGTTAAACATGCATTTATAGTAGCTCAGTGTTCATTTATCAAATTACAATTTTTCAGTCCCGCTTCTAATGACATCCTACTGATCAGAAAAGTGTCAGAAGTGTCAGATTCTATTTGAAAAAATAAAATTAAGTTTCTAGTCCATGTAGTTTTACATCCCACTCCCTCGCATTTTGCTGTTTTTAAAACATGTCACCTTTTTGGAGGTTGGAGCAGAGATAGCCAAATTATGTAGTACTGTCCTTACTTCAGTCCATGCTGAATACTCTGCCATATGCTCAGCATATGGCTTGTGTATTGCTAGAGTTGCATGTGCGTATAATATTTCATGCCGTGGGGGTAGAAATAAACTAGGTTTAAAAAAAGAAAAAAAAGGACAGGGAAAGTAAGAGGCAGCTGTTTCAAAAACTGATGGCAGCTTAGGGATGAGACACCTACATGGGGTCCACTTATACCTCTTGAGGGCTATTTATGATAATGTTTGTATAACTATCATTCTTCAAAGCAGTGAGAGGGAGTGTCTGGCTTACAGATGTAGCTGGACGGTATCTCCCAGCAACTTGAGCCAGTGTTGCTGCTGCTGAGGTGCCAGAGTAATTGCACCCCAGTAATGTCTTTGGGGGGGGCACATGTTCCCCATCATGGTTTATTCAGGCATATTCAGGTTCTCTTCTAGACATGACTGGTGGGAGGCGGACATTAACATGGATACACAGCTTTTACAAAAGGTAGGCTTCAAATCTGCCTTTTGGGAGCGAAGGAGAGTAAAACACAGGAAGCAAGCAATTGGGTAGATCTTAGTCCAACTTAATTTCTGTGATAACTGGGACTCAGGGGGCTTGGAACTTGGTATCTGTCTTGCCTGTCTGTCTGCTTCTCCATGCTGCAGTTGGGTACACCTTCTGCTGGAGGGGATCTCTCCAGCACTTCCACTGGTTAACTTTTGACCTTTTCACTCTCTGAGCAGGCCTATGCATTAGTCTTTGAAAAGAGAGGCTTGCCATCCATCCCAGTGGCATGGGGTGCCCCGAAGCCTTTTGCGGCTGTGCCTCGGTGTGGGACGGATTTATCTTCTCTTAGACCTTGTGAGCTGGCATTTGATTTTCCAGGGTTATTAACAGGGTGACTCCTTTCTGTTCGTGTGTTCTAAAATCAAGAATTTGTGCCAAGCTGACAAATCCAGATGGAGCAAACTTCTATATATTTCCACCTCTCACACCACCAATTATCTTTCCAAGATACATATTTTTAACTTGCTGCTTGAAACAGAGTATTTAAAAGATGTATTTAATGAAATGGTCTCAGGCTCTTTCAACCTATGAGAAAGGGCTGTTTTAGGTCAATAAATAAGGCTATAGTGATGTTGCTCAAGAAAAGCAAGCTTTTATAGAAAGAAAATGGCTAAGTGTTTTCCCACAGGCAAAGATAATCAGAGACTAGAGGAAATGGGTTTTGTGTGCGTTGGGGGTGACTGTGTTGAGATATTAGTAGCCTGGCATTAAAATTGCCACAAAGCCTTTGAATGGAGCCTGACATGTGCATATATATGTACTGTATGTATACACACACACACACACACACACACACACACACACACACACACACACACACACACACACACACACACACACGTGTGTGTGTGTGTGTGTGTGACGTGTGTGTGTGTGTGTAGGTTAGTGGAAGGCAAGGGGTCTCACTACAATAATAATAATAATAATAATAATAATAATAATAATAATAATAATAATAATAATAATAATAATAATTATTACCGTGTTTCCCCGAAAATAAGACAGGGTCTTATATTAATTTTTGCTCCAAAAAACGCATTAGGGCTTATTTTCAGGGGATGTTTTATTATTTTCATGTACAACCATCTACATTGATTCAAATACAGTCATGTCATCTTCTTCTGGTTGCTGCACAAGGGTGGAAGGCGGGGTTTCACTGAACTGGGGCTTATTTTTGGGGTAGGGCTTATATTACGAGCATCCTGAAAACTCATACTAGGGCTTATTTTCAGGTTAGGTCTTATTTTCGGGGAAACGGTATTATTGACTATGCCTGGTATTTTTGAATAATAATAATATAAGCAGTTGCAGATATCAAAAGACTGCTGAAAATCTTAAAATCAAAATTAAATGGTGGAAATACAATCAAAGCCATAAACACATGCACAGTTCCAGTAATTAGATACCCAGCTGGAATAATAGATTGGGCCCAAAATGAATTAGAAGAATTGGATCGAAAAATACAGAAACTAATGAACATCCATCATGCACTACATCCAAAAAGTGATGTGGACAGATTGTATTTACCGTGAAAAATTGGAGGCCATGGATTAATGCAAATACAGCAGGTAGTAGAAGAGGACAAAAGAAGCCTAAACGATTACGTACAAGTAGAGAAAAATTACTTAAGGCTGTGAAAATGGAGAATATTTTGAAAACAACAAAAACAGAGTCTCAATATAAGAACCAACTTTTTGAAAATAAATTAAACATTTGGAAAAATAATCCACTACACAGACAACACCTGAGAAATATTGGTGGAGAGCATGATAATAAATCAACATGGGCATGACTAAAACTAGGGACCATTAAGAAAGAAATCAAAGGCTTGATTTTTGCTGCACAAGAACAAGCACTCCAGCCCATGTGATGAAAGCTAAGATCCAAGGTATTGGTGCTAGGAGCAAATGTCGACTCTGGCAAGAAAAAAATGAAACTGTGTCACACCTCATCTGTGAATATCCAAAGACATAGGCACCTCCTATGTGGAATAATTTTTCTACCAATACTAAGAAATGTTCCAGCAGTTTTTTATTTTAAACCTATGTAGAAGACTTAAGTTATTTTTGCAAGCCTTCCGGATGTAATCCAGCAAACAATTTGTGTGTGTTGTTTTTGTGCACTGATTTTATGTTGTATATTGTTTTGCACTGCTTTGAAATCTTGAGATGTAAGCTGCTTATAAACGTTTGTGAGTTAAACTAATTCTACTCAGCACTTGAGTGGAATGGCTATACCTTCGGTGGGAGAGGACATTTTGCATGCAGAAAGTTCCTGGTTAAGTCTCCAGCATCACTAGTTTAGAAAAGGATCAGGTAGCAAGTGATCTTTTTTCTCAGACCCCAGAAAGCTATTGCCAGCCAAAGTAGATCACACAGGGCTAGGTGGACCAAGGATCTCTGGCTCAGTTTAAGGCAGGCAAAGAGTCCTGTTAGAACGCCTGGACTGCAGCTGCCTCTCAGTATAGACTAGACTGGGGTAGGCAAAGAGCAGCCCTGTAGATGCTGTTCTACTCCCATCAGGGTCTTGACACCACAATTTTTGATGGAAAATGCTGGGATTTGGAAGGTCATACTCTGCCTAGATAGACCAGTGGGTCAGCTCAGGATAAAGCAGTATGTTTTCTCTCCCTTTTGGAGAAGGTGACTTGAAAAATTGGCATTAAGAGCCTTTGGTTACTCCTTGAGAAGAGGATTGTGCCCTTCCAGAGCGGTGCAAGAAATCCAAATGTGTTAGACCAACTTTTTTTGGCTGGCATCCTTCGGCTATGCTGCACTACAGTTCCCATTATCCCCAGATGGGGGAAAGCTGCAATATAAATTTCCTTTGAAGAAGAGATAGTGGGTTGTTCTCCTTCCCACCCTCCAATAACCATGCCAACAAAATAACTTCCCTCATGCACACTGCAAACACCCCTAGGCTAGTTTAGCCTGCTGGCCTATCAGACTCCCTGGGGGAAATTATTTTCTGTCACTTGTAATAGTGGTTTCTGCTAAATTTAACATAAAACCAGAGCTCATTACTTCTGCATTAGACAGGCTCCGGCGTCTGGCCGCAGGTTAATGGATTTCTCCTGGGGATAGAGGTGCCATTTTTCAGCCTGAGGATGTGGCACGGTGGCAGGCAGGCGGGGTAGGGTTTGGGGCTGGGGCTGATAGGCCTTGTCAAGGTAGGCTTGGCATTTGGAGACTGTTGGAGAAGGGAAGCTCAGTTAGTGTTCAGAAACAAACTGGGAGGATAGAGGTGAGAGATTGTGTAAAGCTCCCCTGCAGCCACTGAGCATTGAAGCCCTGGACGTGGGGAAATCATTCATGCATCGCACAATCAGGTGTGTGTAGTAAGGAACCCTTTGCTCATATTCATCAACCTAACCATCATCAACCTGCTGTGGAAGATGTACAGATTCATGCAGTGAACAAGAGCTCTGTGCAAGAATTGTGATTGATCAATGTCTCTAGAGCCAGGGATGGGAAATGCAATCTTGTGGAGTCTCCCTTTCTGCCTTTCAAAATGAGAATAATGGAAAAAGGCGGAAGCAGCCCGTATGGGGGAAAGGGGAGTGGGAAAGGGGAGTGACCAATATGAAACAGTGGATTTCGGGGAGCCGACTGTGGCCCTTCCTTCTTGTTTCAAAGTCTCATGCTGGGTAAAATTTCCCTGTGATTGTGTTCCACGTTTTTAAGCAGGAAGGAAAGAAATGTCCCTTTGGGTTTCCTGTCTCAGGCATCAGAACCTCTTGGTCTGGCACACGGCATAAGAACATTATTATGTCTGCCACAACTTTGTGAGACTCTTAAGCATGTATAAATTAAAGAATTAGACATTAGTTCCCATTTTACCCATGGTTCCACTTCCAGATGATTTTCTTGGTGTGAATTTTAGCCTGTAAGCACCTTGAGTGGAGGAACCTGTTTACTGCATAAAGCATCATGCAAGCCAATGGCACTCTATAAACAATGAAAACATTTTAAATCTCTGTATTTAGAGATAGTCTACCTGTGAATGCTCAGTGATGACAACAGGAAGATTGGAGCGCTCACTATTGTATCTCCATGGGCATACGAATATAGAAAGTTGTGTTGTACTGAGTCCAACCAGTGTGCCCACTAGCTTAGTGTTGACAGCTGATTGGCAGCAATGGCTCTCCAGGATTTTTCAGGCAGGATTCTTTCCTAGCCCTTCCTGGATATTCCTGGTATTCTGTGGTGGTCTCCCATTCAGTTAATAACCAGATGTGACCCTGCTTACCTTCCAAAATCAGATGAGACTGATATGTTTGGGCTGGTGAGTTGGACATCCCTGAGGGCATCTGACTGGCCATATCTAGAAACAACAAGCCAGACTTAGTTAACATTTTTATCTGTTCTTATGTCTAATACCTAACCATTCAGTCAAGCAGCATTGCAATTAACATCACTCTACGAGCAGGCTGGAAAATGCATGGCCTTCCTGGTATTGTTGGATTACAACTCCCATCATTCCTTACCCCTGCTTATTGTGGCTATGGCTGATGGGAATTACATTCTAACAACATCCAGAGGGTCACGTGTTCCTCAGCCCTTCCCTGCAATGTCCCCCCCCCCCCCGGTTTCCCTCCATTGCTTAACACAAGGTTCTGTTTAGACCAGCTGAGTTCTGTTTCCCCCTCAATTCCATTATTTCCACTCTGTCTGGCAGTGGCTTTTCAGGGTGGAGACCCAGGGAAGTGTTTCCTGAAATATTAGCTGATGCTCAGAGACCTGACAATGCTAAGAAAGTTGAACATAAACCAATTGTTTCTAGTGTACCACCAAGAAGGTGTACCCTTCTCTTTCTTTTTGTTTCAATGGATGGGAAGGTAATCGTATTGAGGTAAAGGCCCAGTGAGAAGGTACTCTGTAGCAGGAGATAGATGGGGGGGGGGTGTCCTCACCACCACCACATTGATAATGCTAGGACAGAACATAATTGCCTGCGGGGGACACACGAATCCTACTATCAGCTCGGGTCAAATAGCTATTGCAGCTTTTAACAGAGACACAGCAGACAGAAAATACCTCATGATCTCCTGGCATATTGCCGGGTGGTTTGCCGTGGATTAGCCAGGGTTTCTGATTCCCAGTGTTTCTAACCATAGCGATAGCAATGCAGGTTGTCCCTTCCCTATGCCACATATAGGGTAATAATTAGGGTAGATTTCTCAGGGTTTACTCTGATTGTTTGATTTCGTTAGGCAAGCCAGTTGGCTCTACCCTTTAAAAACACTGTTTCACGAAATATGTTTTTCACCATGTTTTGCATCGTGGGCTAACTCTGGCTGCTCAGCTCCTCAGTTTGAGTAAAAGCAAACAAGACGTATCTTATATGCCTGAAATTTGCCTGCGCCTGATGCAGCGATTCAGGAATAGCTAGAAGAGAATGGAAGAAATGAGCCTGTATATGAACAGTAAAGACTGACCCCACTTTATAACAAAGGAGGGCCGGCCCTAGCATGAGACAGAAGGAAGCAGCTGTTCCAGGTAGCTTTTGAATGCCATGAAAGGGCAACAAATGAGCAGTTATTTACTTGGTTAATATTTTATTTTTCACTGCTTGATAAGGGGAAGATTGCTGTGCTTTGTGTCTCTAGATAATGTGTCTTCTTTAGGAGTCTAAGCATCTTGACTCAGGTTGTGGGGGGATGTTCATCATTTGCTCTTCTGCCTCAGGAAGCAGGCTTTTAATAAACTATGTTTTGTCTTGGCTTTCTCAGAGCTCAGAAATAGTGATCTACAAGTAATAATTACTTGTGTTGATTTTTTTGATAATGCGGATGTAAGGTGTTTTCATTTCAAAAGTAATGAAAGAAGTGGAAAAGGCCATATTAATATAGTAACTTTTTATCTAGTTACCGTTTAGTTACTTTTAAAGAGTATTTTGAGGCAGATTTTTATGAGCTTTCTCTTACCAATCGTAAATTGCTTTTTAAAATAACAAAAAAACAATTAATAAAATAATGGCTTTTGAAATAAGTTACGCTGACGGTTGTCTCATGGAGGCAGAGTACCAGAGTAGTGGATACATAAGCAGCTTTGTAGCAAATTATAAAGAGAATAATGGGTCAAGTGTTGTACTAGGACGAGGAGACCTGGATTCAAATCTCCATTCAGACATGAAAGTCACTGGATGACTTTTGGCCAGTTGTGATCTTTCAGCATGACCTGCCTCTTAGTCCTAATATGACACTCTGACCGTTACACCCCACTAACTTCTTTTATATGAGAATAAAGTAGAGAGGAGGAGAATGAGCTCATTGCAATTTATTTTTATAAATTAAAAAAGCTTACTAAATGGATTGTTCTATAATAAGTAACTTCCAAGCCCTGCTCTTTCTTTGGAGCAAGTGCAGAAGGTGGAAAAATGGTAGGAAACAGCAGCATTGTGAGGAGATTAACAAGGTGTCTAAGCCCAGTCCTGTGAAAAGTTTCCACTGGAGCAAGTTGAGCTAATTCATAGAGGAAGGGGGACAGGGTTTCCTCATTCTGGAGGCCTTTTATAATGAGGCTTTATTCTGTTTCATGTTTTCAGCACAATTATGAGTATTGATGCTTTGTATGCTGCCCTGATAACTCTAGAGCAGTGCTTGGGTTCCCCAGATGTTCTTGGACTACCATTCCTGGCCAGCACACCTAGTGGCAAAGACTTCTGAGAGTTTTAGTCCCAGAACATCTGGGGACCCAAGATTGGGAACCATTGCTTTAGAGATTTTTGATTTCCAATTCCTATCACTGGCAACCGGGGCTGTTCAGTGCTCAGGGTTCAAGGGAGATGGAGTCCAGGAACATCTGCAGGGTTGCACACTGCTGTGGACCACATGCATGTGTTTATAGTGCATTTTGTACCACTCCCCACCACCATCAATTGACACTACCAAGACTGTAGTCAAAGTTAAATCTTCTCTATTTTATTCCAAGAAAGGGCAAGGAAAGATTTTATTTTATTTTTTTAATAAGCATCATTTTTTTTAAAACTTGAACTTTTTATTATTTTATTTTTTATATGAAAAAACAGGGAAAAGAACAGGACTAAGGGAGTTTCGACACATTCATTTTGAAACATCTGAAAATTTTCAAGGCACCTAAACTGAGAAGGAGGCCAAAGGGCGCACAAAATACAGCACTTTGGTTTCTCTGGAGACCAAAAAGAAAAAAGGGGGGGTTGTTGGGAGGGGAACTGAAGACACCTTATTTTGGTGGAAAGTCAGGGGGTCACAATCCTGGCGAGTTTGAATTAAGGAGCAAATAGCTGGTTCCAGGCAACTGGAACAAACAACGTGTGATGGGTAGAACAATGCTTGATATATCCCGAAATTGTCTTTTGACAGATATAAACCAGTTTAATCTCTGTCCGTTTTTGCAAAGCACTTCCTTAACAACTGGGTAAATGCAGTGTGGCAAGTTCTTCCTCCCACCTACGTACTTATTTTGGGATCATGGCCATTGATTGTAGCTCCTCTTCTTCCTTGGCCTTCCTACAGCACCAATCAATGATTTAATCATTCCGCAATCATTGCTGACTGATGGAATTTTTGCCATTCTAAAAACATGGGTGAGGGGAAGGGTGGAGGCAGCTCACTGCCTTTCCAGTTTGTCGGAGGTTGCTGGGTTTCACTTGTTAGAAAGCTCAGTATGTCTCAGGCAAAATGGTGGGAGTGGGCTGTCAGCCAGAAAGAGGAAGCAACAAAAAGGTCCACTTTGAAGATTTGGATTTTCCAGCTAGCTCAGCCTCCTGTTTGCACAACTAGCTCAGTCTCCTTGTGTTGCCGGTTGGTCCACTCTATGGGTCTAAATGCATTGCATGCCAGAACAGTCTAGGAATCTAGAATATAGGTCTTTCAGAGCAGCTGTTATCTTATCAGCCGACATGGAGTGAGGCAGGGCTGATAGGAGGCACTGACTCTTGTTCTCCTGTGTTCTCTGTGGTTTTTTCTCAGTTTCAGCTGGCCCACAGACTGGCTTTCTGATGGGCTGGTAGCTCCTAGCCTGTTCATTTGAGATGGAAGACACACGATCCTTTAGTTATTATTGATCTAGAGTTCTTGGCATCTCTTACCATTGGTTCTGCAGGCTAACACTGACAGAAGTTGTTCTCCAACAACATCTGGAGGGACACACCACTGTGCAAGTATAATCATTTCCCCCTCACACACACTCTCTCTCTTAGCTCTCTGGAACACCAGCTTTGGCTTACAAGATGTTGAAATTGGTTTATCTTGCCAAATTGAAAGGATATGTGCCCCTTCAAGCCCACCTGGCTGCCATCTTCCAGATTCCTATTAATTGGGTATCTTTCTGTTAGCTATGCTCCTGGCATTTTTTTCTTGTGCCTGTGTTCCTCAGTAGCTGGTGCCCAACCCAGCAGGCTGCAGTACCGGGAGATCAGATGGGAAGCTGGTGTGTTGTTTCTTTCCGCTCCCCTCCTCCTTCCACTTCCCATTTTCTTTTCAGATTTTAAGCGTACAGAGAAGGAACTCTTCTTTTTATAGACTGCATGTAAGCTGGTCTCAGAGCCTTTTGGCCAAGGAGTGAACTAAACATGTTTTGAAGAAATAAACTACCTTGTCTCAGAGATGGCGCGGGTTGCAGCTGATAGTTATGATTGGGGTGCCTTGAACAAAACTGGATTGGACATCCTTTTGCTTTCAAAGCAGCCAGAGGCCCTATCCACTGGTCACGTGACAGCTGCAAAATCATAATATTCCTTTCTTTTCTCAGTCTTGACAAAAAACCCAGAGGAAGGAAGCATTTGCCACTGGAGACAAGAGGGTGCCCTATAAGTAACATAGTGTGGGCCAGTATATCCATGCTGAATACAAAGTGAACATGGGCACAGGAAATCTGAAGTGCTAGACCTCTTTGATTGGGAAGGGGCAAGGGCAAAGAGAAAACAATATTTCACAGCAGTCCTCCCATGATGCCGTCACCATGTGAGGCCATTGCAGTTTTTATGAGCAGTTTTTACAGCATTAGCTATAAAAGAACATAGGAGTTCTTTGTCATCTTGATACATTTCATCCCCCCTTTCTTTGTTTTAAAGCTATGTATGAAAGCCACAAGGACAAGCCTTTGGGTTCCACATTTTTTTTGCAGCCATATCTCCTTTATGTCAGGTATGGGGTGTCTGTCTGTCTCTGTGTCACTCTCTCTGGTTGTTATTGGATTGCAGTTCCCATTATCCTTCACCATCGGCTGTATTAGCTAGGACTAAGGGAAACTGTGACCTAATAAGTCTCAGAGGACCATGAGTTTTCTAGCCCTGGTTTACCAGCAAGGCCCCGACTTCAGTCCCTGGCATCTTCAGTCAAAACCATCTGAGTCACACAGCTGGAAAAAAGCTATGCCCTAAGATGTTGAAGAGCAAATTCCCATCAGAGCAAGCTGTTCTGAGCAGCATGGACCAGTTGATGCATTGGTAGTGTCAGGTGAACACCTTTTCTTCAGAGTCTGTTCGCCAGAGCAAAGAAGCACATGCTCTTAGCCAACAGTACCCTGACAACCCTACTCCATGTCAGGTGTGTGCAATGGGAAAGCTGATGTCTTGCATTGGGGAAAATCTGTCCAGAAGCTTGTGACTATAACATGATTAGCCAGATGCAATTTGGAAACCTGCTTGTACAATCAAAGAGCTCAAATATTGGGAGTTGGGATGTTTACTTAGAAGGTACACATTGTTGCTTACAGAATGGGAAATTGTATAAACACAGTATCTGTGTCCTCAAAATGGACTGGAATGCATGATTTTATATATTAGACCAGTGGTTCCCAATCTTGGGCAATCCAGGTGTTCTTGAACTGCAGTTCCCAGAATCTTTCACCACCAGCTATGCTGGCCAGGGTTTCTGGGAGTTGCAGTCCAAGAACACCCAGGTTACCCAAGGTTGGGACCCCCTAAGCATTAGACTGTGGCTTAGGGGGTCCTACTACTCTACTTCTTACGTTACCATCAAAGTCAGGACTCGGAGTACCAATGATTTTATGCACTGGCCAATCTGACATAAAATCTGTTGTCTAATGAGGCTTCCTATATAATCATGGGTTTTTCTCTCTCAATTTTTCCACTTTTAGGAAAAGCTAAGTTTTAGCCCTGCCATCGAAGGAACCTAGCCACCCTTCCTTCCTGCCTTCCCTCCCACCCTCCCACCCAAAAGCTAACCTTGGGTATTCACCCAGTCCCATTTTATAATAGTTACAAACAGCAAGGAGGTTTAACCCTCTGGAGTAAAATGGCTGCTCCATAGGAGCAGGATAATAATGCTCAGCTGCAGCTTGCCAAGAGTATTGTGCTAAGGAAGCAAAATGTAGCACAGAAGCAGTGCGATGGAATTAGAAGCCCTTCATTGAGCCTGCTGCTCATTCTGTGCCACGTATTCAGACTCATCTAAGAAATAATTGTGGAAGAAGTGAAATATCAGTTAAACACAGAGTTGCTAATTGAAGACAAGTCTCCATTCCCAGATCCAGAAAAGGCAGCAAAGAGAGAAATTTGTGATGGTCTACTAGACGTTAGATTCATAAGCAGTGATGCATGCCTAGGCATTGTCAAATTGGGTAGGACTGTTAGAAAGAGGTGGCCATTGCAGGCAGTAAATTTAGGATGTCATGAAAGGGCAGTAAATTATTTGATCTGCTGTTTGTTTTTGATGACACAGATAGGGTGGGGTGTTTGTGAGATTGTCTGCTTCATGCAGCAAAATAACTTGAGTGGCTGGTGATGGGGGTGGCATAATTGGTTGCTTTGTCTCTGCAAGCAAGCTGTTTTGGGTAGGCCCATACCGAGATTATATCCCAGTCTAAAATGCATCATCTATTTTTAATGTTGAAGAATGATGAAAAAGGTGAATACCATGATGCACACAGAGATTTCAAGATGGTAGTTGGAAGTCTGATATATTAAAGTCAAGAGCAGAAGCAAATGGCAAATGGAGAAGTGTTTAGGAGGGAGGATAAAAGGTAGCTAGTTCCCACCAGATCTGGTATTTCCAGAATAGCTCTGGGAGAAGGCTGAAGGGGAAAATTTTAGAGCAGGCCAAAACCACTCTGTGTTAGTGCATGTGCGCTCGTCCACGGATTCCTTTGCAGAAAAGTTAAGCGCTCTTCCACTGTACCCTGGGCTGTTGTCAAGTTAGATGGAATGGACAGAGCAACTGGCTGAGCACATATGATGGCCAACGCTGCCTTGTAGGGTGCCTGAATCAGAAGGTGCGCTACAGGCTCCTCAGCTGGGCTAGGGCTCTAGGACAAGTTGGAGTTTCACATGAGACAGCACTCTGGATGGGTCATTTTATCCGCAATGCTGACAGACTATTTGCTCCATTCCTCTTTCTTCCCCAGCTATTGTTCTTTTTGTGCAGCATCTTGATTTATTGTAAACCTGCGGGAAGGATCTGTCTTTTTTGAGCTGATTTGCTTAAGCAGTTCTAGGACCCACTGTACCCAAGAAGCAGGGTAAAAATGCTGCACAAACCCAGTGACAGTAGTGTAGTACTGGCAGATGTTTATGGTTGGAAGTGCTTGCTTCTTTCTGGCTTGTGCAAAAGTTTACACAAAATCCAGCTGCCAGTTATTTCTATTGTGTTCCGACAGGGAATAAATGGGTTAGAAGCAGATGCAAGTTTAGGGTACTTGGCTGATGAGATGAGAGCTAGTCTGATATTGGAACAGCCATATTCACCTTGGTAATTACATGTGGCACATTGGGCATAGCTTGTTTTAATGCTGTGTGCTCGAAGGGAGATGGAGAAAAAACGTTGTGTGTGGCTTTGGCTATTTGATATTTCAGATTCCTGTCCACCTTCTACACCCCAGTGCTACGCTACCTAGATCACACTGGAGTGAAAAGGAAGGCAAGAAGGAGCACCCCATCAAGGCTGAACAATAGCAGAAACTGTTTTAGGGTAAATACTTATTTTGACAAATAAGTATTTAGTAGTTCACGTTGTTGTGGGATCACCCAAATCTCTGATCTCCAGATGTGTGGTACTCCAGATGTACTGGTAATCCTGCCAACATGTCAAGTACTCTTCCAACACATCTGTAAAGCTACTGGTTTAGTGGCTAGAGATGGGCACAAACTGCTGGTTCAGTAGTTTGTGCTGGTTCATTTTTCCAGCCCCACAGGTGTTCCACAGTTCAGTGCCCAACCCCTTCTAGCGGGCACCAACTCAAAGGCAGCACCCTACCTTCCCTGCCCTGCCTCCTCCAGGTGGTGCCTCTGAGTGGGTGCCCACCAGAGACGGTGGGGCACTGAACACCTGTGAGACCAGTAAATGAGCTGGAACAAACCACCTAACTTCCGGTGGAAGGTGTCAGAATTATTCTGGGAACGTGGAAGACTATATGAGAATTCAGACTTGGAATGAATATGGAGAACTTGTCATCCAGGGACCTTGTTACCTATTGCTAGTGGGTGGATTGGGTAGTTGAGCTAAGACCTGCAGGGCATGGCTGTGTTCATTAGCCCAGAAAGCCAGGCCCAGCTTGGCCAAAGCAGGTCTGGCATTACATCTCTCTGTTCACTTTTTGACTGGTAGAAAGGTCCAAGGCTTCAGTAAACACAGTCCCCATAGATCACAAGTCTTCCCCAACCTAGCTCCTGTCAAGCTTTGGATGGCCACAGCCATCACCTGTAACTGTTGGCCATTGCTGGCTGAGGTTGTAGTCCAAAACTCAAAGGCTAGGTAAAGACCAGTAAGGTCTGGGTTCAAGCTTCAAATGCCCTGAGTAAGGCAACTTGAGGTCCTGTTTCCTCATGTCCTTAGGAGTTCAACCCTGTTATCAGACTTCAAGTCAGCAGGCTGAAGCCGATGTTTTTCTCTCCACTTCCGTCTATTATCCTCTCTTGTTCTTCTTTTGTTTTTTAAAGTGCTCTTTCCTAAATGAGAACTTTGCAAGCTGAGCTGCAAATTGCTTGTTACCATAAACTCTGCATGCGTGCCAGCAACATGCATGCCAAACAACCCTCAAATCACCTGAATTTAATGAGCAGCTGAGAGGCAGGCTTGTGTGTGGCTGTCTTTTGGATGTGTGTTCCTTTTTTGATTTTGTGTGTGTATTTTTACAGTGTGCTAAACACATCCTCCCAAGAGCCTGCTTACATGAGCTCAGTTTGTGAAATACCATATATATGTACAGTCTGACAATGAATAAAATTATACTTTACAGGAGGCAAGACTGACGCCATAGGTCTAAGGCCCATATTCTATGAAGTGATGTTTAGTGTACATATATTAGCCTGGAGTACATGTGTGTTTCACCTTATTGATGTGCTTTCCTTGTTGATAGTTTTTAATATGAAGGAGACAAGTCATCCATACTGCTACCTACCGGAATGACTTCCCTGGTGGCTTGTTCCCCACTTCACCACCCACTGCTTATTTCAGTGTGCTACTAATGAGCTGCATAAATGTGCATTCTTCTTAAGAACTGGGGGTGTGTAGCAAGAAAAAGGTGGGTTTTATGGAGCCATGGATGCCTATTTCTTCAGGGAAGAGGTTCCCTAATTTCGTTCCCGAGACAGATTTCAACTTCCAGCATCCCAGCCAGTATGGGCAGTGGTAATAGATCCTGCAAGTTGGCCAGCAGTAACATCAGCCACAGTCCAGCAATATTGGGAACAGCAGTTTCAAGATGTTTCTTAAAATATGCAAGAGGATAGCCTTTTCACATCTGTTGCAGCACAAACAGTTTTGTGGCACCTCAAATGAATTAGTTTTATCTGGCATAAAGCTAAAGCAGTGGGCTACAGTTCACAAAAGTGTAGTCGAGATAAAACTTATTAACCTTTAAGGTGCCAAGAGACCAGTTGTTTTTCCTTAAAATGTGACCTGTCTCACCTACATGCTTGATGGTCTTCCAAGTTGCAGTTTTGACCTACTAGGCCCTGCCTGGATTGCCAGCACTTTGGTGTTTCCAAGAGATTAACAGTGGGTATGGTTACACTGCTGATTTGCATCTGTTTCTGCTCCGATGTATTTTAAATCGATTTTCAGTCATGTGGTTTTTATATCCCTGTGTGCATTCACTTTGAAATTATTACTCTGATATAAAGTAGGTACTTAAAACCACTTTGGGAAACTGCATGGGAGATTTTAAATCGTTTCATTAACCAGTATGTTTGCAGACTGCACGGTTTCCATTGTTGCTGATCCCGGCGCATCGCCAGTGATTGCAACCTTCTCTTTCCCATTTGTTTTCAATGTTGTGCTGTATAGCTCAGTGGTCTGGGTATCTGGCTGTGGAGCCAGAAGTTGGGAGTTCAATTCCCCACTGTGCCTCCTTGACACGGCTGTACTCAAGGATGCATAGGGGTCCCTTCCAGCTCTGCAATACTAAGATTATGTCTTCAGTTTTCAAGCATCCTTTGGAATGCATGCATTTCTCTTTCTCTTTTTAAAATAAATTTCAAGTGATGTAGTGACATTACTGTACTTCCAAAATCCGTAGCCATCCACAAAGGCAGCATTTAATACGACAGGAGTGTTCACATTGCCCGAAGCAATACATAAAGAATCGATTTCACAAGCGTGTTAAATTTAAAAAATCACTTTGTAGCAAAAAAAAGAGAGTGGGTTTCTCCATGTGTTGTGTAGTTTGGATTTTTCAAATCAATTTTAATTACGCAAAACCTGATTCAAAAGCAGTTCTTGTTGTCAGTGTAGCCATGCCCAGTGCCTTTGTACCTAGATAACCCTGAAAAGGGTTATCTAGGTACTCTTGCAGAGTGCAGGCGGCATACAAGTCGAATAAATAAATAAATAAATAAAAAGGGTAATCATAATTAAGAATTGACTTGATGGCATGATTATTATTACTGTTTCTCAATGCATTCCTTTCCTTTTCTCTTTTTTGTGTGTGGTTGTTTCCAGTTTGTCCTTCTACAGAACTTTTTGTCCTCGTGCTGATCTTGGCATAACTGACTTGTGCAAATTCTGCACAGGATTATCAAGGCTGCTTGGAGGCTTGGGAATCCAGGCTAGAAACAGGCTCTAAGCCTAGGGAGGACTCTGGGTTTTGATTTTTTTTTTTTTAAAGTCCATGCCAGTGTTGTTGAAGTGAAACCACTTGTATTGCCACCCAGCACCTAGTGTGGCCGTTTAGAAAGGCTTCCAACATGCCTTTCTTTCACTCTCAGTGACTTTATGTAGCACATTGTCAAGACTGTGCTAATTTAAGATGAAAGCAAGAACAAGCAAACTAGACCAGAGCTTATGATCCAGAGAACCCTCCTTTTGCATGGCCTATTGAACAACAACAGGGAGACTGCTCTGTCTCCAACCTGATCCTCCTGCTTGCTTTCCTGCCCTGCCTGTTGTGGCAGGTGGATCTTTAATGTTGTCTGACTAGAACAGTAATCTTGGGTCCCCAGATGTTCTTGGACTACAACTCCCAGAAATCCTGGCCAGCACAGCTAGCTGGGAGTTTTAGTTCTGGGGACCCAAGGTTGGGAACTACCGGACTAGAGAGAGAAGAAAAGCTCTCTTGCTCTATCATGAAAGTCAAGTCACGTGGCAACTGGATCTCAACATCTCTCAGCAAACCTATTCCCATGCTGGCTGGGTGATTGTAGAAGTTGGCAGCCCAATCTTAGGTTATCCATTTAGACGCCCTGCAGCTGTAAAATGAATGCTCTGAGAAGGCATGGACAGATCATAGGTAGATGTGAAGCGGAATATATCTGCATTCTGCACCAACCATGGCACTGTTGTGGACTATCATAGGCTAGCTAAGCCATTTAAAACAAAACAACTGCCTGCTCTAAATTGTAACTATGGATGGTTTTTAGACACTGCTGTGCTCTTGTATATACATCTGGAAAGTCGTTTGCTTTGGTGGAAATCAATTTATACAGCATATCCAGAAAATTGGGATATGTGTAAAAAACGTATGTGTGTGTCTTTATCCTTTATCAAGGGCTCTACAAATTCTCCTGTGACCCTAGGTAACCACTTGCCCTCTACCAAGCCGGGCATAATGTGGGGATGGGGAGAAAACCCACCATAATCCTAGGAAATGTTGTTCCTGGAATTCCCTAATATTGGGGATGGGGAAGTGCCTCCCATAAATCTTTCAACTAACACGTCACATAAAAACACAACAAACAAAGACTAGAGGCTTACATAGTCTGCATGTAAGTATTAAAAGCTGCCAGGGGCTGTTACACTCCCTGTTTGCCAATAGGAGCTTAGCTATATCCTTTCATCTCTGTAGTGAAATACTTGTATGTGCAGCATTGACAACATAGAGCGGAAACCAATTCAATCGAATGTGGAAAGTGCCAATAAAGATTGCACTGGGATTGTCTCTCCTTGTATAGAAAAGGCAGCTGATAGCATTATGGGACTCGAGTTGTAATTTAGAGAGGAATGCACCATTTGTCAGAAAGCTGATGGATGCAAATGTTTGTTCTGTCATTTTTGCAAAGATTGGCTGGGCTTTCAAGTTTTTCCCTCTTTTTGCCTCCCTCCACACTCCACCTTGTCATACTGTTTTGTCACAAGCTGTTTAAAATGCACTTTTTCCCCTGAGGAGTTGTTATTGTTGCTATTAAGGAATGCTAGCCTGTTAGACAGTTCCGCTCGCAAGGAGAGAACTCCTTGGAAAGATGCTTCTAATGGTGTGTTTATTGCTCTGCTCTCCAGTTAGTAAGCTAATCCTATTTATTGCCACTTGCGGAAATTAAGGAGTTGAAATGTTGCAAAATTAAAAAAAAAAAGAGAGAGAGAGAGAATGCAAGAATGACACTGAAAAGTGACTTCTAATTAACTTGCAATAATAATCTTAGAACTGCAGAACTGGAAGGGACCCTATGGATCATTGAGTCCAGGCCCTGTCAAAGAGGCACATTTGAGAATTGTACTCTCAACCTCTGGCTCCACAGTCTGAGACCTAAGCTATCTGGTGGGAGAGTTGTTTGTGCAGAAAGAAGATGGGTGTGTGTGTTCAAGATGGAAAGGGGACATCCTTTCAGGTACATCCAGCCTTGCCTAGAGCAGACCTGCAAAACCAATGACCTAGCAAGCCAAACCCAACTTGACACAGCTGCTGTTTGAATACCTATTTTGGACTGTAAAAACTGGCATGCTTGTTGAGGGGTGTGGGGGTCAGAGATCCATCTTGCTCAGGATGCACTTATTTAAATGGAAATTCTTGCTCCTTTTACCCAGTAATACAGAATTGCACTTTATTATGCCCAGCCTGACCATTATTGGGTAGGGGTTATGGACATTAGCTTGTCAAGCTTGACAGGAATTGTTCCAAAATTAACAAAGCGTAAGAATCAAGAGGACTCCTCGAAAAGTGGAGGTGGGGTGACAAAAAGGTAGTAAGTTCCTCTTTTATAAATTTTAGTTTGAATTTTGAGAATATAAGGACTGTGTTGGTGCACTGGAGCAAGCTCTAATGTTCTGTTATAGATGGTAGCCAACTTGGTGCTCTTGAAAAGACACTAGTCTCCCTTGTTTGTCCCTATCCTCTAGTACTCACAGAGTGCCACTGTACATGGAGGTTCCTCATGGCTTATAGTTCTTGATGAATTTGTTCTCCATCACATGTGTGCATGACTTCTTTCTTCTGAGCTTTGCCATCCTTTCCAACAAACACCAATGACCTTTTCTTTTTTGTCACGATGTCCAACCTGACTCTACCATGGAGACCCATGCAAAAAATAAAACAAATAAATACTGTGGATCTCATCAGTCTACACCTACATCTTCTTGTTTGCAAAGAACAGGTGTGTGCAAGGCTGACAACCACATTGGAGTTTGAAGTTCCCTCATCCCAACTCAGGCCAGTGGCCCATCGTGATTTCAACCAGTTTGAACTTTGGTCCTCTGAGGGTTTCTCCAACTCTCCCAGCTCTCTCTTCCTGGAAGTGAGCTGTTGACTGTGCTGGTGATCAAAACCAAGAGCCCTGTGTAAGCAAAGTATGCTCCATATTGCCACTTTCTACATGGCCCATCACACAGAAGTTGTCCCACCAGGGATAAAAAAGATCCAACAAGCACAATTCAAGCCAACATATAAGTCACCCTACTGTCTTGACTCCAACAAGTGAAAACAAGCCATGGGCATGCAAAGGCTGACTGAACTCTCCTTGTCATTCACTCTCAGCTTCGAACCAATCCAGCGTGGCCCTCGGCATCTTCATTTCAGTTACATCTCCATTACAGAACAGCTTTTCCCATATGTGGAGACGTGTTTATATGCTATTTGCCTTCAAACCTCTTGATAGAGAAGAAATCTTAATTTTTCTTGCCGTATCTGCAATTTGAGACTCTTAAATTTGCTCAGGAGAAAAATTAAACCTTGCATGAAGCCCTGATATGTTTTTTGATCCTCGCAATGAATAAATGCCACCACCCATGTGTTGCAGCCCCACTTCAGGATCTCAGTAAACCACCTGCTTTTGCTTCTTCCCTGGAAACAGGAAGAAGCGCAAGTGGTTATGAGACATTTGGTGGGTCACCCGCACATGGACGCTGACATTTCTTTTTCTTCCTTTCTGGTTTGCTAGGTCTCAAGCCTTAGAGACTCTGTGATCAGGACCTTTCCTGGATGTGACCCCCAAAGGTGTGCTCCTTTCTCTGGCACCACAAATAATCCAGGGAGAAAAGGCTGAAAAAGTGTAGCTCAAACAGACCTCTTACTCATCTTGGGTCATCCATGGGTTGTCTTTGAGTTGATGTGAAAAATCTTTCTTCTCTCTCCGTTAGCATCTCAAAACCATTCATAACCCATGGGAAGCTGAGATTCATTTAGGATTCCAGAAACTCCCATCTTGGAAGGACCATCTTGCTAGTAGGAAGATGCTCGCCTGTTCTGTCTCTCTGTCAGTTTCTGGTTGTTTTTTTTTGCTAAGAAGGTAAGAGCTACATATTGAACTGTTTCTATGAGGAGAAAAATGTTGCATGATCGTCCCACGGGTCAGTTGTGTGAGGAAGAGGACGTAACTGAAGGGTGATTCTTATGATCAGTTTGCGTTGAGCAGAAAAACAAAGCTGGTGGATGTAGAGAGCTGCAGGAGGAGAAAGGGGCTGAGGGAAACTGAGCCAGGTATGCAGGACGGTGGTTATGATCTTGTTTCAGATCTGTTTTTTTTTAAAATGTAATGCCCTCCCCGTGGTTATTTGTTGTTCAACTTTGCCCAATAAACTCAGAACCTGTAAGGAAAGCAGGGTTATGGGACACAAAAGAAAAACCTGGTCGTAGCTTCACACAAGTCCTCCCCACCTGCACAATATAGTCAACAGTGTAACTGCCAGCAAAAAGACTTTTTTCATATTTTTGGTTTTTTTTTATAATCTACCCCTGAACAAAATAGAAGATTTATACAGGAAGAAAGATAAACAGGTAGCATTTTTGTTTTTCATTTCCCCCGCCCCAGGTCTTGCCCTTACCATCCCTCCACCCTCAGGGAGGGGGATGACAACATCCCAGATATCCTTGATGGTCTGAGCTGGATTTTGTTTCAATCTGGTATATTAAATATAAATTATGTCTTCCCCCCCTTCATGTCTACTTAAAAAAAAAAAAACCTCAGGGGGGGGTTGTCTTATTTTTTTCCCTACAAAATAGGTTTGTGGGATGTTGGTTTTTTTGTTTTTGTTTTTTTTGAAAAAAATTTCCTTCCCCTCCCCTCCCATTTGTTCCACCTGGTTCTGCTTGGAAAACAGTTCTTGTCTTGCAGTTGTTTTTTCTTTGTTCCATCTTCGCAAAAAACCCTGGGGGTGCATGGTAGGGAGGGAGTAAAAACAGGGGAGAGTTGAGGTGGGAACGAGGGGATATATGTGGGAGGAGGGGGAATTTTGCATCATGAATAAGAATAGTCTATGTCTGGAATTCCCCCGTCTCTGTACCCACGTGTCGTGCCATAGCCGATGGTGTGGGTGCTTTTGTAAAGACTGGTTCCGTTGGAAGGGAATATGGTGTGGATGACATATTCCTCCTTTGCCCGGTGAGGGTTGATGGGCAGCATCTGCAAGCCAGGGCCTCTGATTTCCAGGATGGAATTATCCTTTTTGGTGCCTGACTCCACATAGTCGTCTTTTTTCCGGCTGCCTCGTTCTCGGGTGAGCAGGTCTCCTGTCCGGTGAACATACCAGCAAATGGCGGCCAAGACCAGGAAGAGGAAGACCAAGGCCACGGCCCCACCAATGATCCCTGCTAAGGGCACCCCGGCCAATGGGTCCATGTTCTGCTCATGATTGAGGGTGGTGGTGGGGCTGTACATGTCTGCTGTCTCAGCCTTGGCGCACACTGGGGTGTCATCAGGCACGTAGGTGCTGCCTGTCTCCATGGTGACCATGCAGATAATGTAGGTTGACTTGGGTTCTAGGGCTGTCAGCAAGTACTCTGTCTTGTCACCCTGCACCAAGGTCTCTGTGATGGAGCCTACAGCCGGGCTGTGGCCCAGACGCAGCCAACTGAGGCGAAAGGAGGCTGCTGGGAACATTGCCTTCCAGCTGATGCGGATGCTGTCAGCAGTCAGGGGCTTGACGTTGAGAACCAGTGCTTTGGCTCCAGCGCCGGTGGCCATGGGATAGTCAATGTTGGAATCAGGCAGTTGGATGCCTGGCCTTTTGGCTTTGAGAGTGAAGAGGGAGCCCTGTGGGGTTGTGACAGCAGCGTTGCTGACGGTTGTCTTGGCTGCCACGGCCACCCCTGAATTGCTCTGTGGGCCCACCTCAAAACACTCATCCATCTCATTGGTTATATCCTTGATTGCCATACCTCTGACCTTATCAGGCCCTTGGCACATCAGCCCCCTCACATTCACCACTGAAGCCCGGGCCTTGACCCAGTCCCTCAACCACATGAGGTTACAGCCACAGTACCAAGGGTTGTTCCGCAGGAGGAGCTGAGAAAGGCTGTCGAGGTCATCAAAGAGACCCTTGGGCAGGGTGGTCAGGTTGTTGTTGGACAGGTCGAGCTTCTCTAACTCTCTCATCTTGGAAAGGGTGTTATAGGGGATGTGGCTGATGGCATTGTCCTGGAGGTACAGTTTTTGCAGGTGAGCACTGGGCAGATTGAGGGGTGGCGCTGCCAGGGAATTACGCACTAGCGAGAGCTCACTGAGGTTCTGCAGGCGGCTGAAGGTGTCGTCAGCAATGCGTTGGTTGGCCAAGAGGTTGCCATCTAGCACGAGGCGTCGAAGGCTGTTCAGCCCCTTGAAGGCATGGAGTGGGATGGTGGAGATGCGATTGTCATCCAGCCTGAGTTCCTCCAGGGTGCGTGGCAGGCCAGAGGGGATGCTGCTGAGGTGGTTGCGAGACAGAAATAGCAGCTTGAGGCGCGTGCTGTCCGCAAAGGCATCGTCTTCGATGCTGACGGTGGAGACAGAGTTGTCATCCAGGTGCAGCTTCTCCAGCAAAGGAATGCGGGCCAGGGAGTCACGAGCGATGGTACGGACGTTGTTGTC
Source organism: Intellagama lesueurii (assembly GCA_037013535.1). NCBI lineage: Eukaryota > Metazoa > Chordata > Lepidosauria > Squamata > Agamidae > Intellagama > Intellagama lesueurii. The sequence goes on along the minus strand of JBAJHW010000019.1, from coordinate 624,831 downwards.
TTGGAGATGAAGCTCCTTCAGTGAACGGGGCAGATTGATGGGGAATTCATCTAGGTCATTTTCATAGAGGTAGATGACCTGATGGGAATTGGATTAACAGGAAATTCAGCATGGCAGAAGCAGAGAGTGAAAATTGCATATAAATATTAAACACCGGGTGAGATTTCCAGAAACATGGGGGCTTAGGTGCTAATTTCATCACCTTGGAAATCCTAAACTCATCATAGGGATAAAGCACTTGAGTTGATCACATACTGCTTTCTGTTGGCAACTGGTATTAAAGGGCAAGTTTGAAATGCCTCTTTTTTTGTGCTTGGAAGTTCTGGACTTGTGCTAAAACGTCATATTCATGTTATCAAATCCCATCTCCCCTCCAAAAACTAAAACAACAACAACAACTACAACACCTCTATCATCATCATCAACAGCAACAACATCACACCAAATTAATTTGTAATATAAAACCTGAGCATGGTATTTGGAATTTCAAAATGGGTTTGATATGTCTGTGTTGTTTTAACATCTAAAAATAACTCTTTTCCAACATTCCCATGCTGGGATTTGTAGTTCACCATTATGACGAAGGTGCCAGATTGGGGACGGCAGGCTCTGTTCTGCTTAGCTGGGGTTATTAAGGGCCTTGGGCAGGTACAAGGGGCTAAATCAAGCAGTTAGTTCTCAACTAGTAATAAATGTCCTAAAAAAAATAAAGCAAATTAAATAGACAAATTAAATCAGTGGGACTTGCATAGATATTGATATTAAGTTTCATTCATTCAATGGGTCGACTCATTGGGATTAACAATTGGATTCAGTCCAGGGTATTCCTTAATCTGTAGTAAATGAGAATGATTTAAGTGAGAGGTGGAGAACCTTTGGCCTTCCAGATGGTTTGGAGCTGAAGATGGAACCGTGTTACAATTAAACGTCTGTGTAAACACAATTAAATGTGTTCTGCCACTGAGTATGGTAACTTTGTGATATGATATCTCATGGTATCCTTTAAAAGCGAAAACAAAAAACACCCGAGGGCGAGTGGATGAGTAACGCTACTTCAATGGAAAGGGCATGCAGAAACAACAACTTTGATCCCTGGCATCTTCAGTTAAAAGAGGCAGCAGGATATGGGCGAGATTTTTTTTTCTTTCTGCTAGATATTTGTGAGAGCCGCTCTCATCCTGACACAAGCAGTCTGACCTCCTTTGCTGCTGTTTTTTTTTCCCCTAACAGAATTTGATATATCAGAATTACAAACCCATCATGAGAGATGTTCCAAAATATAAACAGAAGTTGGGGGTGCCGCAAGCCATCATAACCTGGGCATGCGTTGGAGTGTTTGCGAGACTATTCTGGATTCTGGAAGCATTCGCAACTCTGTGATTCAAGCCCATGAAATCTGCAGAAAACCTCTTTGCACTTATTCTAAATACATGAAAAATAATTCACATCTCTCTCACTTGCATAAATCACTCTCCCACTTTTTTACACACACTGTCTGAAGGAAGAGGAAAAGACATATATCTTTTTTTTTTTTTTTTTTTTGCTACTCTTAAAAAAACACCTCAAAGCTGGGAGGAGGATGTTAGGCTAAGTTCGGGATTAGTTTATTTAACGAAGATGAGATGCAAGTTCCCCAGTTATACAACCTGAACGTTGAGCTTCTTCTTCAGGCTGGAGGGGATGCCAGCATTATTGATCTGATTGTTCTGCAGGTAGAGGGTGGTGGCATCGTCCGGGATGTCGGCTGGGATGGAAGTTAGGCCCCGGTCATTGCAATAGATGAACCCATTGTCACAGCGGCAAACTGATGGGCAGGTGGTGCTGTCAATCACCTCGCTCAGGAAGGCCACCAAGCCATAGCAGAGGAAGAGCCAGTCACGCAGGTCCATGGCGGCTGCGGTGGTCACCACAGTGGCCGTCACCATGGCAGCTGTTGGTGAGGTGGTCGCCATGGTGTATGGATGGGGCTGGGCTGTCCTGGGGTTAGGCCTTTGGAACCTGTGGAGAGAAGATTTTATGGTTTTAGTTGGATTCATTTCTTACCTAAATCTAAGATTGCCACACTGGGATTTAATTCAACTGAGTCCTAGCTCTCAACCTGTTTTCAAAGCCATGTTTCACTCCTAGGATACATCAAGCACAACTAATATATAGACAAGAGTATAATGTAATAATTGAAATGTTGAGTTTTGGTTGTAGATTGTTGTTGTTGTTGTTTACTCGTTAAGTCGTGTCCGACTCTTCGTGACCCCATGGACCAGAGCACGCCAGGCCCTCCTGTCTTCCACTGCCTCCCGGAGTTTGGTCAAATTCATGTCTCTCCTTGCTATTCTTTGGAAGTCTGCATTCAATTTTCTGTAACTGTCCCTATCTCCCTTGCATTTTGTTTCCCTTCTCTTCTCTGTTATTTGTAAGGCCTCGTTGGACAGCCACTTTGCTTTCTTGCATTTCCTTTTCTTTGGGATGGTTTTTGTTGCTGCCTCCTGTACAATGTTACGAGCCTCCGTCCATAGTTCTTCAGGCACTCTGTCCACCAAATCTAGTTCCTTAAATCTGTTCTTCACTTCCACTGTGTATTCATAAGGGATTTGGTTTAGATTATACCTGACTAGCCCAGTGGTTTTTCCTACTTTCTTCAGTTTAAGCTTGAGTTTTGCTATAAGAAGCTGATGATCAGAGCCACCATCAGCTCCAGGTCTTGTTTTTGCTGACTGTATAGAGCTTCTCCATCTTTGGCTGCAGAGAATATAATCAATCTGATTCGGTATTGCCCATCTGGTGATGTCCATGTGTAGAGTCGCCTCTTGTGTTGTTGGAAAAGAGTGTTTGTGATGACCAGCTTGTTCTCTTGACAAAACTCTATTAGCCTTTGCCCTGCTTCATTTTGAACTCCAAGGCCAAACTTACCTGTTGTTCCTTTTATCTCTTGACTCCCTACTTTAGCATTCCAGTCCCCTATAATGAGAAGAACGTCTTTCTTTGGTGTCAGTTCTAGAAGGTGTTGTAAGTCTTCATAGAATTGGTCAATTTCAGCCTCTTCAGCATTGGTGGTTGGTGCATTAACTTGGATTACTGTGATGTTGAAAGGTCTGCCTTGGATTCGTATTGAAATCATTCTATCATTTTTGAGATTGTATCCCATTACAGCTTTTCCCACTCTTTTGTTGACTATGAGGGCTACTCCATTACTTCTACGGGATTCTTGCCCGTTGTAGATACCCAGGTTCAAATCTCCACTCAGGCACAAAGCTCACTGGGTGATCTTGGGCTGGTGCTCCTTGCTCTTAAGATTTGCTTTCCTCACAGACTTGTTGTAGTGATAATATAGGATCTCTCTCCTCCAGGTACACCACCATGAACTCATTAGAAGAAGGGAAGGTTACAAATAGTGTATTATGTAGTGACAGATGGATGGGCCTCGGAATATATGCATAATGTATTCTCTTCAATGCAGCAGAATCCACAAGTGGAACCTGTGTCTCTGGGGCTCAGCTAGGTTGAGTTTTGTGTAGAAAGAGTAGGTAGTTTTGTCTCCCAGACTGTGCCACTTCAGGCCACAGGTGCGGAATTGCATACTTGAATGCTTTCCCTTCCCAATCAAATGAATGAGAAGTGCTACCCATCATGAAAATTAGGCTGAAACACTTCTACACAATAAGCCAGATTTCTATGTATGAAAGAATGGCTTTTTTCCCCTCCTCAGAGAAGCAACAACATAGTTTCCCCCAACTTGCAGTCTGAAATGGTACAGTCCAGGCTGGGTTACTTCTGCGTGACTGAATGGTCAGTCTCCTATGTATAGATTATTCTAAATGAAGATATAATACTTGGAAAGAAAACTCCACTAAAGTGTACAGCTCTGGTTCATGCTAACAACTGATGTATATCATGAGACAATAGATATAATTGGGAGGTTGTGTGTCTGTCTACCATCTTGTTCCTCTCATTAAGAAGTGCCAAACCTGACAGCTAAGTGCCTCAGAGGTTTGGATACTTTTAAAAACAACAGCTTTAATTAGCAGGAAAACATTGATCGTTTTTTTTTCAAAAAAAATCAAACTTCTCCATTCCCCTCCCTGCCCCACCCAGTGAAAGGATATCTGTACCGATGAGATTGCTACATGCAACTTGTGCATATGCCTTAAAGTCATTCAATTACAAGGGGACTTGTGAGGTTATATTGAATATAACTCCCATTATTGCCAGTCAACATCGCCATTGTGTGGCACATGAAAACCAATACAAATTGTGTGGTATAGCGTGGCCTAGCTTTATGGTGCCACAAAGTTCAATCTGTTCCTTCCCATTTCTTCTTCAGAGCTTCCATGTTATATAAAGATGGGGGAAGAACAGCAGCACGCTGTGAATCCGTCAAAATAGAACATCCGACACAGTGGTCTGATGGAAGTGTGCTGCAGTTTCCCATTTTGGGGGGAGAAGCTTCTGTTAGCAGTACCACCATCCTTAACCAATGTCAAGAACTGCTTAGCTCAGTGGTTTAGGTCTCTGGCTGCGGAGCCAAAGGTTAGGAGTTCGATTCCCCACTGGGCCTCCCTAATAGGGGCTGGACTCGATGATCCATAGGTTCCCTTCCAGCTCTGGAGTTCTAAAATGATGATGATGAACTCACAGTCTAAAGAAACCTGGGTTTGAATCCCCTCTTGCCCATGGAAATACATTAGGGGGTGGCAATGGTAAAATACTCCTTGAATATCTCACGTGAAACACTACTAAGGTTTCCATAAGTTGGAACTGATTTGACAGCACATAAGATGTATATAAAGACAGTATAAGAGAGTAGGGCAATGGAAGAATTTAAAAAGTATCATCTCTTCTCTATGATGCCCCCATACAAACAAAAGACAGAAGTAAGTTTATCAACATTCTCTTTGTTGACATTTTACCACCAGGTTTTAAAAATAAAACAAGAGAGCAAATAGCCCACCCAGCCCACAGGAAGCTATATCCCACTCCATTGCCTTCTGAGCTTCCTGTGCTTCTAACCTTCAGGCAGCATCTGTCAAACTGCAGAAAAGGGTTTTGCAGCCAACATTATAAATCTCCTCTTAAGAAAAACTTTTTAAGAGCAAGAAAGCTGATGCACAATGGAAACCTTAGCCACTGAGTAGCCGCAGCCATAACACTGCATACATTAAGATGCAAGAAAAGCCAACAACAATGTATGCTCTGGGTTTGAATCCTGTCTTGCCCATGGACAAGAGAGGATTTCCTTTTATCTTGGGCCCTTTCTCTTGTACACCCACTCTTGACCCATCTGTTCCCCAAGAAGGAGGCCAACATGAAGGGATTCATAGGCTGGAGTTTTCCGCAATGCCGTTTAAAGCATGTACTGCTGTTCAGAGCTTTTCTCATTTGAACCTTGTCTTTTAGCACGGCCTTCTTTCCAGAGCATCATCCAAGCCATTTCCTCATTTCCTACCACTATACCTAGGTCCTGGTGTTTCTTACGCTTCTTTCTGAAAATGTGCAAAGCATTTCCCCATTCTAGCTTCTCTTAATCATAAAGGCTTAAATGCATCTCTGGTCCCAACAAGACTCACTGAATGCGGCAGGGAAAACATGCAAGAGTCTTATGACACCTTAAACTAACCAGTTTCATCCAGCAGAAATTCCTTGTGGCTTGTAGCCTACTTTTTGTGGGCCACACAATGCAGGAAAGCTTATCCCTAGCGCAACATGATCGCTTTTATGGTGCCACAGACTCTCTGTTGGTTTTGCGGCAATAGACGACAGACTAACATTGAAACTAAATTATAAGTCAACCCTTGTATAAATTCCATGGATTCAGTGGGTCTATTATGAACTGGGAACAGCAGCTAAATTTAGGCCAGAATTTAGGGTGGGGTATAGAGAGCGTTGTTTCTGTGGCGCTTGTAAGAGCCTGGGTTCTCTTAGCTTGCTTGAATTGGCTCTGGTTTTAGCTGCAAACAGCTAGATGAAAAATAAAGTAAGTCGTGTTACCCGAGTGGGGAGAAGTGGGGATACAAAGTTGGGGGCCCTGCTTCCCTCCTCTGTTTTAGGTTCCTGTCCCCGCTGCCCTTGCGGCTCTCCTCCCTGCCTCTCATCTGACTCCCAATTACGCCAAACAAAAGACCTTTGGAGAGAGGGGGAGAAAAGTCCTGGCTTCAGAGGTGGAGGCCTGAAAAGGCGCCTGTCGCTTTAACCACCTCTTTTGGCTGCTCCTTTATGCCCCTGTTGTTTATATTACACGGTTTATGTAGCCTATCAAATTAAGGCCAGTAAATCGCTTTGCTTTATGGCCTTGGTTTTTATTCTCTTGGATCTGGCAGAGAATGGGGAGAAAGAGAGGGGAACAAAAGGAGGAAGGCGCTGCAGAGCATGGCCAGGGTGGGGTGGGGGAGAAAATGGGAGGCAAGCAGGGGAACTGGGGATGAAGGGGGGGGGACGGCGGGCGGAGTATTCTTAGCCCAGGTATGTTCCTGAGGAGATAGCAGTTGGTGGTGTGTTTCAACTGGGGGTTTAACAATCTTCCAGGGGGCTATTGGGGAGGGCAAGGCTCTTTAGACAGGGATGTGTTTTCTGCACAGACCTCGAAATGTGGTAAGACAGAACCACTGGTGTGTTTGGGGATTTCTCTGCTGATTCCTGCTGTTGACTCCAAATCCTGCCCTGATAATCATGCTAACCATATTCTTCCTTTCCTCCCCAGAGAAGATGTTGAAACTGTGTAGGTATGACACATTTCTAATTTCACCCACATATTCAAAACCCAGACTCCCCTTCTCTATGAATTAATATCTGGCTAGCTGTTCCCTTGCTTGGATAAGAACCCTCTTCCCCACCACCCCCATGAATAAGAAGAGTACTACGGTAGCTGCTATTTCCTTACTGATTTATCAACATGTTCATCTGCCTTTCCTCCAGTGAGCTCAAGGCGGACTAAATGGTTCTAATCCATCCCACTTTTCCTCATAACCCTGTGAGGTAGTCAGGCTACGAGACGTGACTGGCCCCAAGGTCACCCAGTGAATTGCATGGCAAAGTGCATATTTGAACCAGGTCTCCTGAGTCCTCGTCAAACACTCTCTAACCAGTGCTCTGCTCTGGCTACCACACTGGGGCATCAACTGCAGGATGCCCCTGCAACTGTACCTGATGGGATGGCAGGTACCCCCCCCCCTCTGCCATTCTTAACAATGTCATTATTTGTGTGAAGAACAAAAGCAAAACTGGAATTTAGAAGAAGACCAAGAGGGTTTAAACTCCACAAGACACTGCAGTGGAACTTCTCCCACCCATCTGGTCCCTGCCTGCATAATGTGTCATAGGTGCATCAGCAGCAGGTGGTTCAAGCCGGTGAGCCACGTTGCACACCAGCAGGAAGGTGGTTGGCAAGCAGATGCACTGGGAGTGGGGAAATACAAAATAATCTGGAATTTTGCATGGCTCCCAGTGCTCAAAGTAGAACTTGGGCACGGACCGCATCTGTAGAGTTAATGGTAGGAAAATGGATGTTCTCTACAAGTTCTGGACTACAGTTCACATTATCCCTATATGGCAAGCTAGTTGGGGCATATGGGAGATATAGTTTAAGATATATATTTTGTGTACCTTGATTCAATTATCCGTCCAAAGAGACTGCAGCCCAGATATCAGAAGAAGATTGAGACTCAGAAGAACAGCAATGGAGTAATTAGAAAAGATAATCAGGGATGTGTCACTGGAGAGCAAGACCATCTATGCTCCTGTATTCCCAATCACTATGTATGGGTATGAAAGCTGGACAGTAAAGTAAGCTGACAGAAAAAAAATGGATTTGTTCAAAATATGGTGCTGAAGGAGAACTTTGTGGACTGCAAGAAAGACGAACAAGTGAGTCCTGGATCAAGTCAAGCCTGAACGATCTCTGGAGGCAAAAATGATGAAACTGAGGCTGTCCTATTTCGGACATATCATGAGAAGGCAAGATTCTTTGAAAAAGACAACGATGCTGGGAAAGGTTGAAGGCAGCAGGAAAAGAGGAAAACCAAATGCAAGATGGACTGACTCCCTAAAGGAAGCCACAGGCTTCAGCTTGCGAGAGCTGAGCAGGGCTGTCACGGACAGGACATGTTCATAAGTCAGGGATAATTTGGCAGCAAATATCAAGAACAACAGTTCAAAATATATGGAGGGTACCCGGTTGCCTTAATTTATTGTAGAGTTTCCCACAAAGAAGAGAGAAACATTGTTCTCGTGTATCTGCCTTGCCATCTGGAGATGTCCCCCAAAGACTTTCTTGCATTGTAGGGATTTCAGGGTGCAATGGGTGGATCACTCCTGACAAGACCTGATCCCAGGAATGTGTCCGATCAAAACAGCAAGGCCATTCCATCGCTTCCAAGGCAACTCCTTCCATCGCTTAAGTGCTGCTTGCAAAGGGGTAGGAGTTGACAGGAAAGCATCTTGGGATGATCTTGGAAGATCATTTGAATCCTTCTAAATCAAAATAAGATGAAGTGGGGGTTCAAGCAAATGTGCTTGATAAAAGGTGCAGAAGAGAAGCATTTGAGAACTGGTGTGATATAGTAGTCAGGGCGTGAGACTTAGACTTGGGAGATCCAGTTTCCAATTCCTTTTGGAAACCAGAGTGATCAAGTGATCTTAGCAACTCACTTTCCTCAGCCTAGTGATTGGCAAGAGGAAGACAGCAAGGCACGCTGTCCTGAACTCTGTGGAAGGAAGTTGCAGAGCCCGGAAACGTAACCTTTTTGAAGCATAAATCACAGAGCAGCCCCTGCAAACTGGAGGGGTGGGGTGTTGTCCTTTGAAAAAGTTACTATTTCTGAGCTCTGAAAAGGCAGGCAATTGAAGAGAGAAATTACACGGCAGGCATTGTGCATCCATCCTCTATGTCCTCCCCCAACACAAAAACAAATGGATCTCTGTACGGAGAAAAGATTAATTCTGTAGTCTGCGAATGCAGAGTCCCCAACTGTAACTTAGCTGTAGAGGATATACTTTGGCCTGAGAAGTTCCAAGGTCTCCCCTTTCTGTTAACCCAGGGATAACAAAACTGAGGACCTAGCCTTCCTGCAGTTTCAGTCTGGCCCTCTCGCCTTGCCTCAATGGTCAGGCTCTCTTCCAGGTGTATCTTTTGGTAGTTTCCCTGCTTTTGTTCATTTTTGTTCCATTCTAAAAGGTCGAAATGCCTTCCCAAGTGTTTAATTCCCAACAGCAAAAGCTTTAAGCTAAACCACCTTAGTAGCTGTAGTCCGACTCTTTTACCTTTGACCTGCCTTTCGCTGAAAAATTCCCTGAACTTGAATTTGGCCTTTGGGCTGAAACAGATTCCCCATCCTCGACTTAAAAGGATTTCAGGGCAAGCAGTCAGAGTACCTGGAGAGAGCGGCTGCCACTCAAAGTGGGCCATGCATACTGAGCTAGGTGGACAAAGAGTGATCTCAGGTGGCTTCTTCCATTTGCAAGGAACAGCTTATTTTTCATAATGCATTCTGCTCTTGTCTGGATTTGGGGCCAGGAGACTGAGACCTGTGATTTCTGCAATCATTTTCATGTGCATGTATGTGCGCTATTGTGTGATACTGCCTCCTGGAAAGGTGTCCTAATGGCTCCTGGAGAATTGTAAAAAAATTTTTTTAAAGTGCTAGTTCTTATTCTCCACACAGTGTGCAACAACAGCATCTTATAGCGATTAAAAGGCATTTTTTAAAACTCCCCGAACTGAAGCACCTTTTCATAAATCAGGCCGTCTCATCCATTCTCTCTGTTAATTCCTTCACCTCATCCACTTGCTAATTTGTCACCCTTATTTCCCCTGCCTCCCCCCAATATGCTTCTTCTGTCCTTCCTCCCATATTTGACTTTTCATCCTGGTTTACATGAGCCGAGCACTCATTCATTCATGCAGGACGCTGGCAGCTTCCGCTACAGGAGGCTACACTTTACAGGGCCCCAGTGCATCCCTTTTAACCTCGGCTGAGTTAAACTCCTTCCAATGTTATTTTTTACAAGGCCCTTTTCATGGAAGATTTGAGTCGGCAAGGTGTCTTGCTGGGCCGGTGCCCATTAAATCACTAGAAACCACTCACTTGCCTTGACTTCATTATGCATTCAATTCGTCTATAAATTTTACATTTCCTTTTTCTTTCTCTCACCACCGTTTATTCCAACATTACCCCCTTCCTTCTTCTCACTCTCCACTTTTCCGTCTCCCTCTGGCTTATTCATACTTTGGTTATATTCTCCATTATAGGACATAAAATCCTTTACAGCTCAATATTTCATGGTGTCAAATAAGAAGAGACCAACTGGACAGGGTTTCCAATCCCTTTGTAACACTCACGGTGGATCCCACTAAAATCAGTCACAGTGAGACCTTCCTCCCACATCTAACACCCTCCTCTTTACATTGTTAACCTTTTAGGGGTGTCGGTGAGCCCCACTGCATGATGCACTCCATTATTGGAGAGGGAGGTGGGGACTTATTGTCCATGAGGACTAAGGAGGAAATATCAAGGGAAGGGACAGTTACAGTCCTATTTCCAACACTGCCGAAAAGGTTGGGAAGCAACCAGGCAAGCCCCCATCCCTGTGCCCGCCCCATCATTTCAGTTCCAAAGAAGCAAGACATTCAATTCACTGATTCCAGGATGCCTACCTTCAACCTGCCTGGATGTCCCATGCAGTGTGAAAAGACAGAGAACGTTCTCCCCCCTCACCCCAACAGATGCATGCCACTTTAATTTGTGGATGAGGGATCTGGACCTATGACTATTAGCCATGAGAGCTACATAGAGCCTTCCATATCCAGGACTAGTATACCTGGTAATATCAGTAGCTGAGGGCTACATAGAAGCTTTCTTCATGCCCTATTTCTGAGCTTCCTGGACTTGCCACTGTTAGAAACAGGACCCTCGGCCAGTTCAATGTCCAACAGGACTCTCCTACTAATCCAAAGAAGGGAATATAATCAATTTCTGGCTGCCAGATGGAAAAGTCTAAGTGGCTTTGGAAGAGGGTTCAGCTACTTCAATGGTTCCCAATCTTGGGTAAACCAGGTGTTCTTGGACTGCAGCTCCCAGAAGCCTACACCACTGTTTATGCTGGCTGGGGTTTCTGGGAGTTGCAGTCCAAGAACACCTGGTTTACCCAAGGCTGGGAACCACTGAACTAGTTTATGGAGGATGGAACCTTCAGCAGCTTTAAGCCATGCTAGCTGAATGTACTGAGGCAATGCACTGTTGATTGAGTACCACATGTTAAGAGACAACTGATGGGGGTGGAGGCTGTTTATTTCCAGACACACTGGTGGTCTTCCCATAAGCATTCCCTGGCCCCATTCTGTGGCATCCTGTCTTGTTCATTGCCTTTCACAGATCCTCTGCTTCCCTGCCACAACTTCTGTCCTTTGCCTTCTTCCCCTTCCCCAAGTCTACCTCTGCTGGGTAGACTTTCTTTTCCTTCCCTTTTCCATGCTCTGGTTCACCCAGTTCCTTATCTCCTGCTCAGCTTGTTCAGGGCCTCAGGCTATGGTGTGCTCTGTGCCCATGAATCCTCCCACGTCTCCATACTTTGCCAAGGCCTGTCTCTCCTCCACATCCTGCCCATCCCTCTTCCACCCACTAACCCTTCTTCTTTGTCTTGTCTCTCTTACGTAGGTTTCCAGCCTTTTGCCTATGGGCTGATGTTGTTTCCTCACCCTTGTGTCTGTTGAACTGCTATTAAACTGAACAAGAAGAAAAACTGGGGTCCCTGTCTGAAACGTTTTGTCTAGATTCTTCCCTTGGATCTAGGGGAGTCTTGGTTTCTTTCCAGTGGTAAAACGGTTGTAGTTCTTGGCTATCCAAACCCTCCAAGCCAAACTTAGATTTCTCTTTGTTAAGCTGCTCTGAAGCAATCCAGGTTTTTTTTTATCCTGAAAAGCAGAGTCCTGTGCTCAGAATGAGGGCCATGCCAAGTCTCTTTGTTTCTGTACACACTTCCATCCTGGGGCATGCTGGCTTTTTCTTCTTCTTTTTTTTTCCTTTTTTTTTTTTGCACAAGCTTATAAATACACAATTTTATAGCACATATGGAATCAGGGATGTGCACTGTATATATCAGGGTGGGTGACCCTGGTGAATTTGGGAACCAGTTTACTGCCCTGGGATCTTCTGGAAGCTGCCTAGACCTGCAAAAAAATTCCATTAACCCACCAGGATAAAATTAGAATTCTAATTAGAATTATATATGGTTTTGGCATAAAACAGTACAGGGAGACCCTGTGACCTCTTCAAAAGGAAAACTGCACCTCATGGAAGCTTCCGGGAATAGCAATACCGGTCACATATTTTGTTTATCTCTGAGACAGACTTTCTGCTTGCAAAATGGCTTATCTCTCAGCATCAAGCTTCCCCACCCAGACATGAACCTCTCCAAGCAAGGATCAGATTCACTGTTGCACAAGATTTGTTTTCTTCAGGTCTACAGGTATCTGAGGGAGCTGCCTTATACTGTATGTAGTCAAACCATGTGTCAGTACTTGATTGGGAGTGATTCTCCAAGGCCTCAGACAGAGTCCTGTCCCGTATTTTACCTGGAGATGGTAGGGATTTGAACCTGGAACTTTCCACACACAAAGCAGCTGCTCTGCGGTGTAAGCATGTCTTCATAAAGTGAAGTTCTAAACCTCCTGCTTCTGAATAGAGAGAGGCCTTGAAGGAAAAGAGAGGAAGCCACCTCATATTGAAACAGACATCAATTCCCCATATAGTTCTGTGTGACTCTAACAAAGTTTCAGACTAAAAGTTTCCCCAGTCTTATCTCACAGTGCTAGGAATTGAACCTGGCACATTTTACATGTGCTGCCATAGCGCAATGGCAATACAACTTCTTTACATGGCAAGTTTCTTGTTCAGAGGACTTCAGGCAGCAGGCGATGAGAAAGAGGTCTATCTTAGATGCTGAAGAGTTGCTGCCAACCAGTAACTAGATGCGCAAATAGCCTTACAACAGATATCCACATTTATATGAAGGACCAGTAGCACTTGTTTTGCACACAGAAAGCCGCAGAGGTTCAACCCCTAGCATCTCCTGTGAGAAAGATCAGATACTGTAGGAGGAAGCCGTATGGTGAATGAGCGCACTGGCCCATCTAGTTCAGGATTGTCTCCACCAGCCATCCCAGCCTGAAATAAGTGCTCTCTTATTGAACAACGTCCCTTTCACATTTTCAGATGCACAGATCTTTGCTCCCTCCCGCCAACCACTGTTGCACAATGGGATTTTAATACTGAAAAAACTTCCCATCCAGTTGCATCCCCCCTCCCCAGCCACCTCTTCACCAGGCAGATCTGATGATAATCTCAAATATGTTCAGGACGATTATCCATAAAGATGGATGTGCTGCTTTTTGTATCAGAATCGTCCTGTCCAAAATAAAATCTGGAAGTCAATGTAACAGAATTTTAAAATGATACAAATTAAGGGTGTGTGTGTGTATGTTTGATGACTGCTGTGATCTGGTTCTGTTCGGTTTAGGCTCTGGTTTAGGCTTTGTGTGAATGGATTACCACAACCCTCATGTCACACTGCCACCTGCATTATTCAGGTGAATATTAAAGAGCTTTAAAGGATTACGCTCTTTCCACTCTTCTGAAGAGCCTTTTAAACAGGGGAATAGAGGTGATTCTAATCCACACACACACCAGCAATTGTGAAAGCGGTCCCTGCATTGGTTAATACAAAAAAAGAGAAAACTCTATACAGGAATATGTGAACATTCCCATGAAAATGCACTCAAAAATGAGAGAAAGAGAGAATTATCCTTCAAGCATGCTGGATATACATACGATACGATGTTTCAAAAGCACTATTGGGGAACTAATCTGTGTTAATTCATCCTAACCATGGGTGTCAGTGTACGCAGGGATGCTCCTGAAGCTGGTTTAAAGATGCACAAAATGAGGCCACCTTTCTATGTGGCTTGTTGGTCTCATGCAGTCTTCCTCTTCCTGGCTCCTTCCACAAATACTGGATACTACCTCTGATCATCTAGCTGGCCTAGCTCCTGGTCACCCTTGCTAATGTGATGAGAACTGTAGTGTGCTGATTGAGGAAGACTGCTCTGAGGGTTTGATTCTTGCTTTGGGTGTAAGAGGCACTGGGTTCAGATATTTGACAAGCCCTGTTATTTATCCCTCTGGATATGCAAGCTCTTTGTCGGAGCAGACATTCCTGAGGGAAAATGGGTAAATGAGTCTAATCTGACCTAAAGCACTTTCCTGCTTTTGTATTTTTTTACAAGGCATTTCTCCACATTCTCTCCTCTAATTCTGATGTATCGAAAGGTTGGAGGCCAACTACTGGTGATTAGGATGGTTGCTGCTGGAATCCTCAACCCCACAACATTTCCCCTGAATATAGTACTTGTCTTCTTCCCCACAGAAATGTATGGCATATTTTAATGTTAGTTGTCAACGTAATCATATTATTACAATCACTGATACTATTAGTGGTACTATTATTTAGTATTTACAGAGTGTTTGATTCTGTTTGAAATCATCCACATTGTCCCAGGAATCCTTACAACAATACACTAAGATAGGCCAATATTCTTATTCCCGTGTTGTGGCTGTGGGCTGTGTTTGAGTGACCAAGAAAGTCAAGGGTCTAAAATTGTGAAGGCTAGTATTTGTGGAGCAGAAAAGGTTGTTCCCATCCCAGATTCATCCAAGATTAAACGCAGATCACATTCCTGCAAATTCAATCGGAAATGCTTAGAACCAATGTGTTCCTGCATGGCTCTTCCCGCTCATTTACATATATAATCAACCTGGGTTCTCTGTTGTGATGCTGAAAATGTGACTAGCAAAAAGGCACTTCTTGGCACAGAATTTAGTGAAGGGCCAATGTTGTGAGGAGAGACGGGGCAGGATTTATTTCAGACAAATCTATTTTAAATGTTTAAAATAACATTTTCAGGGAAGGATTCCCTTGGGTAACAATTGGTGTGCATTAATTCATTATATCTGCCATCCGGCTCTTTTTGCATTCTGTAGAGTACTTCTGTTATCTGTTCATTTTCTTTGGCTCTCTGTGCTCCTGTATTAAAAACGCATCTGGTGTCCTCACTTCAGTGGGTTGCTCTGTATTGGCTATCACTCCCACTTCTGAAATCTGATTGCCTGATTTTTCTTTCTTTCTTTGCCTTTTGTTCTGACCCCTTTGTTGCTTTCTTTCAAGTTCGCTTAACAAAGTTACTGGCAATTAAGCCATTCAAAGCCTAAGTACTAGATTTCAAAATAGCAAACAAACAGCAGTAAATAGGATGATCAGCTCCTTTGCAAGATAATTAGCCTTGTATTTTACATCCCCTCCCTGCTTCTCTGCAGTCAAAGGATCTTGTTTTGACTTAGCTAGACCTTGAGGCCTTCAGAAGTCTGGCTGAAGCAGAACTTAGAAAAGATACTTTTTTGGTTTACATTCTGGGAGTTTTAGTCTGACAAAAGGATCTTTTTCATGTTCTAGTTTGAAACCAAGCACTTGATATGGAAACAGACAAGGTTTCATGTTCTGGTTCAGAGTTTCCAGCTGGCCCTTTGTTAGAAACTTGATGCTGGGATTTAGAGATGGATCTTGGGCCTGATCTGACAGGATGTTTCCAAAATGATTGCAGGCTGCAAGGTTCTGTTCAAGTCTTAAGAACAGAAATGCACACGTTGAGGCTGATCTTTTTGCTCAGGTTGCAGAGGAGGGGAAAAGAGAGACTTGGATCGACCACAGAGTCAGAAAAACATGTCTCTACAAAGCAAGCCTTGCTTCTGTTCTCATCCAGTGGTAAAAATGAGTGGGTGATGTTTTGGTGCAGAGTACAAACAGAAGGTTTAGTGATGCCACGTTTGCAAAGTTTTTAAGATTTTTATGGTGCTCTTGGAGTATTGGGACAGAAGCAAAGCCAGCTGTTGGTCCCAACCAGAGGAGACCCACTGAATGTATCAACATTTGATAATTTCCATTGATTTAGTGTGTCTGTTATAGTTGGT
Source organism: Intellagama lesueurii (assembly GCA_037013535.1). Classification (NCBI taxonomy): domain Eukaryota; kingdom Metazoa; phylum Chordata; class Lepidosauria; order Squamata; family Agamidae; genus Intellagama; species Intellagama lesueurii. Next base: position 608,824 of record JBAJHW010000019.1, on the reverse strand, counting down.
ACTAGCAATTCAAGCCAATGTGGCTCTTTGCTACCCTAAGTGATGTGTTGTGTATGAAGACCCAGCCACATACACTGGAAAGAAGTGTTCCTTCTCAGTTTCAGGGAGTAGGTCAGGCTGCAAAAGCCTTGGAGCAACAGGAGCACATACATTCTGGGAGTATACACAGTGTGAGGTGGCACATCATGCTTGCAGAGGGAATGTGAACTCTTAGTCATTGCTTGGAAAACCCTGTGTCACACGAAGACTACTGCTGCATCTAATCAATGGTATGCATGCCACTTTCTGAGAAGGGTGTGAAAGACTTGTCTGTGTCCTAAGGAGCTGCAGGCAGCATGTCTTGGCAGGAAGGAGCCATAGTTCAGTGGGAAACACATGTAGATCATCCCTGGTTCAGTCTTCAATATCTCTGGTTAAAAAAATGAATAGGTAGCAGGAGATGGGAAAGGTCCTTCTTTGCCTCAAGTTCTAGAGAGCTGCTGCCAGCCAGAGCAGACAAGATCAAGCTAGAATGGAGGGAGGAACTCTGGCAGATCTGGGGACCACTCTGTCTTCCCCAGGACCCACTACAGGCCTCATGCCAATACCAAAAAGTGCCAGAAAGAAAAACTGGAAGTCCTCTTATTCTGGTGAATTTTTTGGCCAGTTCTGCTTTTTTAACAGTTTGTTTTTTTGTTTTTAAGTAAGGGTGGGATAGGTCCAGGTGCTGGAAAATGGGGTGCATGTTGTCCAAAGGTAAGATGAACACACAGTCTGACCAGCTTTAAGATACCTTCCATTTTAACTCTGAGGCTACTCCAGACCTGTGAACCAAATGATCCTCCAGAGGTTGATGGACTGCAATTCTCATTCACCCTTGCCAATAGTCAGGGATTATGGGATTATGAGTTGGTTCAACAACATCTAGAGGGTCATGAGGCCCCCATCCCTGGCTACATGATGAAATCCATGAACCATCTATTTTCATCCAGCCAAGGGCCAGGCACAGACAAGAACGAGCAAGTCCCAGCAGTACTTGAAGCAGACTATTTTGTGCTTCTCCTTGTTACCATGCCCATGCATCTGCCCTTAATTTTCCACTTCTGGGTCAAGTGGAAGTGACAGGAGGAGTTGAGTCAGCATGGATGATGGCAGCAGCTTCTGTATATTTCTTCTTGAATTGCAAGCACTGACAAGTTTGATATTCTGAATATCTGGATTATTAATGAGTGGGAGCTAAGCAACATTAGGGTAGCATACATAGTTCACTTTTTTCCAGTTTAATCTCACAACAACCCTGTGAGGTAGACAAGGTTGAGAGACAATGACTGACCGAAGGGCCTATCCAGTGAGCTTTCACAGCTGAGTAGAGATGTGAGTCTGGATCTTACCTATCAGGCAAAATCCAAAGAAACAAAACAAAATAAAACAAAAAATACAAAAACATGTGGCACGTTAAAGACTATTATATTTTAATATGAGCTTTCGTGGACAAGTCCACTTCATCAGACATATGGAAAAAAATGAAATGCTGGATGAAATACCAAGTACATATTAAAATATACTAAATATTCATTGGCTCTAAGAGTCTTTTTTTTCTGAATTGGTTATTTGGCTTTGTTTCTTTGGATTTTGCCTGATGTGCTTGCACAGACTAACACGGCTACCTCTTCTAAAACTACAACTAGGAAAAGCACTGGATCTTACCTAATTATAAATCAAACACAACAGTTGCAATATCATTTTAGGTCTCCCTAGGTTTTTGTTTTGAGTGTACCGTTTGCCCATTCTATACTGAAGGAAGAGTCAATTGCAAATGTTGTTGAAGAACAAACTGATGGTGTCATAGTTAGAATGTTACACTACATTTTTGATAAATCCTGGTTCTATTTCTCACTAAACTTTGAGACTCACTCAGTAACTCAATTACTTTCTCTCAACCTGACCAATCTTACATGGTCCTTGTGATGATAAAGGAATACAGCCATATACCTTGAGCTCAATGGGGAGAGGCAAACAAACAAATAATAAAACACAACTGTGCCCACTCAGAATTATTCAGGTCTTTTCTCCAGACATGCTACGCCTGCCCCTAATGATGGGCAACACACTAGTCCTCTTTGTGAAGCAGTAAGCAGTTAGCAGAAAGGGTTTGTTAGTCTGAAGCTGGTGTGCTGACTTGGAGATAGTACTGATATGGGTAGTGGAGGTTGTTCAATAGCACTGAAGCCCCCTCTCTAATTCCTTGCTTAGAATTTCATTTGCCAAGCCCACCTGTTCTGTGACCTCACAGCAGCTCAGCCAATGGCAGACGGTGTGTATAAGAGAGAGAGAGTGCACACTCTGCTTGCTCAACCTCTCACCAAACAGGCCATAGGCATTATAATCTACTAAATAATACCCCCAACAGGCCTCTCCACCCGCCTTCCTCTTAAATAAAAAACATCAAGGGGAATTATCAAGAGGAGGACAAGCCCATCTCAGAGGGAGAAAAACAATTCTTAAGATTTTCATCTATACATACACATAACTCTTTTTTTTTTTGTAAAGTAGGATGATGAAACCTACCTCTGTGCAACCTGACAGCAATTTTTCAGCATGGAAAAATTGTACTGCACTGATGCCCAGATGTTGTCACTGTAGATGAGGTTGATCAGATGTAAACTACTAATGTTATTTTTCCCAGAAGAAATAAGCATCCATCTGCTTCCGTGTCTGCGTGTTTCTCTGTGCAGCTAGACTTTTTAGAATGTGGCATCAACACCAAATCTTTCACCTCACACCCACAATTTAAGAGTCACCATAAGTCAAAGGCTACTTGATGGCACACAACAACAACAAATGAGGGAAAACGCCTGGCTTTTCAGACAGTGACCACTTCCCACTGTTTGAAAGGGATTCTTCTGTCTGTTTCTCTAACAGGAGAACCACAGGCGGGGGGATTCTGCGAATTATATTTCTGATTTAAATGCAGAGAGATGCAGCTAGGTAGTAGTATACCAAAATCTGACACACATCTCTAGGAAATATTTTGTGTGACTGCCAAAATTGACATTATAGAACTCTCTGCCACATGATGTAGCCCATAGCTTCAATGGCTTAGAAATAATAATAATAATTGGAGACAAATTAAACAAGCATAGGTTATAAGCCATGATTGCTAAATATCTCTGTTAAAACTCACAAGGTAGCCCAACTTTATGCATATCTATGCAGGATTTACTTTCCTTTTCCCTCTTCATATCTTTTTCCTTTTGTGCCACACCTTGTTAGATAGTAAGCCAGAGGGCAGCATTTTGTGTTATTGATCGGTGAGCAGTTCTGGGAGTCTTTCTGTCTGAAAGTTGGGGTATAAAACCATTAAATGGAGAAAAAAAATTAAAAAGATGCTCCATTAAATTCAGTGGTCCTGACTCCCAGGTAAGCCTACACAATAATGCAGCCTCATTATATCTCCTGTATATGATGTACTGCAGATCAATGGTGGGGAAGAGATGATGCCTCTATATCTTGCTTGTGGCTTTCCTGGGAGCATCTAGCTATCTGCTGTTGGCATGAAGATGCTAGAATTAGACAGTGCCCTGACCTGATGCAGTAAGATAACCTGTACATTCTTATGGAGGAGAGACATGTCAAAGGCATGGCTTGAGATGGCGAAATAGGCCTTTCAAGTTCAAAGGCACCATACCTACAAATGCCATTGCGGGGAAAACAGTAGGGAAGAGCTGCTGTCATCGTGAGCTTCTTGCGATACTCCTGTACACGTTTGTCTAGTTGCTCCTGGGAGTTGGACCCAACCCTACCACGGTGCAAGGAGGCAGCCAGCTCAGGCAACAGATGCTGGGAAGTGAGAAGAGCCACACCACCAGGCAAAGTTCTGCAGCTGCCCTGGCACCATCTTAAGTAGCCTGCTGCCCTCAGGGATGGTGGGAAAGGCTGCCTCCTTGTCAGAGTTTCAGGTCCCAATCAAGTCAGCTTTTCTGCCTGGCATCAGAGAGTGGGTCCCATTTGGTTCTTTGCCTGAGGGAGCAAAATGCATGGGACAGACCCTGTTGGAAGAAGGACTCTGAGTGAGATGGACCTTGGGCAGTTCAAGCAAAGTGTTCCTTGCATTCCTTTGAAGGCTTCTGTGGTGCCTCAGATGAAGTGGCTGAAAAAACAAGTGTGGGGAAACATGGAGAAAGAGCACCCCATGAAATCCAGCCATTATAGATGCCTGAAGTTGCCACTCAGTGTTGCTAGCAATAGGGTGTGGCATGGTGCTGTTGCGTGATATTTCAACTTCCATCTACCACAGAATCAAAAAAAGGGAGGAAAGGAAAGGAAAACTACTAAATTCCTTCTGGAGACTTTAATCTGTCTAATAATTCATAGCAATGCTAAATCTGTGCCCACAGACCCTGAGTTCCTAAACCCTCTTCTCCCTCCCCTTCCCCCCCCCTTTTTTTTTTGCCTGAAGAAACACATGTTTAAATATTAAAATCGTCTCTTGCACTTTAAAAGTTTCCATCAAGCTTGGCTGCTTTCAAAGCAAAGAACATTAGCTAAGAAGAAGAAGGAAAAGTAAACTTAGAATGTTGACTCTCGCCGAAGCTCTTTCCTGCTAGAAAGGACCAGAACAGACCATCATTTTTTTGCCTTTCTAACAAAACACTACCTGAGGTTAACATGCCAAAGGTTGCTGTATTTCTACAATAGTGGCACAGAATAGATAAGACTAAGGAGAAAGATAGTTTTCAGTCTGCCGAAATCTGTCTTTCTTCTGACTGCTTTTGTAAAAGCCTTGAAAAAAATGGTGGGCTGGACAGTGAGGTCCAGTGGGCTTTTATTAGGCCCACTGGCTAGAGTTTCCCCATACCTGATCTATCCTAACAGAGAGCTTATGCCACAAGTTCACAGCTTAATTGGGAGATAGTTAGGAGCCAGGTTTCACTGAATGTAACAGAGGTGAGATAATGCACACCAGTGGGAAATATGGCCACTTTGACTCCCCCTGTCAATGACAGAGTTGATCACTGAGCTGAGCCTGATTTTACTGGAGGAGAACCTGATCTTGTTAACTGCAGGGGAAGCTGATCTGCTGATGCACCCTAGCTGAATATCAGGTCCACCAAATCAAGACAGATCCAAAATACGGATGTAGGCCAGTGGGTAGCAACTAATATTATAGTACATAGATATATGACTTAGTAAAGCTTTGTAAAGCTGATTTACAAACCACTTAAAGATACATGTATGTGTGTGTTTTGTGCCATCAAGTCGGAATCGACTTATAATGACCCCAATAGGGTTTTCCAAGGAAATGAGATATTTAAGGAGCAGTTTTACCAGTTCTACTCCCCCAGTGAGTTTCCATGGCCAAGTGGGAAGTCAAACCCTGTTCTCTAGAGTTCTAGTCCCGTCATTCTATCCACTACACACCACACTGGGAATATAGAGCCATGATGTTAATGGCTTCCAGCTGGTTGGCAACCAAAGGGGCATCTGGCCCACCGTAAGCAGGAATTGAGATCAGGTGGCTAAACATTGCCCAAATGTTTAGCTGCCTGAACAAGGTGACCTCCCCTTCTCTTCCATGCATAAAAGACTAGCAGCTGAATAATGGGAAAACATACTCTGCCACAACTGAAGGTAGCAGAATAGCTTGGATTGCACAGAGCACAGCACATTGCTCTCTTTTCACCCGCTGCTGCCTCCAAGCATATGCTGCCCAAGGGGAACAATTCAGTTTGCCCAACAGTAGGACTGGCCCCAAGTCAGATATATTGTAGTTCCAGCAAGAACTAGTTCTGATTGGGGGGGGAAATTGTTGATTTAAGCAGATCACAGCTAATCTTCAGCCTGCAAAACTGATTTTAGTAAGAAAGGACTAATAGTGTCACCATCTGCTGGTTGATTCCATTAATTTTGATCAAACAAAGTTGATCAGAAAATTAGGATTTATCCTCAATTCCAGTAGATGGCAACTGAACAATGGTGGCATGTAGGAACCTATTATTTAATAAGTTCATTTATATCCCACCTTTCCTCTAGTGAGCTCAAGGAAGCATAAAGAATTTCCTTCCCCCAACTTTATTCTCACAATAACTCTTGTGAGGTAGATGTCAACAGGGCAACCAAAGGTCACCCAGTGAATTCTGTGGCTCAAAGGGGAACTGAACCAATACTTCCCAAATCCCAGTCTACATTAACTGCTGGATAGCTCAGTGGTTTAGGCATCCGGCTGTGGAGCCAGAGGTTGGGGGTTTGATCCCTGACCAAGGCTGGACTTGATGATCCATAGGGTTCCTTCCAGCTGTGCAGTTCTAAGATAATGATGATGATTTGAATCAAAATGCCACACTAACTCAACTGCAATGGATCAAGACTGATGAAGAGTAGATTCAGGATCTGATCTCATCCACTCAAGACTGACCTATAAGTGGGAATTCTACCTATTAATGTATCCAAAAGATAGTGTTTTAATTGTGTTAACACTATTACTGCTTGTCTCCCTGATTTCTGTTTAGAAAAGACAGCATATAAACATCTACCTGTCTTTGTCGAACATGTGTTCTTGACATACTGAAGCTGGGAAATTCACCAAAAACAGATTTTGGTCAGCTGAATAATAACAGGCAAATATTTTCAGAGCTTTAAGGTTATTAAAACAACATAGGGCATAGGACCAGCCGGTGTGATACATAATGCAAATTACAATGAATAAACAAATAAATGATAATGTCATTGGGTACTTCTGGACGGAGGCCTCCTGGCATTGCAAGTGATAACATGACATTGTGCACACAATCCACATTTTCTTCTTTAACAGCTGTTTTTTTTTTGAGGTTGAGACAGGTAAGAAAAAAGATGGAAGAAATATGGGAAAACATGGGCAACTTACAATGTCTATGATATATAAGGATCCCCTTATAAAATCCTTCAAAGGAAACAATGCAACTGCACAATAAAAGGTTTGTGGGGAAGAACCCATTGTTTCACAAGAATAGTGAACTTTAAAAACAACACTGAATTGATTAGATTTGTATTCCCTTGAATCCATTGACTCAAAGGACAGTCAATAAAACCCTATTTTATCTTGTTCTCGTAAAAGCCCCGAGAGAGAGAGAGAGAGAGAGAGAGAGAGAGATTAGAGTGTGTGACCAGCCCAGTATCAATGAATGAGCTTTATGACTGGGCAAGGATTTGTACCCAAGTCAACTTGTGCCTCGCTTACAGCAGGTACGAGGTCAGGCCTGCTTGCCTTCTTTGAGTGTATCTATAGCTATGACAGGGAGCCAGTGACAAAATATATGCTGCTAGATTTGCCCCTGATTGCTACAGGATGGGGGCAGGTGGAAGTGGAGTGGCTCTTACTCCTCCACTTGCTAACAAAGGGCACAATAAGCTCATGTTATGTAAAAACTACACAGTACCTTTATAATATCTGCCCACAGTCCACTGACAATGTTTAGCCAACTGCCCAGTGCGCACAATCCAATGTTAGGCTCACCATCTCTGATAGTCTGGTGTACTCCAGATGCTTGGGGGATACAACGCCCATCATTCTTAGGGACAGGCCATGCTTGGCAGGGCTGATGGGACCCGTAGTCTGCTGGATGAAGTCTGCTCTAGTGGATCAAAGCTGGACCACAGCACAGAGGCATCTAGTCCCTTGTCCTTCTAGCAAACCAACTGTGACCTGTGACAACTGGGCAAGTCAGCCACCCCAAGGATCAAGGCTTACCCATGGTAAGATTCTTGGCAGATGTGTGCATGTCTCAGATTGTCACACTGGCATCCCACTCATCTTCCAAAACATTCGGCATTGATGTCTAAACAACTCTGTGTGGTGACTTAGAGCTGAGTGCGAACAACCTGCCAACACCATCCAAACAACATACTACTTAATTGAGGAGACTGTGTTCCACTTTCTCCAACCCACTTCTGGTCAGCCCCCTGTCCCAAACCACCTCCAGTGGCTCTTGAGTTTTTGTAAAGGGACATACGAAGAGGGGTGTGTCAGGCCATCCGTCTGCCACAATCAGCTCCTGGGAAAACCCCACCCACGGTCACCCGCGACCACTCTTCTGAATGTACAACCCAACAGTCTCTTGAAATGGTAAGGAAAAGGCCACATGGGACTCCATGCTAAGAGCACAACAGCAGCCCTGTTCAGAAACTGCCCACTGTACTGTCTGTCCCTAAGTTCTGACCAGCGATTGGCAGCCACCTGACAATGAGCTCCAGGGTACAGCCTGCAGACAGACACAGCCTTTCCCAGAGGTCTGCCCCCAATACCTGAGCTGATTAAAACTGGACTGAGAAAATGAGCACCTTCACCCACGGTTGCTGCCACCAAGGCTCATGGCAGCTTATAGATTAAAGAAAGCCATTAAAAAGCAAGCATCGGGGCTCATCAGCATCAAAACTCTTCCTGAGCCAGAGAGGATGTCTAACTCGGGAAGGTTCCCTTTCACTCCGGCCGCCGGTCTTAGCAGAGAGCGCTACCTTCCATCGATCAAACTTGCCTTGCTTGGTCAGATGAGCTCCCTGTTAGCCCGAGGATGCCTCTGGAAAGCTCGTAACTGGAGAGAGGGAGGGAGGGAGGGAGGGAAGGATTTGGCTTGGCCTGGGGGGCCCCAATCCCCAAAGCCACCAACGCCGAGGGATCAAGAGGGCTCTGCCCCAACGGGGCCCTCCGGACGCCCAGCTCCTGCGCCCCCCTCATCAAGGTCCCCTGCCCCATGCCTGGCCATCCCCACCCTCCCCTCCTCGCAAACTTTTCGCCTCGCCTGGCCTCCGAGGTCCTTACCGGCCCTTGGCATCCCCGGTGAAGATGCTCCCGGCGCCCGGTCCCTTTCGGCAACGCGCGTGCGAGTCGGCGGTGCGTGTGCTTTTCTCGATCGCCCCCCGCTTTCTGAGGCGTTTCACCCCTCGCCGCTCGGGGGGCGGGGAGAGGAAGCCCCCGGCGCCCTCGGCTTTCCCGCTGCAACCCAGGAGGCAGCGGAGCGATCTCCAGCGGGCGCCTAAAAATGCTCTCCGCGGCATTGCGGTGCCATTCCGCTGCTGCTGCTGCTGCTGCTCCTGCGCTCGGATCGCGACCCTCCTTCCTGCCTTCCCTCTCGTTTTCGCTCCTTTCTATTTGCACGATTTCACTCCCTCCTGCTTTCGGTGCCTCCGCTGCTCCGGATTCATCCCCTCTTTCTGCGGGGGGCCCCCTCTGGAGCCGCCGTGCAAACGGGAAGAGCCCGAGCGATGGCTGCGTGCAGCTGCGTGTGCCTGTGCGTGCGTTGTGTGTTGTGCAAAAGGCCCGTTGCAGCGGGAGGAGGGGGACGGACAGAAAAGAGAGAAGGAGAGGTTGCAAAAGGAGGGAGGAGAAAGCAAGAGGCGGCGGCGGAGGAGGAGGAGGAGGCGGTGGTGGAGGATTTAGGAGAAGGGGAGGCGGTGCTTCGAAGCCATTCCTGGCGGGAGGGAAGCTTCCCTTGCAAAAAAGCGCGGGGCGGGCGAGAAGGGTGCTTTCGCCAGGCTGGTGCTCACCAAGTGAAGCCCTGCCCCGCATCCATACCGTACCTCTCCACCCCAATGCCACATCGAGACTTCTTTTCCAAGTGGAGAAATGGGAGGCCAGGTTATGGGGCGGGGTGGTGGTCGTTTAGTCTCCTGAACTTGGTTAGCGATTATAGACCCCCACCCACCCACCCCAGGCTGGTCTCCCTGGGGCTGAAATCCATGAGACCTGTTCCCAGGGATGGTGCATAAACTGTCTTGTAACTATTACACATTCATTCTCCCGACCCCCAGCCCTGTGCGTATTAACGCAACTGTTACCCTTCGGAGTCCAGTGGGAGTTTATGCCTCCAAATGACACACCTGGATTAGGTCTGCAGCTACGTTTGGCTCCCCAGTCCCATCACTGCAGGGGCTGGGAGGAATAGGAGTGGCGACCACACCAGGAAGGCCCCCCATTTCCTCAGCTCTGACTCAACCAGTGAGCGCCAGAGGGGTCGAATTTCCCCAGGCAAGGCTGTAATCCAGAGGTGGCCCAAACGCAGCCTTCCCAGCGTTAGCCTGACATTCCCAGCCTTCCTCACTATTGGCCATGGTGGTTTTAGGGCTGGAGCCTTACACTTGGCCTGCTTGTTCTGTAATCATGTGCCCACTCATTTCCTTAGGAAAAATACGTAAGCCCCACTGGAATTGTGAGATTTACTTCCCTGCAAGCATAGGCTTGCAGGCCGACTCCCAGACAATGTTGGCAGCCTGTTCACTGTCTTAGAACAAAGGTGGGGAACGAGTTATCCTGGTGTTTTGGAGTTGAGTTTTCAGATATTTTAGCCTGTTGGTAAGGAATTGTGGGAGGTCAAAGGCTTCCTTCTATGTCTTGTTTGGCTCCTGTAAGCTCAGTGGGGCACAGCAGCCACTGACAGGTCTGCCTAAGATTGTAGGCTGGTCCTACGTATTAGACATGAACTCCCGTTTTGTTAAATGAGATTTAGGACCCACAAAAACTTCTGTTGTAATACATAACATGGCCAATCTTCAGAGTGCCACAAGACTTTGGTGGTGGTGGGTTTTTTCTTAACTACCGGGGGACATACATAAAATGAGGGTCTCGAAATCTTATGCCCTCTTTCTTTTTTCTCTTTCCACTTTTGACCCAATATTCTGGCTACCTTGCATTGACTTGCCCACCCTCCTACCTCTCCATTCCCCTTCCCCCACCGCTGCACAAAGCAGATATCAAATTCAGCTTTCTCTCTCGGTGGGGATGTCATCTCTTTGAGGTTCCAGCACAGCAGATGGACAAAACCTACCCAATTTTAAAAGGAGGGAGGGAGTCATCCTGCTAATGGTACATATGACCTGGCATCAGAAGAGGCACATGTCCCCTGCCTCTCGCCAGCAGAGCAGTTGAACATTGGTGAATTCTATTGGAGCCCTTTCTTGCTTCAATGAGTGGAAGGCTATTAGAGAAAGTATATATTCAGTGGTTGAATTACAGCAGGATGGGAGGGGAGGTCCACCATCTTTCTCTCTGTCTCTTTTGGTTTCCCTCTCCTCTCTTAGCTACTGCGTTTAGGAAACATTATTTGGCTTAAATTGGGATGTATAGGGGTGGGGCCTGTGGATTTCACTGATGGTATCTCAGCTTTTCTTCAAAATGCATGGACCCTCACATGTGTGTTTGATCCAGGCCAAAATAGTATGCCTGCTAATAGCCTTCCTTCTCTTTTCTCTTTGCCCTGGCCTTCAAGATCCCTCCAAGGATCTTGAAATTATTCACAAGCTAAATATGAGCCAACAGTGGCTGCAAAAATGGCAAATGCTATTTTAGGATGCCTTAACAGAAGAATAGTCTCCAAATCCCACAAGGTGCTATTCCCCCTCTATTCGGTACTGGTTAGGTCTCATTTGGAGTACTTTGTCCCGTTCTGGACACCGAACTTTAAGAAGGATGTCTACAAACTGGAACACGTTCAGAGGAGGGCAACAAGGATGATCAGAGGGCTGGAAACCAAGCCCTGTGAGGAGGAAAGATAGAAAGAACTGGGCATGTTTCACCTTGAGAAAATAAGATTGAGGGAAGATAGGATAGCACTTTTCAAATACCTGAAAAGTTAGTCCTACAGAGGAGGGGCAGGATCTTGATCATCCCAGAGTGCAGGACATGTAATAATAGGCTGAAGCTACAGAAAGCCAGATTTAGGCTGAATATCAGGAAAAACATCTTAACTGTTAGAATAGTACGACAGTGGAACCAATTACCTTGAGAGGTGATGAGCACGGCATTCAAGAGAAAACTGGACAATCATCTGTCCGATCTGCTTTGATTTGGATTGCGCAGGCGGGGAGTTCGACTCGATGGCCTTACAGGCCCCTTCCAACCCGATTTTTCTGTGATTCTACGATTCTCCTTCTTGGTATAGCACATGCAGAAAGCTCCAGTTTCAACCTCCAGCAACTCTAAGCAGGGCTGGGAAAGATCTCCTCTCTGAAACCTTGAAGAGCCACTGTAGGCAATGTCACCATCAGTGAGCTTAATGGACGAAGGGTCTGATTTGGTATAACAGCTTACTCTTTCCTGAAGTGCTAGCTTTCTATAGGCAATGAGATCCCTTTTGCTGCATTATGCGAAATGTTTCACTTAGCCTGGCGTTCAGGCTCCATGCCTGAATTTTCAGTATTCATTAAACAAAGAAATAAAAAGAAATTTATATTTTTTGTAGTTATTGAAATACAAGGAAAATTATTTAAGCAGTATGCTAGCCAGTTTTCCAGGAAGGAGCCTGCTGCCTTTCCAATATTCTCATGTCAGTAAATGTATTGCTAGTGAGCACAGGCCATTAGCAAGCAATACGGTATAAATAGAGATACAAATACAAAAGTAGAAATAGGTGGTAAAATGTGTAAACGTTATAAAATAATGGTATTGCCTTCCCAGCATTCAGTGGAATACCCTTTTTAAAATCGTTAAAAATTGAGTTTTGTTTTATTGGAAAGATTTGATAAACGTAAGGCATTTAACTTATTGGACCATGTCTATTTAGGAGTTTTATCTGATTTGTCTTAGCTTACAATGGCTTTTCCCACTGGTTCTCTTCTCCCTCCCCCCAGGTTTTGGCCATGATTCTTTGTAGCTCCTTGACCACCCTTGAAGACAAGCCACTGGGCCGAATACAGGCCATCTGTCAACCCTGTGGGTTGCCACACCGAGCAGGAGACACCAGGGCGTGAGCTCCAGACGATGAGCGAGCTTGGAGCCGGACTGGGTGGGTGGCACCTTGCAGCCCCTGGCAGAATCTGAAAGGAGCTAGTCATTTTCTTAATTCCTTCCCAATAGGGGAAAGTATTCAATCTGGTTTTTTTTTTAATTAAAGCATGTTCATTTGGTACACCCAAGTGCCTGAAGTGAAATGAGCAAACTTGTCAGAAGGCACAGTTTGGTCCCGTGGAGATTCAGGGAAAAGGCGTCAATGGCTTTTGTGTTCGTGCCATGCAGTGGACCCCTTGGGCAAGTCCCTTGCTCCTTACGCAGAACTCTTGGGCTGTCTTCCTGGCAGGCAGGACCCAGATTCCCACATGGAGCAGCCGTGTGTGCCATCAGGGCCCCTCCCTGACTTCCCTGTGATGATTCTGCCTTTGTGAAGAAGAAAGGGAGGGGCTTTGCTTGGTGTGCTCCTGCTGATGTTGTTGTTGCTAAGCCCCAATTAAGTCCATTATTTATAGAAAAAGAAAATGTTTATCAGGCAGAGCTTGAATCACTGTTCTCTCTAGCTCACTGCCTGGAAACATTGGGAAATGCAGGTTAACAATAACTGCACCTATAGAGTCTTAGGCTTTATTTGGAAACGGGCTCTCCTCTATATTCTGACCTTCGTGTGTGCAGGAGGTAGGACGGCACCTTTACCTTGCTGACTTATGCATCTCTACTCAGACGTAAGCTCGGCTGAATTCAGGAGGCCTTCCTTCCAAATTTGTGTGTGTAGGGCCATAGCAATGCTCCATTCATCAGTTAGATGAATTTGATAAACCCTTTTTGGTATAGTAAAAAGGTACCTTTGCTTAACCAGGCAGCATGTGTTTATGTGCACATCGGTGTACATAAAAATACTTTTTTGTCAAAATCGGTATAGCACTTCTCTGCTTGCTTTGCTGGTTTTCAGAGTTCAAGGAGTTTTAACCTAAGGCAGGATATAAAAATGTGACATATACACCACAATCTATAGTGGAACAATTGATTCCAACACCTCATTCTGCTGCATGTATAGGCTGGACCAGAAAGAAGAAGGAGGGATGAAGTAATATATGTAGAAAGAGGCAGAGAGGGAAGGGGGGAAATGGGCAGGAAAAAGAGGCAGGTTGGAGGGAGGGAGGAAAGAATAACTTGTGGTAAAAATGAAATAAATAAAAATGTGAATATCACATTGCAGGTTGTGTGATTTATAAATACAAATAAGTTTTCAGAGTGGCAACATCACCTCATTGGATCTTTTGGCTTATACTGGGTCATTATCTGAAGGGCCAAGATCCATCCTTCCTTCCTTCCTTCCCCGGCTGTATGAGACAGTCAGATTCTTCCTTTTCCCCTTTACGCTATTTCAAACTAAACTAGAAGACTGGGTAGTGAAGAAAATAGTCTCCTTTAATTCGGCATTTTGGGAGCTGGTCCTCTGCACTGGGTAGACTAGGGGCAGTGCTCACATTTGGTAAGGCAGGAGCTTTTAATAAAATCTCCCTCTCCCCTCCCCCCCGGCTCCCAAAATATTAGCAAAATCGTGAGCCTTGTGCCCCCTGAAAAACTGCAGCTGAGGAGGCTGCCTCAAAAAGTAAGGGGCAAATATTCTGCTGGCCTGTGACAGAGGCCCTGCTCTGTGGACTTGCAGGGCTCGAACTGCCCAAGTCAGTCCTGTTCTCCTTCCTGGCCTGCGGTAGGGCCCCTGATCCCCAGTTGGCTACAGATGCCTTTCTTTACAACCAAGTCCCATCTTCCTCTCCCTGTGGTTCTTTTTCTACAATTGTAAAAGCAGGTAAGAAGCGTAATTCTCCCCTTGGCAGAGGTGGCAAGCCTCCATTAAGTTAATATCTGTGGAGCTGTTTGAAGTAAATAATAACTTTGTGTGTGTGTGTGTGTGTGTGTGTACAGTATTGCCCTTTTCATCTCTCAAGAGCAGGCTGGATGGCAGACCATAATTACCCTGGCTGCCGCTTGGGGCTTTTGTACTCTCGCTGTTATTAAAAGGGCTACAGGCTCTAGGGAGCAAAGAAGGCTTGCCGCTGAGTCTTTCTTTAATTCTGAAACTCAGGTGTCTCTTGATCTCACTTTAGGGTTGGCACGCTCAGAACTCATCTGATCTGGCTAAGGAGCTGAGGTGGATGCACGGCTGTTCCTCTGTAGGGTTGCTGTGTGCATATTGAGATCACAACTCACACTGGGCCTTCAGCTTTGTTGTTGTCTTTCATTTTAAAAAGACAAGTTTCTAGGCCTCATGGGTCTGTTACCAGAAAAACATGATATACTTGAAAAGGCAATCTGTTCTGCCAACTGCAGTCTTGCCTGCAACCAGTATGGTAGAAGGAATGGAAAGTTAACTTACAAGGGCTTGAAAGAAGTAAAACTATTTGCATGGTGTATGCTTTTTCTGCTTCTAACCCCTAGCTGCTTCATAGGCTCCACCGAAAACAGTAAAATTTCTTTCTCAATACAATGGCGCAGGATTGGCTTTCACATCCTAATAAACGTTAGCAGGGAGTGATAGCATCATTCTCTGCCTAGCACATAAAAAAATCCCAATAACCAGACTTCTGAGTTTTGATAACAGCCTATATAATGTAAGAAACCATGTTTCCTTTGACTGATAGCCTCTCAAAAGGTAACCATTTAGTTCTGATCCCTGAATTCAAGTTTATGTAGAATTTGAAATGATTAGGCAAGAACCAAGCATTGTTGAAAGAAAACAAAGGGAGAGGGTGGCAGGAAAACTGCACTTCGAGTTAACTCCTTCTCTCCCTTCCACCAGCATCTATTCTAGCCTTTATTTAGCCAGCACTTTTCAGATGTGGTAGACTACAACTCCCATTACCCCCACCCAGCACCAAGAACATCTTGTTTATTCAATCATCCCTCAAGTGTCTGTTTTAAAAGTCCTGTCTAGTTTTAATATATAATGGCAGAAGAGCTAAAAAGGAGAGAAAAGATGGATTCCATAACCTTCCAATGTTTTATTCCAGTAACATAGAAAGAGAAACTGTCTTGAGATAAATATATATGGAAGGCCTACCTTCTCTCACACATTTCACATATATTTTATGTCATCATTACTTCCTGTCAGGTTCAATAAAGTTCTAAGAGGTTTTTTGTAGCTGTCATGGGAGTTGGATGGCGATTTTCAGAAAGGTGCTAAACACTATTCCCTCAAAAGTATCTAAATCCTCGGACTTTATTTGACTCTGCCCTCTGTTCCTTATCTCCTTACGTATTAGCACCTTGATTTTGAAAGGGGATGTTGAATTCTGTGGAACCAAACTGGGTAAAACAACAACAATAACAATGTGGGTGTATTGTCCAAGATATCATCCTGCAAGTACTGAAGTCCATCACTCTGCCAGCAACCCTGTTCATATGAAAAACTTGCCACTCCTAACCTGTCTTGCAACAAAAGCTGAGAAAGATCCTGTTACAAGAAAAGGAAGACACCCCCCCCCCCCCCGGAAATACACATTATATACACACATCCAACCTCCCTACCCCATAATCCCCAATGTCATCACAAAGGAGCCCAACGCAGGAAAGGTTCTATCTCCAGAAGGCAGCGAGTACAGAACTGGAGTTTTTTATTCCTTTATTTCCCTATCCTCCTCTTCCCAGTCAAAAAAATATTTTCATATCAGATGTTGCTATCAATATAATTAACCTCCCAAGACACAAGTTTGAAATCCTCTCTCATTCTCCACTTATAAAGCAGAGCATTTTCTATTAACTCTGCCAGCTTTTCAATACTGGAAGAGGTGGGAGGAGATGCCCCAACTTCTTTTTAAAAGTATAATATATCTATATAGTCATTTACATACCTGCCTGCAATTACAGCCAGAGATAAGGCAAGATGCATAATGCATGCAGCTGAAATTGGCAAAA
The DNA here is from genome assembly GCA_037013535.1 of Intellagama lesueurii. Taxonomy (NCBI): domain Eukaryota; kingdom Metazoa; phylum Chordata; class Lepidosauria; order Squamata; family Agamidae; genus Intellagama; species Intellagama lesueurii. Next base: position 592,230 of record JBAJHW010000019.1, on the reverse strand, counting down.
TAATTAACTTTTGGCTCGTTTTATATGGGGTACTGGAGAAAAGAAGAAGAATCACAAACGGCTGCCATTTCTATAAAAAGACACCTCCAGATAAATATCAGACAGACGCTTCGTTGGTCCTGATTCTAGTTGGCTGCAGGCTCGCATCACGATAATATCTTTCCTCGGGTGAGTCTTGCAAGCTAAGCAAGTTCTATCACTGTCTCGATCCATTAAGGAGCACCTCGCTTTCTGCCAGCGCCATATCAGGACAGCTCCTTCAGCACCTCAACAAGATTGCTCATGTATGAGTGGGCAAAGGGGCTGAGTGGTGGAAACTGAAAGCCTCGCATGAAGCCACTGACTCAGCGGTTGGCTGGAGTCTGGCTTGTACTGCCACATGAACTCACATCTACTAACAAGCCATGGTTGGTTAACCAGCCACAAACCACAATGGGAAACCCATTCCGGAGTAGATGCAAGCCACAAAGAGCTAAACTTAACACCTACCCAATGGTCTCTGTGTTGCAAACAACACTTTTCAGCTACAACTACATTATCCACAACAACTACATTATCCATTTGGAACAAGGCACAAGCAGAGACTTCAAACTTTCAACAACTGCCAGGACTGAGAGGCAGAACTGCAGAATCCCTGAACAATATCCTCAGTGAAAAGTTGCAAAACAACAACAACAACAAAAACACAACGGTCTCCGCCAATGGTTTTTGTGGGGAAATAACCTGAAAGCTTCTTATAAACCGTCACAGTAGAATGATTAGAGTCATTGTGTAACTTCAGCAATGTAATCCAGCTTCCCCCAAGGGGGAGTCATAGATCACTATACTGTATCTGGAGGGCACTAGGTTGGGGGAAGGCTGCTTCTACCTGTTGCTTCCCTGCTTGACGAGGCTGGAAGATGCGGAAATAACACTCTAGGATCCTGCTGGAGAAAGGAGCTAGACCCTGAAGGATGACAACACTAGGAGCGCACACACAGATGTTCACAAGATTGTCCTTGTAAAAGGCAAAGGTTCATGTGGTGTTAAAAGAGGTAGTCGTGTTGATCTGACATTCGTGTGCTGGTAATTTATGAAGGATGGGTTTTCCCAAAAGGGAGCTGTCTTGGAGGGAGAGGGAGAGAGAGAGAGAGAGAGAGAGAGAGAAAGTGAGAGAGGGTTTGTAAACACAGAGAGAGAAAGAATAAGTAGCCTCAAGGCAAGCAGGAAAAGGAGCAGGGGAATGTCATCATCATCCTTGGAAGAAGAAACTTGGCAGTCTTTTTTGAGCCATTTTGGCTGGTCTAATGGAGGCATCTCCTTCGGATGGACTGTGGAGCTCACTGCCCTTAGTGTTTCTCTGGTAGATTGGAGCAAATTGCTTGACTCCGGTTGTCTTTGTAACGCTTGCAACGACCTAGTTCGGTAGGTCAGTCCTGTTTTCCTCGTATTGCAGGAGCTGAGAACAGCAACATAAAGTTTGCCACTAAGTATGCAAAGTTTGGGTCCCAGGCTAGGCTATCCTGAGGTGGACAGTCTGTCCATACCGTCTTGAGAGGTATAGTAAGGCTTTGGGTCTTAAGGAGCCCTTTTTCGATTTTCATATGGTTGCAGGTGTGTGTGTGTGTCTGTCTGTGTATGTATGTGTGTGAGACAGAGAGAGAGAAAGAGAGAGAGAGAGAAGTTAGTTAATAAACTGGTAATCAATGGTGGGAGGGGGCAAGGGGTGGAGTAGGCACACTAGCAGTCGATTCATTACAGCACCCGAAAATGAGACAGTGAGATTAATAAGCCTTTGATTTATTGGCGCTTTGAGGCCTCGAGCATTACTCACAGTGTGGCATTGACAGGGCCTCTGTTCCTATCGTGGCCTCTTGAGAGTGGGGGTGGTTTGGGGAGGGGGGGCAGATGCCAGGACCCATCCGAATGAAGCCCTAAATGCCTGGCTTGTCAAGGCATTAATGGCTTTGTTGCAAGCCCCACAGCCATAAAAAGAGTTCCCTCTGGACGGGGTAATTGTTATTGATTATGAAAGCAGATAAATCCAGCAGGAGGCAGAGATGCTGGCTGGCAGAAAATCCACCACTGGGGTTGGGAAAAGTGGCCTTCCCTGGTTGTTGGCGGAGCGAGCTGACACCGAAGTCCGTTCGGTGATTCCCAGCTCTGTGTGGGGCACAGAGTGTGGCCTGGGATTGGGGACATTTGAGAAATTAATTCTTTACAAATTCTGGCACAAACGGACGTGATTTGCAACTCCCTGATTAACTTTGGGAGTAGAATGTGTTTAGTCCTCAAATGTCGTGCTTCTCCAAACTTTGTGATGTGTGCAAAATGCATTTTAAAATTATGGTTTTTGGATAAATACATACCTATAGATCAAAGACATGGATAAAAATGTACTGAAAAGATATGCTAAAAATATGTATTTAAACAGAGATTTACTTATGAATTTTCATGCACCCAGATGTGGAGACAGTCATGTTAGTGAATTTGTGCAAAACTGACATGGGCCGAAGTAGACTGATCTGCTCATCTGTGCTTGGGAATATGGTGCATTAAAGCACACGGTGTGTAAACAATACTTTTGAATGTGGAAAACATAGGTGCATCTAAACAAGGATAGCCTTCTGTTTGTGGAAAGGTATGGGTGGTACGCTGCTTTTTCTTTTCTTTTCCTTTTTAACGATGCATGTGCCATTCAGATTTTTCATCTTAAGTGATGGAAAAAACTTGGACTGATTGTGTGCACTTGGGTGGTGGGGGTCATATTTCCCCCACTTCCCCAGGTATCTCTGTAATACTTTGAATACTAGAAAGTCTGAGAAATACCGGGATGGATAAATGGTGGCAAGGTCACTGTCACTGAGTTTCTCCAAGTCCAGGAAGAAGCAATTGGAAAACATAAGAGTCTTCTAAATGGGAGGCATCAGTTTCCAGTTCTCCCATAAAATTCCCTGAATAAGGCAGAGTGATTGAACAACAGCCGTGTCTAGAAGCCCTTTAAGTGAGAATGGCTGGATCTTGGCTCCAGTTTAAGTTATTTTCTCTTCCTTTTCCCACATCCCTTATTCCTTCCTTGTTGCCTTTTTCATTGAAGATGGCAAGTCTATGGGAAACAACTATGTTTTTACCTATATTGGAAGCTGCCATTCCTTCTAGGGGTGCCCTGGAACTGTGCAGCTTGCCCAAGGCTACACAGGGTGGCTATGTTCACAGGAGGCCCAGTGGGGAATCAAACTCCCAACCTCTGGCTCCGCAGCCAGATGGCTAAACCACTGAACTATCCAACCAGCTCTAATAATAATCACGTGCTGTCAAGTCCTGACTTATGGTGATCCTTTTTCAAGGTTTTCTAGGTAGAGAATACACATAAGTGGTTTACCATTCCCTTGTGCTGGAGGCGCCCAGGGACTGTGTAGCTTGCCCAAGGCCACACAGGCTGGCTCTACTCACAGGAGGCACAGTAGGAAATTGAACTCCCGCCCTCTGGCTCTTCAGCCAGATACCGAAACCACTAAGCTATCCAGCCAGCTCACATAGGATCAGTGTAATAAGTAAATAGACAAAGCACACACATATAAAAGTGCTGCGCATGAACATGAAGGTGCTATGCAGAAAGCAGCCTGCCATTTCACAAGCAGAGCAGCTGTGGAAGTTTGCTGTGAACAGATTGTAAGCCAGATTTGTTTTTCAAAAAGTATATCTTCACTAAAAAAAGAACAACAACCTCTTCCTGCTCTCTCAGTTCTTAAATCAGTGGAAGGCAGGCTGTTGTGCAGTAAATTGATACAGCAGGTGGGGTGGGTAGAGCTTCGCCTTCATGTAATAGAAAGGAGCTACAGCTTGGAAGGTAATGCTTGGAATGAAAACTGACATGTTACAAACATTGACCCCCTTTTTCATGTTCAAAATGTTAGAAGGATGTTTGGTGGCTGGAAGAACAGGGATGGATAAAGATGGCAATGTCACTGTGACTCAGTTTCTCATTTTTTCAGTCTTAAGTTTGTTTCATCCTGCTTCCACATCCGTTTGAGAATTTTATTTCCAAAATGTCATCATGAAAAAAAGTATACATTATTGTGGGCATTTCTCCTGTTGGAAATTTATTATTTACATACCCCTTCCTTAACCTGCAGATTTTGGCAATCAGTTTCTGCTAATATATACATTTTAAACCCCCCCCCCAAAAAAAACAACAACCTGGAAACCTGTATCACAAAATTCAGAACCATGGGCAAGGCAAAGAACAGTTGTGGTTCGGGTCCCCGCATTGGTTGACGAAGTGGGTAAGCCTGCATTAAAATACAAAGCCCTTGGGTTACCTCCCCTTCCCCATGGGAAGAAAGACCAGGGAGAATCTTTGCTCAGGGCTTTGACATCAAAGGGGGTGCCCTGAAAAGGGAGGTGTATGGGACTGATCTACAAGATGGCTATTAGTCACTGTTGGTTACATGCAACAAGCAAGTTCAGAGGCAGTTCACCGCTTAGTATCCAATTCGGTGAAACAACAACATACCTTGCCTGTGGTCTTCCAATCATCATCATCATCATCATCATCCCAGAGCTATCTCATTGGCCACTGCGCAACCCTTGAGTCTGGCCTAGCAGAACTTTTTCATAACATTTTCTGTAACTTCCAATAGCAGGCCAGATCTTGGGCCGCAAGTCCCTAGTAATCGAATTCATGTACAAAAATACTTTTTTTGTGTGTGTCCATGATTTATGGCTATTTATATTATCAGCAGAAACGGAATGGGAAAACTTTAGCTGGACTGATTGTTTTAAGGCTATTTCAGTATTTCTTCAACATTACCATAATCCCCACTTTTACCACTACCTTTACCACCATGATCATCCTTCTTATAAAGTTATTTTGTTTACTGAACGACCTGCCAAGGTAGTCTTCTCTCTGGCATGCTATCAGTATGCAAAGATGTTGCTCCTCCCCCACCCTATGGCAGTCAGATTCATACCTGCAGTTTAGACCTGAAATGGTATAGTATGATAAAAGGCCCACTTCCATATTCCATGGATCCTAAAACTGTCCCTCTGGTACAGTGGCTCCCAGTCTTGGGCCCCCAGATATTCTTGGACTAAAACTCCCAGAAATCCTGGCCAGCACAGCTTGTGGTGAAGGCTTTGGAGAGTTTTGGTCCAAGAACATCTGGGGACCCAAGATTGGGAACATCTGCTCTAGTACCACCATGGGTTCTGTGCGATGGTTGCTTCCTATACCTGCTATGCCCCATGCAGCTCCAAGGCTTTCATGGGAACTCTTTACGCAGCTTGCCTTGGCTTGCTATCCATCCTACTCAGTTGTTCTTTTTCTCAGCCCTTTCCTGCATCTCCCTCCTGCTGCTTCCCATTCCTGTCTCTCTTTATTTAAAGGATGGATTGGATTCACAGAGCTTTGCAGGGCTTGATGGAAGACCATCACACTGCTTTAGGACATAGCTGTGAGTTCAGTGCCTCGATGAATTCTCATTACCTGTCTCTTGGGTTCGGAGAAGTGATCTCGGCAGACGTGAAGATTCTTCTCAGATGTTTTTAACAGGGCTTTCCTCCTCCTCCTCTTCCTCCTCCTCTTTTTCCCATTGACCTCCCTGAAGATCTCAACCCCTCTTGCAAATTGAAAGGAGTTGTTTTACATGCTGTGAGTTCGTGCCACCTGCTTTTCTACTTCTCTCCTTCCTGCTCGTCAATAAATTCCAAGTGTGTCTTCTGTGTCACCATAGGCCACGCCAAAGGGGCTCAAGAAAATGGCTGTCCTACAGGAAAGGGGCCTCTTTTCCTTCTCAATGACCCCTCACTCCTTTTCTCTCTCTTTTTCCTTCTTTGCTTTCAAATCCGGTGGTCTGAATATGTGCTGCTTTGTGATCCCATCCTAGGAGTAAACCAGTGCCTTTCCCTGAATTTGACCATTGGGGATACATCTGGTTCAAAATCAGTCCCAGTTCATCCTTTTAAAGACTTTTTAAAAAGCATCCACACCCTTCCTGAGCTTTCTCCAGAAATTTTGAACTTTACATCTAGCAACCCTTCTGCCTACAGACAGAAGCACAAATATCCAAGTGGATCTTTGAGAGATCTTCCTTCACAAGCTCACACCAGCCATGTTTCTTTGGGGTTTTGGCTATGTATGAGTTGCAGCAGCCTCCAGCTTTCTCGGCCCACAGAACCGCCTTGTCAAGGGTGGGTGGGCCTGTTGTTTAAGGCAATGAATAGAGTGGCATTTCTTCTCCAAAAAAAAAGAAGGGGAAGCCTCAGCAACGACCAAGTGATCAAAGTATTTCCTCCATGGGCTGGTAAATCCTCCCAGCAGCACTCGGAATCAGGGCAAAACCAAAGTGGTGGTGACAGCAGCGGCACAGCAGCAGCAGCAGCTTCCAGAATCTGCAAAAGTCATTTTGACAAGGCTGTTAGAGTCGAAGGGAGAGGCGAAAGGCAAGATAGCTATTCCCCACCGCCCAGCAGAATCTTACCTGCAGGGCTTCCCGCCTGCAACCCTCCCAGGCCTGATGGATCAAAGGCAAGCACTGAGCAACAAAACCCTCAGACTGCTGAGCTGCAAAGGACACACTGGGTGCCTCTTTTCACAAAAGCCCTTTTGCCCCCAGACACCCACCTACCCACCTGTGGACACCCTTTAGTTACTCCGGGAGGGCAGTCTTCTCTTGGTTCATTCCTGCCTTTAGGTATCAAGAGATGTCGTGGTCTGATTTTACACATGGCATGCAGCCAAATGAGGGTGGCAGTACCTGAGGTGGTGGGTGGCATATAGACTGGCAGCTGCAGAGGGAGAGCATTTCATGGTTTCCTGTTCACAAGGAACTGACGCACAATAATCCCTGCTGGGTCAATTTCCTGTTAACAGAATTTTCTTTTTCAGGGCGGGTTAGAATGTCTCCCTGCTGCCCGATGGGCCCCATTTTAATTTGCACTGGGAGTTTGCTTCCGTTTCACAAGTTGCTCTTCCCGAGGTCACGCTGCTCTCTTCTCCCACCCACCCAGTTTTCCGTTTCTCCATGCCCAAATTGGCCATTGTTCAAAGCCCACTGAGCATTATTCTCAGTCCTCATTAAGTTGTTTTCTGGGGTTCTTTCCCCTGAGCACCAGTGTGTGTGCTCGCACACGGGCACAGGCTTCTCCAAACTCTCGAGTTTGCACAGCCCTAATGATATCATCATCTTGTGCTACATTTGCCTATAAAAGACTCCACGCTCAGAGAATGAGTCCTCTATTATTCTAGAGGGAGGAGGGAAGTGAATATGGAGCTGCCATTTTGAGCAGTACCTGCTTTGTCATAACAGGTAGTTATACCCTCAAGGCTATTATAAAAATAAAAGGGAAAGGAAATCAAATTCAGAACCGGCATTTCTCTTAATTTGTTTTCAGGGAAACACACTGATGGATGGTGTTTCATTTCAGTCCATGACAATGCCATTGCCAGGGTATCTTTTTCATGGAACAACACAACCTCCCATGCTACGATGCGCCCTTCAGATTAATTTGGAAGAAGGGAGGAAAGGGATGAGAAAAAGCAAGGAGGGGGAGGGTGACCAAAGACAAAAGGAGGCTGGGATCCAATCTGGATGGCACAGCGGTAGGCCTCGAAATGGCCTCCTTTGCCTGGAATTAATTGGAAGCCCCCACTTCCGGACTCCCATTTCCATAACAGAAGAGCTGGCGCTCCTTGCTGCTCCAGACAAAAGCACCAGCCAAGGGAGGGCCTGCTCTTTGCGCCTCCTGTTACATAAGCAGTTGGAAAACTTCAGGCCAATTTGTAGGAACCCCATGCGACTGAGAAGCATGTTCTTTTCAAGGAAAAAAAGGAAAAGTCTTTACGATGCCTTTAATTACAAGGATTCTGAAGCTGGTTAGCCCCGTGGTGGGCCTTTCACCTTTCCCTCCCTTCCTCCCACCACTTCCCTTCCTCCTTCCCTTTGGAAATAGTGTAGTCATGTGGCTGACAGGGAGGGGCGTATTAGACACGACTGACTTCTTGCAGGGATCCTAGAGGGGCACAGGGATGCTAACCTGTGATTTCAGAAAGTGTGTTGCCCCCACGCCGAGCAGGGCTACGAAGGGAGAAATGTAGGCTGAGCCCAGAGGAAGAGTGGAATAATATTACAAAACAGCAGCCTGGCTATGTTTTCCCACTAGATTTCCGCGCCACAATTCTGACCTGTGTTACCTGTTAGAATGAGGGAAGACTGGACAACAGGACAGCTCCGAATAACATTGAAAAAAGTGGGGGTGGAATGCTTTCCTACAAGATGGATAGAATCCCTAAAAGAGTTAGCATGTCTCTCTTCGACATCTCGATTTCATGAGTAAGGGTTAGGCAACAAAGCTTAAATACATGTTTCCAAAAAATGTGATGTGTTGCCCAGAGGTCAAGACCAAACTAGATGGAGAGAGTACCCGTGCAATGATAACCACTACTGACTCTGTTTTCTAAGTAGCCCATCCTTGAACCACATGTGTTAACAGTTTGCCCCAGAGGCTTTCCCTGGAACCCCTAGGGACTGATGAGCTCCTACGATATGGGGATGAGTTGTGACATCCCCTTTTGAAGTCATATGCTGGATTGTTTTTGCATCATTATCGGAAACACCCTCATCCTGCACCCCTTGCTGTTCCCTGTGCTGGCACATGCAACCATGTGTTCTCTCCCTTTTTTGGCTGTTGGGGACATTTGGGTTCCACAAGGCAGGGTTACAGTTTGTTGGCCCCTCTACAGGAATTCTGGTACTGACCTGCCACTTTCATGGGCTCGTGAAAACCCACAGCTAGCTCCAGAAGAGGATGCCAAGGCCCTTAGGCTCTCAGGGGTGCCATGCAATTGGCCTATGGAACTACACTGAACCTCCACGTCAAGGCAGGGGCTGTAGTAGGAGTTAGAATATTGTCGGGCACCAGGAATGATGGAATCAAACCATGAAGGGGTCTAAACCTTTGGGAAGACTCAGTTGGTTTACTCCTGTACCATTCAGGTGTCTTGTTCTACTGCACAGCCAGTGGACTGAACTTTGTGCACGAGGCACCATCAAGACTGCAGTAACATTCTGTCAGTTGACTACTGTACTGAGAGCCAATCCCTGCGCATCAGGACCATAAGCTTCGGACTGTGCTTTTTCTTCTTCTTCCTGTGAGCAGCTTTCTCCAGCATGAAGATCAAAAGTACTCCTTTCAACTCCTTGACTGCTGCTGCTGATGTGAACGCTGAATATTCTGGACCATGCATTTGCTTCTAGTCTCTTGATGGTTGTCCCATCCGAAGAGCCGGGACCTTGTTTTCCTCCACCCTTGCTCAATTCCAAAGCCTGACACTCCTTAGTCTCAATTAGCATGCTTTGATTAAAGAGACAGCATGGTGTCACAGTTAAAAGTGCTAGACTAGGGCTTGGAAAATTGAGGTTCAGGTTCTCAGTCAACTGTGAAACTCACCAGGTGTCCTTTGGCCAATTTCTCTCTCTCTCACACACAGCATGAGCTATCTTTATATGGATGTTGTTGTAAAGATAAAAGTGGGAAAAAGAAGATAGCAATCTATGCTGTCTTGAAGCTCTTGGACGGAATAAATGTAAACTAGCATAAATAGATACAGGACAGTCCCGAGTTGGAAAGCGAGTTGAGTGCTTCATGAAGTGCTTGACAGTGGTATGTTTGGAAACAGTTTTGTGTCTAACTTGGCTCACTTGCACAGATCATCAGGGCCTGCTCTCAGTTTGCACAGCAAACTGCTCCCTCTTTGGCAGGCCTAGGGAGGCACTTTCAAAGCACTCCCTTACTAATTCACCAATGGTTTATGCCAGAGCTCTGAGCTGCTTAAGGAAAGGAGGAACGGCCATCACACTGGGGTCCCAAGGAACAAATGGGCAGCATAATTCCTTCCTTCCCATGGGATTAAATATGGAAATGTATGTATAAAAATAAAAGTCTGCCTGTGTGTTTATGTATGAATCCGCTTCTCCTTTGCTGAGCTTAGAGACTTGGCTTAATTCTTCTTCTTTGATGTTATGATTGGAGCTTTCTTCTCATTTAATAGCAAAGAAATATAGAGGTGCTTTGATTGCTCTCTTGAGTCAGCACACTGCTAAATATCCTACCAAATTCTCATAATTCCTTCTGAGGCAAGATGGAGGGACCCTGACATATTTCTCTCTTTCAAGATGGGAGGAGTTCTGAGGTTCCAAACAGCAGTGTAGTAGAATCAGAGACCCAATATCCTATTGTTAGTCTGTACTATTGACTCAGTAGCCAAATGGTACAGTCAACATTTTATGTAAATTTCACTGAGTCAATGGTCTACTCTGGTTGAGATTAGCACTAGAATATTGGATATTGTTCGCTATTTATTCTCTTTTGTAATAACTAAGGCATGACTAAGTTACATTATGATCAGGGTGGATAAAAATCAATATTTTTTTTTCAAAAAAGATAAATTTAAATCATGATTTAAATTTAATTTTTTTATTTAAATAGTAAAAATAATAATCAATTTTTAAACATGTAAATTATGATCTAAATCAATTTGATTTAAATCAAATCCACCCTGATTATGACTGTAATATAATAAGGGATAGTTTCACCTTTTTAAAGTGTATAACTTTACCTGCTTTAGTTACTTTTATAGTTACAGGAGGGGACCTCACTGCTTTGTTGTGTTTTGTACTACAGGCCAATGGCTTGTAACGTTCTGATTTATTTGTTTGTTTGTTTGGAAGCAAAGAGTTATTCTGGGGGGAAGATTGTAACTGTAACATAATGAATACTGTTTTGGAGACATTTGAATGATAACTGTAACTAATTACATTATGTTGCAAGATATGGTTGGAACCAGTATGTTCCCGAGTTGATAGTATTCTTCTTGTTCACTGGGCTTTGGATAATCTTATGTGAACATTTCCTGGGCCTGGTAAACATCTCCCCCCTCCCCGCCCCAAGATATTGCTGGATCCCAGGGGATCCCATAGTGGCACTTATGCTGCCTTAGCCCAATGGGAGTTGCAACCCAAGAACAAAGTACTGTATCTTCATCTCCCCTTGGAAGTGGAATCAACATGACGGGAATCTGGGTGAAGAGGGCATCGTTTTCTCCTCTCTCTCTCTCTCTCTCTCTCTCTCTCTGTTGCTTCATAATAGGACATATTATCACATTTTTTCCACTGCTATTTATCCAGAGAATGCAAAGTGCAGAAAGATCCTAACAACAACCCCCATTATTTGGGTCTGGACAAGGATTTGACTCCTGAGCTGGCTCTTGGCGTATCATTTCAAGCAAAAGAAAGGGAAACAACCATAGCTAAACCCATCTCTTTTCCCAGCCTTGTGCACAAATTAGATGTGTGCGTGTGTGTGCTAACTTGCCGCCAAAACGGTTGTAAGCAGGAGTTCTGTTAATTATGAATGGGCAACAAGAGCTTCCCTGTTGTTTGTAAATTAGCTCCGGCTTCCCCTCTGCCCTTCTGTCTTCTTTCTTTTTTCTAAATTTATGCTTCTTGGAAATTAGGTTTCTCAGAGGGTGGGCTGGGGAAAAACATAACTATGCTTTCCATTGAGACATCTTGGAAGGAGAGAGGCCGTATCCAAGAACAGGTAAAGAGTGACAATCTAGAAGTTGCTTAACCTCTGTCCTCAAGAAAAGGTGGCCCTGGGCCAGGGCCAGCTTGACAGGGCGGGAGGAGGGCAGGGCATAAGACCCATTACTGGGAAGAATCCGGCAAATCTGGCTCAGGATGGGAGACCTTCTAGGGAAACTCTCCCCCCCAAAAGTGGAAATGTATTTTTAAAAATCGTTCATCCCTGTTAATAAACTATTACAATGCTCTTAATCTGAAATAAACTTGTCACATCGCTCATTAGCATGATGTTGCTAATGTGTTACTTTCCTTTATTGCTTTAAAATAAAAGCATAAGATGCATTCAAAAATGTATGGGCCCCACAACTCAGCTTAATGCTAGAACTGGTTCGGCTGTTACAGAACAATTCCACACATCCAGAAAACAGGCCTGTTGGGGGAAAAGGGGTGTCAGACTGGGGCCTGGCAGGCGGTGGCTGGAAATGTCTGATGGAGCCTGGTGTCTCTCTTGGCCTTCTGAGCTCACTTGACCATTGCAGGTTAGGAAATGGCCAGCCAAGCAGTGCTTGCCTTCAGGGATCATCTTGACGTTCAAAGCTCATCTGAAGTCTTGTGTCTAGAAGCAGATCTTATCTGTTCCAAACCTTTCTCCCTTTTTGGGGGAGAGGGGGGAGGAAAATGGGCTCAACGTGAGGGACATATACACAAGATGTGCTCCCTTGTGGTTTTTTGTTTGTAAAAAGCCGATTTACATGATTCTGCACCTTCTGGAAACTGATGCAGTTGAGAGCTAGATAGATCTGAGCCTCAACGCATTCTGTGCGAGAAAGAAAAATAGACACAAAAATGTGTATTTCCAAAAAAGGAGACATCACGTTTTAGTCAGTGAGGTCGTGCATTCCATAATCTATACAATCGCGTATGCTTTTCAAAAATGTCAATGAAAATACATGCAGTTTCTCCCCCCCCTCCCCTTTAGATACATATATATGGAATCAACTTGGAGATAAGAAATGGAAACATTTCTTATCTCCAAATAAATTGTTTATGGAAATGTACGGATCTGACAACATTTTCCAGAATGTTTCCCAGCTGGGGGTTGTGACACAAAATGTGTTCCGGGGTGGGGTCACAGGTCTGTCGTAGCCCTTGTGATAGAAATTCTTCCTTGACCTTTTGGAGCCAGATATTAAAGTTAATGTGTATGTTTATGTATGAGAAAGAGACCCTTTGCAGGAAGAGAGAAGCCTCTACTTTCTGAGAAAATATGACTTTGCCCCATTAAAAATGCCTTTTTATGCAAACATGGCGGTGTGTGTGTGTGTTGCAGGTATTGTAAAAGAGGGTTGCAACTCAAAAAAGGTTGGGAACCACTGTTCTCTAGATGAATTAGCGCCTCCGTGGCCAAAGGCAATATACCTCGGAATATGAGATGCTAAATACAGATGTCAGAAGGGAAGGCAATGTTTGATGGATCATTGGCTCATTAGTCCAATCCAGCACAGCAATCTTTGGCTTCTCCATCTGACCCAGCCTGTTTTGTTTCCATTCACAGATTCACCACCACCACCTCTCTCCTCCTTCAAGCTAAACAGATAGAGGTTGTTTAAATGGAGATGGTGCTCATTTTAGGTCCCTGGCTGCCGCTAGGTTGTTTTCAACCCTTCTTAATAGGAGAAGAAAGCTGTTAAAAATAATGGAGTCATTCGGGCCTTCTTTGAATGGCGTGATGAGAGCAAATAAAAGGAAGGAGGGGCTGACGATGGTGGTGGGGATGATTTACCCTCTTTCAGCATACAAGAATAGAGGTCATTCCACAACATTGATAAACAGCAGGTTTAAGTTGAGCAGAAGGAAGTATAAGCAACAGAGAGCTGTGTCACATCTTACAGACTAACATACTGATTATGACCTAACTTTTGGTCGGATTAGGCAGCAATTCATTGGGCAGATGAAGTGTCAAGGGAGAGTTGGTAGGCAGCACACATATCCTCAGGCAGCAGGTTTGTCATGAAAAACAGCGAATGTATTCAGACGTTCTAGGTATATCTACAACAAGCCTGCAAGGGCAAGTTCTCCAAGTGTGGTTGTATCAAGGACTTCCTGCAGAGAGTGCATGCAGATGTATAAGTAGGTGTGTGTGTGTATGTGCATTTAAACATCTACATGCAAGAAGACACATGTGTGCATGCTGCAAATTGAATATGCATACTAAAAATTGAGGTTGTCTTCCAAGCCTGAAATAACACAGGGCCTTCTCTGTTGCTGCTCCCAGACTCTGGAACTCCCTGCCACTGGAGGCCACACTGGCCCCATCTTGGCTGTCCTTCCGCAAGCAGGCAAAGACCTTTCTCTTCAGGCAAGCTTTCCCTCCCTGACTGGTGGGGTTTTTAAATGGAATGTTGTGCCTTACTGCTTTGAATGTGTCTTTCTATTGCTTTTGTTTAGTTTCTTAGAGGCGTTTGTTTGATCTTTTTTTTAGTATTTTTATACTTATTGTTTTTAGCTCTTTTTAGCTCATTAAATATTGCCTTTTAGTGATGTAAGCCGACTTTTTAAGGAGAAAGGTGGGGGCAAAAATATTTTAAATAAATAAATAAAATAAATAATTGTAGCTCTGAACCTGTGGTTTTTGTAGCTTCTAGTACCTTTCTGACGTCTAGCTCTTTCAGTCTGTAATGTTCATTAAATTCATTTCAGAATGAATACAGAATGACACAACTCAACCAGTCCTGTATTCATTACCCTTTTAGCACCATAATCTTTTACCAATTTTTTTTCCAGAGTGCAGTCCAGGGTTGGGGGCAGGGGAAAAGCAAATTTTGCAGTGAGAATGGAACACCCTAATGCCTTGCCTGTGGTGCATGGCTAATTTGCAGGTATAGAATTCCACACAAACACAGAATTTCACACCTCTTAGTTTATGGCCTAAATCGACTTTACCCCAAGGTGCAAGGCGCTGGGCCACAGAAAGCCAGCCCAGCTTGCGTTTAAAATCCAAACGCTGCCAAGATTTTCAGCCTGGTGATTAAACTCTCTCTCTCACTCCCCCAGAGAGCCAGGGCGGCAATAAATCCACATTGTGCCACTGCAGCAAACAGCTTGGGATAATTGCATTGGTGAAATAAAGCGAGGTGTTGCGTGTTTGGCTGTCCTGACCCCTCCTTCCCCTTTCCGTCCCCCCCCCTCAAAACCCCCTGGGATGTGCCCTTCCATGTTGTCATTTACAGACAAAATACAAATCTCATTGAGAATGTCTTCCTCTTTTTCTGGTACCTAGGGAGGAAGAAGTGTGTGCTTGGTGACGGAGAGGTTCTGAATCTGGTGCTGAGGAGTCTTCACCTGATAGATAGAAAGGATGTAGAAGGTCATCTCGTCTAGGGCCAAATGTTAGTAATTATTGGTGCTCATGAGTTACGTATTGAACTCCATTCAGATCAGGTTGTGCACCCACCCTCTTCTAGTGTCTTTGGCTTCTGTGAGAAGGTTATTCTTCCCAGCGCAGCAGAGCTTCACAACCAATCCGTTGCCCGCTGGCATAACTAAATCCACTCTCTCACTTCCAAACCTTCTAGTAATCATCATCCTTCTCCAATGGAAATGCTGCTCACTTCCTGGATTTCCCAGTTTTCAAACACACACAGACTCCCTCTCTCAATTCCTCCCTCCCTCCCTCCCTCCTCTGTTGTGTAAATGCAGGAGATTCCTAGGATACTGCCATTCAGCACCCATTATCAAGGGTGTGCTTTTGTACAATGTGACTGAAAACAGGACCATCAGAAGTGCCATTGTTAGGGACAGAAACTCACCTTTTCAAAAGAAAGAAATAGATATTTTTTTTCCATATCAAATTCCTTGCAGGAGACTGATATCAACTAAAACGACAATAATTTGCAGAATAACAAAGCTTGCCATGTTGATGGATATATATCGGGGCATATGTTCCTCCCATTACTGTTCAACAGCCCATTTTAATGCACATAGATGGATTTTTCACCTTATGCTTCTGTCCCACAAGCTTTGATTGGGGGAGCAAATATAAAGGCCCAGAGGTTGAGTTTTGTTCCGAGCCATCAAATTGCCTCTGACTTACAGCACTGCTATGAACGAGTGATCTCCAAAATGTCTCATCATTCACGGCCCTGCTCAGCTTTCGCAGACTCAAATCAAGGCCAGGGCTTCCTTTTTTGAGCCAGTCCATTTTATATTTGGTCTTCCTCTTTTCCCGCTCCCTTAAACTTTTCCTAGCATTAGTATATTTTCCCACAAGTCTTGTCTTCTCAGGATGTACCGAAATTACCATAGCCCCAGTTTCTTTTTTGCCTCTAGAGAGAGGTGTGTTTTTTTTGCCTCTAGGCTCAATTTTTTTGTCTTTCTGATGGTCCAAGATATTCTTAAAGCTCTCCTCCTAGGGCTTATTTCAAACAAATAACATTTTTTCCCTATCAACTTTTTTCACTGTTCCGCTTTCCTACCGCTTAAACGCTGGGTAGAAATGTGGGAGGCCTTTTCTAATTTTTTCCTGCTAATTTTATTTTATAGTCTCCTATCAAATAATTTCTCTCCCCCCCCCCCCACCTTTCTTTCCCTGAGTGACTGGCTGCCTGACTGGGGTGTTTAAATGGATTGCTGTACCTTCCTGCTTTGAATGTGTTTTGGTGTTGCTTTTAGTATTATATTTATTTGATCCTCTTTAGTATTTCTATACTCACTGTTGTTAGCTTTAAATACTGTCTTTCAGTGATGTAAACCACCTTGGATCCTTTTTAAGGAGAAAGGCGGGGCAAAAATATTTTAAATGAAGGAATAAATGATTTTTTTCAAATGCATTGCAGTCACCCCCTTTACCCTTAAAAAACGTTTTTCCCCCAAGACTGAAGTGGACTTCCAGCTGACTCCAGCTTAGTTTCTTCTGGGATCATTCTACATTTCTGCTTTAAGGGGCTTCCTTAGGGTCCATATTATCTTACTACCCCACTCTGTAAAAAAACAAACCCATCTTCCGCTTCTAAGGAAGAAGGTGTCTATTGTCACTGGTTGGCTGCGATTGCATTCTGTGGCAGACTATTATGCATGGATAAGCATAATACCTTTTTGGTAATCATATTCCTGCTATAAATGTTTAAGCGCAGATAACTTGTCAAAGCTCCAGCAACCATTTAGCATTGTTCAGACTATATTGTCTAACTGAGGCAGAGTTTGTAATTTAGCACCAGATTTGGGTAGAATAGAACCTTTTCCTTTCTCAGTGAAAAATTATGACTGTGCCCCCAAGGGCATCCGCTAGTCCTCTAACCCATTTGACTTCCTTACATGCAGACACCATTAAATTGTGAACTCTGTGCAAAGAGGGACAGGAATTATATATATATACATGTGTGTGTGTGTAAAATGAGATCAAGATACTTAAGAAGTTAAATAAAACATTGGGTTTTATCACCTTGTGTGTTGCTGGGCAAGTTTCCAGCAGCTGTGGTTGGAAGACTGAGAGAAGGGGAATGCAGAGGGAAGGCGTGACTGTCAAAATGCAAATGACAAGCCAGATCTTAACAGCTGGAATAATTTATTTTAATGCCTTTGTGGGCATTGTTTCCGTTGTGCTTTCCCTTCCCCCCCATTAAGCCTGGCCCAGGCAGAGCCCCTGCCATCACATACGAATCATGCCCCAGCAGCTAAGGGGAGGGCCTTTGCTGGACAAGCGTGTGGTGATGTTGCCATTGTCATGGGTCTGTAGAGGCCGACTGGGAAAGGGAGAGATTTTCAGAGAGGAATATTCACAGGGTAGCGGGTGATGGGGTAGGTCCTGGTGGGAAGGAAACCAATAGATCCACGGACTGCTTGCAAACGGCCAGACTGGGTCTAGCCTGGGGTCTGTAAGACCCTCTCTCTCTCTTCCCCTTTAGCAGCAGGGCCAGGTGCAGCCAAAATCAGGACTAGGCTATCACCATGCAGTCCCATGCAGGCTGGGGTAATTCTGGAAGCTGCACTCTAAGCCTCTCCACCCCCACCCCCACCCAGTATTTCCAATCTCTGGTCAATTTCTTCTGCCTCACCATACCTATCCATCTGTTGCTTTGTGATTTAATTCTCTTTTCCTCAAAAAGGAAAAAATAACTACTTAAAAAAGAAAGAAAAAGAAACTTGCAAAGGCACACATGAATGACAGAGATAAACTCCCCACCCCACCCCAATCACCAACAGGTATGACTGGAGATAATTTCTTGCACGTGCATACAACTTTGGGGGGGGGGGGGGTTGAAAAGCAACCTGAACGAGGTCTGGTTGCGCTCATCCATCCGGTAAATGTGAGTCCAGTTCCGCTATAAATAAATAGGCCTGTCCCCTAACTTAAGACCATGGTATGGGACATAATCTAGGGAGAAATTCTCTTGCCCTAGCCCAGAAATATTGGAAGCTGTTTATACTGTCCATTTATAAGTCCATCTAGTATTTCCAATTTTCTGGCTGATAGTTGTGGCTGGCCAGGGTTCCAGGCGAGATTTTTCTTTCTCAGCCCTGGAACCCCAAAGAAGGTGTTGGCTGAAATCCTATTATGCAGTTACACAAATGATGTAACTTGTAGACACAAATTGCCCTAAGTTAAGAAATGTCCACAGACATTATTTGCTGTATGCTGAGTCACACGACTCAGTGTGCAAGAGACAGTGCCTACAGAGATGTCTTAAGTTAGGGCAGTTCACATCTAAAAGTTGCAACGTTTGCATAACCACTCCACAGGAGTTCAGCCATTGTTTTGGCCGTGGCCTGGCTCAGACTGGGAGCCTCTAGGAGAGCTTGGATTTGCGTCTCCTTAGCCACCCTGGAAAGGAGTTCAGGCAGTTGCAAATGGGGTCTTCAGCTGTTGGGTCTCGACCCATAGCTGGGTTGCAGCCTGACCCAAGCTAAGCTGTGCCAGCTCTCCTGTTCGACAGAAGGAGGCGGTCATCTCGAATGCCAGGTCCCGGGAGGCAGAGTGGGGGGAAAAATGTTCACAGCTTGCTAACCTGCTGCCTTCAGATGTGGTGGAAGAGGTTCTCCTCTTACAGGTGTTAAAGGAGTATTTCAGTTGCTAATCCAGTCAGGTTTTACAAGTGGGATGGAAAAACAGTATTAGCCGGCAAGATGCTTTGGGTTGGGCCTGGCTAGTGGCTTTGCCACCATCCATATGATAATAAAATAAAATAAAATAAAATAAAATAAAATAAAAAGGTTTCATAATTTGTGACAGGGACAGAGGAGTCGCAGGATGGAAGAGACTGAGGACTACACACGTGTATGTCCTCTGTTTACCACATTCCAGAGTTGTTTGGTAAACCACCATAACCATCGTCTGAAGCTGGACGTATCCATATTAGTAGGGATGTTTGTTAACAGTTCTGAGGAAGAACAGATGCTACCAGTTGACAGTGCAAGTGGGTATATTTGTTTTTATGTAACCGCTATGGAGAGGATTGTGGGACACTGTGCACGTAGAAAAGTAGTGCAGCAGGAGGAGAGCGAGACTCTTGACAACCCAGTTTTCTACTTGCAGGGAGTGGTTTTGTTTTAATAGTATTATAAAAAGTTATTCCCAGCTAGTTGCCTGAATTGAGATAACCCCCTTCTGTGCTGCCTGAAGACTCCAGCATGTTGTTCTGCTGTATGTCTAGATTCAAACTACACTAGAAGGGAAGAGAGAACTTCAAAGTATCAAAGGTTGAGTAAGGCCCTCTGCAACCCCCAGAATCCGCCAGCCAACCAGGCAAAGGATCATATCACCTGAGGGATTCTGGGAGTTGTAGTCCAGCTGCTGCCCTCCCCCTGGCTTTTCCAAGTTCTGCAAAATACCAACATCCTGACCTGTGACAAAGTGGAATGTTGTTATGTAAGTGTGTGTTTTTGCCACATATCTTAAAGAGAGAGAGAGAGAGAGAGAGAGAGAGTTGCAGAGCAGGAGAAGTCAAGCCTCCTGCTTCGCTCATCTCCAGCTTTCAGCCTATGCTTCCTCCAGAAGTAATGAGCATACGTCCGACCAAGAGGGAGACACAATCAGAACAGACAAGGCCTCAGCTGGATCCCTTTGGGCCCTTTTCTCCCCCAGTCAGCACTGAGCTGTCGGCCTGGTCAAAACCCCACTGACCTCCACAGAGCCTCCACTCTCGCCCACACGCTTGTCTGCAGGCTGCTGGGAACATTTCTGCAGACTTCCGCCCCTTCTCCCCATGTCACCCTGCATCTCACTTTCCCTTTTAGTCTCCTTGCCTTTTGCCCTCTTGTTGGTTCTAAATGTTACTCTGTACTCCTAGAGAGGACCTAAATGCTCCCATTTATTTTCCAAAGGCCACAAAATGGACATGTCCTTTTATCTCCAACGTGAACGCCTCCTCTGGATGCTTCTCCCTACCTCACAGTCCCATCCCAGAGGTCTGGAAGTGGCTGATCTGTCGCTTCAGCAAAATCAAGTTGTAAGGATCATTATCACTTTATGCTGCAGAGAAGGAAGGGGATAATTTTCTTTTTAGTCCCTGCATGGAGAAAGCGAAGACATCAGGGAATGGGTTGTACTGCCAGAAGGAAATGATGGGAAACATTTGCATTTGGATTTGATGTGTAGAGTATGCCTCTTCTTGTCTGAGGGTAGAGAAATGTGAGTTAGGGGTAGAAGGGCCATTAAGGAAACAATTCATTATCCTGAAGACAGTGGAAAGGGATGATTGGCAATGGAGGTGATGTGACATCACCTCTATTGTAAGGCATATGGAAGGCCAGAGAGAGAGATGTTTGTTGAAACCTAGCAAGGAGAGCTGATTTGGGTGGCTGTGGTTCTGGGTGCATTAAGCACTGTTGAGTAATACTCCCTAAAAAGGCACAGCCACAGACCGAGGGCTTGTGTGCCCGGGAGCAGAAAGAAATGGTCCAGATTGTGCTCAGTAAGTTCTCTCACCTTTCACACCTTCCTTTGATCTCCCCATCTCAAGGTGGAAAAGGGCAGAGGAGTAGAGAGACTATCGGAGGAGCAGACCACGGCAGCGAAGCCGCAGTGTGGCAAGCCATGGCATATGGCGTGGTGATTAGAGTGTAGGACACGAACTCACTTGGATGTCTTTACACATTCTCTCAGCCTGCCTTATGGAGCTGTTCAGAGAAAGGTGGTGGTGGTGGAACTGGAGAGAGAACCATGCACACTGCACTGAACTCCCAGGAGAATAAAAATTGAATAAACACTAGTAAACACCACATAACTGCAATACTGGAAACAAATGAAATCAGAACAAATGTTCATAATGCTGCTAGCACATTCAAGCTGAATGAACATATAATTATTATAAAAGACTATCCATATCTAATGTTTCGGCTAAACATTAGAAGAAATATTTTGACAATAATAACAATTTGTATGGAACCAGCCTTAAAATGCACTTTTCTGTCTGCAGATTTCCCTCGTGTGTACATTTTTGTATTTTTTAAAGCTGAGAGATGCATCATAAAATCCAGAAAAGTGTGGAAAGATAAATGTATTGTTACGCACATACTAGCTCATGAATTCTGAATGTTCTGAAGTTTGCTTACAGATGGAGAACAGACAAAATCCCCAGCGTTCATTCCCACATGTCACCCATGGGTCAGGTGACTCGGAAAAAAAGACCAATGGGCTTTCATTTCCCACATAAATACCTGCTTTTCTAGTTGAAGCAACTTCTGTCTGAATTCATTTACCTGGCCTGTACCTGCCTGGCCTTGCCCTCTTGTCTGCTATGTTACGACTTGCTGCCCAAGTATGTCTTGTCTCTGTCTTTTGCCCTCCTTCTCTGGGCATCTTTCCAGTGGAGTTGAAAACATGATTTCCTTCTGATTTTCAAGTGTTGAGTCTATCAGGAAACTATCCCATGACGGCTTCACAGTGCGCAATAGCTGGCATTAGATTCACTATCCTTAAGAGGATGCCCCTACTTCACATATCAGCTCTGCTGCTAGATAGTGTTCCTTTCAGCAGAGCTGAGAGAAATCTTTTTTTTTAATTGCAGTTTGCAGAATCTCCCAGTGACCATGTTGGTTGGGGGATTCAAGCAGTTCTAGACCCCCAAAGTAACTTTTTGATGCTCTCCTTTAGGAGGTGAGTGGTCTTCTCATCACTGCTTCGCCATGAAACTGACTGGGCAGCTCCATGGGCCACATCTTCTCAGTCTCTCAGCAACCTCTGTGCAAGAGTCAGGTGGCAAACATGGTCAACCTGGGGCCACTGGTAAAGCTGGAGTTTAGGCCAGGTGGGCTAGAAAGAGATCCATGCAGTGGCCACGACTGAGACCGGAAAAGGAGGGAAAGCGGGAGCGCTTCGTCAAAGCCAGCCGGTGAAGGTTGAGCTCCAAAGGAGGAGGAGCTTCACCTATACATGCACACACCATGGATAAAGTTACTCAGACAGACAAGAGAACCCCCGAGACTGGGTTTGACAGTGCCTGGGGCACCTGGATTGGCTGTTGGCAGGGGATCTCAGCTGATGGAAGGCTCCAGAGGGAGAATACTGTAGCCTAGGTGGTACAGAGCTCAGTCGGCCACACTTACAGATAAAACAGGGCCTGGAGCAGCCGTTGTTTGGACTGTAATTCTCATGATGCTAGATTAGTAAGTGGCAGTGTTAGATATGGGATTCTGGGAAACTGAGTCCAAAACAAGAACTTTTCCCATCTTTGTAAAGCAGAAGATTTGTTGTTGTTATGTGCCGCCAAATCGTGTCCAGCTTAGGCTGACCCTATGAATAAGCAATCTCCAAAATGTCCTGTCTGCAACATCCCTGCTCAGCTCTTGTAGATCGAAGCTTGTGGAGTCAGCCCATCTCGTGTTTGGTCTTCCTCTTTTTCCTGCTGCCTTCCACCTTTCCCAGCATCATTGTCTTTTCCTGAGAGTCCTGCCTTCTCAGAAGATAAGGGGTCAGATATGGCAGTGGCACTTGAGGTGTACCCCCCCACCCCCTGCCTCACAAATTTCTGATGGACACAGAATAGAACAAGCCTTGAGCTCCTTGGAGGAGGGAATTGCTACTGAAGTGTGGAGACCTTTTATTCTGCCTAACGCAAACTAACAAATCGCCCCCCCCCCCCCCAATACACACACTCAAGGCAGGATGAATCATAACAAAAACTAGCAAAGTTTTTTTTGACACAGGCAAATCTGAGAAGAACTTCTTCCCTTCCCCGTATAGGAAGAATAAAGTAAATAATGAACCATTTAATCTACCCTGCCTTAACAGCAACCTAAATCGGCTGCCTGAAATGGCCACCCTACCTTGCCTCATGCAAAAAAGAGTGATTGCTGTGGGTCCCAACTCCTTGAGGCTATGAGTAGAGATGGGACATGTTTCCTTCTGTGGCTACATCATCCAGCAGGCCACGGCCCCGGCCATATTGGCTAAACAATTCTGAATGTTGTAGTTTAAAAACAGAAGAACTATTTTTTTCCGAAGCCCAGTCACTCAGGCTGTTTCTAAGGTACCGTAACCACTGTTTTCCTCTGCTGATTTCTGCGTTTTTGAACCCATCCCAGTCTGCCCGAGCCGCAGCTGCCTCTGGGGTGGAGCGACCATTTTTGGCCGGCTGAGATGCAGCTGCACCTGAGGCCAGGGACATGGCCGCCTGTTTACACCTGAGCCCCGAAAGAGGCCAGCGACGGATGCCTGAGTGTGCAATGAGCAGCAGAGCTGAAAAGGGCCAGGATTTTAATTACCTGAGTTGGATCAAATCCAGGGCGCGGGGGGAGAGCGAGGGTAGGAAGCATCCGAGCTGTGCCAAAAAAGCTGGCCGTACTTTTAATGATTACAGCAACGTTGCTGTCCCTGGATTCTCCTCCACGGGTCCCACCTTCCCAGCTTGCTAGCAAGGCAGCGGTGCTGTTCGGCATGCCCTGCAACCTGCCCCCTCGAAGCAGGGCGAGGGGAGAGGGGGAGAACCAGGGAGCCAGGCTCGGTTTCCGCTCCGGTCCCCTGAGTTTCAAGGACATTTCCAGCCCGTTTGCCAGCACAGCTGGTTGTGAGAAGGGGAGTTTAAGGGGAAGATTTATGAGACAAGTTAAAATTTAATTTGGGTGGCAGGGCTCATGTGGCTACGATGCTCCTGAATAAGATTAATTGCTCCCTTTCTCTGAGCAGTATATATTGCCCTCACCTCCCCCCTCCCCCATTGCAACCCCTTGGCAACTGGCAAAGAGGAATTCAAATTGGGGATAATAGAACCGGGAGCCACAAAGCAAGCAGGCCGCAGGATTGCCAAACGAGAGCACTTACAAGCAACATTGAGCATAAATTTTAATAAATTGCCATTCCATCCTCAATCAGCCTCTAAACGGGCCAAGTACTTCTGCCGTGTATATACGTCCCTGCAAGTTTCTAGCCCTCATTCATTTAAACCAGCTTCTCTACATGGTAGAATTACAAGAGTGTCACATCAAACAGAGTAAAATTAAGAACAGAACTGATTCCCACTAAGTACACAGAAGCTTCCCAGCCTGCTCAGCCAGAGGTCCTTTTTTAATCACCATAGGCTAACAGACAAATGACTGTTTGCAATTCTAAGATACTGTAAGAAGGCCCTTCTTTTTAACATAACAGTTACTTATTTTATGGATTTTACTTCCACAGGGTGTGATGGCCACCAGCTCAGGTAATGTTATAAGGGCCTTAAGCAAACTGATGGAAGAGGAAGTGGTTGAGTTGAGTCAACAGCTATTAGGTCTGCCAAGCGGGACCTGCAGCAAAATGTTGCAGTGCTGAGTGCTCTCGTTCAGAGTTCCTGGCTAACCAGCCATATCTATTTCCAGGACACTCCATTGCATGCATTCTTTGCACTCTTACGTATCAGTCGGTGTTCACTGAACCTGTTCCATCCCCATAAGGATCTCCTTTTCATACTCCCACCCAATATATTTTGCGCTTCCACAAACATTAGGGTTCCTCAAAGTCTGATGATTCTACCCTCTTACTTGGTAGCTGTTTAGGGTACCTAAGGATCTGGACTTGGAAGAGAAGTTTGTTATTAAGATGGCTAAATGGAACTTCCATGTTCAAAAATAATATATCTCTTAATAGCAGACATTGCACAACAAACAGTAGGCAGGGGAGAACTGGTGCCACCAGGCTGTGTCTCCTTGGCAACAGCTTTAGGTGAGTGGCAGAGCATATGCTTTGCATGCAGAAGGTTACAGGTTCTATTCCTGGTGTCTCCGTGTAGGTACAGTACAGGGAAGATGCCCTGCTGAAACTGTGGCGAGTGGCTTCCTGTCAATGTTGACAATAGGATACATTTAGATGGACTGATGAATTGATTCAAGGCAGATCCCTGTGTTCCTACTTGTTTGGTTGCGGGGGGCAATGATCTAGAGCTCAGAAAAGACTACTAGTTCTTTCTTCTTATTTTTTTTATTGTTACTCTCAAGATGCCCAATGGATGCTAAGGGATCCTGAGAGTGGTGGTCTTAAAAAAAAAAAAAAAGCAACTTTTCTAAGCTGTGCCCCAGCAGGTTTTTATCTTTTGCGTTAAACTTTCCTCAGGAGCTCTTGCCAGCTCCTGAGCTGCCACTTCAGCTTCTTCTCCTGTTATTTGGGGAGGATTTAGCACAGCTACACAAAAGGTGAGCGCTACACGTCTCTTTCTTCTCAACCTGAGGGTTGCAGAATTTGGGTAGCTTACTTTTTGGAGAATATAAATCTTCCCTTCCTACAGCCAACATGGTCAGGTCATCTCCTTTCTGTATCTCTATCCTTCATCTCCTTCCTTGACCTCTGTGGGCTCCCTTTAATTGAGAGAGGGCAGACCTGGAGAATACAGTTTAACACATGGTTAGAACCAGTGCTCCCGGAAGAAGATAAAACAGTCTGTTTATTCTACCACAGTTGCCTCCATCTGCATTTGCAAAGTTAGTTTACTTCTGTTTTCTAATCGGTCATTGGGAGATAGCCATGGCTTTGTTTTCATGTCTAGTTTCTCAAGATCATGGCTCTGAAAGTTTTGTGCACCTAAAGGGATAGCACTATAAGAAGAAAAAATGAGCATTTGCACGAATGTCTGGCCTGCCCTTGGTTTATCTAGCCCACTCTGGCTGCCCTGTAGTTCTCCAGGATTTCCAATATGGGACCTTCTGAGCTGAGCAGTCCAAACTCTTTTCAGCTGGATTGAACTTTGGATCTTGCCCACCATTTTTCTTTTATTTAATCTTCCCCTGCCACTGGTTGCCTTCCCTCATCCATGCTACTCTCTCCTTCTTTCTGTGCCCCACTCCTCATTCTCTCTCCATTCCTGGCCATAGATTGGTGGCCCCTTTAACGGAGAGAGGCATGAATCAGGCTTGCCTATTTTATTTAGTTTGCTTTATTTCTTTTTGAAAAAAAATAAAAGGCAGACCCAGAATCTGCACTTAGACGTAGGGAAATAACTAGCCTTGGGGAGAGGATCCTTAATCCATTATTTTACTGCTTATTTTTCCCCAACCTGATTTTCACTCTTGCATGAGAAAAACAACTATAGGGAAGAGTCAGTGCCTAGTCTGTCCCTGACTCTATAGCTACAAGTCTTAGAACTATAGATTTACAGGGAGCCTAGGAGACCATCTAGTCAATTTTTCAAGCTATTATCAGCATAAAACATTTTTCCCCTAATGTCCAGCCAAAATCAATTTTCTTGTTTCACCACAACTGTTTTTATTCTCTTAATGAACTGCCTGACTTCCACTCATCTCCAACCTTTTCTCACCTCTCATTATTGCAACAGTTCTGCTGGCTGTCCGCCTGCCACCGTCCGAAGCTGGGTTTTGTTGCTTTTCCCAGATCCAAGCCCTGTCCTTACATCCCCCAGCAGCTGCCGATGCCAGACAGAAGGTCCCTACATCTCAGTTTGGGACAACACGTAGCACTTTCCCCCTCCTCTGCTCTGCTAGTTAGTTCTCCGTAGGTCTCTGTCCAAGCAGTTTTGAATCACAAAGCCAAATGTACTCGCAGGCTCCTTCCAGAGTTATCAATCTCACTTAGCTTGCCAGTTTACACTGTTCACTGTAGGAGCATCTCCAGCTGGGAGTGCCCTCCCATTAATCTACCACTGTCCCAGCCTCCCTCCCTATTAACCTCCTGCCTGTTAGTAGGATAAAAATATTTAGTATCTGGATGGTACCAAATGGCATGGGAAACCTTAGATGTTCAACTGGTAGAAATCAACGTAATGTCTAAGTCACTCCTTGTGTAGTTCAAAGATCTTCTGATCTCACCCATCACCACTTTCCAAGAGTTTCCAGGGAATAATATATGTACGGGCTTTGGTTTCGAGGCACAATGTGATTTCCAGGACCAGCCCATGATATTCTGGTCTCTGAAGTGGAGTGTCACCTTGCATAGTACCTACAGCCACGCAGATTATTGTGGTACCTGAGATAGAAGATCCCACAAGCAGCTCTTTCCTTTCCAACCCCGACAGTAAACATACAATAATTTACTGAATTTAATTAAAGAAAAATAAAGAAAACTAATTTATTTGTATAAAAATGAACAAAATAAGAACATTAAATAACTATCCATTGATTGCCCTTTCATGACACTGAAGTTTGTTGTCTGGCGCAGCCGCTGCCCCATGCCTTAAGGTAGAGCCATCTCCAGTGATATCCTGGACAGCTCTAGGATGGCAGGCATAAGCAGGGCTAGGACAAAATGCTCAAGATGGACATCTGAATTCCAGAGAAGCCACTCTAGCCGTAAGAACTTGATTGTCACAGAAGACTGAGCTCCACAGAGTCTCAGGCAGAGACCCGCTTTCCTACCACCAGTGCCAGATCCTTCAAACTGGAGATGCAATGGACTTTTATTTTAATTTGTTTTATTTTACTTTATTTCATTTGGGTCATTTTCTTGCCAGGGGTAAGAAGACCCCAAGTAGCATCTGCTTTGTCATAGACCTGCATCCTCATCTTAGACTAGCTGGCCAATTTTGGAAGTGTGGCACTGGACTAGATAGACAGTAATCTTATCCAGAAAAGAGTATCCAGTTCCAGAAGTCACACAGATACACTGCAAAAAAAAAGCAGGAGCAATGTGTATCAGATTGCCGCTCCCTAAGGTCTGTGGAAGTGACTTCCTCCACAGATAATGATCCGATGTGGGAGGAAATGAATCAGAGAGGAAACAGTGGAAGTATAATATCCTTTCAAGGTGGCACAACAGAGAACCTGTTGTTAAGATCCCAAAGGAAGCCTGTGGAAAAGCAACTGCAGTATAGCCATTATGAGGTTCTGGGTTGTGGACATCATCAGGTCTGAATCTGACCCCCAGAAGGTCCAGAGGCTCTTCCTCCCCTCCAAAGTCCCATCCGAATAAATCTTTCAGCAGCTGCTGTTGAAAGAGCAGAACGGAAAAGCCTTGTTCATGCTCCCCAACCCATAGTTACGTCCAGGTAGTCCCAGACGAAATTGGTCATGGCTGCTGGCTGGTGTTGGAGCACCTGCTTTACAACACAGAAAATCTCACATTTTGTCCTTGGCATCTCTAGTTTTTTTTATTTTATTATTATTATTTTTTAATCCAGGCTCCCAGGCTAAGGAAGGCTACTTCAACTAAGATTTGTGACAGCTGCTTCCAGTCGGAATAGACTAGAGGGAGGGAATTATTTTTCACCCTGTGGAAACATATTCTATCAAGGAAAAACAAAGCCAAAATGGAAATCAAATGTATTGTGACACTTTCAAGAGTAACAGCTTTGTTTCGGTGTGATATCATGGATTAAAATCTATGCTTCTTCTTGTGTCTGAAAAACTGGACTGAAATAAATCTGTTTGTCTTAAAGGTGCCACTATACCTTTTTAAATTTTCTTTTTTCTTTTCTTTTCTCCTCCTGAAACACATTAACACAACTACCCCCCATGTAACTTTTGGGAAGTGTGTATGTGTGCCAGAGA
Source organism: Intellagama lesueurii (assembly GCA_037013535.1). Classification (NCBI taxonomy): domain Eukaryota; kingdom Metazoa; phylum Chordata; class Lepidosauria; order Squamata; family Agamidae; genus Intellagama; species Intellagama lesueurii. The sequence goes on along the minus strand of JBAJHW010000019.1, from coordinate 563,764 downwards.
TGGCTGGGTCCAAAGAGGCCCCTCATTCACACATCCACATTCATGCCCACAATATATGATGAAAAGTTACACACAGACCTACAGTCTGACTCGTCCATTGAGAATGCTGATTTGAGCTTTTTTTCTCCAGACTATCTTTGGTGATCACACAGAGACCACAGATAATGCAGTTTGATCCATGCCACAGCCCACAGCTCCCCTTCCTTTGATCCCATCCTCTGTCAAACCCTGGCTATCCTTTTATAGTTCGCTGTAAAGCTGGTGGACTGTTCAAAGTGTTGTGCAATGTTAGGGAAAAGGGACAGTTTTACAAAGTTCTCCATAACTTATAAATAGCAAACACATATACACAAACTGCAGAAACATAGTAGTTGTGGCCGTGGCCATGAAAGCTCACATTAAAATATAATAGCTAGTCTTTAAAGTGCCACATGTTTTTGACTGTATTTGTTTTGTTTCTGTGGATTTTGCCTGATATGGTTGCACAGACTAACACAGCTACCTCTTCCAAAACTACAGCACAGTAAAGGTAAAGGTAAAGGTAAAGGTTCCCCTTGACATTTAGTCCAGTCGTGTCCGACTCTAGGGCACGGTGCTCATCCCCGTCTCCAAGCCGTAGAGCCAGCGTTTGTCTGTAGACAGTTTCGGTGGTCACGTGGCCAGCGCGACTAGACAGGGAACGCCGTGACCTTCCCACCGTGGTGGTACCTATTTATCTACTCGCATTTGCATGCTTTCGAATGGCTAGGTTGGCAGGAGCTGGGACAAGCGACGGGAGCTCACTCCGTCGCGTGGATTCGATCTTACGACTGCTGGTCTTCTGACCTTGCAGCACAGAGGCTTCTGCGGTTTAACCCGCAGCGCCACCATGTCCCTTACAGTAGTCTGCTGTAATTCATCAGAGCTGTTTCTATGTCATATCTATTATCTTTTTTTTTTGTCCATGCAGAGGTGATCTAGTGTTAAACTAATGAATCAATGCAGTGATAAGGTGATCAGTTGTTTAAAAAGATTTTTAAAAATAACTTTAGGTGACTAGGGAGAAAGATTGTGGGTGTTCCTACTGTCCAAAGCATTATGCCCACCTTAATACATTACCAGAATACCACCCACAGTCACACCTCCCTGTCCTTTTAAAGATAACTGAACACATGGGGGCAACACCATTCGAATTGTTCCAGCTTTTAAAAAACAGAAGCCCCCAATGGCAGGGGGGAAAAAACCTCAGCATCTGCAGCAAAAAGGGTTAGGCTAATTTGCATTGAGTGCTGGAGGAGACTCTTGAGAGTCCCCTGGACTGCAAGGAGATCAAACCTATCCATTCTGAAGGAAATCAACCCTGAGTGCTCACTGGAAGGACAGATCCTGAAGCTGAGGCTCCAATACTTTGGCCATCTCATGAGAAGAGAAGACTCCCTGGAAAAGACCCTGATGTTGGGAAAGTGTGAAGGCAAGAGGAGAAGGGGACGACAGAGGACAAGATGGCTGGACAGTGTCACCGAAGCTACCAACATGAATTTGACCCAACTCCGGGAGTCAGTGGAAGACAGGAGGGCCTGGCGGGCTCTGGTCCGTGGGGTCACAAAGAGTTGGACACGACTTAACGACTAAAGAACAACAAAATTTGCATTGGCCTTTGCATTGTGTGTTCAGTTTTAAACAAATCAAATGCATCAGTTCTACTTCTGCAGCACATCCTGGATTATGGGATATAGATCAGAAGAAGCTTCAGATGCTGTAAATGGGACCTTTCTTTCTGAAAATAATAGTCTTTTTGGGGAGACGGGAGATATTTATTTGGGCCGGGGGGGGGGGGGGACTGGAGAGAAGGAATTAATGTTGTCCCTGACCCCATGGTCCTGATCCTCCTCCCTTCCGCACTGTCATTTGCAATTGTGTAAAAGATTTATGCAACGTTTAAGAAATGCCTTAAGGTGGGTATTAAAGCAAACCACAGTGTAAGTGGATATGCAGGACTTACTTGCAGGAGCTTAATATGGAAGTAAAAAAGAGAGAGACTTAGATTGTCTCTCTTTCTTTAAACCTTCATTTTCTCTCCTGCCATCTGCAAATGCCTCTCCGCTCTCTTCCAGTGAGAATTTCTGTCTTCTACCTGGTGTGATTTTTGCCCACTCACTTACCACCCCCTACAGCTGCCTTGAGACGTAGCATCTCCTCTGTGCTTGAAATGCTGCTGCTGGTTTTTGAAAGTGAGCAAGATGATGTGAATCATCCGCAGGGTTACATCAAGTTAAATATTTAATGGTGCTCCCCGGCCCTGACCTCTCTTCCATGTTGGCTGTCTGCTGTTTCTTAAGAGTTGAAGAAAAGTGTGTGTTGTAGGGGAGGGATTTAAATCAAAAGAAACACCACTGAGCTTCCTGATAAAGGAATGTTTCTCTCCTCCTAAAATCTGCGCAACCAGCTCCTCCCTTGGGTTAGGTGCTGCCACTAGCGGAAAGGAAGCAAGCCTTTATCCTGGTGTTGTCTTGGGCTGAAGGAGAGACAAGAGGCTGGGACTTTTTGTTGGAAAGTCTATGAACAATGGAGAAAGAAAGTCGGACGTATTCCAACCTTTCTTTGATCTTTGTAAGAGAATCAAGAAGTGATGTACAGACCTCAAACAGTGCAGCCACCACTGGGGCAGGATATAACAAGAGAGGTGGGTGAAGAAAGAGCCAAGGCAGACATTTCTGAATCCCAGTTGTTGCGGGAACATAAACAAGAGAGGCATCTCTTTGGTTGCCATGGGAAACAGGATGAAGGCTCAGGTAGGCCTTTGGTGTAATCCAGCTTGTCTCCCCTTCTCACATTCTTAGTATCACAGCTCTTGGCCTGGGGTGAACAGAGCAGCCAACCTGAAACTGCAGAGAGATGGAATAGTGGTGGCAGCTTTAAACAGTCCTGCCCATTGCTCATAAAGTCATGCCCCGCTTTGTATGAGCTGCTAGACCTCCCTCCTCCAGGTGCTTGGTGCAGAAACTGTAATTAAATCTCCCTAAAATGCAGCACAAGGTTTAAAGAATCTATCCCGTGCCATCCCCAGATTAAATTTAGACTATGACGCAGACTACACAGGCGTTTAGCCTGCTTTTTGGTCTGCTGCAGAAACGGGCTGCTCCTCTCCTAAAGGCACTGTTTGACCAATCAAACAACATATTTGTTCAAGTGGACCAGCCTGCCCCCCCCCCCCCCAGTGGTCCTATTAGTACCTTTCTGAGCCCTGTCTGGGCTTCTACTTTTTTTTTTAGTGTGGGGAGGATCGCTCTGGTTTGGATCAGTTCCAGTGATTGCTGGAACCAATATCATGAAGTTGCTTAATAAGGAAGCCACTTAAGGATATTGACAAATTAATCACTTCCTCTGCTTTTTGGAAGAGAGCAGGGGAAGTGAATTTTTTTCCCTTGACTGTATAGTGGACTATCGCCGATGCACTGTATCAGTTATTAAAAAAAATATTTTCTTTGCCTTGTCTTAAAGGGCTATTTGAGAAACTGTCCACAGTCAAATCCACAGTGGTAGCTTCAGGTGCAGGCATTTTCTCAGCCCTTTAAGAAAAAGCAAAGAAAAGATTTTAATTTTTTTTATAACTGATGTGGCATTTCAGCAACAGTCCATCTACAGTTAAAAAAAAAAAGAATTCACTTCCCATGTCCTACTGCCAAGCAGAGGAAGTAGTTGATTCTCTAGTATCCTGAAGTGGCTTGCTTATTAAGCCACGTCACTACATTGACAGGAGCAATCTCTGTGTGAACTATTGGGCTTGATTAATATAATAATAATCATGCACCATTAAGTCAGTTCTGACTTACGGCAACTTTTTTTCAAGGGTTTTCCAGACAGATATTACTCAGAAGTGATTTGCCATCCCCTTCTTCTGGGGGTGTCCTGGGACCGTGCAGCTTGCCCAAGGTCACACAGGCTGGCTCTTTTTGCAGGAGGTACAGTGAGGAATCAAACTCCCAACCTCTGGCTCCACAGCCAGATATCTAAACCATTGAGCTGTCCAGCCATGGGCTTGATTACATTTCTCTAATCAAGCTCGGCCATTCCGAAGTGGCCCATACTAGCCCACTCCCTACTGCTGGTGTAGCTACACACTGAATTGGATAGATAAGCAAAAGGAGAGGAAGACAGAGGCAAAAAACAATGGACTTTGCCACTCAGGCGGATGGATGGTCTTGTGCTTTTATTGCTTTTAAGAGAGAAAGAATGAGCATTGCCAAGTGACCCAAAGAGAGACCCTGGCCTGCTTTTTCCATCCTTGGGAGCAGCACAGTATGTAGAAATCGACAGGGAGAAGCATTTCATGCAAGAGTGAGATGTGCATAATCACCTGTTAATGTCCTGTACAACAGAATGTTAAGTCCTGGCTACAGCGTCCAGATGAAAAATTGGCAGCAGAGGAGAAATCCCACACTCACCCTCTCTGCCTCTCTCCATGCCCCTGGAAAGTATTGAATGAAAGTAGCTTGCTTTAAAGGGTAGATTGAACAATATCCTCAGACATCCATCGTTAGAATTCCACAACCACATTTTGCTACATGCCTAGACCAAGCCAAATATCTGCAAGGCTGTAGCCCTCAGTAAGACAGTAGGCATTACTTCTCTTTCTTCCTCAGATTCTGTGTTGTAGCTTTTTGTCCCCTAGGATTCTTGGTAGAGCTCTCCAGCAGAGAACTCTATAAGTAACTCACCAAACTACAAATACAAGAGTAGGCCATATCTTTATAGACAAAAAAGAATTATCAAACAATATTTGAGCTTTCATGGATCAAGACCACTTCGTCAGGCTTGTACTAGTGTGAAGAAGTCCAAAAGTTCACGGCAGGATGGATTTTGCCAGGAAAATTATTCTTAGTTATAAAGTCCAAAGGTTCTTGGCAAGATCAAATTACGAATCCCAGGGTTCATTTTGGGCAAAGCCATGACACTTAAAGTAGGAGTCAAACTGTTATAATTGTCTAGCGGAGATACATTCAACCTCAGCCAAATGACAGACCCAAATCATTAAATCAAACCACTTTTAAGATCCTTATAAATTGGACAAGAAGTGGCCACTGAGAAAGATCTTCAAGCACATCAACTAACGGATGGGCATTGCTTCATAAGGAATGCAATAGTTATGTCTTGCTCATGGCAGAGTTCATAGCTTATAGTCATAAAGCTGTAAAGACTTCCTTTTATTTGAATTTGTTGGTAATAGCAATTATACAGTGGGGATGAGGTGTTTGAATTGGTAAGTGTGATTATGGTCAGTGTACATGACATTGGTTGTTGCTTAGTGTAGCAAGTGAATCTGGGTCAACTCCTCTGTAAGTTCCATTGATTCAGATGGGCCTACTCCTGTTGCAACTTACTTTAGCATACTAAGTGGCAACTAAAGTAGGCCCATTTGAATCCATGGATCTGGAGGAGGAGTTGATTCACCAAATCCCCAATGATTGAATGGGCCTAGTTGAGTTGCAACTTACTATACTAGGCAACAGAATTTCAGCCACTGCATGGAAACTGGGAAGTGAGGAGGGGTCTGTTTCCATTAGAGCTCTTGCTTGCATCACAGCATTTTCTTGCCATGTGTGAACTATCCACTTAGCAGCAGCACCATGCTAACTTTGCCCAGACAGCATCTGTAACAGGGAAGCATTGATCTTCCCCTCTCTGTTGACTGTTTCACATGCAATTGTATAGAGGCAATGCTGTCAGTTGCTTGATCATCCTTTCCCCCACCCCACTCCACTCTGCTTTGCTTTCCTCCCTCCCTCCCCTTCTCCTCACTGGGAGACTAAGAGTGGCTGTTTTAATAAACATTTATTCTACCAGGAATGCACATTTGAGATGGCAGGAGAGCAGAATAACCAAATTACTCTAAACAGCTTGTCTTGTTTGCTGATGCAGTTGGATTGATTTTGCTGGGGGGAGCTTTTATATGTCTGCCTCTGTGGTTGTATCAAGGTGTCTATATGTGTGTATAGCTCAGTGAGTTAGAGTACCTGGCTGTGGAGGCAGGGGCCAGGAGTTCAATTCCCCACTATCCTTCTCAGAAAAAAGTGTCAACCTGTATAGACCTGGGCAGACTGCAGAGTCTCGGTGTGCCCCCAGAAGGGGGGAATGGTCAGCCACTTCTGAGTACCGTACTTTATACCTAGGAAAACCTCAGAAGGGTCATCATGAGTTGGAATTGACTTGATGGCATGTCATTGTTATAATTATAAATGTATAGAGGATGGAAATAATATTGCTGAATTCCTTGTTCTTATTAATTTAGGCTGGCGTGATGCAATAAGGCACCTCAATAGCCTAGCTCTATATCTCTATGGATGCTGCAAATAAATAAATAAATAAATAAATTTTTAAAAATCCAAAAGAAACTAGTGCCCCAGAGGAGCATTCTGTCCATCTTTCCTGTAAGACTTCCACCTCAGCAGGAAGGGATGGAGCTTGGGTAGGACAGCCTGACCCAAAAGTTTTTTTTTTTAAAAAAATCTCTCTTGACTTTCAGATGTGGGGAGAAAGTGTCACGGATGGGGACTTGAGTTGCAGGACTTGCTCTCAAGTTGGATTTAAGTCACACCCGTGACTCGACTCAGGCTTCTTTTTTCAATGACTTGGACTTGGCTTGCGACTCAGAACCCACCCACCTCCTCCCCTTTTTTTCTGGGGGGAAAAGCTTGTTTTTAATAGGGACTCAGATGTGGGGCTTGGGACTCAGGACCAAACCCCTGCCATCATCCCTGGAAAGTGTTGCCCTTTGAGCATTCCCAGGTGCTGCACCATGGGGCCAGCCTTGTTTCAGTGCACCCCATCCCTTCAGTGTCTTGTTGCTTGCTGTACTAGAGCAATCCCTAATGGAGAGGCTTTGAGCCACAAGCAAGTGGAAAGTTCTGCATTCCTCAGCTTTCATTTTTGATTTTTCAGCAAGGGCCTCCAAACACATAGACTCCCTTTTTTAATGCTAAGAACACATTGAATTGACAATGTCACATTTAATTTGGCCCTTAAGATATGGGGAATGGAAGCAAGCTTGGGAGCTTCAGGCAGTAAAGGATGCTGACAGTATAGGATGGAAGGCCAGGCCAGGCCTTGACAAGGTATGCAAGGTGTATGTTGTGATTGAATCCTCAGTCTTTCCTCTGAAATGTTTGCAGTTCCAAACACTTGTTTGTTGTTGTTTGTCACTCATAGATTTGCTAATGTTTTATCTGCGCTGGGAAGCGTGGTTCGTTCTGAGTCCAATGTGCTCATGCAAGGAGAAGATTGAAAAGAGGGTGAGGGCATCTGGGCTACAAAGGTTTAGGAAGGAGGAGAGGAACTAATTATTTCACAGAATCTTTGAAGGAGAATGATGTTGCTTTCGCTTGCTTGCTTGCTTGCTTATCCTCTCAGACTGAACAGAACACATGCTCCTTCTTTCATCATTGGGTATGAAAATGAGCGTAGTGTAATCTGAATAGCAATTCACTGGAGCCTAGACTTCTGTTTTTAGCACCACGTCTGTGTGTGAAAGAGTGTATGTTGGGTGAGGTGTTTGATATCTTGTGCGAGATCTAAAGCAGAGCTCGGGGAATTGATTTTTTAAAAAGTAGTTGGATAGAGTTACAATTCCAGGGCCCAAAAACCTAGTTAGGAGCCATTGTTGTTGCAATTTTGTTAAATGCAAGAGTGAGCGATACCTTTTGTTGGACCATAAAAAACCTAAACAAATAGCAAGCTTTCGTGGATGAAATCCACTTTCTCAGGCTAAGCATACCTGCTTTTTGCATAGTGCAGAAAATTGTAGACAAAAGTTCAAAAACTGATGTTAAAGGAATAATTTCTCATTATTAAAATGTAACTAAAATAGTTACATTTTAGGGGCTTTGAAAACACTATAATGCTAAAAACTGCTGACCTATGGTACAAAACACATCTATGTAATGAGACAATACATCACCTGTAACTAGAAAAACAATTAAAATCATTACATGTATACTACAAAAGGAGGGAAGTTATCCTTAGTTGTGCTACAATTGTAATAACTTAGACACACCTTAATCACTGCAAAAAGCAACAAACTAACCTCACTGTGTTACATTTGTCATGTGATGTACAGTAATTACTCCTTGAGTGTTCTGTGCTGTCAGGTCGGACTCGGAACCAACTTACAGTGACCCTAATAGGGCTTTCAAGGTAAGTGAGATACTTAAGGAGTATCTCACGGGTTCTGAGATGTCCGTGATGGATCACGAAAGAGATCTTGGTGTGCTGGTGGACAGCTCGATGAAGGTGTCAGTGTGCGGCAGCAGTGAAGAAGGCCAATTTCATGCTAGGTATCATTAAAAAGGGGATTGAAAATAAAACAGCCAACATTATAATGCCATTGTACAAAACGCTGGTAAGGCTGAACCTGGAGTATTGTGTACAGTTCTGGTCGTCGCACCTCAAAAAAGACATAGTGGAACTGGACAAGGTGCAGGAGCGACTAAAATGAGGACTGGGCTGGGGCACCTCCCTGATGAGGAAAGGCTGCAGCATTTAGTGCTCTTCAGTCTAGAGAAAAGGCGCCTGAGGGGGGACATGATTGAGATGTCTAAAATTATGCAGGGGGTGGATAAAGTGGATAGAGGGAAGCTCTTTTGCCTCTCATGCAATACTAGAACCAGGGGACATCCACTCAAATTGAGTGTTGGGAGAGTGAGAACAGAAAAAAAGAAAATACCCAGCGTATTGTTAGTCTGTGGAACTCCTTGCCACAGGATGTGGCGATGGCATCTGGCCTAGATGCCTTTAAAAGAGGATGGGACAGATTTCTGGAGGAAAAGTCCATCGCAGGTGACAAGCCATGATGGGGATGTACAATCTCTAGGCATAAAAGGAAGGGACCTCAAAATGCCAGATACAGGGGAGGGGATCAGGAGACATGTCTCTAGTTGTCTCTAGAGTCATCTGGTGGGGCCACTGTGGGATACAGGAAACTGGACTAGATGCGCCCTTGGCCTGATCCAGCCGGGCCTTTCTTATGTTCTCATGAGTGCTTTTACTAGTTCCATTCTCCCAGTGAGTTTCCATGAGTCAGTGGAGATTCGAACCCTGTTCTCCAGAGTCCTACTGTAGTTCGTCTCTCTGTCCACTATACCACACTTGGAATTGCTCCTTAGTTACTACGAAAAATAATTACAACTTATAATTTATAAGTAACTCAGTACTGGCAAACAGTCGGCTCCTGTCATAAGATGCTATTTCTGGGCATGCACATAGTGCTTCTGCACCACAAAGAGAGATTGTACTTCACAGGGGCAGGACTTCCCGGCCGGTATGACACTGTCTTAATCCTCAGATTTTAGAAACCAAGCATTCTGTTTGTGAGTTTCCTCCCCAGCTCATGGTGGCTTACTTCAGGTTCCCGAAAGAGCTTAGCAAACATCCAGCCTGGACACCTTATCTGTGTCGTTCCAGCCTGGCTGCCATGGAAGGAAAAGAAAGGGATGGAGTCTTCATACAGAACCATTCCCCTCACTTCAATATCGCATTGAAGTCCAAGAGCCAGTCCTTTGCTTGAAATGGAGACACTGCCGCCTGCTCCTGCTGCTCCCTTTGTAGGATACAAAAGCAGCTGGAGTAGCCTCCTTCTCCGGCGCTGCCTCGTTACGATTCCCACAGCATCGTCAGCAAACATCAAGGCAGGGAGCCGATAGCCTCTCTCTCTCTCGGAAAAAGACTCCGCAGCAGGAAAGAGAGAGAGCGCCTTGTCAGGCAGAACGGCGGCCTTCAAAATGGCCCCTCGGCTCCCCGAAAAAGTCTCATTGCCAAACACAAGGGAGCCTTAAAGGGGAGGCGAGGCAAGTGGGGCTTCTGTTTAGGGGGTGCGGTGGCAGAGTGGCGGAAAGGAGTCCCTCTGGCACCCGGCACAGTAGGGCAGGCTGACGTTGCCCCTGCCATAGGATGACGGGAAAGTGAGGATTCTGGATGTCAGACTAGAAATGTCCTCCTTTTAAGGAGGATGACATCTGTAAGAATTTGCCTGAGAAGCAGCCATGCTGGTCGGTGGCAGGAAAAGGAACACGAGTTGCTGTCTTGCCATCAAAACAGAGGAGCCCCTTCTGTGGTCATCAATGGGCTAGTTCAGCTTCTAAGGTACCCTAAGATTTGTTGCTTGCTTTGCCTCCACACCGCCCAGGATTTCTGTGCAGCCGCCCTCCTCATGGAGCCCCCACATCCCCCAGGAGAGACGGGGGGGGGGGGAACCCTGAGCTTTTGAAAGGCAGACTTTTTGTTTCTGAAATCCTCCATTTTTAAATGGGGGGGGGAGTTTTCCAGGGTTTCCCCCTCAAAAGAGAAATAAAAACAAAATATAGATGACTGGTTGCTTCTGATGTTGATTTTCACTATTTTGAAAGGATATCTTACTGCGTTATGGCCCTCTGAGGGGTGCTGGGGTGAATATCTGACACACACCATCCTACCCAAGCTGTGCTCACCTGACCTAAGGATTGTGCTCCCTGTTAGAGAGAGAGAGAGAGAGAAAACGAGCGAGCACTCATCTGTCTCTAGTGCCAATATGGCCTCCTGCCTGTCACAGGCACCTACGGACCCACTAAATGCTCTGCTCTGCAGGCACCCCATGGCCAGGGATCCGGTCCTCAGCCCATCTATGGGCAGCACAGGGAAGGAGAAAGGCTCAGCAAGAGGCTGGGACAGCCTAGGTGAGGGTCCCGTGGGCAGTCAACGCCAGGGACGAGCAGAGAAGCAGGTCCATCTCCTGTTTATGACAGAGAACAGATTAACACACATCTGGAAGATGCTGTGAGGGGATAAGTGGAGCGAGCGTTGAGGTCAGCAGTACAGCTTTCCCGCAGAGAGAAAGAGGAGAGAAAAAAAAATTACAGACAACAACTGGTGCAGACTCAGAGGAGGGTAGAATTACTGTCCCAGCAATCTGCTCGAGAAAGGGAAGTAAGGCCAAACACTTAGAGCAGCCTGGGAGAGGCCAAGCTTCCTGACATTGACTACTCATCTGGCTGATGCTTTGCTAGCTCATACATGACTTCCTGGGGGATCTAAAGTAATCGTAAGATAGAGCATGTCTCTAAACATGCACCGAAGTATTTTTCATCACTGCTGACTAAATAGTTACAGCACTTCCAATGAACTAAGGAGTGGCTCGGGAAGATGTCCCTACTGCCTAAGCAGCCATGAGCAAAAGACTCCTCTTCTGTAATTAGGCATTGGCGAAGAACTGGATGCAATCGACTTTCAAAGCAGACTTTCCCCAGTCTGCACTGTTTTTACTGGACATGAAGACACACTTTGTATTCTGGAATGTGCATGTTATTAACTGGTGGCCTGCGTGGCTACTAGAATAGGCACATGTGAAAAGTCCACATAGAAAAGTATGCACCACATTTTCAGATGTATGCAAAAGCATTGCACAAACGTGCTTTAGTCAGTGAGGACACTCAATGCAAGCAATGTGCATGGTTTGATAAATGTGCACAAAAATGTTTTCCCAAACCATACACAAAAAAGAGGGCAAGCAATCTTGTCCTTAAAAAAGAAAAAACAATCCTAAAACAAAAGGACAGCATGCAGAGACTATGAACAGGAAATTCTGGGAGGGAATCTTGATTGATGGGTGCACATCCTATCTACAATGGTGTTATTTACTAGCCTGCAACTGTTTTAAGCATTGCCCAGGAAACCTTCCATCTAGGTGAGCTGCCTTGACATATGCAGAGATCAGAAGTTTAGGGTTTTATATTTGTTTGGTTTTTTTTTTTTAAGGTAGCCATGTTAGTCTGTGCAAGCTTTTCAGGCAAAACCCAAAGGAGGAGGAGGATAATAATAACAATAATTTTCTTTAGGGTTTTTGTTTGTTTGTTTTTATTATTATTATTATTATTATTGAGCAGTCATTGCATTACTCATTACTTCTCAGCAGTCAACTTGGTTGTTACCTCTATCCTTGTTCTGATCACACAAGTAATTTTTTTGCATTGCGTGTTGTTGACCCGTTATATTGTCTTACCTAGTGGCACAGAAAAATACAGAGGCCTACTATCTAGCTCCGTCCAGTGGCTAATTCTGATATTACAACTTGAAAATATTTACAAAAGTACGAGAGGGAAAACCAAGGAACCCTTTCCAAACAGCACAAAGCCTTACAAATTCAGTTCACAATGCCTCTAAATGCCCTTCAGAAATAACTTTTGAAAGTAAATAGAAAGTGCTTACTAAAGTTATAAAGTATCTTTGTAGTCATTTCACTTTAATTTCAACATAAGTACCCATTACATTATGTTACCTGAAAGATAACAAGTTAGAGATAACTATAGTTAGAGACGACTAAAGTTAGAGACTACTGATTGGGGCCAGCTACAGGGAGCATATAACGCCCCTGTTACAAGAACTGCACTGGCTACCAGTCCGTTTCCAGGCCCAATTCAAAGTGCTGGTCATTACCTCCATACAGTTTGGGGCCAGGCTACCTGAAGGACCGTATCTCCCCATATGTGCCTCCTCTGTGTTCTTCTTGGTCCCATTGCCAGCACAAGCACAGCTGATGGGGACATGGGAGAGGGCCTTCTCTGGGGCAGCTCCCAGGCTATGGAACGCTCTCCCTCGGGAGATCAGGATGGCCCCTTCCCTTTTATCCTTCCGAAAAAAAGCTAAAGACCCATCTCTTCAGGCAGGCTTTTAACAATTACAACTGAATCCCTGAACCCCATTTTAGTAGATAATTTTAATCTTTGTAATCTTTTCCAGAGTTTCTTGGAAGAAACTCTGGCACATGTCCAGAGTTTCTTCCAAGCTCTGGACATGTGCTACACAAACGCTAGATTGTTTTTAGGAGTTTTAAAGGCTTATGGAGTTTGTGAACCCGAGGCTACGTGTGGCAAATTTCTGAAGGGTTTGTTTCAATTTTTTACGATTTGAATTTTTAAGGATTTTAAAGATGGACCCTATATAAAAGTGATTAGGAGTCTAGAAGCTGATAGGGGACTGAATATAGAAACCAGCTTAGTTCTTGCTCGGCACAGTGTGCTATCATGCTATCTCTGGCCCTCAGATTCCCTGATGTGTGCCTTACACATTTATAATGCCACAAGAACCCTGCCCTTCAGAGGTGTAAAAGCAAATGAGAGCAAACCAATTTGGGGTGCGTGGGTGGGTTAACATATGGCAGAAGTAGAAAATAATTGCCCTACCATGTGTTCTCAAGTGCTGAAAACAGATCTCACCAGGATGCAGGAAGAGGTTGGAAATGGTAGTGGAAATTCTGACATGTTCACGTTCCTGTTGGATCTCATTAAATTGGGCCCTCTTTCCCCGAACGAAGACCACAACTGTGTTGCGGAAGCATTGGTGCAAACTGAACTTGGAACCCGTCTTATGTGGGAAGTGTGGAAGGGAATAACTCAGAAGGTTGGAACAAAAGGAAAACCTTTACATGCTTAATATAAACAACCACTAATAGCCCTGTTTGTTTGAAAAACAATGCCTAATTAGTCCCCTTGATGATGGCACACAGCTTCATTTGTTGCTTTGGTATGGAATAAAGATGGTATTAATGAGGAGAAGCTTTTTTTATATACCCACAGCATTAAAAATTTTTATTTATTTATTTAAAATATTTTTACTCTGTCTTTCTCCTAAAAAAAGGACTCAAGGCACAGTTTTTAAAATGAAACACAGTAAATTATTCAACAATTTAAAAAGAGGGGCCTTGTTTCTTGACCTAAGTTTCGGATAATCCCCACCACCATCTCAGTTCTCCAGGACTGAGAACAGAACCTGCATGTCCTGGGACCATGAAGCCTGATTTAACCATGAGACCTTCTCTGAAGACAGAACAAGTGGTTTCCATTCCTCTCAGTTCGTGCTGCTGAGCCTCACTTCTTTTTGAGAGATTGTGGAAGCACCAGTATTTGAAAATTATGTTGCAAAAACCAATGTATCACTTTTTAAAGAATATTAATTTGCTGTTCAATGCTTTTGAGCACTGAGTAATGTTAATCACTAGTAGCACATTATTAATGCACTACCTCATAATTTCTTTTTTAAAAAACCAATGAAAAATCTTCTGAAAGAACCCAGATACCTGCAGATTCACCTAAGTGACTCCCTAAAATAACTTTTTGAAGTGACTATTAAACAGTACTTGTTAAACCAAAAATCCCAGTGATATCTGCTGTGCCATTTTAAAAAGTAATACCATTTCCCTTCTTGATATGCCTAAATCCCCATAATATAAAATACAAGTTATCATCATTGTTTGTCAGGTGTTACTTCAAAGATCTGGGACGAAATCTGGACTCCCAGCTATTAAGGTTTACACTGGCCACTGGAGTCAAACCTTCATCTTCTTCCAGGAAATATACCTCAGGGGTGTGTTTCCTGAAAAGATGCTTCTTCCCAATCTACTGTGCCATCTCTGAAATGACAACATCCTGTGTTGTGTGCTGTCACGTGGTTTCTGATAGGCATTGGCTACCCTAACAAGTTTTCCAAGGTATGTGAAATGTTCAAGGACTGGTTTACAATTGCTCCACCCCCATGATTGAACTGGGATTTGAACCCAAGCCGCCTAGTCTGTGGAACTCCTTGCCACCGGATGTGGTGATGGCATCTGGCCTAGATGCCTTTAAAAGGGAATTGGGCAGATTTCTGGAGGAAAAGTCCATCGCAGGTGACAAGCCATGATGGGGATGTACAATCTCTAGGCGTAAAAGGAAGGGACCTCAAAATGCCAGATGCCGGGGAGGGGGATCAGGAGACAAGGGATCTCATTGTCTCGTGTGCTCCCAGAGGCATCTGGTGGGGCCACGGTGAGCTACAGGAAGCTGGACGAGATGGGCCCTTGGCCTGATCCAGCAGGGCTCTTCTTATGTTCTTATGAGCCTTAATCTGCCACTCTTGCCACTACACTGCACTGACTCTTGAAATGACAACAAATTAAAGTCCCCTGTTCTCTTGCATGTCTTCTCCTCCCACCCCCTGCCCCCCCCGCACATGCTTCCCCCCCCCCCAGCCCTACGCACTCCCCCCCCCCCTTCTTCCAAAGTGGTTAACACTTGTTCTCAATAAAAGAAATAGCTTGTAATATCTCTCTGGGGTTGCAAGGCAGCTAATGCGGAACACACAAAAGCCCTCTTCCATTTGTGTCCACTGACACGGGCTATTCTTGTCCCCCGCTATCTCCACATCGCAGGGTACTCCGCTGCTGGGCTGGCCTTGCTCTTTGAAAGGAGAAAGGGACTCGCTGGCTGTGATTTATTTACTCCTCTGTTTGTTTGCCCTGAGCAGCTCATATGGAGTGTTAATGCACTCTCCACTCAATGTCATCTCTGAGCAGCGGAGGGAGTGATAGAAGCTGGCTGGGAAATGCCCAGAGGAGTTGAGTTCTCAAAGGACATGTTGTTCTCCTTCCACCTCTCTTTCTGGGTAGGGCACAAACGAGGGTAGAAAGCAAGAGGGGCTGTGCCCCCCCCATCACTCTCCCTTCCCATATTTCCTCCTTTATGTGGCTGTTTTCAGTATTTTTGGAATTACTGCAACCCACCTTGAACCTGAACCATTTTTAATTTTGGATGATGGCACCCGGAGAAGTGTTCATAATCAAAATGAATGTTAAAGCAAGACCTCTGAAATCTGTTAAGTAACCTTAAAAAGCTGTGCTCTCCAAAGAACGCAGTGGCACAAACCTGGTGATAACAACACTAATAAAGCCTTTTTAGTATTTTGCTTTGTAACTACTTCTGCCTTTTCATACCACAGTGCTCCTATGTGGGAAAAATAGAAGAGCTGGGGTTTTTTAAGGGACCCTTGAGGAGTAGAGGATGGGGGGAGGAAGGACAGCGGTGTTAGCAACATACACAATTGTATGTAAGGCAACAAAAGTGGACAGAGTTTCCCCCACCCACCCCTAACAATTGTAGTACTTAGGGATCAACCAGTAAAATTGAAGGGCAGAGCAGTAATCAGATGGACAGATAAAGGGAAGTTCTACTTTCCCCAAACACATTGTTCACATATGAAACTCACAGCCACAAAATGTCACGATGACCATTAAGTTTGACAGTTTGTTTATTTTGAATACATTTATTCTGCTTTTTGAGCAGTGGTTTGCAAGATAAGTGGTGGTACCTATTTATCTACTTGCATTAACATGCTTTCGAACGGCTAGGTTGGCAGGAGCTGGGACAAGCGACGGGAGCTCACTCCATCGCGTGGATTCGATCTTACGACGGCTGGTCTTCTGACCTTGCAGCACAGAGGCTTCTGTGGTTTAACCCGCAGTGCCACCACGTCCCCACTTTTTAAAAAATAATACATTTGGGCTATTAGAGAGTGCAAGGAGCTTTTACAGTACATAAATGAGAAGGGGGGGGAGGGAGATATTTTGATGCGGGGAGCACAGGAGAGGGTTCTGCCCTCAGACCTTTGGACATTGCCCACCTTTACTTTAGACAGTGAGAAAAAATGTATAGGATGTGCAAACATTAAAGAAAATGGAGAAATAAATGTGTACATTATAGAAGATGCGCACAAATTTCCATATGGTGGAAAAAGTCTCTAAACCTGATGTAGAGAAAAAAATGGGATGTGAACATAGGTGGAATTTGGAAAACCAGAACACAATCCAGAATGGGCAGGGCCACCCCCCAGAAGGCCCTGTTTTTGTGTCCAGCAACGTGCTGAGTAACATGTCCTTGGCCAGCCTTGAGGCCGTGGCAGCTTCATACAAATATGGGCTATCCTTTGAATTAGTGACAGAAGACCGGGACCACTTTGTGAAGAGGCAGAGGCTTTTAATCCCAGTTTTGGTGGGGAGAGGAAAAACGGGGAGAGAGCGCTCTTGCCATCATTGTCTGCTCAACTCTGTGGGGATACATCTGGTCCGTTCTTTTGTTCTTCTTGCCATCTAATTTTTTCTGTGAAGCTCTCTCCCATGCCAACAAACGTCACTGCGACCTGATTGCATTCTTATTAATACAGCGATGTATGGGTTCTTCCCCCCTTCAACATCTTCGCCTTTTAACTGCCTGATTAGGTTCTCAGACGTGGCAGGCTGGTGAATTTAATCAGATCAAAATGGCCTAATAATAATAGCTGTGGCCATGCCAATGGCCGTACTCTGCAAGCCTCCGGTTAATGGGGAGTATATATATATATTGCTTCACTATAATTACAATTAATTTTAGTATTATTTGTTATTTGGCTGTGCTTGAGAAAATGTTATCAAACAACCACATTGAGCAAATGTGGATGTATAAAATATGTGGGTGTGTGCGTGTGCATTCATTTGTCCTCCGCGCGTGTGTGTGTGTTAAAAGGAAAATTAACTTAGCAGTAGTTCTGGAACTACTAATGGATACATTTTCTGCCATCAGGAGTGTTATTAAGGTTTGCTTCCTGCTGGTGCAGCATAATTTCAGAGACAGAATCAGTAGCTTTGGCTGGAACAGAAAGGATGTGGGAGGAGCCCCAGTCAAAGAGCAGAGTGGCAGATTGACAGAGAAATACCCATTTATGCAGACACCGTGGAGGGAGGAGCTGCCGTTTCCAAAGGAAGTGGCAGTCCTCTCTACCTGTCTGCAAGACAGGCGCGGGGACTCACAACCTGCCGTCGAGTCCGACACAAGTCTCACCAGTGACTCCACTCAGTGGTTTGGGGGACTTGGACTGGACTCACAACTCAGAACCATTTTTCCAAGTCGCATTTTGGGTCCCTAAGGGATGGGCCTAGCTGCCCCTGCAGCTGCCCCTGCCAGCGGCGCTGCCATCCTGAGGGGCAGCAGGCTCGGCTTCCCTTCCAGGAGCTGGCAGCTGCCTCCGCCCATGCATGCGTCGCTCCGCTGATAGGCCGGCGCATGAACAGAGGCCGGGACCTGCTCTGGGAAAGGAAGTGGGCTCGCTGTCTCCGAGCATGCGCCGACCTCAGCTGGGTGGCGCATGCACAGTCCGAGTCTTGAGTACCAAGCCTCCGTGGGGGGGGGGGGGGGCATGGCAAACGGACTCAAGTCTTGGCCTTGAGACTCCAGCCTGAAGACTTGCACTTGGGCTCGGGACTCGGATTTGAGGATTGCCAACCTCACAGCTGCCAGGGACGTCTTGCCTTGCCTTTGGATAGTAACAGGGGAACCCCCGAGTCTGCAGGGTGCTCCATGGGAGAGGTCCATGGATCTGAAGATTTCTTTAAGTGGCAGAAGGGAAGAAAGAGGCTCCTACCCCAGTGGTGTCAGTTTCGTCACCCGCTCTTGACTTCCAGATTTATTATGTTAAACCCTGGTGTTAAACCAAGGATGCATGTTTGTTTGTTTGTTCAGTTTCCTACCTTAACTTTCCCACAGCCATTTCCCCTAAGCAGCTGCATTTCCCAAATGATGTTTGCATGTCACCTTAAGATGACGTGCAGACACACATTTTTTGTGGTTGGATCATGGGTAGCTTCTTTGGGCTGGGGAAGGGTGTTGACTGCCCTACGGCCCTTTGTGAGCTGTTGCATCTTTCCATGCCACTCCATGACTCTCTGGTGCAGGAGGATGCCAAAGCCACAACATTCACTAGGTTACTAGCCCAGTGACTCCTCTCTCTCTCTCTCTCTCTTTCTTTCTCTGTGAGCGTAACCTACTTCACAGGGTTATTTTGATGGTAATGTGGGGAAAACAATCATTCACACCATCTTGAGCTCACTGGAAGAAAGGCAGAATGTAAACATAACAAATAAATAAGTAAATAAATAAATTCCTAGAAGCAGTTCCCTCCCATTGACTGATTCATTTCTCAGTCATCCTGAGGAGGACTGGCTTGAACAGAATTTACATGGCACTTGTCTATTCAGAAATGAGTTTCATGGCAATTCAGTCGGGATTATTTCTAGGAAAGGTGATAAAGGACTGCAGCCTGAGCAGAATTATTAGTTCTGTGACTACCTTCAAATGTACTGCCTACCCACCTGCCTTCCTTCCTTCCTTCCTTCCTTCCTTCCTTCCTTCCTTCCTTCCTTCCTTCCTTCCTTCCTTCCTTCCTTCCTTCCTTCCTTCCTTCCTTCCTTCCTTCCTCCCTCTTTGTAAACCCTATAAACTCATCCATCTATGCATATAACATTTCCTCAGGGAGAGCCTTTCAAGGCTCCTACGCTACAATAGTTATTCAATTTCCAGGAAGGAAAATAAATCCATTTTTATTGCAGCCCAGGAAGTGTGTGTTGTGAACATGGATTTGTGTGTACATGTGCGTATGCAATTTTCACCATGTTTTATTTATTCTTATCATGTCCCTTCTTGCTAAACCAGCACTGAATTCTCCTTCTGGGTAGTGTCTGGAATGGTTTACAGCGTTTTCCCGTCATCAGAGGGCTGTGTAATGTACTGGCCGATGGCTCTCTTGCTCTCTCTCATTCTTTCTCTCTCCCCACCCACAGCAAAATAAAGGTTGTTTCTGGTACAGTTTGGCGATAGTGCGGAAAGAGATTAAAAGCTTATTAAATTATACCAGGCCTCCCTGGCCTGTCTCAGTCTTGGACGGCTGGAAATGTGATTAACCATGACACGGCCAAGGGCAATCCCGCCACCGTCCTACAATGGCAGGGCCACAGTTGCACCAACTGCACAGTGGGCGATGTTTTCTGCCGCCTCGGGGTGATTGCATTTCTGAGATTCTTCTGCATTTTCTGGCTCTCTCCTACTCCATGTCCCAGAATCCTTCATTGCCTTTGGATCCAACTCCCCATTGCTGTCCCTCCAGCTATCCCTTTTTTCTGGTACTTTTTTTAAACACTTTTTTTTACTCGACAACCCATTCAAGATAACATAAAATAGCAATATAAACTATAATACAGTCATAGGAAACTCCTTATTTATGGATTCATACACGCATATGTGTATGTACTTGTATTAATGTTATCTCTTAATCTACCTCAGTCTCTTTCATGGCTCATTACCTTTTTTCTGATACTTGGAATACAAAAAAAAAGCTGCCATACACCAAGTCAAACCTTTTGTCCATCTACCCCAATGTTGTCAACTCTGACTGGCAGCCACAGCTGTCCAGGGCTTCAGGCAGAATTCTCTCCAAGTCACCTTGAAGTCCCAATGATTCTCTATGAGCAGAGCACATAGCGTACTCTTTCAGTACTTAATCCTTCAGCGATCGCTGTGTGTTTTGGAGGACATGTCATTAACATTTTGTCCAGCTGAGCTGCTAGAACTGTTGGCTCTCCGGGTTCAGCACTTTCCCCCAAGATTGCTAGACATTCAGTTGCTGATTTGGGAAAGGATGGATCACAGCTCCAGCGCACATCCATGTAAATCAGAGTGATCAATAAACAGCAGCCCTAGGGTTGAATTGTGGCCATCGCCAGCCTAATTTCAAAAGTTCTCTGTAAGGGGCTAGCTTAGACCTCTAGAAAGAGCCATCTGCCCCTCCCTTGGCAGCACACCAGCGGAGAAGGAAGAGGTACAACACAAGAGAGAGACAACTAGGTACGTACTAGGTACCCCCCCCCCCCCCCGGATCTGGTCTCTCTCTTTCTCTCTCTCACTCTTAGATATGTCACATGTATAGAAGCACTAATTTCTCCCTTATTCCTTGAGACTTCAGTCAGCCCCTGGAGGCCTGGGAAACCTTAAGTCTTAAGGAAATATAACATTTTTAAAAGATCTAAAAGAAAGAAGGAAATAAGAGAGGGAAGGAAAAAAAAACAGGCAGGGCAAGCTTTTAGTGAGATAATATCAGGTTAAATTATTTGTCTTAAGTCTCACTCAGTGATACTACAAGTGAGAGTGATCTTGAAATTGTAGATCACAAGCTGAATATGAGCCACTAGTTTGGCACTAGTTAGGCCTCAACTAGAGTCCTGTGTCCAGTTCTGGACACTCCGCTTTAAGAAGGATGCCAACAAACTGGAAGAAGTCCTGTTAAGTCCCACCAGACCTGTGCATTGCCTTGGTTGGCGTGATGGGTCACAAGCCAAGAAATCATGTCTCAAATTCTTATTACTTCTTCTCTTTCCACTCATGACCGGCCTGTCACACAGCTCTAGGTTTGTCCCTGTTTTCTCCTCTGGACACAGCTATAATGTGCACAAAGTATTCTTTCGTTTTGTAATTAAAATCAGGAGACTGGTGTGGGTTCTGCTGTTTGGAACATGCTGTCCTACATCTTCTTTCCTGGCCTAAAAGGGAGACATACAACAAAGCCATTGCTTCTTCCTAGAGATAGATGAGGACAGGAGATAGCAGAGGAGACATGGGATCGGCAAGGGTTTTTGGAAGGCAAACACCCTAACCTGGCCATCACCGTAAAACAGGTGCCTCTTGCTGCTCCATAACCCCTTCTTAGACAAACAATGTCAATTATTTTCAGAGTTCTTTAAAGCCTTAAATGAGAGCTGCTAATGAGAAGAGCAAGGGTAAGCCGCTCTGAGCGTTGGCTGGAATGTAAGCCCCTGGAGGGCCTTGCAAAAGATGAAATCTAACAAGGGAGCCTGAACAGCAGAAGGTGAATCTCCGCCGCTCATTAATCCTGCCGCTTTGTTACAGAACTTTCCTTGGCTTGCTCTGTTCGGGCTTTGTGCTGGGACTGGCCTTATGAAGAAGAGGCCCTTTCCTTGTACCCTCTTCTTAGCCGGGAATGGGAGAAGTTTGCTTCCCTGCCCAGATGTTTTGGGCTTCAACTCCCAGAAAGCTCACTCAGAACAGCCACAATAAGGGAACTGTGGGTGCCGTAGTATAAAACATGGCAAAGGTTCCCCGGTTGATCTTAAGGGAAACAAAATAATGATATAATAATAACAACCTTAGAACTGCAGAGCTGGAAGGGACCCTGTAGATCATCAAGTCCAGCCCCTGTCAAGGAGGCCCAGTGGGGGAATCGAACTCCCAACCTCTGGATCCACAGCCAGAGACCTAAGCCAAATGAGTAAAAGGTTTTTCCCCTTGGGGCCAAATGGGGTGAGATTTCCTTTCCTGCATCTACCCCAGTTGCATATAGAGCAGAGATGAAGAAGTCATCTTTCCTTTAAGATGAAGAGGAGTGTGCTAATGAAAAGGTTCTGAACTGTTCCCCTTTCGTGTTTTAATAATAATAATAATAATTACATGTCATCAGATCAATTCTAATAATCATTGTTATGGTGACTCTTTACAGGGGTTTCTAGGTACAGAATCCTCAGAAGTGGTTGAATACTGTATTTCCTTCTCCTGGGGCCCTCCTGGGACTGTGAAACTTGCCCAAGGCCATGTGGTCTGGCTCTTCTCCATAAAGGCACACCAGAGATTCAGATTCCCAATCCCTGCCTCCTCAGCCAGATCCCCAACTCACTGAGCTATTTAGCCAGCACTTTTCCCTTGTCCTTCCAGCTGTTTCTCTATTCATGGCTCACTGTAGGTAATGGAACCAGGAAGGCTGGGGTGGCCGATTGCATGGAGGTATAGTGTGGAAGGGAGCTGCCCAGCTGCTCTCCTTAGTGTTTAAGGAACGTGCCCTCCAAGCCTGACACTTGGCCTGGGTTTGCCTCCCCCCCCCCCCCCCCCGCCCAGGGCTGATCAGTAGATGTCTGCCTGCCATTCTCCCCCCCAACCTCCCCACCCCCCAGCAATACCATGTCAGGGTCTTGTGGGTGAGGAAAATGGCAGGCGGCTCTTAGTTATCCACCGGCTATCACAACACTGTTTGCTGCCGCCCATGAAGTCATTCCTCATTGTAAAAAAAGGAACTGCCGCACCAGAAAAGGGGATGCATATTTGCCAAAACCAGACACATGCTAATGCAGAGGTGTACATTTAGAACTAAGTGCTATAATTTAAACTGAAATACAACCAGCTCAGTGTATTAGAGAAGACCGGGACCCGTCTGGTTGCCTGTTGAGTTTGCTGTCTAGGTATTGCTAACAAGTGGGGCTCTGGCGGCCCCATGTGCCCTTCTGCTGGGCCCCATCCGTCTTCTCCATCTTTAAACCAGACTTGGAGAGGAGAGGGGTATTACCAGTGTGTCGCTTTCCTTTTGTGAAACACTGAAGGGCATGAAGGCCTGATTTTTTTGACCCACCGCGGTGACATTTCCAGGCGTGCTGTCTTAGCAAACAGCTGGCAGGAAATGTCACTGGGGAGTAGACAGCAGAGAATCAAGGACCTTTTAATTTCTCTTTCCTTAGCTGCCGGTTGCGAGTGGGAAAGAGCAGAGGCTCAGGGAAGGCCACACACTCTGTGTGTGCGCGCGCACCCGTGTGTAGATGGAAAAGGCTTCGTCTAATTCACAGCTGGCTGCTTCCCAGGAGAAT
This sequence comes from Intellagama lesueurii, assembly GCA_037013535.1. Lineage (NCBI taxonomy): Eukaryota > Metazoa > Chordata > Lepidosauria > Squamata > Agamidae > Intellagama > Intellagama lesueurii. The sequence continues at coordinate 540,504 of JBAJHW010000019.1, read as the reverse complement.
AAAAACCCTGTTATCAAGGATATTGATGCGAAAATGAGTTATGGACATAAACAGCTGGGGTCTCTCTGCAGCCTGCCGGGGAGAAGGAGCGGGTTTCTTTGACACGGGTGACAGAGTCATTTTGGAAAACCGGGGTTGGGGTGGGCGAGGGTGCAGGTGGGTCAAGAGTTTACCTTATAATGGATTTTGTTGGGGGGGGGGGTGCTTTCTATTCTGGGAATAGAGTGAGGACCAGTGGGAAGAGCATAGAGAATGGCACTCTGAAGCCCTCTTTGCTGCTGAGCCAGGTGGAATTGCTCAGACCTCAGTTGTGGGGATGTCGTAGGAACCAGAGGGAGGCATAAGGAACCTCTCTCTCTCTCTCTCTCTTTGTGTGAAAGAGGTAATACTTTTATCCCACCCTTTCTGCCAGCGGATGAGTCTGTGTCCCTTTCTCTCCGTCCCCACCGGCAATATTTTATGCTCACAACACAACCATGCCAGGCAGGTAAGGCTAACAGGGGCTGAGACTGGCCCAAAGCCAGTTTGGGTGAGTTCCACGGCTGAGCGAGGATTTGAATCCCAGTCTTCCTGGTGCGAGTCTATCTATCACATTACACGCTGCCCTGTTCTCGGCCCTGGAAAGCATTTCAGTTGAAGCTGACATCATTTCTTATCAGGAGAGAGGGGGGAAATGACTGAGCAGAGATCAAGCATACTGTGATCAATAGCAATTCTGAGGACAAATAAAAGTGAGTTAAAGGAGTCTCCCCTCTCTTTCCCTCCCTCCCTTCTGCTTGCTGACCAGGGGTTGTATGAACAGCCAGCAGAGCTCATCTACAGAGTGGCAGGATCTCTGAAATGGCAGCACTGGGTAGTGGTTAGAGGTGGAGTCTCCCAGCCATGTGCAAACATAGAATCACAATGTGGCGTTTGGGGGAATGATTTGACAAACAGGGTAGACAGAGGGTTGCTGCTTTCAAACTATCATTGTGATTTCTGCATGTCAAGTTATTGCTAAAAGCACAGAAGCAGGTCAAGTCCCCCGTTTTTGGAAGTTAGTTGACGAACATAAGGGGGAGAGGAGAGTGCAGAATTCTACCCAAGCCCACAAAACTCATTATGCTGTGGAAAAAGAAAAAGTTGTCACAGCACCTGTTACTCTGTATCCAGCACAGAGCCAGATGTGCGGTGGAACTGCTGAAACCTCAGTTGAGTTATTATCAGTTGGGATAATAATTTTTAAAACAAGGAGTGAAAAGAAGTTAAGGGAGGGAAGCTATAAATATATACACAAATGTAATGTGCATACCCATATATGGGATGAACTCAGAATCTAGACAATAATCAAAAGCAATCAATAGCACAAATAAAGCTAATTAAACAAGATTAATCATGAAACATTTCCGTGGCCTGAACTTGCTTTGACCCTGAGGTCTGTCTCAGTGGGAAATTATGCAAGAGTTTTAAAAAGAAAACCCTGAGAATGAAGGTATAAAATGATAAATAACAGCGTTGGGTTTTTCTGTATTGAACTGGAAAAAGCAACAAAGAATGTAAACAAAATTCACTTAGGACTATAGAAAGTAAAACATATAAATATAACAGTAAGCATATTGTGCTGCTTATATATCACCCCATAGTGCTTAAAGCACTCTCTGGTTGGTTTACAGTAAATTATGCAGGCTACACATTGGCCACACACACACACACACCCCAGTGAGCTGGGTTCTCAATTTACTGACCTCGGAAGGATGGAAGGTTGAGTCAACCTTTAGCTGGCTACCTGAACCCTTCAGGATCAAACTCAGGTCCCGAGCAGAGTCTTGACTGCGATACTGCAGTTTAACCTCTGCACCACAAGACTCTTTTAAGTGCCTAAGGCACCAGCCGTTGTTAAAAAGGAACCAGGCTTACTCATGCAAGGAAAGAACCTGGCAAAATCTTCTGACTCCTACCTGGATGAGGTAAGTCCCCCAGAGAGAAATGTTGTGGCAAACATAGGGAACCTTTGGTGTTTGCTCCTGGGTCATCTGGGTCATCGGGCAATTTAGTAATCGAAGTGGAACAGCCAGAGCTAAATATCCATACCCTCATGCACTATAATAAACTTTCCCTTCACAAAACAAATGGCATAGTTCTTTTTAATCAGGGGCTTCTGTGCTGGAGAAGGTTAGCTTCTTAGTGAACCATTTCCTAGAATTCTGTCTAGGTGTTTTTTCATTATATCCACCGGAAAAAGGACTGCTTTTTAGACATAAGTTTAAATGGAAACTGAAAGTTCAAGGAAGAGGCCTTGTGGAACATTCCTGAGGGGATCCAGGACCCATCAGGTCTTCAACTGCGATGGTGGATAGAGACTACTATTTTAAGGGCACTATGAGAACAGACGTTTGCAAAGAATTGTAGCTAGAGGTGTGTGAAGGGGGCAGATCTGAAAGAGGATGTGGTGGGTTACAGGCAGAGCTGGACTAGATCACAGCAGATTATCGGCGGAGCCTGGCAGCAAAGCGGTTCATTAAAATGCAGGCTGCTGGCCAGCCTTTCAGAGGGGCAGGAGACTGGGGCCGAACACGACTATAATGGTCTTCTGTGGGGGAGTCTTTTTGAAGGCCCTATGATGAAGCTCTGATGTACACAACTCACTTTTCTCTTCTCCCACTGAACAGTGTTATTCCGTGCTTTACAATTCTTCCTGCATTCCTGATGCGATTAGCAAAACAAATAAATCCTGTTTTCACACACGGATTTAAAAGAAATTACTCTGAGCATATGCAGTTTTGGATTTTGAAATAATTTGAATCCAAATCTTTGAAGTTACTAGTTACCAGTGGTGTTATGTGTAATTCATTCTTCTTTCCACAAACTGTGTGTAATGAAATTACATTGTGCCTGTAATTTATCAGGCAATAACGGCACTCCTTTTGTGGTAATTTTTAAAGCGACATCCGTCGTTACAGAGGTGTGACCTTACTAGATAGCGGAGAAGGAGTATTACATCATTCCAGTTCTGGATTGTGCTGTGTCTCAGGCTGCTGTGTTGCACTCTGTTGTGGGTGTTGAGACAATAATGTGAATGGGAGGAGAGTGGTTTGTAGTGCCAGCCAGCAGTTTGTGACACTCAAATAGTTTTGGAAAATACAAACTGAAAGGTAGTCATTCGAATTACATAGGACAATCAGGAAGTATAGAAGCAGGGTTTTCTTTTTTCTTTTTAATAGCATCTCACTTCCTGTCTTGGGCTTTGGAGTTATCATGTTAGCTAAATACTTTGTAAAGGTAACCTCCCAGATTTATTTTTAAATCGTGATACCACAAGTATAGGAATAAAATAGGGTGTACTCGTATTGCACCAATGCCTTCGTCACCTTGTGTGCGTGTGTGCATGCGCAGGCACACGCACACACGCAGGCACATGCGCGCGCGCACACATACACACACACACACACACAGTCCAAAGCACCCAGGGCTGGGGTGTGTGTGTGTGCTTTGGCCTTTGACCTCAGGTCCAGTCCCTGCTACTACCAGCAGAAGGCACGTTAGGCCAGGCTACGTACAGATAAGCTTGTTGCTTTTTCTGAATCTGTCAGTGCTATAATACTGTTGGTCAGAAGGCTGTACTTAAATATTATTACAGTCCTAGTGCAAATATTGTAAAATATAAATCCAAGCCTTAGCGATTAGGAGCAATCGACACACGCAGACCCACACACACAGAGAGAGACTGAATAATTTGAATATATCAGCATGAGAAATTGCAGGAGATTGAATACACTGCAAACTTTGTTTGTTTGCTTGCTTCCAATGTTTAGTTATTTTACAATCCTCCTTCAGTTTCCGCCTACTCTTTTTCCACGTGCAGAAAATGACGGAGCCAGTGGGTGACTGTCATTCCCCACTAGTACGGGGCCCACCCCTCCCAGCGCCCCAGAGGGGGGCAGCAGGGCCTGTGCTGAAAGATGGGGAGAAGAGGCCGGGAGGGTCTGCCGACAGAGGGTCACACCCGAGAGAGTCACGCCGGTGCGGGAAGACCAGGGAAGGCGGCTGCTTTCTGGTCTGTGCCGGATGCCTGAAGCCACGGCGTCCTCTGCCCAACTGCCCTGGGGCAGAGGCGGGGGGGGGGGGGGAGGCATCTTGAGAATGGGAGGTGGAGCCCGGAAGGAGCCCACGAAGCTCGCTAGCTTGAAAACCGTGAAGCCGGCTGGTTTGGGAGGCCCCAATTCTGTCCCCTGGACTGCAAGGAGGACAAACCTATCCATTCTGAAGGAAATCAACCCTGAGTGCTCCCTGGAAGGACAGATCCTGAAGCTGAGGCTCCAATACTTTGGCCATCTCATGAGAAGAGAAGACTCCCTGGAAAAGACCTTGATGTTAGGAAAGTGTGAAGGCAAGAGGAGAAGGGGACGACAGAGGACAAGATGGCTGGACAGGGTCATCGAAGCTACGAACATGAATCTGACCCAACTCCGGGAGGCAGTAGAAGACAGGAGGGCCTGGCGTGCTCTGGTCCATGGGGTCACGAAGAGTCGGACACGACTAAACAACAACAACAACAAATTCTGGCTCACGGAGGAAGCGTGGCAGGAAACCCTAGCTGCCCAGGAGGGGCCCTCTGCTCGCCACGGGCCCGACGCTGCAGCTCAAAGCAGCTCCCGGGTGCGGAGTGCAGACTCATCAGTGCCGTGGACTCCCCTTGACCCGCGGTGGCTGCCCTTGGCGGTGGTGGCGTCCAGCTTCCCTGATTAGTTGCTGCTGGCCTCCCCCCCCCGGTTCCCCCCCGCCTGCCATCCATCCATCCATCCATCCTCGCAAGGGAAACGGGGGAGGGCGCAGAGCCGTTCGCCCCAGCGGCCGCTGGTGCTGGAGCGGGGCAGCCATCCGGGCGGAGGGGTCAGCCGGGGAGGAAGGCCTGCTGCCCTCTGCCATTTCCCGCTTGAGCGGAGCTCGCGGTCCCCCCCGCGCTGCGGTAATGTAGTTAAAGACACGCTTGGACTCTTAATCGAGGAGAGAGGATTGAAGGGTAATATTAATCAAGAAGTGCTGCGCTACGGAGACCAGGCGGCTGGGGAGCTGAGGCCCAGGAAAAAGGGGGGCTGGGGAGCGCGGCTGTCCTCCGGTTTGGCGGCTAGGTTGCCTGCCTACAGCCACCGCTGCCGGGCCCTGCCCTAGGGTCCCAGTGGCTAGCCCTAGACGCAGATTGGGGTGGGGTCCCCTATTGTGCTTCCCAAGACCCGTCCATTCCTCTCCACACCCCACAAGCCACCCTTTTCCCCACTGACTTCTGTAACGGTACTGGTTATCTAAAGGCTCCCTCACACCTTTTCTTGCTTTCCTCCTGTTTTAATGATACTGTCTTAATTTATTGTGATTGCTGGCTGCCACCTTATGTTCCTCTGTTGGAAGAAAGGCAGGATATAAATACAGTAAATCAATCAACCTCTTGATCAATCAGTCTTGAAAAATGGATGGGCACCTTGTCATCCTGGCCCACTTTGTGCAAGCACGAGCCATCAGTCTACTAGGCGCTACTTCCTTTTCACAGCTGGGGAAAAAAAAAACTATCAAGAAATTCTTGAGCACAGCATCTTTCCTTAATTAGACCCAAAGCCCCCTTTCTATTTCTCCAGTTGTGGCTGGTATGGGCACTTAGAGAGGTATTCTCTCTTTGAAGTGCCATCTACACAGGTAAAGAGCCTTGGAAGACAGAGATCAGGGACCTTGAAGAGGGCTGTGCACGGCGAGAAGTGCCTGGATGGCAGATTCACAAAACAGACAAGTCACCTCATCCTTTCTTCCCCGCTTCCTTGCATTCCAGTTAAATTACAAAAAGCATTCCTAGTTTTACACCGATGCTTTTGCAGATGCCTTTTGATAAAGCCAGTTATCTCTTTTGTCTTCTTTTTGATGTATAAGTAGCCACCCTAACTAGGGCAGAGTAAGGAAAGCTGGAAGACCCTCTAGTTGTCAGTTTTAACTGTGGTGGGAGACCAAAGAGTTATAGAGAAACAGCCAGTTGAGCACCCACAGAGAAACAAAAGCACATATGTGAGCTTGCTAATTGCCTGAGCGTTTGCCCTCACAACTTAGTAAAAAAAAGTAAAAATAATCGCAAAAACTTTAAATTAAAAATAAGCACAGCTAGTTCTTGTCATGAAAAGTGAATAAAATATGTTACCTTTAAAAATAGCAACTCCCCTCCCCAAACTAATTTAATGTGAATGAAGCTGTTGCACCCGACCGTGTTGTACCCTTCCTTTGGAATTTCTTATGCCCTCTCAGGAAGAAAACCCCCTGTTTGGAAATCAGTGTTCCACACAATGACGCACTAGTGGTGTCATCAGGGCAGGATGTTGGGACAGGGTCTCACTCAGCAGAATGATCAGGAAAGGGTCCGAAAAATCATCAGGAGGCTTACCATATTTGGAGGTGAGTGAATCAGTAGGCATCATCATCGAAAGAACAGCCATCCCCAGGAAAAAAAAACCCATTAAGTTCAGAACCTAATATTGTCTAATGGCATCACTGATGCGCGCACACATGCATCGCAACCCATAGTTTAATGTGCATACAAAGCCAACCAATTCTTTTGCTTTTTCTCTTATGGGAGATGCTTATCTTGAATCAACACAAAAGCTTTGCATGAGTGCTGCAATCCCTCTTCCCATCATTTGCAACAAACCAATCTATGTCAGTGTTGTGTCTCCTGCAACCTTATTCGCATGAGTGTCCCCCCCCCCATCATTCCATCTTTTACCCCTCAAATCAGGGAAAGCTGTTTTTCTAAGGGAGGAGAGGACTTCTGAGGTGGGGGAAACGGGGGGAGTATGGAAGCATTGCCTGTAATAATTGCATTGTTAGGCCAAAGAGATTCCTTGTTCTGCTATCTAATTTCTGTGCCTTTATTAAACGTGATTGCCTGCTTGACAGCTGCGGGGAAACGAACAGCGCAGCGGCATGTCAGCGGGAGAGCCCCGGCGCTTTACAAATTGTCACGCGTGACAAGAAAACCTTATTGCGCCATGAGGCAGAGAGACAGAGACCAGTGTTGAGAGGGAGGCCTTCATCCCCTCTGGAAAAGCAACTGAAACCGAGGTTTTTCATTTCCTTCCTGCTTCCTTCTTTTTTCCAGTCTGTCTGATTTTCCAGAACCATGGGAAAAACTGAACCAAACAAGCCACCATCCTGTACCAAGTAGCATTCTGCAATCTGGAAAGCAGAATTCTGCCATCTTCCTTAACCATACAAATGAAGGGCGACATGAATTGGTTCTCTGGTTTTACCCAGCAGATTCTGCCATGTTTGTAAGCATAGCTTACATAAGTTACTCTTCGTTCTGTTAGTCACAGAGAACTCAAAGAGTTCTCCCACCCATCACAATCAGTGGGGAAAGTGCTCAGCAGCTCCTCTTGTGTGAGGCTTAACCAGATGTTAGTTTCGTGAAGTGTTTAAGGACTTAAGCTTTTGCATCAACAAGCAGTAGCGCTGTTACTCAGCAGAAGAAAAAATACCCAACCAGAGTAGCAGGGCTAGGTTACCACATTTTGAAATATGTAAATAGTATGCTTTATTGTCTAAAAGGTGAGGGGGGTTAAGGCCATTTGAAATAACATGCTTTAGTATCCGAAGTTTAAATTATTCAAATGTGCTGCTGCCAATAAGGACTAGAAGCCTGGTTTTAAAGGAAACCAGCTGCAAACTGTTCTGAAACTACATTTGTATCTGGCGCAGTCCTGTATCTGAAAATCCTAATTGTGCTGCTTTTCTCAATGTGTGTGCTTTATGCTTCCTATTGATTAATGGGTTGGTTTGACCACATATCTTATTCTCAGGACTGCCCCTTCACTACTCACCAAGAAACCTCAGAATCCACCATCAGAAAGTATCATGCAAATAGCGCCCGCTTTGCATAAACCTCTTCAATTTTGATCTTTGCCCTCCCTGTTCTTTTCCCTTTTATCCCTTTTCCCTTTTATCCGTCTATATTTTGTCATGTGGGATAGCTCATAATTCTCTGCCAAGAGGACTTCTCTTTGGCACTCAAAATAAACGATACAATCAATACATTGTTATGCAGATATCCTGGATTTTGCATAACAATATCCCGTTTGCAGGCTTAATTTGAATTCAGGAAAGGATGACTGGCACAACCAGCAGGGGGTGGGGTGGCAAAAGCATGAACAAAAAGCACAGGTGTGTATATTGGTTTATTCTGAACATGGCGCTTTACAGTATTAATGAGACAAGTCTCAGAATGAACATGCTTATTATCTATATATTTTTTACATTACCACGTCAAAGATAGCTCAGTGATTGAGATATCTGGCTCCGTTTGATTCACTGTAGCTCCTTGACAGGGGTTGGACTTGATGACCCATAGGGTCCCTTCCAGCTCTGCAATTGATGATGATGAATATGATGATGAAAGTACTTTGCATTGCAAGGACAGCGTACCACAAGATGTTGTTGCTATGAAAATCCCGTCTCTGCTCATCCCCACACATTAAGTGGTATAAGGTCTGCAGATAAACCCAGGACGGTAGGAAAGCTTAAGGAAAGCTTAATTGTCATCCATGGTGGCCCAGCACTTCGAACCCCCAACCTCCTGGGTCCACTACATCAGTGATTGTTCACCTTTGGTCCTCCAGATGGTTTGGAATTTAAGTCCCAGAATCTTTGACCACTAAGTCCTTGGCTGGGACTTCCAGATGCTGAAGTCCAAAACATCTGAAGGGCCAAAGTTTGAGAAATGTTGCCCCTTTCCATTGCTTGAGCAGAAAGATGTGTGCTGCTTACGGGTTGGGGGAAAGGAAGGGTCACCTACAGGCACAGTATTTTCTTAGGTTAACATGGGTTGCTGGAAATGGCCTAACAAAACATTGGGCAAGAGCTGTTTTAAACAGTTGTTCCATCCCAGAAGCATCTGCTCTTTGGCTAAAACACCTGCTCAGGAAACCAGTGATAACAGAGACAGGCAATTCCCCAGCACCACAGTCACCCCTTTCACTCTTTCCTCCATGTTCCTTCCAAACTTCAGAAGTCTATACAAAACATCCTAATTCCTCTTCCTTTCTTGGAAGTCTGTCCTGTTAATGCACCTCTTTCACGAAGCCTTGGTGTAACAGCTTTTGTCTTGTAGGCTGTCTCTCTTTTAGGGAGCTGCAGGTGGCCTTGGGCCTCCACTTTGCCAGCTGCTGCTCTACTGGTCAGTGTTGAGCTGTGGGATTCGGCTTCAAGTCCCCATTGCACCATGAAACTTAGTGGAGACTTTGGTTGCTCCCCCCCCCTTTCTTTGGCCTGTCTGCCTTGATTGTGGTGAGGATTAAGGGAGTGAGGAGAGCAGATTAGGGTGTCTTCAAGTTCCTGGAGGGGCCTCCGTCTCGCATCGCAAGGACCCACCTTGAAATCTCAGGGGGTGGGGTGCTCCTCACCTGGCTCCTCTAGCAGTGCCTGCCTTTTTTCTCTTTTTAAACTCTCTTTTAAAGACATTACTGTGGGGAAGATCAAGATTATCACCAAAATGTGCCTTTACACCAATGGGCTGAAATCTCATTGAAACCAAGAGCCATCTTCTGGGCAGCTCCCATTACACTGGAAAATTTCCTAGGAGGTTGATGGATCCCATTTCCTTCTTCCCTTGTGATGTCTTTAATGGCACTCTGATCCTCAGCCTTCTTGTGGATCATAGTAGGACTCAATCTGCCCTGAACATCCCTGGACCCCTTTTTTTGCCAGGGTGCTGAGATCACCAGGTGCCTCAGATGACTTCCAAAGGAACGTGGGAGCAACTGTCCCTCTCCAGTGACTGCAACAAACAGAAAGCTCTCTGGGGAGAGGGTGTGCGTGTCTCTCTATCTCTGTGTGTGTGTGATTGGAGATAGGGTGGGGAAGGAATCGCAGCGTGAAGGAAGGGCATGGCGGCAGCAAAGTCAGGGCCCGCCGCATCAATTTGGGCTGACAGCTAGCAATTACACTGTGCGATAGCCAGATTACTGCAAATGCATTTATTACAGGGCTGAGGAGCAGGGGGACTTATTTACCGGCAAATCCATACTCATTACAAGACTCACCCTACCCTGGCCACAAAACAGCTCAAGTGAAACAAACAATTATCGAAGGCCTTCTGGGACCGCACTGTTTCTCGGGGATCAGAGGGTTGGGCAAAGCAGAGTGGGGAGAGGCAGGACGAGGGGATATCTGTCTTCTCTTGTCTTTCTCTCATCAGTCAATCAGTCTGTCTTTCCATCCTGTATCTTATCTATCTGTCTAATCTATTAGAGTAATTCCTAAACTCTGTGCCACAGGAATAGGTTGAGCACCTTTTCCCAAGCTGGCACCCTCCAGATATGTAGGACTTGCATCGCGTCCATCCTCCAGCAACCATAAGTCACGCTAGCTGGAAGATGATGGGATTTGTAGCCACAACATAGAGAAAAACAACTTTGTGGGAGTACATCTCCCTGGATTACACTGGCCGTATTGGCTGAGGGAATCCTGTGGATTATAATCCAAAAACGTAACTCTTCCAGGATCTCATTGTAATACAACACATAGGGAATTGCTGGGCTGGCGTGTTCCTGAAGTAATAAATTTATATGTATAATTCAAGGCTGTTGAGAAACCCCCGCAAAACACAACCAGGGGAGTCTACCAGCTGTGTCTCTCTGTGAGACAACGTTGCCTCCCGCTAGTCAGCCTCTGTTGGGAAAAATGTATTTTCAGTCTTTATTTGGCTTAGAGTGGGTTGTGGTTACCAAATCTTTCAGTACCCCTTTCCCAAATAATACCAAGACGGATTTGACTGCAGGCATTGCTGTTGACTTTGAAAACCCTTGGTGGCTTGAGAGGTGTTGGTACTTTGCAAGAGATCCTAGATCTAGTCCCCCACATCTGCAAATCAGGCTTGGAAAGACTACCTTCTGAAAATCTGGAGAACTGATGACTTCAAGATAGACCAGGGATGCAGAAGCTATGACCCTCCATATGTGGTTGGACAACAGTTGCCTAAACTGACTGGACGGACGGACGGATGGATGGAGTGAGTTTACCAAAAGCATCTGGAGCAACAGCAATCTTCAACCTTGTGCTAAATGTGATGTTGTCCAGATATTTTTGACTTCAGCACCCAGAATCTATGACTATTAATCATGCTGGGTGGGAATTATGGGCTTGAAGCACAAATCTTAAAGGTCAGGAACCATTTCTGTAGAGACAATACTCAGTTAAATGGATTGATGATCTGGCTCATTAAAAGGCAGCTTCTTGTACAAAGCTTTGAAAGTTACCTTTAAAAGGGATTGATTATGTAACATTTTACAGAGTTCTAAATAAAATAACTTATTACTGTTATAAAACCTTACACTTGATAGGTTGTTTTATTATTTTTGCAATAAAATGATATTTTTCAATGCCTTTTCATCCCTATCATAGGCATAAAAAAAAATCTGTGTAAGAAAATAGCCTAAAATTTTCGGGCAAAACATCCTCAGAGTGTTCCAAAACAGCATTTTCACTTCTCACTCTTAGTAATAAGGAAGTTGCAAGTAAACTGTAGTCACTACAAAGAAAAACATGGCAGTACTACCAGCTCTGGAACAGAAGCACCCTCCTCATCCCCTTGTTATATTAAAAAAAAAAAAAAAAGCCGTGCCCTACAGGTAACATAGTTACTCATAACAGGTTATTTCAACCTTCTCCTAGGCTCCTCCTATATTAAGATGTTCCTCTTCTAATATGCACCTACCTGAACCCATTGGCTCACCTGCACTGGTTACCTGTGACTTCCAGTGTCAAGTCCAAGGTTTGGGTGCCTATCTATAAAGCCCTTAATGGTTTGGGACCTGGTTACTTGTTGGAGTGCCTTTTCCCAAAAACATCTACCCGTGCCACCAGATCCTCACAGGCCATGCTTCTCTGGGTTGCAAACACCAAAGGAGGCCAGGAAAACATCCACTAGAAGTTGGACCTTCTCGGTTGTGACACCAGCCTGGTGCAACTGCCTCCCGGTTGAGCTGCGCCTGGCCCCCTCCCTGCCTACCTTCAAGAGGTTGCTTAAGATGCAGCTCTTCATTGAGGCCAACGTTCCCTCTAAACTGCACGCACGCACGCTTGCCCAGAGCTCCACTGGGGTTGCGCACAGGCAGCCGGCAGCCGGCTGGTTTACTTTCTGTTTTGAATGAAGTCCCACCCATCCCCGCACACATAGAGAGAGGCTCCCGTGCGGCGGGACCGAAACTTAGAGGGAATGTTGATTGAGCCTTTGACAGCAACCTCATATGAGTTTGCCACTTGTCCTGCCCGATGGATAATGTTTGCGCTGTCATGGCTCTGTGATGATGGTTTTTATTTTATTACTCTTATTATATGTTTTGGGAACTGCCCAGAATAGTTCTTCACATTCATGGGGAGGTATAGAAATCTGTTAGTTAGTTAGTTAGTTAGTTAGTTAGTTAGTTAGTTAGTTAGTTAGTTAGTTAGTTAGTTAGTTAGTTACCATGTTTCCCCGAAAATAAGACAGGGTCTTATATTAATTTTTGCTCCAAAAAACGCATTAGGGCTTATTTTCAGGGGATGTTTTATTCTTTTCATGTACAACAATCTACGTTTATTCAAATACAGTCATGTCATCTTCTTCTGGTTGCTGCACAATGGTGGAGGGCGGAGTTTCACTTAACTAGGGCTTATTTTTGGGGTAGGGCTTATATTACAAGCATCCTGAAAAATCATACTAGGGCTTATTTTCAGGTTAGGTCTTATTTTCAGGGAAACAGGGTAGTTAGTTAGTTAGTTAGTTAGTTAGTTAGTTAGTTAGGTAGGTAGGTAGGTAGGTAGGTAGGTAGGTAGGTAGGTAGACTGGAGGTCCTTATTCAAGTTCCCCTTATGAGGTGGTCATGAGAAAAAAGACCTTTTCAGGGCGGTTGTATTCTGGACCGGGTCCACCTCATTGGGAGCAAGGTGGCCTATAAATAAATAAAAGTAAATAAATAAATAAAATTATAATGTCCTTTCAGCACCAGGTGAATGTATTTTGTTATTATTGTTTTTAAATCCCAAGCCTTTAAAATATTATTGTACTTTGTAGTCAGAGCTTGGGAAGGTGGTGTGTGTTTTCTGACTACAACTCCCAGACTCCCTTAGCCAGCATAACTGTGCTAGCTGGGGGATTTTTTGGAGCTGTAATCCAAAAAAGTAACTTTTATCCAAGAGGAGCAGATTTTAGCTTTGTTTTAGCTTTTATAGTTTTTTGCCTTTCATTTTCTGGTTTCTGTTTGTTTCTAATACTCACTGGTGTCATTTTAATGTTACATTTTAACCTGCTATATTTTTAAACATTCTGCATTATTTAATATTATTGGTGGTGGTTGTTTTGCGAGCTGCCAAAAGTACTTTCTGTTATGGGTTAGTCTTTAAATTATGCTCTAAAAACAGTAGTAAGTCAATACTGTGTGGGCTCCACTCTTTCAGAAAGCATGTCCAGAATACCAACTTACACATAAATATGGCAGGTGGAGTAAGAATTTCCACAGGGATGGTTTATTCTACTTCAAAAGTAAGTCTTCTGAGTTTAAGAATGGAGCATGCTTCCATTTTTAATTTGGGGAGAAAAAGTGAATCTCAGTTCTCTGCAGTTTTCACATACAAGCACAAAGCGACATTATAAGCCTTCTGGAGCAGTCCTCCACGACTGTCCAGATATATCAGACAACGTCCATAATCCTTGCTCAGCAGAGCTGGAGGCCACATGTGTTATCTCCTCCACGAGCTACTGTTCAAGCTTTAAAAAGTGTGCTCCGTCCTGTCCACTGGCATAACGCCTGGTTTTCTTTCCAGCCCCAAGTTCAGTATGTGTCTGATTGTGTGTGTTAATGTGGTAAAGACGTTACCTGAGAAGGCTGGCACAAGGTATGGCATTTTTGGAAAGTGTGGATGACCGTCCTAGAAGCCTGGCTGGAGACTTGCAGACTTCTGGGGGCTGTCGTATATGCATTCTGAAAATCTCATGCATAGCTGATATCACACCTTCTTCCCTAAGCATTGTGTAGCGGCTAGAGTACTGGACTTGGAGCTGGAGTGTGTGTGTCTCAGATACCCATGTTAAGTGACAATTGCGTGCCATGAAATCGATTCCAACTTAAGGCAACCCTTTCCAGGGTTTTCTAGGTAGAGAATACTCACATAAGTGATTTCCCATTCCCTTCTTCTGGGGGCAGCCCTGGGACTGAGCAGCTTGCCCAAGGCGACCCAGGCTGGCTCTTGTCCCGGGAGGCACAGTGGGGGAATCAAACTCCCAACCTTTGGCTCTGCACCTAAACCACTGAGCTGACCTTTTAAGAATTTTAAGAAGGGATGCATTTTTCTTCACCAAAATGTATCACAGCATTCAGAAATGTACAGATCTCCGAGGTAACATACACTTCATTTGGTTCCCCAGTCTTCAGTGGTACAAAATGGGTATTTTCTCTGTGGTTTCACGTATACGTTTTGTGCTTGCACAGAGCTACAGTAGGAAACTTCCAGAGCAATCTTCCACCTCTGTTCCAATGTGCCAATTGATTTCTTTTCCAAGCCTCCCCATCTCTTTACATGAGGATAAAAAGAGCTGGAAAACCTAACGCATCCTCCTAAACAGGATGGGATAAATTCAAACATAAATAAGGAAAACTAAACTAGGCCTCTGATCGCCCGGTCTAGGATGCCCTCGGCCCGGCCCAGGGCTCATCTCTGCCTCTCCCTTTCCCCCATGCCATCATGGCCTGGCGCCTCTGATGGCCTAATTGCCCGCGATCAATACTACCTCATCGAGGGAAAGCTGTCAGTTTAATTGAAATGTGGCTGCAGGCCTGCCAAGCCCGCTTATTGCCTTCGCCTGCCTGCTGGGGGCCGGCCCTGGCACGGGGCTCTGCGGCGCTCATCTTAAATATTCATTCACTTGACAGAACACTAATTAAACAAAGTGAGGTGCATTATTACTTGATTAAATTTTTTATTGGCAGTTTAATTGGTCTGTTAGTCACCCCACAGAGAGCCATGAGGAGCCACCGCCCCCTCCCCCTTTCCCTGCCCTGTGCACACGTTAATAGATTGGTCGCTGCGAAATGTCCTTCGTGACGAAAGGTGCATCTTCTCCCATGGGGGCTCTCCATGGAGCAACGGCCTAGCATGCTTGCGTGCTCCCTCTCTCCGTTCCTCTCTTTCTCAGTGATCGCCTCACTTCTAACACACAGAACCTGATAACGGCTACAAGATGGCCTGTTAATTCTTGCTCTGGGTTCGGATGTATTTCAGTTATCCTCCACAGCCTTCAGTCCATCCTTCTCTGCATCAGTGGGGGTGAAGGAACGGAGGAGGCGATGAGCAGAGGTGAGGTTAATACCCTGTTTCCCCGAAAATAAGACCTAACCTGAAAATAAGCCCTAGTATGGTTTTTCAGGATGCTCGTCATATAAGCCCTACCCCAAAAATAAGCCCCAGTTTAGTGAAACCCCGTCTTCCACCCTTGTGCAGCAACCAGAAGAAGATGACATGACTGTATTTGAATCAATGTAGATGGTTGTACTGGAAGGACAGATCCTGAAGCTGAGGCTCCAATACTTTGGCCATCTCATGAGAAGAGAAGACTCCCTGGAAAAGACCCTGATGTTGGGAAACTGTGAAGGCAAGAGGAAAAGGGGATGACAGAGGACGAGATGGTTGGACATTGTCACCGAAGCTACCAGCATGAATTTGACCAAACTCCGGGAGGCCGTGGAAGAAAGGAGGGCCTGGCGTGCTCTGGTCCATGGGGTCACGAAGAGTCGGACACGACTGAACGACTAAACAACAACAACAACAGATGGTTGTACATGAAAAAAAAATCATCCCCTGAAAATAAGCCCTAATGCGTTTTTTGGAGCAAAAATTAATATAAGACCCTGTCTTATTTTCGGGGAAACAGGGTAGGTACCTGAGGTTTGGCCACCTACATCTCATTTGCTGCTCAACAATCCTCCATTTCAAAGTCGAACTACACCTTTTACCTGCCTGGTGAATTGGGTGGGTGTTTCAGGTTAGGTGAGCAGCGCCCCATCTGCCCAAAGACTAAGATTACCTCTGGCCTGCCGTCAAAATCAAAGCTCCTCTGATGGTGTTTATTGTGGACTGGCCGTCACCCTACCACTTGCCTTTCTTATCTGTGACTCCCCTTCCGCCCTTTGAACCAAAGCGACAGAGATGGCATGCAAAGGAAAGAGGTCGCCCAGGTTAACCCCACCACGCAGTGTTCCCCCCCCCCCCACTCACACTGTGAATTGATGGCGAGTTGCAGCCATTTCTGCTGCACAGATAACCAAGCTACCAGTTCAGAACTGGACAACTTGCTTATTTCACTATGTGATCCTAGAAGGGCTGCTTAGAGCCAAGCCTGTGAATATTCCCCAAAACATGCACACGTACAAATACCGCAATTTCAGAATAATAAAACCAGGTGAAGAACTGTTCCCATGTAGTCCTTCTGATACTTCCGGTCTCAAATTGGCTTTTCTCACCTTTAATTTCCAGTTCCCAGGCATGAGGGTTTTTCAGCACAGAAAAGTGAAGGAGACTCCATCCCCCATTGGAAATGATTGGTGAATAATGTATTAAGTTCAAATCATATCGTTATTTCCTGCTTTTTTGAGCCTTGTGGATCAAGAAAGCAGTTCACAAACAAACAAAGAGAGGCATGTCAAATAAGAAGCAGAAAATGAGGAAAAGCAGGAGAGGGTCCAAAACTCAAAGATAGGATCTAGGCAACTCATGACTGGAGCAAGACCCCCACCTCTGAAATTTGGGGATATAGGACCCTCCTGCTCAGTTTACTGCCTTTGGCAGAATCATTCCTTTGCATACATAGTTTCAAAGTCTGACATTTTCTAATTTTTTTTAAAAAAGGAGGAAAAGCCACAGGTAAATAAACTTTAATGCTCAATAGACCCAAGCATCTTTTAAAATACAATTATTTCCCCTCAGAGTCTAAAAACTGACAGGGAAAAGGCAATGAAAACCATACTGAGAAGAATGTTCTATAAACTAAGTCTCTAAAATATCCTGTGATGTGTCAGCACGACGGTCTGCAGCTCTCATGGAAGGGCAAAATGAAGCAGAATCTCCACAGAGGATCTGAGAGCCAGGCGCATACAAGTGCATACAGGGAAGGAGGTGGTCAATGAGGTCCTCCCCACCAGCGAGTGACCAACTGTGGCCGGAGGTGTCTTTGATTCACAGTAGCTACCTGGGGCTCCCATCCTTTGCCTTCCTTGTGCAGAGAAGAATCGAGCATCATGCTGCACACATGAAGGACCCTCCCTCACTCCAGTGGGGTGGAAAGGGACAATAATCTTTTGGCTACAGGGTTCTTACAGAGCCACCTTGAGTCGCTTTAGAAAGTGGGGCAGCTGGGTTGAGAAACCTCTTTCTCTGTGTATGTATTTTATGTGTCTTATACAGGGCTTTTGTAAAGCTAAGGGGTCTTAACTTCCATTGGTCCTGAATGGACAATTAAGACCCTTCACCTGTACAAAAGACTTGTATAAGACATTTGTAATGCTTACGCAGACAAAGAGATGTATCCACTCTAAAATCCTTTGCATTACCAGGGGGAATAACTTATAACAATGTATATAGCTCATATAATTCATTCCACCCATATGCAGCAGTTATTGAAAGAATTGCAGCTAACCTCAGACGAAACAGACAAGCGAAAAGACGGTGATGGTGGGTGGCAGATGACCTCGTTCTCCCTGCTAATCTAAAGGGTGCTTTGACCCTGTGAGCACTACCTTCACCACAAGACTATCTGAGTAGGTGGAATTGAGAGCTGTGATAATATAGCAGTGCTTGGCAGTATGTATGTGCAAAAGAGTACCTTTGAATCCATGCAGAATACACCTTGCCAGTGTACAGAGACATCTTTCATGCACACACCACCAGCTAATCCCTCAACAGCAATTTGAGCCCTGTGTCACTGGGATTAAGAGCTTCCATGCTACAGGGTTTGAGGACTTTTAGAAACGCTGGAGATGCGAACGTGGCACTGTACTGGTCAACCCCTGAGAGGATCGTAATAGCCAACACAGAAAACGGCGAGGGATTTGCTGTGAACATCAGCCCAACCCTGCTGGATCGGACCAAAAAATCCATTTAACCAGGATTCTACTTCTAGAGTTTGGAAACCTTACTTCTCAAAAGTAATGTGTTTTGCAACTCACTGCAGACTCCACTCCCTGCTGCCCCAGCTCCGAACAGCTTCGGCCATCCTTGGTGGCCGAAGCTGTCCGGCTGCTGCTCCCATCTTTAAAGGGGTGCCTGCATACCATAGTGGGGCCCCCCACCATATTTTGTCTCTGTGCTATAAAAACATGTCGTTCCTCCTCGAAAACACACTCATCCCCTTGAGCAGGTAGCAGCTCTATAAGGAAGTTAGGCAAGTAGGTGAGGAGCAAAGTCAGTTGCTTCAGCCACCATTATGGGGGGGAAAAAGAGGGTGCATGGTGCAGCCCATGGATGGGCTGGGGAAGAAGAGAAGGAGGGAGTTGCAGCAGCATTAGGGGGCTTCCCAGGGGTGTGTGTGTGTGCCTCAGTTCACCACATCAGGCATCTTGTTGCCTGAGGCCAGCTCTGCTTGTGAGCAATACTAAAAAAAATTCCTTACTCACTGATTACCTTTCTTATTGCTTTGCTCATTACTTTACTTTTGGGGCAGAAGCCTAAGGATCGACAGGCATCTGTGTCACTTCTGCTTCATTCAGGCTCTGCTTGGTCCATACATCGTCCAGCCCTCAAGCAGGACATGAAGGCAATAGATCTCTCCCACTGTTCCATGCTAGCAACTGATATTCTGTGGTAGATGGCCCCTGGATGTGGAGGTTCCATTCCTAGCCCCCATGGCTAAGGACAACAAAAGCTTTAAATGGATCGAGACATAATTCCTTCTAGTCCTATAAATGGCACAAGCAGGGCATGGAGGCCCAGCAACATTTAATTACCATCATGGCTTATGGAAATCAATAGATTTGTTTAATCTCCTCCTTTTCAGGCCATTCAGACCAGTGGCCGTTGTTCTATCTTGTAGCAAATTGTGTTTGTCCAGATGCTGTTGCACTGCAACACCTGTCGTCCTTCACTACTGGCCTCGTTGATTAGACGCCCAGTGGGAATGTCCTTCAACAGTAACTTGATGGGCCACAGTTTAGGCAGCCCTGTTGTATCAGCAAACGAGATCAGTGTATCATGTGATGTGGGAGAGTCCTCAGTCTCCTGCTATAGCCAGTTGCTTCCATGAGGTTATGAGAAAGGGAAGAAAAAGTCACAGCCTCTGATTTTACTACATTGTGTCTGCTTTTAAAGCTAAATCTCTTAGCACTATCCTGTAGTTGTCATTTTTCTGAACTGAGGGTGAAGAGGAAGGCTATGATACTCAAAAGTTTCTTCCTTATGATTGGCAGAGGAGTGCTAGGCAGTGGTTAGAGTTGAAAGGCACGGCTTTTGTTCAGTGTTCAGTCTCTTGGCTTTTGTTCGGTGCTTATTGTTGTGGTCAGGGCAGGGATCCTGACACTGATGCTGCTGAAACTACCTGCCGAAGCTCCTGGTTACTTCCGACCAGCAATTAAGCTTATCAAGGTGGAGCTGCAGGGGAAGAGAGGCGCAAGGATAAGCGGATTACACTGCTAAATCCTTCCTTCCATCAGATAAACGAGTGGAGAGATGGAAACTTTTGTCTTAAGGACATGAGAGCTGGAGCAGGCAGGGAGGCTCAGGAGGGATCGGTTTGTGAGTGGAAGGGACAGGAAGAACACTGAGTGGGAATTAGAATATATGGGATTTTAGAATGTGGCCGGTATGGCCTGACAGGGCCTTCCAGGGGTTTCATCCCATGAGGAACTAGGAACATTTTGATGGAGTAAACAGCCAGTGTTGATTAGTCAGGAAGCAGAGTTTACATTTCAGAAAACCATTTTACAAGCAGGTACTTAAAATGGCAGCAGATGTTCAGACCCGTTTGAAAAGAAGTATTCCCTGCTCTCGCCTCTCTTCCAAGATGGTATATATATCATGTGTATACAAAAAGAAAGAATTCAACCGCTTAAGTAAGATAGTTGTTGTTGTTTCGTCGTTAAGTCGTGTCCGACTCTTCGTGACCCCATGGACCAGAGCATGCCAGGCCCTCCTGTCTTCCACTGCCTCCTGGAGTTGGGTCAAATTCATGTTGGTCGCTTTGATGACACTGTCCAACCATCTCGTCCTCTGTCGTCCCCTTCTCCTCTTGCCTTCACACTTTCCCAACATCAGGGTCTTTTCCAGGGAGTCTTCTCTTCTCATGAGATGGCCAAAGTATTGGAGCCTCAGCTTCAGGATCTGTCCTTCCAGGGAGCACTCAGGGTTGATTTCCTTCAGAATGGAAAGTAAGATAGTAGTATCACTCTATTCTGCTTTCACCAGAGCTCACCTGGAGTCCTGCATCCTGATCTGGGTAATGTAGTTTAAGAAAGATATTGACAAGCTTTGACATGTCCAGAGTAGGGCAAACAAGATGATGAAGGGTCTAGGGCAGTGGTTCCCAACTTTGGGTAGCCCAGGTGTTTTTGGACTGTATTTCCCAGAAGCCTCCACTATTAGCTGTACTGGCTGGGGTTTCTGGGAGTTGCAGTCCAAGAACAGCTGGTCTACCTAAGGTTGGGAACCCCTTGTCTTGAAAACAATGAGGTATGGTTGAGGGAACAGTTATGTTTAGCTTTCCAAAGAGAAGACCTAGAGGTGATAATAGCTGTGTACTCAAATGTCTAAAGGACTCTTGTGTGGAACAGTCTTGTTTTCTATAGCTCCAGAAGGTAGGATCTGGGTTAATGGATTCAATTTATAAGAAAGGAGATTTGGACTAAACATTAGGAAGGACTTCTAAACAGAAAGTTGTTTGACAGTAGGAGGGGCTGCACTTGAACTCAGTGGACTATTTTTCTATGAAAGTTTTGAAACAAAGGTTGGGAGTCTTGTCTCTTGGGAAGATTTTAGCTCTGGATTTCCTGCATCGAAAGAGAGCTCAATCACTGGGCTCAACAATCCTTGGGGTCCTTTCCAGCTGTACAGTTCTGTGATACGTCCTTGCATGTGTCCGTCCACATTGTAAGCTTTATCATTGGGTGCTGGAGTACTGCATTGATGTCATATGGGGGTTCTGCAAGAATTATAGAAGCGATTGATAATCTCTCTTTCCTTCTTTTGAAAATGGTGACAGTTTAATGATTCTATGAGTCCATGAAAAGAAATCCACATTTATCGCTTACAAATCCTGTTGTTTTTTTCTTATGCATATGTATGCAGATTTGATTAAACATGCCACTGACTAATATGTCTATGATTAATTAACAGAATGGAAGCAGAACCAGTTATAATTGTGAATCTGGTGGTGAAGTACTGAGTCTTTCAAACTTGGCCTCCAACCGTCTATTCTTCCCACCGAGTATCCCTTTTCCTTCCACTGTCATAGTCAGAGCCAGTGTGGTGTAGCGGGCAGAGTGTCAGCCTAGCAGAAAATGGCCTCACATGTTGACCAGTCCATCTGCTGTGTCTATTCAAGAGTGAGCCCATGTTTATATCCAGATTCAAGTCTAGAAATTTGAAACTGTAGGTATCCATCTTGATAGTCCCTGTAGCTAATGTTCTTCCCCTATACAGAGAGTCCAAAAATTCAGGCATTTAAACCGGTGCGTACCAATAAATTAGGAGTGGGTCTTTTGTAAAGTCCTGCTACTTGGAAAGTTCTGGCGTTTTGTTCCTGGTTGCCCCAGTTGCACTATAGCACTGTTTTAAAAAATTCGCAGTGTGGCCTTGGGCTAGTCACACACAGTCTCAGCCTTAACTACTTCATAAAAGTACCCACCCACCCCCCGACAAAGGGGTGATAAAATGGTATGATGATAAAGTACAGGAAGGCTTTATTTACTGCCTTTAGCCCACAGGAAGGAAGATGGGGGATAATGACCCAGTCCAATGCGCTGCTTGGGGCATTCGCCTGTGCCCCAACCAGCTCTGTTCCTTTTAGTGCCACAGTTGCCCACAGAGGCCCCAATGTGCTGAATCTTGAGAAAACATGGTTCACTGGCACACAGGTATGAGCCATGAGAAACAGGTGCCTGGGGTGATAGAGTAGAGAGTACTCTGCTCCCCCTGCTCTAAAATGTTTTATATGTGATGGAAAATATGTGCTATCCATGAAACACTGCCTCAATATATATATAAACAAGGTCCTTGAGTTTCTGGTTCAATGGAATCAAATAGTCTAAGATGGCCCAGCAGAGAATGGCCTCCCATACTCTTCCTTACAGGTAGCCTTGTAATATGAGAGGCCATTCCTTAAGTGCTAAAAATGTTTGATTGCCACCGTAGGAGCTTTCCACAAACCCTACCGTTTGCAAATTAGCTTGTATCAATTTGTGATTGGTCCCCTGGAGGCAAACACTAAGATGGGTTTTTCAGATTTCTTGGACTACAAAAGCCCATAATCCTCCATACTAGGAGTTCTACCCAAGAAACTGCTTACAGACGCATAAATGTGGCTCACCTGGGACAGAGGTCCCAGCTGGAAGGCGTTGAGGCTTAACAAAGTCCAGTTCTACCCAAGGTTCCTGTTCTTGTCCCGGTGCTAGCTGGGAGAACTTTTTCTGATCAGGACGTTAGGAGGAGCTGGGCATCAGATCCTTCCCGTGGAGACCACTTAGGTGTCTGCTGTAAGGAGTCTGGCAGGTAGGACTCCTAGAATGGAGAGTTATGGGATGTGTAGTCCAAGAAATCCAAAAATCTCATCCCTAGCAAGCACAATCTTTGTTTGCAAGTATGATTGCTCAGCAGAGATGTCCATTTCTGTTTGTCTCATCCTCACATGTGAGGAGAAGCAACCACAAAATTAACTCCCTCGCCCTATGAGGGGACGAGATACTTTGTGGCGCTCTGGAAAACAGAGGAGAACAGATGAAGGACGAATTTGTTGCGAGTTAATGTTAAGAGAAATTGTCCAAGTTGTGCTTTAATGCCTGTAACACTCTTAACACAAATAATGTGCATTTTGCTAAATTGTAATGTCTGGTGCTTTGTTGTGGGGATGTTTAAAGGATCGCTTGCATCTTTTTAAATTAATGGCAAGCTCCAGGGCTTGCTGGATATGCTTTCTTCTCAAAATGAAAGGGGAATGTTGTGTAAATTAAGGAGAAAAAAAAGCAGTGCTCCTTTATCTTGTTCTCACCTGGAGGCAAGGAATAGTGTATGGCTTGAAAATCCATTGTTAAGATGTCTGGTTGTGAATCAATGAGAATAAAAGGCTGTGGTGCTCCCTCTCTCCATCTCTATGGCTCAGGCTGAACGGGTCTGGGCCCCAGTACCATCTTTGGGACTTGAGAGGTTTTTGGCTTCTAAGGAAGGCTTATCTTTTGGCCCTGAGCCTGTTTACTCTGAGAGAGCAGGATGGTCCTGCATGCTTGGCGTTTCTAAGTGTTAAAAATTTTCAGCTCAAAAAGGAGGGATGACCCATAATCAAAAACCCCAGGTATTCCCAAAGGTTGAATCTAGGCGGCTTTGGTCCCAGACCTTTCATTCCCTCTTTTTTGCCTTCCTCTGTTTGGCGCTCTTCTCATCCCACTCCCCTTACACACTTTTGTTGTTGCTCGCTCATTGGCCATCCCTTGAAACTCCCACATGTGTGTGTGCGCGGGTGTTTTTTTTTTTACCCAGCGCTGTGCTCGTTCCACATGGCTAGAGCTCACATTCATGCACCTTCACCCTTTATCCTTGCCCTGCCTTCCTTGTCTCCTTTAAAAAAAAAAAAAAAACTTGCAGCAGCTCTGGTGAAGCTCAGGCATTTAATTTATACGTTCCTCCCACCCGCCAACCGGCCTGCTCCCAACTCCTGTCGGAGCTGGCGTGAGATTTACAGAGCACATAATTAACATCAGTGGGGGGGGCCGCTGGCGCGAGGTCACCGGTTAGGTCAGGTCTTGTGCGTGGCGGATGCCAGGCTGAGTGGCAAGGGCAGGGCAATGCGGAAAGCTGCTGGCCAGCAGGGCGGGTGCCTGATTAGTGCCGGAGCAGAGAGAGCAAGGCCTTGGAGAGTGAAGTCTGTGCTGGTTTGTCTTCTCTCTCCCAAGATTTCTGAAGATACAAATTCCACTCTTTTATTCATAATCTATGTCATCGTAATACATTATTAGGCCACTAGAAGGGCTCAAAATTCTCTGTGTGGGCTTTTGAGATAGCAGATTGTTTCTTCAACTGTAATGTTACAAAAAGGAGATGTGCTGAGGGGAGGTATTGTGTTAAAGCTCTGTGGTTAACCTGTTGTCCTAACACAGGATGGAGTTCCTTCTTCATGAAGCTGCAGGCACTGCTATAGGGACTCACCAGGTGTTAGGTTTCATCCTAAATCTTCTCTAGGTTTGCTGGGAACAAGAAAAAGCTGCAGCAAGCAGTAAACACCTCTTCATTTTGAAAGTATAAACAGTTTTGTTGGATAAGAAGATAACGGATATATTCTCATCTTCACCAGAAAGGAGTGTCTTAATATATCAAGGGACTTAGTTAAAAAAAAAAAGGTCAACCACTGAGATTTTTTTTTTTGCTCCTGCACGAGAGTGAAAAAAATCAGTGCTTTTGGGAGGCTTTTTTGGGTTGTCAGCAGCACTAACAAAACACCCCCCAAAACCTTCTATTTTGTGCAAAACAAAAGCATGGTTTAATGCAAAATACATTTTTTGCACAAAAGCATTTCTCCAGTTTTTTGGGGTTTTGTTTTTTTTGCAAAAAAGTGAAATCTGATAAATGCACCAAAAAGACACTTAATAATGCCCAGTAGGAAGAAAGCCATTTAAAAGTTTCATTCAAACCTGCAAGAAAGGATTAAAGTAAGATTTACATTCCTATGCCTGAAACGGAAAGCTGTTTCCACCCAGTGCAAGAGTCCACTGATCCAGCATCTAAAATCATTTCCAGCTTTGAAAGTGTAAAAGACTCTCTGAAGACTCTCAGCTTTCTCCTCGTTTTATTTAATTTCAGTTAGGACCAGGAACTAAGACCTCTGTCTGTCTGTCTGTCTGTCTGTCTCTCTCACACACACAGATAAATCTTGACAGGCAAAGTTCCCCAAATATGGCAGCTGGATGATGCTGACTTCTTTTTCAGCACCTGGCACCCTTATACATGCACACACACACATATACCCACGGTACCAGCTCACACTCTTTGTGAGCTGTTGGATGTGTTTTCACGCAAGAAACTTTAAATAACTTTTGAGCCCCTGACATGGTACTTGTTCATGCAGGAGAGAATGTGGAAGAAGTATCACCATGGCACGTGCTGCCAGGCTGGGCTTGGCAGCCGCTTTTCGGGAAATGGCAGCAAAATACCACTTGAGAGGGCATTTTCGGTCTGCTGAATTTCCAGGGCTTAGCAGGCACCAGCACATTCCAGTTCGGCTCTTGATCTGCAGCTCGCCCCGTAAACAGTGATTGGAAGAGGCAGAAAATAGTGGTGTTTTGTTTTTCTTTCACTAGAGATACTGAAGGCGGTAGAATCATGGTGTGTTGCATGCTTATTTTTCCCCCTCCTTGTATGGTCATCTCTAGTCAGGTTTTTGCGAGGTTCTGAAACACTACAAAAAACCCAATAGATCTGGAAATGCATGTGAGGCTTTATGAGGCTGCCTTCAAGACCCCCTCTCTCTGTCGCCTCCTTGTCGTCTGCTTCAGCCTGACTTGCCCCTTTCCATGCTTAGAAGGATGCAAACCCATCCAGGGCGATGAGCAAGCCGGCGCCTGGGTGCTGGGCTGCCTTCTGCAGCTTGCTGTTGACCTTTTGGTGACCCTCGACCCTCCGTGACCCTTCCTCTCCCTGGGCCTCCTGGATTTTCCTCCTTTTTCATTTCAATCCTGGGACCCTTCCTTTATCCTTTGCATGCCCACCCCCCTGACTTCCCACTGTTTCGGATTCTCCTGCTCCTGCCCCCTGCCATGGGGTGTGATCTCAAGTCTCTCTATCATATGCCTAAAACAGGGCTCTTTTGTAAGCCCCTAAGGAGACTTTTTCAAGGCAGTGGTCACGGTTAATGCAGATATTAGGGATCTGAGGGGTACGTGGGCGAAGGCAGGGTGGGGTGGGGTAACAGAAAAACATGGCCTCCAATATTTTTCTCTTTCCCATTTTCCCTTGGGCTTTTACATTTCCAGACTGTTGTTGTTTTGTTGTGATCGCTGTTGTTGACCAGGCTCAAGTGATTACGGCAGGGCACAAAAGCTCCCATTCCATCGGTATTTTGGGAGCAGATGTGCAACTGGAGGCAGGGAGAGGAAAGGGGGTGCGTGAGAAAAGCAGGCTACACAGCGCCACACTTGTTTGAGAGCTACATGTTTGAGAGGGCAGGGCATCCTCACCGCCCGGGTAATAACATTTGCTGCTACGAGCTGTGTAGAATTATGCATGCTCGTGAGGCTGGATGATGAAACAAAG
The DNA here is from genome assembly GCA_037013535.1 of Intellagama lesueurii. Taxonomy (NCBI): domain Eukaryota; kingdom Metazoa; phylum Chordata; class Lepidosauria; order Squamata; family Agamidae; genus Intellagama; species Intellagama lesueurii. The sequence continues at coordinate 514,026 of JBAJHW010000019.1, read as the reverse complement.
GAATATGACTCTTAGTTTTTTGCAGCTCTCACACAACAGTAAAATGGCTGCCCTAGATTTCTTTTGTCTTAAATGGTGCCATCGAGAATGGCTTGCCTTTTCATGGAGCACTGGGATTCTTGCTGTGGGATTACACCCGTGATATGGAGGTTTCCAAATCAGCTCGGTATGAATAATAAGAGAAGGCTGACTTTTTCGGTTCCTTTGCCTGGGCCATGACTTCAGAAAGTGCCTCTTTCTTTTCACAGATACTGTACCAGCCTAAGCAGGATGGCCTCACACCCATATGACAGGGATAAAACGGAGCGATCTGCTCATCAAGTTAGCTTCCCAGTGGGGGCCTGGCTAGGGCTCCTCCCTGGTAGCTGTTACTTAGAAAGTGGCAGGAAGCATTCCTGTACCATCAAGCATTTGGAGGTATTTTAAATAATAAAATAATAATAAGCAGAACTACAGAGCTAGAAAGGGACCCTATGGCTCATCAAGTCCAGCTCTTGCAAGGCACAGTGGGGGAATCCAACTCCCAACCTTTGACTCTGCGGCCAGATACTTAAACCACTGTGCTTATCCAGCAGGTAACACTTTTTAAAAAAAGTACTGTTTTTTTCACACCATTAACTTACCATATATTTTAATATTTTACTGATTTTATTATTGATTTAACTGCTTCGATCATTTAACCACCCCTGGCATTACGATTAAAACATAAATACAAATAAAAATATAAACACCTGTTGGTAGCTTGACATGATGCTAGCAAAGTAAAAAAGTGCAAATATGCATACATACATTCACACAATACTGCCTTAAAAACAAAGTACTGTACAAACAAATTAAAATGCAAATGCTAAATCCTTTCAATTAACCATGTGGGTCTTTACATAATTTTTCCTCAACGTTCACTGACTTATCGCAACCAGCCACCATAGATTTGAGATAGGTATGCTTGCTTGTTTTGAGGACAAGAAACTGCAATATTTTTGTCCTTGTCTGAAAAAATAGTGTTACATTTTCTGTTAAATCTTGTGTTGCTGAGAACAGTAGCAGTACATCTTGTACACAAGTATAATAGTTCCTGCTTTGTTGCATGAGAAGCATGAGATGGGTTGTTTGCCTCTTTTTGAACAAACACCCAGCCCTTCTGTATTTGCTCTGTTTGTGTCATTTTGTGTAGGGTTCTGAGTTTTTAATTTGTAAACTGCCCGGGGTCTTGGGTCCAGTGGAAACGGAACAGAAATAAAAGAAATAAAATTTTGAAATTGCTTCTCGAAGGGGAAGGACATTTGTGCTGATTGCTGAGACCATGGAAGTGGGTGGGAAAAAGCTCCCTGCCCTGTTTTTTTTTCATATTGGAAGTGAGTATCTTTATTTTCTATTGCCTGTCTCTGGAAAGTCACAACATTCTGAGTCGAAAGCGAACGTTGAGTTATGTCTTAGGTTAATAACACCGCCTTGCAATCTTCGCAACTTTATGCAAAAGAACGAACAGCATAACACAGGCTACAGCAAATTAAATGAAGACCGTATCTGGCATCTAGTAATCCTAACATTGTCTCTAACTGAGCTGTCTGATAGGAGGCTTCATATTTCTTGTACCGTTTTCATTTATTTTTCATTTTCTGCGGTTTTGATTTGTGACAACTGCTACCTTGCTGAATAAATATATCTGCTCTCAACAATGCAGCCTCGGGCCCAGATGCTGAGGCCCGAAGCTTTGAGAAGTTTAAGAGCATTCCTCCAAACAAGCAGACGCATGGACTCTCAACATCAGCAGAGCAGGACTACAACCACTAGGTAATACCATTCTGGCTTTAATCTGACCCCAAATAGCTAAACCTGGTGAGTTTACAAAATTATCGTCCCAATTCTGAGGAAAAAAAGGCCAAATGGTGTGGGGTAATGTACATGGTCTCTGCTTCTTTGTTTGGAGAACTGGGTTGTTACACTCAATCCACAGCTGCCTAAACTGCAACCATAACACAACCACCAGACGCCTGATTCCATCTAAGAGAGACGTGCCTGGCGAAATCCATCTTGCCAAGAACATTTGGATTTTTATTTCTAAGAGTAACTTTCCAGGCAAAATCCATCTTGCTACCCTGTTTCCCCGAAAATAAGACCTAACCTGAAAATAAGCCCTATTATGATTTTTCAGGATGCTCATAATATAAGCCCTACCCCAAAAATAAGCCCTAGTTAAGTGAAACCCCGCCCTCCACCCTTGTGCAGCAACCAGAAGAAGATGACATGATTATATTTGAATAAATGTAGATTGTTGTACATGAAAAAATAAATAAAACTAATGCGTTTTTTGGAGCAAATGCGTTTTTTGGAGCAAAAATTAATATAAGACGCTGTCTTATTTTCGGGGAAACACGGTATGAACTTTTGGACTTTTAAGTTCTTCACACTGGTACAAAACTGATGAAGTGGTGTTTTAATCCACAGAAGCTCATGAGTTGTATGATGATTTTTTTGTGTTCTATAAAAGTATCGCCTATTTTTGCATTCGGATTTAATTTTGTTTGGACCACACGGCTGCTGCCCTTTACTCCAAAGTGTGTATTATTCTGATAGTGTTTTATTTACAGGAATTTTAATATTTAGACACCTATCATAATCAGAAGTCCTAAACCGTAGCTTACTGAGCCTGTGTGTGAATTGGGCCCTGAACACGGTTGTTTCACCACTAGTTGTTGAGGAGCCAGCCCTGCTCCAGTCGAGCCATCTGACCTTTGTGGAGACTGTGCGGATGCATCCCCTGTGCAGATGTTGTTGCTCTGTGGTGGGATTCCCTAGAAGCGATTTGCTGGTGAAATCCAATCTCCCCACCGCACAGTGCTGTGATTTGATGCCTGGCCTTTCTCCATGCTCCTTTAAATCAAAATGTGGAGGAGACGTGTGTGTGTGCGTGTGTGCACGTGTAAGGGGAATGCAGTTGTCTACATTAAAAGCAGATAGGTGTTGCGTTGACACTGCTGTCAGTTAGCAGCTCTGCTCCTGACACCCAAATTGCCTTCTTCTTTCTACGAATGGATCTCGTCTGTCAAGGGAAGTGCAAATTTAGGCAGAGCAAACAGCTGTCGGTCGCCTCTCTTGCATCTTCATCCTCCGCTTGTCTCCCTCCCCCAATACCTGTAGAAACACACCATGTATTTAAGCATACAATGGCTAAAAACAGCTGCTTAAGAAACAGAACGTCAGGAGCATATCTCGGGAGACCAGCATTTGCTTGAATACCCGAACCTGCATATAATCTGCTATTCCCAAAGTTTGGGATTTCATTATGGGCCCCATTAAGTCGTGTGGAAAGAAGCTCAGCTTTAGTTTGACACAGCTTAGCAAATAGATTGTCAAATGTTACATAAACACCCACCAATATTGGCGATTTCTAGCTGAAAAGCAATGGGGCAAAATTGAATCATTTCTTTCCTCTAGAGCTTCCTTGTCTAGTTTCTCTGAGGCAGGTATAGGATCACCATAGGTGACCAGGGGGAGTGATTATCTGAAGACCTTTTTTGTGTTCTGTAAAGTAAGATTCAATGTTCTTAGCCAATGTGTGAAAGTGCTCCATGATCGACAACTGTGCATTTATGTTATGCAGCACCACAGGAACCAACAACATGTGTGAACAGGCAATAGTCTATGCGGGTATTTCTGTGTGTATGAAAGAAGCATGCTCATCGAATACTGCCAGAGCTTGCAAATAATGACTTAGTAGCACACTCTGTCCTTCAGATGGGTCCTTAATTTTCTGCAGAGGGTAGTCAGTTAACTACTTCTACTCTGAAAAAAATCCAGAATAAAGCAAACACCTACCATTAAAGACAACCTGCCTCTCCATTGCATGAAGCAGCCTGCAGTAAATTAATAGGCATGATTATAGGAATTAACTGAATAAATCTACCATCACTCCCCAAAACATGCTGTTACTAATAGTGCAGCTGTTCCTGATCCAATGGATCCAGAAAGGGCCAGACTTGGCATAACATAAGCTTTCCAGAATGCTTGATGTCTTTGAAAGGAAGGAAGGGGAAGGAAAGAAAAAGAAAGAGAAACAATTGTTACATGATATGTTGTTACCCGCCCAGAGTAGTCTATATGACTAGATGGGCGGGCTATAAATGTAATAAATAAATAAAATAAAATAAACAAAGAAACCCAAAGTGGCCATTTTTTCTTTCTAGCCTAAATTAAGAGCTAAGAGAATGTCTGCTTAAATTTTCCCCCATGATGTTTTCTTCATGAACCCACTACCCCAAACTGCTAATTGTTCTAACTGGAGAATGTAATGTGCAGAGCCCTATATCGCCATGTGTTTTAAAAGGGTTTTTTTGGGGGGCGAGAAGGGGCCCCGGAACTTGGTAAATATCCTTTAAAAAATTTTTTAAACAACTTTAGCCAAGAGGCTTCCGAAAGCCGTCTGTTATTGTTATCGTTGCAGCTTCTAAGCAGTAAATCTTCTCTTCATTCTCAAAAGTAACTTAAACAATTATCTATAGCTTTCTCTTTTTGGAAAATTGCTATCCAAGGGTTGAGACATGGGCGCTTCTCGGCCAAGAGCGTTCAAACAGGAACGCCGTTTTCATGGAGAAGATGATGAAGCCGAAGCATCCAGGATCGGCCATCCCAGGACTCCTCTTTATATCAGAGGATGGATCGAGCAACGCTTTGTAGCATTCAGCATGGCTGGAATAGCCTCAGGGCTTCCTTTGCATCTCATATTCCATTTGTCTGCTTTCATTATGACTTTTAATTACGACTTTATTTATTTTTGGAGATGGGTAAATTTGTCATAATTAGCTTCTCATGCCATTTCTGTGGTAGGCCACTTTCCGTTAATCTTATCTCTCCTGCCTGGTCTGGCCCTTTCAAAGCAAAAAAATCAAAGTGTGTTGCTTCTATCCTGCCCCATAGTGATTTAAAGCTGTCTCTGGGCAGTTTACAATTTAATGATGCAGGCTGCACCTTGCCCCCCCCCCCCCACAAGCTGGGTACTCAGTTTACCAACCTTGGAAGGTTGGCTCAACCTTGAGCCCCGTTACCTGAGCCTGGTATCAAACACAGATCATGAGCAGAGTCTTGACTGCAGTATTGCAGTGTAGCCATTGTGCCACAAGGTTCCTTTCATGAGACAGACAGAGGCAGTTGCCTTAGATGGTGATTTTGGCTGATCACAAAAAGCAGCCACTTGTTATTTTATTTTATGCTTACAGTCGGGGGATGAGTAGAGGTGCTTGTGGGATTTCCTGATGCCCGAGGTGCCAAAGTAATAACCTTATGATTAGGCAGAGTGTGCCTCGGACGGTGGATGTCATGTGTCATGGCGGGGAAGCAAATTCTTAGTTACTTATTTAGTTGACATGTATTCAGAGTTGGGGATAAATCCTTGTGAATATGCGGTGATAGCCTTGGATGGAGTTGGGGGAGAGCAGGGCTGTAACTAAAGTGGGGCAAACACATCTTTGCCACAAAGTGCCAAAATTTAGGTAAAGTTAAAGGTTCCCCTTGACATTTAGTCCAGTCGTGTCCGACTCTAGGGCACAGTGCTTATCCCCGTTTCCAAGCTGTAGAGCCAGCGTTTGTCCGTAGACAGTTTCCGTGGTCACGTGGCCAGCGCGACTAGACAGGGAACGCCGTTACCTTCCCACCGTGGTGGTACCTATTTATCTACTCGCATTTACATGCTTTCAAACGGCTAGGTTGGCAGGAGCTGGGACAAGCGACGGGAGCTCACTCCGTCGCGTGGATTCGATCTTACGACGGCTGGTCTTCTGACCTTGCAGCCCAGAGGCTTCTGCGGTTTAACCCGCAGCGCCACCACGTCCCTACCACGTGCCAAAATTTAGAGGGCACTAAAATCTAGAAATGAGTGTTAGGAAAGTTTCATTAACCCTATTCACTTTACCCACTCGCGCTGTTCCCAAATGTATCTTTCTTTCTGCTCTTCCATTTTCCTGGTGGGGGCTTATGTCCGTGCCTTATCACAGAGTCTGGAAATTTCTAATTACAACTCTGAGAGAGAAGGGAACATTTGCTTTTCCAGTTCAGGCAGCGACATGGCTTTTGGGCGGTTGCGTCATTCATCTTAACTTAACCTGCTGTGCTTATCTTTTGCCAACCACAGGCCCCATAGATCAGCCAACTGCCCCCCCCCCCGCACAAGCTGGTCCATGTTCAGGGTCGACTCAAGCAAAGCTATGCTCACCCCCAGAGTGTTTCACAAAATGGTGGTGGTCGTTATCCCCCTTTGCATGTTTTCTATCAGATTGCTGGGTGGTTTAAATGTGTTTTTTTAAAACCACTATTTGCTCTGAGTCCCAAACCTCTTAGCAATAATATTGCATGATTGCTGAAAGGGTTGTTATTTTTCTAGTGGTCCCAGAGGCTGCCTGGAGATACTGCACAGGCAGAAGGTCTCCCAGTGGAACTTCCCAGGAGCTTGACAAGCAAACTTGTGTGGTTTCCAGCTAATAATTTTGAGTTGGTGGGGTGTTGTCTTGATTCATGTGTGGGCCCTAGCTGCCATCAGAAGTCCCTTGAAGATGGGCAGAGAAACACAAAGGTTCTGCTAATTGTATTAAAACAGGGACATGCAACTGGGTTCCCGTAAGATGTTTTAGACTACAGATCCTATCAGCCCCAGCCAGCATGGCCAAGGGCTAGGGACGAGGGGAACCTAGTCTCACACATCACTGGGGTGCCTACCTATGCATTGAAAGGATCCAAGGTCTGTGTTGGTTAGCCAAAAGGTAGTAGAACGTCAGGGGTGGGGAAGATGAATTGGTTCTGGAATCCACATTCAGGCTAAGCCGGTCTAGTCTAGCATTCATTTTCCATCGTGGCCCACCAGGTGTCTCAACAGGGAAGCTCACAAGCAGGAGAGGAGCATCCCAGCACCCTCCCGCTCAGATCCTCCAGTGTGATGAGGGATGATCAGATGAGAGTGTTTTGTGCCTATGTCGGTTTGACATGCGTTCGTTTGTGAGTCTGTTCTGTCCTATTTCTGCATCCATCGCCTTACTCTTAAAAGAAAAAAAAAACCCAAGCAAAACCTATACACAATTTGCACACATTTCATCCTAAAATACATATACATATGCACACTTCATCATAAAAATATGTATTTTATGCACGTGTTGGTACTCCTTAAAGCTGAATACCTTTTCTGGAGAAAAGGTGGGCTGCAAATAAGACAAAAATGCCAGTAACTGTTGCAATCCTTATTTTGTTCCCTATAATGTGTTACATTAGGTAAGCTCCCTTCAACATGCCAGCCATTTCTGCCCATGCCTAGTTTCTTGGGAAGTGGGGAGGGGAGGAGCAGATTCATCAGTGCTGTGGGGAAGGGAGGTTTTTCCTTTCCCATGGGCCCAACTAAAATCACTGCTGTTTCAAGCTGCAGTTAGCACAAGAAAACAGCAGCGAGTGTCAGGGGTGATTTTCATGGGGACCACAGCAGAGAAGGAAAAAAATTAAACCTCCCATCCCTGCACAGTGTGTTCCTGATTAAGATCCCCCATCTCAACACCTGGGATTGACAGAGAAAGATTTGGAAACTATGGTTTTCTTCTTCCATCATGCCTCCTGGTATCCATGGGAAGAGGAAGGAAGTTCTGAAAAGGGACAAGCAGAGGGGGGCTACCTTGGGGTCACTGCAGCAAGGCACTCCATCTTGATTTGAAGACACCAGTGAAATCTTTGGGCTGATAAATAATTACTCTAAGGAAGTGGGGAAGAGTTTGAAGCCATTTAAGATGGAATCCTGTAGACAGATTAAATTGAAGGGGAAGGCAAAAGCAGGAAATTGACAGCACAAGCTGGAGAACAAAGATTGCATGGCTACTTGAGTTCGTAACTTCTTTTAGACACAACCAGTGCACTTGTATACACTTGTCTTGCATGCAGGTAGTAGAGGAGGAAAGAAGAAGCCTAAATGATAATATTAGTAAAAGTAGAAAAAATTACTTAAGGCAATGAAAATTGATAATATTTTGAAAACAATAGAAACAAAGGCCCAATATAAGAAACAACGATTGGAAAATAAATTAAACAGTTGGAAAAATAAACCACGGCATGGACAACATCTGAGAAATATTGATGGAAAGCATAATAATAATTCAACATGGGCATGGCTACAACTGTTGACTTTGGCAAGAAAAAGATGAAACTGTGTCTAACCCTAACCTCATCCGTGAATGTCCAAAGAGTGTACAAACAGATTACAAAATTAGACATGATAGATGGCAAAATTAGTGTACTGGTCGATATGCAAAAAATATAACATGCCAGCCTCCAAAAACATGTGGGAACATCAGGTAGAGAAGGTATCATAAAATGAGGAAGTCAAGATCTTGTGGGATTTCCGGATCTAAACTGATAGACACCTTGAACATAACACACCAGACACTGTAGTAATAGAACATAGAAATGTCTGGATCAATGACACTGCAATTCCGGGGGATGCTAGAGTTGAAAATAAAGAATTGGAAAAACTAACAAAATACCGAGACCTGGCCATCAAAACATTTCGCTTGTGGATGAAACACACTTCAGTGGTTCCCGTAGTCATCGGAGCTTTGGGAACAATATCAAGAAATTTCACAAAGTATTATAAGCAGTTGCAGATCTCAGAAATAACACCATCAGAGCTACAAAAAACGGCAATATTAGGAACAGCATACATACTGCACCGATATTTAAGAGATACCGTGTTTCCCCGAAAATAAGACAGGGTCTTATATTAATTTTTGCTCCAAAAAAATGCATTAGGGCTTATTTTCAGGGGATGTTTTATTTTACAGTCATGCCATCTTCTTCTGGTTGCTGCACAATGGTGAAGGGTGGGGTTTCGCTTAACTGGGGCTTATTTTGGGGGTAGGGCTTATATTACGTGCATCCTGAAAAATCAACACAGAACAATGACCATAGTATGGAAGACAAATGGAGAGTAGAGGTAGACGCAATAGTGGAAGAAAAGGTATCAATAGAGGAACAACTTATGGAACAACCCAGAAATTATGAGTTGACAGAAGGGCAGACATCACTGAGAGAAAAAATAGTAACCCATATTAGCCAAAACGCAGAAAGACAAAGGCTCCCTATTTTGCACCAATTACAAAGTAAACCAGTAAAATATCTACTGACAGATGCAAATATCATAATCAGAACAATGCCAACCAACACTCCAAAAGAAATAAACCAGCATGACAGCACAGCTACCATGGAACTTGGTTACAGGCTGCAAAAAAATCAGAAAACTCCTGGCATTCCAAAATAGAAAATTCATCTGGAAAGAAAAATAAATAAATTATGTGCAGATATTAGCAACTTAAAACAATTGAAAAATTCAAATTCAAAAATGAAAAAGTAAAAGCCAGACTATGCAAAATATATGACCTAGAAAGGAAAACAATTGTTGAAATTATGGAAGAATTAAAACAACAGGTAATACCTACAGCAAAAAAAATGGAAAGATATGATGGACGCTTGAAACAATATAGAGAAAACACGCAATTTTGAAATAATAAACGATTATTCTATAAATCACTAGGAGAAAATACAGAGCAAAAGAAATTAGGCCCATGTAAAAATGATGCTCTAAAACTTTGGAAAGAAATTTGGGAAAGCCCAATTGGGCATAACAAAAATGCCTCATGGATTAAAGATTTTTGTAAAGAAACTCAAGGAAAACATATGGATGATATTGTGATAACAACTGAAATGCTTAAGAGATATGAAAGATATGAAAAACTGGAGTGGACCTGGTCCAGATGAGCTGCATGGATTTTGGTTAAAGCATTTAATAAGTCTCCATCAACGTATAGCAGTGCAATTTAATCACTTACTTCAAAATTCTACAACAGGCCACATATTCCTGATAATAAAAGATCATCAAAAGGACAGTGACCCTAATAAGTATCGACCAATTACATGCCTTCCAACAATGTTCAAGCTCCTCACAGGAGTACTTGCAAGTCTCTGCTTCAACACTCTGCTTGCTGCTACCTCACTGCCTTTGTCGCCTAAGGCAGCAGCCTTCTTCTGGCTAATGGTGTGGCTGGCCATGGTCTTCTGCTCCATCTCTGACCACTTGTTTCCCCTTGCCTGCATCTGAGGATCCGCTCCCTAGACATAACTTGGATCAAGTTCCTATCCAGCTTCTCCCCCCCCCCCCCCCCGCCGCCTCCAGCCTCTCTGAAATCTGCCTCCTGTGCTCGTAGCTCCATATAGAAAATGTAGTGGAAGAGTCAATTCCTTGTGTTTGTTTTCCCCTTCCTTCCCTGTAATCCTGTCTTTCGGGTTCCTTTTGTACCTGACTCAGAGCCATTAGCTTGAATTGCAAATCCTGAGTGCTTTGACAGAAAAGTGTTATAAAAATACAGTAAATTAACTGAGGTGAGGGATAGTTAGTCTGAAAGTAAATGGTTGTTGGCAGCTTTATTTTCAAATGAAAGCTTGTGGCTGTTTCAAGAAGCAAGAGAGAAGGTCCCCTGGAAAGAAGCTGGGATAGAAAGGTGGGGTGTGGCCCTTGTGGCAACCTGGGGCAGGTAGCCCAAAGTTTGGGCCACCAGCAAGCACTCCGGTGGCCCCCCACCTTGCCACCCTTTGCCAGTCTCGGACTTTGGGTACATGCAGTTTTTCACCTGCTTGGAACGGTGCCTGTGATTCTTGCCATTTGGAAGATGTCATGATGCTGCCAGGATAAATCAGTCTGGGGAAGGCTGCTAATGAGCTGCTTTTGCAATTTCTTGCAAAAATTGACACATCAGGAAGAGGAGGAGGAGGAGGAGAGAGTGGGGATGAGCAAAAACCTTAACCGGGGAAGTGCTGAACAGCTTAATTAGAACCGGGAACAAGAAAGGTGTTGGTGCTGTTGGGCCCTGCAATCAGCAGAGGCAGAGCTGAACCTGCTCGGGTTGCTACCCAGTTTTCAGGCAGGGCTTGTATGACTGGAAGACAGCAACGTGACAGGCGAACCCTCCGCAGTCAAAAGCTACTGAGAGGAACTTTCTAACTGCGGTGAAAGGTTATGCATAATCGTGCAACTCTGCTGGCTGCTTACTGACAAACATAGCCAAAAGAGAGAGGGGGAGGGAGGGAGGGGGAGAGAATATGCATCACCAAACAAAGAGGACAGATTTCCATATGCTAATTGATATATATAGATACACATTTAGAAATAATTACTGTAATTTAAATGGACATCTCTCGGCTGTGGGGGAGATTGTTACCAGGTGACTATGTGCCTAGTGCTCAGACTGCTGCCATCCAAATGCGGAGAACTGCAGATAAGTGACTTCCAGGTCTTTTAATTTTTTTTTTCCCTGTTTAAAATGGGCTGGGACCAAACGGCTCTTCAAACAGAACAGAGTTCCCTGACCAGTCATCCTCCAGATGTGTTGGACTACAGGTCACATCATCCCAACCACACAACCACTGGCCATGCTTGGTGGGGAAAAGGGAAGGTATGCCTTTACATCTCTGTTGGATGCCAAGTTGAGGAAGACTGAAATAGTCAACTATCATGACACATGGCTATCTTAAGGCTTGTGGAGTGTGTGTATACAAACTCAGTTTGTTTTCCTGTTCCATCTCCTGTCAGCTGCAGCGACTTGGGGATAAGCAGCATCTTCAAGCCCTTTGCTGTCTTGACTTGTGAAGGATCTTTATCTCTGAGACGGGCTTGAGCCAAATAGGCCTTTGTACAGAGTGGGATAGCTCAGCGAGTTATAGTATATCACAGAAGTGAGTACACCCCCCTCACATTTCATAAATATTTTAGTATAGCTTTTCATGGGACAACACTGAAGAAATGACAATTGGCTACAATGTAAAACAGTGAGTATACAGCTTGTATAACAGTGTAAATGTGCTGTCCCCTCAAAATAACACAACACACAGCCATTAATGTCTAAACCACTAGCAAAAAAAGTGAGTACACCCCTAAGTGACAATGTCCAAATTGGGCACAAAGTGTCAATATTTTGTGTGGCCACCATTATTTTCCAGCCCTGCCTTAACCCTCTTGGGCATAGAGTTCACCAGAGCTTCACAGGTTGCCACTGGAGTCCTCTTCCACTCCTCCGTGACGACATCACAGAGCTGGTGGATGTTAGAGACCTTGCGCACCTCCACCTTCCGTTTCAGGATGCCCCACAGATGCTCAATAGGGTTTAGGTCTGGAGACATGCTTGGCCAGTCCATCACCTTTACCCTCAGCTTCTTTAGCAAGGCAGTGGTCGTTTTGGAGGTGTGTTTGGGGTCGTTATCATGTTGGAATACTGCCCTGTGGCCCAGTCTTCGAAAGGAGGGGATCATGCTCTGCTTCAGTATGTCACAGTACATGTTGGCATTCATGGTTCCCTCAATGAACTGTACCTCCCCAGTGCCGGCAGCACTCATGCAGCCCCAGACCATGACACTCCCACCACCATGCTTGACTGTAGGCATGACATACTTGTCTTTGTACTCCTCACCTGGTTGCCGCCATACACGCTTGACACCATCTGAACCAAATAAGTTTATCTTGATCTCATTGGACCACAGGACGTGGTTCCAGAAATCCATGTCCTTAGTCTGCCTGTCTGCAGCAAACCGTATGCGGGCTTTCTTGTGCATCATCTTTAGAAGAGGCTTCCTTCTGGGACGACAGCCCTGGAGACCAATTTGATGCCGTGTGCATCGTATGGTCTGAGCACTGACAGGTGCACTCGTACATCTATTTCCCAAAGCCAGCCTCTGGATATGACACTGAGCACGGGCACTCAACTTCTTTGGTCGACCATGGCGAGGCCTGTTCTGAGTGGAACCTGCCCTGTTAAACCGCTGGATGGTCTTGGCCACCGTGCTGCATCTCAGTTTCAGGGTTTTGGCAATCTTCTGATAGCCTAGGCCATCTTTATGTAGAGCAACCCTTCATTTTTTCAGATCCTCGGATAGTTCATAACCATGAGGTGCCATGTGGAACGTCCAGTGACCGGTCGGAGAGAGTGAGAGCGATAACACCTGCTCCCCCTTCACACCTGAGACTTGTGACACTAACAGGTCTTATGACACCAGGGAGGGAAAACGGCTACTTGGGCCCAATTTGGACATTGTCACTTAGGGGTGTACTCACTTTTGTTGCCAGCGGTTTAGACATTAATGGCTGTGTGTTGCGTTATTTTGAGGGGACAGCACATTTACACTGTTATACAAGTTGTATACTCACTGCTTTACATTGTAGCCAAGTGTCATTTCTTCAGTGTTGTCACATGAAAAGCTATACTAAAATATTTATGAAATGTGAAGGGGTGTACTCACTCCTGTGATCTACTGTATGTATCTGGCTGTAGAGACAGAGGTAGGGAGTCCTGTTCCCCACTGTACTTCCTGGGAGAAGAGACGGCCTATGTGGCCTTGGGCAAGCTGTAAGGTTCCAGCTCTCCCGCACCCAAGAAGAAGGAAATGATAAACCACTTATGTGAGTACTCTCTCCTTGAAAAGTCTGAAAAGGGTCACCATAAGTCAGAATTGACTTGACAGCACATGATTATTATTAGAGCTGGCTGGATAGTTTAGTGGTTTAGGCCTCTGGATGTGGAGCCAGAGGTTGGAAGTTCGATTCCCCACTGGGCCTCCTGTGAGTGCAGCCCGTTAATGGCCGTGGGCAAGATGCACATTTCCAGGGCATCCCCAGGTCACTAGAAGTCAGAATTGACTTGACAGCACATTGTGTTGTTGTTGATTATGATAATGGTTGGAAGACATGGCTTGATGCTGCATGTGGCTCTGGCTGCTGCTTTTAGATCCATGCTTTTGCTACACAACATTACGACAAAGCTTGCTTGTATGGTACATGTCTTGTGGTGACAACCACCTTGTTTCCCTGGAACTTTCAGGAGTGTGATTCTTCTCTAAAAAGAAGGTGTCCACTCCTTGTGCTTTGAGGCAAACTGAAAGTAGGGTTTTAGCCATCAAGATTGCCAACAGGCTGCCTTTTCTCCCTACCTCCATTAATTTGTCAAATTCCTTATTTAAAGCCATCTTTAAATATCAGAACCATATTTCACAACCATATTTTGAGAACATGTGGTTAACACAAGCACACTGGGAGAAGGGAACTCCTCTATCATCTTCTGTGGTGCAGCAACCTCCTGTGGAAGGGGAAGGGTTATGCTCAAGTTTTTTGGGGCTTGGGACCAACCAAGAATGTGGAGCACAAGATCAGTAACGTGCATGGAATAATTTCCTCCCCCTAGTCATGTGATCTCTACAGTGAAAACTAGATACCCATTTCTCATGGTGCACTATAAGTGGCTTCAAGTCCAGCTTCTTGATACACATCTTCTAAAGCAGGGGTGAGCAACAAACAGCCTGGAGGTCTCACACAACTCCACTCTTTTCATGGCTTCCTTTCAAACAAGGCAGATGAGGAGCATCTGCCATGTTTTCAACCTGATCATCTTGTTTTCAATAACTGTTAGTCATTTTGAAAACAAGGTGCCCACTCCTTGTTTGACAGGAAAATTGTGGCTCCCCCCACCGCCCATTCTGCAAGGTGCAGCAAGAATGAGAGGTGTAACCCCAGGATTTGGAGGAGGGAATTCAGCCCCACACATGACAGAAGATGCTAATGTTAAATGTACAGAAACCCTGCCTGGAATCCGTAGTGAAATAATTCTAATAGTAATTTTTAAAATACTGGATTTATACCCTATTTTTCTCCCAAGGGATGGCACTCAATGCAGCTAATAATGGTAAAATCAAGTAGTGCAATTCCAAATAAAGAGAAATATGTCAATAAAAGAAGGAACGGTTAAAAGTCCCCTTTACACCACCTAGCTTAATTGCCCAAGGCTCGTCTGAATTGAAGGATATTATCATTCTAATACGCACAGCAGTTTTCATTCAAAGTTTTGTTATAACTCAACTACGTATTACTAAAAAGCACAATAAAAATGTTACAAAGACTAAATGGTGCCTGTCTGACAAACATACGGGGAGCTAACAAAAGCAAAGCTTTACAATCTTTCGCTGTCACAGTCCTGATATAAATAAGTTCCTGTGATAAATAAAAAGCTTCCACATAGTTTCCCATCCCCTAAAAGAGTAAGGTTGCTTTCACTCATTTTAATAAAAGTCTGTTCGTAAATGCCTTTTCCTGAGATCTTTGCCATCGTTCTCTTGCTGAAGGCACCCAATGTTTTATTATTTATTTATTGCTATATATATTCTAGCAGTTGTTATTAAATTCCCGACAGGATCAACGTGTCTTCAACACATGTTATCTTTTAACAAACCCAATAAACAATACATGGGTGACTGTGGTGGCATATGCCCCACTGTCTTCATAATAATTCCCAATATTGATTTCCAATAGCTAGCTAGCTTTCTTTTCTTCTTTTTTTTTCCAGTCACAACTCTATGTGTATCAAGTTCATTCTGCCAGACCCTAGAGCTAACAGTAGCTGCGGCAGGAGTGAAGATATGTTTAATCTTGTGTCGAAAGATTAATCTTGCGGTTTTCCAGATGTTGTTCCACTGCTGCTCCCATGAAAAGCATGGGTTGGGATGATTACAGCAGCTCTACTTCAACCACATCTGGAGACTGGTGGTTCCTATTTCCTGTGGGCAGTTAGTTTTAGTCCAAATTTACAGGGTTTACCAGCGTTCAGAACCCTAGAGCAGCTTCAGCACCTTGGACAGGTCCTTGAATGTTTGGACTGAAGCTGAAATCTGAATCCCCAGTCCCCACTGTCTATAGGGCAGGCTCCCCACCCTCCACTTAGCATTTGAGCAGTATCTCTGGAATGATCAAAATGTTTTTAATTAATAATTTTGGATACATTATCATCTGCAGAGATCTGCAGGAGAAGCGTTTCATATTGTGATGAACAACATGGTGGCTTTCTCACCTTTGCATCTCACGCTGCTATTAACGGCAGAGGTGCACTGGCCAATTGGAATGCTGGCAACCCTACTTGGAAGACCCTACTTATCTGCAATATGATTTTTAAAAGAGGAAGAATATTTATCTCTCACAGTTGTAAGCCTATAAGCTTTGAACATTTAAGAAAAGTACTGTTTACTTGCCATAAGAACATACATAAGAACATACATAAGAAGAGCCCTGCTGGATCAGGCCAAGGGCCCATCTAGTCCAGCTTCCTGTATCTCACAGTGGCCCCACCAGATGCCTCTGGGAGCACACGAGACCACAAGATCCCAGTCTCCTGATCCCCCTCCCCGGCATCTGGCATTTGGAGGTACCTTCCTTTTAAGCCTGAAGATTATACATCCCCATCATGGCTTGTAAACTGCGATGGACTTTTCCTCCAGAAATCTGTCCAATCCCCTTTTAAAGGCATCTAGGCCAGATGCCATCGCCACATCCTGTGGCAAGGAGTTCCACAGGATGTAAAACTCAACAATGCTGTGTGCTCCAGTGATGGTTCTCGTCTGCCACGTAGTTGAATGGTTGGAGGCTACACTGCTTTGCCCTATCCAGAAGGTGGCACTGCAGATTCATCACACACCATGTGTTGTGGGACACAGGTGTGTGTGTGTGTGTGTGTGTGTGTGTGTGAGAGAGAGAGAGAGAGAGAGAGAGAGAGAGAGAGAGAGAGAGAGAGATCTTCCTTGAAGAGAGATGGATCCTATTTAAAGATGGGGGTGGTTTGATCAGCGGCGGGGTGACAACTCCTTCCGAGCCAACATCTGCTTGAGTCTCTAATTCAGAAGTGGGACATGTGTGGCCCTCCAGAGGTTGTGGAACTGCATCTCCCACCATCCTTCCCCCTTGGCTATGAGGGCAAAAGCTGAAGGGAATTGTAGCTCTGCAACACCTGGGGGCTATGCGTTCACCTTCCCTGCTTGGGTTACTATTGTTTGCCTGTTGGCATCATGGCTGGTAACTCTCGGGTGGTCCTAAAGGGACAACAAGATCCAGATGGATGGCGGGGTGTGTGCATTGGGGAGTGGGGGGTGGGCTTCCCACCTCCTTGGAACCAAGGCTGCCAGAAACGCTTCTGTAGTTTGCTTTCAAAATAAGGCAACTGCTGCAAAGCAAGGTCAGCCGCATTAATAATCCTTGGATACTGACTTTCCTTTCCTTTCTGTTTTCCTGTCCCTCCAGCAAAATGCCATCCACCCTCATTCCCTCTCCCCTCTGCCCCCCCCCGACCAGCCATGGCGGCAAAGCTGATCGATTCCAGTGAGCCAGGCGGCCAGGCAGGCGGCCAGAGTTCTGGAAGGGGGGGGGGGGTTCTAAGGCTTGCTTGGGGAAAGTGTATAAGTTTAAAGGGAAAACTACAAGAAGGGTGTGGAGAGGGGTGCCTGCGTGGGTGTGAGTGCACAGACGCTAGAGGAAGAGGCCTGGAATGGGAACCCGGCTGCCAGGGTTCCTGGGGCAAAATGACTGCTGACTAGCTTTCGGAAGGAAATGGGGGGTCTTGTGGGGGACCATTCCTGTGGACATGAGTTCTATCTAGCAGGAAATACATTAATAGGTTTTGCTTCCCATACACGTCATTGCCTTTCACACTGCACACTCGTCTTTGGTGAATAAGATTGCACAGGTTTTCTGTCATCCAAAGCCTGCACAATCTTTTTGCTTGTGCGGCAGATGAAAGAGACAGGACGTCCTGAATAGCAGAACCTCGTTTCAGACCTTCTTTTTACAGAACTATCATCTCCAATCCTGGCTTTAAGAGTTGCCTGGAGGGTGAAAATCTGACATCTCATCGTAGCAGGACAAGTCTAGGGATGAGAAAAGCTGAGCTTGCAGCACTTCATGCTTCTGAGTGTTGGTTAAAGGGACAGGACCATTGCCCTAATAGAATCTGTTCAATCTAATTTGCAGCCCAGAGAAGCAAGGATCCTCCTGTTTCCAAGTCTGCTTTTGCATTTCTTTCAGGGAGAGAAAGGATCTAGAGAGGAAGGATCAAACTGTGGAAGCTTGGCCCCTAAGGTCCATTCACCTGAATTTAAAGAAAGCAAGTCACTAGTCCATAATGAACACAGAAGGAGAAGTGTTGCTTAGTGAGAAGCAATGCAATTAAATGACTTTAAACCAATGAAGCTACTTTGATTTATGTCTTGGTAGTTCTGCAGTGATTCCCCACAACATACCAGAAAAGTCTTGGTTAAAGGTCTGGATCTCTGTGGCTCTGTGGCCTTTCTTCCCGCTGTTTCTGGCGATAGTGTGAAGCTTGGGGATCACAGCAAGGCTTGGCGGGCATGAAACAGAGACTCAGACAGCTGGATTCTTCTGTCCCTACCTCTCCTTTGAACACATGACTTCCATGGGAGCAGAGAAGGAACGATTGAGACGTTTAGAAGGCTGGCCCTCTGAACTTAGCATTACCCTGTCTGACTGACAGCCACTCTCCAGCTTCTCAGCTATTGAGGGAGGTCTTTTGCAGCCGTTTGTAGAAAACATGTGTTTTATGACTTGCTTTGTGGGCAGACTTAGAAGTGCAAGTACCTGCTTTGCATGCAGAAGCACCTCTTTCGAGCCTCAGGTTTGCTTTGTTAAAGGATCACACAGGCAGGTGATAGGAAAACCCTTTCCCTACCTAAGAGCCTGGAGGAATGTTACCAGCTGGAGGAACCAGTACAGTCTGGTGCTCTTTGGGTGTTTTGGACTACAAGTCCCATCACTGCCGATCCGTGTTAGTGCTGGCTGAGACTGACGGGAGCTGTAGTCCAAACCAACAGGAGGGAAGACTGTTGGGGAAGACTGGGTTAGATGGACAAACGTCCCCAGCTAGTATATAAAGACAGGGTTTGTATGTCTTCATGCTTGGGGCGTTGCTAAGATTGCCCTTTTCTTGAAATGAAAAGGGGCCCTTGAGATTGGTGGGTGTCGGAGGGAGGAAGTCTGCCGTAAAGCCATTCACAGGCAAGCAGCCTCCCTGGAAGCTGGTGGGCCTCGATGTTCTTGGCCACAATGGAGGCTCTGAGGTCAAGGCAGTGTGCGGGGAGAGCTGCCATGAATGAGTGACTGTCTCTGTTTGGCCTTGCCCCTGCAAAGCATTGCTTCCGTAGCATGGGGTGCCCCTCCGCAGGGGCTGTGGCACAAAGGGTGGGGGGCAAAGGTTCCTTTCTCAGACCTCACCCCCCACCCCATCTTGAGGCAGCAACTGTCTAGGCCTCCCCTGAGAATCCCAAGACTGGCACCGATCTTTATGGTGTGGCTGCTTCCCAACACTGATCAGACCTGGAGCAGATCCATGCAAGGTGCAGGGTGGCTTTCACGCCCAGTGAGAACTAAATCTAGGTCATCTCTACCTCACTTCAGGCATGCAAGGACTCATATGATCATCACCACTGCCACTCCACACATAGAAAGCTAGCATCTCAGGTAGAAACAAAGGCAAGAGTATGTCTCCCTGACATGCTAGATCTCTAGTTGCAGATGATTTTGTATGGAGGAGCATTCTACCATACAGGACTCCTGTGTATCATCTGGGCAGTCATTCCTCAGTTGTACTTCCTCGTGAGGCCCTGACTCCTCTTAAAGTTGACACTAGGACCTGGGTGCTGAGGCACATTAAACTCCCCACTCCTTTTAACGTCTCTCTTCCGCTTACGGTACCTCTAACTTGGCGGACATAGAAGGAGACTACTCAAAAAGGAAAGCGTACACTCGGGCATCTCCTGGGCAATGGCATGCAGCCAGCAAATCCTCCACTTCCAGAAGCATTGCACTGGAACAGCACGGATAACCCACCCACTTCATAGACGCCAACCCCTCGGACAACGTCTGAAGTCGAGGAAAGGTTTCTGCATGCCTCTCAGGCTCTTGACTGCTTCTGGTCAAAAATAGTCTGATTGCCTTGACATTTTAATTGGTTTTTTATTTTGCCTATATTTCATGTGCGTCCGTGGTTCTGAAATGTGCAACGCTCTGGTACGAAGAAAGAAAGAAAGACGTCTAACTTGGGTTGAATAGATGTATTCTGCATGCAAAATCAACTAGTCAGCCTAGACTCTGCCCCACGAAAAAATGAATTAAACAGCTTGCTGGGCACAGTAATTTTGCTTTTTTGCTTTACGCCAAGACTGGAGATAAATGCTGCTGTTCCAGTTGAATGGCTGCCGAATTCCATGTGTGGGGAAGGAGAAAAAGCAGCAGAGTATGCAAAAAACAGCCTGGAAAGGACAGACCCAACCCTCGTCTCTCTTGAAATATCCCCGGGGACTGTGCTATACCTGGATTCCTGCACCAAGCAGGGGGTTGAACCCGCGGTCCTTAGAGCCCCTTTCCCTACTGAGTGATGCTGTGATTTTATTCTGTGATTCTATCAATCCTTCCCACGAATAGAGGCCCCCAACAAACCCACAATGGTGAGGACACCCTCCAGTGCACAGTTCTGCATTACAAAATACACAGCAAAAGAGGGGACCACAGAACTCCGACAACACCAATCCCATATGGTCAACCACGGAGAATCCAAACCCCTTACGCTCCTAATGATCATTGGTCGATGAACCCAAGATGTACAAAAGCAAAAAATTAAAAGGCATGCTAACACAGCTCTGTCCATGCAGAAAATACACACGCTGTCCTCACAGGAATAGGGGTTCAAGACTTGGGGAGGGGGAGTCCCTTTTAGCAAGCAGCCAAGAAACTGGAGCAGATCCTGCCAGAAGGGAAGTCCTTGGCATGCATAGATAGCAGCAGCCTCCTATGGCATAGCACGTAAGGTGGGGATCTGGCAACCAAAGTGTGATGATGGGGGTTGGAGGTCCACCCATATCTGGCGGGCCACAAGATGCCAGCCCATGGATATATATGACAAAGATGGGGGAGGTGGAGGATAAGACATAGGGATGTAGTTCTGGCAGATGGATGGATGGATGGATAGACAGCATCTCAGGCTCATGCTTCCCTTGTTTATGTGGATGCTCTATTCTATCACCCCTCAGCTCTTACGGCAGAATTGGGTATTAAGTGCTTGTGTCTGAAGTCCCAAGGGGACATATTTGTTAGGTGATTGGCAGAGCCGTGTTAGCAACCTCAGTGGAGCTCCTCAGTGTGGTCCGGTGTCTTTCCTAGCCCCGCCTGGATATCCTGTTGTTCCCGGGGGGGGGGGGGGAGTTGGGGACATTGCATCCAAGTGCCAACCAAATCCAGCCCTCCTCAGCTTCTAAAATCAGATGGTGTGCATTTGCAGGGTGTTGGCATGTATGGTAATGATCCTGAAATAATTGCCCTTCAGCTGGTATGGCAGTGATTGGGGCTCGAGCCTTCAAAGAGACATTGGGTATCCTTAGTGAAGTTACTGATATAACAAAGGGTTTCCTTAGAAGAGGTGAAAAGCTTCCAGATAGATATTCTGGTTCAGCGTATAGGTTTTTGATGCTCCTGTTTGAATGCACTTGGCAAAAAGGTTTAAGAAATTTATCCTCAAATGAATCATTGGTTGAAGCACCATCTGGAAACGTTATTGTCCAATCTAGTAAGGATGGCTGGCGGAGGCTTTTGAGAGGGGGCTCGGCTATGATAAGCTGCATATTTCAGCTCATTTTAAACGAGGTGGCGCGTTGGTGGGGTAGCTGCTTAAAAGTGGTTTGTCCGAATATTCGTTTCTTGTTAAAAGGTAAGAAAAGAAAATGGCTTCTGATCGAACTTCGCTGTCTTTATTTTAATAAAGAACTCTGGGATCTGTAGGTTTGTGGGGCTTCAAGCATTCTGCTAAAACAGGAACTAGGATGGGTTTTTTGGAATTAAAGGATTCCCAATCTTGTAAGTCAGCCGAGGGTGGGTGGGTTCCTTGCAAATTATGGGCCTTGGAGTCCTTTAATTCCAAAAATTCTATACCTGACAGGAAGATAGGAAGTTGCATTTAGCACAGTGTGGTCAGCTCTGACTGGCAGACGCTCTCCCCAAGTTGTTCCTTGCTCCATCTATAAATCCCTGGTAGTCTCTCATGCACAAAACTACTTAGCTTTCAGAATCAGAGAGTCTGGATGTGCTCAGGGTTCTGCAGAATTTAACATCAGAATTCTGCAAAATCATCGGAATAGATGATCCAAACTGCAAATTTGCATCCCCCTCCAAATCATTCTTGATTTATTCTGCTCCGGTCAATGGCATGGAGACCAAGAGACTAGGTGCACTCTTGCCACTTAAAGCCCCTCTCAGCCCCTCTCTCGGCCTCACACAACCTCCAAGGCTTCTCCCAGCAGTGATTATAATACTTCCAGGTCTATCTTTGCATCCCTCTTTGTTTAATAAGTTTCTGACCCACTTGTTCTGTATTGAGACAGCTTAGATTACACAAAACATATCGAACATTAAGTAAGCATAGCAGTACGAAACAGCAAAAAACAAGGGACTATATGAGCAATCAATTGAAACAATCCTAAGAGCAGCTGGAAAATGAAAGGAATACAATATAATGAATTGAAAGGATCACGGGAGGGGGAGAAGAAACATTCCCCACCCCTGGCTTTTAAGATTTATAATAAGCATATGGTCCTAGGGAGCCATTCCTGAAAGCTGCCAATTCCAACTCATTTCTCATCTAACCACTCTGTGTTGTGTGTGCGCGCACGCGCATGTGTGTTCGCGTGCATGCGCACACCTAAAGGAAGATGACTTCAGTGGATGGACAAATTTGTATATTTATGTACCTCTTTGAGATCCCTGGATCCCAGTCTTGCTGCAACCTCACAGAAAGGGTTATTTGTACAAAAGCACACAGTCTTTAAGATGCCGGAATTCCACGACTTGCCAAATTTAGTCCTGGACTTAAAAGGCTGGCTAACTAAAGGGTGCTGTCAGAGACATGTCATTGAGCCCAGGTTGGGTTGGTGGGATTTCTGTAGTGGTGAAATAGCTCTAGGAACAACAGGCTGATATCCTTCCCTTCCGAGCTTGTCTTCCTCGCCCAGTGCACAACAGGTAGACTGCACCTGTATATGGAGGTGGCACTATGGCAGCCAATAGGTCCTTAGAGAGAGAGTGTGGCTTTAGCAACCTGAACGGCAGCTGGAGAGGGATGTGGCCCTCTCCGCGACGTTTTGTTCTCTCTCTTTCTTTCCAGCACAGGAATGAAAAGAAGACAGGGATCTCAGCTTCCCAAACCCTGTTCTCTCTGATCATTATTAGGCTCTTAACCGCTCAGTCAGGAGCAACATGCAGTGCTCTCTCCCCTCATCTTCTCCCCCCTGCGATTCCACAACAGCCCCCATTCAAAATCCTGCCAGCGTTGCCTTGCATGAAGAGTCAGGGGTGCAGTTTCTCCGTGATGTGGTCACCTCTCTATTTTCTGGCTGCCGTTGTCCACACATCATCTCCTGTGACCGGCCATGCGGACTAATAGAGGGTGCAAGCAACGGCTAACAAAGACATGCAACCGATGTGCAGCAGCAAGACACGGTGGGGTAGGGATCCCTTATCCATCTCCCCCCTTCTGATGCCATTGTTGGAAGAAGGCTTTTACTGCATCACAACCACACTGGGTATCTGAAGGTCATGAGCATGCCTGACTTTCAGGTTATCTTAATCCTCAGCTTTTCCAAACGAATCTCATGGATTCTTGATCGTCCCAGGATTATGCTTTTGCAAACTTTCTAGCTATCATGGAGACAGAACAGCTTGGAAAAAAAATGATGCTGAAAAGGAAAAGGCTGAAAATGAAGAAAGGACTGGGAGAAGAAAGGGAGACAAAGTCCAGCTTCATTAACTCCTGTGACTTTTAAGTCGGCATAATCATTTTTCTTTGCCTAGCTTTCTTTTCTATTCCTGAGAGGCGCAGAGCTTCCTTTTGCCAGCTCGCATCATCAGAGAATCAGGTTCAAAGAGCTCAGAAAATGGTCCAGGCTTCTGGGCAGGGATGGCAGCAGTGCTTGAGTTAGTGACAGCATGGACATGAGCCAGTAGGGACCATCATGTATGTAGCTGCTCTACATACATAGGAGGCAACTGGGGTCTATGAAACAATGGTGGAAGCATAGCTGATGCCCCTCCTCCCCTCCGCACGTTCCCCCTATCAGATGCCCATGGAGAGACCAAGGCAATCAGCAGTCCATACCCTAGCCCCATGGTTCAAGACAACTAACCAGTTGCCAATACCCACAAACCACAGAGATACACACACATGCATGAGAGCCAGTTTTCATTGTGTGCAGCTATTAGGAGGTGCAAATCTAACAATTGTATTTTCTTTCTCATTGTTCGTATCTTCTGATAATTCCACTCAATTTCCACATCCATTTGAAAATTAATTCTTTTACCACTGCATATTTTTGTGCACCTTTTACATGCGTTTTTCATACTACACATCTGTTTGTATGCCTCTTTTCCTAATACACACATTTTCTCCCCCAAGCAGTGCCCCTTACATGATACTTTTTTGTGCATGTGTTTCACTAACGTACATGTTCCTGTGTGCTGTTTACCCTAAATACATGTTTCTGGAGCACTTTTGCCTAACCTATACTTTTCTGGTTTCGAGAAGTGGCAATTCTGAAGAATAACTAAGTTCTAGTACACGTATTAATTCAGGGAGTGTGAATTTAACAAGTTTGTATCAATAGATGAATTAAGGTCAGCTTTAACACAGTTGGGAGCAAGTAAAGGAGGCCACACACTCATTGTGCTGCTACCACTGATGGAGCCATAACACTGGGTGGGTGGAGAAACAGCAGGCATGGGGTTGAGACTACCCTCTTTGAGTACCCTAAAATATTATTTCCATACAAGCGGAAGAGGAGGCTTGAATTCTGCAAAGGGAATGAATGGTCTTTCCCTCCCTTTAGTATGTGCAAATAAAATAAACCCATAGCTGGAAAAATGTCTATCTCTCTCCTCCTCCCCTTAGTTTATAGTCCATGGGAAGGACCCATGCCATGTTTTGGTCAGAAAAAGAAAATTATCAGCATTGGATAGATGAGGCTCCATCTATAGAGGGGCTCCCGGACTTGAACCAGCAGCCAGGCTAGGCTTGTTGTGAAAGACTGTAGTAGACAAGGGTTGAGGTCTCCGATTGCATTGAATTTAGGCATACTTGGGAATAGGACAGTGCAGTATCACCCTTTGCAATTGATAGGCAGAATCATGCTTCTGTCTTGGTCAGGCCAGTTCTAAGTGTGCAGGATCATGGCCTTTACCTTTGGCTGGTCAGCAGAACACTTCAGTCCCCATCATCTCTGATAACTCACGATCTGCTAATTAGAAGAGCTGTACATCACTTCCAGTCTGAGTCTTTGGTACCAAATCCCAGGTCCCAAGGCCCAAATCCGACTCCCTATTAAAAACCAGCTTTTTCCCCCTCAAAAAATGTGGCTGGTTACAAGTTGTGAATCAAGTCTGAGTAATTGAAAAACAGCCCCTGAGTCACGTCACCGGTGCGACTTAAGTCCAACTTCACAGCAAGTCCCGGGACGTGAGTCCCCATCCCTGCCCTACATTGCATCTCAAAGTGCCTGCACTTTGGCTAGAGTAAGGTGGGGAATCTGTGGCCCTCCAGCGCTGTTGGCAAACAACCGTTGCTCTTATTCTTTATCACTTGCTCGGCTGGAAAAGATTGACTGGGAAACTGGAATTTGAAGATGAAAAAGCCAAAGGGCCCCATGTTCTCCCACTGTGTAATAGAGGACTGCCCTCTGTGTGGCCACTCTAGTCCTTGCTTTCATTAGGAACAAGTGCTTGTGAAAGACCAGGAATTGTCCAGCCACTAATAAAGCAAACAGAGGCCCTGGAGCGAAAGGGCTTGTTGAGCCTCGAAACTGAGATTAAGCCTCAGATAGCAGAGGTGGTGTGGATCTGTCAGGATTACCGAGAAATCCAGACGTGACAATAAGGTGTAATACCTTTATCAGGACTAAAGGAGACATCAGGAAAGAGCAAATGGGCTTTCAAGTTCTCCAGAACAATTGTTCAGGTTTGATGTCAAGTGAAAGCAACAACAACAAAAGAGGAGGAAAGGTGGAGGGAAGAAGATAAAAAGGTTCTTCTCCAGCAGGGAGGAAAGATTCCCTCTCTGCACTTCGGAAGATGTAGGAGCTGTTATTACAGGCTTAATTAGGTTAGTCAATAATGGGTGCAAAGCAGAAGTTGGTTTGCACAAAAGGCTACCAGGAGGGAACAAGAGGTGGTCTCTTTTCCCTTGTATAAAATAGATATAAGACAAAGCCAGAAATACACATTAAACCCGGGATCAGAGCTGAAAAGCACATTCATGTTGCAGAGAAACGATGGAAGCAGCTTTTCCATGCTCGCTGAAACTGGAATCCAGAGGAATCCTGTGAGTAAAAGACCAGTCATGCAACAAAACGCATTAGGATGTGATCACATGGGGAAATAGATCACAATTTGAACCACTTGTGGAGCAATCAATTTCCTGGCAAACACACAACGTAGGGAGAAATGTGCTCCAGCCGGACCCAAGGTGGACCTTTTTGATCCAGCTGTAGGGCTACTAGTTTTGGGAGCTGTGTGGAAGTGATTCCTCAGCAGGTGGAAAGGTTGCTTCAAGGGAAATGGCTGCTGTTAAAGGGACCCTTTCCTGAGTGATCAGGCACATGCCTTTCCAGCTGTCTGATCCCACCCTGAATTTGCTTAACTCTGAAGGCGAGAGAAGCTGATGCTGTGGGACTCAGATGCTTTCGTTAGTCAAGACTTTTCCTCATCCACTCTTGGGCTATCTCTAACATCTGTTTCTGGTCCACGAAGCATTGGATCTGTCCCTGGTTCTACTTTAGAAAACACCAAGGTTGTTTTTTTTTTTACCAGCTGGAAAGCAGCGATAGAAGAAAACATAGAATGTTCGGGACTTGAAAAGTGTATGTTGAATTTTAAGTGGCGCATTAACGTAGAAGACATCAGATTGTATAGCTGTACTCAATGACTGGAAGGTGTATTCCTCTCTACGCCCAATAAGAGATGAGGGAGAATTGAACCTCAATTATTCCAGTAAAATATGCTCCTGCTTCCTCCTATCCTGGCACTCCTAGAGCTCGGCTACCAGGGCCGGTGTGTTTGTTGTGGCCAGGACTCACAGGAAATGCGGAGGCAGCACAAGAAGCATTGAGTTGCCAAAACGAGGCAAATTGGGAAGGACAGAATCCAGCTGTCTCTATCCAGAGCATCTTGTAGCGAAGGCTAGCTCTGGATAGGGCTGCTTGAGGAATGGAGAGGGTTTCTTAATCAGGATCGCTTGCCAGCTGTCCATTGTCCCAGCTAGAAAGGATGCAGGACTCTGAGTTTCCAAGGTTTTTTCTGCCAACATAAAACATTGCATATATAGGCTAGGTGAGTGATGAGAGAGAGAGGGGTGGGGTGGGGTTGAGATAAGGGAGATCTGGCGTTTGGGAGTTAGAACGAAGGGACAGGCTAGATGCTGCTGAAGCCTGCTTAGTGCCTGCTTTTTATCATTCAGAGCCTGACTCCAGCGATTCTTTTTACAGCTGTTAAGCATGAAAAATCCACTTCTACAGATCGTGATGAAGGGAACCTGGGGATGGCGGCGGGGGGGGGGAGGAAGTGGGGTGTTGGGGGTGAGGAGAAGGAAGAACGGATGATATTTAATGGCCCCGTTAACAGAGCGGCAACGGATGCGCAAGCTGGCGATAGCCATTAGAAATGACTCGTTGGTCCGGATCCGGGAATGAAAAGCTGTAAGATTTATGGGGTGAATACTGGCAGCCCTTTACTGAGTTGTAACATAGTCCGATAAGTGGGCCAGATAGTCGCAATGGGGCCTAGTGGTCCTTATGGTCCACCCAGGTGGGGAGGATGATGCCGCCCTCATCTGCTCCCAGTCAGAAATCCAGAAAACACGGAGGAATGGTGTCAGAATGATTCCTAGCGCTGCAGACCAACTAGTTGCCGTGTCGGTTGTGTGCCGAGCACAACATGATTCAAGAGTTTGGAAGGAATACTTTAAAAATAACACATTATTTGTATTCAAGTTCTTTTTTCCCCTCGAGAAGATGTAACTAAACCACAATTACCATTGTAACAAGGAATGGCTTCATTCCTCTTCTGTTAGTAGGGTAACTTTTTAGTTACTCGTATTTAGAGGTGTGTGGACTCACTAAAGAGTGGAGCAGGAATATCACATGGTTCAAGTGCTTCCCTCCTGCTCTTCTGTGAGGGATGATACAAATACAAGATCCATAGGGTGAGAGGCCATTTCTGCAACAAGCCTGCAGCTGGCAGCATTTAAATTTGCCCTGCAATGCTGCATGTGACTGGTGCTCTGGGTGCCAAATGGTAAAGATTTTTGCAACAAAACCCTCCGAATTCTGTGCCCAGTCATGCGGTATTCTCTGTCTAACTGGTGAGGATTATGAAGCAGTTGCCACTGTTTTGCAAAATTCTGTTATTGTTTAATTGAATTAATTAATTAATTAATCAGTATGCTGCCTTTCTCCTAATGGATCCAAGGGAGGTTATAGTATATATATAAACAAAGTTAAAAACTAAATAATAAATTATTACAATCTTTAAAAAAGCATTAAACAGATATCATATTAAAAACTCACAAAGAAGAGCAATGTTGAAAACACAAGTGGAACAATAGAATAAAATAATCCCTTTACAAATCCCCTTGGTCAACCAGTCATGAAGAGAAAGGCCTTTGCCTGCTTGCGGAAGGACAGCCAAGATGGGGCCAGCCTGGCCTCCAGTGGGAGGGAGTTCCACAGTCTGGGAGCAGCCACAGAGAAGGCCCCTCTCTCCTGTCCCCCACCAAACATGCTTGTGAGTGAGGGTGGTGAGACCGAGAGAAAGGATTTTCCTGATGATTTTAATACCTGGGTAGGCTCATACAAGGAGATACAGTCTTCTAGATAGCTTGGACCCAATGGGAAGGAACAGTTATAGGCAAGGAGAGAAGTGCAGGAGAACCAGGGTTATTTGTTGGTAGCATCTCCAGCTAATAGGCTCAGACAGCTGGTGATAGCAAAGAGCCTCCTGTGTCAGGGACACTGAAAAACGGCTGCCAGTCAGAGTGGGCAATATAAGGCAACTTCTTGTGTTCCTGATTTTTTCTCTGTTAAGTCTCTGATTACAGTATAGGAAATATTTCTCCAGGCACTGGTCACAGCCTTCTAGCCCATGGGGACTAGAAACTTGCTTACTGCAAGATTTTAAAAGGGGAAGTAAGATGGTCATTCTGCACCTGCTGAACCCTTCCGCACCCTCCCAGATTTCTAGCAAATGGCCAGTTCTTTCTTGTTGCTACTTCCTCTTCCCCTCTCTTGGTAGGCCCACAACGATGGGGGTGGAGAGAAGAAAGGGAGAGTAACACACAACGCGGCTTGCTTTCTTTTCTCGGAAATTAGTTGGGCCGGGCGAAAGGGAGAAGCAGGCAAAGGGAGGTGGCGGCAAAGACAAAGAAGTTATATCTGGAGCGTTTATGGAGGAATGGAACTGTGTCTATACCAGACAATAGTTCTCTGTGGAGCTCCCAAAATCTGACCCTTGATGTTCTTCTGCCCTGGAACATCCCAACCTCTCTCTCTCTCTCTCTGTCGGCCATTATCCTTGACCCTACACGGGGCAGGAACCTTTCGCTTCCTGCCAGTCTAAATAATAGCAGTAATAATAATAATTCCGGTGCTCAGGAGGCCAGGTTCTGCACGCTTGCTGCCAGCTGCGACAATTTATGCAAAGTGCACGCATTATGCAAATGTTATTAGGATTATTTGATCTCGCAAATCTTGCCGTCTGATTTATTAGACGCAAATTGCGTTTGCTGTCATTGTTACGGTGTATCTCAGGCAATTTTTCTCCCCACACTGGTTTCGGGTGAAATGCAAGGGGAGGCAGGGAAGGGGGCTGGGTTTCTTTTGCTTTGGGCTTCTGTTGGCTCACGTCTCATCGTATAAAAGGTGTGTGTGTGGGGAATCAGACAGAAGCCTTGGTCCAGCCCACAAGCGGGTCAGCAGGATAGCCAAAATCCAGCTTTCAGAAGTATACTGCTTCTAATCATGGATGTTCTGTTTTATTGTAACATTTAACAGCCTTTGATAGAGCTGTGGTAGAGCCATAACTAGCCATTTTGGCACATGTGGCTGTGGTGCCCTGTTTTTAACATTTGGGCTACTTGAGGTTGGCCTATGTGGGAGGAAAACAGAGAAATAGATAGGAACTCTTGTGTCAGAGCATGTGATGGCCAAATGGATGCCCTCCCAATCCTGCCTGTTCTGTGTTTCCTTTCGTCTAGAGAGGAGCAGCTGGAAGCAGTCTATGTGCTTGTGTTGGGTCGATCCTCACCCTTCTAGTAGAAACTGGAAACCAAGCCCTAGGAGGAAAGAGGGAAAGAACTGGGCATGTTTAGCTCTGAGAAAAGAAGACTGAGGGGAGATCGGATAGCACTTTTCAAACACTTGAAAGGTAGTCCTACAGAGGAGGGACAGGATCAGTTCTCAATAATCCCAGAGTGCAGAACACGTAATAATGGGCTCAAACTACAGGAAGCCAGATTTAGGCTGAAGATCAGGAAAAACATTTTAGCTGTTAGAGGAGTATGACAATGGAACCAATGACCTTGGGAGATGATCAGCACTCCAATGCTGGAGGCATTTAATAGAAAACTGGTCGACTGTCTGTCAGATCTGCTTCGATTTGGATTCCTCCATGAGCAAGGGGTTGGACTTGATGGCCTTAGAGGTCCTTTCCTGCACAATTATTCTATGATTCTATGAAAACACCAATGGGTGCATTTACGTCCTTCTAGTAGCACCTTCTAAATCTCAGCATCCCACCCAAGCCATGGCTCTTACCAATTTATCAAAACTTTTTTTAAAACTCCCCATGCCAGTGGCCATGTCCTGCCTCTTACTGCACTGAATTCCATTCAATCCATGCCGTGCTGAAGGAAGAAGTACTTTGCTTTTGTCTGTCCTGAACTTCACTGCCAATACACTTCACTGTGTAATTCCTGAATTCTGGAATTCATGAGAGATGAGAGGAAAGCGGGGTGGGTGGAGGTGGGCAGGAGAGAGAACAAGAGAGAGGAGAGCTTGTCATCTTGCTTATTTTGTCCCAGTGTTGCTTATTTTTAAAACTGGACCATGGCCACCAGAACTGTGCTTTCTACATTGTTAGCATCCTGACTGGCTTAAAGTGTACAGCTTGCCCTATTAATCATTTGATGACTATTGGCATCAACCAAACGGCACCATTGCCGTGTTAACAAAACTGCCTGGATCTGTTGACCTTGTGGGATTTTCTTGCCAGGATCGGCAAAAACATCCCCCGTTTCTAACTTCGCCGTCCCACGGGTCCCCTTGGTGGCCCGCAGCAGCCGAGAGCTGGCTTTGGGGCTGGGGAAAATCAAACTCCCAACCTGCTTATTAGGACCTGTCACGCTGCAGCAGAGGTGGGACTGGAGTGGCACAGCAGCCCTGATGCCACCCCGCCCTGTGGTTACATCAGCCACAAAATCCCAAGCGATTCAGGTGGGGTAGAAAGGAGAAGTAAACATGCTTATGCAGTTAGCTGTAGATACACATGACTGCCATGTCCTCTTGTTCTCTTGATATCCCACCCCCCTCAGAAAAAAATGTGGTTTTTTTTTGGCCACAGGACTGGCCAAGAAAGCCCTCTCTTAGGGTGGCCACATGTTTTCTTTTTTATAAGTTTGTCCTGTATATGAAGAACACACTCCTTCCCCTCCCCTTTTGACACTGTCCTCTATTTGAAGGGCTGCCCATTCCCTTCGTGGGTTTAACCATGGCACAGTGGTTAAACCGCAGAACTGCAGTGAAGACTCTGCTCACGATTTGAGTTTGGTAGCCAGCTTGAGGTGTCTCAACCTTCCAACCTTTTGAGGTTGGTCAGTTGAGTACCCAGCTCGCTGGGCATGGGGGCAGTGTGTAGCATGCATAACTGAACTGAATTGTAAAGCACCCAGAGAGTGCTTTAAGTGCTATGGGGTGGTATATAAGCAGCACACTTTTTAAAAATAAAGAACCATAAAGAGCAAAATTGAGACTGAGAACTTTGATGGTCCCTTTCCTCAGTCAGCAGCACACAGACAGGAGACTCTCCACATGCATACCCTTTAAAAGGTATTAGGAACTGTCTTTAAATTATAAAGTTCATTTCCAATTTTGCATCTATATATGTACTTTATTAGCATATGTATTTTATTCAAATCAGTGTTATCTTTTCTGTTTTCGTGATGCATGTCCTGCTTTTTGTTCATAAGCAGTTGGCTACCCTACAGTTTCTATAATTTCAGTCTTAGGGCCAGTTTGTCTAGTCAATAGAATGTGTGTATACCTGTGTCTGTTTTACGCCACACACCCACTCACGACCCCACATGTGGATACACACATGCTTTATCTTTCTTCCATTGTGCTTGAGGATTAGCTGCTTACACCTGCCGTATTTGCTCACCCCTTCTGTAAACACTTATAGTCACTATAATAATCCCCATAAATAATAATAACTGTGCCATCAAGTCAATTCTGACGTCCCAGGGTTTTTTTTTAGAAGAAAATACACTGACGTGGTTTACCATTCCTTTTTTCTGGTGCGCTTTGGGACTGTGCAGTTTGCCCATGGCCACGTAGGCTGGCTCTTCTCCCAGGAGGCACAGTGGGGAATCGAACTCCCAACCAAACCACGGAGCTATCCATCCAGCCATAATTCCCATAGAAAACCTTAAATAGTTTCTAGTCTCTGATCACAGATCAGAGTTAAAAGCAGAAGAAGCTCATGCAGGCCAGCCTAGGATCCCACCGTCTACAAATATTCCCTTTCCCTGTTATAGAGAGCATCTTGGGTGAAAGATTCAGGGGAAACAAGGCATACATTAAGATTAAACAAACCCAAACCCAAAGCTGTTTCAATAGCAGTCTGTTTCTCACTCTCCGGAGGAACCTTCCAGCTGGCACCCTCCAGATGTGTTGCATCACAAGCCCCACCCTTCCACCAGATGACTGGGGATTCTGGGAGTTGTAATCCAGCACAGTGGGAGAGTGGCAGGTTATGGAAAGCAGCGTTCAGTGGGCCTCTGGCTCGATCCAGCGAGACATGTGCAAGCATTCTTCAGTGCAACACAACTTTGAAATGCAAGGCACCAGGGCACCAGCAACGTCTTGTCACAAAGGAACAGTGGTGTGCAGCACACTGCGAGGGAGCTGTTGCACTGCCATAAATGCAAGCAAAGTCACATACACACTTCCTCCCCGATTTCCCCAGTTCACCCCACTACTAGCTGGGGAGAACTTTCCCATTTGCTTTGGGAAGGCTCTTTGCTTTCTGAGCTGCTGGGCTCGGCTCGCACTCCTTTGCCCGTTGACAGTGGGCAAGAGTTTCCCCCGTCCAGGCATGACAGCTCGCCAAGCCCCCTTCACCGGCGGGTGGCCGAGGGAACTGCGTCCATCTCCCAGAGCCCAGGAAGGTGATTAGAGATGACAATGTCAGAGAAGGCTTGCGCTCTGCCGGCAGCTGTGGGACAGACGCAACGGGGGGGGGGGGGCAGGGAGAGGATCTGCAGGGCGGACATTTAACCCCTGTGCGCACAGCACACACAGGGAGGCAACAGACAGGCAGGCCGGCCTGTGTCTAACCTCTCGGTGGCCGTGCTGTTCAGCTACCTGACTAGCAGCCTGGCGGGGTCGGGGGGGGGGGGGGAGCAGGGAACAAGTGAAAAGACAGGGCCGGCTCGGGGGCTGTGGGGCAAAGCCCTTGAGCACAACACCCTCCAGAATGTCAGTGGAGCGAGACCCCCAGAAATACAGGGACCTGTCTTTTCCCCCCTTCTCGGTTCATGCATGCAAAGGAAGGACAATGGCACTGCACGGGGAAGTACGGAGACCATTTTTGCCCCTGGTGCCAGGCCCCTCTCCTCACCCTACCTAGAGGCTCCTGTCTCGCCATGTGTTTGCACACATGGTGGCTGACTAGTAAAGTCTCCACAAGGTCAAGGGTGTGTATAAGTGGGAAAACAAAAACCATGCATGTGTGCGTTGCTGCTGCTTCTACTACTACAACAAATGCAATAAAATGGGGTTGCAGGCTTTACGTGGCTTAAAAAGTGGATTCATCGAGAATTTGAGTTTATTAATTGGTGGGAGCCCGTTTTCAGTCAGTACTCAATGAATCTGCAAGTTGCGCTTGCGGTAATAGGGAAGAAGAGGACCTGGATTTAAATTTCGCTGTATTTTCTCATTTATAAGGGGCAATCGTTTTTGTTATTGAATGAAAAGGTCTGGAAAGTTATACTTGCCTAAGGGCAGAAAAAAATGTCCACCTCGTTCGGCAACTAATAGCCAGGAATAGGAATAGGAATCTTTTAAAACTTTCTTCTTGTAAGTAACAATGAATAATATTCGAAGTTTTCTTCCCACTAGTAGATGAGATTGTGTATTTTCATGCATCTTTCACATGTTGGGACTTTTTTTGGCACACAATATTAGATTATATGAGAAGAACATGTTTTAAATTAAAGTGTTTAAAAGTATATGATACTTGTGCAAAATGCAAAGGTTTTGCACAAACCCCTCTCCTTTTTTTACTAATGTCTTTGCTGACTTAAAAAAAATATGCTGGTCTTTTTGCTCTTCCGGAGGAGTTAAAAAATATTGCAGCTGTTTAAAAGGTGAGTTTGGACACCCTTTCTCAGTGAGGACAAAGAAAAATTGTATTCGTTAGATTCTCAGCTAGGGTGACCAGTCTCCAGAAAGCACACGAAAAGGACATGACGGGAACAGCTCATTGCGGCTCCTTAGCAACCCGTCTCCAGATGTACACAGTCTTTGAAAACATTGGTTCCTCATAGATCTTGTGACCATCAGCTGCTCATTTTGTGCTGCTGAACACCAGTGTCTGGGGAACATGAGCAGAAGGGGCTGTCAGGCAGGCACCTTGCTTGTGCGATTGCCATGGAGGTCTCTGGTTGGCCACTGTGGCAACAGAAAGCTGGGCTAGAGGAACCTTTCTCCTGACCCACTTGGAGTCTTCTGATCTTCCTGTCGAGATTGAATGCTGCCTTACACCAAGTCCAACCTTCTGTCTGTCTAGCTCAGTGTTGTGCTTGCTGTCACTGGCTCAGTGACCTCAGATAGGATTGCTTCTGGGTCCTACCTGGAGATGTTGGGGTCTGAATTTTAGACCTTCTACTTCAGGGTGGGTGACCAGGTAGCCTTCCTAAGATTCTTGGACTAAAACTCCCATGATTTGTTACTGTTGGTTATTCTGACAAGGGTTCATAGGAATTGTAGTCATCTGGAGGACCGCATAGTTCCTCCCTGTTCTGCATGCATAGCCATGTGCTTTACTACTGAGCTACTTCAGTCTTTTAAAGTGAGGGATCTCCCACGACTTGAACTCACATTCAAGAGCCCTAGCTAGAGAACACCTAGCCATGGAAACAGCAGATCACTCTGAGCATCAGATCCTGTTCAGAGCCATAATCTCCAGGTCCTTTCTAACCAGTGAAATTGGTAGCTGAAGTCACAGTGACAACTCAAAAAGAAAATGTCTTAAAATCCTATAGTATCTCCCACCCACTGGCATTTGTGAAGTCTTGGAGGGGGGGGATCTCCTTCTTTCATTTTGCTTCTTTGGGGCCATCTGACATGTCCAGTGTTGTAGCGGAGCTGGGGTTCACAGGGTCAAAGCATTGGGGATTTTGATGAAAAGGGACAATCATGTCACTTTCTACTCTCATACCATGGGCTCCCCCAGGTCTTCTAAAAAGACTGTCTGTGGATGCCTGACTTGGAGACTGTCATGAAGACTGCTTCAGCTTCAGCAGTTACCATTACATCACCGGCTGTATCTTCCACTGATGGGTACATTGGCATTGAGCCCCAAGCCCCAGCTCATGTTCCTGTTTGGAGAATAGCCTTCTATTGCATCAGACCCTGTAAAGCTGAAGCCTCAGAACAGAGCAAAACAGCACACCCCACCTTAATAATAATAATAATAATAATTGTGTGCTGTCATGTCGATTATGACTTATGGCAACCCTTTCCAGGGTTTTCTCGATAGAGAATACACAGAAGCAGTTTACCATTCCCTCCTTCTGGGGGCGCTCTGAGTCTCTGCAGCTTACCCAAGGCCCCACAGGCTGGTCCTTCTCCCTGGCTCCACAGCCAGATGCTTAAACCAATTTGTATTAATTCTTGCTCTCACTGGCATTTCTATTCTCAGCACCACATCCCAGTTTGCACATAGTTCCCTGCCCCTGGACTTTGTTAGATTTCAACGAGGGCTGGGGACTCATGACTTGCAACTCGTGGTTGAGTCCAGCTTAAGTCACACACGCGCCTCTACGCGGACTCCAATCGGGCCCTTCAGAAAAAGACTTGGATTTGACTTGCGAGTCAGACCCATTTTTCTGAGTTGTGTTGTCGAGTCCCTAGCTCACGCACCTTCCTTCTCCCTCCTGCCGATCGAGAAGCAATACCTGTGGGGGAGGCAGTGGGGAGGACATGGAGGAAGGCACTCCCACGGTCGCCCTCCCTGCTCCAGAGATGCTCCTAACTCTTGAGCAAGGATCCTGTGCCCAGAGGCATGTGCACGGTAGGCCTCTAAATCCAAGATGGTGGCTGCTGTGACTACAACTCCCAGAATTCCCCAGGTAGGGACTTGTGACTTGGACTCGAATCTTGGGACTCGGGACTCGGACCCCAAGATTCAAACTCGGAGTTGGGATTCAGACTCCAAGACTTGCTAACGTCCCTGATTTCAACCCCCAGCATACTGCCTTGTCCCCTCGAGGGCCAGGAGAAGAAAATGCACATCAGAGCACATCCAGTTTCCATAGGAGAAAAAGAGACTTCGCCAACCTAGCACACACCTAAAGGTTGGAATGAGCTTGAGGGTGGAAATTAGAAGGCCTCAATGACATCATGCTTGGCTCGTCGGGATTTCCCCAGCCCACAAACACATGCGTTTGGGTCAACGAGAATCCGAGCTGGTGGTGACCAGTCAGGCGATTTGCTCTGTGCTTCCTGTTCCCCTTCTTGCTCTTTCCAGCTTTTGCAAACTGGAACAAGACGACTCTGGATCTATCCATCCATGTCTCAGTTGCATAGTCAAGGCAGCGAAACTGCAGTGTCTACATGGACCCAAAGAAACAGTGCAAAGAGGATTCAGGATGGGCAGATCACCCCCTTCCTCAAGGTGTAGCAGGGAGGTGAATAAGACGCCCGTGCATCCTGGAAGCCTGCTAGCTTAGCCTAAAAATTCGGTCTAATCAAATATACCATTGGATGGACCCCTTTCAATTCTGCCTGTCCTTTCTTAACAACTAGCTCAGTAACGACTAGCAGTAACGACTGCTTCTAATTAGGGCATTCCTAACTGAAATACTTTATTCCTCCTGTCATCTCTCTCGTACGTTCCCAGGGAATAGCCATTGAAGTGGGAGGCCATTGGTGTCGGACATAGCGTCACTTCATTGCCACACCCCATCAAACCCCCTTTCACAAGTACTTTTCAGTCTTTCTCTCTTGAACTCAAGCACTAATTGGTTCCATCTTGATATTTTGGACCGCTTTGGCATACAAAGGTTCAAGACTGCACCTCTCCAGAGAGCTACATCTTTCTCTGTTCCCAGTGTGTCTGGAAAGTTTTGGTGTTCTGTTGCCAGTGTGTAGTGATGATGACACAAAGGTTCTCTATGTATGTTCAGAAGCTCATTGTTACTTGTATCACTAAGGTGGCAATTGTAATTGGTAGACCAGTTAAGTCAGTAGGGGAAAGGATTTTAATTATTAGTGTGGCATTTTAAGAGCACCGTTGCTGGTTATTGAGGCTATTTTGATATTTGTCATAGCATGCAAAAAATAAAATAAAATTTACATAGCCTTCTGAAAATTCTGTATAAATGAAACTGCTTTTCTACGTTACATTATTGCAAACAAGCCACTCATATTTAGGACATCAGTAGGGTCCTTAACTGAATAATTAATTGCCCGACCTTGTGCCCTCCAGACGTGTTGGATTAACAGTGGTTAATTCAACATATCTGGAGGGCTCCAAGTTAGACTACTGAGTTGTGAATTAGATGATTCTTTGGCTCTTCAGGCTGTCATTTTGTACCCAGTTGTGTAGAAGCACATCTCATGGAACTCTGCGGGACTTTGTGAGTAGATGCACATATGACTGGCTGTCAGTCAATCTGAACTGGCATTTCTAATTCATTAGCAGGCCCGCTCGCTACCCATTCTTGTGGTTTCTGGGGCTACACGTTAGTGAACTCCAGCTCCAAGAAACCCCTTCTGGGTCTTTAGGCAGCAGCCCTTCTTGTGTGATGATGACACTTTTCTGATTCCCTTGAAAGTGTCCTCAAGGCCTGCCACCGATGATGACAGATGATGAAATACCCCAGAGCAGAAGCAGACATCCTCTTCCCAGGGGGCTGTCCTCGCTCTTAGGTTGGGCTGGCCAGATGATCTCCTTGCGCTTTTGCAGAGTTACAAGCCTATTTTGGAGCACGAAGGCTAGGAGTGAATTTTCTGAGAGCCACAAATCTCTCTCTCTCTCAGACTATTTTGCTGCCTGAGATGAAGTAACAAATACTGCCTCCCCACCACGTAATTCATGATGCAAAAAGGTATCCAAAGCGAAGTACATTATTTTGGCATAAGAGGCAGAAATCTCAAATCTCTCCTTTTCTTTAACAGTAGAGGTATAACAATAAATTAAATCGCTAACATGATGTTGCCCCAGACACCCTGAATCTGGTGCCTCAGGCAGCTTCATACGAAGGCTGTCTGTACAGCATGTGTGGTTATAAGGAATAAACATCAGCCCACCACTTTTTTTTCAGGTGAGGAGAGGTAATGACACTTTTTTCCTTGCAGGAGAAAAAGCCTTCTTGGGCCTGTTTTCTCTTCTACCTAAGAGAATCAGGACAGGCTTCAAAGGCACATAGCTCTTATTATATGAGAGAGAAAATGAGTAGAAAAATGTTAAAAAGCACAGCTATGGAGTTAGCAAGGATAATCACAGATCGATATTCTTACCAAGGGACTTAAGCTTAAGGTTTGTGCGACTGACTTTGTTTTCCTGCAACATTTCCAAGACCTACTGATTGGGCCTGGTACAAAAAACCCCAGGAATTTGTTCCGGAGTACCGGAATGGGTAGAAAGGAACTTACAGCTCTTCCCAAGAAAGCTACTCCTGATTTATCTTAGCTTTCTTAATTTCTTCAATTTGATTTTGTGCAGCACTGATGGTACAGACTCAATTTGTTGCTGCAATTGTTTAAGAATGGGACATTGGAAATCCTTGCCAGAAATATACCAGCAAATCCGGATCTATCTTTTTACCCATGATCCCCGATTTAAAAGGCAAGTTTCACAAACACGCCATTTCCCCTGTGACGGCCGGTTTGATATTAATAGTGCTATTGCTGAGTTTTTCCCTCACAAATAGACGTTTGCAGGAGACTTCCCCAGTGGCTTGTATTCTATTTCTTCTTTTCAAATTCAAATTCTACTTAATGTCAGAGGCCTTTCTCTGAGATTGACATCCCATGGGACAGAATACAGTTCCTACAGCCAGCAAGTTCTTACATAGCCATGTGCATCCCATAAACTCTCCTTTCTCCCCCTGTACTGCCAGTTTCGCTTTTAAACAAATACAGTTTCATTCTTCTTCTGCATCTGAGATGTGTCTAAAAATGCAAATACGGACTTCCCAAAGGGAATATACAGTAGTTTTTTTTAAAAAAAGTATGGAAAAGGAAGGAGGGAACAAAATGCTGAAAACTTAGAACCACATGTGTGAGTTCTTGAAAGTGCTTAAATCAGGCCTTTTAAAGAACTCACGGACTGGGAGGTGGGTGGGGAGCGAGACCCAAACAAGAACAGAGTCAGCAGAATGAATCCAAACAGCAGATGTGAACACATACGAGCAAACTGGTGAGGTTATGCATTGCTACCTTTCTATCAATTGTCATCCACCAGAAAATAACAGGGTTGTGGGAAAGCCAGCTCGTTAAAATATTGGAAGAAATTCCTTTTCAATGGCCCAACATCCAAAAGTCGGCGATATTATATCTCTAGGGCAAAATGGCTTTCTATAATCTATAGATGAGAAGCAATTGGCTCATTTTAATCAAGAGTGCCTTGGGTTTCGGTATGAATGTGTTATTGTGACTTTTCCTACCCAGCAATCTTGGTGGAGGAGAGAGGCTGCTATTACTTTGTCTGGCATATCATGCTATGTTTACTTAAAATCAATATTCTACTTTCATGGGGAAAAAGATAGAACGGCTTAACAATAAAAGATTAAAAGCTTTACTAATATCATATCCTCTCTTTTGCCCTTTTCTATCACCTGCCACGCAAGATCCTTGCAAGCATCCATTAATCAGCCCTTCCTGACTTTCACATTCCCTGTGTTGCCATTTAAAATAAAAATAACGCAAATCTCCGGGAAGTTGCAAGAAGGGGAGAAGGAGGGTCACAGGTAAGATCCCAAGGCTCTACTGCCTGCTCCAGTGTTAGGTCTGCAAATCTATATTAAGCTACATCATATGCCAACTTTGAACTAGTGAAACATGGTTTTGCAAATGGAATCCGTCTATTTGTTTTTCTTTGGGGAACACTTCTCCTCAGGCTGCACAAATCAGTAATCATTAGGTGACAGGGTTGCCGAAGGCTCACTTAATCCCGGAAGGCAAAAAAGCCTTGTTTTCATCAGCAGAGCCCCAACCTGGAACATCACTTTCCATTAACGATGGTAGAATTTGAATTTTTCAGTGTGAACGTTAAAAGCAAGTTATCCGCTGAAATGGGATCTTGCATACTCTTCGCCCCAACGTCTGCCATCCTGCTGAGGGCTTTTTGTAAAGCCAAATCATTTGGTTTGAGGGGAAGACACAAGGCACGTCTCTTTGAAACATACAGATATCTGAAAGGTAGGATGGCTTGAATTGGCTGAACCATTTCCCCAAGACCCTTTCCATAACTGCCCCCCTGGTCCCTGCTTTGCCACTCAGGGTAAGAAATGGCATATTTTGCCACCGTTTGGAAACGGGAGACAAAGTATTAGGTGCGTCCTTCCTGTACCTTGTTCGTGGGGAAATTGTACATCCATTTCTAGACCAGCGATGCATGGGAGGACTAGCAGATGATAGCACAACCCCAAACATGCATTGTAAAAGCCAAATGAAAATTTCACCCCCTGGGCCAACCTACCGCACAACCCCTGCTTCTGTGCAGGTCTCATCATAGTTCTGGAGCATTGGTAAGAGATCGGTCACCCTCATCCAGTTGTGATACACATCCCCCCCCACATCCTTCTCCCAGCAACCTGGATGAAATGTCCAAATCACAGCACCAGCTAATAGTTTAAAAGTGTAGCTGGGCAATAGAGCTAGCATTTATTCCGTTGCTTGTTTTAAAAAGGAAGAATGAGAAAACAAGGAATTAAGATTATCTTTTCCTTCTCACCAGGAGATGGCTTTCTGAATTTGCCAAATCAGCCAGCAGTTTCATTTAAGAAGAAGCAAAAAAGTACTAAATGCCAGCCGAACTGTGCTTGATAAAAAAAAAAACCGGCCACAGATACTCATCTCCCTCTGGCTTGCACTGATGTGCAGTCAGGTTGGTTTCTTTGGATTTCTTTAGAAAAGCCACACAAACATAATAAAAACCAGGCACTTGAAAATGCCACGTCCATCTAGACAGCCTTCTCTCCGCCAGCTGACTGGGTTGGCTGGCCGAGTCATTGCCTTTTTGGTACCCGGGCACCCTTGAGTCTTCAGCATGCAACGTTTGGAAAACAGGATAAAATTGACATTGTCTTACCTGATCAGAGGGTTGGTTCTGTACGGTTAGGGGTAGGTGGATGGGCTGGCAAAGCCTTCTCCCCCTTTGCAAAGTTTATCACACCAGCCAGTCGTTTATTCCGGGAACGAGAGCAAAATAACTGAGGGAGAAGGGAATTGAAGATGACATGGTAGGCGGAAAGAGGAGCAGGGCACGCCACTGTTGAGAGAATATTTGGATATGAAAGAAACAGAGAGAGAGAGAGAGAGAGAAACTGAGAAATAAAAGAGATTAGGCCAGGGGTATTGTTCCTGTAAGGAGCAGACGGCAGGGAGATGTTCAGATCTCTCTGTGTATGTGTGTGTGCGTGCGTGTGCGTATGTGTGCATGCCACACTCCGGAAAGGGAGGATGCTGTGACACACAGACGCCAGACAAGATCAAGAGCGCTGTTGGTTTGTATGAACCGCTGCTGCTGCCGTCGCCGCTGCTGCTGCTGCTGCTAATTTGGTCCAGGCTGAGGCAAGGAGCTGCGATGCCTTTAGCATCTTTGCGAGTTTGCTTTGATCCGCATCCTCCCACCTGGACTGCCACACAGGCATAAGGAGGCACACTGCTAACATGACACCAGGAGGGATGGAAATGTCAGGGCCCAGCAGGGATGGGCTGGGGGAGGCTTGCCAGGCAGAAGAGCTGCAGCTGTAGAAAGGATGACAGAGGGCGGCTTTGGGTGACGAGGCCAGATCCGAAAAGGTCTTGAACTTTCTGTGGCGCCAAGCTGACCTTTGCCCTCCCCATCTCAGGTCCACCAGGGTCAGATCTCTTGGTGGTGTAAAAAAAAGAAGAAGCCCGCCAATTCCAGTGAATAAGCACAGAGAGGTAAATTCCCAGATGGGGTAAATTCCCACATGAGAGCCAGCGAGAGCCAGTGGGTGTAATATAGAAGTCTCCTACTGTGAAGCCACTGGAGTCAAACCTTTGCTGGGGAGAAAATGGCCTGCACTGTATCCTGTAGGCATAATGTATCTCCATGTTAGACGGTCTGAGCAGGTTGCGAAAGGGCTGTATTGTGAGTCAGTGGAAACAGATTGCCTCTCGCCCAATACAGCCCTTTGTCCCTTTGTCAGCTGGTGACCGAGACCCCTTTGCCTCTTTAGCTGCAGGGCAACTCCTTGAGGCAGGACTGGCTCGATTTCTCAGACGGCAAAATGGTTCACACCAATGGCAGGCTCCTTTTAGGGGTAGCCTCCAGGGAGGGGACCTGAGTTGCGGGACTCGCTGTCGAGTCAGACTTAAATCGCACCAGTGACTCAACTCGGACTAGACTCGGGAGGTTCTCCCCCCCGCCCCGCAAAGACTCAGACTGGACTCGTGACTCAGAACCCACCCGCCCTTCCCTTTCTTCTGGGGACTTGGACTTGAGGCTCGGGACTTGGTACCAAGGACTTGGGACTTGGTATCAAAGGCTCAGACTTGGACTTGGGGACTCAGACCCAAAGACTTGCTAACATGCCTGTTAGCCACACTTCAGAAGCTCTCTTTCTACTTACCTGGCTACTTGATTAAGGGGCTTCAGGTTAAGAACTCATCCCCCCCCCCTTTTTTTTGTGAGCATTTAGGGGACAGTGAGTGAACAGGTCTCCTTGGCTTTTCATTGCTATTTTTTAAACAGCTGCCCTTTCTGTACTATGATGCTTAATTTCTTCCCCTGGGCCCCCTTTGTGTTGTTTTGTATGGCTCTTTCTCCGCTTTGTGCAGTCTAGTGGAGGGAAAGATAGAGTCGTATGTGTTTGAAATAAGTAAACAGATAGTATACAGTTGCTTTCCTGCACTATCTGAGGCCCAACGTTCCCCAAGCTGTGTCCTGCCAGATCTGTTGGACTAGACTTCACATCATCTCTGGACAACATGAACATCTATAGACGATCATCCTCTGCCAAGCAGGGCATGTTGTCACCCTACCGTAGGCACGTCCTTCATCTTTCTGACAAAGGTGGGTGGTTGCTAAGAACTGCTCCCTTCCTTCTGCTGACCAATGGCTGTGCTGTCTGGGGATGATGGGAGTTGTCTTCCAACACATCAGGAGGGTGACTGGTTAGGGAAGGCTCTGCTAGCATTCTCCGCAGACACAGTGAAGCATAGCACTCCTTCAGCAACTCCTCCTTTCACTATTCCAGGAGGAACGACAGCAAACATCATAAATATTTATCCATCCCTCGTCATTTCTGCCTGCTCCACGGCACTAATAAAGCAGCCTTATTAGACTCTGATATTCCATGCCAATTTTTTTTTTTAAAAAAAACCATTTCACCAAATGGCTCCTTCTGTCTGCAAAATCCGTTCTATTGCACACACGCTTACATTGGTCTCTGGCCGCGCATCGCCTGAATTCCTTCATTGAGGGAATGCTGGGGCTCTAGTGAATTAGGAGAAAGCGAAGTGCTAGCGGGTGGATCCACCTCCATTTGTGAAACCTCCTCCTTCATTTCAGATTGTGGCCCAGCCCTACCATATTGAGGCCGCCACCTCAGGTGCTAAATACTGGGGAGTGGCCATAATCACCACATGCAAACTCTTCCTCCTGAGTTGCCCTCCCTTCGAAAGGCTATCCTGATGGTCTTGGGGTGGAGGATCGTGTCCCATTGGCCACTGCCAATGTACAAGGCAGATGCCAGATGAGTCGTCTTCTGTGCATGCAAGTGGAGGGAGGGCAGGTGTAGAGAATCATCTTGTTTGCCCCGTGCAGCAAAGTATCTTGGATGGTCTCTACTCAGATTGCACAAACTTTATTTATTTCCAAGGTAGAGCAAATCCCTCGCAGACGCGGTCAAAAGCAGCCTTCTCTTAGGCGTCACATTTTCATTTTGTCCTTTCGAGTGTTGTCCAGAGCTCTCCACCTACACTCTTCAGCTGTAATCCTGACAACGAGGCCATAAGGAGGAGCAGGGTTAGCAATTTCCAAGCTCTGGGGGCTTTGAGTTTGCAGTCCCAAGATGCAGCACCTTTTAAGGTGGAAACCAGAGAGGTGTTTCCAGTGTACTCTGGAGCCCGTGCACATTGGACAGCCCCGGGGTTTGTGCCAACCACTTCCCTTGTGCTCATAGCTTCTCACTGCTAAACTTCCATAGCTTCCTTGCACACTAAGTGTGTGTGACATGACGACCAGCAAATCTTGCCCAGTGCTGCATGCTTTCTCATCTAAATTACAGCCTCCCTCTCTGGGGCTGGGATGCACCGTGATGAGCTACCAGGGGT
This sequence comes from Intellagama lesueurii, assembly GCA_037013535.1. Classification (NCBI taxonomy): domain Eukaryota; kingdom Metazoa; phylum Chordata; class Lepidosauria; order Squamata; family Agamidae; genus Intellagama; species Intellagama lesueurii. Next base: position 469,080 of record JBAJHW010000019.1, on the reverse strand, counting down.
TTCATGCTCTTGTCCTAGAAATAAGGCAGGGCAATTGATCATTCTAATTCTTTCCTGTCCCTTCTAAGCCAACAAGAAGGAAAAGCTTTGCTCCAGAACTGGGACTGCTGGTATAAAGTTGCACCATTGATGGTAGCGTGGTACATGGTACACTCTAAGTGTGCCCCTACTCTGTGCAGTCCAGTCTTTTACCCTGTTTTAGCTTGCTGTCTTCTCATCTGAGCTGTTAATAAGTCTGCTACAGTCGCAAGGTATATTGCATTACCTCCACTTGATGGGGCTTCCACAAGCTGCTACAGGCCCCCAGCCGAAGTAAATTGAGTGTAGGATTGCTCCGTTAGCCACTTTGCTCCATCATCTTTCTTTTATAATAGACTTCCTCCATCTGGCTTCCTTTTTATTACCACCCTTATCATACACATAGCATATCAGTCTCGCTGGTTGGGGCTGATGGAAACTATATTCAAAACAACTAGAGTACACCAGGTTATGTTGGAATGTACGAATCTACCTTATACTGAGCCAGACCCATGGGACATCTGACTCTGAATGGCAGCTGCTATCCAAAAGTTTAGGCAGGAGTCTCTCCCAGCCCTACTTGGAGGCTGCTAATCTTGTGTGTTGATCTCCCAATGAAATATTAATCAGACTTCTCCCTGCTCAGCTTCCAACCTGAGATGAGACTGGATATGTTCAGAGTGGTGGCAGGGTTGATATCAACTAATTGATTCAGAATAAGTCTATTCATCAAGGCCCAGAGGAATAACTTGATGCCCTCTAGATCGGTGATTCTCAACCTTGGGTCCCCAGATGTTCTTGGACAAAAACTTCTAGAAGTCTTCACCACTTGCTGTGCTGGCCAGGATATCTGGGAGTTGTAGACCAAGAATATCTGGGGACCCAAGATTGGGAACCACTGCTCTAGATGTTTTGGTTACAACTTGCATAGGGGCTAGTCAACATGGCGATTGGTCACAGATTGTGGGAAGGGTAGCCTAAAACAGCTGGAGGGCAACAGGTAGCTCACTCCTCGGTTAGATTATAATTAGCTTTCCTTAACCTGATGCTATCCAGCTGTTTTTGGAGTATGATCTTTTCCAACCTTGCCAGTATGCCAATGGTTGGGAGTCAGGAATGATGGGAACTCAAAGGTTTGGGGGCAGGCCAGGTTGGGGGAAGGCTAGAAGAACAAAGTTGGGCTTGGAGCAGCTTGAACCAAGAACAGCAATGCATCAAAACATGCAAATAACATTCCAGTCAATATATGCATATCGACGTAATATCAGAAGCACAAATCACATATCAATAATGCAAAAAACAATCAAATGTGCTTGAGCAAAAAAGCATAACAATCGATAACTAAAAAAAGTACCAAGTATTGATTTTGGTGATAAATTATCAACGTTCCCAGTGAAATAATTCTAGAAAAAGCAATAAATCAGCAGCATAATAAGAATATGAGGACACTAAATATCTTTCCCCCATTTAGTGCAAGACATAAAGTGTAAATTAATGTAAATGCAAAAGGAAAACAGCTCAAATATTCCAGCGTCTTCCTTGGAATTTTCCTTCCTTGCATTTTTCCACGACTCCTCTTTTTCAGAGTTATACAGAGCTCTTCACAAAGCTGTGGGCCACCAAAGAGCCATCTCTTCATCAGGAATAGTACCCCACTTTCTGTCCAAGTCTCACCCAAAGTCAACATCAGTTTCTTTTGTACGTTGACCTGCAAGGAAAGGTTGGATAGGAGAAATTAAGATGTTCCTTTAGAAGGCAGCTTTATACCTTCCCCTCCATTTGGGACCCGCAAGACAAGTAGCAACCAATGCCTTCATAAATAGGAGAAGACCAGCAAACCTGTCAAATGCTTGCACTTTAGCACATGGGCACAGCACCAGGTTGGGGGGAAACTAACACACGGCTGGATAGCTCAGTGGTTGAGGCATCTGGCTGCAGAGCCAGCAGGTGGGAGTTCAGTCCCCCACTGAGCCTCCCTGACAGTGGCTGGACTTGATGCTTCATAGGGTCCCTTCCAGCTCTGCACTTCTAAGATTATATTTTAAGATTATGTGCAAATCAGCCAGAACCAGAGCTTCATAATAATAACCAGGCCCCAAAGTTAATCACTTCTCTCCGATCATTTTGATTACAGAACACTCCACACCTTGGCACACCATGCTCTGCTGGTCCTAAAGCTTTTGCATTCGAAGTTCGTAGATTACTGTGTATATATCTGTTTATGGATGGCCATTGTGTGTGCCACTGGCCCTGAGCACTGCTGCCCTCTACTGGTCATTGATTCAGGCACCCAGCCGTGTATCTGGACATCTGTATTATACTGGCCCCCTGGGTGAGGATTTTGATCCTCCGATTGTTTTTTTAAGAGCCCAGGCTGCGCTCTGAAATCTGCAAAGTGGGATATTTGCTTATCTGCCTAGATATCTTTCCTTCAAGAAGGACAAACCACCAGTAACCAATAACACTTGTTCTTGTGTTATGAAAAAAACGTTGCATTTTTCTGCTGCTCTTCTTTTTCAGAGTTACACAGGGCTCTTCACACGGCTGTGTGCCATGGCCTGAGAACTTAAGTTTTCCTTTCTGAAAAAAAGAAAGAATGATAGAATCACAGAATAATGAAGTTGGAAGGGGCCTCTAAGGCCATCAAGTCCAACCCCCTGCTCAATGCAGGAATCCAAATCAAAGCAGATCTGACAAATGGTTGTCCAGTTTTCTCTTGAATGCCTCAAATGTTGGAGCACTTCCCGAGATCATTGGTTCCATTGTCGTACTGCTCTAACAGTTAGGAAGTTTTTCCTGATATTCAGTCGAAATCTGGCTTCCTGTAACTTGAGCCCATTGTTGCATGTCCTGCACTCTGGGATGGTCGAGAACCTCCTCTGAATGACTACCTTTCGAGTATTTGAAAAGCGCTATCCTACCTCCCCTCAGCCTTCCTTTCTCAAGGCTAAAGGAAATAAGCATCTAGTCCTCATCACAGTGAAGCCAGATTCAAGATCTAAGGATTAAGAGGTGGTGGGTGGGTGTAGAGAGCTAAATAGGACTTCCAAGTGTGTCCAGGGAGTGGATTTCATGGCTGTGTATCACTCTATCCCACTCCCAGTGTTCATTAGAAGCAAATCAGATTATATGATGGTCAGGAAGGTCCCCTGTGGTCCCTCCCCCCTTGAGATGGGGAAAAGTAACTGTCAGAAACAAGCTATATTGGCTGGAGTGTTTTGGGAACTGAAGTCCCCGAATGTAACTTTCCCTATACCCAGGCCCCCTCTTCCACCTCTTCCTAACTTTCTGGGCATTGCAGAAAAATGCACTCTGGGGTGTGCAGTGGAATGCAGTTCCCGGCACCCTTTTTTCCTGGGTTGTGCTGGCTAGGGCTGAGTCAGCCACCCGCGCCATCTGGAAGGCCACATTCTCCCCCTGTAGAGGAACAGGGTGATGCTTCCCCGTTGTACACGTGTGGGGCAGGAGGGCCTTGAAACCGATTGCACTTCCCCCTCCTGCCTGTCCCCAGACAGGATGGCGTGAAGGCAGCCGGGAGTAGGGGAGCTGCCCCCGGCCGGAGCAAACCTCTGCTGAAATTGATCTGGCCAATGGAGCGTTGACGGCAAAAAGCCTTGCGTGGCGGTTGCCCAGCAACAGAAATGCCTGATGCCAAGGAAGCGGAGAAGTGGGAGAGAGAAGAAAATGCCAGCGAGATGAATGGGTGTTTCTAATACAACTGGTGGAGCATAAACTGTGCGGTTTTGGGGGGGGGGTGAAAGAGAGAGAGGGAGATGCTGGTATACATAACAATGCGATACCATCCGTAGCCAAACAAGCACTGGCTGGCAGAAGGGCTGCGGCTTTCCCAGGCAGGCTGACCTATACTTTCTGGTTCCCTAGTTGCCAGACCCTTTTTTTTTATGATGGCATTACGTTTAACACACATGATTAATCATAAATGGGGAACAGTAAACCGATAGCAGTACCCTAATTGGAGCTTGCAGATTTTGGGAGAATGCAGAAAGTTAGCAATAAAATAAAAATAAAAACCCATTACCAATGGGGATTCTTAAGAGTCTCCAACTGGATAGATTGGGTGGGGGGCAGGCGGGCAGGCAGAAGTGCAATGCCGTGGTTAGAGTGTCGGTCTGAGGCTAGAGGGAGCCAGGATCAAACCCCCATTGACCACAAATCTGACTAGGTAATCTTTTTGTTTAATCTTCCTGATAGGGTTGTTGTGATGATAAAACAGGGGGAAACTCCATTCTGAGCTGTTTGGATTAATAGTGAGGTATGAATGTAACAGATGAACCAAAAGGTTTGATAATAGAGCAAGAGTAAGATCATTAGAGGGCTGGTGCTATTTGGTATTACATTAATATCTAGCCCACCTTCCTGCCTCCCTCCCTGCCTGTTATCCTTGGAACAGCCATGTGAGGTTAATCAAATTGAGGGTGTGACTGCACTGCCCAAATAATCTGAGAATTATGTCAGGATATTATTGTATCAATTCATCTCATCTTATCTTTGTGTCAACTGTCCGTGTCATCATGGGGCAGCCTCGGTTGAATTGGGTTGATTCAGTGCAGGGAATGACACAGCTCTTCAAATGGACTTTAATAGACCCAAGGTTGGCACTTAGATCCCCCTATGGGTCTGTCTTGATTCTGCCTGCATTCTGTCCTTGTCCACAACCGTCTTGTCTGGAGTTCATTTCCCCCCTTTTTAAAAATTCTAAGTGGCATAGCGCTGCGCCAATGTGATGGAGTGCTAAAGTCAAATGGTTTATTTTTAAAAAAATTTAAAAGGGAAACAATTTGGACAGCAGGCGTAATTGCTGTTTTCCCAATAGGACGGCATTCCACACCACCTCAAACACATCACCAAGATGTCAGCACAGGGAACGCCCACGCACACAGAATACAACAACATGACTACTCGTGCAACAAAAATAGGTCTAAAAACAGTGCTATGTAGTGATTCAAAATAAACAACCTCCTGATGGGTGTTCAAAAATGAATAATTCCTTGAAGAAAAGTATGAGTTTCCCCCATGCTTACAATAATGTCATGTAGCTGGGAAATTTCGAATCAATTTGCATCATGCTATACTCAGGGTAATTGGAGAAGTATATTGCAATGCAGTTGCACCCTATCAAAGACTAGCTGGTCACCTAATCAGCTGCATAACGATTCTAGCATTATGGATGACAATTCCCATTATCCCCCACGGATGCTGTCTGGGGACAGTGGACGTTGTAGACCAAGGCACATGGAAATGCCGAGTTGAGGGAGGCTGCTGAGGAGTGTACAAAGCAGTTTTAATTAATCAATGGGCTGGGCCAGGCATGGCACCTTATGCATATTGTACTGCTGAATTGGTCCTCTGAGTGCTGCGAACTGTGGATGCACATCTCCAGGGTCCCGGACTTTCTGTTTTTGGGTTTTTTGCCTTCAAATCACACTTGGACTGAAAGTTCCTCAAATGAGCAACACCTTCAAATAGAGGACACCTCTGGTAGCCCTTCAAACGGATGACTGTCCTACATAAAAAGGGACACCCAGCCAGCCTGTTCTCAAGTCAGTGGATGAGGGACTGCAACAATACAAACCCAGATAAAGATGTCCCATATGTGAGCCTGCCACTTTGCAGCCCTCCATCCTTTGGCGGATGGATATGGGGCCCAACCAGGGCAACAGAATGATGGAGCTGAGCTCTTTTTCCTAATGGGATGGGGGGGGGGGGCAGGGAGAGAAAGGGGTGGGGAGGGATGCTTTGCTCTTCCTGATTCGTTTTGAAAGGGGCTTGATACGTAAGTCGGGAGAGGTCAGTGCATATTCTGACTCTGTGAAGACCCCTCCCCGACTCCTTTTACCCTGCTCTCTCTCTCCCCACCACCACCACTCCCGGCTGCAGTTTGGGAGCAAGTATTCTGTCTTAATTAGTTCCCCGTATTAATCCAGCAAATAAAAGCAGCCCCTGTGCTTTTAGACTGATAGATTCATTATTCCCCAAGTGCAGGACTGTCAGAGGGACAGAAAGAGGGGGAGATTTTGTGTGTGTGTGTGTGTGTGTGTGTGTGTGTGTGTGTGTGTGTGTGTGTGTGAGTGACAGAGGCTGGTTTTTGAACAGAGTGGAACCAAAGTCAAAAGCTGCCTCATTCATACTCTGTATCGGCTTGCTGATTGATTGGATGAAAAGGTGAGCACTCCCAGCAAAGATGTTCTGTTTTCCAGATGGAGTATGAACATTTAGATTAGGGAGCCAAAGACTGGGCACCCAGTGGCCAAACCTGGCTCTGAGCCATCTGTATCCCTTTCCATTCCCCAGTTTACACTCTGGGAACCTGTGAGGTCACAGGATCTGAATACCGGGACTTGTTCATTCACAGAAACGGTAGCTCCAGCTGTCATTATCCTCAGGTTTCTGCTCCCTCCACGTTTAGTGAGCTGCAGTCTTCATAACAACAACAACACATTGCTTTGAGTTTTCCTTCTTGTAAGGTCATCTGTTTGGAGACCGTGTGGCCTTGAATGGGCATTTAAATTCATTAGGTCTACAAAAGGCCCACTCTGGACACAAATAGAAGGTTCCATAATCATTTTATGGCTGTGAGTCAACACCACCGCTTGCCCTTTTGCCGTGTAACTATAAGAACTGTGAGGATGAATATGCACTACACAATATGCTGTGATGGTTTAAGAACAGGGGATCAGCAGCTTTGCATTTGAGGCCAAAACGGGCCCATGAAGGAGGCAGACGTACCATCAGGGATAAGGGTTGAGGTACTACCCATCACCTTCCTATCCAGATGCCTGATTGCTAACTACAGCTTTTGCTGCTTTCTCCACATTTTGAGGGCACTTGTCTTCCATTGAGTGGGTGGGAGGAACAATTAAAAACAGCAGTTTTGCTTTTCCCATAGTGGAGATGCAGGAAGGAGAGGATGTAAACACAACACCTTTGTCTCTTTCCCAGGAACTGATCAGCTTATAAGGACGCAGCCCCCAAAACTTAAGATGTCAAAGTGGCAAGAAACGTCTTCTAGGGGACTGGTTAGAGCCTCTTTAATGAATTATTGTTTTTTCTCAGGGGGAAAAACCTTCAGAAGAAGGGCACTAATTGGCCCCTTTCCTAAATACTTTCTTAAACAGAAAGGGGAGTCCCAGACTAGAAGCCCAAGGAACATAAGTGATACTGGGGACATAGCCATGGAATGTTAAATTTGCCAAAGCCTTTCACTAGTGCAAATCTAACAAGATTCAGTGACTTTTTATGAAGTCCTTCCTGTTCCAACATTTCTCCATTGCAAATAAATGAATAAATCATTTTTTTAAAAAAAGCTTAATAATCTTAATCTTAGAACTGCAGAGCTGGAAAGGATCCTATGGATCACCAAGTCCAGCCCTTGTCAGGGAGACTCAGTGGAGAATCGAACTTGCAACTTTTGCCTCTGCAGCCAGGTAGCTCCACCACTGAGTTACCCAGCAGTTAATCTTATCTGTATTAGTGTTGATGTATGCACACGTTAGTCCGCCAGAAGCAGAACTCCCATTAGAGGAAAAGTCTGTTTATTCTAACGTGAGTTTGTCTCAATCCACATTTGGTCAATTGCTCTGCTTTTGCTTTGCAGTTGTTCATTGGGAGATAAACAGGGCTTTCTTTTCAGGCCTGATTTCTCAGGCTTCCAGTGCTGAAAGATTTGTATGCCTTGAAGGATAAGAGGAGGAAATACACACTTATCTTAAGAAATGTCCTGACTCATTGTCCTGCACTGTAGCAAAGCCTCCCTTTGTGAGTCATGGAAACAAATGGGCAGTCTTTCTTGGTTTACTGCCATCCCGCCCCACCACCACCTTCCCTTCCTTTTCTTACCTGCCTTGGTCCACATTTTGGATTGAAAGCATCTTGGTGCAAGAATCTTTCTTGCCATGTTGCCGCTTTGGCATAGCAGCTGGACGGATGGCTTCCATGTTACTCTGTTTCATGCCTTGCCCACCATAATGCCTTTCTTTCCTCTTAGGATCAGAGAGTCTGCCAACTCTGTGCCTCTGTGATCCAAAGAATAAGGGCTAGACTTTAATAAAAGACTGACTGCCAGGGTTCTGTAGCAGCTGATCCCTGCTGCCACTCCTACAGCCTACGCACAGCCCCCTATACGGTACTATTTTTACCTGAGTCTGGCCATCTGCCTAACCCTCGCTCCTCGGTCTACTTTCCTGTCTCCTTGGTTCCTTCCTCATACCATCAGTCCCATCTCTTCCGATCTGTTTAACCTGTCTGTCTTTGTAGCCTTCCTTCCTAAGAGCCCCCTTGAAGCCCTGCTCCTGTTCTGCCTGTCCAGTCCCATTTACATCCTCTTATTTCTGCAGAGTTCTTTTCTGCTCGTCCCAGGTGGTTTTGACAAAATCATAAAATCATAGTATAATTGGAAGGGGTTGGAAGGAGTCTATAAGACCGTCGGTTCCAACCTCCTGTTCAATGCAGGAATCCAAATCAAAGCAGATCGGACAGAGGGTTGCCCCATTTTCTCTTGAAGGCCTCCAGGGTTGGAGCGCTCACTACCTCCCGAGGTCATGGGTTCCATTGTCCTACTGCTTGAACATTTTTTTAATGATCTTCAGCCTAAATCTGGCTTTCTGTAGCTTGAGCCCATTATTATGTGCCCTGCACTCTGGGATGATTGACAACAGATCCTGTCCTTGACTACCTTTCAAGTATTTGAAAAGTGCGACCATATTTCTTCCTGACGGCAGACACTTAGCAGGCTGCTTTCCCTCAGTGGACCCATGGGTGCTTCTTGTCTCCCACTCCAGCAACAATATTCACCTTACTCACAAGTTATAAAAACATTTCAAACTGAACTTCTAAATAATAGGTCACAGGTAACCCAGTTGCCTGTAACCAGTTAGTCCAAGTAATGGTGGTGATGTCACAGTGTTACATTTCAGAATGGAAACCATGGTTGGATTGAGGGAGTGAGTAACATTTTCTGTTTAGCTTAAAGCTATCCTCTAAGGGTGAATAACATTTTATAGTTACTTGGAAGCTTATTTATTTATTTATTATTTTCAATTATATGCCATTCTTCTCTCCAAAGAGACCCAGAATACCACACACAACTCAAAAACAATACATATATAACAGACGTTCTGATAAAAATGCTTCGCATAAATGATAAATGCAAGAAAACCTAGCAACAACTTAGATGATCTTCATCTTATACGCATTACCATTTTTTTTTTAAAAAATGCTTGCCTTGAGTGGAGGGAAAGCAGTTCCTCACATCCAGCGGCCCACCAAAACAAAAGGTTTACCTTTGAGATATTTTGATTGGAATTTTTGTGCCATTCTCTTCTCAATCTGAAGGATTTCCCCTTGAAAGAAATAGTGGGAAATCAACACGTCATTCAGTGGAGAAAAGTTATCACTTTTAAAAAAAACCTTTAAATTTAAGAAATAAATAATCAAGCAAATAAATAAAGTAATTTATGAAAATCTGACGTCATTAACGGGAAGATTGCAAGCTGGACATGAAGACAAAAAGATCCTCCCCCTTTCCACTATCATTCGTCTCCGAAAATCTGGTACCTAGAGAGAGACTGCCGTCCTTGGGATGATGCTGCTGCCCCTGCCAAGTTAGCCTGAAGGGGTCCTGAAACCAGGCTGTAATCCTACTTGGCAACCTTTGGCTTCCAGCCTTGGCGGGTTTCAGCCAGTGCTTGTGAAACTGCCTGCATTACAATAAGAAGTTTGGCAGCCAAAGCTGTGCGCTATGCTGGCGTGGACAAAGGCAGGGATAAAATGTTGAAGTGCAGGCATTTCTCGTGACAATCCCAAAAGCCAAGGCGTAGAGCTAATCCAGAGCAACAAACCAGTTCGAGCAGTTTTTTGTCTCCATCAGGAGCAGGTCTTTTGTCTAGCTAATGGATCTTGATTCCTGATTCAAGACCACACCACCTCAAAACCTCCATGTTACAATGGACCAAAAATGTGTCACTGCTAGGAAAATCAGTTGGCCACCCCTATTCTCCGTAGCCCAGTCCTCAAGCTATGAGGCTGAGGATTACAGCTAAACTCAAAAGGAACACAGAAGGAGTGGGATGTCACATTTCCTGCTAATTTAACAAGGGGCCCTGGCTTCCTCCATCCAGGCTCGTGATTCCATTCTAAATTGGACGTCATGAAAAAATAACTCCTGATACTTTTCCAAAAATTCCCTTTTGCCCACTGAAAATGGTTGAGGGTTTTTGTTCCCCCCCCCCCCCCCGCCTCCAGGCTGCCATCTACCTGGACACCACCTAGCTGGGGAAAGACTGACAACCTCAATTAGCTTCGCCTCTCGATCTGGGCTCGCTTGGGGAACTGGCGGATTAAGCGTTTGCAAGGGTGATTGACAGGACCTTGGGAAAGTGTAGGCGTCCATGGAGAGACGGGCTGTCTGGATGTCTGATGGAGGGGTCAGATGCTGACCCAGAGAGGGGCAGCACGGGTGGGCCAGTGTGTGTGTGGGTGGGTGGGTGGAGTGGGCGCAGGCGGAAGGAGCGGGGGGGGGGGGGAAACGGGGTTGCTGAGGCCTCTTGTGTGGCCCTGTCAGCTACGCTGTGATCCTGACAACTCCATTTGCAGGGCTGAAACCGGAATGGTTGCCTCTGGATAGTTTCCTTGGGAATAAATACGAAATTGATCGGCTCCCTACAGCCAGAAATCTGCCTCGCCTGTGCCCAAGCCCAGATGGGTGCATTTCCATTGTGTTTCTCCACCGTGGACGCTCAGCGTTCCCTTGCGCCTCCTTGTCTGCCTTTGGACAGCCGGTTCCTTTGCCGAAGGGAAACGGCTTTCGTTGCCTTGCCCCGGAGCACAAGACAGCAGCCTTCTCGTGAGTCAGCCCATTGGTCTATCTCAGGGTAGTTACGGAAGAGAGGGCTGTCCTGTATTTGAAATGCTGTCTGGTTGGCAAGGGAAACAGCACCTGGTGCAGGGGGGAGAATCTGGTCTAACACAGGTTATCTGAGAGCTTTCTGTCTTGGTTTTATTCAGCTGCTCAGAATGCTGCCCACCTCTTTGGTTTTGTCAGGGTCCGAACAGCGGCAGGGCGGTCCTTTGGAAAATAGAACAGGACGCTACCCATCTTCAGACTAGCTTCCCAGTTCCACCACTCCTGCCTGCCTTCTTAATACTATATGCCACCCATGTTTTAATTCTCCAGCAATCCCAGCCTCACGAGTGTGTGAATCTCTCTCTCTCTCTCTCTCTCTCTCTCTCTCTCTCACACACACACACACACGCACACACACACACACACAGAATACCAACTTCTGTCCAAACCCCTATTGACCTCTGTGTCTTCTGTCCCACCAGCCATCAGAGGCACCAGCTGCCACAGCTTGTTGAGATTTGGTGGGGTTTTCCTCTTCATATGCCTTTTTTGCATACACTTTCCCCTCGTTTATGCATCGTATGCCTGTTGTTCCTCCTGGGCCTCCCTTTGGTTGCCCTCCCTGTCTGAAACTTACCCACATGCCCGCCACACGAAGGAAGAAAGGGCTGGCTGCTTTCCTCTCTCTGGGCACTGGTAGCTTGTGATGGCGGCGAGAGGATTGCTCAGCAGGATGGCCCGGGGGCTCCAGGAACCGCACGCTTGCTCTCTGCTGGGCGTCAGGTCTTGGCATGTGCCCAATGATGCCAGCTTCTGACAACAGCCCCAGAGGCCCCTGGCGGTCGCTTGCCTGCTTGTATTAACTCCTTGGGGCAAGAGCAACAGAGCTGGCGAAGTGGGCCTTGTTGAGCAGTAATTGCATTTCAGAGTCATGTGGATTTGCTGTCCTGGGGAAGCGGGCTCCGTGGTGGGTCGAACATTCAACCTGCTGCTCAAGGCCACCTTCCTCCAACGACCAGCACGAGGACTGTGTAAATTTCCTCAGCAAAGAGAATGTAACTTTTATGCTCTGGCATGAAATCAATATGCAATCCGCATATCGATTTTATGATTGCAGTTTTGTTTTATATCTCTCCCCCCGACCCCCAATCCCACTTTCGGTTACAAGCTGTGTTGAGCACAGTTTGGGGGAAAGCAGTTTTTAAAATAAACAGCATTCTGGAAATGCTGTCTAGGTAGGTAGTTATGAAATGAACGGCATTCAACATTTCTTCCTTCCAGGGAAGATCCTGTTCTTCAGCAGACCAACATGTCTGCCAAAGGACCTTTAAGGCTTTGCCACAGGCTTTTACTGCCCTTTGGAAACACAGAGTTTGAGGGCCAGAATGGACCCTCAAGACAATCTATTCTGCCTCTCTGCTTAATGCAGAAATAACCAGAGGTGGGAAATATTTCTTTTGCGGGTGGGGCTGGAACTCTAGAGCTCCATAGCCTCTGGAAATGGTAGTCCAAATAAAATAAAATAACACTTCCTATTTCTGTTCCCTGAGAAGTTCAACCCACACTTTAAGCAACAAGCAGATTTCCTACCCTAACATTTTCCATCAAGGTATGCAGTTCCTTCAAAGCTCCATGCCTCAGCCATCAGACTTCCAAATGAAGCCTGTGTTTACCTGCTGATGACCAATCACAAAGCAAAGGCCTGCTTTTGCCGATTGTAGAGTGAGGCAAGCTCATGCAAGAACAGACGGACATCTTTGACGTCTTAAAGGGATCTCTGCTTCTAACGATGCCCTAACTGTATCTTCTAGTCACCTCCTGAGGCAGCTGCTTTCACAGTCAAATAGCTCTAACCTGTAGGATGTTCCTCCTAACGTTTAGCCGAAACCTGCTTCACCGCAGCTTGGTCCCGCTTCTAGTCCTGCCCTTTAGAGCAACAAGACACAGGTCCCTTCTGTTAATTGAGTCCCACTATGATGTTTCCTCTGAATCTTCTCTTCTCTAGGCCAAACACCTTCAGTATTGTCAACTATTCCTTCTACGTAAGTACTTGGTTCCCAGTCTCCCTTCTTCATCCTCTCTGGATACACTTCAGTTTTTCAATGCCTTTCTTAAACCTTCGGGTTCAGAACTGGACAGGATTATCTAATCCAATGGGATGAAACTTCCTTCCCCTTCCCTACAAAAAACTGCTTGAAACCTAGCTCAGGGGTGATGCAGGGGGTGAGGTTCCAGCCCCCTGGACCAGGTCTTTGGGGTACTCTGGCAGCTGCACTGGGGAAGGAAATTGGACTCTCTCTCCCTCTTTTTTTTCTTCATTCTGCAGTTCCCCCAGCAGAAATTCAACTCTGGTCCCTGCATCATTTCCCAGAAGATTGTGGGGCATTTCTCACAATATAAAGCATCCTTCTCTAGTCTGGCGCTCCCCAGATATGTGGAACGGCAACTCTGATCATCACTCATCTTTGGTTGTCCCGGATGGGGATGATGAGAGTTGTAGTGCAATATAGCCGGCAGGTGCCTGGAATTTGGAAAGCTGGTGAACATTCACTGCTTCCTTCCTTCAATGTTCTGAAAGCTGGAAGTGGTTCCAAGACAGGATTTAGTGCTCATCGTGAAGACACACTGTCCGTTGTCCTCTCTGGTTCAGTCGCTTATGCAGGTTCTAGTTTGTTCCTCTTTTGTCTTTTATTTGTACATGTTTGAAATAGAGGCAAAGAAAACTTTCAGACCATCTCGTTCTTTTCATATACTAGCACATGCCCCACATGAACCCTTCAGCTGCATGTAATCTGAGAGAGAGAGAGAGAGAGATGGATGGATAGTTGGACAGATCATGCCCTCTGTTGTTTCTCAGAAGGAAAAAAGGGACAATTCCCCAATCCTCACGCTAAAGGCTACGACGACCAATGTATCATCCTAATACGGAGCTTATCAATGTGGATGGCTTTAAACCGGTCTTAGGCAACTTCATGGATGATAAGACTACCAAGGACAGCCAGTGTGGTACAGTGGACAGAGTCTCAGAGAAGGCCTCAGGAGATCTGAGTTCAAATCCCTGCTCAGCCACGGCTCACTGATGGGTAGCAATGCTAAACCAATTCTTCAACATCTCACAAACTTCTAAAAACCTACTGGGCTGGCCATAAGTTGGCAGCGATGTGATGGCATGCAACAACAAGGTTATCCAGAGTTACATGTCATACTTTGCTGTATGAACCAGAGTCAGTATGCCTCTCAGTACCAGGTGCTGGGTAACGTGAGGAGGAGGATTTATGTCTGTCTGTCTGTCTGTAAAATATTTTTTACCCTGCCTTTCTCCTTGAAAAGGACTCAAGGTGGCTTACGATGACAAAAGACAATATTTAAAATTGGAAACAATGAGTATACAACGGGGGTTAACATCATTAAAAGACAATATTTAAAAGTACAAGCAATGAATAAGGAGGGATCTTACAACATTAACAGGTAATATTAAGGCAAAGATCAATACGTATACAAAAAATGTCACTCTGAGAAATGGAATACACAAAAATGGAAAACGCGAGTAGTACTAAAAATCTAGTCAAAGCAATAATGTATAACAATCTCTCTAAAAATCACACACAGGTAGCTGGTTTACTGAGCGAAGGCTTGCTTGAGGAGAAAGGTCTTTGCCTTCTTATGGAAGAACAGCAAAGGTGGGACCACCCTAACCCTAACCCTGGCCTCCAGTGGGAGGGAGTTCCACAGTCTGGGAGCAGCAACAGGGAAGGCTCTCTCCCGTGTCCCCACCAAGCGCCCCTGTGAAGGTGGTTGGGATCGAGAGAAAGGCCTCTCCTGTTTATCTGAACACCCGAGCCATATCCTGCTTACAGGCTTCCTAAGAGCATCTCTCTGGTCCCGATGTAAGCAGAATGCTAAGTTACATAGGTCTGATCCTATGGGGCTTTTATATTCTTATGCCCTCCCTTTATGCTTTTGTTGTTATGTGACATCAAGTTGCTTTTGCCTTATGGCAGTTAACGAGCTCCCTATAATTAACAGTGCCACTGAGGTCTTGAGAACGAAAAGACATGGCCTCCTTTGTTGAGACACTCCATTATGACATACATAGTTCGGGAAAAATCAGGAAAAGGCCGTATGGTTATTGAAACAGTACAAATGCAAGAACAGAGGATACCTTTATTCAACCATTAAAAATATATATATTTTTAAAGCGAACTTTCAATGATATATCTTAATGGTAGAATAAAAGTATCCCCTGTTCCCTTTATGACATGTTGTCAATAATTCTACCCCGTCCTCTATTTTTTTGCCTCCCCCCCCCCGCCCCGTATTGTCTTTCCTGTGATTTCACATCTGACGAGTGACGGTCCACAAGGCCAGTCCACAAGTCACGCTGCCACAAATACGATTGTTTTAAAGGACGCATGAGATATTTCGCTGTTTTTGCTGTGGCGGTCTAATTCGGCAATCCCTGCGGGGGGTTCTGTTTGCTTTTGCTAAATATTTACAAAACATCGAGTCGCCCTGCAGTCTGCTACCCAGCGTTCCAAAGCAAATGTCCGCAGATGCTCGGCTCGTGAAATGGCAGGCGGCTCCCTGCGTGTGGGCAAAGGGTTCTTGCACTTGGGCTTCCCCATATGTGCACGAGAAACAAGAAGCATCCTTTCACCCACTCAATAAGACTCAACTCCTTAGGCACCCTGGGGGAAGCTGTACTTCCCCAAGGATGACGACAGCGGCAACTCGCTCATAGCCAAATGTTAACGAGGAAGCCCCCAAATGCCAGCCCTGGGAGAGTGATTCATCAGGGAAATGTACCAGAAAAGAAGAGTAGCCGGTGGGAAGGAGGGAGTCTGGGGACTGCCTTTTCCAAAAGGCTTTCTAGCAACAGTCCTGGTATGATTGGGGGAAGCTTAACGAGGCCCCAAGAACTGCCATAGCTCAGTGAGAGACAGGGACCCCAGACCTCAGGTTTTGACTCAGAGATTTGGGTCCGCTCTCTGGATCTCAGTCCTTGGACCAGAAATTCGGAGGGAAGAGATGCTGCCCACCTGGCAGATCTCAGTTTATTTCTCATGGTGTAAGGATCTGCCATTTAGGTATTCCCAGAAGCACTCTGTTCTTTGGTTTTTATCTGGATGCTCTCAAGCTGCTACTGGCGGTGCTGCTACCGAAGTTTCCGTGCTGTCCTTTATTTTCATCATAGAGTCACTGCATTGTCTGTCTGTCTCTATCACACACATACACGCACCCACACCCATTCTGCAGTGGTTTTCTGAAGGTTTTTGCCCTGTGACATCCCAAAGGCTTACGCCAGGGACACACATTTTGGCTCTAATGTCTTAGGAAAAAGAGATGCCGCTGACGTGGCATCCATAGTCAGAGGCTGGATGTGTGTGGAGTGCATCAGGCTGAATCCCATACTCGGGTTAAAAAAGGGTCAGGTTGCAGGTGATGGTCAGAGTGCGTGTGTGCCCTCCATGTAGACTCAACGATTGGGAACGCCTGGCTGGTGGGGGTTGCCCATCCACCCTATTTAAATTCCAGGAACCAATTCCAGGTTTGCAGTCTGGAACGGGGCATCCTAGATCTTTCTCAAACTAGCATTCAAACCACCCCCCAGGCCGATAAATCCACCCACCTACTCAACACCCCCGTATCTTAAATACTGTCCTAAGCAAGTAAATAGATTAACTTGGCATAAAGCGGCTTGCCATGTTCCTTGGGACTGGAAGACGCCATCAGCAACTTTGCATATACTGTATTTCAATCGCATCGGCACTGATTTTTTTCCCCCTATCCATATTGATTCATCCATGGGATGCTGCCTACACGGTGGGCGGGGGGGGGGGGGGAGGCAATTTGGCCGTTTTGAAGCTTCTTTGGACACCCCCCTCCCTCGCCAGCATTAACACACCTCACTCCTCCTTGCTTAAACCATGGCAACGTGGCACTCCTGGCCAGTTTCCCAGGGCATGAGGGACTCATTCTGTAGTGGGTGTGACAAGCAATCTTATGCAATGCTCTTGTTGCCAAGGTAACTTCTCAGTAACAGGTGCTAAACCTTCAGCAAACCGCTAAGGCATGAATGAAGTCTGGAATTACATTTCTTTCCAGCTGTAACTGGGAACCAGGGGACGGGGGCCAACGGCGGCAAGAGACGGAGGAGGAGGGAAAAGGAGGCCTCGTCTGCAAGCTGTTTTGAAGCATAAGTGTGGCGTAACTGACAGGTTGCTTGCTCTGGCCCCTTCTGCAAGGCAGAGAAACGTAAATATGTGTTCTCGAGGCAGGTATGAAAACAGCAGTGGTCGGATGCAACACATGACAAGCAGTAACGGCAACTGTAGCGTTTTTTTGAAGAGGCAGCCATGTTAGATGGCTTCAGAAATAAAATGGATCCAGAAGGTACGCCGGTACTACTTGAAAGACTAACATTTATTGCAGTTCAGAAGCAAAATAAGAAGACAAAAATGTGGTGACACCTTAAAGGCTAACTGCTATATTTTAATGTGAATTTTCACGGATCACGTCCGCTTCTCCAGACATAAGAGTGATTACTATATGGCAAATGTTTATAGAATCATAAAATAATTGAGTTGGAGGAGACCTATAAGGCCATCAGGTCCAACCCCCTGCTTAAGGCAGGAATTCAAATCAAAGCAGATCTGACAGATGGTTGTCTAAATTTCTCTTGAATGCCTCCAGAGTTGGAGCGCTCACCACCACCTCCTAAGGTAATGGGTTCCATTGTTGTACCGCTCTAACAGTTAAGAAGTTTTTCCTGATATTCAGCCGAAATCTGGCTTCCTGTAGCTTGAGCCCATTATTACATGTCCTGCACTCTGGAATGATCGAGAACAGATCCTGCCCCTCCTCTGTATGACTACCTTTTGAGTATTTGAAAAGTGCTATGCATGGCCAAAAATAAAGAGCCCGTTCATTTCCTGGGCACAAGTTGTTGATTGTGCAGTATTTCACACCTGGTAATGATTTTTAAGACCCCTGTTTGATACCCAGTTTCTTAGGAAGCGTTGTTTTGTAAACAAATGGTTAGTGGCTTAAAAAACCCTAAGGAAGCCATGTGGTCATTTCACAATACAAATGTAGAAGAATGTAACACCTTTATTAGAATTAGACCACCAAAAAAATAATAATTAAACAATGAATGCATGATTTTGTGGATTAAAAATCTCCCCTTCAGGCAGGCACTGGTAACTTGTGAACAGGGGAGAAAAATTATAAATGAATGTCCCAAACATTCATGGCAAAAAATTTGCCATGCATCATCTTACTACATCTGGAACGCATCGGATTTGGGACGGAGGCAGTAGCTGGTGATGGGCAGGTTATGAGGATGGGATACAACCTGGTGCAGTGAAGAGAAGGTTGGAAATGAGGGGGCCATGGGGGAGCAGGGAGAAGCCTTGTGACAGACCCTAGGGAAACAGTAAGTGCATCAGGGTTGCAAGAGTTGTGGTGCTAAGGAGTTTTTGTGAATGAACGGAAACAACTCCTGAACAGCCGGCAATGTAATAACATCATCTCTCTCTCTCTCTTCCCACCCCCTTCCCTTTCCTCTCCATCTCTCTCTGTTTTCTTTGTAGCTAACAGCTCCCTGCTGGGCGGAGGCGGTGGTAAGTCTCCTAATTGATACCTTTTTTCTTCACGGCTTTCAAATTAGTACCTCTACTGGTTTGGAAAGGATGGTGGGTGGGGGTGGGGGACCAAGAATAGAGGAGGGGGAAGTGGGACTCTTTGCAGCCTATTTCGCAGCTTGTCCTGCAGCTGTTAAGTAGACAAGAAACGCTCAGCAGGATCTAACCCAATTTAGGGATGTGTATTGCCAACATCCTGTTTTCGGTCTACAGCCAAGTAGGGGTCTTCAGGAAGCTTCCTAGCATAAGGGCAAAGTCCTGTCTTCCCCTTCTTGGGGGGCACTTGTAGCTCTCTGGCTGTTCTTGAACTATGACTCCCATCACAGCACATCTGTTGGCCACACTGGCGGAGGCTGATGGGCACTGGAGTCCAGCAACAGATGGAGACCCACCATGGGGTCTCTGCCCCTGCTTCCCATTTGACCCTACAGGCATCTGTAAATTGGACATCTTCCACCTCTGTAACCTTTTTGTTGTCTTGGCTTATCCCCCATGTCTTAAAAAAAATAGTAAATACAGGTAAAGGCAGATGATGAAATGCTATAATTTCCGTCATGTCCTGTGCAAAGGACTTCCTTCCTAAAGTTCACAGCTGGCAAAAGTTACAGTGGTGAATACGCTGCCCAGTGGATTTTGGGAGCTGCCCAAAAAAAGAAGGGATGAGGAGCCAAAGCTTGGTCAACGAGCTGTGCTTGGGTTGTATCAGTCTTGAACGTAACCCCTGGAGAACACAGAGGTATAAAAGCTGCAGACTCTTTCCCCATCTAATCCAGTGTTCCCTGCTCTGACTGACCGCAGGTCTCCAGTGATCTCTCCCATCACTTATTACCTGAGATCTTTTTTAACAGTAGATGTTGAAAACTGAACCAAGGCCTTCTGCTTGCTAAGCAGCTGATCCATCCCTGTGCCACGGTAGCTCATTGATGTAATATAATGAATCTGCTCCACACCCCAGAACCATCCTGGCAGGTTAATCTGGCACAAGCTGAATTTGCCGTATTGCCTTCAAGGGCAGCTCCATGTAACTAAGAGTTACAGTAATCAAGGCTGGAAGTAATCGGCTTGTTTTGGAGCCTGGGAGGCACTGTCATTAGAAGTGTAATAAGCAGAGAGAAGTTTGATGGAGGCAAACAAGCCTGGCTGTCACAGAAGTGGGGGGTGGTTGCATATTCTATAGAGATGGGCACGTTTGGCAGTTCATGCCGGTTCATCTGTGAAGATTCTCAGTCATCCAGGTGAAGTTATCGCTGCTCATCCAAGTAGCTCCTTCAGTCTGAGGAGAGTTAGTGGGAGACCCCTGATCTATCCTCCAGGTTGGTTTCACTTCCCCCTGGTTTGAATACGCTCGTTAGAGGGACAAAGGACAGGGAGGTGAGGGATAATCCCACTTCTGCAGTCTTTCTCCACCCATTGTCATGCGTCATTAACGTGGGGATATATCAGGGGTCTCCTACCAACTCTCCTCCGACTGAAGAAGTAGCGAAACGTTTCAACCTAATAAGAAAGAAGTCCAGTTGCCATGACTCAACTTCCAGATTCATGCTGGTTCGTTTACCAGCCGAACAGATATTGGGTGCTTCAAAGCCCTGCCTCCTCCAACAGGCACATACTGGGAGGCAGCACCTGGAGGAGGCAAGGCAGGGAAGCCGGGTTTGCTGCCTTCAAGTGGGCATCTGCTGGAGGAGGCGGGGCTTTGAAGTGCTGAACATCTGTTCGGCCGATAAACGAACCAGCACGAACCGCTGAACCGGCAGTTCATGGCCATCTCTACTCCTTTTGGCCTTGTAGTTCTTCTTAGTCCCAGTATCCCAGATGCTTCACTGATGTTTTTCTCGCCTGCCATTATACTGTTGCATGTTTGGTGCAAAAACAATGGTTATTTCGGATGAGCAGGTTCACCTGCATCAGAGTCTGAAAAGTTAATTTTTTTAAAAAAAGGAATTATTACCATTACATATGGCAAGTATTTAATTTTAGAGAGAATGATTTAGCGCTGTTACTTTTTGTGATTCTTGTGGGGAAAAGAACTAGGGGCTATTAGTCAAATGCTGCTTGTTACTTATTAGTTCTGGTTTTGGTTTTATCGGGGGTGTGGTGTTTGTGTGTATCTTAACCAGTAAGAAAATTGCCTGAAGACTATATGGAAAATAATCTCAAAATGCAATCAAAAAAGCATTTCTGTCCCCCAAACAGTAACTAGTAAACATATTATACAAAAAGTAAACACATTATATAGGAAGTCTAAATATATATATATAAACTCATTAGCAGACAGTATTTCAATTTAAAAACGACCATTACTGTTCCACCAAAGTTTGGGTAGTCTGTTTGCTTGCTTTTATTGACAATTTTTATGGAAAAAACAATGAAAGATTATAACACAGAGATCTATAACCCAGTTACCTATACAATCAAATATACAACAATGAATTTATTGCTATGAATGATACAATTTATTCCTGTAGTCTATGATCCCATGTATTCTCTCAGACTTAAAAGGCAGCACAGCTGAAATCCAGTCAAATTTTCAAAACCCCACCATCCCTCTTTAAACCCAAACCAAAAACCAACAAAGGGTGCCAACTCTTAATGAAATTATCTTTTTAAAAAATTTCTCCTCTGATCAGACTTGAGCAGGTGGTTCAGTTTCCCCATCACTGCTTCTACTCATATTCTATCCGAATACAGTAGCTCCGAAAACAGAATCCTTGAGCATTTTTCCTTTATCCTGCCCAAGTAACAAGTCCCAGGCTCCTGAATCCAATCCGATCTTGTGGAAGATTCCATGCTTTCCTTCTGCCCCCCTCCGCCTTTCTTTGCCCTTTTCCAAAATGGCAAGCAAACTGGACAAGCAAAGGGTTGGTGCACCCAGGGAGTAAGAAATAAGGAACCTCAATAGTCCCAAGGGCTCCCATGCTAGTATACACTTCCAGATTCTCTGTTTTTCACAGAAAGCACAGGTTCTGCTTGGCTTTTGACATGGCGCCTGGGAGGCCAGTGACTCCGGGGAAGCCAGCTGGAAGGGAGAGGCAGGTCACGCTTTGGCAGTGACAGCTCGTGGCTGTCTCCGAGAGGCTTGTGGCTCTCTGCACAGCAGGCTGGCATTCCGTGATGCAGGTGGTGGTTGGCTGGGCTCTGTCTCTGTCTCTGTCTCTGTCTCTCTCTCACACACACACATATTATTTTTTGAAAGCAAAGCTTTAACAGAGCAGAATGCAAGCCAGGTTTGCAGATTACCCATGTGCTGTCGCTCCCTCCACACACACACACAGTCCAGCATCTGCTGCTTGAGGCGACTGCCACACTCTGCCTCATGGTTGGGCCAAACCTGCATCGTACATAAATGGGAGAGAATAGATTGAGCAATGAACACATGTGAAACTGATGATGTGGGTCAGAAACAGGCTGATCTACCCCATCCCTATAGGAGGCAATCTTCTCCCTCCTTTCCTCGGTCCCAAAAATGTGGGTTGGAAGGAGGACACCTGAGAGAAGCTTCTCGTGCAGAGACACAACAGGCAGCCTCCGTCCTTGCTTGCAAAGTGAACTTGTTGATCAAGCCTCCAATCTGTAGCACCCTCCACAGGAGTGGAGGCCTTTTACAGCTCTGCCTTCCCCCTCATTAGTACCCTGGCTGTGAGGGCAGCACAGTCCTTGCGTTGGGCCAAGATTTCACAAAGTCACAGCCCAAGGTGGCAGCGGCAGCAGCAGCGGCAGGAGCCTGCGAGCGAGCGGAACCAGCCAGCCAGCCAGCGAAGAAAATTGCATGGAAATGAAGGAGTCATGCAAACAAACAAGCCCCTTCCGTCCAGAGGCCACCCCTACTCTCAGCAGCATCCCTGCCAACGTTAATGGGTCCCTTATTTATGCCTGACCTGAAGTGATCCCATTTTATTTCCACTCTTTAAAGTCCTGGACCTGTCGCCAGTGTTTTTAGTATGCTGATAAACAAGAACCAACCAGGATTTATCCTCCCGTCCATTAACCTGTGATCTTGTGGCTCACAAATAAACGCTGAAGCTGCAGGGTCCCTAACGACCTGCTCGCCCCCTTTCCCCGGCTAAGGGGTGCTGGAGAAGCAACGGCAAAGTGGAGGGAGGAGGGGTGGAGAGGGAGACACCGCCAGCCCGGACAAAGCAGCTCTTTGTTCTGCTCGGGGAAAATCAATTGCTGGAAGGAGCAGGGTTGAAAGGATCTGGCTTTCTAAGAAACTAGTCCTCATGGCTTGAGAGAAACTTGCTGGTAGTTAGACCTTGAATTAGGAGGCTGATGCAGCTGTTTTTGTGTGCGTGCTTCTCTCTCTCTCTCTCTCTCTCTCTCTCCAATGCTGTGATCACAGCAGAAATGGCAGTGCTGCTGAAATTCAAAAGTATATATGGCTTTGTGTGTGTGTGTTTGTGTGTGAGGGTTTTTGTCCTGAATGTGCCAGGCACCATGAAAATGATTTGGGGGGCACCTGTGGCATGTACACAGCAAGAGGTTGTGTGTTGCCCACTCTGATACAGATGGTACTGAGTTAAATAGACTAACAGTCTGAGAAGCTACTTAAACCTCTAAATACCACCTTTGGTGGTGCCAAGGTATAATTTCAATGGGCAGAATGGCATATGATACAATGATACTTATTATTAATAATATTACATTTCTGTTCATTTATATATTTACATATAATGATAACGGTGTAAATACGAAATTTTAAAGTGGGGTAATGCTGAACAAAGCATAATATGCACAGCACAACAATATATAACATACTTGACACAGTACACTAAAAAAACACAATACACAAACCGGTGGGCCAGGGAATTCTGGATGTCCAGCATTTCAAGAAGCTCTGCCCGTACACACCTGCACTTCTAAATGTATCACCAGAAAATTTATCTTCTAAAATTGCACCTGGATGCTTCCCCTTGTGAGCAAAGACACACAGAAATGTGTGCAAATGAGAAAGAGCAAATCCAACTAGGCTGGATGTAAGGGGGGGGATCACCATCTGTATTAAGACAGTATTTGTCAAGCCAATGGAAAATTCCAAAACAGCACTTCAGCTTTTGAATTTTCCAAAATTGTTTATGGTCAACAAAGCAGATCAGAAAATCTACGTTGAAGCCACAGACGCTGCAATTTGGAACAAAAGGCTGAAAGTGAGAGGAAGCTCCAGGTAGTCAAATTAGCCTCTGACAGGTGCTGAGATTATTTCCGGTGGCATTCGCGGCTGAGCATGGCCGTGGATGAATCTCTTGATTTTAGCTTCTCTCGCTTTCTCATTTTCCCAGTTTTGTGGTTGGCTAATCTTGAATGTTGTAAATTCATATGAGAATCTTGTTTACGTTGTTTTGCTCCTTTCTCACAATGCAAGCATTTTTGAATGCAATTCTGACTAATACTTTATGCATTTTTTCAAGCAATTTCTCTCGCATAATACACTTTAAATATTATTTCCTACATCATGTACTTTTTTTTTTTTTGGCTCTTATATATGCATTTGGGCGTGAATTTTTGGATTAGAGAACTCTTATTGCAAGATTTGAAGGTTAATTGATATCTGGTTGATCTGTTAGTTTGAAAGTCTGAAATTTGTATTAAAATGCATGTTGAACAAATTTGTCCTCCATCTCGGCTAGCATGGAGAGACAAACCAGCATAAATTAAAATATAAAATCCAGCTAGTATTCAGAACTGTCTCCATTTCTGAACATGTGCCATCCTTGGTAATTGGCAGGTGTAAAAAAGCTATAGAGGCTCCTGTCCCTGTTTGAGACTCCAGCCGTAGTTCTGCTAATATTCTCTCTTTCAGCCTCAAAAGGCATTCCTCAAGGACAGAACTGGGACTATATCAAGACAGTTGTGTAGCTACGTCTGTACATCATCAGTGACATCACTGGCTATACCAGATTGCTGCTAATTAAAGTGTTCCTTTTTTTAAATTTCAGGGTGCACATGACCTGTGCAGTGATATCAATTTGTGCGCACCCTGAAATCAAAGAAGGGACTCTGTAACTACTGGCAATCTACTGTGATTGGTGGCTTCCCTCCTCTTGAGAGGCGGAACTGTGCAACAGGATACTTGCCAGGAGGGATGCTAGCCAGTCTTTGGATCTGAGTCCCGAGTCCCAAGTCTGAATCCCTATGAAAAGCAAGCTTTTTCCCCCAGAAAAAAAGGGAGGGTGGATGGGTCCTGTGTAGGGTGTGTGTGTGTGTGTGGAGGTCTGAGGCTTGTGAACCACCCACTTTGGGCCCCATCTGCCCTGCCTGCCTCGCCTTCCCTCACCCCTCTGTCCCCCGCCCTCTGGAAAACCCTCCTTCCCCACCATGTGCCCTCATTTGCCTGCCTCTCCTGCGTCTTCTGGTGAGCATCACAAAACGTCTTCCCCATTTATGTTGTCCTTCATTAAAAGAATAGGGACTCGAAAACACGACTCGGAAAAACAGGTCCGAGTCATGAATCGAGTCCAAGTTATTGGGGAAAAAAAGCCCTGAGTCAAGTTGTTGGTTAGTTGTGGTTCTTCTCGCATGGCCTTATTGGCATGTTGTTATGATGGCACACTTGATCCGTGCCAAGGAAAGAGTATAAGAGTAAGTGTGTACAGGAATTAGAGATGGGCACGAACCAGAAAAACAGTGGTTTGTGATGACTACCCACAAACAATCACGAACAGTCACGAAACACCCCCCCCCCCCCCCAATGAACTGGTTTGCGGTTCGTTTTTCTGGTTTATGCTGTGGGTGGGGGAGGGCTACCTGGTCCTGCTGCTTGGTCCTGCCTCCTCCAGGCCCCGATTCCTGGAGCCTGCTGCCGCCTGTGTGCATACCCAGCTGCTAGGTGGGTGCATGTGCCGAGGCAGTGGACCCAGCTTCCCTGCCAGGAGCCGGCCCCTGCCTCTGAGGATGGCACCTGTGGCCCACAGGAGTGACAGATGAGCCAGAGGCGGCCGGATCAGGTAGGCGGAGGGGATGGGGGCCGCGGGAAGGAGGCGGGCAGGCCATCTCATTTTGCCGAAGCAAAAGGGGAGGAAAGTACGGTGGTTTGTTTTGCTTCAGCCAAATGGGATCCCTGAACTGGGTCACAAACCAAACCACGAGCCAGCCTGGTTCAGCGGTTTTTCTGGCTTGTGGTTTGGTTGATGCCCATCTCTAAACTGGATGAAGCAGGGAATAGCGTGATTGAACTGTGGTGTAATGGAGCCAGCACTCTGAGAGCAGAGTTGAGCACCCTGGCAGAATCCATGAGGACCAGGCTGGGGAAAGAGGTGCATCTTCACATCCATCTGAAGAGTGAAACATTGCACAATAGGAAACCAAACACCAAAAAACACCGTGAAGTAGTTCATCCCACCACTTCTTGTTGGTTTAAAAGCAGCATGATGAACTACAGTTCCCTGGGAGACATACATCGGAACAAGGCATATGTTGTGTGTTTTCCAAAAACCCTGAAACACTTTGTAAGGTTGGAACCTAGTAACTCCCACCTGACTGGCTGACCAGAAACAGTGATCAGAAAACAGGAATAATCCATGATCAGACCCAGCTGAAATCAACACAACTCGCTTACAACATGTATGGTTTTCTGCTACTGAACTATCAGCCCCTAAGACATGTTGCTAGTCTGTGGGGAAGAAGCTGGCACATTATTAATGCAACTAAAGCGTCTTTGCCAAATGCTATGCAATTCCCCCCCCCCCAACAAATAGCCAAAAGATATTCAGCTCACCAGAGGCAAGGGGAATTAAACTCCTAATCAGCAAAATAGCCTAATGCTAAAAAAAGAAAAGGAACCAAAAAAAAAAAAAAAAAAAGGAACAAAATCAATTTCTGCATCTCCAGGAGGATATATGTACATCCTTCCCTAAATGGGAAGCGACAGGGCTCACTTAAACAACGGCAAGTTTGATGCCACCGAGAGCAATGTTCCTGACAACTGGGGATGCTTTTTCCTGCTACTGGAGGGGGCTAAAAATAGCTTTTGCAGAAGGCTTCTGTTGGGGCACATCTGTGCAGGAAAGCGTTCCTCCAGATGTTCACTGAGCACCTGGAAAGAGAATAAGCTTGGCTGTCTGTCTGTTGCTCTTCTTGCTGTTGTTTTTCATGCAAAGTCAGGTGGGATTTGAGAGGAGACATCAGGGAAGCTGGGCAGAGACGGATTTAAAAAGAAAACCAGATTGTAAGAAATGCACTCAACAAAAGAGAAAAGCACTGGCGTGTAAAATTTGGTGGAAGATGTTTAAAACAAGGGGCAGAAGAATAGATAGCAGGATTTGGGTTGTGTAAAGTTCAGGAGATGGCCTTTTCTCAGAACCTTTGTATAGCTAATAATGTTTACTCAGTGACCATTTGGTTACGAGAAGATGCTTGCTAAAGGTGAAAAATTCTGCAGTTTTTATTAAGGAGGTAGGAAGGATTTAACACATCCTATTATTCAGTCCCTCTCTGGCTGCTCTTTTGAATCTCTCATTATTACCTTGTTTCAGGACTGGAATAAATCAGTCACTGAACAAGTTGCAAAATTATTGAATAAACACATTCTTACTGAAGTCAAACATGATTGTTTGCATTTCTGTAAATATTAAGTGTTTAGTATTGTATAAATTGGCACCCTCAATGTATAAAAACTGAGTGGTTTTATTCTATGATATAATGGTCTGCTAATGGTAAATATGACCAAATATGGGATGGATCATAGAATTATAAAGTAATTGAGTTGGAAGGGGCCTATAAGGCTATCGAGTCAAACCCCCTGCTCAACGCAGGAATCCAAATCGAAGCATATCTGACAGATGATTGTCCAGTTTTCTCTTGAATACCTCCAACGTTGGAGCACTCACTACCTCCCGAGGTCACTGGTTCTATTGTCATACTACTTCAACAGTTAAGAATTTTTTTTAATGATCATCAGACTAAATCTGGCTTCCTGTAGCTTCAGTGCATTACTACGTGTCCTGCACTTGAGATGATCAAGAACATATCCTGCCCCACCTTTGTATGACTACCTTTCAAGTAACTCCCTAAAGGAAGCCACCGGCTTGTGCTGAGCAGGGATGTTGAGGACAGCATATTTTAAAGATTGCTCATTCATAGGGTCACCTATGCCACCTTGATGGCACATAATAACAACAACGGTAAATAAAAATGGTAAGAGCTTCTGATGGCTGGTGGCTACTTGTCAGCATATATAGATACCCAGAGGTAGTCTGAGTAACACAGGGCTTTGAACAGCCTGAGTACCATGTGAATGCGAAGTGTCATTGCAAGTTAACCGAATTAATCTCTTTCTCCACCTGCCAATATTATTAGAAGTAGTTGATCTCTATTACAACTATCATCACGGTCACCCTTTCAGAGAAGAAGAATTAGATTTTATTTCAGTTCAGCAAATCTGTGGTGGCTCCATAAATGTATATACTTCTCTCTCTCTCTGTCTCTGTCTCTGTCTCTCTCTCTCTCTCTCTGTGTGTGTGTGTGTGTGTGTGTGTGTGAGAGAGAGAGAGAGAGAGAGAGAGAGAGAATAATAAGCAAAGATGAGTCTTTCAACATCTTAATGGGGCTCCCTCTGCATATTTGCTAACAGGGCTTAACACAGCCCCCCCTCTGGATTTCACACTTTTAAGCTTGAGGGGGCTGGCATTCCTTTTGTCCTTCCTACGTTTATAAATGCAGCACTGGCTGGTGTTCTTGGAATTTTACTTGAACGCACACAACCCGATCCCTTCTAGTCTGATCCTCTCGTCCCTCCTCCTCCTTCCCCTTGCTCCAGGGTTGCTCCCTAGACGTCCTTGTCCATAAGTACAATTAAGCCCATTACCTTGGATTTTATTTTCCTGCCTTTAAAAGTTGTTTTTTGCAATCAAATTAAAAAGAGAGGAAGAAAGAGAATGGGGGGGGGGTGAGGGGGGTAAGCTGCCCTTCCGCTAATGCACTCTCGCACTGCTAAGTGCCATAAATCTCGTTGTGGCGTTAAAAAGCTGGACCTCGGAAACTCGACTATTTCACAAAAATCCCCCATAAATCTCTGTCAAACTGGGCTAATGAAGAGAACAACAAGCTGTCAATAGGAGAAGCTTCCAGAGCTTCCCCCCACCAGAGTCCCCTATATGTTCTCCAACTGGATGTCAAGGAAGTGCTTTTTAAATTATTATTATTATTAAAAGTAAGGGGGTTATTCCTATTAATGCATGCATTACAGTGGCAGCATCAGAAATAAGGGGAGCTGGATTTGAACCCCCAAAGCATTGGTGAAGGATGGGGAATTAGTCCTTCTCGTTGTCCGCTTTGCAAGCTGACACACAGGGAAGCACCGGCCCTCAGCCCTGGATGTCTGAGGACTTTCCGTTTTTCCATCCTGTATCCAAGGCATGCAGGCCTACCATCATGCGGAACCTAAGGTACAGGTGGCTGGATACATTCAAGTTATTTATTGCAGCTAAATACGAATGCCATACGCATTTGTATAAAATATCAAAATGGCCTAGCAGTGGTTCCCAACCTTGGGTCCCCAGATGTTCTTGGTCTAAAAAAACTCCCAGAAGCCTTCCCCACAAGCTGTGCTTGCCAGAGTTTTTGGGAGTTGTAGTCCAAGAACATCTGGGGACCCAAGGTTGGGAACCACTGGCTGAGAGCCTGCCGGTTATCCATAAGACCATCTCTGAGTCAATTGCTGGAAAGCTCAGTGGTTTAGGTATCGGGCTGTGGAGCCAGAGCTTGGGAGTTTGATTCCCCCACTGGGTCTCCTTGGATGGTCCAGCGAGTCCGTTCCAGCTCTGCAATTGTAAGATTATTATTTAAGATTTAAGAATTTAGCCCCTTCCACGGCTGCTTTTTTTTTCTTTTATCTGTACAAGTCCATGGTTTAGAGGCTGTGGTTTGTTTGGATATATAGCACCGTCTGTGGGCGCAGCACTGGGCCGATTGCCAAGGCCAGGTCCCTCCCACCGAGGAGCATCTTATCTAAACTGCCACGCCAGGGAAGCCATGGAGGAAGGGAAGGGGCGCAGAGATAATGGATAAACAAGGATGGAATTTGTGGCTTTTTGAGTTAAAGAGGGAAGACAGGCGATGATTGTTATCACACTGCTTCCTGTGATAACAACTGCCACTCCTGGGTGAGCGTGTTAAAGGACTCAGCAAGAGATGCCGTGACCAAAGCTGCAGCCGCCAAGGTCTCCCCACCTTCGGGTGTCTCGCATGCCATGTGGCACACAGTTCATGATATAGCCATGGTCCCTTTCCATCACAGCATCAAAGACTGCACACAGGGAGTCAAACAGATCAAATGGACCATGAGGACCCGGCACTGAGATATAAAGCTGTGTGTGCCCAGGATGGTTGCAGTTTTCACGTTGTTTTACTGACATGTTGTTGTGATTTCATGCATCGTCAGTGCCAAGGAGGGAGAAGGTGAGTATGCTCAGTGGCAGGATTTACCTGCAGTGCATTGAAGGCAAGGCTCTGATAGTGGATTGGGCAAAACAGTTATCACAGGTAGACTATGAGTATGAGTGAGGATCTGGTCAAGAAAAGGGTGTGCCTTAAAACAGGTGGCCATAGCTGCTAGGGACATGCGTGAAGCACATCATTACAGCCCCAGACAGAACACACTCATGAGAATACTGAGACATGGTACAATTACACTTTCCCAATCTATTTTTTTTTGGTTCACAGGCTTGGTAGCAAGAAGGCATAGTCAAAAAGGGAGTCCATCCACAGACCTTGCAGAAAAGATTCATTTCAAAGTAGAGTCTGAAGGCAGAATTTGTAAGCATGGCCCCTCACCGGGGCAGTAGTAGGAAAAATAATGCTCAGGGTGAGGATGTTGTATCAGTTAGGTTTCGGTAAGAATTACCAACATTTGCAGATTTCTTCGTATTTGGGATGAGAAAAATTGGAGATTTAAAAAAAATTCAGATGGGAGTGAAGCTAACTGATGGGGTCTATTCAGTTCTGGAGCCATAGCTCTTTGAAGCCAGGGTTTCACTGCATGTGTATTCAAGTGTAGTGACAGTGATTTAATTTTTCCTCCTCTTTAACATTTTCCTCCTCTTTAACATTTCTGTAGCAGGCAAGTACAAATGTGGTCCTCTTTCTGCTGGGAATAGCTGTACCTGTTGAATCAGATCCATATCAATGGCCGGGTATTTAGTTTCTGTTTGTTTTTGAAGGATGTGGGAAGACTGGCTGATAGTACAAGATCTGCAGATGAAAGGAATATGCATTTTTAAAAAGTTGAATATAGGAGAAAGTGAAACTTGCTGATTTCCCCATCCTTATGTATTGGAACGTAATACTAGAAAGCTAATCGGAGGATGGATTACCCAGTGTGGTGTAGTGACAGAGCAATGGACCTAGATCTGAATCTCCGCTCAGTCATGGAACTCACTGGGGGAAATGGAACAAATAAAACCACTCCTTGAATATCTCACTTACTTGACAGCCGTTAGAGACACTGTAACAGAGGCTTGAGGTGCAGTGGTTAGTCTGCAGTACTCCAGCCAAAATTCTGCTCACGACCCGGGTTCAATCCCAGGTAGCCGGCTTGAGGTTCGCTCAGCCTTCTGTCCTTCCGAGGTCAGCAAATTGAGTACTCAGCTTGCTGGGGGGGGGGGGGGGCACAATGTGTAGCCTGCATAATTAATTGTAAACCTCTCCAAGAGTGTTTTATGCGCTGTGGGGCAATATATAAGCAGCACGCTTCGATTTTTAAAAAAATAAATTGGTTCTAAATTGACACCCACATAAGTGGACAAAGTTACAGAGGGCTTTAAGCATGAAGAACTATAAGGTCGTGCTGGATCTTGGAGGGCGTGGCCAAGAAACTCGGGACATTTGGAAGGGTCGCAAGGTCACGAGGATGGTTATGGCTGCAGGCTGCGGGCTAGGCATGGTAGGAGCCAAAGAGAGGCTATGGGAGACTTGAGTATAGAAAGTTGCAGTGGTCTAAGTGGGGATTAGGGTCGCTGTGGTCCAGCGTATCTGGGGGCGCTACGCTGAGGATGGCTGCAAGGCCCCTGCATCTCTTGACAGCAGCTCCCCTCTGTTAAGTTCCACGTTGTTTATCCATGATGATGGCATCTACAATTCATGGAGGAGGAAGAAGGAGGAGGGGGTATTTAGGTAGCGCCATCAGAGCTATAGAAGAATGTAAGTATACAGGATTACAAGCCTATACTCCAGAGAGCTCCCTCCTATAAAATCAACTTTTTGTTTTATTTGTATTTGTATAAACTTTTATATACTGCCCAGCTGGCCAAGCCACAAGATGATTACAAATTTGAAAACAAAGACAATCAATAAAATCAAATCTCAGGACCGCTAATCACAAGTATTGCAATAAAAACCGGTAAAACAAGCTGAAACAAAATCACGTTGTGAAGATACTGGGAAATTGAAGCACTGAAATGCAGTTTGAGCCAAATATTTTTAAAAGGGGGGGGGAATCTAAAGAGTAGCACCAGCCATAAAATCAGAGACTGAATGCCTGCCGGAAGTGGAAGGTCTTTGTCTGGGGTCTAAATGCTGTCAGTGCTGCAAAAGGCATTCCGCAGATGGGGGCAATATAAAATTAACTAATAATGATTTTAAAAATTTCCAAACCACCCTTCTTGCTGGCGTCCAACAAACTGCAGAACCTAGGAACAACAGATCCCATCGTTCTTCATGGTCTACAATCATGCTGATGTGGAACAATCTTTCCTCTGCCCCAGCTCTGCTCTCCAAGGCAAGGGGACCCGGGTGACTACGTAGCCCTTAGACCAAGGCTTTGAGTGTAGTTTGCCCTCCTGCTACTTTGGCAGGGAGGGGTATGCATTGGCAGCCACATGAATCTCCCTCTCTCCTCCGTTTTACATGCCAAGAAGCGGCTATTGGTGGGGGATGGTGGCATTTGGATGGGGCGTTTTTTTGAGGAGGGGGGGGCAGCAGGGTGGCATCAGCTGCCACAGTCTAGTTTCATATTTTATCTCTGCTGTTTGTTTTCTCCCTCCTGCCAATGACAACAGTGAAGCCCAAACAAGCTGGCGGAGGCACAGTCCTGGCCTGGAGCTCCCTGGAGGCGCCTGGCATCTCCTCAGCAACTCAAAAGGAATCCCGGCCCCCTTTAGCTGCCACTTCACAAGGAGCCAGCCTTTTAAGCCTCCCCCCTTCCCTGCCCCACGGCCCCCGAGGCGGGGAATAATCAGTTTCTTTAAGAATTTCTGCGCCACTGCTCTCTCCCTTGGGTTGGAAGCAGGGCAGGGGGGTGAGCGAGAGGCTGAGAGAAAGAAAGGAGAGTCTGAAAAAGCAAAGAAAAAGGCAAAAATTGCTTCCTTCAGAAGATGCACTCAATGAAGGCTCCCAGCTCCAGAAAGAGGGAGAGGCTTATGCAGCTGCTGAGCGGGCCCCTCTGCAGCCACTGGCCCGGATCATTTTGCTGCCCGAGACAAAAGAATAAACTGGTGTGTTCACCCCAAATCTGTGGGGCGAAGCTGAATGAACTGGCACCTCAATCTTTCCTTAATGAGAAGTCTCTCCCCGTGCCCTGCCCTTCCCCGTGCCTAGGATACGAGGACGTCCTGGCTCATCACTTAGCCGCCTTGGGTCCTTTTAAGGAGAAAGGTGGGGTAAAATATTAAAAAAACAAACATACAAACAAACTTAACAGCGGGGTATCTGTTTGTTTCCTCCCTCCTGCTGCTGTTATTTTTTTATTATGACTGTTCTATTTGAAATATTCTTATCCGCCTGTCTCCTTAAAAAGGACCCAAAGTGAATTCCATCAGTAAGAGACAATATGTAAAAGCTAAAACCATTAATTATTCAAATATTTGAAAAAGAGTCAAACAAATGCCATACTAAAATGGTGAACAAAACCAGCGCCAAAAACACATTCAGAGTGACAAGGTACAAAAATACATTTAAAAACCTCTCTCAGACAGCCGGTTGCTCAGGAAAAGCTTGCCTGAAGAGAAAGGTCTTTGTCTGCTTGCAGAAGGAGAGCAAAGATGGGCCCAGGCTGGCCTCTAGTGGGAGGGAGTTCCACAGTCTGGGAACAGTGATAGAGAAGTGATAAAGGATGGTGGGACGGAGAGAAAGGCCTCCCCTGAAGATCTTTACACCCAGCAAGGCGGGTAGAGGGAGACACAGTCCCTGAGATAGCTTGTGCCCAAGCAGTTTAAGATGCTGAACTGCATCAACATATCAAGAAGAACAGAAAAGATGGTGCCCAGCTTTTGATTCACATCAGGCGTAGGCAGAAGATTAGAACTGGATCTACCCATAGCTCTCTGGGTGATCTGTAGTAGTAGAGCAAGGACTTT
Organism: Intellagama lesueurii; assembly: GCA_037013535.1. NCBI lineage: Eukaryota > Metazoa > Chordata > Lepidosauria > Squamata > Agamidae > Intellagama > Intellagama lesueurii. The sequence goes on along the minus strand of JBAJHW010000019.1, from coordinate 435,274 downwards.
TGACGCCCAGTTCTTTAAGAATAGTAGGAAGAGAGTAGCTTCTCTGCTTTAAGTTACTTTGCTTAAACGAGGTGGGGAAGGAGAAAGTTCTGGTACTGTACTCAGAACAAATAGCTCTGCTCAAAAATCTTGAATCTAGTTCTTTTGCATCAGGCTCCTCTTGGTGTTATCTTAGGGTTCTAGAAAAGAGATATCAGAAACAGACATTAGGTTAGCACATGTTGGCTGGGAATTCTGGGAGTTGTGATCCAGAAAAAGTAACTGACCCAAACACTTGATCCCAGGCCTTGTGTTACCAGAGCACTATGGGAGATGATGCTCTCATTTTGTTACCAAGCTGTGGTTTGTGGATCTTGGAGTTCTGGTACAAAACAAAAGAGATGGCTACTTATTTATTTAAAATATTTTTACTCCGCCTTTCTCCTTAAAAAGACCCAAGATGGCTTACACCAGGAAAAGATAATATTTAAAGCTCGAAACAGTAAGTATACAAATACTGAAAAGGATCAAATAAATATCACACTTAAAAACAGTAAACAAAAACACATTCAAAGCAGAAAGGTACAACCATCTAGTATTTAAAAGCCCCACTCAGGCACCCAGTCCCTCAGGGAAAGCCTGCCTGAAGAGAAAGGTCCTTGTCTGCTTGCGGAAGGACATCAAAGATGGGGCCAGGCTGGTGTCCAGTGGCAGGGAGTTCCAAAGTCTGTGAGCAGCCACTGAGAAGGCCCCTCTCCCGTCTCCTGACCGAAAGCACCTGTGAAGAGCCTATGTTTGCCTCCGCTGTAGAGAATGCCTGCATTTTCTGCTTTTATTGTATTAAAACGTCACCTTAAATGTATATTGGAAGAAATGAGGTCTGATTCTGAGGAGCCATTCAAGACACAGAGTCTAAAAACGATGGACTCCCCACCTTGGGAAACTCTTTCAAGACCTGTTCCTTTGCGCTTTCTAAGTATGCTCGGGAAAACAGTTTTGCTTTCTTTTGTTTTTCCTAAATTCCAGAAGGGTTTGTTTCTTGCCGCCTGTTGACCTGTTTGTTTGTTCTACACTTTGCTGCTTGTCATGTGGATGTTTAATTGAGGATTTTTAACATGTTTGCTGTCATAAGCTGCTTTGTAGAAGAAAATAGTTTTAAAAGGGGAGCACATGCCCATGTAAGCTAAAATAAAAACAAACCGAGGAACAAGAACAGGTAAATTGGATCCAAGGAGCACAGATCACACACTAGTTTGCGACAACTGTTCCATACAATGGGATTGGCGAGGGAAACCATCCCAGAGGGTTGTATGTATTAATGTGAATTAGCAGGCGCGGTGTGACGTGCTTCTTCACGCCAGCCACCAAAACGTCTTTGGCCCACCTTGGATGTGCGTTTCCTACCTTGGCGTAGAGCTTGGCCCCACACACTCTGTTTTCACGCTTTGATCTGCAGCTCTCGAGGGCCTGCAACCTGCTTGCAGGAGGGGGAAGATGGAAAACCAAGATTGCCAAATGGCTGCAGTCGGCCCCGGATATCAAGACGTCCGTATATAGCAGCCTGTGCACAGCGGCTGCCATTTCCCACAGGCGCGCCAGTCCTGCGTTGGTACTCGCAATGCTCCTGGCAACACAAGAGTGCTCCCGTCGCTTCCCAGGGACCCGCACCCTTTTACCCCTAGGCAGGAGATCAGAGTATGTGTCTCGGGAACCCCTCCGAGCAGCCGGCATACAGCTCCGGTTTACATTTATCGCTTCCAGTACCAACCAACGTCTGTCCATTCCACAAGCAGGATCAGCCCTGCTTAGCTGATGGCCCCACGACACAGCCCTGGCTCTGGGAGGACCCGGCGGTGCCAAAGTTGCACGGAGCCCGTGCCACAGGCGTGTGCCAAAAGCACCACTTTGCACGGCGCATTCTTCCAGGCCAACTGTAAAAGGCTTTTTACTAGGTCGATAAAAACAGGATGGGAAGGGCCTTCTCTTTTTATTAGTATTATTATGATTATAACCCCCACACCCCAAAACAATAAAAATGACACTGGACCCGTTTTCTCATCACACGCCACGGAAACGGGGGAAGGGGCTTTAAATCACCGGCTAAATCAAGGCAAGGGCCCCCGACTTGCATCTCGCTCTTGTTTATTAGGCCTGACATGTTTACTCTGCGATAAGAAACGGGTGCTTTCACCGGGAGATTTGTGTTCTATTTTTCAATTACCACTCGTCTTTCTCTGCCACTTTTGCACTAAAGGGATAATAAATGTATCGGAGCGTTTCAATTATTCATCTAAATCATGGACGCACCATGGCCGCTGCTGCTACTGCACACTGTTGACAGTTTAATTCGAGAGTCTCTCTTAGTTTTCGTTTCCTCTCCTCTCCTTTCTTTCCTGCCCTCCACTTATTTTCCGCTGCCCCCTTTTCCCCATTCAGCCTGCAGTTTCCTTTAAATCTTGGCTTCCTTCAGTCTGCTGAAAGCAGCTTACATGACTGTCCTCTTCCTGTGTCATATTCACAACCACCCTGTGAGGTCGTTCAAGCTGGGAAAACCCAAAGTCATCCAGTGGGTTTCATGGCCAAGGGAGGATTTGAACCCAGGTCTTCTGGAGTCCTAGCCCAGCATTCTAACCACTACCCCATGCCGGTTCATAAAATAATGAATCAATTTTATTAAAAATGAATTTAATTTACTTATGAGTGAAGGACTGACTTGCTCAGCCTGGTGTCTTTCAGGTACTTTAGATGACAATGTCCACCATCCCCTGACCCAACATCTCCAACATACACGGTTGTTGTTACATGCTGTCAAGTTGTGTCTGGTTTATGGCAACCCTATGAATGAGTGAACTCCAAAATGTTCTGGCCTTTCCTTTAGGGAAATCTCATATTTGGTCTTTCTGTTTTCCTATTGCCTTCAACTTCTCCTAGCATTATTGTATTTTTCTCAAAGTATGATAGCCACAGTTCAGTCATTTTTGCTGCTTAAGAGAGTCCAGGCTTGATTTATTTATTGTTCATCTTTCCAGTAGTCCATGGTATCTGCAAATCTCTCCTCCAGTATCATATTTTGAATGAATTATTTTTCTTTTCCTGTTGGTTTTCTTCACTGTCCAGCTTTCATATTTGTACATAACAGATCATTCTTTCCTTTAGTCTCCAGGGACATATCCTTACACTTGATGATCTTTTCTAGTTCCTTCATTGCTGCATCTTTTTTCTGATTTCTTGGCTACAATACCTGGGGCTTGATGTGAGCTTTACTCCAACACACATGGAAGGCACTAGATTAAGAAGAACTGTTAGAGCAGCTGAGAGTTTGCTTTGAACTGCAAATCTGGAAACTGCCCGTTCACAGCTAGGTGCAAACACAGACACAGGCCCACACAGGCCCTTAGAGTCCGTTTAGTAGGCTGCCTGAAGTTTTGCTCCTGTGCTTTGCTCCTGAAGTTCACTTCCAGCAATGCCCTGATGTGGCACTGCCTCAGGGCACCCCAGGGCAGTGTGAGCAGAGCTGGAAAACGGTTGCTGCTTTTCTGGACTACAACTCCCAGTCTCCTCCCAGGCAAAGCAAAAAGTGTGCTGCTTATATACCATTCCATAACACTTAAAGCAGAGGTCCCCAACCCCTGGTCCACGGCCCGGTGCCTATCTGTGGCCTGAGCCGGACCGGGCCGCGGAGAGAGACCTCCCCCCGCACCCCCCCCCCCCGCACAGCACAAGACTTTTCAGCCCATTTGGCAGCATGGGTGGTTTTTATTTTCTTGGACTCCAGATTTGGCAGCTGTTGGGTGAAATGGGGGAAAAAACTAAAAAGGCAAGGCAATGCCAGGATGGGTTCTGTGGGCTGGAGGGAGGGCACAACTTTGGCACGACGGGGCAGTGCCAGGATGGGATGGCAGGGAAAGGGGTCAGGGAGGAATCAGTGCAAGTGTCTGATTCATACCATGTTTTTCTGCACATCTGTGTACTGAGAAAGGGTGGTCTTGTGTCATCGAACCAAAAAAAGGCGGCTGTTTGGCAGTCTAGCCGAGGGGAACCGGTTGGGCTCTGGGCCGAGGCCCAAAGCCCTTAAAATTCAGAGATACCACTTGGCATCCCTGATATACTGTTATGAACCAACTGACTGTAAAGTTTTATCTCTTTCTGCTTTTAGTGGTATTTGAGATCCTTTTTAACAGTCTTTTATCTGCTGTTTTTGTTTTGTTGTTTAAATCGTTGATTCTTTCCTGCTGATTCGGCTGTGTGTATTTCTTTTTTTATCCTACTGGTTGTTTGAGGATTCTGTTTTGCTGACTCTGGTATTTTGCTCTGTTTTACGATGGTAAACCGCCTTGTAGCCTTGTCACAGGGAAAGGAGGGGAAGGCAAAATTTAGGAGCATGCATAGGAGATTATATGTGATGTTAACTATTTATCTAGGTAGTGGCTTTTCCTTTTTTTTTTCAACCTTTCATCTCCCTCTTCCCCAAACCTCCCGGACCCTGTCAGCCTTCTGATCTCAAGGCATCTTTTCTCTCAATCAGCATTAACCCTCCTAAGAGACCCTATAGGTTTTCCCGGGGATTTTGAAACGATTCAATCCAAGATTAGTGTATTGAATGGAAAAGGGAGATGGAGGCCTGGATGGTAGTAGCAACAGCAAAGCAAAGAGAAGGGTTTAGGTATTGAACTAATAAAGCAGCCCTATGAACCCAACAAAAGTGGGGGTTAATCCCCCTCCATTCACAGTGGGAGCTAGCAGCTAAGGTCGTGCCCCCAAATACTGAACGATAATCCCTCTCTACCTGGTGGAGCACTGCTCTTTTGTTTGGACAAAGCTGGGTAAGTTTGTTGTTCCATTCAACAAGGAATAGTACAAGCTTTGTCAGGCTGTTTAGTTTAATTTCACTTGGCGAGGGAGAGAAGTTTTTGATGATTATTCGAAATGGTATTTGTACGTCTCTGTTCTTTGATTTATAACTAGCAGCCTCAATGTTGACGTTGCAACTTTATTACTGGATTTGGGGCAAAGAGGTTATACATTATTACACAGGCAATATGTAGGAGAATATATATCTCCAGTCTATTGATTTCTCTTAAGGTCCCAGGTTTCCCTCATCCACCCAAAAGTACGGCAGCTGCAGCCTAGCCACAGAAGAAATTGAAAGGAAAGCTTAGCGCAGCTCTATAGACATTTATTTGGAAGGAAATTTCATTGAGTTGGGTGGGTCTTTGTCTTGGGTAAATCCACATAGGATGTCCCAACAATGAGACAAAAAAAACGTGTTAGAGAAGTTGAGGAACCTGTGAATGGAGAAAGTGACGAGAAGAATGTCTCTCTCTCTCCCCCCCCCCCCCTTCTTTCCTTCCTGTAATAAAATTCAGGGCAGGAAGTACATATTTGCAGATAACCTGCACAAAGCTTTTTCCTGTGGGTTATCTGCAAACTGGAGTGAAATTGCTCCAAACACATGTCCTATTTTAGTGCAGGGAAGACAGAGCTGCTGGCTGCCCACAGCCTCATCCCATCCCGGGCAAGAAGAAGGCTAGCAAGCCAGTGCCAAGGTAGCAAGAAGCTTCCCAGCAGTGGTCAGCCAAGAACGTTGTTGTTGCTTGGAAGGGGGGGGGTGTCAGCTCCTGTGGCTCCATTTCCGCTGCCTGTCGAGCGGGTGAGGATTTTGCTGCCTTCCCTCCTGGGCAGGGATCCCTTGCCAGAGGTGGGTGGGTGGCCGGAGGACAGTGGCCGGGGAGCACGTTGGCAGCAGCAGTGGTGCTGGGCGTCTCTCCACCCTGTCAAAGATGCCCCCACTGTTGCTGCTGCTGCGCTCCTTGGCTACTGCCATCCCGTCGCCTATTGGTCAAGCAAGGCCTGTGGAGAAGGAAGGGCTGTCTTGCCTGAGGACTGCAGGGGACGACCCTACTGTGCTTTAAAACAGTGCGCTTTAGGCACCATTTCAAGGCACAGCAGGGCTTATGTCGTGCAAGGTGACAAAAGTCGCTTCTCATTCAACCAGTTTTTATTGAGCGTGTAAGTTGCGGCCCAGGATCACATAATGTTTGGCATTTGGCCTAGGACTGACAGAAGGGTGGATAGGTTTTTGTGCCAATGTGTGATCAGCTTGTGGAATGCTTTCCCACATCACACGGTGGAATTATGTAGCCTTTCTCCTTTTTAAAAATGGGTGGAGGACCTTCTGCCAGCAGGCGTCCTCATGCGGCCCCCTCAAGCTCTTTCCCAAACACTGAGGAAGCAGCCCTTGAAGAAGGCGATCGGAAAGGGAAGGTGGCTTGGTCAGAAGCTTCAAGGTGCCGAGACCATCGTGAGCTAATGATGGAGCCGCTCCTGCTTTGCTCCCACTTCGCTGATTCCTGGTCTGCTTGCTAGCGCAAGGAGAGAATGCAAGGGGGGGTGGGGGGGAGGAGAGAGACTTGAAATACAGAGGAGTGGGCGGATGAAAGAGAAGTGGGCAAGATTCACGGTTAGGTCCATAGTAGCTTTTAGTCAAAGCAGCTCAATTGAACTTCCATGTTCGGAGACAGTGTATCTTCAGAAAGGCTGGGCTTCATGTGAATGCTAAACTAGCGTTGCAGTCAGACAGTGATTTGTACTTTGGACCACTTTTGACACGGTCATGAATCATGATCCACCTGTTTTATGGCGACTGCATGCCATACAGGTAACCACGCACGAGCCTGACCCTTTTTCCATGGCTCCCCATACCTTTTTGGATCACTGGCAGGAGCTAGAGGTTGTCTTCAGAGCAGGTATGATCACTCTGCTTGAGTCTGGTTTCCAGCATGTGGGATCACCGGTATCGAACCAAAGTGGCGCCGGTGGATGTTCCATATTACTTGGGTGGCAAGCCAATGCAGTGGTAAGCCACTTCCCCATAAATTAAAACACACACACAACAGTTCCAGCTTTCCTCCACTCCCCCATGGAGGAGGGACACAGGAAAGGATGTGGAAGAGGGTCTTCTTTTTCTTCTTCCTTGGAATCCAGCACTCTGTCAGTTGAGTAGCAAGCCAATTCAGCACTATGGCACTTACCATTTAAAAAAAACAACAACACTCCCCCCATGGAGAAAGAGAGAGAGGAGAGAAGGGGGCATGGAGGCAAAGGAGGAGAAACAGGCTAAATCGGGTCACTTTGAGGGGTAGTGGGGCTTCTTGTCCCGAAACCTCCTGGTGCAATCCTGCACCATGTAGCAGCCCTATTTAGTCCACCCAGCTCAAGATAACTTGACTGTCCAGTTGCTCCCCAGACGGATGTCGGTTTTTGTCCATGAAGGCCATTCACATCTTCTCAAGGAAGCAGTGAACCTCCACAGTGCAATGCTTTCCCCCCCAGGCTGGCTCCATCAGGGACAGTGGTGGTCTGTGGTGATTTGGCAGCTCCCCCCTCAGAGACTGGAGGCCGCTTTCTCTGCCCGCTGCTGTGCTGTGGTGCCAAGTAACAGACGCTTTCTGTCCCACAAGGCTGCCTCAACCAGCGCCTTAGCTGGGAACAAGAAGAGGATTCATCCCCACCCCGCCCCACGCACCACCTTCAATAATAACCTTCCATGCCCCCTGGGAATGGCGCCTGGGCTGATTTGGGGGCATGAATGGGGGGCATTCATGGACGGCCTGTTTACGTTTCTCCCAAGACTCTCAAAGAGCCAAGCCTTCCTTTCCTTTGGCGCCCCAGGAAGAAAAAGGGGATTGTGTGCCTACGTTCCCAGTGGCATGGGAATCTGTGGGAATTGGCGAAGAGGGTGGCGATAGGGTCAGCTCTGGATCCCTGTCTTGGTTTGGAAAGAGAAGGATTGATCAGGTGTGGTGGCGGGGGGGGGGGGGGGGAGAGGAGCCAACCACGGGATGGGAGTATCTGTGGAGTCTCTCTCCCAAGTAAGTTTTCCACTTTCTCCTCCCCCTGCCTTTTTTTTTTTTTTACTAGCCTTACTTTAAGATTCTTTGCAGGCAGAAATTCGGCCAGTGAAGCTTTCCCATCACTTTTATCTGTACCTTCAGAGGTTGCCCATTCATTCTCTAAAGCCATGGAATGACTCTGTTCTAGGGACGAGAAAGAATTTTGTTTCATCTCCTTTTTATAAGTACTCAATAAAATTCACATTTTTTTAAAATATTGGGGATACAAAGAACTTAACTTTTTAAATATTTGAGTGTGAAAGAATCAGAGCTGTCAAATTCATCACTTTGTGCCCAAGTCTTTGAGTGCTTTGGTCTTAAAAGTCTGGCTTTGAATTCTTCTGCAATCATATATATTTGTGCTGGATTAGAGTAACTACCTTTTCCCCTCCCTCATAGGCTCCTCATCTTTAGCACCTCCACAGTAAAGCTTTTTAAAAATGGGAATGTAGGAGGAGTCAAAACTGACCCATGTCCCCTGCCTCACTCACAAATGTGTGCCTTTAGCAGATCCCCCTCTGTATCTGTAAACGGGATGCTACAGTTGTGCGTGCGTATGCGCTAGTGACAGGAGGCAGCTATTCCCTGCTCGGAGATTTAATTTTGTGGATTCTTGGGAGCTGAACCTTGAAGAACAACAACACAAGCAATGCTTCACACTGACAACAGTTCAGCAACACATCCCCAAAAGACAAGAACAGGGATGCGGATATAGTAGTGGCAGCTACCAGAAAACAAGGATAGTTGGAGCATGAGAAATCAACTAAATAATTGACAACGGACTGGCCTTTAATGGCCCCCACCAATCTGCAGCCTGAACCAGAGGTTTTCCCCTTGCGTGCGTTTGGGTTCTGGTTCAGGCCAGCTTGAATTTTCTGCTTTCTGGCATCCAGATGTTGCCATCGCTGGTCTTTCTCTGTTCTGCCCCTGGGCAGGGCTGGCCCTACCATCAGGCAGAGTAAGGCAGTTGCGCCTGGTGAGAGATGCTGGACAAGCCCCTGTCTGGTCCTTTTATATCCTCTGGCCATTTCTCTCTGTGAGCGTTGTGCCCCCTCGGGTGCAGTAGAGCAGGGGTCCCCAACCCCCGGGCCGCGGACCAGGACTGGTCCGTAGCCTATGAAGGACTGGGCCACCAAGACAGATTTTCAAGGGCCAAAGGAACATGTGTGTATGTGCGTACACATGCACTCCTGCCCACACACATGCAACACCCCTGCCCACCCCCGCATGCACGCACGGACCCCCTGCCTGCCTCATGCATGCATGCACGCACGCACGCACCCCCTCCCCCACGCACAGACAGACGCCTGGATGCCCACCACACACACACCGGTCCTTGGGAGAATGGTCTTCAACTAAACCAGTCCCTGGAGTCAAAAAAGTTGGTATATATATATTTAGGGTGGACAGTGTTTCCCCATTCTAGTCTACAAACTGCTGCTGAATGAGAGTCATCATTTTATCCTTTGACCTCAGAAGGAAAGAATCCAGGGTTGGAATTTCCAAGAAGTTCCCCCCTTGGTACACATTTTAAAGCATGCACAACAGTGACCCGCATACACACACGTTCATCCTCGAACGCCCACACAATCCAGGAAGACTCTCCGTTCTGTTGGTGAGGCAGCTCCGCCTTCCTCTGACCCCCCAAGAGGCGTGAGGCGTCCCCTCATCCTCACTGGCTCTCTGGCCTCCTTCCAAGAACCTTTGTCTGCCATGAATGCCACCGTCTCCCTGCGCTGGGGAATTGGGGCCGCTGGATTGGTGGCAATGCCGCGGGTGTGCGTCGTCGGGGGAGAAAAGGGAGGGAGTTAATAAAGGAAATTATTGTATCTGATGATGAATGAGGAGCCGTCGTTTGCATGCCCATTAGGAAAGCGTAATGTTTTCAAATATCAATTGAGGAAGCTGATAGCTCTTAATAATGGCTCCAGAATCGCATGCTGACAAACGGCAGCATTTAACCGTCTTCCGCTTTGGGTTGCTCCAGGCCAACGTAACCTCAGCAAGACCCCACACATTTGTGGCTTTGGCAACCTTCCCCGCCACCCCAGATATCCTCTTGATTCAAACCCTGAATTAATTGTTTATTTCCAAATGCCATCCACCTTGCTTGAAACTTGGATCAGCCCAGCTCTGCTGAATTCTACAGGGTTCATATGATAATTGTTGGATAGCCCTTACTCTGTCCAAGAGCGCCGGAAGAGTCTTGATGAATCAGATCAGGGCAGAAAGCTGTCGACTCAAAACATGGCCCATCTGGCCCAGTATAGTTAGCAGCTGCCCAGCGTTCTTTCGTCCGGACAAGGGTGATGCCTCTGACAAGCTTTGAAACTCAGAGGAGCTTCAGAAAACCATGCAGTAGCCCTAAGCATCTCTGTTGTTCTAAGACAGGGGTGAGCCATTTCTGGCCCTCCAAGACTGTTTTCCCAGATGCTGGACTTCTAGACTTCCCTCCTTCAGAAACTTCCTGAGGGGCAAAATGGTGAGATGCCAGTTCTTGAAGTCTCTAGGATACATCCACCTCCCAGTTATAAGGGGAATTAGAGTCATTTTCACTTTCTTTCTTTTAATTATTTGGAATGTTTAATGGTCCAGATGGCCTCTCGGGGATGCCAGATGCAGAACGTTGGCCGCTGAGACCATCGATCTTAATCTTTCAACACCACAGAGCAGCCAGGGACCCTGTGGATCATCAGGTTCAGCCCCTGTCAAGTGGGGAAGATGGTTGTTGTTTTTTAAAAAACAAACTAAGGTCCCTTAAAAGGTGTTGGGCTTCCCTGTGTTGGTGGTTTGGGTGACCATCTTTTTAAAGGAGGCCTTGAGGGATGACTTACGGCTCTACAATTCTGTGATTCTAAAGCTGTACAAATTACAGAAAAGCCGCATACACAAACAGATGTGAATTTTCATTTGTCGGCCCACCAACCCCTGGTTTTGCAAACAGGAACGGAAATTGGACAAAATGAATTAAAGCACAGGTGAAATTGAACAGACTGGAAAGACTCTAATTTATCCAAAACTGGCAGCAGCTGTGCCGGGTTTCTGGTATATTATGAACCAATGTTCATAATAATTTTTTAAGCCCCTGTCAGATCAGACCAAATATCCATCTGGTCTATTAATTGCAAGAATGACCAGCTCTGTCTTTGAAGCTTACAAAAATGTCACACGAAAGCAATGACTTTCTTTGCTGTCCCTCTGCAACACGTATTAACAGGTACAGTATCCTGCCTCTAGAAACAGAAGCTCTATTTAGCTGTCATGGATAATAACGGTTGGTAGATTTGCCTTCCATTATTATGTGTGAACAGAAGGGACTTTGTCACCCCACATGAGCCTTCTTGGCTCTTAAGATATTCTTTCAGTCCCACCACCTTCATAGAATCATGAAGTAGGAAGGGGCCTACAAGACCATCAAATCCAACTCCCTGCTCGATGCAGGAATACAAATCAAAGGATATCTGCCAGGTGGTTGTCTAAATTTCCCTTGAATGCCTCCAGTGTTGGAGCACTCATCACCACCTCTCAAGGTAATTGATGCCATTGTCATACTGCTCTAACAGTTAGGAAGTTTTTCCTGATATTCCACTGAAATCCTGGCTTCCTGTAACTTGAGCCCATTATTACATGTCCTGCACTCTACGATGATTGAAAACAGACTTTTCCCCTCCTCTATATGACTACCTTTCAAGTATTTGAAAAGTGCTATCATATCTCCCCTCAGTCTTCTTTTCTCAAGGCTAAACATGCCCAGTTCTTTATGCTTTTCCTCCTAGGGTTTGAATTCCAGTCTCCTGATAATCCTTGTTGCTCTCCTCTGAACTTGTTCCAGTTTGTCAGCATCCTTCTTGAAGTGCGGTGTCCAGAACTGGACATGGTACTCAAGAGGAGGCCTAACCAGTGCCGAATAGAGGGGAAGTAAGTACATCATGGGATTTGGAGACTATACTTCTGTTAATGCATTCTAAAACGGCATTGGCCTTTTTTGCAGGCACATCGCACTGTTGGCTCATATTCAGCTTCTGCTCTACGACGATTCCAAGATCCTTCTCACTCGTAGTATTCCTGAGCTATTTATCCCCCATCTTGTAACTGTGTGTTTGGACTCTTTTTCCTAGATGCAGTACTTTGCGCTTATCCCCATTAAATTTAATTCTGTTGTTTTCAGCCCAGTGCTCAAGACTATTCAGATCATTTTGACTTTTGTTTCTATCTTCCAGGGTATTGGTCCACCCAATTCTGTGTCATCTGCAAAATTGACAAGCGTTCCCTGCACTCCCCATCCAGGTCATTAATAAAAATGTTGAAGAGCACAGGGTACAGGACTGATCCCTGGGGTACCCCACTTGTTACTTCCATCCAGTTTGAAAAAGAGCCGTTAATCATCATCCTCTGAGTATGATTCTTTAACCCACTGCGTATCCATCTGACAGTTAGTTGTTCTATCCAGCTCACATCTAGTTAGCTTGCTAATCTGAATATCACAGGCATATCTGATGGGAGTGACAGAGAGGGTCAACTAATTGGGCAGTTTTTGATTTTATGTGCTGTATACTACAGTATTATTATTTTATGTGTGTTTTTATATGTTTATAGTTTGTTTTTATGAGTTTCAACTAATTGTTTTTAATACTGTTGTGTGTTTGTTTTTTAGTGACATAGTCTGTTATGTTTTCAGTGGGTTTGTTTTTTTAATAACTTGAGAATTGCCTGGAGTCCCATAATTGGGAGAGAGGTGACGGAAATGTAAATAAATCAAGTGTATGTGTGTGCATGTTCATGTTTGTGTGTTTTAAGACATCTCAGTTTGGTTTAAATCACCACCCCAGCAGCTTGTAGAAATCTGTTTCTGGAAATTCCATCTGTTTATTTTGCATTGTGTGACACCACACGTTCCTTGTGTTCCCTGCTGAACATCATGTAACAATAACTGAATTTTTTTCTGAATGGTTGGGATGGGTAGGAACTGTAAACACTGAGCTCAGAAGGGCATGAAATGAAATTCTGAAATATAACTGTAACTCGGGATAACACCTGGTGCATTTGATTAATTGGATTCTCGGCTACAAAAATGGGATTTTTCTTAAAAGACCACAAAGATGTTCATGACAGTTATAGTGATTATATATATAGCTAGGCATTTTGCGAACAATCAAATATTCAGTCTTCTTTTGAATTCTTCTCTTCTTTTCCACAGGCTAGATGGTACAAACAGTAGTTGTGCAATGTCTTTATTACCCTGTTTCCCCGAAAATAAGACCTAACCTGAAAATAAGCCCTAGTATGATTTTTCAGGATGCTCGTAATATAAGCCCTACCCCAAAAATAAGCCCCAGTTAAGTGAAACCCCACCCTCAACCATTGTGCAGCAACCAGAAGAAGATGATGTGACTGTGTTTGAATAAATGTAGATTGTTGTACATGAAAAAAATAAAACATCCCCTGAAAAGAAGCCCTAATGCTTTTTTTGGAGCAAAAATTAATACTGTGTTTCCCTGAAAATAAGACAGCGTCTTATATTAATTTTTGCTCCAAAAAACGCATTAGGGCTTATTTTCAGGGGATGATTTTTTTTTCATGTACAACAATCTACATTGATTCAAATACAGTCATGTCATCTTCTTCTGGTTGGTGCACAAGGGTGGAAGACGGGGTTTCACTTCACTGGGGCTTATTTTTTGGGTAGGGCTTATATTACGAGCATCCTGAAAAATCATACTAGGGCTTATTTTCAGGTTAAGTCTTATTTTCAGGGAAACAGGGTATAAGACCCTGTCTTATTTTGGGGGAAACATGGTAGGACCAAACAAACTACCTGGGTGTGCAAGCTTCCATGTTTTGCAGAATTCTTCCTCAGGCTCGGTAGTATTAAAAGCAAGGAATTGTAGAGGGGAGAGAAGAGTCCAAAGTGAGAGTAACTGGCCTAAGTTTTGGACTTCTTTTTCTCCCTATTCCCTTCTTTTTCCATTCTTTTCTCCCTTTTTTTTTAACCACCTGGCATGCTGAAAACTTCTGGAAAACAAAAAAAGCATGCACCCTTCTCTGACTTCTCTGACACCTTGGTTTGTCCAGATAAAAGTATCATCCAACAGTTGGTTTTGGAATTTTTTTCCCCCTTTTCCTGGTGGCTTTCCTTGTGCTTTGAGAGTGTAAAAAAGCAGGGTGCCTGCAAAAGTTACCCGTTTCAACACCTTGTACCTCCAGTTAAAACCTCAAGATAGCAAGTAATTGGGGGGGGGGGGGACCCTTTTCTTCTCCTGAGCATTTGGAGGACCGCAGCCTGAGAGAATACGGGGCTCGGCCGCTTCCTGTAATCCACTGGAACAGAGCCCCAGTTGTGCATGTAGAAGGTCCCACGTTCAGTGTCCAGCATTTTCACTGGAAGGTCGGCGGTGATGGGATGTATCCAGAGGGCCAGTCAGAACAAGGCTTGGAAAAATCCCTTTTGCTGCGGCTACAGTGGCCCCAGTGGTCTGTCAAAGGACGCAGTACTGGGGCACACAGCCCAAAGCAACACAACCAGGACCCATTCAAGTCTCTGGGGCTCCTCAGGTTAACAGAGCGCGGAGAGATCCTTTCAGTTCCTGAGGCCTGAGAAAGCGACAGCAGGTCCGAGCCTGGCCTTACTTACCACAGGGGAAAGGAAGGCATTTGCCCCTGGCAGCAGGTGCCGGGAGGTGGCACCAAGAGGTTAGTGGAGGGAGCTGTGCGCGCCGCGCAGCCTGCCCTTGTCTCCAGGATCTAGCCGGCCACCTTTCTAACGTGGAGGACAGATCTATAGCTCAGTGGTTTAAGTCTCCGGCTGCAAAGGTTGGGAGTTTGATTCCAAGGTTTATCTGGCTTCCAGGCCAGCCAGCTGTTTTATGTGCAATGGCGGCAGGGAGGGGGAGAGCCATCTTTGCCCCAGACAGCAAAAAACGCCCCTGCCCATCCTGCAGCAAATCACACAGGTGAAACCACCGTCTGAGGCAGGGCAAGGCAACCATCTCAAGGTCAAAAATGCCTGGTTTTGAAGAATTTGCCAATTTGCCCCACCCCATCCCTCCAAACTCCGACGCTCTAAAGAATTGCTAAATATTTCTGGCAACTCCGGAAACTTGCACTCTGAAGTCTCGCTTTGTGGGAGTGAAGGCAGAAGCGGGGGAGTTTTCCACTTGCATGCTTGCATATGCAATCGATTGGGAGCCCGTTAATTTCCATCAGAATCTGCCTCTCTCTCTCTTTCTCTCTCTCTCATTGCTGCTGATATAGTGCAGCTACAAGGGCTGACATGTGGCAGTGATTCATGGAGTTGAAACTGCCGAGCCTGGCATTTAGAACACATTTCCTTGAACAAAACAAACAGCGGCTGCAGAAGGTTGGGGTAGGAGAGGGGGGAAGCCCACAGGGAAGGGGGGGGGGGGACAGGAGCAGCCCTGCCTGCCTGTAGCCACAGGGAAAGAGGAGAGCCAGAAGCTGCTGCTGCCATCAGGGACACACGCACCAAATTATAAAGATGAATAAAAGTGTGTGTTTTAGAAGAAGTAGCCTATTAGTCTATGCTAGCATATCAGGCACAATCCAAAGACATAAGACAGAACAATACAATGGTTATTGTGCCTTAGCTTTTTCACCAACGAGAAATAACGATGGAACCCAGGCACCTAGATGGGAGGGGAGGAGCCAATGCAGAACCTGGCAGGTGATGGGCGGATCTAGAGCAAGACCTGGCAGATTGTGGGAGGGGCCACAGTAGAAGGTGGCAGATTGTGGGAGGAGAAACTGGAGCATTGTAGGAGGAGCTAAAGCAGACCCCTAGTGCATACCTGTGCAAGCTGTGGCATTGTGGGAGGAGCCACAGCATAACATCATGAGTTATAAGAGTAACCCAGTGGACTGTGGTTCAGAATCTGGGGGTTTCTTTGTTTGTTTTTTGCCCCCAGTGATGCCCCCTCCCTCTTTCTTTGCTCTGATGACTTCACTGCACATTGTCCCCATGTCTGCTACTCCCATGTGGGTATGTTAACTCCTGTGGGCATCAGTAGTTCACCACTCTGCTTCCTGCAGGCTTAAAAGCAGTGTGACAAACTGTGGCTCATTCTGAAACATAAATCAGAACAAGGCATACAGTGTTTTTTTTAAAATAAAAACACAGTCAACTTCTAAACATTTCTCAAGACTCGAACGTAACAACCCCTATGTCTGCTTTCCCCCTTAGATTCCTGATCAGGGGTGGGCAATGTGTGGCCCTCCAGATGTTTTTGAGAGCCCCGATGTTGGAGTGCAGCATTGCTCGCCAACGACAATGGTAGCCAGGGCTGAGGTAGTTGTAGACAAGTGACATCTGGAGGATGACACGATACTATGGTCTTATAGTGGTTAATGCGGGGGGGGGGGGGAACGAAGGAGGATATTTCCCCCTATAGTATGTACATCCCTTCATCTATATGAAAATAGAGTCTGCCATGTAGGCTGCATTTGGGGGACCTTTCTGTGCGTGGCCCTGGACTTCTGCCCTTGGTCCTGCTATAATGGCCCCACAGCTACAAGGAGCATAAATGCCAAATGGAACATGCAAGATGCAGATCAATCGGTCCAGTGGGTATGGGGGAAGTGGGTGGAGTCGGGGAGTGTGGCCTCTGCCCGCCTGGTAGGGAAGGAAGGAGCCCATCTTATAAAGCACAGGCAGCAATGGAGAGCAACTGAAGGATGAACTTGTGCTCATCTTGAATACAGACCTGACTGCTTTTTTCTTTTCTGGTTTGTTTGTTTGTTTTGTTTTTCAAATTATAAGTCCCAGAATCCTCCAAGCCTTTTCCAGGCTCTGAATTTGAACCAGGCTCATGGCCCTCCCTGTCTCTGAGCCTTCGATGCCCGGGTTTTGGTGGTGGCTAGAAGTGCCTTTGCACACATAAAGTTAATGCTCCAACTGTGCTTGTTCCTGGAGAGGTCTGACCTGGCCCAGGCGGCACATGCCTTAGTTACATCCCAGCTGGGTTACTCTAGCACGCTCAATGTAGGGTTGCTTTTGGAAAGTGCTTGGAAACTTCAGTGGGTCCAAAACACTGCCGCTAGATGGTTGACCAGGGCTGGTTACAGAGATCACATAATCCCCCTGTTACGAGCAGCTCCACTGGCTGCCAATCTGTTTCTGGACACAACTTAAAGTGCTGGTTCTAACCTATAAAGCCCTAAACAGCCCAAGCTCTCTCAAAGACCACATCTCCCATTATGAGCTGGCTCGGGTGTTGAGATCATCGGGGGCGGCCTTTCTCTCAGTCCCACCACCTTCACAGGTGCGCTTGGCAGGAACACGAGAGCGAGCCTTCTCTGTCACTGATCCTAAACTCTGGAACTCCCTGCCACTGGAGGCCAGCCTGGCCCCATCTTCGCTGTCCTTCCACAAGCAGGCAAAGACCTTTCTCTTCAGGCGGCCTTTCTCTTAGTGACCAGCTATCTGAGAGGGATTTTAAATGGGTTGTTGCGCCTTGTTGCTTTTAAATACCTTTTTAGTATTGATTTTATTAACCATTTTAATATAATATGTGTTTAATAATTTTAAAATATTTATTTCTACACCTACTGATTTTAGCTCTTAAATGTTTTTTTTTTAATTCTATAAGCCGCCTTGGGTCCTTTTTAAGGAGAAAGGTGGAGTAGAAATGTTTTAAATAAATAAATAATGTGACAGGCCTGTCTTCCAGGGAGGCAAACCTTTAGCAGTGTGATTGTACTCCTGGCTGTGAAGTTGTATGGGATCTGTAGTCCTCCATGCGTAGCACTAAGTCCAGGAAGGCTGCAATAGCCGGATGTCCCGTCTGTCAAAACTAGTAGAGGTTGATTCGCACGAGAACGAATTGAAATGGGTCCCCACCCCAGCCTAGTTCTCAGTGTACTTATTGATGAGTGAAAATCTTATCGAAAATCCATGGGATTTACTCACTCGTAAGTGCATCTGAGGTCATCCCCTTAACCTATTATAACTGGGAGTGTGGGTTTAATAGGAGCAAGACTGTACTGATTAACTCTCTTCTCCCCGCCTCTCCCCCTGCTGTCCCCCTAACCCACAAGCCTCGGGCTCTCTTAATGCACGTTAAATCCCTTTTCTGAGTTAAACTTAATCCCTTTGCAAACCGGGTTAATCTTAATTGGGGAGGGAGAAATCCTTTTAATCCACATGAGTAAAGTCCCCATGGCTATGTAATAGGAGCCAACTAACCGATGTAAAATGCAGGACTCTAATGGAGAATTGATTAACAGGGAGAGGGAGAGAGAGCCTTTCTTTTCGCTTCCCCTCTGTGAGCTATTCTGGGACCAACACACAGCCTGCCCCATAATCTACGCCATGGGTTTTATCTGTGAATTGGGTCTTTATCGGGCACCTTTCAGGCTGGAAAATATCACCTTGAAAACTCTGTTAGGGTCGAAGGAAGTTGAAGGTGACCTAGCAGCAGAAAACACCAAGGGGTCACTGTTTATTTAACCGAGAATAGATGGCTTATCCTTCGCTAGTGGTTTTAATTCACTTCCGTTGGCTTAGCCAATTTTTAGGTGACTTAATCAAACGAGGAGTTTAAAAAAATTATCTCCCACTTTTTGTGTGTTTGGGGGACTGTATTTTCATGTTTGTGTGTTATTGTCTTCTCTTACTGCATTGTGATCGTCTGTATTCATGTTTTATTGGTTACATGAGTTCCAAGGCGCATGAAATGAGTCCCAGCTTACTGATGGGCAAAGTGTTGTTTGTATAAGTATGTTGTAAACTGCCCAGAGAGTGCTCTACTACTGTGGGGTGATATATAAGTCGAAAACAACAACATCATTTAGTTCCTGTCAACTTTCCTCAAGTCTTTCCTTATTTGTATCAGTGTGTTGCACAATTTAAAACTATGGACGTCTAGGAAATATAGGTAATTTTTTTTAAAGCGCATTAAAATGCCAAGACAATTAGAACAGAAGCAGTCAGCGTGTGGGATGTGTGTAGAACCTTTTTTTTAAATTCCAGATGTTATCCAGGGGATTGCTGTTCATGAAGTGACTGGGTTTGGTTGTGTGAGCTCCAAGCACACTGTACACGGCTATCCCGCTTCTCATTTTATTCTCACAATAACCCTGTGAAGTAGGTGGGATTTAGGAAGAGTGGTTGTTGCCCAACGTCAGCGGATGTGGTTCAATGAGGACTAGAAACTGGATCTTCCCAAGTTCAGCCTTCTGACAACTTCAGTACATGAGCTTGTCTGGTTCTTCCATACAGGCATTTGTTCAGCCTGCTTTTTGGTGACTTGGCGCTGGAAGAGTGCATAATTTAATGGGATTTGGATCCAAACAAACCCACTTCTCCTCTCTTTCAGAAAACACTCCCGCTTAAGAAATGTTTTGTTAATCAGCTTTGCTACTGGGGCTTCTTTGCTGGAGTTGTTTTTATATGGCTGAAAAGTGCTGAGTGTTAGTTTAAAGCTTCTGACTGGGAAGCTCTAACCTTTTCATTGCAGCGAAAAGGGCTGAAAAAAAATAAACCCTGTCTTCAGGAAGCACACACACACACAAAAAAAAAAAGCACAGAAAGCCATGGATTTTGTCAGTGTGTTGACCAACAAGGTGAGCGCCATGTGGATGGTAAAAAATATATACATAGTATCAGTGCTGAATCAGGTACGTTACAGAGAACAGATGCTTCAGATAGATATGCCCTATAAATGAGGGCAATATTGCCCAGAAACTCAGTGTGGTGAAGGGCAACAGAGAAATGTCTGTGAGTGTGAGTGTATGCGTGAGCGAATTTGTGTGAGCAGTGGGAGAAGAATTGGTAGCATTCTCAGCAAACTGTAATTTCTCGTCTATGCCTTTGTGTGTGTGTGTGCATGCGTGCATGCACATATATGTGTCTGTGTTTGTTTAGGGGAAGGTTCAACAGTTAGCAGTAGGCGCTGTACAAAACCGACTCACAGCCCATGGGGTTTATAATCGAATTGGTCTGGAATGATTTACTGTAGCTGAAGAACTGCACCATCAAAGAAATGAAAAAGAGGGATCTGTCTGTGGATTACGGCTTTATGCCATATGAGGCCGCTAGCTATTAAGGAACAATTTTTTTTAAAGCCCTCAAAACTTTTTTTTTGCTCCTGTAAATTATTAATGGCCCAGCGTGGCGATGTGCTTGTTTAGCATAAACTGCTGGGCACGCTTTCACACCCTGCCTCGCCCCCTTCTAAATGTGTTTGATTTTTTTTTTTATTATGGGCATAAATTTCAATATTTAATCTCCCCTTCATGAATATTACAAGGACCCTAAATATCTCCAGAACAGATTGCTAAAACGGTTTTTATTAAAATCACTCCCGCCGGAGCCTTCTTGACTATGAGGATGTTTAAAATTCCTTTATGACTGGGAAGTGGATGGGGGCGGAGGAAGCCCGTGTGTGTGTGTGTGTGTGTGTGTGTGTGAGTGAGAGAGAGAGAGAGAGAGAGAGAGAGAATCCATTAGCACTGGGAAGCACTGTACATTGATGGGGTGCATGGGATAGAGATGGGATTCTGGGAGCTATATTACTAAGCTATACTACTGAAAAGTAACTTTTCCAGTCTTTGAAGGTTCCACATTCACTCCGTGGAAGCTTCTATTTAAAAAGATGTTAGACAGCAGGGCTGAGAAGTTTTCTATTTCACAGGGCAGTGTTCTGTTTGATGGGACCTTCCATATGAAGGACGATGGGGAAACTGTTTCTCACTGTTCTACCTTGATGAACATTGGTCAGAGGAATCAATCTCCTCCTGAGCCTGTGGAACTCCATGCCACTACACCATGGGATTTCTGGGTTGGACTAGTTTCTGCTGCCACCAGTTCTCTCATAGCATGGCAGCCTAGGCTTAGCAAAAGGTGGAACACGGTTGGGAAAGAGCAGACCTTAGAAGTAACTATTTATAAATGAGTTACTTGTAATTAATTTTTCAGTAACTAAGGCATAACCAAACTATGTAACAATAATATTTTACAGTACAAAAGTTAGGGTCACAGCACTCCTTTTGCAACATGTTGTTTCCATTATTGTGAGATAAATCACTCTCAGATAAACTGATAATTATAATTATAGGGAGGTATTGCTTCACTGTGGAGATGTCTTTTATTCAATAGAACAGCAGCATGTGCTATTCTGAAGTGTCCCCCCCCCCCCGATCCAAAAAAGAGAAACTTAAATCAATCCTTTCAGTTACTTATACATGATGAAAAAGGAAAGTGAATAATTCAAAAGTTGTAGCTACAACCGTAACTAAGTACTTTGGGGTTTTAAGGACAATAATGGTAACTAATGATTTTTTTAAAAGCTTTCGTTCCAAGGTCTGCCTAAAGTATGGGCCGCAAGTAGTTAGTCAGCGGATGTTATTTAACAGAACAGAATACCTCTCATTAATGGTGCGGTTTTCAAGAATTACATCCTCACTCATCCCCAGTTAGTTGCCTGTGGGCAAAAACAGACCACAGGGCACTTGGTCACTTGTCTTGACCTCTCCGGTGAGTTGCCTTGTATTTCTCTAAATAAAGAGAGGGCCATTTCAGAAAACGTGGGGTGGGGCATTTCCCACGGAGCGCAGTCCACCCTTTTCTCCCCTGTGAAACCCAAAATGGTTGTTTCGGTCCTTGCTGTTTGTTTATTTTTTAAAAATCTGCTACAACAAATTGGGGTATGTGTCTTGGTCTTTGAAGGCTTCTGGCAGCTTAATTCTCCCCTTTTTGCAAAATAACAGGGGACGTGGGCCGCAAAGGTTGTATTGGGACGCATATTTCCATACACAGCCAACGTCTGAATCTGTACTTTTAAGCTAGTCTGCAAGTGATCATTACTCAGCCCTGGGCAGTGTTTAAGCTAAGACTGAGTCTCAGGTCCACAGCCCTGAAACTGAGCCAGCTCCTGTCCCCTCCAGCCATCACTCCACATGACAACAGGTGATGTGTTTGTGTGTGTGTGTGTTCTGTGCTGCCAAGTCAGAACCAACTTACAGCAATCCTAATGGGGCGTTAAAGGTAAGTGAGAAATTAAAGGAGTCATTTTACCAGTTCCCCAGGGAGTTTGCCCAGCCGAGTGGGGATTCGAACCCTGTTCTCCAGAGTCCTGGTCTATCACTCTGTCCACTACACCACACTGGGAATCCCCAGGTGATGGGGGGCAGTGGCAAATGAGTCTGGCATCAGTATTTGGGTTGCAGACTTAAATACACACAGGACTAAGTCTTATTGAGCACTGTGGGGCTTCCATCTGAGTCAACCTGCTTAGGATCACAGTACTGTTTTTTGTTACATGCCATCAAGTCGCCTCCGACTTACGGCGACCCTATGAATAAGCAATCTTCAAAATCTCCTGTCCTCAACAGCTCTTGTAAACTCAAGGCTGGGTTTCCTTGTGTTGAGTTGTACACCTCCTAAATAATTCCAAATTTTCTGTCTGCTGAAGAAATAGCTCAATACTGTTGATTCTTCCTTTAGTTGGGAAAATAGACAGATACCGACAGAAAGCTACCTGAGCGTGAAAGCAGACGGTTTCAGAATGCGCTGTTGTTTTGTAAGGCCTTTGGTTCCCCAGGGCTTCCCGGCTTTACCTTTCTGCCTCCCAAGGGACTGAACAGAGGTTGTGGATAAACAAGCTTTAATTAAACTGTAGCTGAGATAACAAGCCCCTAACTAGGCAGAGTTGAACTAGCTCAGAGTTGAACACATGCTGCTGGAGTGAAGGGGTGGGGATGGAGGAAGAGAAATGATGCACAGAAAAGAGCAGAGGACTTCAAGCATGAAGGCGAAAAGGTTCCAATATTGGGTTAAAACAATTAAAATCAGAATATAATTTGTAAAGACACAAAGAGAACAGACACATCAGATTACTTAGTTCCCCAGTTGGTCAGTATCTGTACAGTAGGACCCCTTATCCACTGGATCAGCATCCACGGATTCACTTATCCACTACATAAAAAAAAAAAAACAGAAAAAAACCCTCCTATATATTTACCATTGTGTATTTACCAGAACTAGCCACTAGAGGGAGACAGGGACAGTGCTATGTATTGCCTTCACTACTTCTGCATTTTTTGGCATCCAGGGGTCGGCTTGGAACCGATCTACTGTATTAAAACCTACCTGAATGCTACACAACCATCTATCCTTTTCAGTTCTCCCCAACTGAAAGTCGGAAGACTTTAATTAACCACTTAATTAGCTTTCAAATGGGAGGAGCCTCCAAAAACAAGCTGTAGCGAGGAAGGAATTTATAAGGATTTCTTTCCTGGGATGCCTAACACGTTTTCAAAGATCTGGCTTTTGCAGTAAAATGTAGAGAGACCAAAGTCAATAAGCCCCCTGTCTTTTTTCAAGGCCAGTTGTATCTACCCGTGCCTGGTTCCTGCAATACTTTTCTCAGTCTGGACATAAACGAATAGGACCGACTGAACAGAATGAAGCTTACTTCTGAGTAAACAGGCCATACAATTAAGATTTAAATGTTATGTTAAACATAAAAGACAATCCAGTGCAGTGTGGACACTGTTTGGAGTTTGGGGGAACACTGGCTATTTTAAAGCAAGGTAGGCCTGTTAATGTCCCTTGCTTTAATTTTCAAGGTATTTCCAAGCCCCTCCCCACCCCTTAGAGTGCTCCAGTACATGTTTCCTCCTGAGAGCTAGGTGCCTCTGTTCTCAGTGGGGCTTACTCTTAGAAAACTTGCAAAACTTTACATTGCAGTTATTCTTACAGTGGGCTTCAGTGGGCCCACTGGCTTCAGTTTCAAGGAGGATTTTATTTTCCTTCCTTCCTTCCTTCCTTCCTTCCTTCCTTCCTTCCTTCCTTCCTTCCTTCCTTCCTACCTACCTACCTACCTACCTACCTACCTATTTATTACAGGCTGCCTTCCATAAATGAACTCAAAGAGATGTGCATTGTGTTCCCTGGTCTGGATTTCCCCAGAAGACCGCACCTCCATCACCCATGCAGGGTCTTCAATATGGGACAGCTGGATGCCCCCGCCTTGGTTTGCATACCACCAGCAGAGGAGAGCTGCCCATCACCCACAACAGCCTCTTCCACCGTAAAACAGCTCTTATCATTAGGACACTTCCTCTCATGTTTAGCTGAAATTTGCTTTCCAGCCAGTTCCACCTACTGGCCCTAGCCCTGCCATCTGGAGTTACAGAGAACAAATCTTTCCCATCTGCCTGACAGCGCTCCACATATTTGAAGACAGCTGTCATGCCTCTTGATCCAGCCCTGAGCAGGGCAGGAGATGCAACAAAGCAATATCCATGTGACTCTCGCACACACATCTCGCCCCTTCCCTCCGTGCACACTCATTCTGCCACTCCCCACCCCTATTGCTAGTCCCCGGCATAAGATCTGGGTGGTAGTAAGAGGGAAACAATTTGCACTTGGAAATTGATTCCGCAGACGTCCGCTGTGGATGTGTGAATGTGATCTGCTGCAGAAATGAGAGCGCCGGCAGTGAGCAGGTATAATACCGGGCACCCCCTTCCCACCACCATCACTCCCAAATCAGCATTATCAGGTCACGCCTTGACACTCTACCACACTCATCCACAGCAATTCTAGACGACTTTTCTGAGATTATTGTGGCAGACCCTTTGAATAAACTGTTTAATGGACGCCGTGTGTATTGTTCTAACCTGCTTGCATGTTCAGAATAGATGCGCCTCATAAGCGGCTACACCCAGCTGGCAATCTCAAATAACACAGTCTGTCAGGAACGGGATGTTTTGGGTTTGGTGATGCCAACAGTACAGCAGTAAAGCAGGGCTCCTAACCCCCTTAGCGATCATCCCTTCTTATAGAAAGTCTGGAAAATATTACTCTTATAGACAACTCCTCCCCAGAATAATAAATAAAATGAACTAATAAAATGATGCTTTTTCTTTTTAAAAAAACGGGTTTAATTCCAGTTTACATGGCAGCTCCACCTGTCTCTTCCCATGCTTATTTTATTCATTAGCTTTCTCCAGTCCAGAACATTGGGCTGGGCAAAAATGCATGACGTTGTTGTCTCAAAAGCGCTCAGTTACATAGATTTTCTCCCTATCTTTTCCTTCTTCCGCCCTGCCAAAAATAAGTGGTGAATTTTGAAAAGTCATTCTGCACATGATAAAATCCACCCTGTCTTTATCTCCAAATGTTTTAAAAAGAGCCTTCTGCCTGCATGGAGAGGTACTTTTCAGAGGTGTGTGTGGTGCATATGTGTCTGAGGACTACAACTCCCTGAATCCTCCAACCAGCACAAGTAGGTGGATTCTGGAAATTGTGCTCTTGAAAAATGACTTTTGCTTATGCTTTCAGAATATAAGAAGGGTAGTTGGCTCCAACCAAAACTCAGACGAGTTTGGTCTGTTCCCGACACCAGACAGCCAGGAGTTTCTGGGAAGCCCCAACTAGGCCTTGACTTGACAGGGATGATGGCAAGTATTTGGGTCTGAGTCCCGAGTCAGAGTCTTTGGTACCAAGTCCGGAGTCCCAAGTCCGAGGGCCCATTAAAAACAATGTTTTTTTAATTTCATCTAAACATGAGAGGAACATGGAAAAACAACCAAGTGCCCATCCCAGTGATTTGAATCTCGAATGCTGCTTACCAACCTTGCTGCTTACCAACCATTGCTGCTTAGCAACCTTGCCAGGATAGAAGGAACTGAGTCAGACCCTCCGTGCATTTAGTTTAGTATTTGTTCAGTGCGTTAGGAGCCAGCGGCTGGGAGTTCGACTCCTCACTCTGCCTCCCATGAGACGAGCCAACCCGTGTAGCCTTGGGGAAGCAGACGAAGGGAAGGAGACCCCACTTCAGAGTATACCTAGAAACCCGTGGAAAGGGTGGGTCTGTCTAGCTCTCCTGGCAGGGGCTCCGGATGGTTTCCGACCAGGGTTTTCTTTCCACATTCCCACCCCCCCAACCTGGAGGTGCCAGGGATTGAACTGGGATCTTCACCGTGCAAAGCTGGTTCTGTGCTGCTGCTGCCCTACTTGGCCATTCTCCACATGCAACCTTCCATGTAGTCTTACATGAAAATTGCCTGCTCTTCCTCCACTGTTATCTCTGATCCCTTAAAAAAACACACACACACACACAGACAACCATCCCGGCTAGTGGCCACCAGCAGGTCTTGTGATGGCAAAATTCATGCACGGACCTCAATGGATTGCAAGGTGGAACTGTCCACCAGGCTTATGGGGTTACCCCAAATTTCTCATTGCCCACTTGACTATACCGTCTTCAGGGAACTTGTTTTGACCCCTTCATTCCCATGCCTTTAAAAAACAAGAAAAGAAAAGAAGTCCGCTCTACTTGTCAGCTGCCAAACACTCTGCCTATGCTCAGACGCAAGACAGCAGCCCAAACAAAAGGTTGTGGATCCTCTCGTACAGGTGTGTTTGCCTACTTGCCATCTTGAGCGCATCACCCTTATTTCGTGCATAAAAGATAGATGCAGGACCAGATCCAACCTTAGCTATGTTTAGAGTAGACCCATTGAAATCAATGGGAAAAGAAAATCATGACTAACTTAAGTCCCATGAATTGCAGTGCATCTCTTTTGAGTATGACTAAGGCTAATCCAGCTCTAAAAAATGCCGACGCCTCTATTCGCTTAAGAAGCCCATTTTCACTTTTGATTTAGCTTTTTTCCCCTTTCCTTGTGTGCCGCGCAGAGCATTATGTAAGCCTCAGCCTGATCTATTATTTACTAACTATTATTTATTATATATTATTAAGCTGCCTTATGTAACCTGGGACTTGTATATAATTCATGCCCCGGCTTTATGGCTCTGGGCTGTGTGTGAAGCGATGCCTCCATTCCTGTTGCACAAAAGCCTCCCTCCAGCAGGGGGCGTGATCAGGTTAGGACGTGACATTTTAAGGAAATACCGCGTATGCAAATCCTGCACACCATAGAGTTGGACATCTGTTTTCACGCAGTAATGGATAAGGTCCATTTGCAAAACCCCTAGATTACCAAATTCCCTTTGCTAAATACGAATAAAAGCATTTATAAAATGCATTTATAGTTTTAAATAAATGCAGGAGTGGTTTGAATGTGCTCTGACATCACTTTTGTTCGCTTTCTGCTGTGTGGGATCACCTGATCCGAAAGCAAAGGGGTGCTCATCAGGGTGCTGGCTCCTCTCAGCCGAGTACCTGTTGTCTGCAAACAGTGTGTTTGTTTTCAAGGCTGTGCCGGAACACTATCTCATGAGATCAATTTTTTTAAAAAAAAAGAGAGGTAGAAATTGACAATTAGCACCTTGTCAAAGGCAGCTACTGCTGTGTAGACAGTGCTGCCTGCCGCTGCTCCTGCTGATTCCTGCAAATTGTTTGATGTCTGGACAGCTAGGGTGATTTTACCTGCGGAAACCCGATTGGAAACAATGTGGATCAGAGCGCATCGAAGCGTATTTTCCCTGCTGAGGTTGTTGATGTTACACGGTGGGCAAAACACCAGCACCACCAGTGTGGCGTGGCGTGGCTGGAGTCCAAGTTGTCACCAAAGATAAGCCTCGTTGGGCACTTTCCAACGCCCCCACCACCACCTGTGCGAAAGGCCGAAGCTCATTCTCCGGAGCCGAGCTTCTAAGAACGGTTGTCCAAAAAGGAACTTTTCCAAGCTGTGATTCAAACAGCCCCGCTTGCTGCTGCTAAAAAAAGTATTCACCATGTTGCTCCTGATCTGCGCTGAGAATCCATAGTGGGTGCAGCTTCTGAGACTTAATTAATGCCTAACGGGGGAAAGGAGGTTGTGTTGGTGGCAGGCCGATTAGTGCCAGGATGCACACAAGCCATTAGCTGTTGTTGACCTCAATCTTTCCCGGCCTGAGTGTCACAGCCCTTACCTAGAGACTCTGCAATTGACCACGTTTGCCTGAAGCCTCTGTGTGGCTATTAGGAGATACTGTACAAGCTTGTCTTCCCCACCAGGGAATGCTCACACTTAGCACATAGATTTTGATCTTTAATTAGCCTACAGCGGTAGGGGAAATAGTAGAATAGGAAAAGGGGCAAAGGGGGACCCATTCTGCCCCTGTGCTATGTTTTGTTTTCATCTGGGGAGAGGGAGGACATTCACAAAAGACTATACAGTTCAAGGTTTTGCATCCACCGAACACACCCCATGTAAGCAGATTTAACTTCAAGATCCGACAGAGCTTGGAATTTTTTGTCCTTTGGCTGGGGATTCTGGGAGTTGTAGTCCAAAAAAGTAAGGTGTCCATGCTCTGCTTTATCTGTATCTTCACTAAGGCTGAAGTGACTTGGAGGAAGTGTGGCAGGGACTGTTGTGCATACGCATACTGGCCCCTGAGTTGGGGTGGGAAAGAATTTTGTTTTAACGGTCATGGAAAATGTACCATTTATGCGCCACTTGATGCCATAAGCAATGCGCCTTGCCTGAAAAATTCCCAGCTTTTCTGGGAAATAAAGTGTGCAACAATCAAGGTGTGTATTTTAAGATGCAAATGGCTAAAATGGATATAATTGAAAATAAAATAGCGCAACTACTTTAGTCTGTGGGGCAAAAACGTAAATTAGGTAAACGTGTAGGCAAATGTGCACATTAGGAAAAGTACATGGGAGGAAAATCATGTCACCTTGAATGTAGGAGAGAGAAATACCAATCTTGCAGCTTGATACAAAACAAGGATAGCTTCACCACAAATACGAACCTGATACATAACAAAATACAGGTGGGATTTAGAGAATCCCAGTGAAATTGAGAGAGAAATGTTCACATCCCTGGGGCAGCCACACATGGACATCTACAAATCCTCCTGCTATCTCACCAGCAGCAAGAGTGCACGGAAAATCATGCAGATCTCTAATCTTGGGGCAGTTTCATTTGCGACTGGAAGAGTCGCTGTAAAGGGTCTCTTTAAGGATCAGAGCCAGTGTAGCAACGCTTTCTGGCACGAGCCAAGGCAATCGTATAATGCCGTCTTATCACACCCTTAGTCTGTTTCAGCAGATATAGCCAAGGCAAAATGAAAGCAAAACCCAAAGTATTTTATGGCAAGAGTTCTTTAAAAATTCTTTGTTCCCATTAATTTTGGCTGTCATGACTCTGTGGATCTTCTAAGCGAGGGATTTTCAAGACCTGCAAGATCCTTCGGCTCCAGGCGAGAGTGAGGCAAGAAAAAGAAAGAAAAACTTCTCCTTATCCGTGCCTCCACAATTTGCACAGAACATCTGTGCATAAAACTAGGACGCCTTTTTAGATTGCGAGGCAAAGTGCACACAGCAAACAAAGACGGACTGGCTGGTGATTAAAAAGACACAGACAACCCCGGTGCTTCTAATCCTTAAAACCCTCCTGCAGCCAAGCCGCAACCATCATTGTCGCTTTGAACAATTTGCATGATTTCAACACATTACCTGTGTTAACATGTTTGTGCTATTTTGCATAATTTCCAGGCAGAAATTGTCCTGGCTCCACTCTCTTCTGTTCAGCAAAGTGCCAAACCCCCCCGCCCCCCCCCAAAAAAAACCTTGTCCTCTCCCAGGGCGAGAAGAAGTAATTATTTTTTATTCCTCTTTCTCACATGGAAGGATGAGACAAACACAGATTTGCATTCCTAAAGTGGCAACTGCAGATCAACCGAGCTCTGCCAATGTCTGTCGACCCTCGGTTTGTGCACTCCGACTTTTTAAATTTACAGGGGCAGTCACTGTTTCCAGGAAAATGACTGACCTTTTGATTCTCTGTTTTTGTGTTTCTGGAGTTGCCTAGTTAGACTTCTGTTAGTATGACTTGCTAACACTGTTCAGCTTTCTCCCTGGAGTCTTGAGAAGTTATATGTCTGAGTAGCTTATGGATGATGAAGCTGTGGAGGAGTAATACTAGTAGTAGCTGGGGGTGGGATAATAGTAGGATATGCTGTACTCTCGTATTGGTGATTACTCATATATTTATCTTATCTTTTACTGCACTGGTGGTGGTGATGATGACTATTATTGGCTGTCTGTTAACAGCAAATAACAATGCCATCATTGCATATGGCACCTTACATAAAAGATATGAGAGGTTCTTCCCAGACACTGACTCCTTTAGTCTTCTCTATTTTGAGTACATCTGTATTGTCATTTGCTAAAAAGCTACCTACACGGCGTGCAAAAAAATCCAACCACCACTACCAACAATATAAATATTCAAAACAGCTTTGAGACCATTGTGAAAGCAGTTTCCAAATCCTGCGAGGTGCTAGTCCCCCTCTATTTAGCACTGGTTAGGTCTCACCTTGAGTATTGCGTCCAGTTCTGGACACCACACTTCAAGAAGGATGCTAACAAATTGGAGCAAGTTCAGAGGAGGGCGACAAGGAGGACCAGGGGGCTGGAAACCAAGCCCTAGGAGGAAAGGCTGAAAGAATTGGGCATGTTTAGCCTTGAGAAAAGAAGACTGAGGGGGTGATAGGATAACACTTTTCAAATATTTGAAAGGCTGTCATACAGAGGAGGGGCAAGATCTGTTCTCGATCATCCCAGAGTGCAGGACACGCAACAATGGGCTCAAGTTAAAGCAAGCCAGATTTCGGTTGAATATTAGGAAAAACCTCCTAACTCTTAGAGCAGGACGACAGTGGAACCAGTTACCTCGGGAGTTGGTGAGT
The DNA here is from genome assembly GCA_037013535.1 of Intellagama lesueurii. Lineage (NCBI taxonomy): Eukaryota > Metazoa > Chordata > Lepidosauria > Squamata > Agamidae > Intellagama > Intellagama lesueurii. The sequence goes on along the minus strand of JBAJHW010000019.1, from coordinate 404,794 downwards.
GCTCCAACACTGGAGGCATTCAAGAAAAACTTAATCACCTGGCAGATATGCTTTGATGGTATTCCTGCATTGAGCAGGGGGTTGGACTTGATGGCCTTGTAGGCCCCTTCCAACTTCACTTTTCTATGATTCTATGAACAATAAATATCAACTACTTGGAAAGCCAGATTTACAAGAGCTGAAGGTTTTACTGTGTGATCTCTGCATTCTGCCTCAAATGTCTGAAGACGTGGTCACAGAAGGTCAATTAAAGCTTCCATTAAAAGAGAACAGTTAGTCTTTAAGGTGCCGCAACCTTTTTGTCTTTTTTTATTTTCCTTTTGTTTTTACCTGATATTCTTGCACAGACGGACACAGCTACCTCTTCCAAAAGAGCTCGGTCGTTGTACCTCTAGACATCAAGAAACAATTCAGGCCAAGGGAAATGGCAGCAGAAGTGAGCTTTGGAAGAATTATAATGTTGTATGTTTATATATTTGCTTTCTCGGTTACATTTATTTCCTGTATTCCCTTCAGTAAAACATGGTTCTCCTCCCATGTTCACAGTTCTTTCTGCCCTGACTTTACCCAACATCAAGCTTGTAAGGTAGTCAGGCTGAAAGAGAGAGAAGAAGTGCCTGCCCCAAGGTTAGCCAGCGAGTTTTACGGTTCACTGTGGATTTGAACCTGGATTTCCAAAGCCCAGTGTCCAACACTCACCACTATGCTGTCTCTCAATTACGTCTGTTACAAGCACTTTGCATTATTTTGTTTCATTGTATTTTTTTAGTTAACAATTAAAAAATAAACAATTTCTTCCCCAAGGGGACCCCAGGGCAGTCTGCATACAATTACAGAAACAAATACAGTACAATAACAACAAGGGATAAAGATATAAGGCATCAAGACTATTCAATGAGCAAATAAAGAAAATGAACAAATCTGTCCAAGCAAACATTTAAAGTTCAGAACGCCTGGGCAAACAGGAATATTTTAACATGGCACCAAAAAGAAAACAAAACTCAGGAGGAGTAATTGCTGTTTTCTCAGGAAGGACATTTGTTACAAAACAGTATAAATGTTGTCTTTCCTGCACATGCATGCAAATGCATGGCGCATGGGCACTAAGATCTCATCTGGCGCACAGCCTGCTATTTCACAAGCCAAGCAACTGCGGCGGTTTGCTGTGAGCCGCTGAGAGTAGATTTGAACAGAATTGGTTTTTTTTCTGGAAGCATATCTTTAATCTAAAGAACAAAAACATCATCCTGGCCCTTAAATCAGTGGGAGATCAGGGTCTTGGGGAGTAAATTTTATTTATTTACTGGTCCAGATGTATATCCTACCCTTTCATGTTTCCAGGCAGGTTTATAGCCAGGCAGTAAAAAGCATCTTCAGCAATATGTAACAGGAGACGTGTTTCCCAATTGTTTGTATAGGAAAGGATAGGACCACAGCAAGGAAACGTTGACCTTCCAGATGTTTTGGACTTCAACGTCCAGAAGCCCAACCTGGCATGGCTAGTGCTAAGGGTTATGGGAGTTGAAGTCCAAAACATCTGGAGGACCAAAGGATCCTGACTATCTATGGCCCACTACCCAATCGTTTTTGCTGGAGATGCTGAGAATTGAACCAGGGGCTTTCAGCTGGCAAAACAGGTGCTCTGCCACTCACCTGGGATCTGTAGCATCCTTCTTGAGGTTAATTAATAATAACTGTGTGCCGTCAAGTCAAGTCTGACTTTTGGTGACTGCAGTTGGGCATGAATTTAAAAATGAATTGCAACATTTATTTAAATAAATCACTAATCCATCAATTCGTATTCATACAAATCGATATCCTTGACAAATACGAATCAATGAGGTTTTGGGATTTTTAATTCACTGATTCATAGAGCTGTAAAATGGTCTCCAAGGCACCTAGAGACACTAAAATTACAGAGAGGCTTTCTCTGACTCTCCTCTACAATCCCTCCAGGTTTGGTGAAGATTGGATTTCAGGCGTCTGAGTTATACACCCACAGAGAGCCCCCCCCCCCAGAAGGTTCCTCCCAGGTACCTACAGACACCAAAATTGCAGAGAGGTTTTCTCTGACTCTCCTGTACAATCCATTCAAGTTTGGTGGAGACTGAGTTTTCCCCAAGCCAGCTGCTAAAGGGCACTTTCCGGGGGACCCAATTTGTGAGTATATAACCTGCACGTCTGAAATCCCAACCTTCACCAAACTTGGAGGGATTGTAGTGGAGAGTAAAGGGAAGCTTGGTGTCTCTAGGTGCCTGGAAGGGAACTTTCCTGGAGTGCCCTCTTTGTGAGTGCATTACTCGGACATCTGACACACAAACTTTGCCAAACTTGCAGGGCTCATAGAGGGGAGTCAGTGAAAGTTTCTCTGCAATTTTGGTGTCTCTACTGCATGGGGAGCCATATTATAGGGCTTTAAAGGCAAAAATGAATCAACAAATTGATTTGTCACTTTGTCAGAAAAAAAAATAAATTTGTTATTCATGATTCATCGACCTTCACAAATCACGAATCAAAACAAATCACAATTTTTCCAATTTGTGCCCATCTCTAATGGTGACCCTTTTCAGGGTTTTGCAGGTAGAGAATACTCAGAAGTGCTTTACCATTTACCACAGAAAGGGTGGTCGAGTTGCAGTATATGTGAAAATTACATATCCCTGCACAGAAATACAAGAGGAGGAAATTGGCTGTCCCATTGAGAGCATCTGGATCAATGTAGCTGGGGAAGAAAACAAAAGGAGCATGGTAGTTGGAGTCTACTACTGATTGCCCGATCAAGGACAGCTCTGATAAAAGAAGCATTCTTGCCTGTGAAAAAGCTGCCATCTGTACTGTCTACACTGGCAGCCAGAGGGGAGGCTGTTCTCCTCCAGGATCATCCATCAAACGTACCTCCTCAAGAGGAAGGCCCTCAGCACTCCAGACCTTTTGAACATCCAATTTCTAACTCTTGGCGTGGCCACCAGCATGACTCTGTAGCCTGTTGCGTTGCTGAAAGAAGAGACATCCATAGGGAGATATTTCAGGGACGGGTGTGCCAGAAGAGAAATTTGTGCTTAGATTTCTGCTCCCATCATCTCCCACTACTGGCTGTGGTGACTAGGGCTGATGGGACTTGTAGTCTAACAGCATCTGGACGGCTACACCTTCCCTGATGTTGCCATGGCCAATGAGAAGACATCCTTGTTCAGGCTGCAGACAGCCTGTCATCTTTGAACCGAAATGCTCAGGGAATGGAGTCCGGCCCCATCAGGAGTCCCAGATTTTGGGGTTCCTTCTCGTGGCGACTTAGTTTTACCTGTGTTAAGTAGCAGGGCATGCCCTCTAAGCAAAGCAGGTAAGTAGCGAGGCAGACCACTTTGCGACGAACTGGTGGGCGGACCCTTTAGCAACAATGGCGAAATCATGCCGTTGTTGCTAAAGCATCCACCCACCCAAATTCTGCTATTTTTTTGCAATCCTTGCTGAAGCATCCGCCCACTGTTCCATCATAAGCACTTGCCTGACATTTGGACCCTGAAATTGTAGAAATGGTCTGTTGCCGACCTGCCAGCCCCACAATTTTTTTCTATATGTTGACCTCCTTATTGTCAGATTCCAGAAACAAGAATCTTGACTATTTTTGTCACCCTGCATGACAGAGGTACCTGCTGGCTGGATAGCTCAGTGAGTTGCGAAGCCAGAGCTCAGGAGTTTGATTCCCCATCATGCCTCCCAGCAAGAGACCTAGCCCGTGTAGCCTTGGGCAAGCTGCACAGTCCCAGAGCACACCCACACCCAGAAGAAAGGAATGGCAAACTACTTCTGAGTATTCTCAGTAATCAGAAAACTCTAAGAAGGGTCACCAGGAGTCAGGAATGACTTGACGGCACATTGAATTATAGAACAATGGAGTTGGAAGGGACCTATAAGGCCATTGAGTTCAACCCTCTGCTCAATGCAGGAAACTGAATCAAAGGAGATTTCTCTCTTGAATGCCTCCAGCGTGGGAGCGCTCATCACCTCCCAAGGTCATTGGTTCCATTGTCGTACTGCTCTCTCCGTTGAGAGTTTTTCCCTGATACACAGCCTAAATCTGGCTTCCTGTAGCTTGAGCCCATTGTCACACATCATCCACTCTGGGATGACTGAGAACAGATCCTGCCCCTCCTCTGTATGGTGATTCTTAAAGCAGAAATGAGCAAATTGTGGCCCTGGGGCCAAATCTGGCAACGGTGTGGCCTTATCCACCCAGTGATTAAAAGTACTTTACACACTGTATAGTAGATTTCCTCCACATGTCTCCCTCCAGATGTGTTAGAGAGTACCAATATAGTTGTCGTCTAAAACATTGGTAAGATGCTGGGAAATGGGGAGGCTGCTTTTTGCCACCGAGAAACAGATCCTGGTGGAGCGACGGCCGTCCCCATGGGGTTGGAGAAACCGATTCTAGGCCCTGACCCCAGCTTCGTGGTGGAACAGCTGGCTTCCTTTCCCCTGAACTCTTTCAGCCATAACCCCATAGCAAGCAGGCAAAGAAGGGCGGAACTGACCCTGATGGGATTTGAGGGGATAATTCCCAGGACTGACAGATGGGCCTGGCGCGACGTGTGTCTCCCCCCCCCCCCCCGCTTCTTTATGTAAGGAGATCTCAGTGAAAGTGGATTACAGAACTATCCCATTGCACTGCCCTTGAGAGAGGATTAGAGGCCTGCACACAGATTTGGGGGGTGGGTGGGAGAGAGAGGGGGGGTGATGATTGAAGATCTGTCTGTTTCATCAGGCTGCTTTCAGCTCGGTTGTAGGGTGGATGCCAGGATTAGTCCCAGGGAAGGTGGTGAGTGGGGGTAGAGTCTGTGTCAGGAAAACAGGAGCAGAACTTGGATGGTAACTTTGGGGGGAAAAAATGGTTATACTGACAATGAACACTGTGTAATGCATCATCTAAACCAGTGTTTCCCAACCTGGGGGTTGTGATCCCCATGGGAGTCGCCTCGTATGTTTGGGGGTGGTAGTCACAGGTTACCTTATATGTGCTGTAGTGTGTAGACTTTGTCCATATATGAGAAGCAGGCCCTTTGAGGGAGAAAGAAGTCTCTAGTTTCTGAGAAGGGATGGCTGGGACAATTTTTTTTACAAAAAGAAAAAGAAATGGCAGGGTAAAAATATAATTGTTGCCACTTCCACATGAAAGGGGTTTTAACTAAGACACGTCGCTTCTGGAGAGCCTAAAGAAGGGAAGGAAAAGGAAAAAGAAGAACATCAACATTGTGCAAAACAATCTCTCTCTCTCTCTCTCTCTCTCTCTCACACACACACACACACAAGAACAAACATTACACTTAGTTGCTTTGTTCTTTTCATAAACCTCCCTAGGCATACAACTGATGGTTGATGTAAATATATATATATTACATAATGATAAAGAGCAACAGTAATAGTGAGTAACAGCAATTTAATATTAATAATAAATTATGAATAAATGATACTGGTAAGGAGCTATAATAAAATGTTGGGAAGTGAACTTCTCTGGTTCACAGTACTAGCTAGCCAGAGCATCAGGGAGCCATCATGTCCTATTCCAGAATAATCCGCTCCCCCGACTCAGACCCACCGCCAGCCGTCAACCCTGGTTACCCCTGACCTAGCTTTCTTCTGTATACGTAATTTGAAAGTGTTCATTTTGTTGCTGCTGTTGTGAAATGTTTGGGAAACCGCAGGAAACCTTGACGGTTTGTTTCCGATCATCTGGATCCACAGCCGCTTTCTTCCCATCCCAGACATAAGCGACAGTGTTCAAAAAATGCATTTGTGGTTAGCCTATATGTGATCAAAATCAAATCTATGGAGCTTCTACTCTCCATGCTTTTTTTTTTAATGAAATATATCCTTTGGGGAAATTTATTTAGTAGACAATACTCAGACTTGACCCTGGATTGCCGTACTGTGGGACAAGAAAGAATTCTGCATTTTGGACAACTTTGTTGTATTTCCCCCTGCTTGTAAATATTGCCTGTGGTTGTACTGTTTTGCTTTCTGATTTGGTTTAAAATGGGGAGTGAATGTTTAAAAAGGAGAAGGAAAATATATATTAAAACGGGGGTTCGGCTGCAGAGGGAAGGGGAAGGGGTGGGGCGGGATTTACTAGTCCTCTCGCTTTTGCAGGACCTGACCTGGCCCTCTCATGAGAAGCATCTGATGCTCTTTGTTCTGCACAGACCTCCTGACCCACAGTCTGCTCTCTCTGTGGAGGCTTCCAACTGTATTAATCCGATGCTTCAGGGCAGGAGGGGGACAAGGAAGGGCCGATCCTGCTTGCGGTGGGTGGAGTGGGGGGCTCAGGGCCTGGTGGGGGGGTCTTCTGAAATTCTACGCATGGATTCCGGTGGAAACTCTGTCCCTGCCTCTCCCACCTCTAGTTTAGCCAACCCTTCATGGTCTTCCGGACTGGCTGTTCCTGGCAAAAAAGCAGTGGGTGAAGTGGGATGGGGGTGGGGGGTGGGAGGATGATGCTGGTTCTCTTTTTCTTCACTCTTTGCAGTGCAGTGCCCCCTTGTGCACTTCCAGAACACTCCAAATTACCCTTGGTTCGCTGGGTGGAAATACCACCATTTGTCAAATTTAAAGGAAGGATTCAGAGTCCTCTTTGCCTCACAATGTAAAACACCCCCCCCCCCATTTATGTTGCCTTCCCCTCCCGTTATCTTTTCTTAAATATTGACCACCTTCTCCTTAGTTATTCCCTCCTTCCTTGCCTTCATGCCACATCAAAGCCATGCACACTCTCATAGGTACATATTAGGAAGCTGCCCAGACATTTCAGAGGAAGAAGATGAGGCCAAATCCAAAACAGTGAGAAGCATGTAGAGGGGGGCTGAGGACCATTAGGATCAGAGCTCCCATTGTATAGCTGACATACCGCCTAAACATAAACCAAGCCATCTTGATTGCTCCTCAATCACTCCTTCTCTCTCTCTCTCACTCTCTCTCTCTCTCTCTCTCACACACACACACACACACACATGGCCTTGAATGATAGTGACCATGATGGCTGTGGGATTTTGGGAGTTGTGTTCAAGGGAGGGACGGAGGGAGGAAGGAAGGAAGATGTTTCTTCTCTCCAGCAGACCATCCTTCCACCACTTCCCCTTTTAAGGTTGCTTTGCCCATCACTTTAAAATGTTTTGACTTAATAAAAAAAAAAAGATTCAACAGTTGGGTCACATTGAAAAGATAGCAGGAACTCTGCTTGGTTTGAACAAGAGTCTGGCTAGTCCAGTATCCCGTTCCCCCAACCCACTGGCCGATGAGATGCCCCAGGGTGGAGGTTCGCCAGCAAGGCTCGACGGCTGTGGCACTGCTCCCCTGGCATTATCCAGCAAGGAAGAGTTAGAAGCATGTGGACTCTGACACTGGAGAGAATAGATAGCCACCAAGACTTTGAGTCCATAGCGGCCTTATTATAGTTAATCGTCATCGTTGGCTGAAATCCTGTTGCTTAGCATAGTAAGTCAGTATACTAGGATAGGCCCAGTGAATCAACAGAACTTATGGAAGACTCCCCAGACCTCCACTGCTTCAGTAGGCCTGCTGTCTTGCAACTTACTATGCAAAGCGGCAGGATTGTGTCCTGTGTGTACTGTCAAGTTGATTCTGATTTATGACAACCCATCTTTGGGTTTCCTAGGTATAAAGGTGCTCAGAAGTGGCATGCCAGGCCCTTCCTCCAGGATTGTCTTGGGCCAGTACAGCTTGCCCAAGGCTGCACAGGCTGGCTCTTCTCCTGAGAGGCACGGCAGGGACTCCTCCAACTCAGTGAGCTTTCCAGCCAGATTGTTGTTGTGAAAAGTTGTGCAAATGGCAGGCAACATGGGCACTCCTTTCTGACAGAGGATGGGTTGCAGGGCGACAGCTACACAACATTGTTTACATCTCATCCGAACATGAAGAGAATGTGCTTTTTTGCTCCCCCCCGTGATCTACAAATTAATGCAGGCTAAATCAACTAAAATATCTTCGATTGTATGAAAGTCTTTGTCATGACAGTTCATAACTGAGAATGTTCCTGTGCCTTACCGTGGCTTTTCCCACTCACTGCCTCTAGGACAGAAAGACTTTCCTGATGGAAAAGTTCTCTGCTCCTCCGTTACAAACGCACCCGACCCACTCACCCCGATCCTGTGCCCTTTCTGGGCCATCTTCTCCTTGAAACATGTCACTTTCACTTCATATCTCACCACATTTCTGCATGGAAGTATCGGCCTGTGGAACGGATTGGGGGAGCCATGCGTGATGGCAGAACGCATTCGCGTTAACAAGATGGGTGTTGGGGCGGAAAAAACAGCGGATGCAGGGGCATGCGGAGGCTGGCCTAGGAAGACGTGGGGGAAGGGGGGTCCGTTTGAGAGCAGCCTGTGTGATGGTTTCCATGTGAGGAGACAGAAAGGCAAAGCATGTGGCAGGTGAAAAGGCCCTTGAGTCATCAGAGCATCAACTCTGGTCCAGGTAAGATGCTGTGAAGCCGTTGCCAGGCAACCGCATGGCCAACTCCACAACCCGAAGGAGAATGGGTGTAGGCAAACGCAACCAGAGCCTAAGGTGAGGTGGCAACGTGCAGGCCACGGGCCACGTATGTCCTTTAGAAGCTTAAGGATAGTTTCTTAGTGTAGCTTCCCCACCAGAAAAACATTTGGAAAGGAGACCACCCTCTGTTTCCTCACCCACAGCAGCAAATGTACACAAAGAGTACATTTACACTCCTAATCGGAGATACGGTTTAAAGTTTAGCCAAGTGTCTCTGAGCATGTACAGAATGTTTTCCCCCCGTGAACCGATAAAAAAAAGTTTCAATCTTGTTTGCTTGTTTAAAAGCATGGGTGCTTTAAAGCCAAATGCCCCCTTCCCAGGTCCTTCCTGCCCCCTGTAGAAGTTGCGTGCTAAATAGCCAGCAAAATTCCCTTCTCTGCCCGGGCCGTACAAGAAGCAGCTGATGATGCAACCCTCCGTATATTTTTAACTTGGAATGACCCGTTGGTCTGTTCCCACAGGCAGTGTGATGCGAGAGGGTGCGCGGTCATGTTGCTGCGCCGTAGTGCTCCAGAGAGCCACAGTGTCGCTGAGATGCGAGGGCTGAGTTCTTGTCCACAGTTTAGAACCACATGGTAGGAGTTGAAGCGTGCGATGGGTGTGCAGCCCCTGGCAGCCTCCCCGACGCAGTAACTGTCCCTCAACCCAAAGGAAGCAGAACTTCAGCCCAAGGGGTGAAGGTCCTGCGTTGGACAAGTCAACACATCTTTTCTTTGGTTTTGTTCCGGCAAGAAATTGCTTTTCAAGACTGTGCTATTGAACATGCCTAGAAGACTCTCTCTAAAGGGGAGCAGTCTTTTCTCTTGTTCCTTTCCTTTCCCTTTGGTTTTTTTTTTCCCCCCTCTCTCTAAAAATACGCTTCCTGTGCAGGAGAAAAATAGCTGAAACAATGAGCACCTCCACTTATCACTCAATAATAGGTATTTCGACTTTTATATCTCCTTCCTGGACTACAACTCCCAGAATCCCCTAGCCAGCACGGCCATGCTGGGAGTCATAGTCCAAAAAGGCATATCCCCATCTTTCTGAATGTAATACCACTGGGGGGGGGGGGGCTACGTGGAGCACCCCCACCCCCCCACCCCAGAATCTCTAGAGCTTTGGGGGAGTCTGTCAAGGACAGGCAAGGCGACTGCCCAGATTCCCCGCCACCTCAGGGGAATTCAAACGCAGGGCCAGAGCAAGCTCAGGAAAAAAGGAGAGTCGGGGCAGGGCGGGTGGAGAGAAGCCGCCAACCACTAACCTTGGGCACATTCTCCTCTGTGGTGAACCGAGATGACAGCACCTCCCTGGAGGCTCCTGGCTTTGTACTGTGCCAGAAATAACCCAGACAGCAGCACACACGTGCGTACGCCTCTGCCTCCTCCCGCCCTGGTTGGGAATGTCACGACAGACTATCATCGTCATCTCCTGCCTGTCGCCTCCTGGATGATTCCATTACAAATGGTGGAACTGGCACGGAAGCCTACTGGTCTCAGCCTTCTCTCGTGTCGCCCCTCGCCCTCCGTCCAGCGCTCCTCCTTAATAGGCACAGGACCATGCTTGGGACGGGGCCGTGCCTGTAAGGGAAAACATCTGCTGCATTTTTCTCTCTGCATTTCCACATTTTTCAAAGGGTTTGTTCTCCGCTCCGTTTTACGCTACATCTGTTTATTGTGCAGCGGCCTGTCTTCTTACTGATACGGAAGTCAAGAAAGCAGTTTTAAATAAAAAACATTGTCAAGGACATCAAATTGTCCTACAATGCAGTGGGGTCATGAGGGCTGTTTGATTTCTGATGTCAACGCGTTTGCCAAAGGGCAGTTTCATTTCCCCAACGACAGTTTCATTGCCAAGTGACAATTTGGCCCACGAACTCGGTCACCGGCACCGAATCCAAGACCTGAAAGCCAAACTCAACATCCAATCACATTTTTTAAATTAGGGAAATCAGCACAATAACTCTTCTGCAGGGGGTTCTCAACATTTCACAAATATACCTCATTAACTGCTTAGATATGACATGGCAGGTGGCGCCACCACATAACATCCTCATAGAAGCTTACTCAAAGATGTATATTAAGACAGGGCTGGCCCTAGGTAAAGGTAAAGGTTCCCCTTGACATTGAGTCCAGTCGTGTCCGACTCTAGGGGGCGGTGCTCATCCCCGTCTCCAAGCCGTAGAGCCAGCGTTTGTCTGTAGACAGTTTCCGTGGTCACGTGGCCAGCGCGACTAGACACGGAACGCCGTTACCTTCCCACCGTGGTGGTACCTATTTATCTACTCCCATTTTTACATGCTTTCGAACTGCTAGGTTGGCAGGAGCTGGGACAAGCGAGGGGAGCTCACTCCATCACGTGGATTCGATCTTACGACGGCTGGTCTTCTGACCTTGCAGCACAGAGGCTTCTGTGGTTTAACCCGCAAGCACCACCACGTCCCACGGGCTGGCCCTACTATTGGGCAAACCATGGATAATAGACTTCTCTTTTTTGTCCTGAGCTTCCCCCACCATTATGTTCTACCAAAGAGGATTTGGTGTCACACAGCCTGTCCCTACCCTTTGCACTGCTCTGCTGCTGTCAGGTGTGATCAGTGCTTGGAAAAGTTGCTTTTTGATTGATGGCCTAAATCCATGCTGGCTGGGAGATTCTAGGGGGCTGTATCCCAAAAAGTAAATCTTGGTGTGGTAGGGAGCGCTCTCCCATTCCCCTCATAGCAAGTATTGGAACAAGACTCAGCCGGCAGCCGAGTTAGCTTTCGTCAGTGGGAAGAAGAAAGGAAGGGCCATTTCCCCCTTTGCCTCTTGTGTCATTCCTGTCTTTAGAGAAAAGATGCATTCACTCTTTGCTCTGGGCTTTATGAGGATCCGAGGGAAGACATTAAAGGATTATATTCTTCTGTGAGTCATGCTGAAAATGCTAACATCCTTCCAAAGTGACAAGGGGGCTCCTAAGGCTGTGCCCACCACCCAAAGTTTTTTAAACAATCATTTTTAAAAAGCATCTGTCCAAGGAGCTATAGAGTACCGTTTCTGGGGAATGCGTGGCTCTCTCCTTGTTGCTGAACTGCCACTCCCATGAGCAGTAGTAGCCAGCTTGCCGAGTGGTGGGGGATGCTGGGATTGGTAGTCCAGCAACGCTTGAACAGCTGCAGTGGCCCACGTCACTGATCAAAGCAATAAATGCTCCAGACGCTCCTCCCAAGAAGGAATAGGAAAACACCAGGGAAAGGCAGCTTCCAGATCAAATATTGAGGGGTGTGAAATTTCAGCAACCAGATGCTGATGAAAGGGGGAGGGCTAGGGGCCAAACCACAGACAAAGTCAATGTTGTGTTTATCTTTTTAAAACTGTAAATCACAGCCGGGGTTGACTTCGGGTGCCCCTTAGGGAGAGGTGGCCGAACTCTTTTCTCTCTAGGATGACCATTCTGACATACGATACCTACGTGGCCCTCTGTCCTGAAACCATGGTTTGGTACACGAGGGAAGGACCCTGTGCCCCAAACAGCAGCTTTCAGGTGGGTGTCTGGACTGTGGGTTAAACCTTCCCTGGGGCACCAATCTTGATCGGAAGTGGGCAGCGTTTGCTGTTTGCAATCAAACAAAACATGCAGTGGCAAACCATCCAGAGTGACCTGTGGAATGCGAATTATGAGCCCCCCCCCCCCCCAATCTCTGGTTCAAATCTAATACAGGTTATAAACTAGGCAAGGGGTGGTGGGTGGTAGGCTGAATCTTTTTAATTTCCTCTCAAGGTCCCCCCCCCCCTCTTCTGGAAGTAGACACATACCCCATGCTTCAATCTGCAGCCTTCCCATTATGTCCATGATGTGGTCACAACGGCGGTTGATGCGTGCCTTTTCTCCCACGTAAAACCAGGCCAGTGGGCCGACTCTACATGGTCAGAAAAATTGCTTGTTGCGCTTGTGCTTTTTATTGACTTCTCTTAGAGTCCAGCCAATAAAATACTGTTTTATAGATTAGGAGATGGACTGCGAATGAGCTAATAATGGACCTCTGATCAAAGCGATGGCAAACCTAGACAGCATCTTAAAAAGCAGAGACAGACCCTGATGTTGGGAAAGTGTGAAGGCAAGAGGAGAAGGGGACGACAGAGGACGAGATGGTTGGACAGGGTCATCGAAGCGACCAACATGACTTTGACCCAACTCCGGGAGGCAGTGGAAGACCGGAGGGCCTGGCGTGCTCTGGTCCATGGGGTCACAAAGAGTCGGACACGACTTAACGACTAAACAACAAAGATCAATGCTTCTCTCTAATGGTCTTGGGGGGGGACAGCAAACCACGCACCCCTGCAGGCCCTGGAGCGCTAAGCGAGGTAATCATTCTCCCCCTACTCCCCTGGTCTTCTCTCGGGACTGCCAGATGAGGCCTAAAATCCATCATGTCTGACATTCTGTCTCCCAAGAGTTACCAGCCACTGGTTTGTGAGAAGTTTTAAATACAAGGCACAGAAGGAACTGTATTCGATGTGTTCTAACTGAAGATCTACTATTCCTGCCCATGGAGGTTCTGTTTAGCTCTGAATAGTTCCATTGGACTAACCCTCAGTGACTTTTCTTCTCACTCTTTCTCATGCCCCCCCCCAAAAAAAACAAATAATACACTACCCTGAACATAAGCAGAAGCAGTATTGTACTTGGGTGGGAAAACACCAGACAATCCCAGCTGCTTTATTGGGTTGGGGGATTAGCTGCCTGGTGGACCAGATGCCTTGCTTGTTCAGTCCCCGGCCTCTCCAGGTAGGGCTTGGAAAGAATCATGCCTCAAACCTTGTAAAGTTGCTGCCAGTCAGAGCGGGTAATGCTGGACTGTAGGTATCAGTATTCTAAATGTAAACCATTCTAAAGATGGCAACTGGGCACCATAAAATTCCTCATCCACAGTTAGCAGCACCTTGACAGCAGACCAGTGCTTGGAGATAATGACATAGTTAGAAGTAACTAGTTACTTTTCAGGATAACAGTGAAGTAACACAGTTGCATTTCAAAAGTAACACAGTGTCTGAAATCCTGTTGCTAAGGGCAGTAAGTCACAACTAGACAAGGTGCATCAAATCAGTGGGGATTTGGTGAGTCAACTTCTCCGTAAATTCAGTTAATTCCGTGATCCTACTCTAATTGTGACTTACCATGCTGAACAACAGCATTTCAGCCAGTAGGAGGAAATGAAGTTACTTTATTGATGTAAGATGTAACATTTGCTAGTTGCAGTTAAAAGTTAGTTTTTAAAAAGGCCAATTTAAGACATATTTAAGAGCCATTATGTGAAATATTTTTCAAGTTCTTATGTTGTCTTACTAATGAGTGATGAGCAACCAAACTGATTACTTTTAAACAATTCAACACATAATGACAACATACCTTTTCGAACGTTGGCAAAACCATATGGCACAGCTGCACCTGCAGAAGACAAACGGTGTAAAAAAGCAGAGGTTTCTTCCTGGCAATTAACAAATCACCTCTTGGACTTTCTGGTGTGTGCCAGCCCACTGGACTGGTGCCTGCCCAAAAATCAAGTGGGGATCCGCTAATCGCTAGTGAAAAGTTGCTGAGAGTTATCCCATTTGTTTTCCACCGGTGTAAGTACATGGGCACTTTGTATTCGTATCCTGGGGATACGAATACGAAGCGTGGCACCATGCGTGCCACAGAGGTCCTTCCCCCTCCCCCCCGAACCAGCCGGTCCACTCACCATTCATTGTGTGGCACTCACATCTGTCATCATCGACATCACGCCAATGGCGGACATAGCCCGGGCGGCGCTTCCCTGCCTCCCCATACAGTCGACTGCTCAACAGCTGAGCAAGGAGTCTATTCCTCCCACCTCCTCGCCAGAGTGGTTGGCTGCGCCCGGCTACTTCGGCGATTGGCACCATGTTGATGACAACGGACGCAACCGGTGAGCAGACCAGCCAGTTCTGGGGGGGAGGTAACAGACCTCCATGGCACCTGTATCCCCAGGGATACAAATACGAAGTGTCTGTATCTAATAAGTACACAAGAGGATGGGTATGTATGTATAAAGATGAATGTCTAAATCTCTGCCATAGACTCAGATTCCCAGTGAGGTGTAGTGGATAGGGTGACGGACAAGGATTCTGGAGATCAAGGTTCGAATCCTCACTCAACCATGGAAACTGACTGGGGGAGTAGAACTGGTAAAAACCTCTCCGTAAATACCTCACTTACCTTGAAAGTCCTATTAAGGTCATTTTAAGTCGGTTCCGATTTGACAGCACGAAACACACATGCCTCAATGGGCTCAGCAGACACATGAAATACCCGAGTACAGGTTTCCTCATTTGGATGTCTTGTAATTTTCCATCTGTATGTATAAATTAGAATATGCATTTTATATTAAAAAATCTGACCTCCTTTGCCTTCTGGATCCCAGCCGCTCTTGCTTCTCCGTCTCTGAATGATCGACGGGGCATGGCCGTGCCGGATTTACACACTTATATTTAGTAAGCTACAGTTCAGACCTAAAATGGTGACTTTCTAGGTACAAATGCTAATGCTGAGGACAATATAAAAGACACAGCCCGTCCCGGCAACGTTTCTAGGTTTTCGGTTCTGCTGCTGGGCCTCTTGCAGCCTTGTGAAAAAGAAGGGCAAGCTTTGAAGGTTTTGGGAATGCCAAGGAAGATGGGGATTGTGCTGATTCTTCTTTTGCTCTAACTTGAACTAAAAAAAAAAAAATAAGAGGCCGCCCCCGCCCTTTTTGGTTCCTACCTTTCGGACATATTGTTATGTTTTAATATTAACAATAAAATGGTAAGTTCCTGAAATGACCTGCTGGAAGCACAAGGATAAGACAGGGAAAAAGGAAGGCTGGACTTTCTGAACGTTCAGCTGGCAGAAAGCTATCACCAGCCCTTTTCTCACACAGGGCAAGCGGCACCATCTCCTGTCTTCTCTGCTTGAGAGTTAAGGGCATGAACTGTCCATGAAAAACCGAGAAGGAGAATGTGGTGCTTTCCCAAAAGAAAGAGGATGTTTATGCTTCAGAGAGAGAGAGAGAGAGAAAGAGAGAGAATGTAGGGTGGAAGGTGCTGCTTCCTCCCACCCCAACATTTACCACTAGATCCACGTTTGGATTTGGCTGCACGCTACGTTTTGGTGCACTGGGTGGAAAGTCCAGTCCTGATTTTGGAAATGGGGCAAGGAAAAACTGGCTTTGCGTCTCTTAGGTCCAAAGCTGCCCCGTTCCATCGAACGAGACCTGTTGCCTGTGCTGCCCTGAAGCTGGCATAGTCAGCTTCTTCCCACACCACTGTTTCGTTCAGGAAAGGCAATTTAAAATGCAAAGATCAGCCAGGCTGAATATCTCCTTCTCCTGAATATCAACTCCTCTAGACGGAATGTCTTCTCCCCCTACTGTAAATAAGGGTGTAAGCTGGGAGGGCTTGCATTCGTATTTACAGCAGGACTCCGGTTTCTGTGGGATTGGTATACATGGTTTCACTTATCCATGGTCTGAAAACATTTAAAATGTTAAAAGTTTAAAAAACAACAACACAGAAATATGTATTTCCATGATGTAATTACCAGAACTGGCCACTAAAGGGAGCCAGATACCATGCTATATATATATAGGGTTCGCCATTATCCACGTTTTTTGCCGGGGGGGGGGGGGGGGCTTGAAATTGATCCCTCATGGATATGGTGGTCCCACAGTACTTATTTATTTAAGGAAGACACTTTCAAAAGTAAAAGTATATAAATTCTCAATCAGTAGAGAATTGTTGAACTGTTGTGTTTTTATATGATCAAAAATGTTCTTTATTTTGTATCAGTAATTATGTGTCTTCTGCCTCTCGCATTAGAGTCTAAAAGGGATGGTATCGTTCGAATATTTGTGAGGTGGATGCCATGTCCTATGTATTTTTTCTGAAGCACTACTGTTGCTGGATCAGGTGATGTGACCAACACACTGCTGGTCTCTGTCTGAGTCGCCCACTGCTCCAGGACAGATAATCTGATTATGTGGGACTGGGATTTCTCGTCCTCATCGAGTCCTGTCATTCACTGGGTGATTCGGAGTAATAGTCACTCAGCCCTGATCCACCCCACTGGGTTGTTGTAAGGAGAAAGGAGGGAGAAGAGCCAGGTGTGCGCCTTGAGCCCAAAGCATATATGCAAACTAGTAAAGTAAGCACGGTGGGTTTTAAGATCAGGTGCATTGTTCCATTAACACGATGTTTCTTTAAAATTTTCTTTTGTAGTGGACGGGAGCATCCATCGCGCTGCGGGGCCCTTGCTTAAAGAGGAGTGCCGGACCCTGAACGGTTGTGAAACTGGGAAAGCCAAAATCACCTGTGGCTACCGTCTCCCGGCCAAATGTAAGTAACTGCTAACTTTACAGGGTAGGTGTCTGGTTAGATAAACGAATGCTGAACTTCCCCTAAGAGTCCTACAGCGCTTTATAGACCTCCAGGGGAAAAATCAGAAGCCTTGTGTCCTCACGGCTGGCTTATATTTGAAAAAGCAGGTCAATCCAGTGTGACCCAGAGGAATAATCTGCACCTTGTATGATCCTCCCTCCTTTCAATGCATTTGCCACATACAAGACAGATAGATTTGAATGTCCAAAAAAAAAGGTCTCAATTTTTCTTCCTTTTATTGAAGAGGCAAACAGATATAAATGGCTATATGGTTGTATATCCGATGAATATTCAAAAACTTATTCAGACCTAATACAATTATGTAAGTATGTGAAACCCCAGTGGGCTAAATAAAAATATCAGTTAAAACAATTTTATCTGCAAGGCTTGGACATCTAGAAGCTTAGCGATCCAGGAGAATGTTTTTTTAATAGAAATCTCATTTGTTTCATCAAGATTTGTAACGTCAGAGATTTGTCACTTGATACCCGGCATGTCGCCACGCTCCTCATAATATTTGTTGTTTTGACTCTGCCTTTGCAAAGCTTGGAGCTGTAAGGGGCCACAGCATCAAAGGTTTAAACCCTTAAATTCTTAGAAAGCCCACTTACTATAATATAAGAGCATTGAAACTATAACGAGTGGAAAGCATTAGATCTAAATATGTCACTTCTAAGCTGTCACCAAAGCATTGTTCAGCTGGCGGAATGTCACGGTAGAGCAACCTTGTTCAGCTGGAGAGTCAGCCGATCGTTTGGGATGACTTAAAATAAATAATAACCTATTTCCAAACCACACATTCAAATGCACGTTCAATTTCAGGGCTGCTTTTCTTATATACCCCTTTAATATTTTAATACACAATTTAATACACAACTTCGAACCGTGACAGCAGGGGTCGTTGGGGCGTTCAGTGATTTAGAACAACTTTTTGGAGGTTCTAAATCACTCCCCCCCCCCCCCCCGTTTCACTGAATGGGATGCGGTGGGCTTTGCTGGCCAAGCACACACTTTACATTCAGAAGACTGATGGTTGGCAATATCCCCAGTTTTCTTTTTTAAATAGTTTTCGGGTAATATAATTTCTGCTGTTTGCAACCCTGGATTGCTGCTGCCAGACAGAGTGGGCTGTTCTGGAGTAGCTGGACTAAGAGTTCAACCCCACAGGTAAGCAGCTTGATAGACCATGAAGAGATCAGTGCTCTTAACATAGCTAGCTCTATTCTGCCCCCTTCCGTATGGGTTCAGCTATAGTTCCCAACCTGTCCCCCTCCAGATATGCTGGACTATAACTCCCAAATGGACAGAGGGGGACAAACTATGAAGAGTTGTCTCTGTATCTTCACAAGCAGGAAAAAGCCAGTATTTATTTATTTGTTTTATTTATATGCTGACCCAAGGCAGCTCACAATATTATAAGGAATAGACTTGAAAACATAGTAAGTTAAACATTAAAAAAACAAATAAACAATTAAACAGTATGCTAATTAAACTACAATTGAATAATTAAAAGTGAGTGAACATTAAAAAACTGTCTGACTCTAGGAAGGGACTCGACCATGATTGTCAAAAGCCTGCCTGAAAAGAAGGGTCTTTAGCTTTTTTTCGGAAGGATAAAGGGGAGGGCGGCCAGCCTGATCTCCCGAGGAAGAGCCTTCCGTAACCTGGGAGCTGCCCCAGAGAAGGCGCTCTCCCGTGTCCCCATCAGCCGTGCCTGCGCTGGCCGTGGGAACCAAGAGAGAAGGGCCTCCTCTGAGGATCTTAATGGCCGAGAAGGCACATCTAGGGAGATATGGTCCTTCAGGTAGCCTGGCCCCAAGCTGCGTAGGGTAGTTGAAGCATTTCTGCTCACAGCTTTCCCTAGCCAAGATGTTCCTATCCATAGCCAATGGGGAGTCCCCATGTCTCCGTAGGACCGTTGCTAGGCTTCTGGCAGCCTTCAAAAGAACAACGCCCCCCAAAATAATACTGATTATGCTTGTATTAGTACAAATAATAATAATAATGCTTTATGGTGCAAGAATGTTGTTGCATGGATGAATGTGTTCCCTTGCCCATACTCTAAATTCTAGGGAGGGGAAGAATTGGTGTATTATACTCAACCACTATTTATTATAGTCCATTCTAAAAGGAGAGTTGGAATTTACATCCCTTACTTTCTCCCGTACCTCCCTCACCCCATATAAGCGACGTGGTTTCTCCTGCCCTCATGCTTCTCTTCCCATATGGAGCTGGTGACTCTAATTTCACAGGGACAATGCATCCGCTTCGGGTTTGAGTCTGAACTTTACAGGCACTGTGTTTGGCTTCTGCACCCTGGATAGCTAGGTCCCTCCCTTGCCCTCTCTCCGAGTGGGAACAGAGCGTGCTAATGAAATGTGCCACGGGAGACATCAGTCATTGCTGTCATACATTGTGCCGGATCATTCAGCCAGGGGAGCTAAGAACACAGCAACCCTAACAATGTTGTGCAAATGTGACATTTAGGAAAAAAGTAGAAAGGGGCCTGGATGGCAGGACAGGAAAGACATACCTCCTCAATGGAGGAAGAGAAGAGGCAAGGTATGTTCCTGGGATGAATACAGGTGAAAATCTGAATCGACAGCCCTTCCAGATGACTTGATGGGCCGTGCGATGTGGTTGTTGGTGGTGTCAATTCTATATACTATATCTCGAACTCATCATCTTCTTGAAATACTCAGATTTATTGTTATAAAGGCGGTTTCTGTGTATGCAAATAAGGAGGAGAGAACCATTCTCAGGGTCAAAAAGTTCGAAAAACAGTGCCGTCACTACTTTTATTTTTGAAACTTCAGATTGTTTTCACACATACCAGAGGAAGTGTGGCTTCGTTTTCTCCAGCTCTTGGTGTGCATTTCAGAAAGACAGAAATGTGTTGTTGTTGTTTTTAAGTCTTTGCCTCAATTGTTGGACTTGATTGATAGTCATGTGGGAAGGTGGATGCCCCATTCCATTTCAGACAGTCAATTTGTCCTGCTGTTAGACCTTGTGTTCCTCGCTGAACATTTCCATATTTACTCCGAGGATCTGACAATGTTATTGCAAATCTCAAGTAGATCAAGTCTTTTAGCACAAGTTTCTAGTACATTTTGTTCATCCCTCATTGCTCCTTTCTGTTGTTGTCCTGTTTCCTCTTTCCTTTTTCTCAAATTTGTATTGGGTGAATGATTTTTGGGGTCTTTCTGGAACTTCACTGAATGTGTCTTGAGAACATAGATACAGACATATATAGGGAGGCCTGGTGTAAACGTTTTTGCTCCTTCCCTCCCACTGGTTTGCATAGCTATTTTTAAAATATATATATATCTTTGTTTTACTTTGTAAAAAATTAGAAAACAGACCTAGCGCAAGATGCATTGACAGTTTTAACTAAACACATTTTGTGCTCTACGGATGTACAGATTTCAGTTTTAAAAATAAAAATAGGTTTTTGCATCAACAGCTATATGCAATGGAAGCGTGAAGCTTTTGTGCCACAGAAAATCTGGGAAAAGCCATGTCTTCCCAAAATATCGTTTTAAATGAAATGACAGCCTTGGTTCATAACTAAAAAAAGTTTTGCGCTGTACTGATATACTGCTAAACCATTTCAGCTGTACAGCTTTGCCGACATTTTTTTAAAAGATCATTGAACTGAGAGCTATTTGCAGTGGAAGTATGAAGTACATATGCAACAACGACAGCAAAACATGACAACTCCATGTCTTCAAAAATTGTAGTTTATATCTATTTATATGCCAGTGTAGGCTATGGTTAGGCAGGACTGTTGTTACCCAGTGTCCTGGCCTGTGAATTATACAGCTACAGGGAGCATGCATCAAGGTGGAAGAATCATACTGACTGTTGTGTCCTTGTTATATGTGGGGGTGCGTTTGTGTGACTTGTGACGGGATGCTTTTTTATTCTCCGCACACTATTTTTACACAGAGTTGTACATATTTAAGAATGGGGTTTCCTCCAGTTTTACCCCAGGGTGTAGAAACCTTCTCCGTTTCACAGACCCCAAACTTCTTCACACTCTCTGCTCTCCAGGGAAAGAGATTAGAGCAAGCGCAACTCCTATGTATCACAAACTTTCCCCTTCTTTCCCCTTTGCTCAGTGATGGAACCGGCAAGAGGAAGGAGAAGGGTTAGAACTCTGAAGTGTTGCCAGGTTCCTGTATTTTGTGGTCCTCTTTTTGTGTATTATCTGGTGAACCGGGCAATGCTTTCACCTAACGTTGTCAGGTTCATAGGGAGAACAAGGGGGTGGTGTTGGGGGAACTGCGAAGCATATAACAGTGGGTTAGAAAGAAGCAGGTCTGTTTTCTGGGCAGTAGGTGACAGTACCTGTGGAGGGCTTCAGAAATGGCTGGTGTGATTCCAGATGGCACAAACAGAGCCATCGTTTCCACGTAACAGAAAAGACTCACTTTATCTGGGCAGCTGTGACCCATTCTGGGTGCCAGGAGCCAAAGGGCTTCCTCAGAAGGAACCCAAGCTCTCCTTCTTATTTTATTTATTTATTTATTAGATTTCTATCCCGCCCATCTAGACTACGTCTACTCTGGGCGGCTTACAGTAAAAAACAACATGTAAACAATTAAAACGACAATTTAAATCAATAATATTAGTGGCATTCAAGATGGAAAAGCAAAATGGGAATTAAGATAGAAAAGAAAATCAGGTAGTGTCAGCTTACTGTCTTAGAGACAGTAAGCTGGCCCCCTCGCTGTTACCCTTCCACCAGCAAAGAAAAATGTTTCCATTGAGTCGGGTCTTTGGCTGTTAACATGGTGTGCCGTAAAACTGACATTTTAAGCAGGGCAGGTGCTCTCCTCCCCCTGCTTTTAAAAAATTGATCTCTTTTTTGATTGCTTTTAAAGTTGCATGTTATATTTAATCTGTTTTATGTTTTATGTGCTTGTTTTATTCATCAGATTATTTACAACCTTGATTCCTATGTTGTAGGGAGAAAAACAGGCTTTCCCCATATTTGAGAGGAACAATTGTAAAATGCTGTTTACAAAAGCTAAGCAGTCCTTCCACAAAAACCTTTACAATGAGGAATGACTACCATAAAAAGCTGAGGTTTTGCAATAGCATGCATGATAACAGCTGGTTTTGTATGACAAGTTGTGGTCTGTGCAGGTGAAGTAGATTCTCCCCCAATCTTGGGGCTGAAGGCAGATTGTGGGAGAGGTATTAGAGTGTCAAACTAAGACTTAGGAACTCTGGATTCAAATCTCCACTTGACCATGAAATTCCCTGGCTGACCTTTGACCAGTTACATTCTCGGCCTCAGCAGTCTTATAAATATAGCAGAAAAGGGTGATTTTGTAAGCTTGTTCAGTCAGATCTCACAAATGGTCAGACATGACATTTGGCCTGAATATTACTGAGGTTCAGCCTTAAACAACTGACTGGGGCACATGTGGAATGGCAATGGGAGGTGGAGGATTCTGGAGTTGTAGCCTTATAAGTGAAATAGTGGATCTGTAGTCTTCAGATCCCATGAGGTGCTAGTCCCTCTCTGTTCAGCACTGGTTTGGCCTCATCTGGAGTTCCGTGTCCAGTTCTGGATATCACACTTTAAGAAGGATGCCAACAAACTGGAGCAAGTTCAGAGGAGGGCAATAAAGATGATCAAGGGACTGGAAACTAAGCCCTAGGAGGAAAGACAGAGAGAACTGGGCATGTTTAGCCTTGAGAGAAGACTAAGGGGAGATCTGATAACACTCTTTAAATACTTGAAGGGTGGTCCTACAGAGGAGGAGAAGGATTTGTTTTTGATCATCCCAAAGTGTGGGACACATAATAATGGGCTCAAGCTGCAGGAAGCCAGATTTTGGTTGAATATAAGGGGGGGGGAAACAGTACAACAATGGAACCGATTACCTCAGGAGGTGGTAAGCGCTCCAGCATTGGAGGCATTTAAGAGAAAATGGGACAACCATGTCAGATCTGCTTTGATTTGGATTCCTACCTTGAGCAGGGGGTCAGACTCAATGGCCTTACAAGCCCCTTCCAATTCAATTAATCTATTTTTATTTTATTTATGTATTTATTTCTTAAATTTCTATACCACCCGATTAGTGCCATCCATTATTTCTGGGTGGTTTACAGAAGTTAAAAGCGTATAATAATAATATGTTGAATGAACAGTTAAAAAACAACAAAAACTTCAAGAGGCATAAATTGTAAGAATAAGATGCAGACCGCAAGGCAAATAAACAACGATCAAATGGAGAAACAAAAAAGTAAAAAAAATGCATGAGGCAGGGTTGCTTTAAAAAAAGGCTTATAAAGCAGAGTTTATAAGTGCCTTTTAAATGCTGGGAGGAGGGGAGCCAGCTATCATTCTATGATCTCAATGGTAACACTCAGAGAACACAAAAACTTTGCACAGATATTAATGAGGTCCCATCTTCTGAGAGCCGTCAATCTCTAACCACCAAAGGCAGATTTCAGAAATGATAAGAGCTAGAAACATGAACGTTTGCCACTGGTGCTACTTTTATGCCCCACCTTCATGGAGCAGGATGGACTCAGAGGTACGTATCTCATACCAAAGCAAGATGGTCACAGCAAGTAACAGGGACTTTTGCACGACGACTACTGATTTCCCAAATGGAATAAGTGGGTAGCTTATATCGCTTATCAAGCTGCCGGAGGGATCTTGCTTCAAAAGATATCCAAAACAGTATGAGGTGGAAATGTGAGAATATTACAGAGACCTCCGCCAATTTCCATAGGTTGCGGCTCGATTGGCCATCTGGCTTGGAGGATTCTAGCAGTCCTGCTCCTTCCTACCAAACCGAAACGGTCAGTTATGTGAACAGTACCGAAGTCCATACTTACATTAACTGGTTCGGTTAGCACTTGACAAGCCATGCAGAGGATTCGAAAAGTGGTTGTTCAAAAATATTAACTGGGTGATTTGGGTAGTTGATGTCTTTTTATGTTGAAAGATATTGAAAACTTTGTAATATTCTGTCTCCTGAATAGTATGTCTGCCACCCTGCATGCAGCGTACTTTCATCCAGAGAAATGCATTGGGGGTGGGAGGCGGGAGGATGGAGTAGAATACAGTGGCTGCTGGGGTGTGGGACTCCCGGATTCTCAAACCAGTTGAAATCAAATCCGTTCCCTAGTAAAAAAAAAAAAAAGTACATAAATAACATTGTTTCAGAAAGCTCAAGGTAGTATTCAAAAGGAACTGCTCCGCATAATGTCTTCATCCTCATCCCACTTCCGCATCCTCATTCCTCACAGTTCAAGAAGTTTGGTGGGCTTTTGTAGTGTTTTACAAATCCTACTAAACCTATTTGACTTGAGTCAAATGTGGCTCAAAATATATATTTCTCTGGCCAGTTTTTCCTCTTTCACAAAATATTGCTTATTAGACTACCAGACTTAGAGTGTGAACAGATAACATGATGGAATTGTTCCCTACTTATGCTCAAGTTAGATCATAGCGTAAATTTGCAATCACACGATGCACGGCTATTAGCAATTCATTTTACCGGCCAGTGGTGTAACTGCAGTTCAATTCCCACTTGCAGGAAGGCTTCCACTCCCCCCCCCCCCCTTATACCGGACTTTTGTTCGATATATTCCTTAGCAGTATGGCATGCGTGTACAATCCCACAGATACTTTTTTGAAGCAAATTCACCAGGGAAGGTGGCCACCATTACTGCTGCATGGCAGCAGACTATAATTTTTTTTAAAAATATAATTCTGCAGCCGGAGTGTTGATATGTTGGTAAACTTATGTCAGCAGCTTTAAAGGCATTGGTAGGCATTGCATCACTCCGCCCACTGCCTGGCAAGCGACCCAGCCCTGGGTGGGGGGGGTGCCAGGTCCACTGATTGCAATGCATTGCTTCCAGATTTGCCGTCACAACAGAGGAAATTTGACCCATCAGGAAACACTTTTCAACATATCGATGTATCATTTATTTTGAAGAAAAAAAATAAGGTGCTGTAGTGCCCCTTCAATGTCATCGAAGCTACCAACGTGAATTTGACCAAACTCCGGGAGGCAGTGGAAGACAGGAGGGCCTGGCATGCTCTGGTCCATGGGGTCACGAAGAGTCGGACACGACTTAACAATTAAACAACAACAGTGCCCCATTAAAAAAAGTGAAAATAAATCAGTAACACGATAATGATTCAAATGGAAGAAAATGAATGGGCAACATTAAAACACATTGAGACATTTATCCAGGTGTATATACCACGTGAGGAGGTAGAAAGTGAGGAGGAATTAAAGAACCTCTTAATGAGGGTGAAAGAGGACAGCGCAAAAAATGGTCTGAAGCTCAACATCAAAAAAAACTAAGATCATGGCCACTTGGTCCCATCACCTCCTGGCAAATAGAAGGGGAAGATATGGAAGCAGTGGCAGATTTTACTTTCTTGGGCTCCATGATCACTGCAGATGGAGACAGCAGCCACGAAATTAAAAGATGCCTGCTTCTTGGGAGGAAAGCGATGACAAACCTAGACAGCATCTTCAAAAGCAGAGACATCACCATGCCGACAAAGGTCTGCATACGTAGTCAAAACTATGGTTTTTCCAGTAGCGATGTATGGAAGTGAGAGCTGGACCATAAAGAAGGCTGACCGCCGAAGAATTGATGCTTTTGATGCTGGAGGAGACTCTTGAGAGTCCCCTGGACTGCTAGGAGATCAAACCTATCCCTTCTGAAGGAAATCAACCCTGAGTGCTCACTGGAAGGACAGATCCTGAAGCTGAGGGCCAATACTTTGGCCATCTCATGAGAAGAGAAGACTCCCTGGAAAAGACCCTGATGTTGGGAAAGAGTGAAGGCAAGAGGAGAAGGGGACGACAGAGGACGAGATGGTTGGACAGTGTCATTGGAGCGACCAACATGAATTTGACCAAACTCCGGGAGGCAGTGGAAGACAGGAGGGCCTGGCGTGCCTGGTCCATGGGGTCACGAAGAATCGGACACGACTTGACTAAACAACAACATTATACCATGTGACTGTGACGCTTTACAACAAAGGTTTGGAAAGTATTGTTAGAAGTGGGTAACATTTCCCTGTTGTGACTGTGGCCTTAGTCTAGCTCTTGTATCTCCTCCTTCCATAAACTCAGGGTTGTTTTGTGGGGGGCAGGATCAATGCTGCTCTAAGCTCCTTGGGTGGGATAAAAATATAAGAAACAAGCAAATGGAGCAAGCAAGATTAGAAACATCCACTCTGTATTCTCAGGAGCCACTTTATTCTTCAGATGGTGGAGCTGCATTTGAAACTCGAATTAACAACCTATATTCAAGCAGAAATCAAACATGCATTTTAAAGCACTTTAATTATCACTTGGGAACATCCCCCTCTCCTGCTTCAGTTAATACACATCTTTGCTGTTCAAAAATTACATTATTCCTGCGTTAAATGCCAGCCCACCCTCTCCTGTTCATATGGGAAAAGGCTCTCTCCCACCTGATTAGGATCTAGAGGGTATGCAATGAACCAGCCTTATGTAGTGGATAGAGTGATGGATGATGACCTGGGTTCAAACCAGCACGTGGCCATTATAGGCTCACTGGGTGATTCATTCTTTAAATCCTGAATCTCACATACCTTGAGAATTGTATGATGGTTGTTCCAAGTTGGACAGCACGGAGCAAAGAACATCGGTTGTGTACAGTTTGGCTGCAGACTTTGGTGCCTTCCGTGTGGCAGCCCTTTGACAGCTCTGTGAAGACTGCAGTCCTATGCTCTCTCCCCTCCCTCCCACCCATCACCCTCTTCCTTTCCCAGGTCCTTGATTCTCTGGGCTAAACATGCCCCTTTCCTTCCACTTGGATCACAGGACTTGCTTTCCACATCTCTGGCCAGTTGCTCTCTGAACCTGTTGCCATTTCTCCGCATTCTTATATAGACAATAGATTTCTGTGACCTTCCTTTCTAACGTTTTGCAGGCCTCTGGAGTAGCGCTGTGGGGCGGTGTGTGTGGCTGCAATGGAAAAAGGAACACTCCCACCAGGTGTATGCTGGATTCCACTGTTGCATCAGTGGATGAGCAGTTTTGGGACAGTACGAGAAGGGGTTGAAGGGCAAACGCTTGTTTTCGATGCATTTGAGCTAAAGTGACACCTCTAGAATATGAGAGAAACTGGTTCAGTGTCTTCATACCTGTACGTTTTATGCTCCAATAAAGACAAGGAGCACCAAACAGGAGTTAATTTCTCTGTTGTATGAAAGGTGCTACAGTAGGAACTTCATATCCATGGGGGATTGGTTGCAAGCCCCTCTGTGGATGCTGAAAATCATGTCTACTAATGTCTCACGGACAGCTAAAAGAAAAAAATCCAGAACCAGAATGGGCCACCAGAGGAAGCCAGAGACCGTGCTATGTATTCTTCAACAAGAAGACTATACTGTATACAGCATGCTCTGTAGCTTCCTCTAGTGGCCACCTCTGCTAAATACATCATGAAAATACATATTTCTAGTTTGTTTTTGTTTTTTAAATACTGTATTTTTAATATTTTCAGACCGTGGATAAGTGAAACCACGGATACTAATTCCAGGGGTCCTTCTGTACTTCTCTTCCCAGAGTTGGTGGGTACTTAGCTGCCTGTGGCAGTCATGGCTGGTTGATAATAGGTTCCAGGCATTAAGACTCTTGTTTCATTCAGCAGGTACTGTATGTTCTTTCACCACCATGAGATTTCTAACGGCAAATCGGTGGCTGAAATCCTGTTCCGAAGCTCTGCAGGAATAACACAAAGCTGCAGAAGTAGCAGAGAAAACTGCAGCAGGGAAGAGGTAATGCTCAGGAAGCACTTCAGCAGGCATGTCACACAACACTCGCAACGTGAACCGTGTGATCGATTGTGCAATCTGATCGCACAACAGGGGCTGCCTGGGTGTACCACCTTGCACACTTCCACAGGCGCAACTTGACATTATGCCAGCTTAAGCAGGATTTCAGCCCACAGGTACCAGATTGTCATCCTAAAACAACTTACAACCAGGCAGCTTTCTCTTTTGTTTACTGTTATTTTCCAAGGGGTAACTGGGTTAATCTCTGCCAGCAAACACAACATAGAATTTTCAGGCACCTTAAAGGTTAGCAAGTCTTATTTAGCTTCAGCTTTTGCAGACGGCACCCTTTCCGTCAGATGTGTCTGAAGCATTTGCCAGTGGATGTCGTCCACTGGGAGATGCCTCTGATGAAATGAGCTGCAGCTTTATATCGAAATCCCTTTTACTGGATGGAACCCCGCTAAGGTACAGGATAAAAGGAACAGCATAAAAGAATATCGTGAAATAAAAATAGGGACTGCAAGGAGCAGGCCGGAGATGAAGAAAAGGCTGGCAAGAACAAGCATGGCTTCAGAAGGCCTGTCCGGAAGGTCGGCAAAGCAGGGGCCTCGTGAACTCCCATTGGAAATACATTCCAAAAGAACGGGATTATTGGGGGGGGGGGGGAGTCTCCCTTGAACTCATCTGCAAAACCATCCTTAGCAAAAGAGCCAGAATGACCTCAGATGATGATGATCACAGGATGTTGATCGCCTTTAGAACCCTCTCTCTCTCTGTGTCTCTGTCTCTCTCTTGGATGCACACATGTACACACACACACACAAACACACACTTCTTTGCTTGATTTGCACAACAAATTCTTTTGGCCAGAAGCGGCTCTTGAAATCCTTTCTCTTCCCCAAAACTTTTTTTGTTGGAATTCACTCCCCTACCAATCTCTCCTGTTTGTTGATGGCAACTATTTTTGTATCACCTGGCAGCTGACAAATTGAACCACAAAACAAGTCAGACCTCGATAGCAACCCAGAATTAGTCCCCGATCCCATCTAATTATTGTAATCAATCTGAGCTGGAAGAAATAAAGGGGGGGGGGAAGGAAATTTTTTCCTGCTGCCCACCCCCAAGCCAGCTCCCGTCTCCCATCCTTCTTTCAAAATTTGCAGTTGCCGTTCTCTCTGCTCCACACCGTCCCTGCTTAAATTAAAATAATTAAGCAAACGAAGCAATGGCATATTAATCAAAGTCCAATAGATAGAGCTCTTAGCTCATCAATGGCTAAGTGAGCAAACAGAAAACGGCTTAGCTTATTGGAGAAATGGCAGAGCCTGGATGAATATATAGCTGGATGGATGAAAGATAGTCTGTGACTGGATTTGCTTCATCCTTGCCTGATTTCTAAATTGATTAAATGCTACTATGACTAACATCTGCTGTGAATTGCAGAGAGCTGCCTTTTTCCCTGTCTTAGAGTCAAAGAGCCTGTCCACATTTGAGCAGGTTTTTTAATTTTTATTTCTGCAACCTCGCATCTTGCCTCTAGTAGGTGTAGCTGGGAGGGACCTTTCTGGCCCAGGGTGACTGTCAATCATTAACAGCACTAACAAATAATTCCTTCCCTGATTCAAAGAGAGCCCTGCCTCTCTGCTCTGCCTTTTCCCCTCTCTTTTGTCTGTAGGAGGTTTGCTAGTCTGTTGAGACCTTTTGTTGAAAGCACTCATGTTTGTCAGTTTGCTGCTTGATGTGTTAAACTGTAAGTAAATGAAACACTTTTATTCTTTCTCCAGCTAATGTCTCAGAGTGAGTTACTGAGACTATTAAGTGTCTGTTAATGAAAAAGGGGTGGATTATCTGAGGAACTTGATGCTATTCTGCTCTGTGAATCAACACACTGCT
Source organism: Intellagama lesueurii (assembly GCA_037013535.1). NCBI lineage: Eukaryota > Metazoa > Chordata > Lepidosauria > Squamata > Agamidae > Intellagama > Intellagama lesueurii. The sequence continues at coordinate 375,139 of JBAJHW010000019.1, read as the reverse complement.
GCACAGCTAAAGGAATTTAACCAAAAATTCAAAACTCTGCAACGGTTTGTTGTACTCATAATACCACTACTGCATCCTCGTATGCACACAACACACAGTTGAAACCAGTGTGAGCAGAGTCAAAGCAGGATGAAAACCTTGTTTTCTCAGTGTTCTGTGTTGATGTGTGGTGATATGTGCACTTTGTGGGTGTGGGTCACTGGATGACGTTTCCTTATCTGCCTGCTTCTGCTGGTGAGTCTCCACCCCTCCACCCCTTACTGTTGCTCCTGTTTCATTTTCTTGGGATACCAGCTGTTCCAGCAAACTGCTTTTTTAAGATTAAAACTTAAAATAAAAAAAGCAGTAGAAAGTATTGTGGGGGGGAACATGAAGGTTTGAGAACATTAGGGGGGAACGAAAGAAAGAGTGAAGTGGTCAGGGAGAGAATGGGCAGAGAGGGGGCAGCAATCTGTGTGGAGAGAGACACCCCAGGGAGCAATTCCAGATGTACGTGGGTAGGAGTAACTGGGATGATCTAGTGCAACTCAGTACATACAGCAGCAACTACCCTTCTCAGGTATGGATGCCAGTACTGAGATGATCTATTCAAATCTGCAGCAAAAAAATGTTGTAGAGTTTTGTATTTTTTGGTTGAATTCCTTTCTTTCTTTCTTTCTTTTTGCTAAACGACAGAAGTACAGAGATTCACAGAGGAGAATAGCTTCATTTTCCCCAGATAATCCACTCCTCTTTCATTTACTGGCACTTACAGTCTCAATAACTGAGACATTTATAGAAGAAAGAAAAACATTTCATTACTTACGCTTGTGAACAAATCAACAGCGCACTAGCAAACAAACACTGAACTTCCAACAGACTAAAGAGAGGGAGAAGAACTCTCAGCAGAGAGGCAGGGCTCTCTTTGAATTCAGAGACGAGAAGGAACGATTGTTTAGCGCAGGATCTAATGATAGTTACCCCAGCCCAGAAAAGTCCCTCCCGGTCAAACAAACTACAGGCAGCCTATGAGGTTATAAAAACTCCAACAAAAAATAACAGAACAACCCAAAGCAATCACAGAATTACTGGAGATAAAACTGCCGTGTGGATGAGATGAGGGGGGTGAAAGTTACAACCGAGAATGCAAGATGGAAGATACCGATCCAGATCTCATCCCGCATCTCTTTACTCACTGGAAGGCTGAAAGGGTTAGGGTGGGGAAACCGGCTTCAGCTTTAGGCCCCTATTTGGCCCCTCAGCCTAGTTTCAAAAGCCATTTGCAAGGAATCAGTTCAGAACTGCAGCGAGAGATATTCTGCCCCCTTCTCTTAACAGCCTGCTAGGTTTTGGGAGAGATTGCTGATAGGGAGAAAAGAGAAAAGCGAGGAAGAGGTAGACGGAGAGAAGGTGGGAGAAGACGAGAGAGAAACCCACGGGGCCCCTTCGAAGAATAAGAATTAAAAAAGATTATCCTCCCATGTTATCAGCAAACCGCTGTCTCCTAACCTCTGTCCCTGCGCAGCCTAATCGGCAGGGTTGTTGTTAAGTGCGCCATGTTGGCGTACATGACATGTGCTGTGGTGAAAATAATTTCTTTTGTTTAACGGTTTACAATGGCCTTGCAAATAAATCACCGGAACTGGATACATTGGCATAAATCCGCATTTCCCCCCCCATTTCACATTGCTAGATGTGATGATTTGTTTATACCTATGCTTTATGGCTTGTACTCCCACAAGCCAACGCTGGAACTATTTTACCCAAACTGTGACGGCTCTCAAAGGAGTAGGAGAAGGAGCTGGAACAGAGAATGAGGGGCAGACAGACCTTCGGTTTCTCTCAACCCTTCCAGTACGTGGAGTTCTGCCTAAAAATAATAATAATAATTTTTAAAAGGAAGGCTTTCTGAAAAAGCAGATGGCTAAAGTGAGGGAGCTCACCTGAGTACTGAAGGAGAAGATAGTAACCCGGTGACTTTCTTGTTTTAAGGAGCAGACAAGATGTGACTGTCCAGAGTGCCTTTTACATTCGGAAATAAAGGAGAGCGTGAGTGAGCAGGAGAAGATGCTCAGCCCTCGTCTCCCTTCCATACGTGACAATCTTGATGAGTCTCCACTCCCAGTGTTGATACCAGAAACAAGCTGGAATAATGGACTGGGAAGGAAATAAAGCACCCGAGGAGGAACCGTTGGCCACCTCCTCTCTGAGTGTTTAGGGTTGCAAGGCTGAAATGGCTCTGCCTTCCGGGGTCGCCAGGCAAGAAGCCAAATCTTAAGACCAGCTGGGTTGGCGGAAGAGAAAGACTGGGTTGATGGTTTCTTGTCGGCTTTAATACATCCACCTTTTCTTCACTTCAAACTGGTATCGGGGGATTATTGGCTTAGCACAAAGGTGTTGTATGAAGGCACAGAATGGATTTGTTTAGAAGGAAATGCAGAAAATTCACATTGCCTGTCTCCCTCTCCCTCTGTCATGTCGGTGTGTGCATGTTAGCCAAGATCGCCTTTGCATGATTTCACAAGGGCCCCCACCCTCTGTGGCATCACCCACAATCCCATGGATTTGCCCAGGATTCTTAGAGAATGAGAGGATGCTCATCTGGCAACTCAGTGCATCGTTTTATTTTTTCTCTTAAAAGTGCGAGCCCACTTATCTTCTCTCTCGCTTTTAAACTAGAAATTGGACACATTGAAAAAAGAGCAGGTTGACTTAACCACCCTGGCAGAAGTACAAATGGGAGACAAAGTCAGTCAAGAGGTATGAAAATAATTACAACACAGACTTTATCCTTATCTAAAAAGCTCAGGTTCGACCCGTTTCGGCTGTGGCCTTCTTCAGGAGCTAAGCATAAAATAAAATTATATATTAATTTAGAAACAGCTGTGCCATGCCAGATGAGGAAAGAAAAATCAAGAGCGCTGAGCCAGAGAGGCCCGTCACAAAGAGCATTTTGAACCAGATGTTGCTCAAATGCATTCATCCTCTCTCCCATCATCTACGGTTCTCTTGCCGGAAATGGAATAAGGAAGAGAGGCTGGAGAGTCTCAGAGAGATGAGCGCTTGTTCACTTCAGAAGGCCTAACATTTCCCATCGAATAGCAAGTATGTGGGTGGGTCACGACTGCACATGGAAGTGCCTGAACTGTGCCCCAGAAGGCATCGTAGTGCCGAAACCCATGAGCTGCGTGCCAAGACTACAGATCTCTGGGAGAGTGTGCCCGGCACACATCTGTTTCCCCTGCCCTCTTCTCCCCTCAAGATGTGGCATTCAAGTCACATCCTAAGCAGGTGCTTAGTATTCAGGAGAGGCAGTTTCCTCCGACAGCAGCTTCAAGAAGCCACTGTTGGCTGCCTTGCGGGCACGAGGAGGAGTGACGGGGGCGGTGGGCAAGAGGATAAGAGGAGGGGTCTCCGGCAGGAAACTCAGGGGATGAAGTGCCAACAGGGCAACCCGTGGCTTGAGCGGAAGGTGGGGCGTCTCATCTGGAAGCTTAAGTGAGGCACCTCCCTGCTCAAGCCACAACCCAGCGCTGCAAACAGGTTCATAGCCAAAATGGGGTTTGTTGAAAAACGGAGAGAAAGATTCCCCCTTGAGATTTTCAGAAGTACTCTGTGTGTGAGAGAGGGAGAGAGAGAGAGATGAAAGGGAAGTTTGTGTGTGACACATTGTGGTTGGCATCCTTACTGCCTTTTCTCACCCTGTTTTCCTCAGCAAGAAGTGCTTCTGTTCATCCAGGATTTAATGCTATCTGTTACATACTTTCTGTTGTTTATTTTTGCCATGGAGCTGTCTGTGGTTTTGAGCTAAAGGTTTTGTGGTGCATTTAGTATCTGCATCAGTTTTGTTGCAGTGTTAACGGTTTTCAACATATATTATAAACCGCCGCCAGAGGTTGGGGGTTCGATTCCCCACCGTGCCTCCCTGACGGGGGCTGGACTCAATGATCCATCGGGGTCCCTTCCAGCTCTGCCATTCTAGGATTCTAAAAGAGAAATCATCTTACTGCAATTTAATAGCTGTTCCTAAACAATGTGCTAGGGTGCTTTTAGAAGGGCGCTGGCTTGCTGCAAGAGAGGCTTGCTTTGTGAGCTAAAGAGACCGAAAAACAGAGGAGCCTGTCTCCTGCATCTCTGGATGAGTCACTGTTCAGTCCTGGACTGCTTCTCATGTCAGCTTCTGGAAAGGGGCTCAACGTTATTGTGTATTTGATTAAACTCTGTAGAAGACAGAGATGGGGACTCGAGTCGTAGGACTTGCTGTCACGTTGGACTTAAGGCATACCTTTGACTTGACCTGACTTGGACTCAACTCAGTTGTTTTTTTCAATGACTCAGACTCGACTTGCAACTCAGAACTCACCCAACCCTGCCTCGTTTTTCTGGAGAAAAGAGTTTGTTTTCAACAGGGACTTGGGACTTGGATCCAAAGACTTGCCAGCATCCCTGGTAGAACAGGGGGGAAACGGCTGTCTGTCTTCAGAGGAGCCTGTCGGCTGTGTCTCTGAATGACCCACCATTCTGGTCCAGCCTCCCACCCATGTTTAATGGATAATTTTGCCGGCTCTTTGCATGAAAAGGGCTTGACATATAAGTGAGGTGCAGCAGGATGATCTGTTCTCAAAAGAAGCTTTTGTGTCACCTCTACATGAATTGCCGCTATCAGCCGCCCTGCGAAGCTGCTCATACGGAGGCTTGTAGAACCATGAGGCTCAACGTGACCTCACAGGACATCTGTTCCAGCCCTGTTCTGGTGCGAGAAATCCACTCCTGCTGCATCTCAGGGAGGTATACGTGGAAAAACCTCTAGGGAAGGAGAGCCCACATTTCTCATTCTACCTTGCCATGTAGCAAGCTCTCCTAGTGGGTGGATAATTCTGCCTTCTACCCCAAACGTTGACTTTTAGGGGATGGGAGGCCTTTTCAAGTACACAGACAGGAAACGTGCCTTCCTCCCCCCCCCCCCAGTTCTAATTCGGGAAGGGGTGCTCGGCTATCTGTTGTTTGAGAAACCTGGTTTACTCTGAAGCCTGTAATTGTTGCCTGTAATTTATTATCTACTGTGCCTACATTGAAACATTTATTTCGGATTCTTGTTCATGACCAGCGGGTTGCTTCCTCTCCCCTTTTTTTTTGCACAACAACAGTCTTGGCATTTATGCCGTGTCCATTGGAAAAACAACCAAGATTCTTGTAGCTCCTTAAAAGACTAACAGATTTATTACGGCGCATAAGCTTCCAAGGGCTGAAGTCGGCTTCAAGAGATTCACGGACTGGAGTCCATGAATGAACGCTTATGCCATCATAAATTCATTAGTTTTTAAGGTGCCATCAGGGGCTGGCTTGCAACAGACGTATGGGGGCCCTGCTCTGTAAATTTTTGTAGTGTTTTCGAGGGTGTTTAAAACACCCCATGGATTCGTGCTTCTGACCATCAGGTGAGGCTGGCCCAAGACATTTTGCTGCCTGAGGCAGACAACAGAAGATTGTGTGTCTCCCCCCTACACACACACACAAAGTAGTGGCTGGACCAGCAGTTGAACCCTAGGACTGGATGGGACTGGACAGAATTTCCCACCACAACAGAGGGGAGCAGGCCAGTTGAAGTGGGGTGCAAAGATGGCACACAGAGATGAGCCCTTCTGGACAAAGAAGAGGGCAAAGGGGAGCAGGAATAAATAGGAGGCGCATCTCTCACCCGAGGCAGCACCTGCATGACCAGGGTGGCTTGGGAAGGAGGCATTTTGCCCTGGTTTCCGTTACAGCCCACAGGACAGGGGTCATCCGCTTTAGGGGGCCCGTGTGTGTGTGTGTGTTTCCAAGTCCCTGTTCTTTTAACAAAGGACACCGTAGATCTGGAAGATGCTGGTTCACAAGCCTTGGACCTCCCCCCCCCCCCAACAGAACCCACCCAGCCCCCCTTTTTTTCTGTGGAAAAAAAGTTTGTTTTTAATCGGGACTCAGACTCGGGACTAGGGACGTAGGAAAGAGGCGGACTTGGGACTCAGACCCAGAGACTGGCCAAACTCCCTTTCTTGCAGCCTCTTTAAAAGATGAATCACAGCTACCTCATACTGGGGATCTTGCCCCTGCCCTGGGCTTCTTTTAGCCAGGGGGCCCTGGGAATCTGAGGGGAATGGAAGCTGAAGCTCTCTCTCTCTCTCTTATTAACAACAATCCTTTGCTTATTGTGACGCATGGGGCAAGCAAATAGAACAACAAACCATGTTGATTTATACGAACAAAACAATGCTGGACATCATTGGTGACGTAGCAGAGCCACAGCTCACAGGATTGAAACCGCAAGACTTTCTTTGCTCCTCTGGGCTTACCCACAATCCTCGCCATAGCTGGGAGAGAAATGCATTCTCTAAGGAGGTGAACACTGTGGCAAGCCATCTCTGTTGTGATGCTGGTGGGCAATTAAGAGCCATTCGCTCCACAAAATACCTGCTCCTCCGTGGTTGATATGGACTAATCCAACTGCCTGTATTTTTGGACTCTCTGTATCTACCTACAAGAACTGTTATTGTGGATACCTGCACTTCCAAATTTGCATCAGTGTAGAAGCTGAATGCATGTTAAAGTTTCAGAAAACCCTGCCTTCTCATGTCGTTCTGAAAGGAGGACAGCCTCAGCTTCAGCCTTTTGCTTCCAGAGATGGTTCAGGCTTGATTTGACCTAGGACCCACTTGTTCATCTTTCTGGCCGTCCAGGGTATCCGCACAGCTCTCCTCCAGCATCACGTTGCAAACAAATCAGTTCTTTTACTGTCCAGCTTTCACACCGGCACACGATGATCAGAAATACAAGAATGTGGATGCTCTTAATTGTCGGCCCTAGCAAAGGAACCGTACTCTTGTCTTCGTAACAGGGGAAAGGATCCCCTGCAGATAGGAAGATCGGGCAGCTGTTAAGGGCACTTCAGAGAGAGGAGACTCTGGGGACTCTGCAGCTGCTGTCAGAGAGCAGCAGGGAGGTAGAAAGCACCCCGGCTAGGGTGTAATAGGCGCTCCCCGGGTCTCTTGAAGCAGGCCTGGTGCCACCTGAAACCAGGAAGCCTCTACAGATGTCCACGTTGCCACCACACGTAGAAATGCAATCAGGTTTATCCAAAACCAGCCTGAGCCAAGCAACGGGGCGGCAAGAGAGAGAAGGCCTTTGCTAGCAGCCCTGCCCAGTGCCAAGGCTGCCCCATCCTCGTTCACCCCGGTGGAAACTGGTGCGCAGGCAGGGCTGCCAAGCCGAGCATTTGGTGGCTGCCATTTATCATGCCGATACCGAGACGGCAAATGCAAAGCACTATTGATTGGGCTGTCATGGGAGAAGGACGGCATGGGCAGGCGTCAATAAGCACCGTAGGATGCCAGTGCCCTGTCCCTCCATCAATCACATCCCCAGCCGTCAGTTCTACCACCACCCCGCTCCGGGAGAGAAACCACCTCTTTAATGGCAAATGCCAGCTCTCTCTAAATCATTCGCCAGAGGGCAGGGATGGAGGTGCGTCCACTATCGACAGGCAGCGAGAAAATCGGACACAGAGCAGGGATAATGGCCAGGACTGGCAACCATAAATCACCCAGATGGGGAGCACTCGGGTGCTTTTGTTTGACCACGTAAGAGGGATGCAAAATGTCCCAGGGAGGATCCGCCGCGCTCCCTCCTCTTTTCAGGCCTCTTTTGTGGAGCATGCATTCAGAAAGTCATGGCATGGATCAGTCACAGTGCATTTCAGAGGCAAGTTTCTCATTAAGGGAAATGTGCATTTCCTGCTATTATAAAATTTTTTCCCTCTAGTTATGTAGTTCCTTCAAAGCTCTGTGCCACAGTGAACAGATTTGCAAACGACAGACACATTTACCTCTGGATCATCAGTTAACCAAAGAGAAGCAAGCCAGTTTCCCCCGTTAGAGCTGAGGAAAGCTCGTGCTAAAATTAACACATTTCTTAACCACTTAAGGGAGCTCTGGTTTTAATGATGTAAGAAACCATATTGTTTGACCCTCCGTCACTCTCTTTGTATGCCCGACATGTGAAGGCATTAGAAACTGCGAAGCGAAGCAAAAAGCAGTGTGAAGTATGCGTGGGGGTTGTGGCCCAGGATGGGAAATCTGCCTCTTTCTAGTTCATGTTGCTAGTGCATGTTTTTTTCACCCATTATCCCATTCCTTTTTGGTCTTTAAAAAAAGACTATTGTTTAACCATGTGTAGGTTCTCTCAAAATATCTGTTTAAACGCCTTTTTCGACAATTGCTCCCAGGCTCACCCAACCTTCCTGAGTCTGGTGTGCTGTGGATGTTTGACCACCGCTCCTGTCCTGCCCGGGGTAGTCAATTTCCAGACATGTCGGGTAGGTATGACAAGGCAGTTCATAATATTCACGCTGGCTAGAATGATGGATGTTGCAGTCCGACTCATGTGGAGAACGCCAAGCGAAGGAAGTCCGGTGGAGGCTGCCGAGAACTCCCAGACAAGGGCCTCTTGTCTCGGACTCTGAGGTGGTGCCGGCGATGTGGCGCGCCTTTGCCCCCGACTCCACTTCATGCAGCAGCTACAACTTTTCCTGAGTCAATCTGGTTTGGCCACAGTGATCGCATGGCGTAGTCACACCGCATTTGGCCTCCTGCATGGAGCTACCTCTGAAGAGAGAGTCTCGGGTCCTTAGCCGATGCTGACGAGTGCAGGGTGTCAAGATCGCACGACCCTGTGCTGGTTGCCAGTTACTTGGAACCTAGTTCAGGCGCTGGAGCCTGGCTACCGAAGGGCCTGCCCCCTCGGACTGTGAACCTGTTCGGATGTCAAGATATGCAGGGCAGGCTGTCTTGAAAATACCAAAAGCAACAAGAATCCACTTGACAGGCCCACGGGCGACGGTAGAATACACACCCTCTTCAGAGCTGACTCAGTTTCCACTTTTGCTGCTTTTAGGAGGCAACTATCTTTGAGCTGACCTATGCAGCCAAGATATCAGAAGTAGGCGGAGACTCAAAAAGGCAGCGATGAAGGAACTCGAAAAGATCATCAAGTGTAAGGCGGTGTCCCTGGAGACCAAGATCATCCACGCTATTTTATTCCCAACCGCTATGTGTGGGTATGAAAACTGGATAGTAAAGAAAGCTGACAGGGGAAAAAATTGATTCATTTGAAATTGTAGAGGAGAGCTTTTCAGATACCCTGGACTTCTAGAAAGACCAACAAGTGGGTCCTAGATCAAATCAAGCCTGAACTATCTCTGGAAGCAAAAATACTGAAGCCGAGGCTGTCCTGTTTTGAGCACATCTTGAGAAGGCAGGATGCTCTGGGAAAGACCATCGTGCTAGGAAAAGTGGAAGGCAGCAGGAAAAGAGGAAGACCAAATATGAGATGGACTGACTCCCTAAAGGAAGCCACAAGCTCAAGTTTACAAGACTTGGGCAGGGCTGTTGAGGACAAGACATTTTAGAGACTGCTCATTCATAGAGTCACCATAATAAGCTGGAGGCAACTTGATGGCACGAAACAACAACAGAAAGAGACTATTTAATGTATTGGGATGGGTTTGATGGCTTACAGATGTATTGGATTTAACTGTTTTTATGGATAGATTTTTAAAATGCATGTGAAAAAGGTATATTAAAAAACGTGCAAAAACATACTTGAATCGATTCGAGAACTGAATGAAAGGTGTATCTCTTTGAGTCCATACTGAGAAATGTACAAGTTCTCATATGGGGAAGAAAGAAGTATTTTGATGCCACTGTTCAAAGGCTTAGAGAGCATGTGGCCCTTCAGAGCCGAGTCTGGGATGCTTCAAAAGAACTGAATACCAAACAGGGGCTATGAAATGCAAACCAAACGCCAGTGTCTCGTAGTAGAGCCTTGCATGAATGTTTTGCCACGTAGTCTCAGTATTCTGACTCATATGTATGAAGAAGTGGACAATATTCTATGAAAGCTTGCATTAGAAGACAGCAGGGCCACAGGATCTGTGGGCGATCAGATCCAAGCCCCCTCTGCAGACGCTGAAAAATGTGGAAATCAAGTGCTGTCTCTTGTTCCTTCTCGTGGCCAGTTCTAGTAAATACACCCTGGAAAAACATAAATAGGTATTTTTGGGGGGGGGGGGGCGGGGGTATTTAGCATTTTCAGCCAGTGGATAAGAGAATCAGTGGATACTGATCCAACAGATTGGGGCGGGGGTTTTTCCCTACTGTATAGAAGTTTAGCAGTTAGTCTTTAAAGTGGCACAGTGTGTGTGTTTTTTGTTTTGTGTTGTGTTTCTTGATAAAATGCTTGCACAGGTTAACAGGGCTACAACTCCAAAAACTGCTTTTAGAAACAATTGTTACATCATACATTATGAAGCAATTTTAAGGAGTTTAAAAAAAACAAACCCAATGACTATTGACAAATAAAATCAATAAATCAATCGATTTTCTTGTTGCATCACTTTTTAGTTCCTTTGAGGAAAGGAGAGAATTCACTTTAAAAAGTAAGAAAACGGCCACCTCTCTGATTAATCAGAAAATGTAAAGACTGCCCATTACGTTAAAGAATCACGTTGTCGCCAGTTGTCTGGCACCTGCCTTTCCCTCACCAGCCTGTTAAAAGCAACGTTGTGGGTTTTATATTTATAAATAGAATAAATATTATAGAGGCATTAAAGAGAAAGCTAGATAAGCATCTGTAAGATATACCTTGACTTGGATTCCTGAATTGATCAGGGGGGTGGACGTGGCGGCCTTCTAGGCCCTTTCCAACTCCACTGTTTTTTGATTCTATGAACTCTCCTTTGTCTCTGTTATGCTCTAATCAGTTCTTATCCAAAGCTTACCAAAACCAAACCAAACCAAACCCTGGAACCCTGCTCCTGGAGTAACTCATCCTCTGGGAACCGAGGACCATGCTCCACTTTGATTTCAGATTGGATTTAAGGTAAAAGAGTCCAAGAAGAGAGCCATAGAGGAGGATGCTGGTGGTGACTCTCGAACCCAGACCCCTGGCAAGGTCAGGTGGTGCTTTCCACCTGCCCCGAGATCCAGGTGCCAAAGAGATTGACTCACCATCTTTTCTGGTCCAGGTTGTATAGAAGTCTCTCTCTCTCTGTGTGTGTGTGTTTGTTTTTTCCCTCTGTGGGGAGGAAAATGAACTCTGCACTTGCTCAGGGGCACCCACAACTCTTCCCGCGTCACATGGTTCAGGCTGAAACGCTGGAATCGGAAATGCACGGGGGTGGGTGGAGAGGTGGAGGACTCTGCCCCCGCTTCTGCACTGGTTCGCTCCCTCTGGATGGAAGAGCTGGCTCTTGCCTGCTTTTCCAGGAAGAGGCTTAATTTTAACTCCTTGCTGATCTGTTTCTGAGCTGCTTTTCTGCCTTCCTCGGGGCTCTTGCATTTCCACCTACCTGCCTTGTAATTGAATTTCACGCCAGGCTGGGTGCCCGCCTCTGACTAACGTTTCTGGCTGCAGATTTCGTTCTCCCTCCCTCTTTCTCTTTTTGGCCTGGAAGACTGGGAAGGGGACGTTTCTTTGCTGTTTCGTTCTACCTCCCACCTTTTCGTGCTCCCTCGGCGCAGTGGCAACAGCAATCTCCGTGATTAAATCGATTCACTCGCAAACGGCAGATCAAGGAGACGGATTTTTTTTAATTGGGACACTCTCCTTCTTAATCGCGGCTCTCGCCGAGCGATAAGCACGTACTGCTGACAACGTCATTCCCAGTGTTTTCCTACCCACTCAGGGAATGGCACCAAATTCATGACTTCTCGAAGGAAGAATCCGTGGCAGGGTGGGAAGAACCCAGAGGTTTTCTGGTCCAACCTCTTGGTCCGAATGATGGGTGCAAAGCCCAGTGGAATAATAAGGGATGGCAGAGAGAACTTTAGCTTGTCCAGCTTCCTGCTCCCTTGGTGGCCAACCGGGTGCCCCAAAAGCAAGTCCATGAGGAAGTACCATGGAACTTATTCTGTGACTTTTATTTTCTCATGATATATCCAAAGCATAAGAGTCACTTTAGCTTCTAGTGTGAGAGTTCAGGCTTGAGCTGACCTAGAACCCATTTATTTGGCTAGAACCCATGCATTTTGATCTTTTTGGCAGTCCAAGGTATCTATAAAGCTCTCCTCCAACACGGCGGTTTTTGTCCCATCAGATTTCTTCCTTGTCCAGCTTTTACATCTGCACCTAGCAATCGGGAATATCACTGTAGGTGTGATCCTGATCTTGGTCCCCAGTCACACATCCTTACCCTTGAGGATCATTTTCGTATTCCTTCTCAGTTGCCCTTCAGGGTGTCGACCGTGTTCTGATTTCTTGGCTGCAGTATCCGTTCGGACTGATGATTGAGCCAAAGTATAGAAAGCCTTTAACAATGCTGATTTCTTCATTATCAACATTAAAGTTATGTAATTCTTGTGTAGCCATTCTTTTTAACTTCTTAATGTTCAGCAGCAATCCTGCTTTTGTATGTTCTTGTTATCCTTCCCGAGTAGCAGCTTCCAGTCATTATTATTTTTTAACCAGTAACAAGGTGTCATCCACATATCTTGAATTATTGAGGTTTCGTCCGCCAGTTTTCACTCCTCCTTCATCTGAATCTAATCCAGCTTTCTGTATGATAGGTTCTGCCTACAGACTGGAATACATAAAATACATCCATATGACACCTTTGCCAATGGAAAAACATTCTCTTCTTCCATCATGGCAGAAATGTAGTACAGTAATAAGTTGCAACTAGAGTTGCAACTAGAGTTAGCTCATTGAATTAATGGAACTTACAGTGGAGTTGACTCGCCAGGTTCTTCAACAAAAAGATGGTCATTATTGTTCCCCGCTACTTCCAGACCATTGATGAACACGTGAAAAATCAACCAGTCCCCTAAGCCATAACTAGTACATGACTGGAGTAAAGGGAGGAGGTCCTACCCTGAAATGTGAGGATGAAATCCTCCCGTCCTGCTTGGACCACAACCCCCCCTCCACCCAAAACAATCCTTCGGTGGCCCCACTGTTCACATCCCTCCAGTGGGAGGGGAGACGGTTCACTCCTCCTCTCTGTTTTCTGTTCTTTAACAAGTTACGATTCTGTTCTTCCTACCCTAAAAATCCTAACAGCTTCCTGAGAACATGGCAGCCTTGGTTTGGCTGTAGCACCAGAAAGGGAATTAAAATAGACGTTCCACACTCATCTGGGACACACCATGTCATCCAGCAGTCCTCTTTCTTTCCTGCTTACTTGGGGCCACTTCAGCTAAGATCCTTTCCAGGCTTAATTAAATGTTCCTAGTATCCAGGTCTTCACCATTTTGTTGCTTCCTTTTGATGGCATCTGTAGGGCCAGTGATGAATTTCTTCTTTATTGTCCCACAATCAGTTTCAATACCCAGGGGTTCTGGAGCAGAATCAATCAATCAATCAATCAATCAATTTTTCATAGATAGATCAACAGATAGATAAGACTTGTCACTTACGTCTGAGTAGACATATACAGAATGGCACCCTTATCTTAATTATGTGATTTAACTGGTGGTGACAATCCTAGCTAGCTACCTTCAACAACAAAATCATATTATGAAGGTAACAGGGCCATTCTGTACATGTCTACCAAGATGTAAGTTCTAAACTCCCATGTGAATCTGTATTAAATACTATAACTCCCCAGATCTCATTAGGGTTACAAATTCATTTTTTAAAAATATTTCATTTTTTAAAAAGGGTTGTTGTTTTTTTCAGAAAAGCTTGTTAACTTTCTAAAAAAATTCCCTCTAATCAAGACCTTCCCAAGACTGAAATGTAAAGGGCAAGATGGTCCCGATTCCTTCTGTGTCCAGGAGGTAACTGGAGTGGCCGTTGCCTCTTTCTTCCACCTTGATGATGGGAGCTCATCCTGCACCACGCCAGAGGGCAGCAGGGAAGCCGTGGGAGCCCCAGGCGGTTGGTGTGGCCCCAAGAGACAGACAATAGAAACAACTGGGGCAACTGTGACGGTCAGTTGCACGAGAGCCGTGGTCTGCTACCAGGAACGGCAGGCGTATCAGAATTTATATCCTGCTGACAACATCTGGTAGATCCTGCTTCAAAGAGGTGCCCCCTCTCTTTTTTTTCCAGATGTGACCCATGTTGTGCTTTGGGAACTGTCCCTCCCAGTGTCCATGGTGGCTGCAGTTTCCAGAAGTTGTCGTTCAAAGCACACATACACTCTTTTCCACCTCTGCTTTTTCCTTTCGTGACGGGATGTTGCTTGGTGTTGGACACCTGCGCTTCGGTTAAAAGCATGCTTTTTCCTCCAGGGCTTTGCCAGGCCTAAAATTTAATTCATGGATTAATTGAAAACCGATAGGCTTTGCTGAACAAGATTTCTTTCATCATCAGACAAGAGGCAGATGTGCTGGCTGCCATGGCAAAACAGAACCTCCATGTTGAGGAGTAGTGTAGCTCTGTCGATCCAGTTGCAGGGGAGGGAAACCAGTCCCTTTTAGTTCATGCTGCTCTTGGGTGTGAAGAACAGGTCGCCGCAAGCGGTGGTGGGATGAAGAGATGCCCCTCTCGCCAATTACCAGGGAAAGCTGATTTATGGCAGACGGTGCCAGAGGGGTTGCACAAGCCATTTGTCTTTATTACCAGGGGCAGTGCGCTGGTGTGTCAGTCGGAGATTTGCATTTTGATTGTATTTCCCAGGAGAGGAGGCAGGATCCTCCCGCTGCGGCCGCCACCGCGCTCAGGCAAAGAGAAGGCCAAGGAAATGAAAATATCCCAATTGGGGGGGGGGGGGGAGAGGGGGACCCATGAGTTTGGATCCCCCTCCTTATTTCTTTGGCTTAGGGCACTCACTGTCCCCTTGGGATTGCCTCAGGGGCTGCTGTGCCACGCAGAACACGGCCTGCTTGGGAGACCATGGCTGTTTCCTGCCGCTCTTCCTGCAATGGCCACCACCTCTCGGATCCGTAGTGCCCCTCGTGTAGGCGTTCGGGGCCAGCCGTCCTCCTTTCTTTAAAACAATTCTCCACATTCTGGCCTAACCCCAAAGCTTGCATCCCCTTTAGGGCAGTGGAAAGTAGGCTGAGAAGAGCTGCGGGCTGGCTTTCACCTTACAGCTCTCCCCCTTTCCCTGCTTGGTGCTCTCAGGCTGTGTTGGATCTTGTTGCCTATGGGCATTCTGGCTGGGGATGATGGTGGTGATGTAGCTGAGGAACTCCAGAGGGCAGTGGTTTGGGAGGAACCTTATGAGACTGCTCTGTGGTATTCGAAGGATAAGCTTGACCCTCTCAAGCCCCAGTCTTCTTTTTACCCACGCCACGTTTTGCTCCTCCTTTCTATACGGAAGGTGAGGAGCGAGAAGGATGCTCACGTCAAGAACATCAGGTCAGGTCAGTGACTTTCAGGGTTGTGTGGAACTGCATCAAGTAGGTGTACTCTAACAATTCCCATCTCTTTCCCATTCCAAGAGCAGGACTTTTGCAAACCTAAGGGATCTTAATTGCCCATGCAACACCATACCTAAGTAAACACTTTGCACTGTGACCCCAGAGGTAGATTGTGGTTCAGATGGAATAGTGCAGCATGGGTAGGGGACAGTAGACAGCACAATTATCCCTGCTAATCAGAACGTCCGGGGGCTTTGATCCTGTGAAAGATGGCCTCGTTAGATCACCGCCTGCCACCATCAGCCCCTCCTGACTGCCAGCAGAATCACAGCAAGAGCAAGGTCCTTCCCAGGCATGTCTTGCTACCTCAGATCTTTTGTTCTAACGCTTGCACCGGAGAACGCCAGCAAAAACCTAGTGATCTGTGTGTGTCTCCTTCAAAGCAAACCTGTTTCACATCACAAAGGAGCGCAGGAGGGGGAGAGTTATGCATCGATCAGAGCCAAAAGCGTCTCCCGATCCTGAAATTTTGGCAAGGGCTCCTTTGTTTACTGAGCTAAGTCAGATCAGGGAGTTCAGATTGCTTCCAACAGCAGGAGGCGGCCTTCGCCCCAGGAGTACACTGGCGGGGGGCAGGGGGGGGGCAAGCCAGTCAGCTGCCTCCGGGCACTAAAAGGAAAGCAAGCTGTCCCTCGAGTCACTGCGTCACTCGGAGAGTTTAGGTGGCATCTGGCTGCCGAGAAGCTGAAGCAGCACTTGGCAGCCTTTGGCGGGCTGGAGAGGCAGGAGTGCCAAGGCAGGGCTCCTGGGCTTTCAGGGAAGAACTGGGATGGAGACACCATCACACTCTTTAGCAGGGAAATGGAGTGCCGGGGGGGGGGGGGGAGATCTGGATTAATGTCCAACATGGTTCCTTCAATTTCGCAGGTCCTTGCTTTCGTTTAAAAGCCCCCCAAACTTGTCAGCTGAGAGCCCTCTCCAAACACCAGAAGGGCTGTCACAGAAAAGGTCCAAACCTGGTTTGATGATGAGGATGATGATCCGGGGACAGTGTTGCAGTGAATGAATGGGCTAGAGTTCCACAAGGTTGACTTGGGTTGGACGTTGGGAGAATGGAATGGATTTTTCCTGGGGAGCAGGGCTTCCTGCAGAGCCGTGGGGCTCAACCTTTTTCAAGCCGTGACCCCTTTTTATAATAGCCAAGTAACCTACAACACACAACCCGGGCGCGTTTACATTAAAAGCGATTTTGAATGGGGTGAAATCATCCCTTCTCAGAAAGTAGAGGCTTCTTTCTCCCCCAAAGGGCCTGTTTTATATACATACACGCTAACTTTAATATCCTGCTCTGAAAGGTCAAGGAAGACATTATTTAACAAGGGCTACTCATATAGGGCAACCTGTTGTCCCCCCCCCGAAAACACTTTTGACCCCCAGGATGGGAAACACTGCTGTACAGCCTGAGCAGGTGCCTGCTAGAGATGGTTTTACTCTGGGGTGGGAGAAGATGCTGAGAAAAGCTAACGCGATTGGGCATCCACCCTGTTGGAGGATGATGTGGAGCTCCCTGGGACCAAACATCCACTGGAGGGAGCGAGCCAGATCAAGGCCACTGGGGGAAAGAGACCTTCCCTCACGAGATGTGCTAAGCAGGGGCCCCTCTTTGCTCCATAGAACACAGAGCCACAAGAAGCTCAGGATTTCCTGCCTGGTAAAAGTCTCCTTGTGAGTAGGACATGATCTACAACTCTGCTCAGGTTTAAAAGCCCCAGTCTAGGCATGGCTGCATTCAGATGTTTCTGACAGAGACCATGTGCCTGGGTCTTGGAACTACCATCCGCCGGTGAATCCCATCCTGAACCTTGCTAATTAATAGCTGCTGTTCCGTCAAGTCACAAACGACTGATAGCGACTCCAGTAGGGCCGTCGAGGTAAGAGAGGCATTTGATTTGACTGGTGCCACGTAACTCCAGGGAGCTTCCATGGCTGAGTAGGGATTCGAACCCAGGCCTCTTGAGCCTCAGTCCATCACTCTCTCCACTACACCCCACTGAGTATCCCTTATGGCTGCTGCACTGCTATAAAAAAGAGAAAACAAAAAGCTAGCTGATTCAGACACTGTTGCACGTGTTGTGGTGCTGCCTGGAGTGGCAAGATGTGGCTTTATGGTTTCCCCGGCCAGGTCGTGGCGGTGGAGTGTGCCGGCGATGGCGCGGGAAAGGCGTTGACCCTTCACTTCGGCACTCTTGTCCTGAGGGAAGCTCCATCCCTCCTTTGAAATAGAAACGGCAGTAATGGAAACACGGAGAGCACATCTCCTGACGGAGGCTGGAAAAGTTACTTTTTGGACTACCGCTTCAAGCATTCCCCAACCAGAACAGCCGCTGGAGGATTCTGGGAGCTGTGGTCCACAAACGCAACTTTTGCAAGCTCAGTGCCAATCTCTCACCCGATTGGGCTTTCTGGCCTTCTCCAGCCTTCCAGCAGCCGGGCCACAGAGAGGCCAAACCCGCTTGGAAGGGGGACCCGCATTCTGTGGCCGTCTTCCTTGATTTCTTCGGTCACCTAACTTTCCCTCTTCTTATGTTCCTTACTGCGTGCCAGATGCGTTAAACACAACAATTACCGGGTGGTTTAAGCATTTTGCGTGGCAAACACAATGCAACGGGCATCCCTGTGGCCTGGCACTGGCGTGACATGACCCCCATGATGGGCCCTTAGGTGGCAGTTGGGGCTCAGCCTCTATTTCCAGAGATCTTGCTTGGCGGGGCCCAGCTTCCCCCCCCCCCCCCCCCGAAGCAGCAGCCGGGCTTTGCAAGGCTCACGGAGGCCAAAGCCGGCTTCCAAGGTGGAAGTGATGGCTGGCTCAAGAGTGCCCCCTGGTGCCCTCAGAGCTCATCCTCATCCAGGGCGAGGTTTACCTGCTGGGAAGACTCCCTTGGTTTTCACAGCCCATCCCGGAGGATGAGGGCCTCCAAGAGCCCCCCGCCCCAGGGGCCCGAAGAGCCACAGCCACGGCATGCTGTACTTCTGCGCCGCTCCCAGCCCCTCGCTTGGTCACCCTGCTAAAGCAAACACCAATATGGGCTGGCCTTTTAAATGTTTGCACGCCTGCCGCTCCGTCAGGACGCACCCTCTCCCAGACCGGGGAATGGGGGTGCCTCTCGTTTCTCGCACACATCTGCACAGACGCAGGCCCGGCGGCCGTTTCACAGACGCCCCGGGTCCCAAGGCGCAGGTTGGAACGCTTGCAACGGCATGAGGGAGTTTTCATTTTTCCCCCTCTTAAGTGTATATTTGAACCCAAAACAATACACAATCTGGTGGAGGAGAAACTCGAGCAAAGGAAACCAGGAAAGAGCAACGGTGATCTCCCCCAAAAAAAGGTTGCTGAGTTTCAGGGGCTGTCCGTGAGAGCCAAGGCAGTCCAGGGTTGAGGGTAATGGGAGTCAAAGTCAGACAGCATCTGGAGGACCACAGTTGCCCACCCTGGAATTAAAAATAAAATAAAACAGTCTAGAAAGTATTGAGGGAAGAGGGGGGCCCTGCAGCTCCCGTCCACTGCAGCCAGCCTAGTCAACGGAGGTACGGCTGGGATTTGCAGGCCACGATCTTGGGGGGGGGGGGGGAGCACTCATTCTGCAACCGTGACATGGAGCAGAGGGGTGCTGTATGCGAGTCTTCCCACTCCCAGCCGCTCCTTCATCTCTGCCGTGCTATGCTTTCGCTACAGGCTTCCAGTTAGACTTTTATTCCGTGACAGCTCCCAAAAAACGACAATAGGATAAGTAATGGAAGAATACGAACGTAAATCATTCAAAGTATACTTTTAAAAGTGTATAACCTTGCACTAATAAAAGGGAGCATCACAAGATAGATGGCTACTCAGTGACTGCCTTGCTAAGTGTGTGTTTAAAAAAAAATTATGTTAAAAAATGGGAACGTTCCATAGATAGCTCTTTTAAGACTGAGTAATAGCTTGAGAACTACCCAGGGACCCTTGTTTATAGCTAAGGGGCAATGTTTGTAGATTTAAACCACATCAAGAAAAATAAGTCAGTGTCGCTTAATAATTAACAAGGATGCCTAGGAGTGTATTCGCAAAATAATTCTGACTCTGCTCTCCTTGGAAAGAATCGGGTTTGCAGGCCCACCAGTTTTGTGGAAAGAAGTTGTGGGTGAAGAGCTGGCAAGCAGCTCAGCTCTTGCACAGCCTTTCTCTTAGGCTAAGGATTCTGGGAGTTGTAGTCCAACACACCTGGAGGCTGGGAAAGGCTGGGGCCTGGCGAGGCTGCTTCTGGGCCCTGACCCTCGTCTCTCCCCTTCCTTTCAGTTGTCATTCACACCGTGGGGCCAATTGCCCAGGGAGAGCCCAGCGCCGCCCAGGAAACGGAGCTCGGCAACTGCTACAAGCACAGCCTGAAGCTGGCCCTGGAGAACAAGCTGCGGACTGTGGTGAGTCGGGGCTGAAGGGCGGGGGGGGGGGACCCTCGCCGCTCCCCTGCTGGAGCCCTTGCAATGCAAGACACACGGAAAGGCCCACAGAGAGTAGGGCTGGCTTCCACTCCAACCACAAGAGCAAGCGTGCATAAAACACTCCGTCAAAAGCGGGCAACCCTTTGTCCAAGCACGACCGACAACGCACGGTAGGACGTCTGGCAACGTTTTGTGGGGTTGACCTTTTAAACAAGATTCTCCGTAAAATAATCTTACTAGAATGGAACATGGAGGCAAGTTTCACACAATCAGCTCGAGATGCAAGGGTGAGATGCTGGCAGGCCTGTTCCTCCTACCTTCTCGTGTGGACACTTCTGGAATTTTTCCATCCTGGCGTTTCCCATCCACAGAAACCGAGCAGAATCAAATCTCGGGAGTTCTCTTCTTAAATAACAAGTCAACTAGTTTTTATGAGTCTAAAGGTGAACCCTACTGAAGGCTCAAAAGCCAAAAGAAATGCTGAGCCGTCCCTGTTTTTTGGGGGTGAAGGAGCTGCAGAGGCTTGGCTTTCCTCATGACTGGTAAACTCCCAATTCCTCTGACTTTTTTTAAAAAAATCACATAATTACACAAATGGATCCAGGACATTTCTTCTTGAGTTTGTTTGCTGTTTGCTTGTGAAGCAGGAGATTGCAGAAGGATCGTAGAATTAGACCAGGGACAGACCTTCTTCCTTCTGCAGAAAAAAACTTACCAAGTTACAGCAAAGCTGGGAAACAAATCTACTGCTGTATTTTGTTCCCTGACCATTCGACTGAGGCTCTCCTGGACTGGAATCCAATCAGATCTGGAGGGTCACAGGTTTTAACTGGAATTACCAACACCCAAAAAGACCAAACACAGCCTGCAGTTGTGCCACCGTGCTTTGGACTCAACAATGAAGATGTTTACCCTTTTTGAAAAGCATGAAGCTAAACGTGATCTCCTCTTGCTAACGTCTTGCTTGTCTTGTTACTCACGAACACACAGTGCCAGTAACTGGCCAAAATAAGTGATGCTCTGAGCACTTTTCAGGCTGACCCCTTATAAAAGAATGGTCTGAATCAGGACCGCCCGTGCTTTTGGGCAGAGCGAGGCAGCTACCTCAGAGAGCCGTGGCGCTAAATTGTTTGGGAGACAGAGCTGCCGGTGTGTCATGCAGCCTGTCCTGTGTCCCTAAAGTTCATCTACTGCGCTTAGGACCAGTCAGAGGGGCTGCACGCACCCAGTCATGCAAAAGTTAGCTTCCAGAGTGGCGCATTGATGGTACAAGGGTTTGACTCGTGCAGCTTCTGAGGCCATTGACACGTGGCCACAGAGAACAGACTCATCTTACTTTAGGCTGATGTTTTCCCACTCCAATGCAAGTCTTTGTCCTGGGACCCCAGGCAGCTGATTGTCTTGAGGTGGACTCAATCTCAGCCCTTGGACAAGAAGAGTGCCAGAGGCTCTTGTCCACAAGAACTAAGACCAGGAGTCCTGAGTTCTCGGGGGGGGGGGGAGAGACACACACCCTGAATGCTGTAGATAAATGTAAAAGTAAGACTGTTATGTTCAGTGCATCTAAAGCAAGAGCTCAAGTGTGCTACATGCTGTCAAGTCGCATCTGACTTACAGTGATCCTAACAGCATTTTCAAGGTACTGAAATATTTAAGGAGTGGTTTTACCAGTGACACCTCCCATGCATTTATTTGGCTGAGCAGAGACTTGAATGCAGGTCTCGCGCGTCTTAATCTGTCACTCTGGGTACCTTTTAAGTTCGTACAGGCTGATTTAATCGTGTCTTCTGCATGAAGGATTTGATACTTTTGATTATGAGTCCCTGTTTCGCAGTTGTAGTACAAACATATGTCATTACCATGAAGACCTGTGGCTAAAACAAATTCATCTGATTATCTGCCAAAATGACATCCTAGCCACACAATAGCTAACAGTCCAACCTCCACGTGCCAGGGCGAGACGGGAGGAGCAAAGAAAGGCAGCTAAAAGAATCACCTCCGCTTCCGGCTTGTGAGATTTCTCGCAGCGCAAAGCTGGCCACTGGCAGAGGCAGGATGCTGGGGTAAATGGGCCTGGTGGGGAGGGAGGGAGAGCGGACCAGAAAGAGAACAAGCCATGCTGCACCGTTCTCCCTCGAGAACCTGTATAAAGTGGGAGGCGTTAACTGTGTCCCCCTTGCCCAAAAGCAACGGCTGCCTCTGTGTTAAATTCTGTGTTCGTACCCGATGATGTAAGGAGCACACGGTCGTCGTCTTCCACTTCTCCTGGTCCCTGACGGAGAAAACGGATGGAGCTCAGAAAAGAACGGCTTGGTACAAAAGATAGAATTGCATCTGTCGACTTGGGAGGACAGTGGTCGGCAGCTATGAAGGATGGGCTCCTGCCTTAATCGGGCTTGTTCCTTCCCTAGCCTCTCATAGTTGGCTGTGGTGGATGCTTCTGGGCATGCGCAGAGGTAATGACTCATAACCTTCTTCCACACCTGGGCTGTCTAGCTGAAAACGAGCAGGAGCAGAAGTAGCAAAGCAACAGGGCACCAAACCCTTTTCATTGTTGAAGACGGTGTTTCAAGAGCTGTTGCTGCCCAAGATCCTGGATCTCTTAATTGTACAATTGAAAAAGTACAGAGTTAGATGTGCTCACACAGAGTTCCCACTTCATGACATTTCAGAAGTAGGCGGCCAAATCTCTGTAGGATTAATGTTTTGTGCGTCAAGAAAACCACAAAATGATGCAGGACTCTTTTAGTGAATAAACTCCTCTTTTTTGGCATCTGAAGACTCTCTCTTTCCTCTCGAGTGGGGGTCACCAGTTGCCTTTAATTTACTCTCATAGCCATAAGAAGACATTTTCCTAATGCCCCTTTTCTATACCCACAGGCCTTCCCCTGTATTTCCACGGGTGTGTTTGGTAAGTACAAACCAAAGAAGTAGAGGAGAACGGTGAGCAGCAGTGACAGGCTGTTCCTGGCCTCCTGAAGGGAATCCTCTAGAAAAACTCAGGATTCCCCCCCCCCCCCGCAGGATACCCAAATGATGCTGCTGCTGAGATTGTGCTCAACACACTGCGCAAGTGGCTAGAAGACAACAAGGAGAAGGTAAAGGGGGCTGGTGCACGGGGTGGAGGGGGCCGAGCGAGCTGTGCCCAGGGGCCTTGCACTGCCTGCCTGGCCTGGCCTCTTGAACAGGGGAGGGCTGGGTGTGGGTTCTTCTTGGTTTTGCTCTCCACGCTGCTCACGTTGTTCACATTCCAGACATCAGCCCTGGTCTCCCGTGGAAAAACAGAAGGGAGAAGCCCTTGGAAAGACATCTTTGTAACACCCTGCAGGGGAGACAGCTGACGGGCAGGCTTTCGGGTGTTTCAAAATAGGGAGGCACCAAGTACCTCCTCAGGGCTCTCTCTGCAGGCCTCTCCTGAGGCCCCCTTGCCAAAGAGAGAGAGAGAGAGAGAGAGAGAGAGAGCATGATTTGTGTGGTAGGGAAATGTCCACCTCATCCTCAACCCCTGCTGGCCTAGCAGAGCAAGTCACAGGGCAGAACTTGTCTTCTGTTGACTGTGATCCGTCCTGCCGGCAGGTGGACCGAATCATCATCTGTGTCTTCCTGGAGAAAGACGACGAGATCTACAAGGAGAAGCTGCCCCGCTTCTTCCCCACGGGTGAGTCACCAATGACGCTGTGCATGCCTGTGCGCATCCACAGAGGTTCCTCCGGGCTTCCACCAAGCGCCAGGTCTTCGGGGAGGGTGGGCAGGGTGACGGGGAAAGGCCTGGATGGGGATTTTCACCTTCCTGTCCTCTCATTTCCAGCGTGACCCACACTTGTTCAGAAAGGGGTAAGAGCTTCCCTGCACTGTGTGCAGTATATGGCGTGGGATTTCCGCATGGGCTGCTTTTGCAACCTCCAATGCTACTAACCAGAGCATCCCTCCCTTGTTAAACTTGTATTTCATTGAGCCCAAGCAACATAAGAGCCAGGAGATCGAGGACGGGGGTCTTCTGGCATTTTTCCTGTTTTGCTTAGAAAGAGCTCTAAAGGGCTCCGGTTTTTCTTGTAACAATGAATGGGGCGCTGAGTTACACCCCTCCTCACTGTACATTGTTCTGACTCACACCCTTCCCACCCAAATGTTACTGGGGGGGGGGGGCTTTCATGTTCCACTAAGAATGGCAAGCACCAACTGGTGGAGGATATCAGATCATCTCTACACACCGAAGCACACGGTCCCTATACAAAAGAAATCCAGTCCCATCCCACACACCACCTTATGAGCAAAAAATAAAAAAATCTAGAGTCGGGTGCTTTTGCCCACAGGGTCCCCCAACGTTAAGGGGCTGATGCAGCCAGGACTCCTGGGTCGTCTCGGCAATCTTGGGAAGGAGGTGCAGAGCAGTGAAGAGAGGGCCCCTCCTCCTCGGGTTGAGCAGAAGGCGAGTCGAGGTGGTTTAAAAAGCAAAGGGCCACCGAGACAGTGGAAACGAGTCCCAGAAGGAAACGAGGTCTTAGGGACCCAAAGGAGTCCCAATGGAGAGGCAAGGATTTTCCACCTTGGAAGGCAAGGCTCAGAACTGGGGAAGACGCATGTCTTACAAGAAGCGGAGAGGGGGAAAGGAGGGGAGGGAGGCTGCCGGGCTGCCGCGTGACTCTGCAAAAGCAACGGGGACAAACAGCAGGGAGTGGAAGACGGGGGTATTCCCCGAAATGCAACTCAAGAACGAAGACAAGGTCTGACACATCTGCATGCTGCCAAGGAGGCAGCGCCAGCCATACCAGGCCGCGGCTGTGTGGAGGGAGCTGGAGAGCCAGCCCTCCTTTTCTTCACTAACAGAAGGCTTGTTTGGTGCCCGGCTCCTTAACTTCTCTCCCTGGCTCTGCTCGGCTCCTTCTCTCCTGGTCTCCTCCCCTCCCCTGCCAAGGAAATGCAGGGGCAAAGGGGGAGCCGCTCTTTCCCCAGCACAGGTCGTGCTCAGAGCCTGTGAGCAGGTGAGGCGTCATGTCTTCAAGACTACAACTCCCGAAACAAACAAAGGGCCATTCCCCCTGGCTGGCTGGCGGGGGGGGGGGGGGGGGGCGGAGGGAGGGACCCATAGGCCCAAAAAGTGACTGCGACTCATAAAGCATCCTGGGATCCTGGCAAAGGGGAGTCTTTCCATCACAGGCCTGACCTTTGGCTCTTTTCTCCCACCAGACGCTGCCGGTGGCCCCATACCTTCCCGCCTGTGAGCCCTGCAGAAGAAGACACCGGAGGGGAGCAGAAGCAAAGCGGGGGAGGAAAAACACCCCCATGGCTAGTGTAACATCTGGAAATGGCTGCAGCCTGGAATAAAACAATGCCTGCATAAGCCCAGTTGAGCCCCTTCTGGAATTTGTGGGGCTCCCTGCAGGGAGGGGGAAAAGACAAGCCCCAGACCAGCCTGCAAACTTGCCCTGGAAAGAAGAGACGCCCTCAGTCGCAAGCGGTCCCTCTTGGCACAGAGGGAGGGGAAGAGGGCTTGGCATGAGAGAGCACTGGGGTGCAAGAAGGAGGGAGGCTGAACAGAACTGGCAGCATCCAGTGGATCCAAATAGGGGGGAGAGGCAAATTCTCAGGATGTTAAGAAAAATAGTTTTATTCCACTTTAAAACCTGCCTAAAGCATTTCAGACAAAGCCATCTAAGGCCGCCTTCAGAGGCAGTAATTTAGCAACGTGTAATGAAACACTCATTTGAATGGTTCCCGGCTCCACTAAACTACTGAGGATAAGATGGAAGGCTGAATATTTGTACATGATCTCTTACTGTATTGGATCTTTCCCCATCTTATCCTCAGAAATTGAGTGGATCTGGGAACCAGACAGAAGGAGAGCTTCATTACAGATTGCTTAAGTATTGTCCCTGAAAAAGGCCACCAATTGCTTTGGCCAAAAGGCACGGAACAGTTTTTAAAGTGTAATAAACCAATTTTTGTAACATCCTGAGCAGCCATTTCTTGCTTAGAACTCCCCACTCAGCCAGTGGAGGGGGGAAATGAGAGAGAGGTGCTAAAAATAAATTTTTTTAAAAAAAAAACCATCACCTGGCGTGCCCCCTCTGCTTTAGCAGAACACTAGCGAGGCTCGCTGGGTCCGAGACAATTAGCAATCCTTTCTCCATCTTTGGCTCAAGCTCCTGGGCTGCCTGGCACTTTAAAAGCAAGCAGGTAGCTTCTTGCTCCAGCCTTGGAACCAGCTGAAAAAAAAGCGAACAACAGGGAAGGGAAGCAAGAGTAACCGGAAAGCGATCTCGACAGCAGGGAAAAGGCAAACCTCCCGCCCAAGCCTCCCGCCCTCTCCAGCTGCTCCTAAGCAGGACTGTATTAATTAATTCCCTCCATTATCTCTTCAGGAGAATCCAAATAGCAATTTCTTCTCTTTCAGTCCCTCACTCACTCACTCACACATACACACAGCTCCACAGAGAGACTGCCACCACCAGCAGGAAGAGAAACGGATAGAATATGGATCAACTTAAAGAGCAAGGCTGGGTAAGAGAAGAGGAAAGGAGAGAAAGTGCATGCAGAAATTTGAGGCAGGGTTTATGTCACAGAACAACAAGCATCTGCTAAAATCTGCCAGAGTAGACGTTTAGGGCAAAAGAGCTGCTACACTTGATTGCAACTAGAAGGAACACACTCTTAAAAGACTACAGAGGAGAACAAGTTCTTAGCCTCACCCTCTTTATGACAGATTGGCTGAAATCCTCTTGTGCCACTTTATGCCACGTAAAGCCCGGCGATGTTTTTCAAGAATTGAAAGTTTCCAATGCCAACCTCCATGAAGGTTCCGGGGCTTCTTAGGGCTCCTTTGTGTCAAAGGGAAGCTGCTGGGAACCGCGGGCTGCAAGAATGAGTCTTTGATTTCCAAAAATCCTGGCAGTAGCAATTTTCAGAAACTAAAGATCATTCTCTCCACCCAATCCTGTCGTCTTGGAACCTTCCAGTAGGGAGGGATCAGAAATTTCAAGTACCTGAAAAACAACAGTGGCTGATGCCTTACACTGCATGAAGTTTATTTATTTTAAATTTTACCCCGTCTTTCTCCTTAAAAAGGGCCTAAGGAAGCCAATATCATTAAAAGACAGTATTAAAGCTAAAAACAGTAGGTATACAAATATTAGAAAGGGTCAAATACCACACGACAAGTTGGACAACAGGAATTCAGGCACAGTTTTCCTCCTGTAGAGAAATGTAACACAACACCCCTGAAGCCTGATGCAGAACAACTGAAAAAATGATTCTATTACAAGGTTTATCCCAACCCCAACACCCCCCCCCCCCAGGAAACATGGATGGGCACCTTACGTTGCGAAGCCTATGGTGACGTAGATGCCTGTCCCCCTTCCACCTCCCAAGTCAGTCCTGAAACTCTGCAAGGGAAAATCCCCCCCATTCCTTCCCTCTGCTGAGCATCAGAAGCAAAGACAAGGGGCCCCTTCTGGATCCTGCAATGAGCAGCTTCCCGTTTAGAGAGAGCTGCTTAACGAAGTATGGAGTCAGCTGCCTGGACTGACAGGGTGGCCCCACAACCGAGCAATAGCAGCAGTCCTCCAATTCTGGGTCGTCAGAGGCTCAAACAGGCTCCGACACTACTGCCCCTTGCTGGGGAAAGCCCTCGGCCAGCCTGGCCCCTGCAACAAATTGCAGTCTTCAGAGATTAAACAAAATTAAAAACGGATGGTTGCCTGCTGAGCAAATCCTAATCCTAAACTTGAAAATTATGCCAGTTAATTTGGTCAGAAATAAGTAACAGGCGCAGACTTGTTCTGCATCCCTCGAGTGGTGCAAAAATGGGCAAAGAGTTAGACAGAAGCAAGGAAGGGTGGGAAGGCAAAGTTACAACAAACGACTGGAGAACTGAAGCCTGGATGGGGGCTATGGGGGCGTGGTGGAGGGGGCCTGCTCCCCAGAGGTCATCTTTGCAAGCCTGAGGGCAAGGGTCTTGCCGCTTAAAACAGCTCCAGTGCGGTAGCTGCCAGACTCTGCAGTGGTGGGCTGATGCCTTACAAGGAATCTGTCAAGAGACCATTATTTGCTCCCACGTACTTTGCAAGCAGGGGCTTGTACCAAAGGGTGATCAGCCGCCAGACGCTCTGCTTCCCAGGGGCTGCCCTAGAAGGGAGAGAAGAAGGTCCGCTCGCCCCCAAAATAAGCACCAGGGAGAGGCTACGAGCAAGGAAGACTGTTTCACCGGCATCCCCTTTAATAAAACACAGAAGTGTGTAAGTGTAACAACAAAAGGAGAAAAAATAATAATAATAACAAACCAAGTGAGCGAGATGTCAGCAAGAGCGATCACCATTTACAACCACAGACGATGCTGCCCGGCGGGTGGGCGGGAAACGTGGGCAAGACGGAAGATATGAGAGAGAGAGAGAAGGGGGCGTGGCTCACCAGCCAGGCTGCCCCGCCCTCTATTTATACAGGATGTCGTAGTGTCCTGGTCTGTACAGTAGATACACTTTGGGCTCCGAGCCCTCAGGGAAGACGTGGGGGTTGGTGGTCCCGCCCTCGCCCCGGTCCATGTACTCCACGAGGATGGAGACGTTGAGGGCCTGGGCCAACGCGATGATGTGGATGTGGTCGCTTTCTTTGCACATGGGCTCCACCTCCTGCAAAGAGAGAGGGCAGGCACAGGCAGGGTGAGGTCTCGACAGCAGGGGCCGCGAGGGGCCACCCACCCCAGCACAACTGTGCCCCGTAACCCCCTTGCACTGAGCTTCCCACGCTTCCATGGGCCACGCTCCATGCAGCTCAGCAATCCTGTCATCCCAGGAACGACACACATGACTGTTAAAAAAAGTCACCAGGCTAATTTCCAGGAGGCCACCTACTCTACTCTGTGCTTGGCTTGGGGATCTCACAACCACACAAAATGCACAGAGCCTCGTGTATATCCGAGGGCTCCCCGGTCTCTGTGCCAGATACTGATGAAGACAGAACAAAGGCTGGATAGAGTCCATAGTAAACCTGCCCATCAAGTTACGACTTTAAGGCCTACACTAAACCATTCAAGGCATAGCATTTCTACTACCAAACATTAAGAGGGCTTTGATGAGGCAGGTAACTTAGGTGAGCTGGCTTTGTTTATGTTCCATGCAATTATGACCGACCAGAACACAGAGAGCTGCCTTTTACACCCTGTCAGTCCACTAATTAAGTGCCTTTCTCCTGGGACAGGCAAGGCTTCTCAGCAGCTTTGCACAGCTATCTTGCTCAGGCCTCTTTGGAGATGCTGGGACCTTGTGTGCAAACCGCATGAGCTCTACCACAGAACTACGAGCCCTCCTGACGGAAGGAAGCCCCCACCTCCAAAAGGCCACTGGGCCTAGAACTCACAGCCTTGGCGTGATCAGCACCAGGCCTCTAGAGAAGTGGGGGGGAATGCCTCTTAAGCAGGAAAGCCTTTCCACTGCTAAAGGGGCCAACCGTGTACAAAGGAGGTTCTCTCTCCAGGAACTAGAAGGCCTGCCTGAGGCTCTTCTCTTTGTTTTCCAATGACCAGAAATTCTGGAAGACAACATGTTTACAATTTCCACATGGGAACTTTATGCCAACTTCCAGCGGTCATGAGGAACATCCTCTTTGAGAGTCAAGAAAAAGCTCTAGGGCCAGATCGGCCTCGGGGCTCATCCCATCCACTATGAAGGCTTCCCTTCCCAGGCACCCCGGTCCTCCTGACCTGCTGACAGAACTCCTTTATGCTGCGTCCTCCCTCGATGAAGTGTTCAAAAAACTTATTCTCACGCTGCAGGTACCCCGACGTCAGGAGCCGCAGGTACACTACAAGGTAATCTGAGGTGCTCTGGTCGTTGAAGGAGGCCAACAGGTCTGACACGGTGGTCTGCTTCTCCACTTGCTCTATGAGATCCATGAACTGCAAAGAAAAACAGCAGCCAAAGCTAAAGGAAAGGGTCCAGGGTGGACGGCACAAATAGCTTGTATCTTTGGATACAAATAACAAAGATGCTGTCAAACACCCTTCCCAGTGGCCTGGCTACTTCCTCACGGCTGCTCCCTTACCCTGCTCCTTTACTGATGTCAACAACGACACTGACGGACCGCAGGCTCCTGTCAGCCACCCTGCACTTTGATTCTCTCTGAAGCCTCAAGGTAGCATCACATGGAAGGGACTGCATGAAATCGTAAAAGGCAGGGGTGTGGAATCTGCCCATTGACAAGAGATCAACAGAACTGGCCCGGTGGGTAGGTCACACTGTGTATTTAAGAACCAGTAATTTCACTGAAAGAGTGGAAAGGAAGAAAACTGAAGCAATGCAGGGAATGGAGGAGTTTTTCTGTGAGGAAAGGCTAAAGGGCTGCAGGTGTTTCAGAACTGAGGGCCAACCTATGGCAATTCTGTTGGGTTGAGTCATTGTGGAAGGGCAATGGCAGAAGCGGTGTGAGCCATTCATTCCACATTGTTCATAGTGGGCCTGAGATGGCATGGTTGTTAGTCAGCCAGTGGCACGTGGGGCCTGCGCACAGCCAGCAAAACGCAAGAAGGGACTGCACACTTGTCCTTTCCACCCATGGCAAAACCCAGCTGGATCGTGATGAAGGATGCGCGGGTGCAGAGAGAGTAAAAAATAAAAATAAAAAAGGGGGGAGGGGGAAGCCCTGCTAAGGAAAATCTCATGTTTCCCCAGTGATTGGCAGCACACTCAGGGTAGACAAGAAATGAGGACTTCTTGACGCAACATTCACTTACACATGAGCAGGGGCTCCCTTCCAGACCACAGGTGGACAGACTCTGCACCCCGATGCTGGGGGTTGGACTGCAAGGGATCAGCCTATACCAGCCGACCCAGTGGGAGAGCGACGGAAGCTCCGTTCCAAGACCATGTGTAGAGCCACAAAAGCCGCCCCCAACCAACCCGCAAGCATAAAGGGCGCGATTTCTCAGGGTCTCAAGAGAATGCAGCCCTTTCAAAGGTTCAAGCGTCCGTCCTCCCTCCCCCATTTCTTCCTTAATGATCAAACATGCCAGGTGTTATAGCTGTGCCTATTTAATCCTCTTTCACTTGGATTGCAAAATGTTTCCACTGTCTGGGTTAGGGAGGAATCTTCTTGTTCCGCCCACGGGTTCCAGGAGACCGCAAAATATCAACATTCTATATTCCGAGTGGGCAGAACCAGAAAACGCAACGTGGTGTAAAAATAAAATACATGTGGCTTCTATACAGACCACAATATGAAATTTGGAGAGAAAAGATCCTGTCATGATGGAAAGGGGATTACTACTGACCACAGACAGGTCTGAGCAAAGGTTTGGGACCTCCTGCAGCACCCACTGAACTATGCCTACCATAAGGCCCAAATCCTCTTGAGTAGCTATGCAAACTGCGTAACGTTTCGAGATAAATTGTCCCAAGTTCAGAAATCACTACTGACATTTTCAGCTGCACACTGAGTCTCAAAACCCAGCATGCAACCAGACACTGCCTACGGCATTTCTTAACTTGAGGCAGATCACCTTCAAAACATACGGCGTTTGTTCTGTGCCAGCATAGCTAGGCCTAAATACCATTTGATCCATGAGAAAGGATGGGGAGAGAAATTCAAGCATTCAAACACAGGGCCTCCCATCTCTTAGCTACACAGCTTCATAACTTTTCACTGGTTTTTTGATACCCGGAATGTATAATTTGGCTAGAATCATGTTCTGCAGAGAACATGCATTTAAACAGGGCCACAAACAGATTTAAGAACCGCCAGTAACTGGTAAGGGGAGAAGACACAAAACTCAAACAACAAAAACAGACTCCAGAACAATGACTACTAAAACAAAAGATACGGAAGTTTTGAAGGTAATTCACCTTTACTCCCAAATTCTGCTGACCTCAGCAATGTCTTGCCTGGTTCTTGCCCCAGACTCCACACATTCCTCTTTCTGCTAAAGTAATAGTCTCCATCCTCAGGCCTCCCAGATGCGTTTGGGTCTACTCAATGATCCAGCTATGATCCAGTCAACACTGCCCAGGGGCCCTGCTGGCCAAGAATGACGAGATCTGTAGTCCCAACACATCTGGAGAAGGCCAGATTGGGGAAGGCTTAGGCCTCAGGGCACGGGAGTGGCTCTTACCGTGTTGTGGAAGTCCTCAATGGTGAATTCCGTGAAGCCCTGCGAGACCAACACTTCCTTGCTTTTGGCAGCCACCTCTTTGAAGCTACGGGCAATAATAAAAATAAAAAAAACAAAGAAAACAAAACACAAGCCCGCACCAGCATTACTCTATTGCAAGCGCCAACAGGTCCAAACTTCACCCTGTTGGGCCACTGGGGTCCTCTCCCTCCCATGTCCTACCGCTGTAGCTCCTTGCCATCTTCCAACAGAGCCTCAAGGTGGGAAAAGCCAAACGCCCGATAGAAACAATTGCCGTCTGGCCTTGTCTTCCGTATATATGAATACTTCTTCAGAAGATCCTGTGTGGGAGAAATGAGAGGAACAGAGATGGGTTCGTGTCCAAGTAGTTCAGCAGCACACAGCTGGACTTGGCGCTGCCTTCCTTAGGCCATTTAAGCCTGCCCTACACAGATTTGAACATATGCTAGCTTACAATTCAACCAGAACTTCATTTTTAAGCATGTTACAAAGTCTTTTACAGCCACTGGCAGCACTGGCACATGGCTACCAACCACAAAGCCACAGTTCTCTTCCTCCAATATTTCAGCCTCTTCCTATCCTGAGTCTGAGAGCATCAAAAGAGCCCTGCTGGATTCGGCCAAGGCTCCAACAAATCCTGCACCCTCTTTCCAACAGTGCCAAGACCCACATCCCCAGAAAGCTCAGATGCTCAACGTGAAAACAACATCGCCCCGCCCTACTTTTCACCCCTGCTGCAACAGGGATTCATGCAAATTCTGGCTCTGGAATTGAGGTGCCTCTCTGTTCAGGACTGGGGAACGCATGGACTGCAATGTCCCTCAGCTTTAGTCAACACTGTCAAGGGTGAGGAATGAGGAGAGAGGAAGCCCAACACAATAAGAAGGACGACATGTTTCCCATCTCTATTGTTAACCTTATAGGATCCTAGAATAATGGAGTTGGAAGGGGCCTCTAAGGCTATCAAATTCATCCCTTGCTCAACAAAGAAATTGTCAAAATATACCTGACAGACAACTGCCTCGTTGTCTCTTGAATGCCTCCAGCGTTGGAGCACTCACCACCTCCTGAGGTAACAGGTTCTATTGCTGTACTGCTCTAACAGTTAAGGAGTTTTTCCTGAAATTCAACCGTGGTCTGGCTTCCTGTAATTTGAGTCCATTATTATGTGGTTCTGCACTCTGTGATGATTGAGAACAGATCCTGCCCCTCCTCTGAATGACAGCCTTTCAAGTATTTGAAAAGTGCTACCCTACCTCCCCATACTCTTCTTTTCTCAAGGCTAAACATGCCCAGTTCTTTCAGTCTTTCCTCCTAGGGCTTGGTTTCCAGTCCGCTGAACATCTCTGTTGCCCTCCTCTGAACCAGTTTTAGTTTGTCTGCATCCTTCTTAAAATGTAGTGTCCAGAACTGGACACAGTACTCAAGATGAGGCCTAGCTAGTGCTGCATAGAGGGAAACTAGTACACCTGATTTGGAGACTATACTACGGTTAATCCAGCCTAAAATAGGATTTGCCTTTTTTGCATCTGCATCCGAGTTGGATCGTATTGACCTTGTGATCAACAACAATTCTAAGAATTGAACTGCCCAAGCCCACACAGGCTGGTTCCTTTCCCGGAAGGCACCGTGGGGGGAATTGGACACCCAACCTCTGACTCCACAGCCAGACACTTAACTCACTGAGCTATCCAGCCAGCTACACATTCGTATAAGCCCATTTTAAAATCCACGTACAGCTACACTGCAGAGAGACATCTTTTGTGAATTCATTATGCTGTGTGCAAATACTTATACTTATTATTATTATTATTATTATTTATTTCATTTATACCCCGCCTATCTGGTCTTGCGACCACTCTAGGCGGCTTCCAAACAACATAAAACAACAGATAACTTCTGTCTGTCCCTAATCTACTGACCTGTCTGTTCCACTGGGCAACTTCCAATTACAATATTATGAGCCTAACAGATTCTTATCCACCTCCTTCACACTGTGCTCAGTTTCATATATCTTTACTCAGATCCTCCCTTAGTGATTCCCTGCCCCAGCTATGCAGCCCAACATTCTTAACTTTTCAATGCAGAGAAAAGGTTCTAGTGCAGCTGGTACCCTCACTGTGTATGTGATTACAGCCTGTCATCCTTCCTAGCTAACACAGTACTAGCTGTGGATGATTGAAGATGTATTCCAAGCCTGCTCCAATCCTCTCACTGTTGCTGTTGGCCTTTCCAATCTGTACAGGTGGATGCAAGCAACCGGCTCCCTTACTTACTTTGATCTTCTGCTGATAGACATGGTCATCGTCGGCATATTCTTTGTATAGGACTGACAATTCCATCTTTTCAGAGACTAATGGATTCTGGATGGCAATCTGAAAAGAAATATTTTGGTATGTGAGATGTACGTGAATGGGAGAGTCCATCTCACTGCTCCTGCCTAGTATAGGGAACACAACACTGAATTTCTATCTTTACATGTGTCTCTTGGCAAAGGATGTATTTCTCCATGTCTTTTATTCACTTCAGGGAGGGAGGGAGGGGAGGAGACCAGTGATATTGCAACCACATAATCAAGTCAATAATTGTAAGAAATGACTGGCATCTTAGTGCAGGCACATGTATGCATGCTCGTCAACTGACAACCACCAATGGTCAAGTGCTGACTCGAATTCAAAATGGACAGATTCCCCCCCCCCAAAAAAACAGAACTTTAAAAGGCAGGTTTTCCATCTTTCCAACCATTCTAATTTTACTGATTGTTCTTTAAATAGCTATGTAGTTTTAAATATGAAATACCTGCGTCAAACCCTAGCACAAAGTTGTCAGTACGTTTCTCATCTCCCTAGAACCACTCAGGAAGGCAGGAGGTTCATGGGAAGGGGTGATGGAGAAGTCCAGCAAGATGCTACTTTCCCCAAATCTGTAGTTTTTAAGCGTGTCAGGGTGGAGTGCAGAAGGGTTATCAGAATGTAGCTGGGTTGACCACAGCAAGGGTGAGATAAATAACACCGGCATTAGGTCAGAAATGGGCAGCCCCCTGAAACTGCTGGATGACCACCTCCTTCACCCCTCCCCAACGGAAACACTGACAGGGGAATTCCTACAACATCTGGAAGGGCCCCTCTTGGGTGAAGGGAACTCAATGAGCAGGGACAGCGCTTTCCACAAGCAACGGGTGGGAGCGACTGGGCCGGGCGGTATCTGTTTTTGATGCGAAAGGACAAGGAGTAAGTTCACAGAAAGTAATCTTACATGAGGAGAGAAGGTATCAAACAAAAGTTTCACAAATGACATAGAAAATTATACCTGGTGAACTAAAAACAAATGGGGAGTAGCTTTTTGCCATAGTTACAAGTAATGTACTCACCTCCAGCTAGCTACCTTTTGGGTAAACAAGTAATGTAGCAGGCATTTACACCGGTAGTTTTTAGAACTATCTAGTAATACCTAAGTTACTTTTAGACAACATTTTAAGCTATTTGGGAGATATTTTGACAGAAATTTCAGGCTTTTCTTATCAGATGTGAGTAACAAGGGAAATGCTATTTTGTGTTATTTTTTGTGGGTTTTTAAAAAGTCCTTCCAAGGGGCGATGTTAGAATTTGCCACCAGAGGGATACAGGGAGAACCCTCCTTTATTTTCGGCCTCCCGTTCAAGTCAAAGAAATGTGTTAATCATTCACGACACAAGAAATGACTTCCACAATCACACCAACAATAACAACTAACTGCTGAAGGGGAGTTCTGCAGCAATCTCGTTTTAAAATGTAACTTTCTGAGCTCCACTTGTTCTTGTGGTTGTTATGTGCCATCAAGCTACCTCCAGCTTATGGTGACCCTTTGAATGAGTGAGCTCCAAAATGTCTTTTATTAACAGCCCAGCTGAGATCTGTGACCTCCAGTGGATACGACAGCCCAGGCATCCAATAAAGATTAAGGTGGAAGAAGATTCAAGAAAAGGAATTGCTTGATCACACAACTTGCAGTTAAAATCATGGAATACACTTCCCCAAAAAGCAGTGACGGCTGTCAACACAAGTAAGATATATAAAATAAAATAAAAATAAATTTAAAATTAAACTAATTCCTAGGAAATAAAGCTACTGGTCATGATAAATAACCCTAACTATTAAATGAAAGCATGCCTTCATGCCACATGCTGGAGAGCGCAAGCAGGCGAGCGTTGCTGCCCGCATGCCTGCTGGTGGGCTTCCCAGAGACCTGTGGAAAGCCACTGTGGGGGAGAAATGCCAGACGAGACAGACATGCCTTGGGCTTGATCGAGCCTGGCTCTTATGTGGGCAGAAGCAGAGTCTGCAGGGCAGAAGGCATGTCAGCTGCCTGGTTCAAAGTTCTGGATGAGGTTCTCAGGTGGCATAAAGGGCCTAATTTCATTGAACATAGATATGACTTAGTTGCTAGAGCAACCACCTCCGCCAACGCTTGTTTGGGAAAGAGCATGAATTAGGAAAATTGAAATGTGGCTCAAGTCAAAGGCAGGCAAATTCCAAGAGCCAAGAGGCAGCTCCCACGGGATGCTGGAGAACTGCACCCCTCCCAGAACAGGGGCTGAGCCGCCTCCTTCACGCAAAAGTATTTGGAGCAAGACGTGGCTAATCATAGACACGTTCCTTTCCATGGGGCACAAACTGCCATTTAGGGCCACCTCCCCTGAGTGTTAACGGGGAGGGGCTTCCAGTACTTAAAAAAAACAAAACACACACACACACAGTCAGTTTGCATTTTGATAAAGGGGACCTGGGCCTAAAACAGGCTTGGGGATGGGGAAATAGCCCACAATGGCTAATGGTCAATGTTCCCTCTGAGTCCCACCGCGTGGAAGCCTCGCTCTGTGTGCGTAAGGGTGGGCAGGGCTTCATTTGAAACGGGAAGCAAACAAACCGGCTGCCCATGAGCAACCCCAATGGAGCTCTGGGCAAGGACGCACAACATAGTGGGAACATTGCTAATGGTGCACACTAGAAATTTCCAGGATCACAATTGCCTATTTCCCATTCCCCCATTTGGGGCTGGGGAAAGTTGGTACTGTGTGCTGTGTCAAGTCACACCTGTATTATAGCAACTCTAATATGGCTTTCAAAATAAGTGAGATATTTAAGGGTTGGTTTTACCTGTGCCACCCACCCACAAGTGAGTATCCATGGCCAAGTAGGGATTCAAACTCAGGTCTCCTGTGTCCTAGCCTGTCCAAAACTTAAAACTAGAAAGCATACAAGCCAACTGGTTACCATTTAGCACAAGTTACAGCTGTACCAAAACAAACAGACAAAAAAGAAAAAGAAAAAAAATAACCAACCCAGCACAAAATACAGATTTTTGGGAGCCACTAACACAGTTCAAAGAAATATGCTGCTGCGCAAATGATAGTAGAAAGGACACAAAATTATATGGTTAAGAGATTCAAAATAAGGACACTCAGAAGTGGCAAAATATACCCTGAGAAATATATTTAAATACTCAATTTAATGGTGCTCAACAACACAATTTTTAGACCTCCCCAGCCCACAGTCCATTACCAGCAAGAGAGAGAGAGAGAGAGAGAGATGTAAAATATTTTGCCTGCCTTTCTCAGTGAAAAAGACCCAAAGTGACTTACATCATTAAAAGACAATATTTAAAAGCTAAAAACAGTACATATACAAATACTTTAAAAAGAATCAAACAAATGTCACACACAAAAATGGTAAACAAATCAACACCAAAAACACATTCAAAGCAACAAGGCTCAACACTCCACCCCACTCAGACTCAGAAAGGAAAAACCTTTGCCTGTTTGCAGGAGGACAGCAAAGATGAGGCCAGTCTGGCCTCCTGTGGGAGGGAGTCCCGGAGTCTGGGAGCAGCCACAGAAAAGGCCCTCTCCCATGCCCCCACCAAATATACCTGTGAAGGTGGTAGGACTAAAACAAAGGTCTCTCTTAATGATCTTAGCACCCAGGCAGGCTCATAAAGGGAGACACAGTCCTTGAGATAGCTCGGGCCCAAGCCATTTAGGGCTTTATAGGTTAAAACCAGCACTTTGAATTATGCCTGGAAACAGATCGGCAGCCAGGGGAGATGCTGTAACAGGAAGGTTATGGGATCCCAGCTCCAGTTAACAATCTGACTGCAGCATTTTGGACCCGCTGAAGTTTCTGAACACCTTCCAAAGGCAGCCCCACACAGAACACATTATAGTAACTCAGCCAGGATGTAACACTGCTTTTAACTGTGCAAATATACTCCTGAAACCTGGGCATCCAGGCTCAGACACTCCCAAGCTGTGCACCTGTGGTTTCAGAGGGAGTGCAACCCCTCACAGGCTGCATCCCTATTCCTTGATCTGCCTTTTGACTGAACAGGTGCACCTCTCTCTTGTCTGGATTAAGTTTCAGTTTATTTACCCTCATCCAGTCCATTACTGACACCAGACACTCATCTAGAGACAAAAGAGCTTCCTTAGATTTAGATGGAAATGTACGAGACTTAACTCTAAAAATAATTTATAGATGACACCACAATCCAGTAAAGCTTTCAAAATACTGTAAGGAAACATCACGGTTGGGCTGGACAGGATGCAAAGCCAAAGGAACTCTTGCTCAGGTATCACTAGCATGGCTAAAGGTACACAAATACTGGCAAGATCTAACAAAGCAAATTAATGAAATAAGTGGTCAGTCAACAAATGATGGAGAATTATTTCTATTTTCTATCTGATTGATATACTGCTGTTAGCAATTAAAACAGACATCTTGAGAATCTGGAAGTGGGTGCCAAAACCATCCATAAGCACACGGATGTAGCAGGTATCAATAATGGCAACTTTGGACAAACCAAAAAAAATATACTGGTGACAATAAGACAGAAAAAGAGAGAGGGAGAATCTTAATGCATAATGGGTATCCTTTCATAGAGTATACAGTATCCATTAACACCCCCCCACACACACACACACACAAACCTGGATTCTAAAATCCAGTTTAGAAAATTCTGGAAAGAATCATCAATGCCAAGAGAGCAGCCCCAAACAAATCAAAAATATCAATGTAAAGTGTCATTCAGCTGAAATCCGTACAAAGCTGAATACAACTAATACATGGTCTTTCTTCGTGAAATATTTATTATAAGTTATGAAAATGTGTAAGAAAAGAATTGCCTTGTAAAGTTTAAATCTTTTGTCACCAATAAAACTTATTTTTTTTAAAAAAAAAAATTAAGACCAGGCTTTATATCTTCACCACGCCAAGAGAAGGGGGAAAGGGCCTGACCTGCAAGATCACAGGAAGGCCTTGAGGGCCTGACAGGACCCAATGTTCTTCCAGGGGCATCACAGTCCGATGAAGTCAGTTGCAAGACACCCAAAACACCAAGGTTTCTTTAATCTCTTAGTTTTAAGAACTGCTGCTATAGCTAAGGAATTATGGGCACAGTCACACCATGAATTAGGAGGGCTTTCTGGACTGACACTAGGATAGGACAACACAGGGAATACAATGAAGTCTAGGGCATCTGTACACTTTTTCTGGATCTTTGCAAATTTTGAAGAAAGAGCTAGTATTTTGGCAGTCCCTTGCCAGCAACATGCAGCAGAACACAAAGCAAGCCAACCTCTGTGTTTCTGGGAGCTCACCTCCTGCTGAATTCTATCCTGCTGGGCCATTATGGCTTCATCGTAGGCCAAGCAATTCACTCCTGAAAGAGAAGAGAACAATGCCATTGAGAAAGGTCCCTTCACACTGGCTTGGTCTCAATAGTGTTTACAATGGTCTCCCAGAGCTTAAAAGTAAGGAGCTGAGCCGGGCTCGAGACAAAATGAAAATAAACTCATCGTCAGTCAAGCATAAAAATTTAACCGC
Organism: Intellagama lesueurii; assembly: GCA_037013535.1. Classification (NCBI taxonomy): domain Eukaryota; kingdom Metazoa; phylum Chordata; class Lepidosauria; order Squamata; family Agamidae; genus Intellagama; species Intellagama lesueurii. The sequence goes on along the minus strand of JBAJHW010000019.1, from coordinate 335,366 downwards.
AACAAAGTTAAAGGACCAAGAGAGAGAGAAGAAAAGAGCAAGATAACAATGAGAGAGAGAGGCCCAGAACTGTGACAATTTTTAGCTCTAATGGATTCCGGAATTTGTATGTGAAGTTTTACTGTTTATCTATTTCATTATTTACATGTCTGTCTGGCCCACAAACTTTCCTTCACGGACCTTGGGAGAAGGCACATGATCCTTCTTTTATCCTTACAAGAATCCTGTGAGGTAGATCAAGCCAAGAAAGAATGGCTGGCCCAAGGTCAGCCAGCGGAGTTCATAACTTTATGAGGGATAATGAAAATGGATTTCCCAAATCCCAGTCCTAAGCTTTAACTATCACATCCTATCTTTTTTTCACCATAAAGTATTCTACAACCATGGACACAAAACATCGTTCACACTTCAACCTTCAATAAACTACAATCCCAGAACACTGTTTCACTATCAACTCTAAGGCTGGTCTCACCAAAGTGTGCTCTCTCTCACACACATGCACACAAATAAACAAAATCTATGCCAGTTTAGGTTTTAGGACATGCAATACGTCACACCTCCATGGCAGCTCTGGGGCCTGCAGCCTCCTCTACGACACTGAGCTCCCAGGGCTGAGCAAGTGGCCCATCCCCGCCTGATGAGCAAAACAAGCTGCGTTGGGTACAGTGCTTTTACAACATGCCTTGCCGACACCCTCCTGCACCCAGGCACCAGGGGGGCATCCATCTGAAAATCCAGATTCCGCTACCGTAAAAACCAAACGCTGCCCTCCCGTTTCCCTGCCCGCTCCCCCACTGTCAAATTACAGCCCACGTGAAAGTTGATCTGCTTTTGCAACACGGCCGGATCCCCTTCCTCTAGGCTTCTTCGGGCATCCTCTGCTCACAGCAGCCGCCAATGCTGCAGAAAACAGAGAAACCCAACCTGGGGCTGTTCCATATCATACATCATCGTCAGCACAGAGATGCCCTCCCTGACTCTCAGCCTGCTGGGATGTTACTGCAGTGAGGCAAGAATCAGACAATCGCAACCCCTTTTTCCTGCAGTCGGGACTGCGGGCTGCAGCCCTCCCGGCTTCCCCTCCCCTTCTCAGGAAACTGAAGAGTGGCAAAGATGAACAAATCCCCCCCCTCGCCGCCGCCAAGGAGCTTTCCTCTAAATCTGGACCAATGAACAGTCAATCCTGATTCTTGGCTAAAGATGTATTAAAAGAACTATAACTTAGGACAATACATATTTGCAAGATTTATTTAAGAAGGCGGAGGAGTGTCAGGTAACAATGTATTTCACCATGCAAAACAGGTCAAATGAATGACACTGCAAACTCTGGTGGCAATCCAGCGCAACAGCAGAGAAGAACAGCCAAGTATTTTTAGACGGGGGGGGGGGGGGGGAAGCTAACCACTATCTATTTATTGTTTGGTGGGGGGGAAGAGGTGGTGGGCCCTTACATCTCCTGCATACACACAGCTTTAACCCGGGACAATCACCAAACGCAGAAGCAGTCAACACCACAGGCAGAACCTACACTACTGGAAAACTATCCTCTATCTAGGGATTATCAACTTTTCTTCCTGGCTCTACTCGCATGCTTCCACAACACCATTCCCAGCAGGCAGATTTAGCAGATGAACCTCTTCTTGGAGTGGAAATGGAATGACGTGCAAAGTTTGGCTATCATGTGCCAAGAACTCCTTAAAAGCACAGAAGCAAAACTATTAAAACAAGTTGGCAACCTGGCTCAGATCAATTGTTACTTCAGAAACCACACAAAGAATGTACTAAGGAACATGGAACACAAATTCTTTTCCTCCAATCACTGAATAATTGAGTTAGAAGTGCCTATAAGACCACTGAGACTGTCCAACTCCCCGCTCAAGGCAGGAATCCAAATCAAAGTATATTGAACAGATGGATGTCTACCTTCCTCTCGAATTCCTCCATCACTGGAGCATTCACTACCTCCTGAGGTAACTGGTTCCATTGTCATACTGCTCTAACAGTCAGTAACTTTTTCCTGATATTCAGCTCAAATCTGGCTTCCCGTAACTTGAGCCCATTATTATGTGTCCTGCACTCTGGGATGATTGAGAACAGATTCTGCCCCTCCTCTGGATGACTATCTTTCAAGTATCTGAAAAATGCTATCATATCTCAACTCAGTCTTCTTTTCTCAAGCCTAACCATGCTCAGTCTTCAAAGTATCTCCCTCAGGAAACCCATACAGAGAAGGCTCAATGAAGTACTGAATTAAATGGGGTGCCCAGTCAGCCAACACTCTGGAGTTCTCTTCCAACTGACAACTACCTCCTCCTGTGGAGGCACCAAGGCCTGCAGTAAATTCAACTGAATTTAATACCTGCTTCTGTGGTATAAGCAGCTAAAATACTTTTAATATTAATAAAAAGCCTGCCAGAAGATAGTCAACAGAGTCAGATTCTAATGTATGTTCTCAAACAGAGCAAATGGCCTGCTTAAATCATGAGTAGAGCGCCAGTACAATGGAGGGATTAGGAAGGTGGGCCAAGACTTTGGAAATATAGGGCCTAGTTCCCACTGATCCACCCTGGATCAGTCAACCTTTTCCTCATCCTGACCTACCTACAAATTTTTATGAGAAAAAAGTTAGAAAGAGAACAGCCTTTGGGATACTTTTGAGCTCATAAGAGGAAAGCCACAATTAAATGTAACAAATCCATAGCAAACAAAATCATTGTGGGGTTTTTTAAAGGCACTGGATTGTCTCCAGGCCTTGGTCCTACTGGCATGTTAATGTGGCTCAACGGAGGCACTGATCTTTTCATTGGGAAGGATCCCTCCTTTTAGTATTTCACTACTATGCAAATACAACAAACCACACTGTCAACAAGCAAAGAGGGCATAAGCCAAGAGACAACAATGGCACATATCAAAGAGTATTCGGTGCAGAGGAGTCGCAACCTAGGTGGAAGTATAAAAAAAAATCTACAGGAATTTTTTCTGAGGGAAAAAGTATTCTCAAGCCAGCTTCAAGAAGGAAATCCTTTCCACAGAACAGAAAAGGAGAAAGGAGTTGAGAAGGATTTATAGATGGAAAAATATAGACAAAGACAAGAAGATTCTTCTTAGAAGTTCAGGCTGTTCAGATTTCCATAAATCCTGGGCCAGGAGTGTGGGAAGACAGAAGTGTAGAAGTCTTCACAGAAGCAATGGTGGTTTTAATCTCTAAGGTTTCGAAATGTACGGAGGAGTATGAAGCGGGGAAGAAACAAGATGCCCTGATATTCTAATAGAGGGCACACATGCATATGGAGCGGGTAAGTCAATTTTTGTGTAACCTAGGGAGGAACACTGGGAATTGGGACACATTTTTTTTGTGCATTTTGTTTGCCACTAATGTTGTGAACTCCTCACCACCCAGAACAACAGCAACAGAGAATCTTGTGGCAAATGAATGATTTGCTAATTGGCTATGGCATATCCTTGCTGAAAACAAGCAGGTAAATCTTTTTCATGAATGGTATAAAAATGTGGGGCAGGGCTTTACCTTCTATATTTCTGCTTGCCATAAAGTAGTCTTTAAAGCTAGAAAGGGTCAAAAATTAGATAGCAGCTCCGTTGGGTAGGACTTGGCAGAAAATGAGTTCTGCCAGCCTTAGAGACTCCTGCTTGATTAATCTCTTTGCCCGTGTTCCCTCATTAAGCCTTCTAAGTAGAACTAGTATTCAAGACAAAGTCCAGGAAACCTTTGGTTTAGTATCTTGGTTCTCAACTTTAACTTTTGCCTAAGATATATCACTGAAGCAAAGTGTGCTGCTTATATACTGCCCATAGTGCTTAAAGCTATCTCTGGACAGTTTACAATTTAATTGTGCAAGCTACACATTGCCCCCCCCCCCCCCGGGAAGCTGGGTACTCAATTTATCAACCTCAGAAGGATGGACGGTTGAGTCAACTACCTGAGCCCACCATCGTACTCCGGTTGTGAGCAGAATCTTCAGTCCAGTACTGCAATTTAACCACTGCACTATAAAGCTCATTAAAGTTCATTACATTTCATTTCTTCTTACATTTGTTCTCTTTCCCATATCTCCTGTTCATCAACATTTGAAGACCACCTTTTTAAGTGTACTATGACATGTATATTGATAATTAGAAAACATCTTAAAGGTCTTTTTTTAGACTGATTTTTTTAAAAAAGAAATCCACTATGACCTAAAATGGTCTTGCTGAAATAGATGCGTTGACAGGCAACTACCCACACTATCTCCACACCTGTGCCTGATAAAGTATGTGATCATGTATATAAACCTCACGTTTCTTCAGAAACGCCACAAACCTTTCGGTAAGTGCTAGAATGAGTTTTACTTCAGCTCCTACTTAAAAGGAAAAAAGAGAAAAGAAGAAGAGTATCACTTTTTTCATCACAGATGAAAAGAATCACTCCTGGTCCTGGGCCCACATTACCAGATGCCTGAAGAATACACAAAAAGCATTTGCCACAATAAATCTCTTTTTCTTTAAGGTGCAACCACATTCTTCTAGAAAAGTCTGTTTCCATTGGTTTAGGCTTCAGTCAAGACTGGGATGTCCTCTCTTACTAGAAGCTCTAAATAAGCCCAGCAGGTGAAGGAATACTGAGGAACAAATATAAGCAAGAAACATCAACAGCAGAAGCACAGAAATATCACACTTCTTGGCTTTTGCAGCCCCCAAATCCTTACCAATTGCACTTCATTCACTGATATCACGAGGCCAGTTGAGGACAAGAATTTGTCCACCTGAGAAAGCACTGGTGGTCTAACAACTGACGATGCTGGTTAATACATCTCTTGAGCACCACGTGGAGGAAGGCTGGCCTAACGCAGCCACTCTTCTGGCATTTAAAGGTGGTTGGTTTTTTCTTTTTCTCCTAAAACAAATCCACATGGCCATCTTTCTGTAATTTTTCACTGCAGCATCTGAGGAATTATTTGTTCTGGATTTTTTTTCTCTTTTTAATAATGTACAGTCATGGTGCTGTAAAAGCAGCTACCAAAATTTCACTGGTTAAAAATAGGAATAAGTTAACCTGGATTTCAACGATGATGCTCCCTTGGGAAGGGGAACGCGAAAGGAAGAGCGTTACTTCTTCCTCCGCCCTTCAAAAAGGGAAGCTTCCCCCTTCTCCTCAGGTGCCTCTTCTGGGGAGGGGGAGAGGGGGGCCGTCCCCATAGAAACCGTGGGGCTGGCTGTGGGGAGGGAAAGGCCCGGGGCCCTTCCTCGTCCTTAAAGGGGAAGCGAAGAGGGCCCAAGGAGGGAGAGGGGCGCCGTTGTCATGGGAACCCAGGGCGGGGGGGGGGGGTCCAACGCCGCCCCAGGAGTGCGAGAGCGCCGTTACCTAGGAGACCGCGAGGCCTAGTGTGTGTGTGGGGGGGGGGGAACCGCGTGTCTCCTCAAAGTAGGAAGCGCTGAGGGAGGGGGGGGAATAGTGGCCGGACAGCACCGTTCCCATGGAGACCAACGGCCCCGAAGCTGGAACGAGGGATAGCCATGAGGAAAAGAAAGATAAAACGAGGTCTTTTCACACCGGGCGGAGGGACCCCCCCCCCCACGTGCACCCAGACCCCCTCCTCAATTACCATCTGTATCCCCGCCGAGGGGCTCCGGCTGCTGCTGAGCTTCCTCTGCCGCCATCTTCCCGCTTGCAACTCGGCAAGGAAGCGCTTCCGGGTTACCTTTGGAATGCACCGGAAGTATTTAATCCTCCTTTTTTTTTCCCCCCTCCCTCCCCAACCTCAACGCTGCTTCCCCCCTCCCCCCCACGTGCACTCCCCAAAGTGGGGTGGGGAAGAGAGCTTCATTTTCCTTCCGCGACCCGTCCCTCCCCAGAAATGGGCCTGTGACGTCATTGTAAATATTGTGACGTCATCGCGACAATGTTGTAATGGTGAAACTGCCTGAGCCATAAATGGATTTTTCTCCACAAGAGTATATTGTTTCAAGCTATCCTTCTTATGAGGTTGCGAAGTGTTTGTGGGTGGTGTGGTCTGGGATGCACCATGAAGAGCTGTTAGCTCTGCAAAACACCTGTTCTCCATCTCTTCTTATGGACTGGCCCAGCTGGACTCTTAGTCTTATGGACTGGCCGAGACTCTTAGGCAGGATGGAGGCTGGAAATGATGGCCACCTGCACCTACACCCTGACTACCACACTTTGGGGGGGCCCCCGCTTAATAAGGGACCTGTGGTGATAAAGCCCACCAAGATCCTCAATGAACAGAGGTGTTAATGGTTATGGTAGTTACATTTTTTTAGGGTTCTTCCAACTTCGTCTTCCCCCTTGTCGTGTGCTTTATTTTAAGCTTCACTGCTTTTTAAATAGGTATTGGGAGATATTTTCAGTTTTGCACAGGAGAAAGTTAGTGTATATATAGGCCTTCTTAACAATCTGTTGTTAGATTAGGGTATGGAAATCTAGCTCCCAGATCTCTGGGAATTGTAGCTCACATCAGACATACCCAGCAGGGCCAATGGTAAGAACTGTGGTCCAAAAATCTGGAGGGTAGCTCTCCTCGCACTATTTCACTTAGGGGGGGGGGGAAACCCACCTTTCCCCCCAAAACCTAGAAGTGGACATCCGTGTGCTTCCTGCTGATCTCCTTCCCACATGTCAAGATTTGGGCCAGTCTGTGCAAGCCCACAGTGGAGCAAAAACGAATGGCCACAGCTACTCACCACTAACATGGGTAAACAGACTAGGTTCAAAGGAGGAATTGTATTAGTGCCTGGACATCATCTTCCGCTGCATTCAAAGGTAGCACCCTAACCGAGGAATAGGAGACAGGCTTTGGGCTTGGAGTGCCCATCGTCCAACAAAAGGAAACAAATGGCAAATAATCAGTATTGACACCAAACAGAGTTGCCTCACTCTGTCCAGTCCCACAGCTTCAAAGGAACACATTACAAATGAAAAGTTACTCAGAATGAATTCTTTCCTGCCATCACTCAGCCAAAAACCAAGTTACTAATAATTGTTGACTAATAAAGATTAACACCATTCCTTTCTTTAGTGTAAGTGGTGTTAATTTCTTTTGTACTTACAAAAAAGGTGCTAATGCAATGGTAGCTTGCAGAATTCTGAATTTTGTTTTTAAATAAGTATTTTAGGGTGCGTGTGTTGTTTTTTTCAAAAGTGAGAAAGAAGAGAGTAATTTGTTCAAGTTATCATGCTGATGATTGTCCCTGAAGATGGCATACAAACCTAATCAAATACAGAACAAACATAGAGCAGTTAATTTTTCTTATCAGAAACAACAGAGAAGTTTAAACATACTCCCCATAGAGGTTTAACATCCTTTATTACAAAAATAAACACTGACGCTTGAGACAAAGAGGAGTTTCATATAGCAGAAGCCGTATCCATCCTTTGATCAGTGCCTCACCTTAATACCTTTCTCTGACGTGAACACATGTGCCTTTAGGATTAGTCTTCATTTCTTTTTAAGAAGAGCAGATCCTGAGGATGGATACAGACACAGAGCACACAACCGCAACCTGGTCATCATCCTTTGCTCACAACACAGCAGTGGCAGGAGTTGCAAGCAGCAGTCTCTGGATCCACCAGCAAAACAGAGGATCCTTGCTCCATGAATGGAGAAACCGCCCCCCAGGCCACTTCACCTTAAGGAACAAAAAGACAGAACAACGTGTTTGTGCATGTTGACACTCGGATACAAACAGGTTCCAGCTTCTTGGAAGGCAACCTGTATAAATTAGGGCCAATCCCGCACCATTTTATTCTAATCTTGACTATCTTTGACCCAGCATGGTATAGCGCATAGACTAAGAATCAAGGAGACATGGGTTCAAAGCCATTGGAACCTATGGGGGAAGTGGAACTGGTAAAACCACTCCTTAAATACCTCCTTTATCTTGAAAGCCCTATTAGGGTCACTCTACATCAGTTCTGACTTGTTGGCAAATAACATACACACGTCTTCAAAGTGGAGATCACTTTCAGACTCTACTTTGGGGTTTATTTTCGAGGTCTCAGACATTGGCTCTGAAATGTCAAGACAATGGGACGCCGCTAAACTGGCAACTCTGATTTGGTCGGGGTGGGTGGGTTTCATTCTGACACAGTACAGATCACCCAGGAATCTCAAGTTACATTTACCCTGATCCCACTTTAGAACACAGTGGTTTTGGTTAGCATAGCTAGTCTCACTAGAGTGGGCCCACTGAATCAATGGAGTAACAGGGGATTTGATAAGCCAGCTCTTCCATAAATTTAATTGACTGAAATTTGCCTACTTTAGTAGCAAATTACTGACTGAAAGAAAGTCGCAAGTAGATTAGGTTCATTTAAATCAATTCAACTTATGCAGGAATTTTAAGTGTAATGACAACAATAAATGGGTCTTGAAAGCAGCAGGAAAAGAGGAGGATCAAATATGAGATGAACTGACTCCCTAAAGGAAACCACAGTCTTGACTTTGCAAGAGCTGAGCAGGGCTGTTGAGAAGAGGAGGTCACTTATTCATAGGGTTACCATAAGTCAGAGGCAACCTGAAAGCACAAAATGACAACAACAAATTATTCTTGTGACTTGAAATCATGGCTCGCTATTTCTAATCATTTTAATAATATATAATAGTCATATGCCATCAAGTCAGTTTTGACTTACGGTTTTTCCAGGTAGAGAGTACTCAGAAATGGGTTTACCCTTCCCTTCATTTGCGGGCGCCCTGGGACCGCTCAGCTTGCCCAAGGCCACCCAGGCTGGCTCTTCTCCCTGAAGGCCCAGTGGGGGAATCGAACTCCCAACCTCTGGCTCCGAAGCCAGAAACCTACACCACTTAACTTAAGTGATGAGATAATAATTAACTGAATTAAATAATAAAATAATTTTATAATTTCCTGAACGTTTTAACCTTGATAGATCATCTTTCTCTTGACCGTTGAATGTTATTGCACGGAAGCTAAACACGGGTCATCTCTGAACCACAACTCCACCTGCCGTGTCTGCAAGACTTGTGTCAAAAACACGGATCTAAAGGTAGACTAATGAATGGATGCCCTCTGGGTCACACCCCATGTGGCAAATTGTTTTAGTTCCAGCTTGGTTGCTCTTCCCAACCCTTCTGAGTATGTGGCTTGCCCTCTTGATTTACTGATGTTACTTAATTGTAAAAAAAAGAAAGAAAGAAAAGAAAGAGAGAAAGAAATCAAAAAAGATAAAACTGATTGCAATTCATCACAAGCTTTCAATCTTTCCCATCATTTGACCCACAACATCCAATCCTGGGAACATCTACACTGTTGCTCAATTACTGCCGTTTTGCAGAACCATTAAGCCCTGGTTTGCTCCCGAAAAAAATGATTTCAACAGCATTTAGATCAGTGTTGATTGGTTTTGCAACAGATTGGCACCAACATTAGCACTCCCTAATTTGCTTATTCACAACTAACGCAAACCTCAGCATATATATAAAGCAGGGGTTCAAACAAGACTCAGTACAGAGTTACCCATAATTAGTAACCATTTATTCAGCCTGTCAAGTTTAAATCTTTTCCCCATCTTCACACCACTTGGTATATAAATTAGTTGTTTACAATGTGTTGAAGCAACAGCCAGGCAAAAAGAGAAGGAAAAAACTAGACTCGTGTAATTTGGAGATCGCTCATTCATAGGGTCGGTCGGGAGGCGACTTGACGGCACATAACAACATAGCAGCATGGCAGCACTGCTATTAAGATCATATACTCTTTTTCGGCTTGCATCAATGCCTTCTGAGAGATTGAAGGGGGGGGGGGGGCGGAAACCACTTGCCTCTGTCGTATCCGAGCAAAATTGCTACTGAACATAATAATTTATGGCAAGGAGACACTTCTTGAAAAGGGCAGTGAAATAAACTGACCTTTCAAGATAAAGATCAATATAGTAATTTCTTCACAGGCATCGTGTTTTTTGGGGGGTTATTTATTTATTTAATTGAGAAAACTCAAAAGACTTGTCTGGAGCAGGAATAAATTTCTCCTAACGCCTCATTTTGAGGAGCCTCACCCCCCCCCCCCACACACACACACCCCTGTTGTACTTTGCTAAAATAAATTAGTATGTGCAGCTTCAGGCAACCCTGCTGTCTTCCGGGAATGGGTAAGTGGCTATCCTATTTACAGCCTAGCCCCATACAAAAGCCACAACTGTGCTAATTTCTCTCCAAGTATGGATCGGGAGGCGGACTTCTTCAGAAATGCCGTTTGTACCTCTCCTGGGTGCAGCCCTGTCTTCTTAGATTACAGCAGAACTTTCCCATAGGGCACGGGACTGGCTCTTTTGGAAGAATCTAACTACCTGTGTCATCCTGACCAGCTTTTACAATCTTGTCAGGCGTCAAGGTTTTGGCCCCAAGATTCAGGTCTCAGGGTCCATTATCCAGATCTTAGACTCTGGACTGGACGTTTCAAGGAGTGAGGTGCTGCTGACTTCCCAGCCTTGACTTTTGGGGTTATATCTCAATGGCTTCGGGACATGCCATTTAGACGTGTTCAGAAGCACCGTTGCCTCCTTCATTCTTTTGCACGCTCAAGAATTGCAGCTGCTCCTGGAATCCCCATGTTGACTTTTCTTTTGAAATCACTTCCATCTGGGGCAGGGGAGCCGGGGATCATCGGGTGGGGATGCAAGACAGAACTTTGTCAGTGGCTGTTCACAGACTTTGGAACAGACTGCCAAAGGGGACTTGTACTGAGAGGCATTGACATTTTTATGTAGACATGCTACAGGCATGCAGGTTAGCTCACTGGGGAAGCGGGTTTCACCGGTTTGGCTAATGCTCATTGTTTTCTAGCATGTTGGGCTTTTTACAATTTTTGACTCTGTTATTTCTACATCTTCAATCATTTAAATTTTGTTTCTAAGAGCCCAGAGGATGTCATGGTGAAAGTGTTGGGAAAGGGCTTAGGAAATCCAGGTTCAAGAGCCCACGAAACTCAATGGCTGCTTTTGGGCTATTCGTACTCAACCTGGCCTCCCTCCCAAGGTCGTTGTGCCGATAAAAGGAGAAAAATGACCTACACAGCCTTAAGGTCACCTGCAGAAAGAAGGGCCAGAAATGTAACTGATAACTACTCCCCATTTCAGCATACATTTTATTATGCACCTCCTTAAGTGTCTCTCTCTTTGGGTAGAAAAGCAGTTACCAAGAAAATAAATCGAAAGAAACACCCATACATACACCATCCATCCAGGCACCGGGAAAAGGATCAGTCCTGGCTTGCCTCCGTGGGCATCTTCTTACGGAAGCAGTCAACTTTGGAAGGGATGGACCTGGACAGGTAGCAGCCCAGAGGTTCCCGCCTCTTGGGCAGGTAGCAGAATACCTTGAGTCTCTCTTCTATGGACCCCTTCTCTTGCTGACTCCGCAGAGGGGTACGAATCATGCTGGGATGACCATTGCAAGCCAGAGCCTCGGCATCCAGGCTGGTGCTGGCACCCGGTATGTCTGCCTTCAGAAGAAGAGAGGGCACCGATGATTACCAGCCTAGGATTTGGGAGGCCTGGCTTCAGTTCCCCTGGCCAGGAAACTCACTGGCCAACTTTGGACCAATTGCACAACACAGCCAATAAACAACTTTTACTGCAACATTTTGGAGTCGTCGTCCCCCCCCCCCCCACTGCTTGCTTCACCCGTCACTGCCAGCCTACCTTGTAGGGTTGTTGCAAGAATAAAGTGGGGAGTGGGGAAGAGTCATGGGCATTACCTTAACAAAAGGAAGATGGGGTATAAATTGAATGAATGAATGACTTAATGATAAGCAATTTATTTATAATTTTCTCTCTTGCTTCCCCTTAGAGATGGGATATTCATATTTGTATATGAATATCCTGGACCCAGGTGGCTGGGAAGCCCAGTCCCACCTCCCCAAACTGAACCGTCCACTTACGGCTCCTGCATGTCGCGCCAATTTTGGACATAGCCTGGCTAGCACATCTCCACCTCCCTGTGATGTTGGTCATTCAGCAGCTGAGTGGGGAGAGTTGTCATCTCGCTCCCTGGCTGGAGCGCCAAGAGTCCAGGGAGGCAGAGAGCTAGCCGGGTTGTGTCCGAGATTGGTCCGACAAGCAGGACACTGGCCGCACACACCACGTGGTGACCCCTAAGTGGATGGGTCAGTTTGGCGAGGTGGGACTGGGCTTCCCAGCCACCTGGGCATCTTCTCTAGCTACCAGTAAACAAAAAAAGTAACTAAAAAAAACACAAGTTACACATCTCAACTAACCCCGAGTAATATTCGGACTCTGGGGAACTCACCACCACAAGATAATGTCCAGCACAGGAGAGAAGAACTTACCTGCGATACGCCACTTGGGACAGCTGTTGGCTGGTCAGGTACAGACAGACCATCAACAGGACACTGACTTGCCATCTTGGTCTCACTACCAGCCACTCCGTCTCTAGGAAAGAGATTTTCAAAACAGAAATTTCCCAGAAGAATTCAGAAGCCATGAAAGGGACACCTCTGTAATTAATGCCTTTTTCCATAACAATTAAGAGCTTCCTGGTGCAGTGGTTAAACTGCAGTACTGCAGCCAAAACTCTGCTCACAACCTGGGTTAAATCCGAGGTAATCCGCCCAGGGTTGATTCAACCTTCCAAGATTGGTAAATTGGGTACCAAGCTTGCCGGGGGGGGGGGGGGGAGCAATGTGTAACCTGTATAATTGCATTGTAAACTGCACAGAGTGTGCTTTAAGAGCTATAGGGAGGTATAGAAGTGGCACGCTTTTTTCCTTTTTAAACGCTGGCAAGTCCTATTTACCATAAGCGTTTAGGACAGCAGACTAATTCATCATAGTTGAAAGATGTTCAGGCCCTGAAAACAATTACAATGTGTAAGATGCAATGAGATATTTTTCTTGCAACGGACCCCACCACCACCGTCCTCCAAAAAAACCTTATTGCACAGAACTGGCTAATTAAATTGGGATTGATTAGGGACAGACAGAGGTCATCTGCCAAGGCGTAAGTCCAGAGACTTTTGATGCTCCTGATGTCCAGGCCGCCGGCTCCCAGAATCTCTCGCTTTTGTGGCCAACGATCAGAATTCTGTGAACTGAAGCCCAGAACATTTGAGAGGCCAAAGTCCGCAAACCACCATGTTAAGTTCCCTTTCGTCTACATGACGGCATCAGGAGCATCCTCGCCTGCTATTAGGAAAGACCCCCAACATCTGCAGAAGCAGGCCACAAAAGCTCTTGTCAAATGGAAGGTGTTACGTCTTCAGAGATGACACAAGAGCCTCTGTTTTTACTGCAACCAAGTGACAGAAATGTGCTCCTAAAAATAGCCATCCATTGTCCTGTGGTGCCTTTAAGACTGACAGGGCGGACATGGTGTGAGCTTTTTCCGCAGATATATAGCTTGCTCCTTCAGACAGAGAGAAAATACAGCTTTACAGGCCTCTGGTTATGAGGAGAGAACACAGAATGACATGGAAGGCAGAGGATAACAGCTGTATTATTAAAATTGGCCATAAACCTCCAAAGAGTAGGGTAGCATAAACACCCTGGCATTTGTATGCTCAGTTAACACAAGTCAATTACCCCTGAAGGTGTTAAAAGTAGTGCCTTCTGCTTCCAACAGAGCATTTCAGCTGAAGCTGGAAGTGACTTCTTATTTCTTTTTTTCTGAAAACAGCTGAACAAGAATACATCAAGAGGTTGAACTTTCTCTCAACCTGAACAGCACTGGGAGGTTTTTTTTTTTAAATTCTTATTACATACATTAAACAGCTCATCCATGCGGGTTTGTCTGTATTATTATCCTACTGCATACCGCACAAATGGCTTTTTCCAAAAGTCAGGCAAAGCAGGTCAAAATTGGCTTCAGTTAAAACACACTTTTGAAATTAGAAACCATTGCTTTAACCCCTTAGAAGGGAATTAACTTGTATAGCTGACTTTAGGGATGTTTCTACTAATCAGCCCTTTGCCCATTTTTGACCACCATCAATAATACAACTGTCCTTTTTCTGTATCATGTTTTATTCTGGCCCCACCTCTGCAGAAGCAGCCTGCATATGAACCTGTGTCTTCCTTATTGAACATGTCAAATAAAACTTAGCAGGCTTAAAGACTCCACAAGAATCTATGTTGTATTTGCTACAACACGCTAACAGGGCTACCTCTTTGGAAATCAATCCTTAGGGTATTTCCTTTAAAAAAAAACACATTATATTAATGCAAAGTAGGTCTGAATCCTGAAATAGGTGCTAACTGAAAGACTGCTTGAGTACAAGATTGCCTTGTGTTCCATCAGTGAATAATATAATATAATATAATATAATATAATATAATATAATATAATATAATATAATGATTAACAATTAATACCAGGTTGCATGCTAAGTAACCAGATCACCCCATGATCCAGGTAGGAGATGGCGCCACCTGCTGTCAATTGAAGAGACAACACACTTTTTAAGAAGTTGACTTGATTGATCCCAAGCCAACAGGGTTCTAACACACTAGAAACAGCTGCTTCTCCTTTTAAAAAAAATCCTAGAGCTGGATTTACAGGCGTTTAATAGAAAACTTCAAAAAAAAGAAACGATGAAAAGTTTTTAGACTTAGAAGAGCAAAAGCAAACAAGGCATTAGCACAACAAAAACCCTTCTATCCTGCTAACCAACAATTTCTTCTCTCATTATCAAACACAAACCGATCTGAGTGGCGTTGGTCACTAGCTGTGGACTTAATACAGTCCTCCCAGAAAAGTCTCCCTCATCTAACAGTAGGGATGATGAACAAAAGGGACAAGCAACGTCTGGGGGAGAAATTCCACGAAGCACAAACCACCTGCCAAAAATTACCTTAGAAACTTCACTGCTTCAATAACCGTGCAGAGAAACATAGGCTAATGTCCTGATTATTTATATGAATTAACCTGCCAATCAGAACCAGCACTGGTGCTGTGACTGCCAAGGGCAATGCAGGTAGCATCAGCCTCGTACTCCATTGGTTGATCCAATTCCATCCCTCCCCTATGGGTGGAGCCTGCTAGGATCCGCCCAGGTGACACCAAGGTGTTGTGTTACAACCCCTACAATTACAGGGAAAACTCTTTAGGGTTGTTTTATTGCAGGAATTTGTACCCTACCGTCCCCCACCAGTCTGACCAACAGTGATTCCTAACTTGGGCAACCCAGATATTCTTGGACTACAACTCCCAGAAACTCTGGTCAGCACAGCTGGTGGTGAAGGCTTCTGGGAACTGCAGTCCCAAGAATTACACAAGGTTGGGAACCATTGCTATACCACGAAGGTCAAGATCTGCAAGTGTGACACCATTTCATCACCAAAAGCCAGTGGCGCCTGGGGAGAGGCAAGCACCTCACCCCCCAACTAGTTATCCTCTTCTCAACTGCTAGATCAGTCATATATCTTAAGTCAGCTTTCTCTAACCTGGTGCCCTGCAGGTCTCAACATCCCCATTCACTACCAGGTTGTCTGGAACTGATAGGAGTTAGTCTGGCAAGACAAGGAAGGTTGCAGGCTTCCCCTCGCTTGATATAAAGTGCTGGGCCAAACATATCAGCCATCTGCTTCCCTGCTTAACCCCTGAAGCTGACAGATGATCTGAGCTCTGGTTGATTTCACCTTAGCCACTGGGCATTTAACTTCAAAGGATGTAAATATATTCCTAAACTCCAAAAGAATGAATGAAAACAAGAGGAGGCAACATGCCTCATTCCAGGTATTGTTGGGCTGCCAACAGTGAGCGATAATACCGTGGATAGACACTGTAGAGCGATACTACAATAAGAGAAATAGCATTCCCGCTGTCCTGGTACAAACTACTTAGTGCAATCCTCTGTATCTACTTAACAGACATCTTAGAACTCGAGTAGATGGAGTAGTTTCATAAGGTATGCAACAACTTTCTGCATTCTAGGGGAGAGATCATCATCATCATAGAACCGCAGAGCTGGAAGGGACCCTATGGATCGAGTCCAGCACCAACGAAAGAGGTACACAACAGAATTGAACTCCCAACCTTGAACAGAATGTATTGATCTATTGTGTGTTACACTGACATATCACCTTTACTCTAGGGAAAATGACGTCTTCCTTGTCCTGATTTTATCCTCACAATGACTTCATATGGTGGCTTAAGCAAAGAGTTAGTGACTAGTTCTTGTGAGGTTATAACTGGAGCAAACTCTATGCCTTTCTGAGTGAAAGATGGAATACACATGTAAACATAAAAGGTTCCCCTTGACAATTAAGTCGTCGTGTCCGACTCTAGGGGCTGGTGCTCATTCCCGTTAGTAAGCTGAAGAGCTGGCGTTTGTCCGTAGACACTTTACGTGGTCATGTGGCCAGCATGACTAGAGACACAGAACGCCGTTACCTTCCCATCAAGGTGGTACCTATTCATCTACTCGCATTTGCATGCTTTCAAACTACTAGGCTGGCAGGAGCTGGGACAAGCAATGGGAGCTCACTCTGTCAGGTGGTTTCAAACTGCTAACCGTTCGACTGACAGCCCAGTGGCTCAGGGGTTTAACACACAGTGCCACCCGCCTCCTTACACATGTAACAATCAGATAAATACCTGCCTGTATTATGTGATTGTTGCACAAAGCAGAAACCGATTCTACCAGCAGGAGAGAAAAGGGCACAGAAGGGGCAAGTTTAACTGAGCTGCTCTGAGGAGGCATATAAAGATGTATGCAATGCTCTTCAGCATTGGTGGTTGGTGCATAAACTTGGATTACTGTGATGTTGAAAGGTCTGCCTTGGATTCGTATTGAAATCATTCTATCATTTTTGAGATTGTATCCCAGTACAGCTTTTCCCACTCTTTTGTTGACTATCAGGGCTACTCCATTTCTTCCTATCTCATGAGAAGAGAAGACTCCCTGGAAAAGACCCTGATGTTGGGAAAGTGTGAAGGCAAGAGGAGAAGGGGACGACAGAGGACGAGATGGTTGGATAGTGTCATCGAAGCGACCAACATGAAGTTGACCCAACTCCGGGAGGGAGTGGAAGACCGGAGGGCCTGGCGTGCTCTGGTCCATGGGGTCACGAAGAGTCGGACACGACTTAACGACTAAACAACAACAAAAATGCAATGCTCAAGTGCTAGGCTTTTTGAAGGACAAACTCCCTCTGTCCTGCCAACAGTTAAACAAAACAAAAAGAAACAAGGCAAAAAACCCACACGACACAGAACGGGTTTTTAAACTCAATTTAATGCAACAAACATTGTCATGTCTCCTGAAAAGTTGCTGCCTTGAACTACATCCTCCAGTCTGGAAAGTGGCACAGAATATGTTTCAGGACACTACTCATTACTGAGTTTCAGGACACTAGTCTTCATAGAGTTGAGGGCATGGGAAAGAGCTGTTCCCTGCAGTGGTTGTGCATTCGTGAAGAGACTGTGGCTGCACTTCTGGACTGAGGTTTGGTTTGCTCTACATCTCTCTTCGTGTCTTTATTAGATCGTTCTTCTTCAAGTCCCAGTAGTACCACATAACTGGTACGAATACTGAAGCCATAATGACTGCGAACCCAAAGGAAACCTGCTGTATAGAAAAAGGCAAAACAGAGTTAGAAGCATTGAGCCCTGTTATTCTAAAGCCAGGGCAGTACTCGATAGTCCCAGGTCAAAATCTCAGTAGCCCAAGCGCCTACTTATTCAGGGTTGCCACTGAAATTTCTTTTTCATTTCCCTGACCAACATTTGTCAATTTCCCTGACCACCATTCAAATATAACCCACAAGTTAAAAAATGAATAGGTCATGTTGCATTAATGCAAGTCTTAATGAAACATTCCACTCTAGAACTACACAAGTCTCCACTGCAAAAATATTGGTCAATGTAAGAGATTTAATATCAGCTTATTTTTATAACATGCTTACCTTTATATGTAAGTTAAATGCAGTACTAGGCAGGTAGGGATGAAAACAGTTAGATGTTTAAAGTTTGTATCTTGCTAAATGTTTAAACTAGCCTTGCTTTCCAAAGGCTACAGGCAGACCTTGGAAATCATGAAGGGACAGAGCTCAACACACATATTAGGCTGGTTGCTGGGGGTGGAGCTGAGAAAAAGGTGGAGCTGGGAAAGGGCATCATTAAGTTTTACTCGTATTCTGCTACTTCTCTATTCCAGTTGCCACAAGAACAGATCATGCTCTTCCAGCAGGTCAAAAATCTACTGCTTGAATATATTTTAATCACAATTTCCCTGACTTCAGACCAATTTCCCTGACTTTGCAGAAAGTGGCAACCTTGTTATTTGGTGGTTGTAGGTTTTTTGGGCTGTTTGGCCATGTTCTGAAGGTTCCCCCCCCCCCCCGTCTTGAACGATATTACTATTGTTGTTTTTTATTTTATTATTATTGTTTTTATTCCATTTTTTATTGTTAGCCACCCAGAGTAGACTTCGGTCTAGATGGGCGGGGTATAAATTTAATAAATAAATAAATTTCTTCAGAACAATACACCCATAACAAAAAAACACCCTGATCACCATCACCCAATCTCCTGAAAAGGACAAAAAGCTGATCCCACAGCTATACTGTAAATACTCAACTATCCCACAAACTACACCAGAACACAGACAGAGTTCTAACTCCTGTCCTCTGAAGATGCCGGCCACAGAGACTGGCGAAACGTTAGGAAGAAAAACCTTCAGAACACGGCCAAAGAGCCCGAAAAACTTACAACAACCATCGGATCCTGGCCGTGAAAGCCTTCGAGAATACAACCCTGTTATTTCATAGGCAGAAGGGTCATTCAGCAATGATTTCCGCATTTTCAAACAGCTGAAGACATGGCAGCACCAAGCCACCACCCTGAATTTTTTTTTCCTATTAGACAAAACAGTGGTTGCCAATCACTGTGTGGAGACCAGCACAGAATATTAACTAATTGTGGGAAGCAGATCGACAGCAAGAGATTACAGGATGTCGCTGCAGCCTCCAATCAGTCAAGACAAAACCAGCACATAGAAGACACAAACCAAGAACGTCTCTATGTCAATTTTATTCATAAACTCTCACACGCATTTTGTGAAAGTACCCATCATGACCTGTCTGTCCTCTACACATCCCTTGGGAATAGCGGATTCGGTGGCAGGCACATGGCCACGGGAGAAATGCCTTGTTTTCACAAAATAATACTGTATATGTATAGTTTAAAGCAGTGGTTCCCAACCTTGGGCCTCCAGATGTTCTTGGACTTCAACTCCCAGAAATCCTGGGCAGCAGAGGTGGTGGTGAAGGCTTCTGGGAGTTGTAGTCCAAGAACATCTGGAGGCCCAAGGTTGGGGACCACTAGTTTAAAGGCTTCTCTATTAGACGCATTGGGTGCTTTTAAGGATAAAGGCGAGGTAGGTAGGTATAAATAAGCCAGCCAGCCTCGTGCCTTAAATTCTCTCGCTTTCCTCCTCCCACCCCTGCCCCTTTTCCTCTTGTGCCATCACCTCTAGGGCGCCTTCCAGCGGTTGTTGTTACTGCAAGCACAAAAGCCAGGCCGAGATCCTCCCCAGGCATAAAGCTGGACATGAAGGGCATCAATAAACCCCCAGCCTTCAAACCTCTTCGGCACCCCATGCCTCGCACCGGCCCCTGTTCCTGGGTGCTGCCCTAACCTTGCATTTGCTGGCCCCCCTCCCTCGTTCTTCTCTTACCATCACACTCATGGGGTCCTCTGGAGGCTTATGGTACACCCCTCTGGACGGGCGGACAGCCAGGCGGGTGGGCGGCCGGAGCCCCAGCCCCTTCCTCAGTAGCTGCAACGACATGATCAGAGCAAACCACACAGCTTCCCCTCCAACAACGAAGAACAAAATGGCGGCTCCCACTCCGGAAGTAACCTAGTCCGCCCAAACCATAGAGCTACCAAGGGCGGAGGGCCCGCCCTTCCCCTAGGGTTCGAGCGAGGGTGAAAAGGTGGGGAACTCCCCATTGGCCATGAAACCATAGAGATAAAGAGAGTAGAACGGCACTCACGCTAACGGAGCCTAGGGCGTCCGATACAATTGGAGGGCCACCATTTTAGCCGGGCGTCGCAACGGTTAACGCTGGTGGGGCTTTGCTCGCTCCTTCTCTCCCCCGTTCTAGCGGGAGGATTCTGGGAGTTGTAGTCCAAAGACAGCCCAGCTGAGGAATGACTGCTGGTTTGGGCGACGGCTACCTGGGGCTGTGTAGCCGGGTTAGGCTGGGCAAGCCTGATAGGTAGAAATAAAATGAACATAAATAAATAAATAAAATTTATTTAAATAAATAAATTTATTAAATAATTAATAAATAATTATTTATTATTAAATAAATAAATAAATTTATTTAAATAAATAAAATAACAAATTAAAAAAGGCAGACACGTGGTGGCCCCTTAACGTCTCAAATGTGAGCTTTTGAGACGTAACACGGCGAATATTTATACATGGCATCAAAATGCAGGTGGAGACCCAACGGGTAACGTTTGAAAGGCAGGCCTGGAAGTTTGTTTTGGACTACAGCCCCCATCACTCCCTAGACAGTTGTGCAGCCTAGATAATTGTGGGAGATGTAGTCCAAAAAGAATCCAATCCCAAAGCCGAGGTTCCAGACTCTTATCCCTAGCATTTATATTCCAATACCTTTACAAACGTATGCCTGCTCCCCATTAAATCCCTTACCTGGTGATGCCTTTCCAGCCCCTGTTGATCAAAGAAAGGGGGAGAAGAGCGAACCCTAGAATAATGGAGTTGGAAGTGGCCTCTAAGGCCATTGAGTCCAACCCTCTCTACTCAAGGCAGGAATCCTAATCAAAGTAGATCTGACAGAGGGTTGTCTCCATTTCTCTTGAATGCCTCCAGCGTTGGAGCGCTCACCACCTCCAGATGTCATTGGTTCCATTGCCTAACAGTTAGGGTTTTTCCTGATATTCAGCCTAAATCTGGCTTCCTGTTGCTTGAGCCCATTGTTACCGTGTTTCCCCCGAAAATAAGACAGGGTCTTATATTAATTTTTGCTCCAGAAAACGCAGTAGGGCTTATTTTCAGGGGATGTTTTATTTTCTTCATGTACAACCATCTACATTTATTCAAATACAGTCATGTCATCTTCTGGTTGCTGCACAAGGGTGGAGGGTGGGCTTTCACTAAACTGGGGCTTATTTTTGGGGTAGGGCTTGTATTACGAGCATCCTGAAAAATCCTACTAGGGCTTATTTTCAGGTTAGGTCTTATTTTCGGGGAAACAGGGTACGTGTCCTGCACTCTGGGATGATCGATCCTGCCCCTCCTCTCTATGACCACCTTTCAAGTATTTGAAAAGCACTATCCTATCACCCCTCAGTCTTCTTTTCTCAAGACTAAACATGCCCAATTCTTTCAGTCTTTCCTTATAGGGCTTGGTTTCCAGTCCCTTGATCATCCTTGTTGCCCTCCTCTGAACTTGCTCCAGTTTGTCGGCATTTTTATTAAAATGTGGTGTCCAGAAATGGTCACAGTACTTTTGTTTGTATAATTTTTATACCACCCGTCTGGCTACCCAGGCCACTCTGGGCGGTTTACAATTACAAAATATAAAACAATAACGCACAAACAATCAACACCAACTGTGTGAAGACGATCAATAAAACAACGTGAAGACAATAAATAAAATACAGTAAAAAACAAACATTGGTCATTTTTTTTAAAAAAAGGTTGAATTGGTTTTGGCGTAATGTTAAAACTCTAGTTTAGCTTTATGAGAATGTCAGAGCACCCCCTAGAGTCATACACTTTACTCTCCTCTATCTGTTCCACCGTGACCTCTACGGAACCTTTTGCTTCTCTTTTTCTCTTAATTAACCACATCTTACTGTGTTGTTGAACCTGAATAAACTGAGGTTAATCTCAGCTATGGCAAAGGGTGGAAACAAGTCAATTTCAAAGTGTAGTTCAAGAAGCAGAGTTGTTTCCACTAACAGGGAAGAACCACAATTCTTCACTAGGTAATAGGATAAAACTGCAGTTCATTCCTTATTATATTTTCTTTATCTTTATTTACATCTAGGTTATCCTATAGTGTAGAGTTTGTTAGATGTGGATAACATGAAATCCCACCACCACCACATCCATCACTCTTACAGTTGCAAAAGTAACTTTTCCTCCAACAGCAGTGTTAGATTAAAGCGGGGGAGAAAGCCTAGCCATCGCTCCCCATGCTTCTCCCAATCAAAAAGCGAACTCCCCCGGCCCAGAATGATTGAAAGGAAGTATGCTTAACAAAAGAGGATGTGGGTTTAAAAAAGACTGAGAAAAACTGATTTAGCACTGTCTGAACGAGTTAGTATCTTCTCTTCATTGTTTTATTCTGCTGTGTACTGTTTCTAGTGATCTTCATAACTCTACTGTTTAGAGTTGTTTTACAAAATTATATAATTCCATTCTCTTATCATGAGTTGCCTTAAGAGCCCTTGTGCTGGATCTGTAGTACAACCTAAATAAGCTACTTCTGTTCTATTGTCACACTCCTTTTCCTGTCATAGTATTTCTCATTTCATTACTCCTAGAGATATTTTGCCAAAATATTTCTCTTTCTAAAAACAAAATCCTCACCAAACGTGGCTGTTCCTTTTGTCACCACTGGTAAGGGAGTTCCTGTATGCTCAGCTTGAAATCAACCTTCATTTGAAATCCATTCCCCGCAGCACACTGTTGGGCTACTTGGAGAAGAATGAATATTTAACTCAACTGCATGGTGGCCGAACTACCTATGGGGGTCCTTGCTGGGAGAGGAAAACGACTGTGTCTTATCTAATGGACTGAATCTTTTCTGTCCTTCCACAGCCAAGCAGGAGATTGTCCGTGACATCAAGGAGAAATTAGGCTATGTGGCTGTGGAGTTTGACAACGAGATGGCCATGGCCACTTCCTCTTCCTCCTTAGAGAAGAGCTAGGAGCTACCTGATGGGCAAGAGATCACCGTTGGCCGTGTTTCCAGTGCCCAGAGACCCTCTTTTATTGGTTAGATGCTCAAGCTTCTTAGCCTTGAAATACACCCTTCAACCAGGTGGGTCTCTCCAGCTATTTTGGCCTACAACCCCAATCTTCCCAAATCATAATCAGATCATGCTGGAGGAGTCCAATGGAAGATATTCCACGAAAGCCACACAGACAAATCTGTGCCACAAAACATTCAGTTTGGCCTGCGATTAAGTTAACGTGGCTATTTTTCTAGAAGAAGACTTGAGAATTTTATCTTTTTTGGACTACAACCTCCAGAATCCACATCAGCATGGCCACTAACTGGTGATCACAAATTCTACAGGTGAAACAACGGTTGAAGCACTTGTTTGTGACAAAACAGGTGCTACATGTCAATTTCAATAGATTTAAGGATGGCTGGATAGCTCAGTGATTGAGGTCTCTGGCTGGGGAGCCAGAGGTTGGAGGTTTGACTTCCCAATGTATGATCACAAGAGACGAATGTTACCTAGTTTTACCCCTGTTCAATCACTGTAGAAATTCCCAGTCACACGATGCATGGCCATTATTGAATCATTTACCCGGCCAGTGTTATAACTAGCAGTTTATTTCCCTCTTGCCGGGAGGCTTCTGTTATTTAGTTCTGAATGGTGTTTCAATATGTTCCTTAGTGGTATAAAATATGTGCACGACCCTATTGATTATTTTCCAAAGCCCAATCACTGGGGAAAGCGGTTGCCATTACTGCCACATGGCTGCCCTGCTATAATTTTTTTTTTTTTAAATTCACAGCCGGTATGTCCATATGTAGGTAAATGTATGTTAACGGCCAGGTATGCCAGCACACTGTGTGGTATCACTCCATCTACTGTCTGGCAAGTGAGACAGACCTAGATGGGTGTGCCTGGTCCATTGAGCGCAACACAGTTCCTCCAGAGACGCCGGTGCAACAGTGGAAATTTTACTAAAAACAGGAACCCCTATTCGACATATTGACGTATCGTTAATTTCTTTCTATTTAAATTAAAGTCAGGGGCTACAGTGCCCCAGAAAACAAGAGAGAAAATAAATCGGTACCACAGTGTAGTCGCCAGTAATGATTCAAATAGGAGAAAACAAATCAGTAGCGTTAAAACACATTGGGATGTTAATTCAGGTACATATCTATCACGTGATCACGATTCAGTGCAACAAAGGTATGGAAAATATCGTTAGAACAGGGGGAACATTTCCCTGGTGTGATTGTGGCCTGTGTCTCCTTGACAGCAGCTAGACTTGACAATCCATAGGATCCCTTCCAGCTCTGCTTCTAAGATTATTATTATTAAATTCCACACCTTTTTGTATGTCTTGAAGACACAGAAATGTCTTCGCTTTCTTTCTCTGCCCACTCTGCTGATTTAACAAAACAGACCTCTCTCTTTACCCCTTCCTTTTTTCCCTCTGGCCAAATACAACCCAAACTGCACCCAGCAATGTATGCCTTTATTGGTACTGCTTTGCTCAGTGGCTTTTAAAGGAAAAGTGATCCCTTAAATGGATATGTCAACGAACGGTTGTTCGCCAGCTGAGGGTGGCAATTAGGAGAGATGCAAGGGGTTAGATGTGAGGATCCAATTAGTGACAGAAAAGGTCAACGTGCTCCTTCAAAACTGCCAGAAGTGTCACACATTTTGCATGGATGGCTAAACCTTAGCTGACAGCACACACAGGGATTTGTAAGGAAACAAGACAGAGACAGAGCCTCGATTATGCCACCCTGGATCAGAAGGGTATCAGGTTAGACACGGATGGGTCCTGAGCTTTTAACAGTGGGTGGTGGGTGACAGCTGATCTCTCTGGGGGGCAGGTCTCTGTGCGGCCATTTTTTGTTTTTGTTTTTTAAACCCAAAATAGACAAGGAAGCTGCAAATTCCAGAATGATAGAAAGCGAGCTTCCCCTAAATGGAGCAGGGAGTGGTACCTCCTGGTGACAGCTGCCGTAACCTGAACCCGCCACCAAATCCTCTGAGTTCTGCCCTACAAGTTTCTTGATCTTAAGGATTCCCCCTTCCGGCTCAACTTTCCCTGAAAGAGGTCTACCCGCTCCAGCTTGCTCCCAACTTTTCTTTCTTCCAATCCTTTTCACACATTGTGGTCGTGTGTTCCACAAACAGGCATAAATGCTAGCAAGAAAGGATGGATGAAGTTGGCCAACATCCCCAGATGGAGAAGATGGTTGGTTGGGTCGCCAGACAAGACAGAACTCTTTTTAATCCCACCCTAGAGTTCTACTGCCTGGCATTTTCTCTTGGGTACACGTTGCGAAATGCAATCTTTCAGACGGAATGAAAATATTTGCTGAAGGCACCACCACGCTCTGTTGGGTGTAGCGCCTTGCCCACCCAAACACCATCACTCTGCACGAAGCTCCTCACACACGCACGCTCAAAATGATTTCAACATTTTTACCTTCCAAATAGGCATGGAATCCGCAGGCATCCACGAAACCACCTACAGCTCCGTCATGAAGGGCAACACTGACATTCGGAAGGACCTCTGGGCTAACAATGTCCTCCCGGGTGGCATGTACCCTGGCATTGCCGACCGCATGCAAAAGGAAGTCACAGCTTTGACCCCCAACACCATGAAGATCAAGGTGAGCTCGGCAAACAGGCAATTGGGGCGGTAACGTCCAGCGTTCCTACAGCTGTAGCTGAGATGCAGAAGCCATACCGCCCGGGTTTGGGGTGGCTGTACTATGTGCGCAGTTTTTTGTTCAGGGTTTGGCACCGGCAAGATCTTGGTAGAGAGGCTGCACTGTGGATCCTCTGGCACGCTGTGAGTTTTAAGTTCCAACTTCTGGAAAGCAGCATACTTGGGTTTGGTAGGCTTTTAAGACCTTAGTGTCAAAGAAGAACCCGTACCCTTATCAACCTCTTTCAACCTGAAGATCAGCGCAGGAGTCTCTGATCTGGTGGCTCTCCCTAGTTCAGCTCAGACGGCAGACACCAGGGATGACGCTTAATCCGTGACATCACAGTTGTGTATTTATTCCTTCTACTCCACTATCAAAACATCGAGTAAGCTTTCTTTCTTGCTGCCGTCAGATGCTGTAAAGATACCTTTATTCATGAAAACCCATGTGAGGAAATTTTCTCTTGAGTGCCTCCAGCACTGGATCACTCCTCACCTCCTGAGGTTACTGGCTCCATTGTCGTACTGCTCTAACAGTTAAGAAGTTTTTCCTCATACTCAGCTGAAATATGGCTCCCTCTAACCTGAGCCCATTCTTACATGTCCTGAACTCTGGGATAATCTAGATTCTGCCCATCCTCTGTCTGTAGGACTACCTTTCAAGTATTTGAAAACTGCTCTCCTATCTCCCCTAAGTCTTCTTTTCTCAAGGCTAAACATGCCCAGTTCTCTCCGTCTTTCCTCCTAGGGCTTGGTTTCCAGCTCCTTAATCATCCTTGTTGCCTTTCTCTGAACTTCTTCCAGCTTGTGGGCGTCTTTCTTAAAGTGCAGTGTCCAGAACTGGACACAGTACTCAAGATGACGCCTGACCTGCATTGAATAGAGCTCCCCTCAAAGACCTGAGTCTTTTTTTTAAAAAAGCTCAACATCCAGTCTGAGTGAGGCATACCAAAGACGGAGGCCTAATTCTGCAGAAACAGACGGCTATTAGAAACATACCAGTGAATTCCACCGGGCTAGCTTTATCGTTGAGGTTTGTTGCCACTACTTAGTTCTGTTTCAGCTTATTTATTGGTCTGTATTCTATTGATTTGTTGTTTGGTTTCATTTATTATGATTATGTTGTTTTCTGGAAGGAGGGTTGGGTATACGTTATGTTGTAAGACCGCCCAGAGCGGTGGTCTGGCAATATAGAAATGTTGGAAACAAGTATAAAAATAAAACACCCTCCCACACACTGATTTAGAAATAAAACTCTAGGGGAGGCACATGCATACATACATGTGTATGTATATGTAAACAGAAAATGAGAACTAACACCTCAGTCACGATTTTTCTGGACCTGTTTAAGGGATGCAATAAATCACTAAAATATACACATACTTATTAAGAGTGGCTGACAAACAGAAGCATTTAAGTACACTTGAGCAAATACGTATTTGCTTTTTAAAAAAACTCCTCTCTTACCTCAGATCATTGCTCCACCTGAACGGAAATACTCTGTCTGGATTGGCGGCTCCATCCTGGCGTCTCTCTCTTTCACTCTCCTTTCCAGCAAACGTGGATCAGCAAGCAAGAGTACGGTGAAACAGGGTCTTTGATTGTCCACAGGAAGTGTTTCTCAATTATCTCTCTGTCCTTTTTCTTCCCATGCCCACGTTTCCTTTCATGCTTCAGCCATCATCATCTCTTATCCTAAATTTTATGTTGCTTTTTTGTTCAGGGTGAGCAAGAACCATTCCTCTTGCACACACACACACACCCAAAAAAAACCCCCACAATGTTGGGGAATCTATTCATAAATAAAACTAAAAGATTTCCAGAGTCTCTTTCGTCCTTCCACCAAAGCTGTTGTCAACCACCTGCACCAGACACATGGCTTCAGCCTCTCCGTCCTAAAAGCCACGGTGTCATTAAAGAAAAAAAAAATTCTCAGAAGCCTTTTTTAAAAGATCATCCTTCTCTTCACCCACTCCGAATTCCTTTCCAAAATATATATATATATATATCCCTCCTTAAGTAAAATAAACAGAAGTTTTACATCAAACTGTTACATGAGGAAATTCTATTTCACGGCTCACTATAGCATGTCAAATAGGAAGAGGCTGCTGGTATAGTTTGGTTCGCAATCACCCTTTCATTCTACATGAATGCCTGAAAATTACAGAATCCAACAAACCCAGGATTTCTGCTTTCCGTTAAAGGAAACAAGCAAGGTTCTGGTCTTCATGGATGCAGATGCAAGCGGGTGCGGAATACGGCAGAAGGCCTGCTGCGAGCATGAGAAAGCAGCAGCACCCTTCAGCTTGATATGACTCTCCAGACCACTGGTTCCCAACTATGATGTTCCCCAAGAGGTTCTTGGACTACAGCTCCCAGAAGCCTTCACCACTTGCAGTGCTGGCCAGAATTTCTGGGAGCTGTAGTCCAAGAACATCTGGAGAGCCAAGGTTGGGAGCCATTGCTCTAGACAACGTAGGATCACTTTCTTACATTGTGTTTCCTTTTCCAGATGGGGGGGGGCAAGGGAAGAGAGGAGGAGGGGATGCCCCCAAACACACCACACTCTACACACTGACAGCAACCCCTGCCTGCTCTTGGCTCTAAATCCACCCATTGTCAGCGGCAGTCCCTCTCCATTCTTCCGTCATGCACTCACAGCCCTTCCTCAGAAAAAGGTCTCCCGCTCCTGGCTTTCCACATTGTCAAGCTTTTTTTATCCTTGTTCATCAGCGGAAAAGGCCCTGATGAAACGAGACAGTTCCTCGCCTGCAGACTTGGGGTCTAAAGACACACGACACATTAAGGAAGGAGGAAGAAAGTGGGCGAGGGGAGAAACCCATCTGAGCCTGCGGTTGGTCAAGTTAAACAAGTGTTTTTATAATAACCAGCTGACCTGGAAAGAGCTCAGGCAAAGAACTGGCTGGTCCTGCAACGGGACTGGTGGGAAGTCTTGATTCCTATGCTGAGAGATGGGCCAGGTGATCCATTGCAAATTCATGGGCAGATAGGCAGGCCTGTAGGCATGGTCACTGTTTTCCCTACGGGTTGCACCTGGTGTCCCTGTGAACATTCAGCAAACATTGAGTGAGTTATAAACAGGGCTTAGAAGTAACAAGCTAGCCTGTGAGATGTTAATTTTGGGATGTGAGGTTACTAACAAACATCCTTTTACAAAACAATATAAAGTTCTAGGAGAAAGAAACCATTTCAGGAATATACACACCTGCTTGCTTGGCGCATACCTGAGTTAATAACTGTGTTAATTGCCAGTAAAAAGCCTTCCAGGGGTATGACTAAGTAACATGGTTTTGGGCCACAGTATTGTAAAGAACTGGAGCGCTTATCCATTTATTCAATTAATACCCCACCTTTCTGCTTACACATGGCAGTCAAGGTGGCCAATGGTGAGATCAGTTAAAAGGTACCACCAATTATTTAGGCAGAAGATTGTGTGCAAGTTCACACATTCACACACACACACCACACACACACACCATCTCCAGACGCATTGCCTCGTCTTGTCTAGAAGGGCAAGTGCCTCTTTTAAATCTCACTATCATCTAAACAGAAAGGAAGGATGCTTTCAGAACTTGAGTCAGTAACATAGTACACTTCTAAAAATGGGAAATCCTTCATTTTAAATCAAATCCACCACAAGTTTCCCTTCCAAACAGCTGACAAGAAAAGTAGCCTCCAGAAGGATGGCAACAAGGAAGACAGAGCTCGGAAGAGGCCATGAACATGATGGGTGTCTCTCTTACCCAATGTTCCTGTGAATTCCGCACACTATCAGCACACACACCTCCAGATAGACCATCTATGAGGAAATGGGGCCCCTTTAATGCCGATGAAAACCTCAGAATAAGCATAGGGATTACAAGCTCCGAAATCCAGGAAGGAAGGAAGGAGAAAGAGGTCAAAGCTTGCTATTTCTTCTCATTATGAGCAGGGGAAAAAAAAATAGAATTATACACATTCTAAGTCTGCCTACCTGACCTAAATGCCTGCCAACTGTTATCAAGCTCCATCTTCACTGTCCTAAGCTCTTGGTTGGACTGTCCAGGAATGATGGAACATGTGGTTCAGAACACCTGGAGAGTACGCACTCGGGAAAGACTACCGCAATCTAAGTTCCACACAGAGCCAACAAGTTTGCTCAGAGGTTGTATAATCTGAGGTTCTCTGCACAAAATTCAAAGAGCACACATGTCTTTTTAAGTGCAGACTACACCCGACACACAGGTCAAGAGGGACTGGAAAAAGCTTGGACTGTTGAATCAATGTGCGCTTTATAAATGCAAATTGTAAAAAAAGAGACCAGGTTGCTTTCAACCTCCCAAGACTGGGGGAAACAACACTACACAGACAGCTAGACACATTTACACAACCTTCTCTAGACTGGTGTTTATTTTCAACATACAAATGAAACAACTTTTTTTAAAAAGAGTCTGTTTGTTCCCTTTGATTCCAGTGAAAGTTCTTTGTTAAAAAAAGGTGGTTATCTTAAAATTTATGCTTGAAACATGAAAGCAAAAAAACAAACAAACCAACCACGTAAAAATGCAAACACAAATAGGGTAGATGAGGAAAAATAAAACAACACACTAGACACACAGAAGTATACAATGCAGAATTATTACAACTTAAAATATAAAGTACTAAGCATGCCCAATCTGGGGACGGGGGAGGAAGATAAAATTTTTTGGAAAGCAGGGAGCCGACTAACAGGCAGTCCAAATGTCCAATAAAGCTAAATGTCATCCTCAAAGGATATTTATCAAGAGGTGGGCACATGCCCAGTGAGTATAACCATTTTTCAAAAGTGGCAGACCTGGAACTTTCTGTAAGGTTAGTCCTACGTTTCAAACAGAAGTACAAACTCAACCACAACAGTTTTGATTTTTAAAGCATTTAAAAAGAATAGTAATCCAGAAACCTCTTCGTTTAAGAAAAATCCAGTGATGCCTTAGAAGAAGTAACTTGGTGATACATGTTCCGGTAGGGTTTGTGCGTTTTCCCATCTTGTCTTGGGTTTTTCAAACAAAATATGGATTAAGTGATGATCCTTGAGAAGTTAGGGGAGGGAGAAGAAAAGGCAAATGGTCCTTTGACTCTCAAGGTGTTTTTTTTTTTTGTGGGGGGAGCAGGCGGGGGGGGGGGAGACACACACCAAGAATAGGAAATGCTGCATCCCAAAAAAAGACAAAACTCCCTTTATCTCAGCTTTGTTTTGCTCTAACCAGGAGAAAACAAACACTGGGCACATGATGAAGAGCCATGATGGACAATCATCATCATCACCCCTGAACTGCAGAGCTGGAAGGGACCCTCTGGATCATCCAGTCCAGCCCCTGTCAAAGGAGGCCCAGTGGGGGAATCGAACTCCCAACCTCTGGCTCCGCAGTCGGAGACCTCAACCACCGCGATACCCAGACAAGGCACTGACTAAAGGACTTCCCACGAGGATGTAGTGGAGATCCTAGGGTGCCTTCCCAATCCATGTCCGTCTAGGAAGCAGCGAGGGCTCAGGCAATGTCCCACAACAGGGTAAATACTTTTTTGATACACAGCCTGCCTGGATCCGGAGGAAACAGCAATCTGTGTTCACCCAGATAAAACTTGGGCAAACGGTGACCCCCAAAGACAAAAGGGTCACTTCCCTGAGATGGAAGCAATGTCCTGAAATGGCAGCTGGTGGTAAAAGCTCTGTCTGGAGGAGAAACAGAAGAGGGGGCAGGAATTCCTGCAGCTAACAGGGCTGAGCAGGAGCAGCATCAGTCATTACGACCTGGCCAGGGCTCGGTGGACAGCAGGACAAATCAAAACGTCTGCAAGCTGTTCCGCCAGGAGAGGAAAGCCATCGGTTGGTGCTCAGCAAAGCAGAATGCATGTTCCTAAATGGCTTCCATGTAGAAGGGTAGAATATGGGTCTACCAGGGCAGCTTGTAGGAAGACATGGCCAAGGGCGATCCCATCAGCAACATTCAGGCGATCCACAGGGATGCGTGTGGAAAGGACTTTTCTGGGGGTTTAATTGCAAAGGCTGATTCCAGATCTGGTGTGGTTGGGCCTCCGACGGAGCTCACATCTCACGGAGGCGAAAAGGCATGTGAAGTTCCATGTTGTTATATCCCTTATAAGGATGGGAAGAAGACGTGATGGTCCGCTGAGAGAATAAACAGCAGAAAAGGCAACCCTTGGCAACCCTCTCCGTGAAGCTTTGGTGCAGCATAAACACAAGGCTTCAGAAAACATCACCATCATCCGCACCACCTCTTGACTGGGGTTCAGAAACGCCACCAATTGCCTACGACCTTCGAAATCAAGACCAAAAGGAGTGCAGGACATGCTACCTGAACAAAACTTTCCTTTGGCTCTGCTCCTTCAGCTGGGCCTTTCAGCCCGTTTTCCTAAATGGCTTCCATACTCCTAACTGATGGAAGCAGGTTTTTCCAGGCTGTGTGCGCACAACACTGAGTGCCGCTGATCGACTCAGCTTGCAGGCTTGCTTATAGCTTGATTTGGTCAAGAGACAGCCTTGGAGATCCACCAAGAGCTAACTGCATGGACACTCTGGCTGCATCAATACTTTCTGCCATGAACTGACAAGGAAGGGAGAAAGGTTTGGGCGCAGAATGGCAATCAGTACGTATCTGGTTCTAAAACCTATTAGGAAGCGCTCCGCTTGCAACACATGCTGGAGATACCCAACCAAAGGTACGAGGGCCAGGAAAGGTCTATTCAAGGTAACTCATTTAGAAAACGACGTCCAATGTGCTACACAATGAGCATCTGTGGCCAAAGAGCCAATGATTGCAACGTTCATAGAAAAAAAAAGAGAGAGAGAGAATCATATCACTGCAAAAGAAAAGTCACGTATCTAGATCAGTTAGTCCAATAAGTCTGAAAGAATTTACAAAAAGCCAACTTTTTATGCACCTTTAAACTTGTAGAGCGAGTTACCTCTGTTAAGTGAGAACCATTTCGTTTCTCCAGAAATGTAAAAATTAAAAAAAAAGCCAGTTGCTTGGATCCGCATATTAAGTTCAAGGTCACAGGTAAGCCA
This sequence comes from Intellagama lesueurii, assembly GCA_037013535.1. NCBI lineage: Eukaryota > Metazoa > Chordata > Lepidosauria > Squamata > Agamidae > Intellagama > Intellagama lesueurii. Next base: position 302,690 of record JBAJHW010000019.1, on the reverse strand, counting down.
GGTCTAGTGTTAACGTCCGAGAGTCAGTTTCCAAAGCCTCCCAACCTGGAGGAAGATCTTTCACCCTGGGATTCAGGATGGAGAAGAAGAGTCCTCTGGTTCTGGCTCAGGAGCCCAGCAAGGAACGGAAGGGCAGGAACGGAAGGAGGAAGGGGGGCAGATCAGGCAGTAAAGAACAAAGAGAAAGGCAAGGCTTGAACGGAGAGCATGAGGTCCTTCCGGAGAGCAAAGGAGAACCTTAATGGCAGCAGCCGCCACAGTGACTCCCCAGGTGAGCGTGTTGACTCTCACCAAATTTTGTTCTCCGGCTGAGGATTTCGTAGGAACAGTCGTCCCCGCAGCAGCCAGACATGCTAGGCGAGGTGTCGTCAATTTCAAACCTGCAAGGGTGAGATGGAAGTTGGAAGACATGCAACACAGAGTGGCGTCAGCCGGTATTTAATAGACAGGGAGAAATTCACAACCACAGAGCTTAGAGCATTGCTCAGTTGAGCCACGTGGCCCTTCATGCGGCCACCGCTCCTTGCTACTTACAGGAACAGAGCCAAAACGCCTCCATGAATAAGCCATCCAAAAGCATACATCCACTTTTGTACTAAATTAGCATTTTAAAAACTGTTTACTAAATGTATTCATTTCCTTCTTTGCCTGTGAGGGTCCCGGAAAGTGATGTACCAAACAAAACATAAACAAAACCATCTCCCTTTAAAAAGCAAAGACCATTTTTGAAAAATTGATTTCTAAAGATTACCCCTTCTGACTTTCTGTGCAAAAAGTCGCTCAACATCCACTCTTAGCACAACTCGGCAGGAATAAGCACAGAAAAACCCTCCTAAGGCCTGGCGGTGACAGCCAAGAGGAGGTAGCAGTTAAGTCCAAGATCATGTTTTCAGAGATCTAGGTTCAAGTCCCCTACAGACTTCCGTTCTCTTCTAAGAAAGGACCTTGATATAGAGAGCAAAGGGAAACATGTCGGGGCTGAAGCTTATCTGAGAAAGCCATCCCTCGGGTTTCTGGATGCTCTCCCCAACGCCAGTGCCAAAAGGACAGCTGTAACTATTCAGGACATGCAGAAAGACAACTTCATGATGGATCTCTTCTATGCCTGGACACTGCTCCGGTTCAGATTAAAGATACCAAAGCTATTCGTATCTCCCTTTAACTGACAAGGACATAGTAGGACCAGGGTATCCCTGGGAAATCAGTGCCAAGCCACACAGAAGTATCAAACATTCTACAATGCATGGTCTCTGGCACCCTCTAATGCCCAGTTCTTGTAAATACATCTTGTAAATACATATAAATATGTATTTTGGGGGTTTTTAAATTTAGTACAGTCAACCCTCGACTTACGAACGGCCCTAGTTACGAACATTTCGACTTACGAACCGCTCTGATAGAAAAATATAGCCTCGACTTGCGAACTTTGCTTCGAGTTACAAACAAAAAAAAAAAACGCGCAGGAGGCAGGGAAAGCGCGAAATTTGAACTTTCAAGGTGTTCTGTTGAAAAGGTGTCTGTTCCCTCCTTCCCTCCCTCTTTTCTTTCCTTTTTTTTAACCTAAGTCATCTTAGGTTAAAAGGAAAAAAAAAGAAAAAAATTCTGCCCCTAGTGGTAGGAACGGATTAACCGGCTTTGCATTAGTTCCTATGGGAACTAATGCTTCGACTTACAAACTGCCCCTCGACCTAAGAACCAAAAACAGCCGGAACGGATTAATTGGTTTTCAATGCATTCCTATGGGAAATGCTGATTCGACTTACGAACTTTTCGACTTAAGAACGTCCTTCCGGAACGGATTAAGTTCGTAAGTCAAGGGTTGACTGTATTTTCAGGCAGCAGGTAAGGAATCAGTGGATACTGATCCGGTGGATCGGGGGGGGGGGGTGTTCCTAACATACTAAAGACATTCCTCTGTGACTTTGCTGGTTTATGAACTCAAGGCTCCTCATCACTTCCACTTTCCTTGATCTTTTCTGTCCTACATCAGCTGCCTGTTGCTCAGATAAAGGCACTTGAGTCTGAACCTGACCGTACTGCAGAAACATGAGAGCCTTATTCGGTGTGGTCATGCACTGTGGTGTAGCAACATCTCTGTTTCTCTCTCTGGCACACACTCACACCCCATGTAGCCTCATGGACAGTCAAGTCAGTGAACGGGCAAGAAACCATCACTCGGGCACCGAGAAGGAAGAACCTTCCCACCTTCCTAACCGTGTCCTTTCTGCCTTTGTGAGGAGGAAAAGAATTAAGCCAAACTCTTACTGTAAAGCTTCTCTGAAGAACTGATAGGCGCCGTGGTTGTGTTTAAATACTGTTAACATGACTTTCTTCATCTGTGTGCTGACGAAAGTTTGGGAGAAGGTCAAAGTTAGCTTGATACAAGAAAGACATGGGGTAAGCATTCCTCACACTTCTCTAGAAGATCAATCACTCTGATTAATTCCTAGTTCCACAAATAAAAAGGGGATTATTACACACACAAAACCCAAGACCTTCAGGGAACTCAGTCTGGATCAGGTTAAATATTTAGTGGGCTTTTGCATTTAAAAAAAATTTATGTACCCCAAGGAAATTAACATAGAGAAAAGCAGAGGGCTACATTTGAAGCTGAACAGAGATGATAATGCACCACACCGTTTGGGGGCATGGGCTTACCATTCTCTTTGAGAAGTATAACATTCTATTTTATAGTTCATGCAACGGTTTTTCAGTGTTGTAATTCACCCTGAGTGGGGTGTTAGGACTGGAAGCGCTGGGTTGCACAGGTTCGTAAACGTGCAGTTACTATTTCAACAAAAAAGAAGGGAATCTTTCTACGAACGCTTCTGCCACTGAGGTCCACGCAGCACACCCGTCCAGATACGGCGTCCGCCGGCTTTTAAATGTGGGAGCACATTCAGTGGATGCCGGTGGCGTGTGCTCCAGCTGGGCAGACCTAGGATTGCAACCTCCAAAACAGGATTTGAAAGAGAAACGGCACTGCGCTTACCTGTTTGCCACGAGCTGCAATATCTGTAGGAGAAACTTCCCCAGACCCTTCCTTCTCGCTCTGCTTTCCAGCTGCACTTCATAGCTAGTAAGATACAAAGGTAGGGGGACTGTAAAACCAACAGATGTCTCATTCAAGCATACTCAGGAGCGGAAATCCTCCCATAATGCTGGCTGTTTCTGCCTTGGACGACAACATGTCAAATTTGCAAGTTTCTTTATAGAAATGATCTCTTTGCACTTCAGCCAATCTCTCTGCAATTTTACGTGAAGAGCTTTCAAACACAAAGAATTATATATATTATGATTCAATTCTTATATATTTTTATTATAATTTATGTTGTTATTTAAAGGATTTATTTACTGGTTTTCTGCCTGCAAGAGTTTGCAAAACGATCTACAATTTTTAAGAAGATTTAAAAACATGCTTCAGAAACAGATTAAATGTAATTTTAAAAATCCTACTTTTTAACACTTTGCCCTTTTACCTATTTTTAACAAGTGAACACTTTTAGGAAGAGAATAAAAATAATTCCAAACAACAATTTTAAAGTCAATTTTAAAGACTAAAGGTCATAACAAAATCTTAATACATATGACAGACCATCTTTTGTCTGCCCAAAATGAACAAGAATGTGGTGCAGTAGTTACAAATCCAGACACCTCTGGATAGTACTCATTATCTGGAGCCATTTCCATTGGGCTACGAGATGCATGACAATCAGGATAGATCTGAATCTTGATTTAAATTTTAAAAATGGATTTCTGAGAATCGAAATTTAAAAAATCAGTTTTAAAATTTAAATTGTGATTTAAATCAATTTGATTTTTAAAAAATATATTGAATTTTATCCACCCTTATGGCAATCCGAGCATCAACTCTTCGGTTGCCATGGTGGTAAGATGATCTCAGCCTGGGGCTGGATGTGGTGAGTTACAGCCCTAATAGTTTTCCTGGACCAGCTCTCAGTACCACCACCAACGGTGTTCTCCTGTACCACCTGGCAGGACTGTACCGCAATAGTTCTGATCCGTCCTGTTTGGACGTACCCAGAAGGTGGTGATGGGAGACCAGAGTCTGATTTTATGACCTCTGGCTTGCAATGGACACAAGAAGGCTCTAATTCTGCCTCTGTGTTATTTAATAGCTTATAGGAAGCTACTAGGAGAGGCCCTTTGAAGCTCTGATGAGCCACCAATATCCTGGTGATATGCAGCTCTTTTGCTTCCTATCACCGAACTCCAACAAAGCAGTCAATACCTTTGTATTTTGCATGATAGTGGGATGGAATTTAATGCTGATAGGTTAAACTCTTCCTGGGGGGGAATAGGGTTCAACTTCTTCCAGAAAGGCTTGTGCTCCCTCTGAAAGGTCAGGTTCACAGGCCAGGAACTCTCCTGGATCGTGTCCATTCCCTGAACGGTACGCCTTCAACCAATTCTGCTCATTTTATTTTATTTAAATGTTTACCCCACCCATCCAGTGGCCAGGCCACTACTCTGGGCGGCTCGCAACATCACCTTAGCGTGCTGACGATGACCTTTTCAAAATCCTCACGAGTTAGACACAGTAATCCAGACCTTCGTTCATGTTATCCTGACTCCAAACCCGAGGACATTCAGACGTTCCAATTTCTCCGCACACCCCTCTCGCCCCGAAAGGCCTAAATGGGAAGACGTACCAATAGAGTACCTCGTCCCCACATTCCACGTCGAAGCGGAAGTGTGAGAAAGCGACAGGAAGGGCACCGTCTTCCAAAGCAATGAGGTACCACGCGCGGTCGTCCGTCATCTCGTCCCGTTTCTCGCGGTCTTTCCAACCCCATTCACTCTGCTCATACCTTCAAAGTAGGGGGGGGGGGGAGAAGCACAACAATGAGAAGGGGGAGAAATGGCAGCTTGGCAACCCCCTCCTTCAAGAAGAAAGAGATCAGCCGCACAGGGAGAAAGTGCTCCCCATAAGGAGTGGCCTGTATTGTCATTTAGACAAGGCAGGGAAGAGCAGGACCCCTTTAACCCTTCTCCCACCTCATCATCCTCTTAGGAATCACTGAATCCAACCCCTGTCAAGGAGGCACAGCGGGGAATCGAACTCCTCAACTATGAGCCGCTTCTTTGGAGCGCTCCCGGGCAAACTCTAAGGTGGACACAAGGACAGAGCTGTCAAGACAGACAGGGAAGTCTTGGGTGCTTTAAAGGAGAAAAGCGGGGTAAATATATTTTAAAATAAATAAACAAGAAAAATTAAATAAATAAGTATTCCGGGCATTTTGTAATACAACTGACACCTAGGTGCCGCCTCCTGCCCACCTTGAGAAGGGCAGAGGGCAGTGCAGCTGCTGCCTGTGATGGAGAACTCCAAAACACAGAGGAACCTGCTTGATATAAAGCCACACGGCTGTGCTATCTAGCCCAAGACTCTTTGAACTTCAAAACAACAGCACTTGCAGCCCTGATTCCTTTCTAGCTGGAGTTGCTAAGGACTGGACCCGGGAGCTCCCGATGGGCTCTATACCACCACAGAGAGGAAGGGCCCATCGCACACTCCCTCCATGTCCACAAGGGCTAAGCACACCTCCCACTGCCTCCCGCTACCCCAGAGTGCCAATTGGGCCTTACAAGGTCTGCATGTTTGTTTTGGTTAGTTCAAAAGCCCAGTCGAGGATGGCCGGGTCCAGATTTGAGACGCGTTTACATTCAATGGAGACATTTAACCTGCAACAAGACAAGGAAGGAAGGAAAAGAGAGGGTCAGGAGTGAGTGATGGAAAAGTTTGCTTTGTGATACAGCAAGCAAAGGGACATGCAAAACAGCTTGTACGGAAGAGCAGCAGCATGCACTTTACATTCAGCCTTGGGTGCATGGGTACATGGGTATTCATTCATTCATTCATTCATTCGAGGGACGCCAGGCAGATTTCAGGTAGGTATGAACTTTGAAACTTGCAATTTACTCATCGTAAGATAACAGAGTGTGAAGATTTGGACCAGAAAGAAGACCTGGGTTCAAATCTTACTGGCCAAAGGGAAAAAAAACACCCCCAAACCACAGAACTTTGCTCACCCGTTTCTGTCGTACTTCTTGAACACTGGAAAGGCTTCTAACGGATCACCCAACTAGGGAAAGAAAAATAGTCATTAGCAGAAGGAAGAGACTCATGCCTGCACGGCAATCAGCCAATTTTGGAGGCTTGGGTTATTTCACTTTGAAAAAATTGCTTTGAAACAAGCTCTTTCAGGCCAATATGAACACCATAAAATGAGGAGAGAAAGCAAACTGCCTCTTATTTACGTAATCCAAGTTAACCGTTCAACTTACCTGTTACTCTACACACCTTTTCTTTTCATAAAAGGTGTTATTTTTGAATTTTGAGTGACTGAAAAGGCCTAAATCAATTCCTTAACTTATGGCCATTCACCTTTGAAAGGCAGCTGCTGGCATTACACCAGTGGGCATAATTAATAGGAGTCCAGCCACTGCTTTAAACTTTTCATCCTCCTCCCAGTTTACAGCCTTAACTACGGGACGGCTGGTCGAACCAGTCCTTCTCTCCTATGATTTTGTACAAAGAGAAAAGCACGCACGTTCTTATTCTCTCAGCTTCAAAGCATTATCCCAAAACATAGTAGCTTTTCCCCAAAATAGCACCAATACACCTTAAGCACCATCCTCTGCCAGGTGACTAAAAGTAATACCTCTTGGGCTACAAAGCATTTTTAGAGTATAATAACCACCATTATTTCTCAAATGCCTTCTTTAAATTAAAGACATAGGGCATCTTAACAGTTAAGATAGAATAACAAGGACTCCAAAATAAAACTCACAGATTCATTAGGTCTTAATAATTATCAGTATGCATAGCCAAGTTGATTCTGACTTTAATAACTTAGGTAAAGTTTTAATTTGCTGCCAAGGCACACCTTGAAAGGCATTCCATAACTGAGGTGCTACAGTGAAGAAGTCCCTCTTCTCCATACAGTGAATGCGTTTCAACAGTGGGACATATTAGCCTCCCAAGCAAATCTTAATGACTGGTTCTAAAGCGTTTATGTTATGTTCTGTGCCGTCAAGTCAGAACCAACTTGTAATGACCCTAACAGGGCTTTCAAGATCAGTGAGATAGTTAAGGAGTGGTTTTAATAATTCAGCACTCTCTGTAAGCTTCCGTAGCTAAGTGGAGATTTGAACCCAGGCCCCCTAGTTTGTCACTCTGTCTATGACATCACACTGGACATCCTCAAAGCATTTAGTGATTTGGAAATCACAATCTACACCTTGAACAGACCTGATGTGTATAGTAGGACTGCTATATCGGCTGGGGACCGGATCCAAGCCCCCACCCTGTGGATGCCGAAAAGGGCAGGAATAGAAACACTATATATATATAGCACAGTCTCTGGTTCTCTCTAGTGGCCAGTTCTGGTAATACACCTTGGAAATGTGCATTTCTGGGTTTTATTTAATATTTTCAGGCAGTGGATAAATAAAACCGTAGGTTCTGATCCCGTGGATACGGTGGTGCTACTGTATTGACAGCCAGTGCAGGATTCTCAAAGACGTTTTTACATCCAGTCTACTTGACATGCATTGTTCTACTTGCAGCCTCTAGAGATCTTCAAGGACAAGCCTAGGTAGTCCAAACTGTAGTAGTCTAAATAGGAAGTTATGAGTGTACGAATGTTCTGATTGTACTTATGCAGGAACGGGTCATGGCTAGCAGACCAACTACAGCTGGCCCCATGTACTCTCTAAGCCATGAAATCCAAAAGGGTCTGCAGTGATAGAGATGGGCTCAAGCGCCTTTGGGGGAACAGGGTGCCCACCCAAATTCTGGGCAGGGCAACTGGCAAGCTACAGAATTTCTGCCTTGTTAGGATTTAGCTTTAGTTGACTGCCTTTCAACATCTATCACCTGCACAGCATTCCCTAACTCCAGGGACAAGGAAAATACAAGGATCATCCGTATACCATCACAGGTTCTGCTGTTCTCAGACAGTCTTCTCCACACGGCTGGGGCGCCGGCGGTAGATATGTAATCTTTCACATGTGGCTAAATTCAGCTGCCAGCAGCTCTGCTCAGCACAGTCAAAGGTGAACATCTGGAAGCCCAGGGAATATTGAGTAGCTAGCCATTTTGGAATTTGTTTTAATTGATCTTTAAAGCAAGGCCATGCTTTCAAGTAGTCCCAGTAGCCAAATAAAATGGCCCTATGTAAGAAGAGCACAGGACTCCTGTATACTCTAATAGTTTCAAGGAACAGGGAACTTCACAGGCTTGCTGTGCAAGTTTTGTTGGCGGAAATCTCCTCTTTTACACAATCATGACCCGGGGGGGGGGGGGGGGGAGCCCTGGCCTCTTTTTCACTAGGCAACCTGGGCCACTATCCGTTATACCTTCAAAACAACCCTGCGAGGTAGGTTGGATCAAGGCTGCTAAGTGAGCTTTGTTGCTGAGCAGGGATTCAAATCTGGGTCTCCTTGGTACTAACCTAACACCTTAATGATGATATCACACCAGCTCACCAACAAGTGAGGCTAAAAGAGGGAATGTGGCTCACTTTATTGGCCGCTTCCACCTTGGCACAGACAGCGTCCATGGCCGCCCGCTCCTCCAGTCGCTTCTGTTTCTTCTCCTTGCCTTTACTTGACTTCCTCTGAAATAAGAAGCAGTTGAGCTGTAAATAAGACTTCTTTTTTTTTACTCCCCAAACACCAAGTATCAGGTAGCTGGGCTTCACCTTGGCATTGCATCATTAAACATCAGGTCCTCCACAGAGACTACCCACCTCAGCAACTGCTCTTCGGCAAGATCTGTGTGCTCCAAACCAGCAGACGGCCCGAGCAGAAGAAGTTTAGTTGTTAATTTAAAATGCCCTTGGAACGGTTTACAAAAATAAAACCAAAACACATCAATAAAGTCACAAAGCTCGCAAGAAAATCAGCCAAACAGGGTCAAGACGTTAAGCTGCGCAAACGTTTAAAAAGAAGCCATGAAGTTTGAACAATGAAAACAAAAACAGAAAGACACATCAAGGACTGAACGCCTGCCAACGCAAGAAGGACTTAGCCTTGTGTCAGTGAGAGTGCCAGGCAGATCGCTCTTGGGAGATCATGACACAGATGTGTTGTTGTTATGTGCCGTCACGTTGCCTCTAACTCCTGGTGACCCTATGAATGAGTGATCTCCAAACTGTCCTGTCCTCAACCGCCCTGCTCAGCTCTTGCAAACTCAAGCCTGTGGCTTCCTTTAGAGAATCAGTCCATCTCATAGTTGGCCTTCCTCTTTTCCTGCTGCCTTTTACCTTTCACAGCATTATTGCCTTTCCAGAGAATCCTGCCTTCTCAGTCAGCCTCAGTTTTGACATTTTTGCCTCCAGAGATAATAGTTCAGGCTCTCCTCCAGCACCACATTTCATATGAATGGTTTTCTTGTCAGCTTTCTTTACTGTCCAGATTTCACATCCATAAGGTAAAGGTTCCCCTTCACATTTAGTCCAGTCGTGTCCAACTCTAGGGCACGGTGCTCATCCCCGTTTCCAAGCCATGGAGCCAGCGTTTGTCCGAAGACCGTTTCCGTGGTCACGTGGCCAGCGCGACTGGACACGGAACGCCGTGACCTTCCCACCGTGGTGGTACCTATTTATCTACTCGCATTTTTACATGCTTTTGAACTGCTAGGTTGGCACGAGCTGGGATAAGCGACGGGAGCTCACTCCGTCGCGTGGATTCGATCTTACGACGGCTGGTCTTCTGACCTTGCAGCACAGAGGCTTCTGCGGTTTAACCCGCAGCGCCACCACATCCCTATTTCACATCCATACATGGCAACTATTAAGAAGATTCTTTCTCTAGTAGCCACCCATCATACCACTGTTGTTTGGAAGAGGGAACTTTGCAAGATGGCCTTTATGATTAGGCAGGACCATATGGAGCAGGCACTGAAAGTATTGTTTATTTATTTAAAATATTTATATCCTGCCTTCCTCCTCAGCAGGATCCAGCATGTCCCCTACTACTTGCTTCTGATGAGCAGGAACGGAATAACTCATTAGAGCTCTCCAGTTGCTCCCCTTCAAGAGTAGGAGGCAACTCTGAAGAGACAGTTTCTTCTCTGTTGTTGTTGTTTAGTCGTTAAGTCGTGTCCGACTCTTCGTGACCCCATGGACCAGAGCACGCCAGGCCCTCCTGTCTTCCACTGCCTCCCGGAGTTTGGTCAAATTCATGTTGGTTTCTTGTCTAGCTGTTGTAAAATTTAGTACTCAGAAACCAGAAGGTATATACCACAATAAAGGACTCCCCAGCAGGATGCAATTTGCTTAGCGCCTAAATCATGCTGTCATATTTAGAGCAACTCCACTGGATAAAATAGGCAGGCAAACCTGCCCTTGATCTGCAGTTATCATTGAAATACTCTCTCCCTCCCTGCTTTTATCAACGACTAGAACTTTGTGGGGTTAATCTCCTATTTAAACCAATTAAAGTGTGCATATTTTTAAAAAGTTTTAAATGAAGAGATGCATGATTTATGCTGTACTTGCTAACGAATCAGCATCTTGCAAAGTTGGCTCCAGCACCACCAAAGAACACCGGGTGATGCCAAGAACGTCCAAGCTCACGGCTAACCCCACTTGATAATTGCTCTTATACAATTTTTTATGATGTGTCTTGAGAGCCATAGGGAACAACGCCAGAGTAGAACAGAACCTAGGCGTCCTGCTTAAGAAAACACTTTCTTATACTGCACCGGCTTTTCCTACCTGTACTTCTGCAAGCCAACACAAATCTGCCTTGGAAATATGGCTCTTAAAAGAAAAAGAAAAAAGACAGACGGGCTTCTGAAACACTGTAAAGTTTTGCCAGGCGGGTGAGTCAGTGAATTCTGATGGTTTGGAGCCAAAAAAACATGTGCTTAACCTCCACACAACCCTTCCACCCACATTAAAGTTCAAATGAGGACATCGCCCTTCTCCTGTGGCTGGAAAGCCAATTCAGAGTCAGTGAGAAAGTGGAGCAGGAAAACTGCCAGTCCACAAACCGAAGGGAGCAAAACGCTGTGCTTGCATCTCTCTGGCAGAAAGAGGACCGGAGTCTCTTCTGGGTAGGTGGGGGAGGAGAAAACCTGAGAACAACACGGACCGTGCATTTCTTACTGGCTTTGGCTGACATGCATACACCACACTAATAATAATAATAATAATAATAATAATAATAATAATAATAATAATAATAATAATAATAATAATAAATTATTATTATTATTGCACAGCACTTGCAGGTGCTGACAGATTCAGACAGAAGGGAAGCTATTTCAATGTGGAGAGAGAAAAAGAAGTTTTGGACGGACATTAACCCTCTTTCATCTCCTGCAGCCTTGCGCTTTAAGTGTGCAATAAAATACCTGCCCGCTTGCTCATTCACACAGATGGATGCAATTTCAAAACAAATAAAGAAAAGACAGAATCAGTTCCCTTCCTTTTTACTTAAGCTTTCCTGCCGGGTTGTATGAAAGCAGTTCTGATCCACGACAAGAACACGAGGAAGCAGCAAAGGCTAAAACTGACCCACGACGTAGATCAGCACAAGGCTCCCGTCTCTTTAAGAGCCAAGCAGGGGGAAAGAATGTTAGCATTTTATTAAATTTTGAAATACGATTTATGAAGTACAATTCCATCACTGCATTTATCATTTTTACTTCATTTCGTAAGTTCTTATCTGTACCATTTCTAGTCTGTGCTGTTGTGTAATAAACAAGCACTCTGCTTTACACAGAAAATCCTTTCCAAGTAATGTTATTATTATGCAAACGAGAGAACAGTCACTATAACAGGTGGAGCTGCCTGTTGCACCTTTCCATAACATAGATAATATGACATCGTCAGATATTATACAAATCTGATTTGTCCCCACCTGAATCTGCCAGGGACGTGAACACTCACCTCAGCCCCAAATGGACCCTCTCCTGATTCACTACCAAGGTTCCTGCTTCATCATATATACCGAAATGAAAACTCCCGTACACCGATGCCGACGTTTCCGGTGCAGTACACTTGTCTTAGCACCCCAATGCTGGTCTCCTCTTCCAGGCTGCCCTCTTGTTATTTTCATGCTCCTTCCGTCACACCTCTTACCAGCCCCCCCCCAACAGAGAGACCCCCCCCCCAATTTCCTCTTCTTTGCATAAGGCACCCCTGGTTTCTCCCTGCAAATTTTCCATTCCCGCCATACAATACCTTCCTCTCTCAGCACCGTGGTTTTGGGGTCCCGGTCACCACAAAGGATCCACAATCCCATGAACCCCATCCCTCCCAGATTGTTGCCTTCCTCCGCCGCGACCCACAGCCCTCTCCCTTCCTGCACAACGACCTCAATACTCCTCCAAGTTCTCCCCAGCTTAACTTCCCTCCTTCTAAACTTTCCATACAGCCCACAATAAACAGCCCCCCCTTGAACCCCCTTCTTCCCAATCAGCCCCCCCAAAACACAACATTTAACTTCAGGGCACATTAAATCCCCCTAAAAAAACATATATGGGGGGTTTCTCCACCACGACCCCAGGACTAACATTTCCCCCCCTCCCTGACCCCCTAAACCCCTTCACTCCAACAATAATTATAGTTCAATGTCCCCACCCCCCTTCTCTTCCCCTCCAGCACCAAACTTTCCTCCCCCCCAAGCCCCCTCCTCTATTTTCAGCCCCCTCCTCATTTCCAAACTTGCCCCCCCCCCCACGAGAAACCCAGGCCTTACTCACCCCCATGGTGGTGGCGATTACGAGCCCCCCCAGTTTCCTCCAGGGAGGGGAAGATATGGAGATGAATATTATTGGGGGGGGGGGGGGAAGAGGAAAAAAAAATTACAATACGCCTCTACTGCGCCTGCGCAAGCTCCCCGCGCCAAACGCCGGGGGAAGAAAGGCCACCAGCGGACATCACCTGACGCACAAGCGTGGAGGTGGGAAACCCCCTGAAAAGGAAGCGCAGGGAGGGGGGGGGGAGAAGAGGCGTGCCCACGCATGCGCAGTGTGGCGTATGGGCCAAGAAGAGGGCGGAAGGGGAGACAGGCGAGGCTTCCGCGGCGCGTGCGCCAGGGAGAAAAAGAAGGAAAGGGCGGGAAAGGGCGGGAGATCGTTTTAATAATCAGAAAAAAAGACCGGGGTTGTCGGTGCGCATGCGCGGTAGCGCCTTTTAACTGTCAGCGCCCGGACTGGCGCTTCCCACCCCCCCCTTGACCTCACTTTTTAACAAAAAGACGAATTAATTCGTGTTGGTGTCAAAAATTATGTCTCTCTCTCCCCCTCATTTTCGTGTGTCTTCGTTTTTTTAAAATAAGACTTCTTGAAAAGACACGCATGCTAAAAAAAAATAAATGCAACAAAGCATTTCATATATTTAAAAATATTTATAGTCCTTTTAAGGAGAAAGGCGGGGTAAAATTATTTTAAATAAATAATAAACGGTCTGCTTTTCTGTGGTTTGTGAGGAATGGTTTTTACAGCGTAGAAACAACTGCATAAAATAAAGCTAATAAAAATAAAGTAGCACCTATTGGGGGACTCGTGTCCAGTGCCTGACAACCCTCGCATTTGTCTTTATGATCGTCTTCCATAAAACACCTCTTGCAATTCTTCCCACCATCCCCTTTAAAATTCCTTCCACCATTACTCCCTTTAAAGGCGTAGCTGAAATATTAAACTTAATTTTTACGGATATCCTGAAAAGGCATACAAGTGTCATTACTTCCTGAGAAGGGAACACTGAAAGGCAGTCTGGCCCACCCATGGGGTTAAAACTGAATTCCTTGCATAAAATCTTACTAATATTTGAGTCTGAGCTATTTCGCATGTCAGTTTCACAGTGCAAAGAGAACAGATTTTAATTTTATTTATTATGTTTCTAGCTCACCTTTTGTCCAATGAGCTCAAGGTGGCTAGGCAGCTTTCTTTTTCCTCACAACCCAGTGAGGTAGCTCAGTCAGGCAGAGGCCAGGGGGATTGGCCCAAAGTCCCTCTATACGTTTCATGATCAAGGGGGGATTTCGAACCCAGGTCTTCTGAGTCCTAGTTAAGCTCTTTGCCAACTACACCACCACTGTCGCTCACTGACTGCAGAACCATTCAAAATTATGAAATTCACTGTCATACTATGTGCTTGTCATACTATGTGCTGATACCCACTAGATATGCTGGCTTTAAAAACAACAACACATTCATGAAGGATAAAACCATAGGTAGGAATTAACCCTAAAGGGTTAAAGGGAACTTCCATAGTCAAGAGCAGTCTACCTTTTAATACCAAAGAGGAACAAACAGAGTAGAAGACCTTTGTCTTTATGTGCTGCTTATAGGTTGACTCTTTTGGGAAACAGAATGCCTGACTAGAGATGTTTCTAGAACCACTTTTTCTCTGTCTTTACAGCCAAAGGATAGATTTCCTGCCTTTTTCAGGGAGCTGAACCAGCCCTACGAAGAAAGACGGAAAGAACTGGGCATGTTTAGCCTTGAGAAAAGAAGACTTAAGGGGAGAGAGAATAGCACTTTTTAAATACTTGAAAGATTGTCATACAGAGGAGGGTCAGGATCTGTTCTCGATCGTCCCAGAGTGCAGGACACATAACAGTAGGCTCAAGTTACAAGAAGTCAGACTTCAGGTGAATATAGGGCAAAACTTCCCTGTTCGAGCAGTACGACAATGGAACCAGTTACCTTGGGAGCTGGCGAGTGCTTCAATGCTGGAGGCACACAAGAGATAGTTAGCCATCTGTCAGATATGTTTTAACTTGGATTCCTGGACCGAGCAGGAGGTTGGACTCGATGGCCTTTTACAGACTGCTTCCGACTCCACTAGTCTATGATTCTATGGTGCCCCATCTTCAGCAACCTAGATTTGTTAAAAGTACTAATAGGACAAGACTAATTTTCCATGTGGACTACAAAGGTCAGGCCTCCCGCTGCTAAGGACGTCTGTCCTCTGCAGATTCCAGAGGCAAGTCGGACTCTTGTCACGTCCCAGAAGAAAGATTCTTAGCAACCTGGTTTTGACCTCCAGCCAACCAATGTTGCTGTAGAAAGTTTTTCCGAATGTGAGTGGAATATTGGGGATGGGAAGTGCAAGAAAAAGAAAGGAGGAAGAGACCAATAAGTGGAGGGAGGGGGGCTACGGTACAGTTCTCTGTGTATCATTTGCTCTTTCATCATCAAACAAATTTATCCTGGAGAGTGTAGCTGGTGATGAGAAGCTTTTACTTTGAAGCATGAAGAAGGAAAGGCTTTGAATCTTTATTTTCAACCTCCTTCCTTAGGCGGTCCCTATAGATGGTTCTTCCTACGTCTGTAGCTAGAGGGGATGGCTTCTTTGCCTGAGGCTGCGGTCTACATGCTATGCTTAAGCTGCATTAGTTTTACTGCTGGTGAGACTGCTAAATGTTTTTAGAGCAAGGAAATACATTGGGGGCTTTGTGTTGGTTTTGGCTTCCTAATAATGCTTTCATTATTTGTTTTGCCCATTTATTATAGCCACAGAGACTGAGCCTGTCAAAATCCTAACAAGAATATGCCAACAAATATGGAAAACAAATCAACAGCCACAGAGTGGAAACGTTCAATATACATTCCAATCCCCAAGAAAGAAGATACCAAGGAGTGCAATAACTATAAGACCATTGCTCTATTTTCCCAAAATGATGCTCAAGATGCTGCAACAAAGGCCTTTACTTTATATGGAATGAAAAATACCTGATGTTCAAGCTGGATTCTAAAAAGGAAGATCATACTGCAAATATCTGCTGGCTACTGAAGCACAGCAAAGAATTTCCAAAAAAAAATGTCAGTCTATGCTTTATAAACTACAGCAAAGCCTTTGACTGTGTGGATCACAAGAAACTACGGATTATTCTGAAATAAATGGGTGTGCCTCAGCACTTGATTGTCCTGATGCGGAACCTGTATTGTGGGCAAGAAGCTGCTATTAGAACAGAATATGGAGAGGCAGAATAATTTCCTATAGCCAAAGATGTCAAACAACAGTGCATTTGATCCCATTTCAAGCTATATGTAGAATATATCATACAGAAAGTAGGACTAGATTCAGATGAAGGAGTGAAAATTGATGGATGAAATATCAACAATTTAAGATATGCAGATGATACCACCTTGCTGGCAGAAAGCAGCAATGACTTAGAATGACTTTTAGTGAAAATGAAAAAAAGAAAGTGGCAAAGCAGGACTGCAGTTGAATATTAAGAAGACAAAAATCAGGACTACAGAAGAACTACACTACTTTAATGCTGACAATTAAGAAACTGAAACGGTGAAAGATTTTGCATACCTTGTCTTAGTAATCAATCCAAATGGAGACCAAGAAATCAGAAGACTGAGACTAGGAAGAGCAGCAATGAACGAATTAGAAAAGGTCATCGTGTAAGGATGTGTCACTGCATTCTTGTACTTCCAATCACCATGTATGGGTGTGACAGCTGGACAATAAAGAAAGCTGATGGGGGGAAAATATTATTTTTAAATATGGTCTTGGAAGATAAGTCTTGTGGGTACCCTAGATTTCCAGAAAAATTAACAAGTGGGTTCTACATAAAGTAAAGCCTGAGCTATATCTGGAGGCAAAAATGATGAAACCGAGGCTGTCCAATTTTGGGAATATTGCGAGAAGGCAAGATTCTCTGGGGAAAGCAATAATGCTAGGAAAAGTTGAAAGCAGCAGGAAAAGAGGAAGATCAAATATGTGATAGATTGACCTTCATAAAGGAAGCCACAGGCTTGAGTTTGCAAGAGCTGAGCAGGGCTGTTGAGGACAGGACGTTTTGGAGAGGGCTCCTTCTGATAGGGCCACCATAAATGGGAGGCAATTTGACTGCACGTAAAAATAACATTTATTATAGGGAAAGTGTGTAGCTCCAAGATAGTGAAATCTAGACGTCTGAATGGATACCAAAAGATTCCTGCATATATATTTTTTTCTGGGTTATTTTGTTTTTAAATGGATTGATTAAGGCCCTGGTCACACGAGGGAAATGTTCTCTAGTTATCCACCAGTTATATTGTTGTTGTTTTTCTGGTCACAAAAGGTATAGTCAAGATCAAAACATTTTCCCTGCCAGCTGTGTAACTATGATTTATTTTCCTCTCCCAGAGAGGCTTGTGTTATTTCGTACTTCCGTTGTACCAGTGTGTTCCTTACCAGATTTGCCTGTGTGCACCACCCGACCCGCTTCTTTTCTGAGGCAAGGGCTGTAAAGTTGCCACCGTTACTGCAGCTGGCATATTATTATTATTTTTCCTATCCTGTTCCGGTACATCAATACATTGCTAAAAGTACATTACAGCCAGGATTTAAAAAAAAAATCCATATTAACGACACATCAAGCCATGGGTGGTCGTCATTATTGGCTGCATGGAAAGAAAATTACTCACCCCTTCTTTAACTACCTTCCTAATTTAATGTGTACACAAAGCCTGCCGCCCTTACTCTTGAGTGTGCTTTTTTTTTTGTATTCGTGGCCCCATAAATTGATAATTGGGTGAATTTATGCCTAGGTTTTTAGATAGATGAAACCAATGTGGCTTGAGTTCCACGTTTCAATGTCCAGTGGATATGCAGTGACATAAGGTGGTCCAGTGTCTATTGTAATGCAATGCATTTCTGCAGGATCAACCAGTGCAATGGAGAGCACTTTTCAAAACAGAAGACCCCTTAGTCTTATATCAATATATCGATAAAGTTCATAATTGGTTTTTTTTTAATTGGGGGCACAAAAGGACCGTTGAGGATAGAGAGAAGATAAACTGGCAATGCTGCGTAACTGGCCATATCGATTCAAATAGGAGGAAATAGACCACTGCTGATAAAAGTTGCTTGGGACGTTCATATCGGTATATATATCAAGTGATTGCAATCCAATACAACAGAGGTATGGAAAGTAGTGGAAGAACTACAGAACATTTCCCTTGTGTGACCATGGCCTATGTTTAGTTAATTCCTATCCGTCTGATGCCTGCAGTACCACTTTGGGCCACTGGATGCCAGCTCTTCCCTAACCAGAAGCAACAAAGCTGGAAGCAGGCCTAGGACAATTATTAGACAACCACTTGGCAGATGCATGCCCTTTGATTTATATTCCTGCCTTCAGCAGGGGATTGGTCTTGATGACCTTATAGGCCCCTTCCAACTTAATGATTCTATGATATTCATTCCACCCATGATCCATGCAAAGGGATAGCTAGCGTGGTAAACAGGGTTTAATTTCCAGGCTATGCCATGAAAACTCATGGGGGTGTGTGGAAGTGGCAAAATAACTCCTTAAGTACCTCACTTACCTTAAAAATATTGAATTAGGGTTGCTGGAAGTCAGGTTTGACTTGAAAGCACCTAGAATTCTCAGTAAACCTCACAACAGCCCTGCAAGGTAGGTTGGAACCATTCGTACAGATGGCTGGCTGGAGCTGTAACAACATGAAAGGCCACAGGATGAGTTCGATTGATCCAGAGATGTCTGGCTCACTACGGTTGCGTTCATCATTCCATTCTGGCATGGATGTCCTTAATTTGTTCAGTTTCCTAGACGGCATATGCATTATCTGCCTGTCCAGCACGGGTGGCTTAAAGCACTATTGAAGTTTCTGAAGGCTATTCATTCCTCTTTGCCACCACCCTGTTTTAAAGCTAGAAAATGTTTCCTGAAAACCCACCCTCAAGTGGAAATAGAAATTTATCTGGTTTTCACTAATTATGCTAGTTCGTTCATCTCCCTCCTGCAATGCAGGACTCCGGAAAGTAATAAATAAGGGATATTTTAGGAAATGGCCTGTAAGTATATCGGGTGCAATTTCAGAGTTCGCCATGAACTCTGTTGTGAAAGCAACATCAAAAGCATTGTGGTAAGTGATCTAAGGCTAATAATTTTAGTGGGAAGCTTTTGTGGATGACCATCCCTTTCTTCAGGGAGCAACATTTCATTTTAGATTTTACAACTGAAAAGGAAAAAGCAACCAGGCAGCTCCCAGTTAATGCACCCTTAGTTGCACAGATACTCTTTTTGAGTAAACAAGTTCTGAATCTTGCCTGGGGGGGGATGGACTTGTTTGTGTGTGTGTGTGTGTGTGTGTGTGCGTGCGTGCGTGCGTGCGTGCATGCAAGAGCACTATATGAAGCGGTTTGTGAAACTACAATCTTAATTCCACATGTACTGGATTGCGGCTAAAGAAGGCTTCAGCAGTGCTAAAGAGCTCAAATCCAAAAGCAAAACCCAAAACTAAATCCAAACTAAGAAAAAAAAAATCCAAACTAAAACCCAGAACGATTTCTTTCTCTTAAGTCTGTCAAAGTTAGACTTTAAAGTGCCACCACGTTTTTGTCTTTTTTTATTTGTCCTTTTATTTTTAAGTTTTATTTTGTTTTTACCTCTAATGTTTAGATAGACTATCAGGGCTACCACTTCTGCAACCTAAACAAAAAAATGCTTATCCCCAAAGAAAACAAAAGGATCGTCCGACTTGATGGTCACCTACCCTCCCCCCGCCATGTAGACAGAAGCCTGCCTTATAGTTTCCTTTTAATGCCCTTGGTTCTCTCTAGGCAGGGCAAATGTGACAATATAAATGAGTTTATGGTAAGTGGGAGACATGTAAACAGTGTGGTGTGTGTATCCAAGCAAGCGAAGGCCATCAGGCGCCAGAGGGCGCTTGTGGTTCAGCTTCTTTTCCCTCCGACCATGTGCAGGGAAAGGGAAAAGTCCAAACCCCCCCTCCTTGCAGCTAAAAGGAAGGGATGGAGTGGGGTGGCAGGAACTGTGCATTAAGCCAAGAGGTGGGTACAGACTTGCCTCGGGCCCATTTGTTGCTGACCGGCCTCCTGTTGCATTATGGGAGGCTGTGGCTTGCTTTTTCATTGAGTCATATGATCCTGAGCTCAGGTTGTGGGCTGGAGACCCAGTGTCACCTCTGGAGGAAAACATCCTGGAGGCTGGAAGGGGAGTTAAACTGGAATGAGAACCCAAGCCAGAGCCCCACCACCACCACCACCCCTGGTTTCTCCTCTACACCCATTTTTTTTTAAATGTGGTCTGCCAGCAGCTCTTCCTATAGCAGCATCTTGCAAAAAAGAAAGAAAGAAAAAGTGTAATTCTCAGCCTTAGCGATTTATAGGCATGAACCCTTGTGGCCCTTATTCAGCCTCTCTCCTGGCCTCTCTCCTCTTCGAAGGAACAAGAGCCTGGGGAGATTTGGTGACTTTGCCTAGGTCCCACCTTCTCTAATCCTCTGCTTGACGAATCAGCCTCTTCTCTCCAATGAGTCTCTGCATCCTTGCCTTGAATGCCCTGCAGAGGAGAGATGGTCCGATTTCAAGCCTGGAGGCCTGACATGACGTGTGGCGTGGTCCTTTTCAAGCCAGATTCCTCCGCTCGAACTGTGACCAGGCAAAACAGTGGAAGCAGAAATGTATGCGGAACGGAGGATCGGGGTGCCCTGAACACGTGCCCAGCGCAGGAAATGGTTTTCGTAAGTGAACTGAGCTTACAGCTCCTTTCACACACAAATCCATTCCTGCTGGCTCTCCCCTCCTGCTGCCTCAAACCATCTCGGTTTCAGTAGAGTAATTTAAGACACACACAGACACCACCTTAGGTAAAGGTTCCCCTTGACATTTAGTCCAGTTGTGTCCGACTCTAGGGTGCGGTGCTCATCCCCGTCTCCAAGCCGTAGAGCCAGCGTTTGTCCGTAGACACTTTCCGTGGTCACGTGGCCAGCGCGACTAGACACGGAACACCGTTTACCTTCCCACCATGGTGGTACCTATTTATCTACTTGCATTTACATGCTTTCGAACTGCTTTCGATCAGCAGCAAATCACCTGCTGATCTATCTTCCGTTCAGCCCGGCTTCCGACTTTTCTGGTGGTACCAAAACAAACCCATTTGGAGAAGAAATATGAGAGGTAGTGAGTAGCTCCAGAGGCCCACAGAGGAAAGGAGAGGAGAACACTCAGCTTCACACAACCTTGATCGTTCTTCCTTGCCTCCCTCTCTTGCGTTCTGTCAATGCCGCAGTTCTGTTCTCTTCCGTGCCGTCTCTCTCTGATTCACTTTATCCACACACTGTGGGAAAGCATCCCTTTCTAAAGAGAAAAGAATAAAACGTCCAGGCTATTTACAAATTGGTGTGTATTCCCGCACATGTGAACATGATCAAAGTGCCTCACTTCTGAATAAGTCTTACGTAGTTCACAGCTTTGTTTGCATGAACAGCCACAGACTTTTTTTTCCCTGCCTGCTCCTTGTGTTCGGATTTTTCCCTGGAAAAAAAAAAAAGTCATAACTCTAATTCCTTAGTGTTATTTCACACTAGAAAGCCATTTTTCTGCTCCTAGGCTGAGTGCTTTGGGCTACTGTCTTCCTTGATTCAGCTAGTTTTCTTAGGTTTTGTGTGTGTTCCCCCCTCCCTTTTCCTTTACTAAACCTGTCTGAGCACTTTGCAGAACAACAAATAAAATTCAGTATGAAGATATATTCATTAATTTTTTGCAAATCAGGCAAAGATATGTATCACTTTAAAAAACAAACCACCTTTTTCTAACAGAGGAAATCAAAACCCAATTTGCTACTCAGATGGTTGCACAAGCACAATTCAACTGTTGAGGGTCTAATTTATTTTTTCCAAGTCATTTATAAGGACTTGATAAATTAAAGGTCTTTACTTGCTCACGAAGAGGGAACTGAGCACTCTGAATGTGGACAAGGTCCTAAGAGGGTCCTCTCTGTACATAGTCAACTGCCTCACCTAACTTGGTGACTGTACATATAGAGAGGTAGGGCTCCTGAAGTAGATTTGGAGTTTTGGGTAGATCTATCTTTGCGCATGTTTATGTGCTGTCAAGTCAGAACCAACATGTTGTTGTGTTGTCATTTTGTGCTGTCAAGGTGCTTCTGATTTATGGTGACTCTATGAAGGAGTGATCTCCAAAATGTCCTGTCCTCAACCGCCCTGCTCAGCTCTTGCAAACTCAAGACTGTGGCTTCCTTTAGGGAGGCAGCCCATCTCGTATTTGGTCTTCCTCTTTTCCTGCTGCCTTCCACTTTTCCTAGCACGATGGTCTTTCCCAGAGCATCCTGCCTTCTCAAGATGTGCTCAAAATAGGACAGCTTCAGTATTTTTGCTTCCAGAGATAGTTCAGGCTTGATTTGATCTAGGACCCACTTGTCTGTCTTTCTGCCACCCTAATAGTTTTTTTTAAGATCAGTGAGATATTTAAGGAGTGGTTTTACAAGTTCCACTCCCCCAGTAAGTTTCCACGGCTGAGTGTGAATTTGAACCCAGGTCTCCTGAGTCCTAGCCCATCACTGTCCCCTACACTACACCACACTGGATATCAAATCTATATAGATGGCAAATGTTCTGGGTCATCCCAGTTCTTACAGGCATTAAATTTTAAAACCGTCCTATGTTGAAAAGCTTAGTTATAGTTGGTTGTTTTATGAGCCTTGTTTCCAGGCCATGTTTAAATGCAGTCCTACATACCATACATTGCAATAGGCCGATGGTGAGGTGATCAGAGTGTGGGTAACTGTGGCCAGCGTACCTCCATCAGCTTACAGATTGATTGAAACCAACAGAAGGTGGTCTGAACCACCGAGACCCCTGGAGCACCTCTGATAACAATGCTGGATCATGCCGAGCATCGCCCAGCTAAAAAAACCTGATCTAAGGGAAGTGCAAACCCCTTCCCGGAACAGGCTGGATCCTGCAACCGAGGATCCGTACCTCACCTTCCTGTCCGGATTGGTTCTCGCTTTATTTTGCCTTGCTCAGTCCCATCCAGGTCCTCATTTCCACATAATGGGGATGAGAAATAACACCAGCTGTCCTCGGTTGCATCCTGGTGGAACTTGCAGCCAAATATATTTGACCCAGTTCACAAGTCTTCTGCCATTCCACATCCCAACCCGTCTCTCCCTCTCGTTTTTCAAAAATGAATGTTGGCACACCCCTGCTGCTCCCCCTCATTTTGCTCTTCCAACCCTTGGACCACTTCCCCTCCAACACATTTATACAATAATCTTAGAACCGCAGAGCTGGAAAGGACCTTATGGATCGTCATGTCCAGGCCCTGTCAAAGGGGCACCGTGGGGAATCGAACTCCCAACCTCTGGCTCTCCAGGCAGAGACCTCAACCACTAAGCAGGATTCCTCCTGGATTTTTTTTTTCTCTGTCGAAAGCCGCACGTCTTCTGGTGTTCCTCGTACTGTGCCGGCCATGAATCTAACTGCCATTTAGAATATATGGGTGGGGAACGTATAGTGTGTCAAGAGACAGGTTTGTTTGCAAACAGAATCCTTGTTTGACCAGCGCTCAAAAAGCATCTGGCCTTAACTCCTCCATGTTACCCCTCCAGCCCCCTCCTCATCCATCTCCTGCTTAGAACAGCATCCCAGATGTCCGATGGCTATTGCTTCCTTTTATTTTATGTTCTTTTCCTGCCTCATCCTAATTTTCTTGTTTCTCTTTTGCAGGAAGGGCTGGTGGCATCGTCAGTAGCTATAGGTATTGTTTTACTTTGCAGCCCAGAAGCCGCCGGCGACCGCTTTGTGAATGACAAATGCGGTGCAGGGAAGTCAGGTATTCCTTCCCTGAGGGTGGTGGCAGAGGTGGCTGTGGGGGGGGGGGGTTGGTTGGTTGGTTGGTTGTGATGGGGGTGTTGGGGGAAGTTATTTGCACAGGCAGCTCATGTATCCAGTCTCCAGGGGAAAGGCCAAGGTGACGGCAGGAGAAGAGGCGGCTGCATTTCACCATGTTGGCTCCTTTCCCAGGCTGTTAGAGACAAGCTCCTGTGTCCTTCCGGAGGGAAGGCACCCCCCCCCCCCTTTCCTAGTTAAAGAGAGAGAGAGAGAGAACACAACCAGCTTGAGGAAGTGGGGGGTTAATCCTTAATCTAAGAACAATGTGATGCCTCTTTCTAATTATGCCAACATCTATCGCTGGAGCCCTCTGCCACCCCTTCAGCAGCCATCCCCAGGGAGCCCAGCTGATCTCTGCTCTGGGGGTCTCCCATCGTCCTCCCTGTTCTGCTCCTTCCTTTCCCCCCTCCAGGCCTCTCCAGGTTTGGGGTTTGTGCCACTGAAATGCGACATCCTCTCTCTCTCTCTCTCTCTCTCTCTCTCTCTCTCTCTCTCTCTCGGCCGGCTGGGATGGACCTGGCCTCCCCTCTCCAGCCACCCATCCCATCCCATCCCTGGGATGAGTTGAACTGAATGGGCAGGAGCAGGGCTTGGCACAGCTTGCCTGGAAGGCGCAGCTGCCATGGCTGAAAGCTTAACCCCTCCAGAGCCAGGGGCAGGGTGACGCCCTTCCTCTCTGCGCCCTGGGAGGAGGGAGGACAAAAGGGCAGCCGGCCTGGTGTGCCTTGTGAGTGGGGGGACCTCCAGATGGGTAGAGCCAGATCCTGACCCCCGGCGGCTGGGGCAGGCCCTCTGGACCACCCTTGCGGAGGGACAGCCATGTGGCCATGCCAGAGAGGCCAGGAAATAGCACAGGTCTCTGTGTCACAAACAAGATCCAGGTAGATCCACCTCTCCTCCCCATCACTTTGTAAATATCAAAATCTGTCGCCCAGATGGTCTTAGGATTCAGAGTGTAAAAGGGGAAACTTCTTATCCTCCATTCTCTCTACTCACCACCCCAATCCTAGCAGCCTTTTTAGTTTGCTCTCATCCCCATTCTCTCTCCCCCCCCCCCCCCCGCCATGCACTGCTTTTCTCTTCTGGCAGCAAGGCAGGGGGAGGAGGGGGAGGTGGGGGGTGGGTGGGGAGTGCCTGTCTCTTTAAGACTGTCAGGTTGCAGGGAGCAGATGGCATCTCCTTCCAGTCCTTGTTCTTTGTGTGGCTGTACAAAAGAGGGAGTCTGTCTCTCCTGAATTTAACCCACCCACCCCCTCTTTGTGTTGGGGTGGAGCTGGGTGCAGGGAGATCGCAGCTGGGGGAGGCCTGGCTGACGCTCAGCAAGGAAGCCGGGGAAAGAACCATATTGGGGAGGAGGTGGAGCAGATTTATTGCAAAAGTAAACTTGGATCTACCCGGGCCTTTGTCCACCAGAGAAGCCGGTGGCCGCGTTTATCTTAATTTTAATTTTTTTTGGTAATGGCAAGGCGTTGCACAGAAGCCACCTCCAACGTCTGCCTTTTGACAGCCTCTCAAGGCTGTTGTTGAAAGCTGGAGATGGGGGTGGGTGCGCTTCTCCCGAAGATGCCACCGAGGGTCAGCAAACAAAAGATGCTGAATTAAGACCTCCCAGGAAACCCAGCAGTCCTTGGGGAGTGGGCCTTACAGGGGTGAGATGTGACGTGTCTGCCTAGCAGGAGAGAGGGGGGCTGTTTTGGGGAGCCATGAAGGGCACCGTATGAATAGCAGGTAGACTCTGCTTCTAGCAGGGGATCACTCCCTTAGGGAGGAGGATTCGAGAGGTTCGTGTAGGTACGACGGATTACGAATGCATGTGGTTTGGACACCTGAGCGTGCCAGCTGAATATTAAATCTGGAAACATGTGAAACAAGGCATACAGATCACTACCTGGGGTTGAACATGGGGGGGCTAAAAAGTCTCAGCCTCGCCCTGCCCGGTTCAGAGACTGGGCGGAGAGCCATAGGACTTGGCAACACCATTGCCTGGGTGTGTGTGTGTGTGTGTGTGCAACTCTCTGCCTTGTGGTGGCCCTGGGGGGGGGGGCACGGCTGGCACTGTATGTGCCTGTTGTTCAGGGGGGGGGGGGGGGAGGAAGGATTATCAGCCGGAGGGTTGTGACTCCGTGTGTAAGGGTGAAGTTTATGGGGCAGAGGCGGCATCAGGTGTGGGAGGGGATCTTGTTTCCCCGGGCTGGAAATCCAGAAGGATGGAGAGGATGGCAGGCAGCGGGGAAAGTGACGGTGTATGAATAGGGGGTGACGGGATAATAGCTGCCTGTGACAATGGAGAGGGCGAAAGAGAGGGGCTCTTTGTGTGCAGAGAGAGGAAGGGAGCGCAGGATGCGGAGTGGGACTGGACCGGAGGGAGCACGGCTGTGCTTCTGGAGAGTGGCGGGAGGGCATGGGTTGTGCTGTGGGCTGAAGTGGGGGGGTGAGTGTGTGTACGTGACCCCCGTCAGGCCCTTCCTCTCCCCTCTGCTGTGGTCCAGAGCTACAGGTCAGGCACGGTCCCCAGAGGGCCATCAGACCCTTTAATCTTCAGCAGGATGGAAAAAACAGCTGGGCGTTAAGAAGGCTCCTCTTTCTCTTTTTCATCCTCTCTCTCCCCCCCCCCCTCTCTCTCATCATCATCATCTCCACCCCACCCACCCCCTTTGGCTTTGATGTTCAGTTTCTCCATGGCGAAGCAGAAAGACTTGGGCATTGCAGAGCCTGTCCTGTTCTGGATGAGACAGTATGCTCTCTCTCTCTCACACACACACACACACACACAAACACACCCATAGTATCCACACATATGACCATGACCCATCCATGTCGTATTGGTCAGCAAAATGCCACGGAAAAAGCAACGTGTAGGCGAAGCAGACTGGAGACTTCGCAGCCCAGCTTGGCATCCCTTCAGGCTCCGTTGCCCAGAGCTCCAGCTCTCTCTCTCTCTCTCTCTCTCTCTCTCTCTCTCTCTCTCTCTGTGTGTGTGTGTGTGTGTGTGTGTGTGTTGGGGGGGCGGAGAGAGAAAGAGCAGGCATGAGAGAGAGAGAGAGGAAGGAGAAAAGGATGGTGAACTCTAAGCTCCTTGCTGACAAGCGGCAGGACTGAATGGCCTCCTCTGTGGTGAAGCCACTACGCAAGCCACTTGTTGGTATTTTCTAAATTTAGGATCCTGATTATAGTTTTGGGGTTTAGGAAAGAGCCTTGGAAAATTCCCATCAAATAGGAAGAGGGCTTTGGAGGAGGAGGAAAGAGCAAAACCATGTCCTTGCACCAGTTGGTATTGTAAGAGACTTGGAGAAGACAAGCAGGGGGTGTGAAAGACACACACTCTCTCTCTCTCTCTCTCTCACACACACACACACACACATATACTTTTTTGTCACTGTCACAGTCTCTCTAACACTTAACACTTCTTACTGTTCCCTGTCTGCTGCACACACACACAGGCAACATTCTCCCCCCATCCCCACCCGCCCACCTCTTTGAGCCGTAACAGTAGCTCAGTAAATGCAGCTTCTCCTGTGTTGGCCCTGAAAATAAAATAAAATCTAAACATGACAAAGTGATGTTTCTGTTGTAATAATTTGTCCCATCAGGGGCATGCAAGACTTAAAGAGGCACAAAGCTCTTTTGCCAAACAGAATTAAAAAAAAAAAAGAGAGCCACATCTGATACCAAACAAAGCTTGCATCCATTCATGGAGTCACAGGGACCCTAAAGGTCATCAAGTCCAACCACTGGCCAGTGAAGGCATCCCTTCCCAACAAAGGTTAGGTGGGTCATCTAACCTCTGTTTGGAAAACCTCCAATAATGGAGAAGCCCACCAATTTCTGAGGGGGTTTGTTCCACTGCCAAACAACGCTTTCTGCCTGGACCTTAAGGTCTAGTTTGAATCCCTTTTCCTGTAATTTGAATCTCTTGGTTCAAGTCCTGCCCTGAACGGCAGCAGAAAATCAGCCTGCTCCACCTTCCACGTGCCGGTCCTTCAAGATGGCCAACGTATCACTGCTCAGTCTTCTCTAGACAAAGCCTCGCCCAAATCCATCCACCATTCCTCAGAGCGCTTGGCCTCTGGATCTTGTACATCCCGGACGCTCTCTGCTCAGATCCTGTGTTATGTGCCTGCACAAACCCATGCCATGTCTTTCTTTGGTACCAACATTGTCCCAGGAATCAGGCAGACATTCTGGACTGTCTCCTGAAGAGAAAAATGCCACTTTGCTTTTGTCAGAATCATCATCATCTGAGAACTGCAGAGATGGAAGGAACCTTATGGATCATCGAGTCCAGACTCCGGCAAGGAAGCACAGTGGGGGAATCGAACTCCCAACCTTTGGCTCTGCAGCCAGAGCTCTAAACTGAGCTATCGTCATGGGACAGGCTTGCCATTGATTTTTCGATAATTTGTCCGGCTTCAAATCAAGGGGTAACTTCCACTCTGATATAAGTGGTGGCATCAAGATGGGGGTCCTGATTTCCTTCTGCGTTGCTGCCGAGACAACAGGGAGAGCTTCTTAGGAGCTCCTCAGGGGTGAGGGGAACAAAGGCTGTTGATGGCAGAAGACATTTTTGCAGAGAGATGGCCTTTCTTGCCTTTGTGCCATGGTGGGAGCCGAACTCCGAGGGTGCAAAGATGGCAGCCACCACTGCCTGCTACAGAGAAGACGGGCCATTCCAAGGCCCCTGTAAGGGGAGGCCCTTGGCCCTTTTTAGCTTTGTTTGCTTCCCTGTTGCACCTGGAATGGGTGGTGGAGGCCTAGGGTTGCTGCCATGACAGGGCTGCCTCAAGGGCACAGTGGTT
Organism: Intellagama lesueurii; assembly: GCA_037013535.1. Lineage (NCBI taxonomy): Eukaryota > Metazoa > Chordata > Lepidosauria > Squamata > Agamidae > Intellagama > Intellagama lesueurii. The sequence continues at coordinate 274,223 of JBAJHW010000019.1, read as the reverse complement.
CCTGTTGGTTTACAGGCATTCATCACGCATGAAATGTCACGGACCTCTTGAGCGTACAGGTATGGCCTTTTGCAGCCCATCCATCATACCCAGGGCCTTGCCCTGGCCCTTTCCATCCATCTCAGCATCGTGAGAAAAGCAAGAAACAGGAACACTGTCTCTCTTCAGCCGGGCAGCTCGGCTCCCTGGGATGGGAGACTCGGCTCCTGCTCCTGAACCCCATTCTCCAGCACACGACTCCAATAAAGGCAACGGAGAGGCATGGATCCATGGGGGAATCTGAAGATCTGTGCGGTGTGGGAAGCCACCAGGCTAGCCCTTTGATTCTGTATTTGCAGCAGCTGCTGCTGCTGCTGCTTTAGCACCCACTTCCCCACTCACTCCCCACCCTGGTATATCCAAATTCTGGCAGGGGCGCCAGAAAGGAAACCCATGCTTCCCTACCTCCGATGGCTTTCTCTCTCTCTCACACAGACACCTCTTCCCTTCGGCAGCCATGTCTCCAGGGCCTGCTGCCGTTTGGGCGTGTGTGCGTGCATGCCCCCACCCAGGAAGAAAAGGGCCAGGGAGCAGGTGTCTTGATAGACCATGCCCTCGCTTTGTGTCCCGCTCGAGGGGCAGGGCGAGGGTGGGGGAAGAGCAACACCCGCCACCGGGAACAGGGGAAGAAGGAAGGTTTGCAGGGGCTTTCCCCTGCCTGGCAAGCGGGCAAGCCGTGGGGCGTAGTAACCTGGTCTGTAGGCAGGTGATGCCCCCCCCTTGCTGTGCCCCTCCAAAGGTGTGTGTGGGGGTGCCTTGCCTGTTTTGTAGAGGGGCTTTTTCCAAAGTCTGTGTGTGTTTGTGTTTGTGTGTGTGTGAGAGAGAAAGAGACAGAGAGAGATGTTTGGATGGATGAATGGTGAGAGATTGTGGTTCAAGAGAAATCACTAGTCAGGGCGGAAAAAGTCAGGGGTGTCGAGACCCTGCCTGCTTGTCTTTGTTATGCCCTGAATTAGATGCAGCCGGACATGCTCCAAATCTCCAGCTTGAGAGCGAGAGAGGAGAATCCTGGATTGCAGTGGGTGGGGCGTGCAGTGGGGAGGGTTTGGTCAGTGACACACACACACACCCCCGCTTAATTTCTTGGGTTCATTTTCCCAGTAGATTCATTTGTCTTTTCTGTGCCTGCTCCGCTTCCTCCCCCCCCAACATGCTTTTTGTGTTGTTCCGGTTAAAGAGCGGTGTTTTGTCTGGCTCCTCAATGCAGGAAGCAACAACCTTTTCCCTGCATCTAAAGGATTTAGCACTTGACTAGGTTACAACATTTGCCCTCCTCACACCGCCCGGGCCTCAACGACGACGCCTTTCCCCCTCTTTCTGTTTTGCAGCTGCTCACAGGAGCAGAATCTGAGCTTGCCACGAAGCCCAAAGGGGCTTGTAATGTCAGGTTGGCTGTGCTTTTGAGAGGGATCTGTTTTCACCAGGTGTGTTCTAGGTGTGTGCACAATCGTGTGCATGTAAGCTTCATAGTTTTATGCCTTGCAGTGTTGGCCCCCCCCCCTCTGATTCCAGTCCACTTGCAGGACACCGCCATCATATACACAATCACACAGAGAGAGAGAGAGAGAGAGAGAGAGAGAGAGAGAAAGAGAGCATTTTACCATGAGGAAGAGGCAACCACCACTGACCAAGCCATTTATCCGCCAGGTGGGCTTGGGGAAAAACCAAAGAAAGAAACAGCTGTCTGAGATCCATGAGCACAATCTCAAATCAGCATTGGGCAATACCTTTATCAAAAGACTAAAATATTCCCCTCCGGATTCTCAAGAGTCTTCATCAGGCTCGGCACGGCAGAGAACTTGAGGTGTGGGTGGGTTTTTCGGGGGCGGGCGGGCGGGGGAAGAAAGGTCCAAAATCTCATGCTGGCTCGATGCTGAAGACCTCAAGATTTGACTCGGGAGGGGGAGTCTTGTTTTCTTAAGTCTCTGATCTCCATCTGGGAATAAACAGTGATGTGCCGTAGAAGAACGGCGTGTTAATGTGTGTGTATCGCTATTACCTGATTTTTGGCATTGTTTCCCCAAACGGTCCCCCCACCACGGCTCCTGTCATGCTGCTTGCTCTCTCTCTCTCTCCTCTCTCTCTCTCCCCCCCCCCCCCTTTTGTGTGCAGGGAGAGAGAAGCCTGCATGGCTTCCTGGCTGAGGGGACTGCAGCTCCTTCCAGCCTGATCAATCAGGCGGGGGCTGCTTCCCACCCACCCCCCTCCCACCCCCCACTATTCCTCCAGGCACATGGCTGTCCCCCCCCCCCCTTCCTCTCCTGCAGCAGCCCTCTGGGGCAGGGGTGGAAAGAAGGAGGAGAAGGACGCTCTCAAATACAAAAGCCAGGCAGCCACAGTGGCGATGGGCGATGGGTGATGGGCCTGACCCGGGGGCGACCCATCCAGAGTAAGTGCCCTCCTTCGCCAAAGAAGCCCTACCCGGACCATTGCATTCCCTTCCAGCTAATTGACTAGGAAACAAACAAGAGTCCAAGAGTGAGCAAGCCCGGGTGGATGGCCTCCCAGAGTCCTCCTCTTTCTGCCGGATCAACCTCTCTTTCTTTCTTTCTTTCTTTCTTTCTTTCTCTCTCTCTCTCTCTCTCTCCCCCCCCCCCACCTCGCCTTCCAGCCCACCCTCCCCTGTCCAGGGCTGGAAGGCAGCCTGGAAGGATCTCGGGCTCCGTTTGGACATCAAAGCCTCCTACAAAGAGCCTGCAACAAACAGAATTCCCTCCAGAACACCCGGCCCCTCTTTGGCTTCCACCCCCTCTTTCCTGCTGAAGAAGGCAGGGAGATAAGCTATTGTTCTCCGTCTCCAGCAGGGAATTTCTCCCCTCTGGTTAGCAGCCGAGTGATTTTGCACCCAAGGCCCTGCTTTGTCACCTGGCCTCCTTCTCTCTGCGCCACCCACCTCCACCCCTCGCCCAGCCATTGTTTCATGCCTTGGCTTTAAAATAAATAAGTAAATAAAGAAGAGCCCGGCCGTTTCAGATCTTCCTCAGATTTGTGTGGTTGTTTTTTTTTTTTTCCACTAGCCTTCCTGAATCATCCATCTGGCTGCCTAGGAGGGCTGGTAAGCCTTATTCCTGCAGCGAATCCCATTGCGAGCGAAAATGACAGGAAACAGGCTGATATTTATGAAACGGAATAAGAGAAGGCGCAGAACAACCCCAAAGGGAAAGAGGCTTTGAGCAGAAGGGGACCACCAATTTCTATAGGAATTAAGACCCCGTTGTTTAAAAAAAAAAAAGAAAGGAAAAAAAAACAAACGAACTGTCTCAAAGAAAAAGCCAGCTGTTGGGAAAAAAATAATAGAAAGGGAGAGGAGTTCCAGAGCAACAACGTCCAGCTTGTTACAGCTGATCATTCAGGATACAATAATTGGGAGATGTAGGGCAGGAAGGAGGAGAACTTACTGAGGAGCCATAGGGACTTGGATAGAAGCAGCATGGCATGGTTGTCTGGGGCTGCCGTGCCCAGAATAGTCAAAATTCTGACTCCTAGTAGGAAAAGCACGGGAAGTAAATGGAAATATACACAGAAAGAGACGTTACAAATATGATAACAGAATGCCCGTAAAAAATAGGACTGTTCCTTGGGGCATGCAAGCTTTTTACGTCTATCATGATTGTTTATAGAATCATTGATAGGATGTCAAAATACGCATCAAGGAGCATTACAGCCCATTTCAGAGACTGTTCCTCCGCAGCGCCTTTCCCCCCCAAACTGGAAAGGTCACCCCCACTAAGCGACTCTTCCCATGAAAGACGAATAAGTGGGCCCGACCTCCTCCATAGGCTTGCCCAAGAACCTCGGTCTCTGCTTCAGAAAGAAAGGTCTTGGCCATAACCACTTGTGGGATCCTGTACTGTACAGGACATGGTGTCAATATCCCTCACCCATCTCTAGCGCTCTTCTCTTTTGCACGCCTGGTTGTGTGCTGCATGCAGAGTATTAGGGCCGTGAGTGTTAGTATATGAGCAGGAACCTGCTGATGGAGAAAAATGGCTTCACAACTGTCTTTATGCGCACCGTTTTTCTCAGTTGGATTTTGCCCCTTTTTGGTTCAGCACATGGCTACTGGAGTTCTACCGAAATATCACACTGTGTGGTTGGTATGGCCACAATCCTAGGCTACGTCTCAGGAATTAAGCCCCGGTGAAATGAAGGGGACCCTGTTTCCGAGGAGAGATGGACCAGAATCACATGGGTCAGTACGTTACCATCATTCAAGTTTAATCTAGCTCGATCCATGTGGAACTTGCTCAGTCTGCCCTGCCTCAAAGCCCCCCCCCCTTAAATCTGAAATTTCATGCCTCCTTACTAGGCATCTCTCAGAAAGCCTGGTGGGAATCTCAGGGGGTACTGAATTTTCCATCCTGCCCATGTATATCCATTTAATATCTCCCACTAGTTAGAAAAGGTGATCAACCTCGGTATCAGAGCAATCTCTACGTGTACGCCACCTCGATGTTTAGGTTTCCCCCCCCCCAAGACCATGTGTGTTTGGGGGGTAGGGAGTGGGTGGGAGAGAACGAACAAACCCAGCTATAAAGTTCTGTGCCAAGATGGGCCTTGAACCCTCTCTGTGTGGGACCACGAGGCAGAATTGAGACGGAAGCCAGCCAGCCAGGATGAAAGGCGAGCCGATGACTGACTTTGGGAACAGAGAGGCCGAGGGAAGGAGTCCAGCCCAGCTAGGAAACTGACAAATCCCACTCACTCAAATGGGAGCCGCATCCAAACATCACGGTAGGCTTTCACCAACCATCCTGATCACGGCCAGGAGAATTTCCTCCCAGGTTTCCCACATAGGGAGGCATGCCAGAGGGGAGGTTTCACTTGGAGTTTGTTTTCTATTCTTCCCAAGGCCTTGACTCCCTCCTGGATCTAGCGCTGAGATTTAAGAAATCTTATTTAAAAAGCAGTCCAGAGGAGACGGCTGGCTCTTGCCAGGGAGCCACTGGGCTTTCCAACTCTCCTAACCTGAGAGCTGGCTTTTCTCCTCCTCCTCCATCGCCTCCGCACTGCAAATATAAAAGGATGTTCCCGTGAAACTAGGGGAATGGTAGACGACTTTCCAGGGGCGAAATGTTACGTACACGCGGTGGGGGGGGGGGTACTCGTGTTACTGTTGTGCAGCTACCGAACAGCATCTGCCTTCCTTCTGGATGGGGAGAAAGTGAGAGGGGCCAAGATCAGAGAGGGAGAAGCAAAAGAGGTGGGAAGAGTGACCTTCCCACGTGTCTGCTTGCTGCTGGGAATGATATATCAGCCTCTCTTCGTTCGCTTCGACAAGGGAGACGATTTCTTTCATCCTTCATCCTTTTTTGGGGGGGGGGCCAGGGGGGATAAATGGGAATCCTTTCCTTTTCCTTCTTTTTCAAGAATGAGCACCTGGGGGATTTTTATTTTTAGAGATGGATGGGTGCACCCCCCCTCCCCCTGACCTTTTCCGTCTCCACCCAGAACATCTGGCCTCCACCCGCCCCTTTTCTGCGTGCCTCTTGCCCCCGTGTGCCTCCTCCTGGCCAGATGTGCAAGCCGGCGGAAGGGTCTGAGGGGAGGTGCTCAGGCCGAGGGCTGGAACTACTTTCTCACAGCAGCAGCAGCAGCAGCAGAAGCAAGAGCAGAAGCAGCTCCAGACTCATTGTGTGAGAGGGAGGGAAGAAGCGATGGTGGCAGTGGCCGCAGGAGCGCCTGCAGATAAGCCTCCTCATGCAACTTTTCTTTGAAGCGCCTCACGCACGGGCACACGGAGCGAGGCTTCTCGACTTCTCTTTCCCGAAGATGACAATGACGACGGGGACTCTGGAACGGGGACCCTCTTCCCTCTTTCCCCCCCAAAAGTAGCTGCATCTCTGAGGAAGAAAAGGACCAACTTTTTAAAAGGGGGAGTGCAGACTTTTTTTTTTTATAAGGAACCACAAGACTTATTCCCCTTTTATGCCTCTCTGTAGGATTTTGACGGTCCTGTGCCCACCACCATTTCCCCCACTCTTTTCAGAGCGGAGATATCTGTGATCTTGTCTGGAGAAGCGGCTTGTTGTTAGAATTAGATTTAGAAGAGGTAGCCGTGTTTTTAGAAGTTACCTTGATCGGTTTCCTATTTCCCCACTTCCCTTCCAGGTGCTCAGCTCCTTCTCTCTCTCTCTTTTTCCCCTCTCTCTTTCTCTTAGCACGCCTCCTGCGTAACTTCGGCCACAAGAGTTTCCCTCCAGTCTTCATACCCATTTCAAGGAAGTTTACCGCAACTTTGGCAGGAAACAGAGCATTTCAGAATGGAAAAGGAAAATCTGAACTCCTGATCATCATTTGCCTTTCTGCAGAGAAATTGCATCGAACTTCTACCTTCTCCCACAATGGATTTTACAAAGGACCTTAATTTCTCAGTATTTTAGAGTTGGGGTATGTTTGGAAAAACAACAACGGGCTTGCAATATCTCTTATCTGTATCTTGAAATAACAAATATTCCAAGCTTCCTTAAAAGAGGTGCAAAACCTGAGAAAGAATAACCTCATCGAGCCCGGGGGGGGGGGGGGTCTCCTGAAATCTGGAGGATGCCTTCCGTCATGGAAAAATCTGGGATCCTGTCCAGAAGCCGGTCCAAATCGGCGACCAACGGTAACCACCAGAACTCGGAAGATGACAGCAGTGAGGAGGAACACTCCCACGGTAAGCCAAGGGGGGCTATTACGCCGCCGAGCACATGAGAGAGTTTGCAAAAGTGTTCTTCCCCTCCCCTCCAGACAACAGGCTCAAGACTTCATTGTGCTCAAGGGGTGATGGTGGAAGGATTTGAGCCAGTGAATGTGAGGAGAGGTGGAGGTCTCTGATGCCTCAATTTAAGAGAAGGTTGAGAATCCACAGCGCTGCCTTGTTGTGTGGAACAAAGAGTTGAGCAACAGAGTCCCTCTCGGAGGTGTACATGAGGCCACCGGGCTCATGACACCAATGGCCCCAGTTTGGCTCCTTCCAAGAAAGGGGGGGGGAAGCCTTTCTTTGGGTTCGCCTTGCCCTCTGCTGGCTGCTAAGTGAGAGTTGGGTGAGAGAGATAGAGAGAGAGAGAGAGAGGTGGGGAGTGAGCTGCTAAGACCATTGCCCCCAGGCTGGTGGCAGCAAAGAGGAATCTGGGTCCACGAGGGTGGTTACAGCATCATCTGTGGGTAGCTCAAAAGTTGGCGCTGGGATGTGGTGGGTCAAGCCACAGTGGTGGGGTGGGGGGCAAGAGTTAGCGAGAGAGAGAGAAATCTCATATGATTTAGGGAAGGAGGAAGGCATCCTTGAAGAGGCAACAGAAGTTGAATCAGGAAGGCAGGTGCTGATCTGGGCCAGGAGCTCCCTTACACCCATTTGGATGAAGAGGCGTCTTTCAAAGGCTTCTAAGAATCTGGGCCTCCCAGGTGTGAGCCCAAGCATTGCTTGGGTTATTTGGATAAAACAGGGAGATTCTGGCAACCCCCCCCCCCCTTGGAGGAGGGAGTCTCTCCTTGCCCACAAGGCTGCCTTCCTTCCCCTGATGCCCTCCCAAAGTGTTTTGGACTACAACTCCCATTGTCTCCATTCAACATGGCTGCTGGGTTGGATGGCCCAAACAAAACAAGCCCGGCTGACTAGGGGAGGGAGGAAGGGTCCTCCAACGTAGCCGGAAGACACCTTTCTCGGTCCGTCTCACTTTAGTAAACACCCGCCTGTTTTACAGCCGGCACTTGACCTCTTTTGCTTGTATGGCCAGACCCCGAAGCACAATGAAGCAGAAGGGCTTCCCATCATCTCCACCAGGTTAACAACAAAGGAGTCTGTCCGGGCCTGGAATTAGGAAGTTAGGCATCTGGACTGGACGCACACCTTTCTTCTCCCCCTTGCTTCCTTCCTCCCCCTCCCTCTCTTCTTTCTGAACTCTTGCTACGGTTTCCTCTACACCCTCAGCTTTGTTTGGCTCCCCCTGCTTTTTCCTTTAGATGTCACCCTCTTCTCTGTGGGAAGAAGTCCCAAAGGGCTTCACACTTCTATGCTCCCTTCCCCACCGACCCACCCCGGCCGAAGCCAAGCATGCGCTTTTTGAACATCTGTGATGCTGTAGATTAGGCCAGTGGCTTGAATGGGAGCATCAGAACAAGAGTTATTCGGGAAGAACAGAGAGCCGCCACGGGTGACAGAGAAGTATGGGAGCAAATCACATTCCAGTCCTATCTTATTATCCCCTGCATTCTCCAAAAGGTATTTCAGGGACAGGGGATACCTGTGTTCTCAAGGGTACGTGCCCCTCTTGGCGTGATGATGGAGACATTGGACCAACCCCTTTGGGCTGCTGGCTGAACTTGCGGCCAGCTCTGTTCTTTTCTCTCTTGCCCTCCCAAATGTAGGTTCCCGTTTGGGTGATGGGGGCACATGATCCCCAGCTGCTGACAATGCCATCTCTCTGTGCCAAGGATACATTCAGTCCGCCTCTTCAGGAGTCTGCCAGCAACACCCTCCCCGCTCCTGCTTGACACTGCCCTGCTTATCCTTGTCAGAGGCACTCAGCCTCTTGGGGCATGCATGGCGGGGAGGAGCAGTTGGCGCTCTCTCCATGCAGCAAAAGAGCCGTGCCTCTTTGGGGGCCTGGGTGGCAAACCCTCACGGCCACCCACCCCATTCTCCCCGCCGGAGAAACCCCCACCCTCCAGGTCACCCGCCGTGTGGATGCATCCCGGAACGGCTACTGTGGCGAACCCCTTGGCCCCGGCGTGTGCTTCTTGGCCCTTCTGCCAGGAAGCAAAAGCTCAGGAGCTCCTTGGCACCATGTCACCTAAATGTTTCCAGAGCTTGCCTGCCGCTCGCTCGGCAGCTGTGTGGTGGGTTGAGTCTCTCTGTGTGTGTGTGTTTAAAGGACAGGAGCAGCTAACACTGGGGGGAAAATGCTGGGCTACCCAAACTTCAGTTGAAAATGGTACCTCTCGCTTTGCAGCTGGAGGGTTGCTCTTGATGGTTCCCCGTAGGCTTCCCGAAGGGCCTTGTCTCTCGAAAGCCGGAGGCTTTGGCGTCGGGGGCGGCGGTGCGCACTCCAGCGTGCTCACCCCGAGAGAGATCTTCCTTGGCTCAGCTCTGTAAGGCAGCTACCCTTGGATCAGAGCAGCTCGCTGAGCGGAGTATGTGTGGGTGTGTGGGACTGCTTTGCCAAATCACACACACCCCTTCCTTGGGATGGAGCAGGAGGACAGCTGTAGGCTTGCAAACACACAGGCAGCTCGGAGGGGTCATCTCTGAAGCAGAACAAACATGGCCAAGTTATTAGGACTGACAGAGTGCTTCGACTTGAGCTCCCCCCCCCCCACCCCAAGCACTTGTCTTTCCATGTAGAAGGGGTCTCCTAATCTTGTGCTGGACCACCAAACTCTCCCCGCCCCCTTTCACCCCAAGGGTGCACCCCAGGCAGGGAGGAGCAACCCCTTAGTGCTCTATCTTCCCAAGGCCACAGAGCACGGCTAGGGCCATGGGGCGGCCGGCCTCTCCTCCTCTCTTGCTGTTCTGGTCTCCTCGGCCAAGCCACTAGTTCCCCCCTCCGTGGCCTTTGATAACCAGAACAGCATCGCCCGGCGGCCGGTCCTTCAACCCGTCCTTTTTTCTTTTTCTTTTTTGGTTCCCTTGCAGACAGCATGATCCGTGTGGGAGCGGATTACCAGGCTGTGATCCCAGAGTGCAAACCAGGTAATGGGAATGCGTGTGTGTTTGGCGTGTGGAGGAAGGACATGTGCAGATTGTGAGACGGGGCTAAACAACAAGCTGATGACCCTGTGACGGATGGGTTGGCCAGCACCAGCTGCCCGTTTGCCCCCAAAGAGGGGCAGCAGGATAAGGTTGTGTCTCACGCCTTCCCTTGCGCCAGGTGGCTTCCCTGACCCTCCCTCTTCCGCTCACACCTGGCAGCAGCCCGAGCCTCCAGCCGCTCTTTGCCAGGGCTGCCGCTCTGGTGCCTCCCATGAGGCCAACCCCCTAATCCCCTGGCAACACACCTCTGCTCCTCCGGGGACCTGCAGGCTCCACCTGTCTGGGATGGAGGGAAGCCCTCTCGGCCCCACATGCTGACCCACGGTCCAGGGCCGGCTTTGCCAAAGGGGCAGATCATGGGGGTGGATCCTGAAGAAGAAACGAATGGTGCTGGAGTGGGGTGGGGTGGGGTTGGTGGGGTGACAAGTTTGATCATCACCCAGGAACGTGGAGGTGTGAGGAAGGCTGGAAACTCACCCGGCTTAAAAAGCAGCGGCTGTTGGCAGACCTCAAGGAGAGCAGACTTGCGTCTGCCGGTATCCCTCTATGGGATGCCCCACCTGCAAGGCGCCAGGCACAGCAGCGGCTGGTCCAGTAGGGCAAAAGGGGGCACGGCACCCAGCCAGCCATCTCTTGCCTCCTCGTCCAAGATGGGGCGTATTCAGGACTTCACCTGGGTTTCCCTCCTGCTGATCCTCTAGTCTCACCCACTTTGGGGCACCCTGGCGTTAGCACCCCAGGTTGCCAGCCGGGCTCCTAGGCCTTTGGCACCACCGATCACAACGGGTCGGCAGGGTTGGGAATGCCAGGCAGTGAAAACGGGGCAGTTTTAAGGGAAACCTGCTTATGACCCTCGTTGTCCTCTTTGTAATCCAGAGAGCTCAGCTCGCTACAGCAACAAGGAGCTGAAAGGGATGCTGGTCTGGTCTCCAAACCACTGTGTCTCCGACGCCAAACGTGAGTTGCTCCCGTCTGCGGTGGGGAAGAAAGGGCAGAAAGGCAGGGTCAGGCCCAACCCCAGCCTCTCAGCCTGCGGAGATGGCCAGCAGAGCCTTTCCCTCTTTCCTGGGTCTGAATTCTGAACCCATTCCAGAAGCAATCAGGAACCAGCCTCTCGCTCAGAGACGGGGTGGGGGTGGGGGTGGGGGAGCACATTCCACCCTCTGCTGGCAACCCAGCCGCTGACTGACAGCTCCCCCCTTTCCCCCTCCCGGGACTCCTAGAAGCAATTACCGGGTGGCTGGTGCGCTGCCTCTCACTCCTGGGTTATTAATCTGGCTGGTGCCGGCAGCTTAGGAGGGGTGTGTGTGTGTGTTTGTGTGTGGGAGAGCAGGTGGAAACACTGCTGCTACCTGCGCTGAAGCAGAGACAGGTCCAAAGCTAGGGTCCCTCGTTCCCCCCAGGTTTCCTTGGAGGAAGGAAGGGAAGCTGACCTTAAAGTGTGATGGTTTACTTTGTGTGCATAATACACAACAGTCCCACGCCCCCATGGGGTTGCTCTCCATCCTCCCCCCCTCCAGCATCTTTCCCAAACATGGGTTTGGCTATCCATTATCATCATCATCTCAGAACTGCAGAGCGGGAAGGGACCCTATGGATCACTGGGCCTCCCTGCCAACCTCTGGCTCCGCAGCCAGATCCCTAAACCACCGAGCTATCCAGCAGTTGTCTTCAAACATTTGTTCTTGGATACTTCGCCTTAAGAGTGCGACCTAAAACGATGCTGGATTGCCCGGCCGTGTGCCAGGCTGGCAGGGAGCTTGGATCCTCTCCCCTGGGCTTTGTGCCAGGAGCCTTGCCAATGTTTATGGGTGTCATGGGAGAGGAAAGGGGTTGTTGTTTTTATAAGTGCCATCCAGGGAGGGGATGAAATGGAGGCGGCAGCTACCTTTCCTCTGGCAGTCCCCCTCCGTAGCACCTGATGTTTTTGCCTCTTTCTCCCTCTAGTGGACAAGTACATTGCCATGGCCAAGGAGAAGCACGGCTACAACATTGAGCAGGTAAAGCAGAAAAAGCAAGAATAATCTCAGAACTGCAGAGCTGGAAAAGACCCTATGGATCAGTGAGTCCCCCCCTTGTGTCCGTTCAGCATTACTTGAACAAGGAGATCTGCAATCCTATAAATTCTGCACAAATTAAAGCACCATTATTTGGCTGGATAAACCAGATTTGATTTATTGGCCGTTTGTTTGATTTACGAGGCCATGAGAGCTTGCTGGAGACAATACGACTCACTCTTCCGATAGGTCCTCTCTCTTAGTGAAATCAGGTAACAATGGAGCTTTGTATGGGAATTTAGCAGAAAAATAAAGAGATTCAAAGGGGCAGTCATGAAGTTGAAAACGGGCTTCTCCTTAGACATACTTAACTCGTTTGCCTTCACTTTTAAGACTGCCTTCACGAGTGTTAGAGGCACACTTTCCACAGGCAGTAATCATCCCTGCTGATCTCCGTGAGCTGCATTTTCTCTGCTTGGGGCAACTTTCCCATGATTGGGGTGGTCAATTTCCTACACCTACACCTCTCTTCTCCACAGGCTCTGGGGATGCTGCTGTGGCACAAACATGACGTGGAGAAGTCTCTGGCCGACCTGGCCAATTTCACCCCGTTCCCCGATGAGTGGACGGTAGAAGACAAAGTTCTGTTTGAGCAAGCCTTCAGTTTCCATGGCAAGAGCTTCACTCGGATCCAGCAGATGGTACGTGCAAGTCTGCTCTCCTGCTGCTGCTGTTGGAACCCAAAGAACAATCCTGTTCTCTTCACTTGTGATGGCTTGTTTTCTTAAGGGAGGGTTTAAGGCTAGGTTGGTCCTGGAAGGCTTCGGGAACCTCCTGGCCCCACATTTCCTTCTCCTCATTGCCATCACTTGTTTCTCTGTATTCTCTGTGAATGGGCAATAACGGAAATCATAGAATATCAGAGTTAGAAGGGCCTATAAGACCACAGAGGCAGTCCCGCCCCCCCTGCTCAATGCAGGAATCCAAATCAAAGCAGATCTGACAGATGGCTGTCTAGCTTTCTCTTGAATGCCTCCAGTGTTGGAGTGCTTGCCACTTCCCAGGGTAACTGGTTCCATTGTTGTACTGCTCTAACAGTCAGGAAGTTTTTCTTGATATTCAACGGAAATCTGGCTTCCTGCAAGTTGAGCCCATTGTTGTGTGATCATCACTCTGGGATGATCAAGAACAGGTTCTCCCCCCTCCTTTGTATGACTATCTTTCAAATATTTCAAAGTGCTATAATGACAATGGAAGTGGCAATGATGGCGAGCTGGAGGTGGACCCATGCGGTGAGGATGCCGCTTGGCGCAACCTTGCCTAAGCCTCCTCAACATAAATGCAACATAAATAAAGTCTAGGTGACTCTACAGAAATGTTCAGAGAGGGCACTGTGTTAGTCTGTTCCAGCAACAACCAAAATACAAAAATACTCTCATCGTTTTAAGACTTATTGGTATTTTGTGTATTTGTACTTTTTGACCTTCCTGCAAATACATCTCTTCTGGGATGGTGCGAGGAGGAACCCACAAAGAATGGGATCTGTTGTGATTCCTCTACTGTCACACCTCTGAATGGACCTTTGTAGTGACTTTCCATTTTTCTTTCTTGCGGGGAGCAAACCGCATGGCATTGGACTAGGGTCCCCATTTCTCTCATCAACGTTTGGTATCCCATGGCGGGTATTGAGAAAACCCAAAGCCACACTCCAGCTTCCAAACTTCATGTCCTGAGCCACGTCACCTCCTTGTTGTTGCTCAATTCCACCCTAGTTAGATCTACCTTGTGCTCTTCACTCTTTCAATCGTGGGCCACCTTTCTACTCTCACCATACTGGCTCTGCCTCCTCCTCTGCAGCTTCCTGACAAACTGATCCCCAGCTTGGTAAAGTATTACTACTCCTGGAAGAAAACCCGGAGCAGGACCAGTGTGATGGATCGGCAAGCCCGCAAATTGCTCACCAAGAAGGAAAAGGACGACAGGTCAGAGATGGAGAGCGCCTACTTCCATGTGCAATGGCTGGCTGGGCTTTTGAGATAAAGAGAGAGATCAGGAGAGTGTTTGTAGCAGAAGTGGCAGGTCCAGATCCTCTGTCATTAGATCCTTTGCTGTGACAGGGGCTCCCCAAGGTGGGTTTTGTTCAACAGCCACACAGAAATTTTCATAAGTGCAGGGTAGCCAGCTGGGATCCAGGGAACATCATGATCTATTGGGAACAGCTGCCTTGCATGCTGGATGCTAAAACTCGGTGGATATCCCTGAGGCTTACAAACTCCAGGTCATCTGGAACCTCTGTTCTACGACTGACCGCTGCTTTACCAAACATGCTTTGCAGATCTGAGCTGTGAAGGAAACCACAAGTTTCCCAAAGCCTTCCTTGCTATGGAATCTTTCCATTGTCCGTCAAAAAGGGGAGAGGGGCACCAGTAAGAACCAGCCAGAGGTGTATGTCCTTCAAAGAGGTTACATGAAGTGATGGGGTTGCTAAGCCAAGAAGCAGGAAAACACAACCACTGTGCCCGGAGGCCCTTCATCCCAAGCTGTGCTCAAAGCAACGCTTAGGAACAGCCCATTCATTCAAGAACACTTCATGAAAAGGGCCTTAATTTGCCAAGATCTGGGATGACCACTAGAGAAATTGGGGAAGAGCTGTAGCTCAGCAGAACATCCAGCCCGCAAACCTAAAAAAGCCACTTCTGCCAGTCAGAGTTGACGACAGTGGGGTAGATGACGGAGAGGCTGACTCAGTGTAAGGGCAGCTTTCTAATACTTCCTGGGAGATGAGGGTGCCACTACAAATAAGGAGAAAACCAGAAACAAAGACCATGGAAGAGGGAAGGTCGCCTAGGGCGAGCAGAATCACTTCTAACAGCTGCTGCATTTCCCCTACAGTAATGATGAACTGGAGGAAGGACGGCAGGCTAGTGAGGGGGAATTTGATGCCATGGATCCCAAAAAGGAGGTAAGGGGGAATGGCTCACCAGTGAGTCTAGAAAGAGGATAGGTAACGCAGGGTGAGGTCAGGATCAACGGGCTTCCTGTACCTCCCGTGCCTAGGATTGAACCAGGTGCGGAAGTGAAACAGGGCTGGATTTTGTGGCTCCGCGGGGGGTGGATGACCCTTCCCACACCACCATGTATGGTTTTAACCATCTGGGTGCTCATCACAGAAGGAGTTGGAATCAGTGCTGGCCCTAATTTGCTTCAGAAGCCTGAAAATTGGTACCAAGGGAGGCCAAGCAATGAGCCACAAGGGGCCAGGCGTTCTTCGCAGTGGCACCTACACTTGGGAACAAGTCGCCGGTGGAGCCGTGCCTGGTCCCCTCCCTCCTAGCATTCAAAGGCTTCTGGAGACTTTTCTTTACAGAGAAGCCTTTCTATGCCAACCAGCCTGTCCTTACGCCCCCTGTCCCGTTCTCACATTTAGAGAATACACCTCTTCTATTATTAATGGTATTAGTTTTTGTTTGATTCATGACTTGATTTGAATTTCTATTCTAGACGTTTTATTATTATCCTGTCAACTGCCCACGATAGTGCTGTGCACTAATGGGGCAGTATACAAGTGTAATACCTACCTAGCTAGCTGCCTGCCCTACCTCTTGTAGATTTTAGCATCTTGAAACATCTCAGTCCTCATTAAAAAGAAAAAAAGGATTCAAATGTCTAGGTTTTATACTAGCATGGAAAGGTTCTTAAGAGAAGGGGACACAAGACCCTTCAAGTCCGAAGATGCACATATCTTCTGCTAGTGGGACGAACTGTATTGGGAGGATTATACGTCAGGAAGACTGGGCAGGAGAGCAGCAGATTTTAAGAGACAAGCTTCAAAGGAGGGTGGAAATAGAGGAATGAAAGAGTGCCACGGGGACAATAAGGGTTGTGATGATGTGAAGGGAACCCCCGGATCGGTCCCTAGTTCAGTTCTCTCTTCTCTGCAGCCTGCTTACCAGAAGCCGCCCAACAGTAAGCCGGGGCCTGTGAAGAAAGAGGTGCAGTTGTCGCAATATCGCCATCACCCGCTCCGTGCCCGCCGGCGCCCTCCCAAGGGCATGTACCTGAGCCAGGAGGACATCACCGGCCTGTCAGCCAGCCCCGACATGGCCGCCCTCACACTGCGCCACCTGGACTCTCAGCTGATCTCCCTCAAGCGCCAGGTAGCATATCCCAGTCTGTTTTTCCCCCCAAGGCTGAACCTGAACTTGAAAGGTGTTAAAAGCCCTGCTGGATTAGGTCAAAGTTCTGTCTAGTTCAGCATTTTGTTCACGTGGTGGCGGCTTTTGCAAAGCTTGCCGATATGATGTGAATACAACCATACCCTCTTGTCTTGTGTTTCGTAGGAACTGAAACACGGAGGCAGACTCCCTAGGATACCGGAGGCGGTCTATAGCCATCCTGACTAACTAGCCATTAGAGGTCCCAAACCTCTAATGAATTTATCCATTCCCTTTCATAGTCTGAAATCTGGGATCCACATGAACAGCCATAATCATATCTTGCGGCTGTGAGTTCCACAGTTTAATTATGTGGTATATGAAGAAGTCTTTTCTTCTATTAGTCCTGGATCTGTGGCTGTCTCCTCCTCCAACCTTCATGAAGCAGCAAACGTTGATTCGAGGGAAACGACCTTTTAAAATTCCAAGTTATAAAGAACGGAAGTGGGAGGAAACAGCGTTTCCTGAGCTTTCCATGTCTTTTCTTCTCAGGTACAAAGCATCAAACAGATCAACAGCAGCATGAAGCAGATGCTAGAAGGTGGAATAGATAAGCTTCGGCCACCTGAGGTGAGTGCTACGTCATCTCCAGCAACAGGATGTGTGGAGTGGGAAGGCAGACAGGCGCACAGGATCCCCTTCTTTTTCTGATGCTGGCTATCTGATTCCTCCTTTTTGGTGCCGCTGGCAGAACACACATTCCCTCCTCTTTTGCAGACCAACACCAAGTTCAATTCCCGCTGGACGACCGATGAACAGCTGCTGGCCGTGCAAGGTGAGCCTTCAAGGACCAGCTGGAGGAAGGGGTGGTCAGGTGGGGGCATGATGTAGGAGAAAGGGAGCAGATGGGAAGCAGTGGGGCGGTGGCAGCGGCGGGGGGGGGGGGGGGAGAGAGAAAAAAGGAGACAGGCTCCCCCTTTCCTTGACAGTGCAGGACTAAATGTCACCTTGGAGACCCTTGGGTAGTTGAGTCCCATCTGCCAGTCAAAAGATAGGCAATTTAAAGGGTTTCTCCACTGGGTGGATGGGGGGGGGGGGGGTTAGACATAATACAGCAGCTGTCTCCATGTTCTAAACATAACAGCTGCCCCGGGGGGGGGGGGGGACACATGCAAGAGTTATTTTCAGTGTCAGAGCAGGTCTGACCCAATTTCACCTCTTCTCAATCCCCCCCCCCCCCCCCGCTTTCTCCGGCGCAGCCATCCGAAAATACGGCAAAGACTTCCAGGCCATTGCCGAGGTGATCAGCAACAAGACGGTCGCCCAGGTGAAGACTTTCTTTGTCAGCTACCGGCGGCGCTTCAACCTCGAAGAGGTGTTGCAGGAATGGGAGGCGGAACAGGAAGGGGTGGCTCCGGCCGCCCGTCAAGGCGGCTCCCCTCCCCAGGACCACAAGAGCTCCGGCACGTCTCAAGCCAGCAGTGAGGAAGAGGACGAGGTGAGAAGGGTCGCCCCTTCCCAAACGCCGGCCTGGCACACGTGGGCCACGAGCAAGCCCGGCAGTCCGGCCACGGCTGCTGATGCTTCTTCTTCTTTTCTCACTGCAGGTGCAGATCACCGCCGTCTCCCGGTCTTCGCAGCAGCAGCCGCAGCCGCCGCCCCCGCCTCTGCCGCAGCTGCCGCCCCCACCGCCGCTCCCGCCTCCGCTGCCACTCCCGGCGTCCCCCCGGCCCCCGGCGGCTGCCCTCTCCCAACCGCCCCCCCTTGCTGAGGCCCACGCTCCCGACGGCCCCCACGCTGCACCGCCAACCCCCACCCCTGCAGCAAGGGCGCTTCCTTCAGCCCAGACTCTCGCTCAACCAGCCGCCGCCCCCGCTCATCCGGCCCGCCGCCTCGCGACAGGCCGCGCCGCCCCGGGCCAGCGGGACCCCGCATCCCTCTTCGCTCCTCGGCGGGACAGGGGAGCCCCCACCGCCTTCTGCCGGCTCCCTCTGAGGGGAGGGGGGCGCGGCGGTCACCTGCGAGTCTCACCTGCACGCCGGGTTACAGCTGGGATGGATCGAGCCCACCCGACGACTCCCTGCGCACCGAGGCAGGTGTGCGGCGATGGCAAAGGCAAGGGGGGGGGCATAACGGGGACGAGGATGGGTTTCCGGCTTCCACTGTCACCTGGGGTCCAGCTCAGGCTGCATCCAGCGGTCTGGCACCGAGTCTCGGTCCCCATGTACAGTGGGGTACGTTTCTTCTGTGTATGGGGGAGGGAGCGGGAGGGTGAGGAAGAGGGAAAAGAAGGGAAGAACTAGGACTAGCCGGGGGAGGGCAGATTCGTTGGGGGGGGGGGGGATGGAGGATGTTTACACTTTTGCAGGGTTGGGTTGCATCAGTGCCTGTGTGAATGGGGGAGGGGGGAAGATGTCGGGTGGCTGCGTGGGGACATGGGAGGGGGAATGGGTTGTGGGGAGGGAAAGGGAGGCGTTTACATGAGGTCTCGAACCCATGGTGGCAGAATGAGGGAAGGAGCGATCACCGATCACCGGGGTGTGCGGGAGGACTGAGTGGCAGCTCCCAGGCTCCCGATGGGGTGAGATGAGGCAGTTTTGTGTTGACTCTTCCTCCCTCCAAGGACCTTCCTTTTGCTGAGAATCTGGGCTGGGCCTTTGGGTTTTTGTTTTGATTTTGGTTCATGGGAGCATTTTCAATAAAAATTATTTTGCTACAAGCGGCTGGCGTTTCTACCTTGTGCCTGTCTCTGGAGCTGAGCCGAACCGGAAGACCAAAGCAGCCCGTGGGTGGGAGGTGTTGTCTTTTCTCAAGAGGCATCTCAAAGATAACGCTTCTCTTTTTGACAAAACGGTCTGAAGCTCACACTTTTTTTACTTCTCTGGCTTTAAGGAGAACAAAAGAGAAGGGTGTGGGTTGCTCGTTTGCACCAGCCACAGGAAGGTCTCGTCCCCTTGCACCCGCAACCCAGTCACGGTGAGCCAAGAGACACCGTGATCCTTTCCCATCACGGACACAACCTGGCCCAGGTTGACTCCTGATGACCAGACGGCCAGAGCAGGACTGGATGAAACAGCATGCACACACAGCAGCCTTCCTGGCTAGCCATGTCGCTCTGCCCGCAGCAATTCCACTTGCTCAAGAGGAGGAAGGAGGCCCGCGTGGAATGCTGCCGGCACCTCCATGGAATCAGGCAGGATGATGCAGCAGGATTCAATGCTTTGCCATGGGGAGGGGCCTCAACAGCTTGCTGAACCTGTTCAGCTGTTGCCACCAAGGTCAGGGCGCAGACCAAAAAGCAAAGTAGAAATCCAGCAAACAGGGATTCCAATTATCATTGAAGGGGATGGGCTGCCTTTAGGGCAGCCACGTCTCAATTTTGCTTTTCATTACTATGACTAATAATCATGTGCTGCCAAGTCAATTCTGACTTATGGAGACCCTTTTCAGGTAGAGGATACTCAGAAGTGGTTTACCCTTCATCCCTTGGACTGTGCAGCTTCCCCAAAGCCACACAGGCTCACTCTACTCCCAGGAGGCAGAGGGGAATCAAACTCCCAAACTTTGGCTTCCCAGCCAGATACCTAAATCACTGAGCTTATCCAGCCAGCTTGTTTTTCATTCTCTCCTCTAAAAGTGCAGCTCTCCCCTACTTTGACTGTGGGACCCACGCTTTCATGGTTCACAGCCTCTTCTGGGGATGCAAACATGTCCCCAGACGAAGTGCCAGGGAAAAACAAACAAGGAAGCCAAGGAGAGGCAGGTGCTTTCTGGAAAGTTTTAATCTAGAACCTGTAAAACTACATCAAACGGCAGCATCCCTAAAGGGGAGGGAGGGAGAAGGGAAAATGAACCAGAAACAAACAAACAAACAAAAAAGTGGAGAAGAGGGGGGGGGACATGATTTTTCTTTTTAAAAAAGGCATTTTGTGATCAGAATTAAACAAACAAAAAAAATTAACCACTCACAAAACCGAGGTATCAGTACAGTTATATACAAACCAGATTTGTGTGTGTGTGTGTGTGTGTGTGTTTGAGAGAGAGAGATGGTTGGTGGGGTTCAAGAAGCTCGGCAAAGACTTACAGTTGGGGGTTCAGGTGGGAGATCCCAACCACCCGACAGGGGGACTGAAAATACATTCTCAAGTGGCGATATGGCAATGAAACCAACCCGGCCTGGAGGAAGCAGTGTAGGACTGGGCAAGGGACGCAAGAGGTAATGCTTTGGACAGAGGAAGGGAGAGCCTGGCTTTTTTGGGGTGTGGGGAGAGGCTGCACCTTCCACCCTTTTTTTTTTTTTTTTTGGCAGGCCCTGGAAAGAAAGCCAAGCGGGGCTTCCCGTATTTTTGTCACAGGGAAATGCAAGCACTGCAACCTCGGCCAACAGGTTCTCCCCGCGGTTCTCGCCACGGGCCTCTTCCGTCTGCACTGAAACAGCAGCACAGCCTTCTGGGCTGGATCCTTTAATAACAGGAGTTTCTTCCCGCAAAGGCCCTTTTGAGCTGCTCGAGCCATAGTAAGATGGTGGGGCGAGTTGATAAGACTGCCTAAAGCCTCGGGATCGGAGGAGGAAACAGCCTGGAAGTGCCTGAAGCTGGACCGGGGTGGTGGTGGGGGTGGGGAGTGGGAGCACTGACCAAGCTGAAGGAAGTGAGGGTTGAGCCATGAGACCGAGCGTGCGCCATCAAGCCCGAAGCTGGGGAACCAGCTCAGGCCGACAGGCACCGGCGCCACAGACAAAGGAGCGCTCCATTCCCCTAAGCCCGTCCTCTTTCAGCCCCACCAGACCACAGGCCTGCTTAGAAGGGAAGGGGGGGGGGGAGCAGACCAAGAAAAGGACCGCGATGGTTCACTTTAGCCGTGGTTCCTCACTCCTCCTCACTGCTCCTCCTTCGTGAGGTTGGAAGGTCTCCGTCTACAGGGCCACGATCCCCTTTTTCCGGAGAATTAGGGTGCAAGGACTCCAGCAGCCGTGGGGAGAAAAGCCCCATTTGAGGGACTTGGTCTTCCCCCAAGTGCAGCCCCCCCCCACATGGGATGGCTTACCCCTGCCCCACCTTTCAGGCATTGACCCACAGGGAGGGAGGGAGGGAGGGAGGGAGGGAGGGGAGCCCCCCCCCCGGCAGCTTTCAGGTGCCTCACAGGCAAGGGCAGGGGGAGCGATCCCGAGCGCCTCCTCCCCTCTCAGCGCTGGCCTGACGAGGGAAAGCCCAGAAGGGAAGAAACCATGGTTGCAATAATGCCCATCGAGGAAAATCCAGGCCTCCCGTGTCGGTCTCCCTGGCAGGCAGCTTTCTCGGCCCAAGACCCTGGACCCACCCCCAGGTCACGGGCGCCAAGGGGGGAAGGAGGGCGGGTGGGAGGGAGGGAGGGGGGGCGGGAGAGGCAAAAGGCATTGGTGGGGGAGGGGGAGTGCTTACTTGAGGAGGGGGGAAGGGGAGGGGCCACTTCCCCTCTTTGCTTTTTGCTGTGTTTGGTAAAATTTAAAAACCCTGTCTCATGTGCAACCTAAAAAAAAAAAAAAAAAAGAGGAATAAAAAGAGAGGAAAGTACCATGGTCGCCACGGAGACCAAAAGGGATGCCCCCCAACACAGTCACTATAGAGACCAACAGCCCTTGGTACGCTCCCACTACGGTTGCCACGGAGACCGGCTGGGTGGCTGCCAACCCCTACCCCACGCACTCCGTCTCCATGGAGATCCAGCAGCCCTGGGGGTGGGGGGGGGAAGAGAGAGAGAGAGAGGGATGCAGGGGGATGTCCCCTCCCACCCATCGCCACCCCCTTTCCCCCCCTACAGTCTCCCCCCCCCTTCCCCAAGTCTCCCTCGTCCTGCACCAGGGTATCAAAAAATAAACCCTTCCAGAGTTAAATTGCAGCTTTACTCCTAACTCCCACCCCATGCGCGTGCAGGCTGCCCCCCCCCCCGGGGGGGCCTGTTAAAGCTTCAGTTCGTTGGCAATTTTGGAGGCAATGTTCTTGAAGGCCATGGAAGTGCCCGATATCCGCTTGAAGCGCACGCCGTTGAGCGAGAGGCGGGGGAGCTTGCACACTTCCATCTCCCACTGCACAAAGGTCTCGTGGCCCGGCGCCCCGTGCATGCACAGGAGCATGTACTTCTCCTGCAGCTCGCACTGGCAGTTGTTAGCGTCCAGCACTTTCCGGATCTCCTTCATCATCTCGTTGGGCTCCATGGAGCTCGTGGTCTTCATGCTCCACGTGAAGCGCAGCGAGCGGGGCTTGGCTTCCCGGTTCTCGTCCCGCTCTTTATCCCCGCTGCCGCCAACCATGTGAGGCCTGAGAAAGGAGGGGAGGGGAAAGAAAGAGGGGTGGGGGGGGACAGTGAGGAAGAAGAAGGACGCCGGTCCCACCCCTCCGGTTGTCCCGAGTGCCCTGCCCGGCCCAGCCCAAGTGGCAACCAAAAGCTGGTGGCGGGGGAGAGGGAGGGAAAGAGGAAGACAGGGAAAGGTTTTGTTTTTGGGAGGGGAGGTAAGTTGGAAGAGACACAGGCACACAGAGGAGACAGAAGGGAGGTGCCAGGGAGCAGCCTGGCCCAGCTGGAGAAACAGACAGAGTGGAGCAGAGTTGTCCCCAGAGGCTGGGGGGGAGCCGTTCCCCCCTGCCCTGGCTGCATCTCACCTGAGTGTCTCCACGCGATCTTTGCTTTCGGGCTCATGCAGGGTCCTCAAAAAACAGAGCAGGAGAGAAGAAGTCAGGCTTTCTCCGGTTAGTGGCTTCTATACCTGCTCTCCTTTTCTCCCACAGGAGGGCAAAGGTGGGCACCCGGCACTGGGGGTGGGTGGGGTAGTCGATCAAGACATCCAAGTGGGCCTGGGGAACCATCGGGGACCATGGCATGCAACCCTCTGCTTGGCATGTAGTTTGCCAACACGCCGGTGGGCAGGAGGGTAGAGAGGCGGTCAGGATCGGGGCACCATCAATGAGATGCAAAACAGGCCTTTCTCCCTGAAAGTCCCTCATCAAGCATGGAAGCCACGTCCAAGCAAGGGAACCAACCAGGCAAGGAGGAAACGGAGCCGTCATCAAGCGATGGGTGAAGAGACCAAGTGATGAACTCAAACCTTCTTAGTTCAAATCTCATCTCAGCCGCAAACTCACAAGGTAGCCTCAAAAGTGGGTCACTCTCCTCACAGTCCCCCACCCCAAATTTGGCACACTGCTGCCCTCCACTGCCAGCCGGCCATGTGGGATTGCTGCCAAGGTGACCAAGTTACGGTATCTCAATGTTCAAGAGAGATACCGTAACTTGGCAAACGCTTGGGAAGGTTGCCCCCCCCCCCCCCATGACTCAATTCTTCTCTGCTCTGAACTCTTCCCCCTGCCCCAGCCTTAAGCAATGCTGCTCCATCCTCTGCCTCTTCCAAGTTACCTAAAATATTGCATGTCCCTCTATAAGCCTGCCTGGGGAGGCCTTCCTCTTGGTCTCACCCCTTGCACGGGAACGCTTGGTGGGGACGCAGGAGACGGCTTGCTCTGTCACTGAGCCCAGACTTTGGAACTCCCTCCCACTGGAGGCCAGGCTGGCCCCACCTTTGCTGTCCTTCTGCAAGCAGGCAAACACCCTCTCTCTTCAGGTAAGCTTTCCCTTGGTGACTGGCCGTTTGAGAAAGGTTTTCTAAATGGACGGTTGCATTCTGCTGCTTTTAAATGTGTTTTTAGTATTGATTTTATTTACCATTTTTAATGTAACACTTGTTTAGTTCTTTTTAACATTTGTATACTTACTGGTTTTAGCCTTTAAATATTATCTTTTTAATTATGTAAGCCACCTTGGGTCCTTTTTAAGGAGAAAGGCGGGGTAAAAATATTTTAAATAAATAAATATATAATAAAATCCAGTGCAGTGTGTTGAAATTTGGTTTCTGAATATTTTTTGGTGGAGTGCTGAAGGTGCTGATGGGAGTTAAAAAAAAAACCACCTCTTCCTCTAACCATTTCCTAGGTATAATGTCAACCAAGGTCAACTGTTTTTGCGACTCAGGCCTTGTGGATTCTTCTCTCCGCGTCTTTGGCTTCATCTGCTTTGCTTACATCAGGAGTGGGGGAATCCGTGCCCTCCAGAGTTTGGCTGGCTACAACTCCCGCTGTTCCAGAGCACTGGATAGGTCAGCTGGGGCTAATGGGAGTTGGAGTGCATCACAACTGAAGCTTGGGAAACTGATCGGATTTGGGGTGCGGATTTGGGGACTGAACACATTGAGAGGGCACCAGTTGGAGAAGGATGCTGTAGAGAGGAAGTGAGGGTGGGTGGGCTTCAATGAAGGCACATGGAAAACCAGGATTTCCACACATCATTTGGTCTTCATGGGACAGAACTCCCTCTGAACAGGGTGCTCTCTGGTAAAAAGAGAATTACCTGCTTACTTGCTGCTTCTCTCTCCTGCGCACAATGCAAGGAGCTGCTAGATACACTTGCGAGTGTTCTCTAGAAGCGTTACCTATACCCCACTCAACCTCAGGAGGGCATTTCTGATATGCTGATGGCCCCCAGCTCTACATCTCCTTTTTTCCACCTGCAGTGGATGCCGTTTCGTCCCTTGAGTGCTGCCTGGAGGCCGTTCTGCAAGGGATGCAGTCAAATGGACTAAGGTTGAACCCGGACAAGACGGAGGTCCTGCGGGTGGGTGGCCCCGATGTCAGTGGTTAGGGGAACTCCCTCTCTTTTTGGGGGGGGGGTGACTCTCACCACAAAGAATTTGGTTCGCAGTCTGGGGGATCCATCTTGACCCGGTGCTTACCATGGAGACCCAGGTAGCGTCCGTGGTTCAGTCTGCCCACTTACATCTTCGGCAGATCGCCCAGCTGCGTCCCTATCTAGACGTGGGGGCGCTCACCACGCTGGTCCATGCGCTCATAGTCTCAAGAATAGACTACTGTAACACTCTCTACGTGGGGCTTCCTTTGAGACTGATGCGGAAGCTCCAGATGGTCCAGAACACGGCGGCCAGGCTATTAACAGGGGTGAAAAGATTTCACCGTATTTCCCCCACCTTGGCCGCCTTACACTGGCTACCTATCTGCTTCCGCATTGATTTCAAGGTGCTAACCATTACATACAAAGCCCTTAATGGTTTAGGCTCTCGATACCTGGCAGAGCGCCTTCTTCCGCCCAGTTCTACCCGTATCACCCGTTCCAGTCAGGCCGGGTGGCTGAGGGGCCTAACGCCAAGACAGGTCCGGTGGGAAAAAACTAAAAATCAGGCCTTCTCGGCAGTGGCCCCTCGCCTATGGAACAACCTACCTGTAGAGATCCGCCTGGCTCCCTCGCTGAGGGCCTTCAAGACTAACCTGAAGACATGGCTATACAGGCAGGCCTTCCCTACAGCCATTACCTAGCCTATCTCCCCTTTTCTTTCTTTTTTTTCTCTCTCTTTCTTCTTTTTCTTTTCTTCCTTTCCCATCTGGGACTCTGTGATTAACTTGGATTTTACCTTAGTTTATTTTTATGTTACATGTAAACCGCCCAGAGTAGACACGTTCTAGATGGGCGGTATATAAATCTAATAAATAAATAAATATTTCTAATCAAGAACAGAACCAAGGGAAATTTTGGGTGACGTTTTCACGTATCCCCACAAAATTTCATAGGAGCATCGCCAAACTTCTGTCCTCTAGCTATGCTGGACTCTAACACGGGGGCCATACTTTGGATGATGGGATTTATAATCTAAACACCTGGTGAACATGAACTTAGAGAAGTCGGCTGATCCACAGAATTCCAGAAATGTGAGGGACATTTCTAGCACATACACGCCCACACACTCCCTTCACTCGAGACACCTACCTTCATTCTCTGCTTTTTACCTCTATCTGTCCATCACTACCCCCAATTCATTTTACTGAAAATCCTTCTCTCATCCACCCAGAGCACCTCTAGCTGGGCAAGACAAATTCCATCCTGACCCCCGAAAGAAATAAATTTATTCCACCGTGAACTGGATATTTTTGAAAATATGGGGTGGGTGGGGGGGAAATGGGATTTCTGAAAGCCTCCTAAACCAAAGGCTGACGGGGGAATTGCTCGGGGCCCAGCACGAGGTTTGCCTACAAAAATCGATCTGCTTCAATCCTCAGCATCTCCAGGGACGCCCCTGTCAGACACCCAGAAGAGCGGCTGCATCCGTGCAGGAAAAGCTGGGCCGGATGGTCCAAAGGGTCAAATATTTGGTATAAGCAGCTTCCTAGCTACGCTGGAGGAACATCATACCTTGTGCCTCTGGCACACGGGAAGATCCACTGGAACACACAGACACACAAACTTTTTCAAGGAAGAAGCCAGCCACTCATTTTGCAATGTTCCTCTCCGTGGCCATGAGGACTAGCAACCTTCCTTCCCACCCCCACTTTACTATTTTTTTTAAAAAGGAAAAAAAATAATTTTTAAAAAAAAAGAGGGGGGGGGAAGAGAGCAGAAGACACCAGAAGAAGCGAACACAACAGCTAAAACCTTCCAGACGTTGCTCAGAACATCCCAGAAGCTAATATTCCAATCCTTGGGGCCATGCAGACTTCTAGACACTGCCCCCTCACCTCGCCCCCCCTAACCCCACCCCAATGACCACCCTGAACCCTCAAGGCAGCTGCAAGCAATAGAGCGTGGGGAGAGCCCAGCTCCTCCTAACCGCCACCATGCAGGGAGAAGGGGTGGGGTGGGGGAATTAGTCGGGGAAGGGGGTGGGGAGAGGCGAGAAAGAGGGAGGGGGGGAAGAAGGGGTCTGGTTAAAGATCAGAGGCCCAGCCTGGGGAACCAAGGAGGGTGGAGATCGCCTAAAGAGACAGCTCTTCCCCGGCGGAGGAGCCCCAACACCAGGCTTTGCATTCAGCCTCCGGCTGCCTTCTGTGGCTCCCCCCCTTGCTCCAATTTGCGGGCAGCCGAGCCAGGCCTGACCCAATGAAAGTGCCTCCCAGCACACCCCCCCCCCACACCCCAGTTCTCCCCCTGCGGCGGGCAGAGAGCTAACGAGATCCCAGCTGTCCCTTTAAGCATGTCCTGACACTCACACACAGACACCATTAGCAGCCACAAGGCACAGGAGGGAGGGGAGGGGAGGGGAGAGGAGGAGGGACGCAGGAGGCAGCGGGAAGGTGGTTAGTACTGCACAGGAGGAGGAGGAGGAAGAAGAGGAGGAGAAGGAGGAGGAGGACAGAACAAAACCAGAGAGATGAACGCCTACCTTCTGGCAAACCTGAAAGACAGATTTCTAAAAAGGGGAAAAAGGGGAGAAAAAAAAATATATATGGTGGGTGGGTGGGCAAGCCAGCGAGCATGAGAGTGTGTGAAAATAAGCGAGCAGCAAAAGTGCTCTGGTGCCCCTCCATCTCCCTTCCCAAAGTTGGGGGTCAGAGCAAAAACCCTCCAGCTCCTAGTTCCCTCTTCCCCAAAGCTGGGAATGGGTGGCTGGGGTCTCTCCCCCAACCTCCCCCAGCGGTTGCTGGAATCCTGCGTGCGTGCGTGCGTGCTGGGGGCCGGGGGACAGCAGGATCAAGACCTCCCAAATGCATGAGCAGTTGCACCACGATCAGAAATCCTTCCGTGATCTGCATCTTTACCCCCAGAGGTTCAAGAAGACTGGGGGGAGCGGGAGAGGGAGGGCAGGTAAAATACAACGAAGAAAGGAGGAGTGCGGTAGGGGCAGGAGGTGCCGAGCTGCACAGAATGGCTCCCCCCACCCTCATTCCCCCGCCCCCCCCGCCCCCCTTACTGCAATGGACCATTCCTTCTCAAGGGTTGTTAAGGAAAAGGGGGAAGCCATCTGAAGGGGATATTAACAGACACCAGCCTTCTCCAACCTGAGGCCCTCTGGATGGGCTGGACTACAAATCCCAGCATTCCAGTGTTTCCCCAGCCAACTGGCTGGCGGGGGGGGGATGCTGGAAGTTGTTATCCAACACATCTGGACAGCTCCTGGTTGGAGAGGACTGACATACACAAACGTGCGCACACAAAGCTGCCTTGAGGGGACAGGTTGTTTCTTGCTCCCAGGTGCCCGCGGTTTTCCTGGTCGGATCCCTGGAGAAGATCTGCTGGTGTTTTACGGGCGTCTTAAAAGGATTCAACAGGCCTGTCCCTCTGGCTCATCCACTGTTCCCACTGGGCTCAGAAGGCCTCTCAGGAAAGAGTCTAAACATGCCTGCTGTTCTGCCAGGTTCCCAGCAGACGAGCGGTAGGTTTTGGTCCCCAATTTTCACCCACATCCCTTCACAGGTTGCTCTGTCCTGCCCCCATCCTACAGGGCCAGAGCAGCCTATGGGACTTACGGAAGAAACAGGGCAGCGGAATCGGGCAGTGGAGCATCAGCGGCCACAAGGAATGGACGCCTAGCCTTGGTGTCCACCTCCCTTGGAGGTGTAGGTTGCACCGGGGATTCCTAGGCAACTACAATTCCCAGGGGGCCCCAAGAAAACCACATGCCCACAGCTTCGAATCTACAGAGGCAGCAGTGCCTTCCCGGCAGCCACTGCCAAAGGCCGAGCACCGTAGGGTGAGCAGAGCCCTCCTCTGGGCCGTGTGATGGGTGTGGATGTTCCGGGGCACGGTGCAATTTCAAGCGAGTTCCCTTTCCAGGAATGATTTCTTTTGGCTTCTGGGCAGGATTCTGGAATTACTGACTGGCAGCTGATTTCTAATTGCTGATCGGCAGCTAAATCTCTAGTCTAAACCTGGCCCAGTGTTTCCCACTTCTAAGTAATAACCCGCAGCAGACCTAGGGCTTCTGGGACTTCTGAGGGTGTCTCTCCTCCTGCCGAGAGAGCCTAGCGCGTGCCTTGAGCTCAGCCACTAAGCTTTCCCATCTGGCTAAAGGCTAGCTTTCCATGCCAAGTTCCAGCCTCGGGGAATCTATTTGGCCCACCATCCTTCAAGTGAGCGCTGGCTACCAAATCCATTGGAGAGACTGTTCCAATTGGCCCAAACACGACCCTCACACCTCAAGCTTAGTAACCAGCCGGTAAGCTTATAGAGTGAGCACACCTTGTCTCCTTAGATTGGTGTGTGTGTGTGTGTCCTTAAGAAGATTCTGGAAGACTGTGAAGGGCCTGTCTCTACGGCAAAATAGGCAGCAGGGGAGGGGGAAGGAAGAGACAAGCGGACTGTGGTTATGAGGATCTCACTGCTGGTGGAGGGGGAAACAGGGCACCAATGGGGGCAGCTGTGCAACACACAGGCGCACGCACTAGTGAGCATACATGTTGTGTCCTGCTGGAAGGGGGTGGCAGCCTGCATTTACCTCCCTCGCCCACTGAACTGCACAACACAACACACAGAAGCAATCTTGCCATTTTGAGTCAGAGCGCAATGGAGGCTGGCTGCAGCTCCGGAAAAAGTCGGTGGTGGCACCCCTCTCCCCTGCTGCACCCGCACCCAACCGCAGCCCTGCCCAGGTGTGTGCCCCCCCCCCCCGTCACTTGGCCTTCCCCGCTCACCTGCGCACAAACTTGGAGGTGAACTTGCTGAAGATGCTCCCCGAGGCACCCCTCCTGCCGCCTTGGCTGTTCCCGGAAGGCGAAGCTGGCGTGAGGCCGTAAGGGAGGTTCTGCTGGTCCCGGACCTGCCGGAGCTGCCCGGCGTGGAAGGTGCTACGGCTGGAGACGCCTCGAGGGAAGTTGGTGCGCTCCGGGAGGGCACTGCTGATATTGTGGGCTGAGGGGGAGGCGACGGGAACTCTCTGGGGGGCCGTGCTGTTGGGGGGCAGAGGGGGAGAGGAAGGAGGAGAGAGAAAGGAGGTCAGGAAACGGCAGGCTTCATACCCAAAGGAGGCGGTGGCGGAGGAGACCACCAATAGTCCAGGAGTCAGGCATTGCGTAGGTTAAACAGGAAGATGCTGGGCAAGAGGACACCTCTGTATGTAATGGTTACAGCCTTCAACCCAGACGGTCTTGGGGAGCTGTGGTTCTCTGGGGCCAGTCCCCGAAGAAATGCAAGCTTCTGACGCTATGAAGGGACTTTGGAATTCTCAACCATTAGGGACCAACCTAGATGTTTAAAATCAAGTTTAATTTGAGTCAGAAGAAGATTTCTCCTTAAAAGGTGCAGGTTGCTTCAGAATTCTAGGACCCAACAGGGACCAGGTCCTTCATGCCAACCCCCTCAGAAAGAAGCCTGGTCTGCTGCTCTCCAGTCTAATTTAGAGCTCATCAGTAGCCAAAAGAGCACCATGTCTTGGCTCCCGGTCCCAACAGCCACCAGGCGGAATAGAGGCAAAAACAAGCTTCTTGCTGGTGTGAAGAGAAGCCATCAGGCAGAGAGCCTCAGGCAGGGCTCATGAATTTTTTTCAGCCAGGAAGCTTGGGGTGTTTTTTTTTAAAGCTGCTGCACGGGGACTGCCAACCCCTGCTTTGCCCAAGTGGGCAAAGGAACCTGGCAGGAAGAGGTTGTTGCCATGTCAAAATGCAGAATTCAGAGTTCATGGGGCAGAAAGCCTGCAGAGTTATTTATCTATGGTAAGCCTGCCAGTCTGGAGTACTGGTGAGAGGATCAGACTGGGATTTGGGTTCCTGCCTCTACTGAGCCATGGAAACTCAATGGGTGACCATGGGCCAGTTGTTAAAATGCCCTTTTTTGTCGTGATCTCACCCTGACCGAACTTTGTGGTTCTTAAACCTTTGGTTCTCTCAATGTTTTAGGCTTTAAATTCTTGGATTCATGATCACTGCCTATAGCAGCTGTGGCTTCTAGGACTTGGTCTACAATGTCTGGAGGCCACAGGGTTGTTGTGAGGATAAAGGAGGAAAAGGGCTATGTGTGCTGCCTTGAGCTCTCTGGAGGTAAATGATATATAACCAACAGAACAAACAAACCTGGTTTAAAGTTTTCTTATGAATCTTGGTTTGTTTGTACAAACCCAAATCCGAAATCTGGAGGTCATGATAAGACTTTCCTGCTTGGGTGCTTTACCTGCTAGTGTAAATGAGAAAATGAATAACCTGACCTATACTTGGTTTATTCAGCCATGATTCTTGGATTAAAATGCAGCACACAAATTTGGCTACCTATACACTGCAATTTATTGAGTCAAGACTTCTGAAGCAAAAAGTTGTGCAAATCTAGCCTCCATTTCTTCTGCGCATCTTGGATGCTCACTTCTCTACAGATGTCTGTAGACTGACAAGAACTAAATATTAGGATAAAGTCTGGATAGAGATTTTTGTTCTTGCTGTTCTCAGTGGAGGGAGGCTTGGCAAGCCCTTTGCCTGAAGTCCATCTGATACAACAGAACAAAACAGAGCCAAGGCTAGGCCCAGAAAAGGACCCCGAGGGCAGGTCGTTTGGCAGTGGCCCGTGGGAAGCCCTTCTCTTCCCTCTCTTTGTCAAAGACGGGGCCACTGTCCCCGAATACCCAGCCTACATGGCCAGTGACTTTTCTTGTCCTGGAAAGATTCAGCAGTGTGACACCGGCTTCGCTACTCTTGACCTCTCTTGGGAGCTGGATGTGCTCCTTGATTCTTCATGCTCTGCATTAACCCAGGGCTCAAACTGGCTTCCACGAGCTTATGTATTTTTTTGGGTGGGTGGGTGGGGGAGATGCAGTCCGTGTTTCACAAAACAGCCTGCTCGTCTGCTCCCGAACCACAGTAACCTTCCGCCGTTCTCCTCTACTTACCTGCAGGCAGGGAGTGAACAAGCAAGCGAACTGGGACAATGGGGTGGGCTGGGGGGGGGTGGAGAAGAAACGGGAGGGGAGATCTGACTCCAGGGGTTGACAGGGGGGCAGGTAGGTAGTTGGGGGTGGGGGGGAAGAAACAACACAAGGCCTTGCGCACACAGCTGCCCACTTGCCTGGGTCGCTGCGCCTCACAGTTATTGTCAGAGGGGGGCAGCGTGGGTTTGGAGGGGTGCACCGAGGCGGACATGGATTTCTGGTGCTGTCGGGGGCGCGCGGAGCTCACGGCGGCAGAAGCTGAAGCAGTGGAAGCCCTGGAGCCCGGAGTGGTTAGGCTAAAG
Organism: Intellagama lesueurii; assembly: GCA_037013535.1. NCBI lineage: Eukaryota > Metazoa > Chordata > Lepidosauria > Squamata > Agamidae > Intellagama > Intellagama lesueurii. Next base: position 242,340 of record JBAJHW010000019.1, on the reverse strand, counting down.
GGAGGGAGAAAAACAAAAACAGGCAGGGAGAAGCAGAAGTTTAAAAAAGGACGGGTGGGTGGGGGGGTTTGGGTTAGGAAAACAGGAGAGGGAGCCCAGCTGTATCCGCGGCTGACCCACCGAGTCCCCTCTATCTGGCCCATCCCTGTGGGGCCTCCCGGTCTAGGAAAGAGGCCCTCACCCTAACCCAGGCCTCCCTCTGCTAGCTTGACAGCTACAACCTCCCTGCATCGTTTCAGGGGAAGGTCTCAGAGACCACTTTTAGAAGTGTCTTCTTCCTCTCTGGGAGCTCAGATGCAAAACAAGGAAATTTTCCTTTTTTTGAGGCAACAGCTTCCAGAATCCTTCGACTGCCAGGCTGGCTGATGGCTTCCGAGATCAGCAGTCCAAAAAAACACCCCCAAACATTTCCGAGCCCTGTTCAGACTCATCAGCTCATGGCGTACCTGCACAGCCTTTCCTACTTACTGAAGTAGCCAAGGCAGATCAGGCCTGAACCTGCACAAACAGGTCTGAGGCTGTTGAATGCTTTCCTCCCTGGAAGCAACCCAGCCTTGGATTGCTGCTGTGACGAGAGTAACCTTTCACAGAGGATGCTGAGCCCAGCATTGGGTGTAAGGCTGGTCCTCCTTCTCCTAATTCATCTGCACTCATAACTGTTGGAAATATATTTTGAGGGCTAGAAATGGTTGGCTTGTAGCTCCGGTCAAGTTTTATCCACCAAAGCCAATGCAATCCAACCAGCCTTTTACTAAGGTATGGATTCTGTCAATTGGGATCCCTCGGTTCAGGCTTAGGAGTCCTCACGGTCGTTCGGCAGGTTCATGAAATTCGAGGACTACCTCCAGACACCAAGAATGGACCCTGCCATGGAACAAGCTTTTCCCTTCTCTCCATACAAGGCCGTCTCTCTGACATTTGCTTGTTGCAGCCCTTCCCAGTGCTATTTGGAGTAGAGAAGGGTCTCTCCCCCCTGAAGCCCATCTCTCACTCCCTGAAGCATCCCACCGATACCCTCTGTAAATAGTACCAAGTAGGTAACCATGATATGAAGAGGAGGAAGCAGAAATGACCTTTAACTTTGGTTACTGCATGCACTTTCTAATTATCCTACTTCCCTGGATGGCTCATACCAGCTCCTTGAAGTTTGGCCTGATTCTAGAAAGCTGCTTGTCTTAAAACTTTCCCAGCAAATGGAGGCCAAGCCTGCATTTCCCCCACTAACCCGCACCTCCCCACCACGGATACAGCTGCTGGTAGAGACATGGATGTCCTGAGGGAAACAAAATATACAATATACAAGCTGGTATATGTGTATATAGGTCAGGAGAAACCTTAATGCAAAAGTAGAGAATGGATGTGGATGGAGGCATGGTTTGGTCTGACGCCCCGAAAAAAGGGACAGGTGGTTAGGTAAAAAGAAAATAGGGGATATGTGCATGTGTGTGCGTGCACATAGTGGATGAGCAATGAAGTGGGTCACACAGGGCTGCTCCATTCTGCCGGTCTTTGAAGGAGGGGCAAAAAAAGGCAAAGTGGGGAGAAGCGAGGACTCGCCTTTTATTTCCTGGCATCATGTCTAGCCGCCTTAGGAGGACGGGAATCCCACGCAGGCGAGCGAGCAGGCTAGTGGAGGAGGGAGAGAAGGACCCCTCCATTCCTCTTCCACCCGCCCAGCTGGTTCCTCTGCTGGCTGTAGAGGAAGGGGGTCCCGCGTTTCTGCCCTTCCTCCACCAGCCCACTTTGGGGAGGCAACTTTAAAAAGTGGCAAGCTAGCCACTTGTGTGGCTTTATTTACAAAGGAGAAGAAGAAGAACCAAGTCCCCCTTGCGGGATTGGTAGTCTCCGAGACACACACCCGGTGCTTAATAAAAGAGGATCTGCCACTCGTTCCATGGGTCTGCATGGGAGGGGGGGGGCAGTGGGGAGGCTGGGCTGCACCACCTCAAAACGCAGATGGGGCTCGCCAAGGAAACAGGAATTCCTTGTACCAAAACAAAACAAAGCAAAAAACAGGATTCAAGGAGAAGGCTAGGTCAGATATACTTCTTCTCCAAAAATGCTAGTTTTCATTTATCCAATGAATAGCTTTTGCGGGTTGGGTGGAGTGGGGGAGGCACATTCATTCCACATAAGCTGCTGCTTTTTTTTTCTTGCTTCCAATGCGAAATGGTACAGCCTAGTCTGGGGTTGCAACCTGGGGGATGGGTTAGAAAAAGAGGGAGTGGGTGAGAAGTCAGCCAACCTAAATGACTGGGGCAAAAAAAAACAATATTGACTCCTCTCTGTAAAATTGAATATACCTCTAGCCCTTTCCACAAGCTACTCTTACACCACATGCTTAGTTTCAGGGGAAGAGAACATGAACCCATCCAGATGTTTTTGGCCTGCACCATCTCTGCGTGATGGCCATGATGGTTAGGGCTCAGTTGTACTCTCCAACATCTGGAGAGTGCCAGGTTGCTTACTCCCTTCCTTCTCCAGGGGCTTATTTGGGAAGGAAGCCTATTGCTCCCTGCACTGACCACAAGAAGCGGACAAGACAGGAACAAGATCAGAAGAGATGGAAAATTACCTTTCAGGATTCCCCTGGCCGCACGGTTACTTGTCATGATGGCCAAGGATCACGCAGATCAAAAAAGCACTCTTTCTCATTTCTGAAGGCGAATGCCACAGACAGAACAAGGGAGGAGAATCTCCATTTGGTACCTTCCCCCCATTCAACGAACAAAGAGATGCTGGGAGGTTAAGCAAGAAGCAGGCCTTGGAGTGTAAATAAATAGAGTGGGGGTGGGAGTGAGGGGCCAGATGTTCTTGCATGGCAGTTCCCATCAGCCCCAGCCAACATAGCCGATGGTGAAGCATAATGGGAGCTGCCATCCAACAACCTCTGGAGGGCCCCCTATTCCCCAGGCCTGCTGTCGGGTAACTCGGATGGAGAAAGAGTGAAGGGCTTTACACAAATGCTCAATGCAATGAAGAGCAAGCTGCATGGGCAACAGAGGAACAGGCTCTGCAAGGGAGGAGTTTTCTGGGCTTGGAAGGGCACATGGAGAGGGGAAAGCCATTCCCCCCCCCCCCCGGAGGGCTTGGGGTTTGCTCCAGATCCAGCTTGCAGGATCCCAAGTGCTGCTGTCGACCCCAAAACAAGGGTTGAGCCCCTGCCTGACGGTAGCTTCTTCTCCTTGCCCTACCAAGCAACGCAACAGCTCCAAGTATTTATTTATGTCGCCTTTTAAAAACATCCATCAGCTTCAGAATGTCCGAGAAATGGAGGCACACTTCGGCTCATTGGTTACACATCCACTGCTACGGATGGGAAAACAGGACAGGAAGAGATTGGCTTTGCCCAGGGGCCCTTTGGGGACTCCGTGGCAGCACCAGCACGTGGCCCTGGGCCCTCGGGTTGACGCCGATTCTACCCTGCCACCGGCTCCCGACTGTCGTGGCTGCCCCACAGAAACCCCCCCAAAGCTTCTAAAACCTTTTGTTAAGGCAGCATCGTGTTCCCCACTGCTTAACTGATTTGTCTCAAATGCGGTGCTGGAGAAAATGGGAAGGGGAGAGGGTGGGAGTTGCAGCCCCCAAAATTAATGGTGGACCCTAATTGCCCACCCTGGCTGGAGAGGAAAAGGTCGGGGGACTGAAGGAGCTGGATGCAGGCAGTAAGTACAGAGCTAGAGGTGTGCATGTGTGTATCTATTGAGGGAGCACGTGTTGTCCGGCTTCTCTTTATCTGTTTTGTGCAGCCCAGTTAGCGAGAAAGCAGGGCTTGGGCCGGACATGGATGTGGCAAAGCAATTCTGCTCTTCCAGCAGAGAAGGACATCCATCTGTGGGAACACTTCAGCTCTGGATTGTTGGCACGGAGAGGAGGGATAAGACGAAAAGGCCTCCAAGGCCAGTTCTTGGGTCGTACTGGTTCTGACCAGGTGTATGTGTTAGCTTGGTTGAACGTTCTTTAGAATGATAAAACTCCCAACACAGAGAAAACCAGCAGGTCAGAGAGGATTCTGGGTCTGAGCCTGGCCATAACATGTTAGAACAAACAATGTTACTTGCCACGAGTTAATTTGTGTGTGTGTGTGTGTGTGTGTGTGTGTGTGTGTGTGTGTGTGTGTGTGTGTGTGTGTGTGTGTGTGTGTGTGTGTGTGTGTGTGTGTGTGTGTGTGTGTGTGTGTGTGTGTGTGTGTGTGTGTGTGTGTGTGTGTGTGTGTCAGAAGAGGACAACAATACTAGTTTCACAAAATAATGTTAACAGTTTCACTTTTGTTTTCATAATGAAGCAAACTCAGACTTTTCTAAAGAAGTTTTTGAAGTTCTAAAAAACTGACATACCTCCCCCTGGGGTCAGTTACTGGGGGGGGGGGGGGGGAAGATACCTGTGTTTTTCTATCCCCTTCCTTTGCAATAAGAGCATTCGGAAATGCAAGCCCCCACCTTGTAGCCCCCACCCAGCATTTCCAGGGACAGTTTTAACCACCCAAGTCCCACCCAAGCCAAGAGCACCTATGGAGCTGATGGAACGGAGAGTTCAGTGGGTTATTTAAGCCTCCTGAGGAGAAAGAAAGCTTCTGGGACGAGGGAAGACCAGCTTTGCAATCTCATGGTGACCGTTGCTGCACATATACAGCACCCCAAATTCCTGCCCCCGCCCCTTCACCCAGACTCCCGAGTGTGAGACGTCAATGTTGCTGATCTGCCTAGCTTTAACTCCCCCTCCTCTCCTTGCACTTACCTATCTTTGCCATTCTGGATGGAGTTCTGGCCCAAGCTGGCCCGGTCCAGCATGGGTGAATTGCGGCTTCGGTTTGTGCTGGTTGAGAGGACGCTGTTCTGCAGAAGGCAGAAACATCAGGTGAGCGGCAGTCCAAGCCCCAGGAAAAGGAAAAAATGGGAGGGGAAGTGGCTCCAAACTGTTGCTTCTGGAAGGGCACTGGATGGGGTTGCCTGGGCAGCTGCTGGGGACAACCGACTGGCAAGGAAGGGGTCTTGAAGACCACATGCCCTCTTGCTGGCACAGCCTTGCAGCCGTCAAATTCCTTTATGAGTTCTTGGAATCATCACCAGCTCCCCACTCCCCACCCCTACTAAATCACATGTTCTCCTTGATCTGAAAGCTTTTTGACCTCAAGCTGGTCACTGTTATCCTAGATCAAGCCTTTCCTGGCTCAGCACCTCCTGATGACGGTGGGGGGAAAAGACCGCATCTCCTTTTTATGAGCCTAACTGGGTATAAAAGTTCATCAGGAGAGGCTTGCTCTTCAGGCAGGCTTTCTTCTAAACGACTGGTGGACCAAAGGAATTTTTTAAAGGGATGATTTTATTCTGTTGCTTTACTTGAGCTTTTAATATTACTATTATTTATGAGTTTTAATATGATATTTATCCATTTATTATTTATTTAAAATATTCATGTGCTACCTTTCTCCTAAAGCAGTGGTTCCCAACCTTGGGCCTCCAGATGTTCCTGGACTACAACTCCCAGAAGCCTTCACCACCACTTCTGCTGGCCAGGATTTCTGGGAGTTGAAGTCCAAGAACATCTGGAGGCCCAAGGTTGGGTGGGCCTCCAGATGTTCCTGGACTACAACTCCCAGAAGCCTTCACCACCCCCTCTGCTGGCCAGGATTTCTGGGAGTTGAAGTCCAAGAACATCTGGAGGCCTGAGGTTGGGGACCACTGTCCTAAAGGATCCAAGGCGGCTGACAGTATTAAGAGAAACAAAGTTAGAAACCAAAGAATAAATTATTACGATATTAAAAAAGCATTTAAACAACTATCGTATTAAAACTCATTTTAAGAACAAGATTAAAACCACAAGTAATCTGTTGAATGCTTTTTAAATATTGTAATAATTTATTTATTAGTTTTAAATATGCTTCTTTTAATACTGTCAGCTGCCTTGGATTTTTTAGAAGAAAGGTGGCATACAAATATTGTAAATAAATAAATAAACAGAATAAAACCGGGGAGGGCCTTGGGCCGTATGTGGGCCCTCCCTCAACCTCTTGCCGAACAGACCCCTTTGTTGCTGCAGAAGTAAAACCTGCCACTCCTGTAAGCCTCTAAAAGCAGAGACCGTCCTTTTAAACAGCGGCTCTCCTGCCGTGTTTAACATCTTCCCAATACTCATTTTTCAAAATTGCAGGTAGACTTCTAACCATGTCCAATTTCATTTCCCCGCCTTTCCTTCTTCCTCCTCGATGGTCAAATGCAGGCCCTTCAACAACCCACAAACTTGGGAGCAAGAAAACTGCTTCCTCCAGACCCCACGGACGTTGTCCACCCTGGGCTGAAGATCCGGACACCCCTCTAGTTAGTGCTGCCTAAGGAGGATGGGAGCCGTAATCCAAAATCATCAGAAAGGCAACAGGTTGGAGACCAGTGGCTCTAGGTCTAAGCCGAGGAGGACTCCACCCCACCCCCCAGCCACCCGATTCTCTCGCAGGAAAAAGGGACTAACTGTGGAAGGGGTGGGAGTGCTCTTTTTCCTCTCGAGGCCAGGAAGGGGACTGGCAGGCACTTTGACGGTGCTGCCAGCCTTGCTACGCCCGGCCTCCCTCTCCTCCTCGGGCCGCTTGTTTTCGGCATTGGCTGCTTGCATCTTCTTGGAATACGACGTGGAGGTTGGGATGGTTGGTACTGTGGTGAGAAAAAGAGAAGGAGGAAGGGGAATAAAAAGGGAAAGGAAAAGAGTCAGTCCTGTGAGGTCACCATCCATGCCCTTCCTTCTCTGCCTCCTTTCCAGACTCCAAGGCACTGGAGAGTCTTGGTCTCACTAGCCCAATTTTGGCAAAGAGAGGCAAAAAGAAAATCAAGCACATTGGCCCAGCAGGTCTTCCCTCCAATCCAAGGCTATTTCTCAGGGTCTAAATACCAGCTGAGGGCCTAAATGAAAACGGCAAGCCTATTAAAGCAGAACCATTGAATCAACTGCTTAATGGGGAGGCAACTCTTATGTAGATTCCATTGATTCAACGGGTGTAATTCTAACTGTGAGTACCAACTGGATTCAGCCACTGGAACTAAAAAGCCTCTGGCTTCATTCAGGCACAACAATAGGCCAGAAGAGTTGAGAAATCCTTATTATCCACTCTGCCTGGGATCACCCTTGCTCGGTCCTTTTTGCTAGTGGCCGCACCTTCACAGGAAATGAACGAGCATGTTAAACATTCCAGTTATGTCTGATCCCAGCCAGGTTCTTGGTTAGCCACAGAGCACAGACATTATTTCACCCCAACGAAATGACAAAATCCACTAACCTGAGGTGTGATAAAACTGGTCTGATGTAGCTTTGCAACAGAATTAGGTGAATTAATGGAAAATCAGCCTATCAGTGCCTCTTAGTCAGGATAACAGAATGCAGCCTCCATACTCAGAGGAACTAAACACTAGAACTGCTGGATAGCTCGGTGGTTTCAATCTCTGGCTGCAGGGCCGGAGGTTGGGAGTTTGATTCCTCAGTGTGTCTCCCTGACAGGGCTGGACCTGATGATCCAGAGGGTCCTTTCCTGCTCTGCAGTTCTAAGATGATGATTATAAATGCTGGGAAATAACAATGGAAAGAAGGCTATTTCCATCTCACACACCCGACTGCCAAATTATTCCACACAGTCCAGTTGACGTGCACAATTCCCGATTAGGACAGTTTGCATTTTCACTGGTCAATGTATGTATATCACATTAGCCAAGATTGTCTGGAAGTTGAGTCATGGCAACTGGACTTCTTTCTTACTGGGTTGAAATGTTTCACTACTCATCCAAGTAGCTTCTTCAGACTGTAGCTTCAGACTGAAGAAGCTAATTGGATGAGTAGCGAAACGTTTCAACCTATTTATTTATTTATTTATTGGATTTCTATCCCGCCCATCTAGACCAAAGGTCTACTCTGGGCGGTTACCTAACAAGAAAGAAGTCCAGTTGCCATGACTCAACTTCCAGACAACCTCACCTGGATGACTGAGGATCTTCACAGATATTAGCCAACATTATTTGCAAGTTCTGCTGCTCAGTTCAGCTACACAGTTCATCCCCTACCAGGAAACAAGCTGTTGAACATGCCAATGGCTGGTTCTGCGTGTGGTTCACATGAACCTGCTTGCCTCTGTGTCAGGAAAGTCTCTCTTTATTTCTCCTCTCATCCCTTGCTCCAGGTGGAGGTAGGTGGACTTACCCTGGTCGCTTAAGCGGCGTTGCTTGGGGTTGGCCGATACACTGCGCTGCACCTTGTGCGATGGGGAAGGGGCGGTGCTGTTGGTGAGTTCGGGTTGGGGCCGTGGCTTCAGGGTAATGCTGTCATTGTCAAGCTGAAAGAAAGCAGCAGAAAAGGGTTGGGATGGCAGGTGGTGGTGGTGGAAGGCTCTGCTTCTCAACTGTGCTTTGACCGAAGGATGGGGCTAGATTGAGATGGGCAATTTTGGAAGGCATGGGGCCCGACTAGCTTGTCTCCAGAACTCAAAAGCTGCCCCCCCATCACAAATGAGCAAAAATGGGAAACCACAGGTCTTGAAAATGACTGAAAAGAATGAAAAAAATCTGAATGAAATGCTGCAAGTCCACTTCAGGTTTCATTTTGTGGGGCTTGAAGGGTTCGGGAGAATTCTGTTCCAGTTCACTTGTCAGTTTGGGACGTGCAAATCTGGCTAGATGGCCTAAAAATGCACCCCCACCTATTTTGGCAAAAAAAAAAACCCCATCTCCCTCTGGCACATTTCAATACATTCCACAACGCCACCGGACCACGGACACCAAAAGCCAGCAAAACTCTCTTCTCTTAAAACTGGCCAGAAACGAGAAGCTTGTTGTCGTCTCCAGAAGCTGGGGCAGAAGGGGCTAGGAGACACAGACCATTCTTTCCTTGGTGGAGAAAAAGAAAAGCCTGGCCATAAAGCAAAACAAGTCAAGGAATCTCAACAGAGCCAAGACTCTGTAAGAAAAACTTTGTAAAAGAAAAAAAAAAGGCAACGGTAACGAGAAACCTGCCACCCTCCAAACCTCCCGGGACTGCAACTCCTTCCCTTGCCTGGAAGGCCGCAGGTCCCCACTTTCTGATTTAAGACCCAAAAAATGTGGATGTGCGTAGAGAAGGGAGGAAAAGCAAAACAGAATAAATGGGGAAAGATAAGAAAAGGGGGTGGGGGAACAAGTGCCATCTGCAAACCCAGCAGATTATAGTCTAGCTTGAGGTTTGCAACCTACCCGTTCAGATGTTGAAAAAAAGCAGGCTGTCTTGGGAAGTGCTGCATATGTGCAAGTGGAGACGGCCCGCCTTTTCGGCAGCCACTTCCCCAGTTTGGGACCCTTCAGATATGTTGGACTAAAGTCCCCCCATCATCCCCAGCCGGCACATTTAACCGCTGTTAACAGAACTGTAGTCCAACACATCTGGAGGAGCCTGAGTTAGGGGTCACAAATTTGGAGAGCGGCCAAACTGGAGAGTGTGTGTGGGCGTGGTTTGTGAACTGCCTTGGAATCTGAAGTCTGGTAACCCAACCATCTCTATATGGCAAAGATCTGAGCACCTCCAAGAGACAAAGCACTCACCTCTGAATTTTTGTATCCTAGCAGCAGATATGTAGCCATTACTTCGTTATACTTCTGGTTGACTAACGACTCCTGGATTTCCTCCCGGGTATAGCCCATAGATATCATGAGTTCTGCCAGACAACACAACAGAGCAGACACACACAGCAGAAAGGAGAGAGAGAGAGAGAGAGAGAGAGAGAGAGAGAGAGAGAGAGAGAGAGAGAGAGAGAGAGAGAGAGAGACTGTCAGAACTTCTTGAAGGACTGATAAATAAACTGGGAGGTTGGGAGTTTGGACTCGGTCCATAGGGTCCGTTTCAGGTCTGCGGTTCTAAGATTATCATTATAACGAAGGGGGGGGGGATGTTTGGAGAAAGGGAGGGTAGTGCTGGAGGAGGAGGGGGAACACTGAGATCTGTGGTTCTCTGTTGCAAGGTAAACATGAACATGTCCATCCAGAAGGTCCAGAAGCAAGACCCGGCAATTGATACAGGACCCCTCAATCGCCCATGCTGCTGCAATGCCATACCTGTCCGCCGGGGGTCCTTGTAGTCAGGCACAGGCTCCGTGTAAGGCTTTAGTTCATCATCCTCATGCCCCACATTCATCCAGCGGTCTTTCATGATTTGCTGTGAGGAGGCAAAGGAGAAACATGGAGTTGACACGTGGAGGGTGGTGTGGTGAGTTTGGGCAAGGGTGGGCAGAACAGGTGTTTCCCTCTTTCCAGTATTTTAGTTACAAGGATCCTAGCTGTGCTACCAGACAGATTTCTGATTTTAAAACTGGAAAACCAGACTTCAGACATCCTCTTCTAATATTTACTGCAAGAGAAGGAGGAAGGAAGAGGGAATTTACGTCGCTCAAAACGCTGCTAGACTTCCAACTCCTCCTAGCCTCAGTAAGTGTGGGCATATGCCAAGGACGGTAGAGTTACCATCTTAGTTCCCCACGACAAGCTGGTGAACCCTGAGCTACAGAAAACCTGGCCCACACTCAGATATGAGCAGAGAACTGGCATCCACGTGGACGCGAGGATGGGCTTATACTGAATGAGGCCAATGAATCCATCCATCTACCCATTCATTCAGTAAATCCATACAGTGTGTTTTAACCATTAGTAACAGGGCAATTTATGGAGAATAATAGTATGACTTTTTTAAAAAAAATTAGTAAGACAGGAAAATAAAAGTAGCACTAAAATAATCTGATATTGACTATCTCAGATATTAAGAATGGGAAGCCAAAAATTATGCTTGGTGCTGTAAAGAAATGTGTGAGAATTTTGTTAAGTGGTGCATGACACTAAGAAGACTCCTCCTCCCATCGCCACAAGTCTTGTAGAGACAGAGCCCCAGAGAGAGGGCATCAGAAAGGATCACGAGGTGCAGGGGGGCAGCAGACATCGGGGGGCAGCCAGGAAGCAGCCCATCAGGGAGATCGTGGGTGGACTACCCAATATCGCAAAGTGCCACTGATCCAGCAACCCTTTTTAAATTAAATTCCATGATGGAACCTGGAATCATGGCTACAGAAAGTAAGGGAGCGAAGAGGAGGGAATCATTTAACCATCTTTGTCACAAAAAAAAAAAAAAAAAAAAGAGTCATGGGAGGGGAGGGAAGCATCATTTCTGCTTTCCCTGCCCCCCCCCCCCCCCCCCGGTAGCCAACGTAATCCTCAGAGGCGTAATGCTTTCACTGTCACCTGGTGTTGGCAGTAACGATGCAAGGCAGTTTTTCCCTGAAAAGGCAGATCCCAGCCCTTCATAGCACCAGAGATGTCATCCTGGCCTATTGGGGTGGGTGGGGTGGGGGGCTAGCAGGGAGATGACCCCTGAAGAACGCCTTCCTTCAAGGGACATCGGGCATCGACCAGAAAAAAAAACATTTTTGCCCTGACAGTGAGACTTGAGATCCTATCAGGGCTGTCAAAGGAGATTCCTCTTCCTACCTCCTACTCAAGCATCTTCTTTTTCCAAGGCAAATTGAGGTGGGGGTGGGGGTGGGGAGTCTTGTCATGCCTCTTCCCACACCAAAGCATAAGTTCACTCGCGCCTTTAAAAGCACCCCAACCCCCCTTTCTGCAATTCCCTGCGGAAATCGAAGGGAGAACCCCAAACCCGCCGTTTAAACTGTCTCTAGCAAGTAGGGAACAGCAGGGGCGGAGGTGTTCCGATGCCGGAAGCCAAAGGAACGTCCCTCCTCTGATTCGAGAACCGGCTGAAGGGGCCGCTTAATTACCCGCCCGGCTGGAAAGGCAATTTTGGATGGCAGGGGGCACTGCAGCCCCGCCAGACAGAGGCACAAGCCAGCCACTGGGAAACGAACCAGGCCCCTTCCAGGGCAGAAGTGAAGCAAGGAGGAATGTTTGTCGAGAAGGCAAGAAATTAAAAGAAAAACACACACAGCATGCGAAGGCTGGGCTTTCCCTGTTGGCGAGGCGCTCGCAAACGGAATTTACCCTGTCTGCGCCAAAAGAGACTCAAATGGACTACAGTTAGGGCCACAAAGAACGGATTCTGGGACGGTTGGGGAACCAGTCAAATGGTGCTTGTTTACCCATCAACAAACACTGCCAAAGCGTCCGCTCGCACGTTATGTTTTTACACTTGAAGATTTATCAAAGCACAAGGTGAAAAAACGGGGAAAACTGGGCACCACGAGACGGAAAGGGAAAGAGAAGACAACATGACCTATGTGTGCAAGTATATGTATGTGCGTGTGTGTATTAGCTGCAACTTGATGTCAAGCATACACTCCGTCTTAAAAACATTAACATTTGAATAACCCCTTCCCCTTTCCCCACTACTTCAGGGACTGATCTGTTAGAACTCTAGCTGAGAAGCTGATTAGAAGGTAATGCTGAAATTAAAATTATACGAGGTTCTAGTCGACGGCTATTTATGACACACTGCGCAAATATAACTGCATGCCATCAAGACATGGAAAATTTCACGTGATTTAACAGTTCTTGATTTTCATGCCAGCATGCCAAACCATTACAAAATCCTTCAAAATTAAGTTACACACGGATGCATACCGTGGCTATAAAAGCAAAGGAGGAAGAGTTCACTGCACTTGCCGTGATTATAGTTCAGGGGAAATGGGGAGAAGTCGCTGTTAAGGAAGAGCATCACTTACTAAAAGTCCTCTGAAAAGGAAGGAAGCCGCCAGACACCTCTGAAGTGATGGCGGGGAAGAAAGCAATAAACTCCACACACAGCTAGTCAAAGGCTCCTCCTGATTTCAGACCGGGGGGCAAGGAGCCGGTGGTCTTCCCGCTGTTGCACCACAACTCAGATATGTCATAACTGGCCAGGCTGTGTGAGGCGAAGGGGAACTGAGGCAGAACATGGATGTGCGTCAGCTTGAACTGAAGGACAGGTTGAGCACATTCTGATGTAAAAGAAGCTACCCTGGGTGGGGGCAGTGGGCCCAAACTCTCTCAAGGACTGTGTCTCCCGTTACGAGAATGCTCAGGTGTAAAGATCATCAGGGGAGGTCTTTCTCTCGGTCCCACCACCTTCACCGGTGCCCTTGGTGGAGACACATGGGAGAGGGCCTTCTCTGTGGCTGCTCCAGACTCTGGAACTCCCTCCCACTGGAGGCCAGTCCGGACCCATCTTTGCTGTCCTTCCACAAGCAGGCAAAGACCTTTCTCTTCAGTGACTGGCTATCTAAGAGGGGTTTTTAAAACAGGACTATTGTGTTTTTGTTGTTTTAACGTGTTTTCAGGACTGCTTTTATCTACCAGTTTTAAGATTGCATTTGTTTAATTCTTTTTCCATATTGTAATAATTTTCTGTTTCAACCTTTTTAATACTGTAAGCAGTGTTGGATCCTTTTTTAGGAGAAATGTGGGAGAAAAGAAAGGAAAAAGAAGCAAGCAGAAGGGACTGAATTCAAACCTTTCACATCTCCACAGAAGGATAACAACACTTGCAGTTTGAAACCTTGAGGCATCATTGCTAGAAGTACCCAGATAAATGATTTTTGACTACAACTCCCATCTTCACACCGGAACACCTCTAATCCAGTCACTGAAGACAACACGGAGATAGCCGAGCCAAGCGCTGGACTCCGTGCCAGGCCGCTTCGTACATTCACACGGAGCCCCAGTGGGGCACCTTCCGATGTAAACGGTGGGACCCTGGGTGACAGATGAGCCAGCAAAGGGTCCCACACGGGTGGGTGCTTCTGTTGCGTCTTGCTCTTGGTCTCCCTCCTACCCACGTGGTCCTGACCAAAAGCTCCCGGTTGTGCTGAGCTCACCTCTAAAGTGCCTCTCTTGCTTGGGTTGAGGATGAGGAATTTTTTCAGCAGGTTCTCGCAGTCCGTAGACATGTAGAAGGGGATTCGGTACTTCCCCCTCAAGACCCGTTCTCGCAGCTCCTGAGGAAGGAAAAGGGAGGGAGTGGAGTCAATATGCAGCACTGAGGTGGGATATACACCCCCTCACACACTAAAGACAGCAGGAAGTACTACAGAAAGGGGGGCTTCTTTTCTCCATTCTGGGGTGGTTGTTCTTGAGCTCCCATTGCACAAGGGAGCCTGTAAGGGACATAGGATCCCAACCTCACTCCCTCTCTCACCTTGAGGTTCTGCCCGTCGAAGGGCAGGGAGCCGCTGACCAGTGTGTAAAGGATGACTCCGAGGCTCCAGACATCAACCTCGGGGCCGTCGTATTTCTTGCCCTGGAAAAGCTCAGGCGCGGCGTACGGGGGGCTCCCGCAGAACGTGTCGAGCTTGTTGCCGAACGTGAACTCGTTGCTGAAACCGAAGTCTGCAATTTTGATGTTCATGTCGGCGTCTAAGAGCAGATTCTCTGCCTGCGAGGGACAGGACAAAATTGATTTGCAAGCGCTAAAGGCGAGCCCTGGCGATACATTGCCAATGGGCTCCCGGGATGTTCGGGTGGTAACCATAGAATCATTGAGTTAGACGGGGCTTATAAGGCCATCGAGTCCAACGCCCTGCTCAAGGCAGGAATACAAATCAAAGCAAACCTGATGGATGGTTCTCTAATTTGCTCTTGAATGTTTCCAGTCCTGGAGCACTCACCACCTCTTGAGGTAATCGGTTCCATGGTTGTACTGCTCTAACAGTTAAGAACTTTTTCATGATATTCAACTGAAATCTGGCTTCCTATAACTTGAGCCCATTATTACATGTCCTGCACTCTGGCTGCTTTGCATTGGCTGCCCATTCGTTTCCGCATTGACTTCAAAGTGTTAATGATGACATACAAAGTCCTAAACGGTTTAGGACCTCGATACTTGGCAGAACACCTTCTCCCACCTAGATCTACTCGAGTCACTCGCTATAGCCAGGAAAGACGGCTGAGGGGCCTGACGCCGAGAGAGGCCCGGAAAGAAAGAACAAGAAACCAGGCCTTCTCGGCAGTGGCCCCTCGACTTTGGAACAGCTTGCCGCCAGATATCTGCCTGGCATCCTCGCTGGGTGTTTTCAAGAGCCAATTAAAAACTTGGCTCTTCAGGCAGGCCTTCCCTCCTGCCAATACTTGATTTCCACTTTTCTTGGTTTTTTGTTGTTATCTTCCCATCTTGATTACATTATTATTGTAGATTTTAATTGTTGTTTTTAAATCCGTTTTGTGCACAATATATTGCGAGCCGCCCTGAGTAGACTCCTGTCTAGAAGGCCGGGATAGAAATCTAATAATAAATAAAAATAAATAAAATGATTGAGAACAGATCCTGCCCCTCCTCTGTAGGACTAACCTTTCAGGTATCTGAAAAGTGCCATCCTATCTCCCCTCAGTCTTTATTTTATTTATTTATTTATTTATTTATTTATTTATTTATTTATTTATTACATTTATAGCCCGCCCATCTAGTCATATAGACTACTCTGGGTGGGTAACAACATATCATGTAACAATTTAAGTCTTCTCTTCTCCAGGCTAAACATGCCCAGCTCGTTCAGTTCTTCCTCACAGGGCTTGGTTTCCAGTCTCCTGATCATTCATCCACAGGAGATTAAATGGTGGATGAGACCCCACTCAGCCCATAGGATTCCCTACCTCTCCCAAGTCTTTAGTGCTGGTGGTGGTGGGGAAAGTAGTGGGAGATACAGATGCAGTCTGAGCATGCAGGTGGGACACGGTGGGAGATCCAATAAGGCAGTATATCATCCTTTGGTAGTATAGTCTGCTTTGAGCTACTTTGCACTCCTGCTTTGACATGGGGGCAGTGGGAGGAGGACGGCATTAATGGTGAAGAGGACTCTTCAGTAACAACCAGGAAGCGGCCCCTTGGAGATGCATTTTGGAGATACAACTTGAGAGAATACCCTTTGTTAACGTCAGGAAAGATTCCGGGAAGTCCTGCCATCCCTCTGGTGGAATGAAATGAGTATCCTATAGGTAGGTAGCCGGTTGCCCCTTGGTAGCGGGGACACAGTCTCATGCTGGCAGGGGCTTATGGGAGTTGTAATCTGAAGTAACTGGAGGGAACCAAGCCGCCTGTATCACTGGCAAGATATTGGACTCTTAGACCCAGGGAGTTAACTTTATGATCCACTGATTTAAGCAGCGTGGAGCTCCATCTGGCAGGCTTGCAAAGCACACTGCACCGAGCTTTACTCGATCATCATTAGGACTGAACACGTAGTTCCCAACCACGAGGCATACAAAAGCAGGCATGGTTTTGCAGACCTCCACCCGTAAGCCCTTTCTCAGTTTGCGACTCACCTTCAAGTCTCTATGTACAATGAATTTTTGGTGACAGTACTGCACAGCAGAAACTATCTGGAAGACAAAGAATGACAGAGAGAGTCGGGAGGATGATCTTGCATCAAGACAACAGAGACTGACTTTGCAACAACCTAGGCACCACCCCCTTTAGAAGGGATTTCCTGAACCTCTCAGTGAGCTGGACTACAACTCGGATAATCCCACAGCTAGCTACCTCTGAGACTTTGGAAAATGTAACCCAAAGCACCATGATTTGGAAGGCTGGTTCCGATAACAAAGCTTTATTGTGTAGAAGATTTTCTGAATGCATTCCCTAGGCCCGGGATTTGTGTATAAATGAGATCTGTGCATAAAAGACGGGTGGAGGAAGATGTGGACAACAGCTTACATCTTTCCCATGGAATCAACCTTTAGGAGGCAAAGACCTACAGTCTATCAATCAGGTCAACTGGTGTGGCTACTCCATTGACATAGTTCTTCGATTCATGGCATGGCAGAAAAGCATTGCATGTGGTTGAGAAATCATCCGAAGAGCAGCCATCTAGGTCTTCTGGACTTAAAAGGAGACAGTATAATTTCATGCCTCACACCCATGAAAACACTCATTTTAACTAGCCCCAAGTCAATCTATCCCCTTTTTTCCAGACAGAGTGATCGTCCTCACAATTTGGACAGTTACCAGATCTTAGTTGTTTTGAACCAATAGAAGTTGTTGTAGACTCACCTAATGTTAAACTAAATAAACCTGTTAACGTTCAAAAAAGAGACTCAGTCGTCATTTCCTGCCAAAAAGGAGGAACTGCTTCAGATCTTTAATGAACCCAATCACAATAGCGTGTTAAAACAATTAGGGGGGATGTAGAAAAAGCAGCCCTAAGAAAGTATATTGCCTTTAAAAAAACGAGATTTGAACAGCAATTTACTAAAAGTCGCTGCAAAATAATCAGCTCCAGCCATGCCTGAAAGCAAGGCCACCACAAAATAACATTCCTGACAGTTGAATGTGTTTACAAATGAGAGAAGCAAACAAGGGATTGAATTGAAAATGTATTGAAATAATTATTTTGTAATATGTAAAATGCTAATGTGACAGGCCCATGATGTTTCAGGTCCTGTGATTTGCTCTATTTTACTAGACCCCTGAAGATTCAACTCACTGAAATCCACAGTGTAATTATCAATCAAAATAATAACACTTATTGTCATTATCAGTTGGCAGCTTGCCAGATTCTTAGTTAGCGGAGCCATATTTTACAGGAATTGTAAAAGCAATGGAAATTCCTATTATAAAAAGGTCTGCTGATACAACAGACCCCTATTACTTGCAGGTCCAGCAACAATCCGTTGTTCACAGTTTGAAGGGAAAGGTAAATATCTGAGAGAAATATAAATACAGGGAGGCAGGAGACACAGACAAGGTGTCAAGGCAATACAACCCACCATGCCACACACACCGGATGCCAACAGCACGGATACCAAGGAACAGTATCATGTAGCAGTAGTAGCAGCAACACCAGATGAAGACAACATAGATTTTCTTCCACAGATTCACACTGGTTTGGCTGGGTGAGTACTTAGAAAATTGTTCTGTGTGTCATATACTATAATATGCTTAAAGACCCAGAAAATCATTTTCTTTCCTTTATTCTTGCTTTTAAGAACTTTGATATTTTAAAATATGTATTCTCTGGTTTTTCAATGTGCCTTTTTAGGTTATGAGCTCTTGCATTTTTAGAATGCAAGTAAAATATTCTTTTTGACTTTTTAAATGGTTCTTTTTGTGCTCCTGTATTTTGCACTGAATCCTGATGTATGTATTTGCCTGCAACTTCAGTTTAGTTTTCATATATTTTTAAACATTTTTGTCTACAGTTTTTCACAGCTGCAACACTTTTGGTTGTTTTCAATATTTTGAAGTATTTCTGTGCTTATCGAACATAGAGGCAACATAGATGAATAAAGATTACAGAATCACACAAGAGGATGTTGTTGGGAATTATTGCAATGATGAAAAGACTTATATCAATTTTACATGATTGGAAAAAACTGCTTGATTTCATTCTGGAATTAACTCTTAATTGGGATAAATGCTAGCTGTGATGAACACAGGCTTTTGATTCCCCCCCCCCCCCCCCCGAGAGGTGTATCAAGTTATATAGGGCTTTTAGGGGGATGTTCAGGTGTCAGACTCTCTGACCTGATAACATATAATTTACTTTTCAGGAATTTGTTGCCATGAGATATAAGCATCATCACTCCCCCAAGGGTGGCTTTAAAACAGTGAACTCATGGCCCATCACGTGCTATTGGACTCTGAATTCCATCAGTTCTAGCCACTCTGGCCAATGATGATCAATCATGGGAACAATGTTTGATTAATATCCAGAGGGTTCACAGGTTCTCCACCTTTGTTTTAAAAAGATGAGTACATTCACGGAGGAGGTCTGCTATTTATGAACTAAATGAAACGCCCAAGTACAAAGCACATTCCTCAACACAAAACGCAGAGGACTTGTGGACTCTGGACCATCTAGGGACTGGTGTTGGCTGTCAGAACCTGGGAACAGGTTACTGGGCCAGATGGATCCTTGGCATAAGCTTTTTACTCCAAATCAGTCCCAGATTTGTCTGCACACCAGGCAGGTCTGCCCAGCCCAGCCCAGCCCAGCGGCAGAATATTTCCTCTACTGCTGCTGAAGGTGAGGCTTTCCAGATGTTGCTGGACTACAAGTTCCATCAGTCCTTGCAGCACAGCGGAGGGTGAGGAATGCTGGGAGTTTCAGTCCAAGAAATATGTGGAAGATCACCCTTTGCCACTCGAGACCTAGAATTGCTTTTCCCTTTCCAATGGCTGCACTAGGAGGTAAGCACCTCCTCTGTTTCTTTTCACTCTGCTTATACAAGCGTATATCCACATGTAAAAATGGAATGGCTAGAACCTTGATTTTTGCTTCAAATGAGATGTTCCAAAAGGTGTGCTAATGGTAAAATTCTGCACAAATTCTCTTTCTTTCTGCCTCTCCTCTCCCCCCCCCCACATTTTCTGAGCACTTCCAAACAAAATTTATTGCCTTAACTCAGTGAAATTTACAAGGTCTCAAGACATTATCTGCCGGTCAGAACACTCCAATGTTTCCCCATCACTTTTTGGACCCATTCCTCCGGCCCCATACTTAACAAGGAAAATCCATTAAGGAGAAAAAGAAGGAACCAGCTATGCAATGCCTTCTGATTGTTAACATTAGGAGCCCTGACTCTGGAAGCAGCCCTTACCCCCTGAGCCCTGGTTGTAGTCACTGAGTTTCACTTTCTCACTTGCTGGTACGTAAAAAAATGCAGTTTGCTGCACACACCCCAAAAAGGCATGGCACCCACCTGTCGGAATTTTGCTCGCGCTTCCTTCTCTTTCATTCTTCCATGGGCTACCAGGTAGTCAAACACTTCACCTGCAAGAGAGCAGATGCAAAAGAAACGCTCGTTATGACCAGGGAATCAGGGGGCAGGATATCAAATGTGATGAAATCCCAACCATGTTTATTCCTGGAATAAAGTCAAACCAGGACATCTGGGGGAAGGACTTGGAACAAGTCTCTATGCCTCACGCCTTTCTACTTTTGGCACCTTGAGTAGCTGACTCTACTTTGCTGGGGGTGGGTGGGAAAGGTTGCCTAGAGGGAATAGAGGAGACCCAGCCAGCTCTGTCTACCTGTCAGAGTTCTCAACTATTGTACCTGGTGCAGCTCAGTGGTAAAGCACCTGCTCTGCATAGAGAGTTCAGTCCCTGACATCTCCAGGTAAGGCTGGAAAACACTCCTGGTCTGACACCTTGGGGACTTTCTGGCTGTCAGCATAGCAAACAGAGGGCTGGGTGGATTTAGAAACCATTTTTAAAGGCAGTTCCCAGTGCTTATGTTATTTAACCTACATCCTACCTTTCTCCCGGTTCTGGGACCAAAATCGGCTCACAAAATGGTTAAGAAACAGGCGCAAATAAAAACCCAGCACTTGACCATATTAAAACTCAACTGAGCAGATTATTACATTAAAATGACAACCTAAATTAAAAGTAATTTAAAAGCACATCAGGGGGACGAACATACAGTTCTTGCCTGTTGAAAGCCCCTACTTTAACTGCCAGTCCATTTGCCAAAAGGCTGCCTGAGCAGAAAGGTCTTTGCTTGCCAGCAGAAGGATCAGGAAGGACGAGGCTAAGCTAACCTCCCTTCCAGAAATCCCAGAGCAGCCACCAAAAAGCCTGTTCGTTAGTGTTCCCGTGGAAAAGCAATAGCTCACTTTGGAAGCACAAAGTTCCAGGTCAATCTCTGGCTTCTTTCGGTTTTAAAAAAACAAAGCAACACAAACCAAAGACCAGATAAGCTAGCAGGTGGTCCTGGAGAGACCCTCTGATGTCTGCCGCCCAGGAGAACCACTTCGTGTCAGAACAGGCAAGGCTGGAAGAGATGGACGAACCATCAACAATTGGGATGGGGTTCCTAATGGCCTTTGTGATTCTGGATACACTGTGTGATTGTGGCAAGACAGAATTTCCGGTGAGTCAGTCTCAAGTTGGAACAAAACCAAACAAGCCACACAAACACTGAAACTGTTATCTGAGTTCTAGGGGTGGGGGGACACACCAAATGGTGTGCCAAAAGAAAACACACACAAAAGAAACAGAAGCTCCAAGAGAGTCATTTTAAAGGCCTCATCTGCCTCGCCGACTGTAACTCTGCGTTGAGCCTGAGAAACAATGCTTATAAATCTTCCGAAGCAAACAAGTGCATGGAGCAAACGCACCTGGGAACCGGCCTGCTAGAAAGGGACAGGGATCGGGGCTGTTTATCTGCCGGTTTTCTGTCCAAACACTGCACAAAACAGGGCACAACGTGGAGACCGCCTGTCTCACTGACTGCCAGATTTTCAGAGGTGGCAGGAGGGACACCCTCAAAGGACAACGGTTGCCAGTTTTGTAGACAGTCCTAGGTTACCACAGGCCTCTGATCTGATCCAGTACAACAAGAAATGGCAGGCTTTAAGGCAAGAATTGGGGTACATTTTCCCCCACCCTTGACTTGCTTTGGGTTGCACCTTTGCTTGAAATGTATTTTACAATATTATATTAAAAGCCCAGAAGTTCAGTATTTTTCACAGCATCCTTCTCTCCAATTATTTGGAAAGTAGCTTGCCGAGGGCCTCTGACACAATTTGGGCCTACCAAGTCGTGCCCTGCATGCGATTTCAGATCTGACATGTATTTGTCTGGCCCTACTACCAATATGGGGAAATATGGGGAAACTGAGAGCAGGTTAAGGAACAGAACAGTTTTCTCACTTATTAATATCTTCCCCCCTCCTCTATTTTATCCTCACCATAATCTCACAAGGTAGGACTGGTGGACAAAGAGAACAACTGACCCACTGTCCACTTAATGGGTTTCTTGGGTCAGAACCTGCGCTTCCTCTGTAGCCCAAAGCTGAGGAATCTGTCGTGCTCTAGATGCTGGACAACAACTCCCATCTCCCCTGGCTGCTGGTTGTGCTGGCTGATAGGAGTTTGAGTCCAGCACCAGTTCCAAGATCCACACCCCTACCTTAAGCAAACTGCTTCCCAGAACAAAAAGCAACACACACACCCTGCCAAGCGACTTTCACAGGGCGTTTGGAATGAAAACTTACCCCCACTAGCATACTCCATGACAAGGTACAGTGTCTTCTCTGTCTCTATGACTTCAAATAATTTAACTGCAAGACAAGAGAACACAACACTTAATGGTGGACAAGGCAAGGTGGATGATTGAACAATCATGAAAGGAGCGGAGGAGGTCCCCTCTGCTCTAAGCAACGAAGCTGACTACCAGTCTGTCTGGTAGAAACAGAGAGCACCCTCTTTCTCATTAGAGGGTAATTAACTTGTGGAATTCACTGCCACATTATGGAAGCTAACTTACAGACTTCAAGAATAATTATCTCAGCTGCAGGGCCTCCTTTTCCAGCTTGATGCCTTCCAGATGGGTGGGAATTCAAGTTCCATTACCTCTAACAAGAACCATACTGTGGCTGGGAATGGCGGAAAACTGAAGGCAGGGGAAGGCTGTGACAGAATTTCAACAGCCCGTCCAGAAATGACATGTGCATCAGGTGAGGGGCAGGGGGGAAAAAATTAAGGCGGTTCTTGGAAGGGCAGGGGCCACATCAACGGCTTTGGAGCACAGAACGTCCACATCTGGCAGTAAAGGGGGAAAAGAGAACCAGGGTCAGAGGTCTCACCTATATTGGGATGATTCAAAACCTTCATTATTCGCACTTCCCGGAAGAGCTGAAGAAACAGAAGAACAGAAAACAGCAAGGTCAAACGTGCACAGCGTTACAGTGGCTCTCATTGTTGTGCTCAAAAAGTACGGCTTTGGAGCTCCATTCCCCGCAGGCAGTAGCTGCCAGCAGGAGAGCGCAGCTACTATCTGGCTGTATTCCCTTGCAGAAACTTGCTGGAAGCGATGGCCCCCTGGGAGGTCTAGTCTACATTCCGGCTATAAGTCGCCAAATATCATGTTTTTCAACGCCTTGGGCTAAGTCGGAACTTGCTCTCTCCCTTCCTCCCACATCTTTGTTCTCTCTGGATTAGACATTTTTAAGGATAATGTGTTACAGCAATCCGTTAATTAAAAAAAGGCAATCCGATTGCCTGTAATGAGCCTGGGCAATAAGCTGCTAATAAGTCAGCCAAGGGATCGCTACCGGGGGGGGGGGGGGGAGGGTGTATCTATATCCCTCTACGTCTTTCTCCCTGGTCAGAGCTTCAGACAAGGGGCCAGGTTCACGCCTGATGGTAAATGGAAGGGGGTGGTAGCGGGTCCAGGATTTTTACTAGAATGACTTTCCCTACAGAAATCTGGAGATGGGAGAGTTTGCTCAGGATCTGGTTTCTAAACATCAGACTCTGGGCTTCCCACAAGCCCTATAAGGCAGGTCCCCCCAAGGTGTTCCATCACTTTAGTACAGTGGCTTCTAATCTTTTCTCACTTACATACCCCTTGGCATAAGGGTACCATTTGTTTTTCATAAATTGTATTAGCAAAAGACATTTGTAATTAATACGGTTGCTGTTTTGAATTCATATATTGTAACTGTAAACAAACAATCCAATAATGGGATTAAAAAGCAATGGAATAATAAGGTGAACGGGCAGTGCGTATATATTTACATCCAAGAGTCAAAAGACACAATGAATTCAAGTAAATACATCACAGAAGACTTAGAAGAACTCACTCATTGAACATTATTTCCAGGACAGACTGGGGTGCTCGCTTATATAAACACTGGTACCGGTGCGATGGCACTCGAATGTTTGCGAAGCAGAGGAGAGTGAAAGCTGAGCCTGTGAGGGGGGTACTGCTGAGCACACATACTGTGGTGGCATGTTCACAACACATTGTTTAGGGAAGAACAACTTTTGACTTGTATCTTGTCTTACACTGTTGATACATGCACCTTTTACCACCATTATTCAATTTCTTTCCAAATACCCCTAAATGTCCTGGTTTGTACCTTCCGAGGGTACACGTACCCCAGGTTGGGAATCATGGCTTTCGTGAAATAAACAGACAGGCTGATGCAGAAGGGAAAAGCCATGCCAGGAGCTGGTCAAGCCAATGCCCACATTATTGTGGGAAGGGGAGGAGACACACCACAACCCAGACTCTGGCTTGGCTAGAAGTCCAGAAAACAGATGGCGATTCCAGGTGCTGCCCCCTCCTCACACATTCCCCGCAGGAGGAAGAGGAAGGACAGGTGTCAAGGGGTTCTAGAAATGGAGAACATCCCGCTTCATGGTGCCCTGTTCTCTCCTAGAAATGGGGCACTTGCGCCAAAGGCAGCCCCGGCCCAAAACGGCCGCCTCTCCTTGCGGCTCTTGAGGTGCCCGGTGTCAGGGCCATGAACACACCCTTTGCTCAGCCTTCTGACTAAGATCCGCACTGCAGCTCGGCCGTAGGGGATCTGGTTACCCCTCAGGTGTTAGAGCACTCTTAAAATAAATAAAAACTTTAAGCCAACACTCTTGAAGGACTGCTGCTCCCTATGTGTTTTTTCAAGACTGGTCTTGGAGGCTGTGTTCTGGGTCCACTTGATGTTTTAAAGGAGACCGATGTAACAGGGGAGTTGGGTAGTTTCTACGGTACCCAGGCGTCACAGCATTTTCCTGGGAAAAACTGACGTGGGCCCCCATTTCTTTTGATCTTCTAGGAACTGTGTTGTTCAAGATGACCCTCCTGGAAAGGTTTAAGCCACCGCCAATCCAACTGCCTGCTATTTTTCTGCTGATCTGGTTTGTCGGTAGTGCAATGGAATGATCTGGCTTTGGGAAAGTGTCGCTCATGCGTGTTGTATGTCTGTGTGTGTGTGGAGGGGAGGGGGTTCCTCTCCACCAAACCAGCTCTGTCAGTTCTTCACAGCAGGTCCTGTTTTTCAGTTCCTGGCCTGTTCTTATTTTCCAAACAGGAGAAGATCCATCTTTCTCTCTGAGAGATTCTTCTGAATTTCTTCTTCAGAGTTCTTACTATTCCGGGATAAGATGGCATCAGCCGGTTTCCCTGGATGTGCCATTATCTATACCCCAAATCATTTTGCACAGCATCTAAGACCAAAGGACAGCTTAAATAGCTTCCCATGGGCTTCTGTATTTGCATCCAGGGAAGATGCGGTACAATCCCCAACCATCAGGGCTGCGGGCAAAACCACAGAGATACGTGTTTGTTGCAGACAGAGTTTCTACAAGACCCCAGCCTGCAGTGTGCTTCTGTGTTTCCAATAAATAAATAAATACACAAGCAAATAAATAATCCCCCCCCCCCCCCCCAATTCTCTCTTTGCTTTGCTCCATGGCAATTAATTTGCTGGCAGGCTCCATAAGAACTGTTCCTGGGGAGAGATCTATAAATTACTTCTAAATCTGTGGCAGCAAGGAAGCATCTGGAAGTACGGGAAAGCTGGCAGGCGTCAGATGGTCAGATATTTAGACTGCCCAAGTGGCTGCTTAAGCTGCAGAAAGTCCAGCTTGGATGCCCATTGGGCCAATGTATAAGTGGAAAGTGCCTTCTATCCCAGGGGCTGATGA
Organism: Intellagama lesueurii; assembly: GCA_037013535.1. Taxonomy (NCBI): domain Eukaryota; kingdom Metazoa; phylum Chordata; class Lepidosauria; order Squamata; family Agamidae; genus Intellagama; species Intellagama lesueurii. The sequence continues at coordinate 216,991 of JBAJHW010000019.1, read as the reverse complement.
GAATTGGAAAGGAGCCTTCCCGCCTGTTCTGTTCTTTGTTTTCTCCCCTAAAACAGAGGTGGGCAGGTTGAGTAGTTTCAGGGGCTAATGCTGTTCCTCTTTGGGTTGCAAACCTTCCCAGACAACCATCTAAATGTTTCATGTATGAATCGATGGCCGGGACCTGGATGCAAGACAGCCGAACCAAGCTCCATGTACACTAACCCAATAAACTTGGAAAAAGAGACACATTTAACTAAGCCCACAGGTTAGTGGCTAAAATAATGCAAGTCAGTCAACCCCACGTCCATCCTTGTATGAAACAATAATGGTTACCAATCTAAAGATTTAACTTCAGGATGGGACATGTCACTCTCAAGATGATGTTTGACTACACGCCTCTTGTCCTCCTTCACCTCCAACTATGTCACTGGCTGGGGCAGATGAAAATCTGGCAGTCCAAAAACATGCAGTGTGCCACGCAGGGTGGATAAAAAAAATCAATGATTTTTAAAATTCAAATTTCTTTAAATCTCCATAGCTTTTTTTTCTTTAATAAATGTTTTAAATTTAAATCATAAAAAAAAAAATCCGATTTTTAAAATTTAAATTGTGACTTAAATAAATTTGATTTAAATCAAATCCACCCTGGAGCCACATATTCCATGTTCCTGGCTAAATCCTGCCATTCTCAGTGCCTATGGATCAGAGCCACACACACACACCCCGTCGATACACGACATAGGCTGGTGTAACCAGTCATAGGGCGGCTGTGTTCTCCTGATCTCCGAAGGACCACTGAGGGGGAAGACCTAAACTGTTTGCAAGAGGACTGCTAACTAGCAGGAGGTTAACCACAAGAATGAGACCACAGTGCTGCTACCCCAGGTGGTGATACTCTCTCCTTAACACACTGTGGCATGTCACTTCCTCATTTAACCATGGTGAGAGGGAGGCATCAGTGCAGGGAAGATGATGGAGGAGAGGGGGGAGAGAGAGAGAGAGAGAGAGAAACACTGCAGCTGATGGAGGAGAGGGGGGAGGAATTCATCCTCACGCAACAGTCCAGCCCCTTGTGGAGAAGACCATGTGCTTGCAACGCCTACATAGTCCCTGTGTGGTGGAAACAGAAGAAGGAACATTTGGGAAGCAATGAAGAGAAGGCTACCCTGAAACCGATGTTTTACAGCTTAAAAAGAGGGAGGGAAGGAAACCAGAGGGTCCCTGGTAAAGACATCTTTCTCTTTGCTGGGCTGTCTTGGGAGGGTAGGGAGCTGTCGGCTGACGTTTGGGCCAAGAAACAGGCTCAGATCTTTGCAAGACAGAACGGATCTATGGCGGCTTTGTAGATCCAATATATGGAATAATAATTACATGCCTACAAATCCATTCTGGTGTATGGTGAGGTGACCCTTTTCCAGGATTTTCCACCTACCCAGCCAGCCTTAATATATGGAAAAGATGGGCTAAAAATATCACAGCTCCCTCCCCCAACTTAAATCCTGTATGCAACTTAAATCCTGTTTTCTTGCTATATAAAGTAAAATTGCTTTTGAGTAGAGCATGGTATATTAGATCCCCTTCCGAGCTGGCTGGCAGGTGGGGGGCAGAGAAGCAGGACACAAACGAGGGGAAGGGTTGGACACCGCCCTAAACAAAACACGGAGGCAATTCTGCCACCGACACTTGCTCTGGTTCACCGAGTACGTACTAATTTTTTTTTAAGTGTCTGTATGTGTTTGTGTGTGTGTGCAGAAATCCAAAGAATGGCAATTGGGAATGTATACTGGGAAGTCATACCCTGCAATTTATACCACAGTTGCCACTGGGGTCCTAAAGATTTGGGCTTCCATCTTATCTTCAGTGGCTTATTTCCGAAAGCTGGAGTCAGCAATCTGCCTTAACTTCTGATATTAGTGGATGTTTGGAATGCTTTCCACACTTTTCCCTCCCACATACTATATATTTTAGAGCCTGTCTCTTTGAGTCTTCTTTCCAGCTACATTTCCAGTACAGACCAGCATCCCGTCTTCCTCCAGGTCTCTTCCGATCCCCTCTCCTGGAGAGGGAGAAGCGTCGGCTTGGATCCGGAGAGCTGCCACAGCAATGGAAAATCCAGCTGGCTCACTCAGGCTTTTGTTTACCAGGCTGTATCAGCAGCTGCTGCTGAGCAGAGCCGCATGGGGCTGGCTGGTCGTGTCAGGCTCGAAATCAAACAATCCAACTGGCTCTACGGTCAGGTTTCAGTCGCTTGCAGGGGCTGAGGCTGCTGCTGAGAGAAGCATCAACAGCAGACTACATGCTCCCGCGGGGCTCAGGGAGCAGGGGAGCCTTCTGTCTGGTTTTTTGGCACATACAGGCACGCCAGCAAGAGGAGGTTGGGTGATTGTATTTATGGGCAAAGGAGAAGAGGAGCAGCTAAAGCCTTCTGTAGGACAGAGAATCCTAGAACAATTGCGTTGGAAGGGGCTTATAAGGACATCAAGTCCAACCCCCCTGCTCAAGGCAGGAATCTAAATCAAAGCACATCTGATAGAAGGCCTTCTAATTTTCTCCTGAATGCCTCCAGCGCTGGAGTGCTCACCACTTCCTGAGGTAATTGGTTCATTGTCACACTGCTCTAACAGTTGAGAACTTTTTTCCGATATTCAGCTGAAATCTGGCTTCCTATAACTTGAGTCCATTATTACATGTCCTGAACTCTGGGATGATCGAGAACATATCTTGCCCCTCCTCTGTATGACCAACTTTCACATATTTAAAAAGTGCTCTCTTATCTTTCTCAAGGCTAAACATGCCAGTTTTTTTCAGTCTTTCCTCATAAGGATTGGTTTTCAGTCCTTCTCACCTTCCTCTGAACTTGTTTCAGTTTTGCTGGCATCCTTCTTAAAGTGCAGTGTCCAGAACTGGACACAGTATTCAATATGAGGCCTAACCAGTGCTGAATAGAGGGGGACTAGTACTTCACGGGGTTGGGAGACTATACTTCTGTTAATGCAGCCTAAAATCGCATTTGCCTTTTTTGCAGCCACATCACACTATTGGCTCATATTCAGCTTGTGATCTACAACAATTCCAAGATCCTTCTCACTCCTTTCCTTCCAGAAGGGATGCAGATGGGGACTGGGGTGAGTGGAAAGCTGAGAAATCAGTCTGTGTTGTTCACGGCATGCCCTCTGGCCTTTTCTCTACGAAACTATTCAGTTTGTCTCAACAGACAGACAGGAAAGAAAGGGAAAGGCGATGCTATGGCACGGGACAGGGTTGTGGTTGAATATTGGCTAGCGAAAGAGTCATGCAGTCCCTGGACGTCTTGCAGCTGAAGAAAGCTGTTCTTCCCCAGATTGAAAAGGGTGTCATTTCCTGAAAGCCTCAAGCAGTGATGTTTCTACTTGACGGCAAGGTGCAAGCATACAAGTTTTCAAAAGTAGAAGTGAACTTGTGCGTCATTTCTGGTTTGGACCATGTGCAGAAAGCTTCCATTTTTAAAGGCGGGGTGCACTACAAAAATTTGGAGAGGACTGGCCCCTGGATCTTGCCCACCCGAACACAGAGCAAATCAAACTGTTTAATACAGGGTTTCATACAAGTTAATAACATACAGAGGTTATGGGCTGCCTAGTGTGGTTCAGGAGATCAAGCGATTACAAAAGTAGCTGCCCCAGTAAAACAGGCTGGGCAGGAAGTGAGAACCGTCTGCAATATACAGCAGGGTGGTGCTGGAAGAGAGATGGTCAAAGGAAGACTGGTGCTGAAGGCAAGGAAAGCAGAATTACTTTGGTCTGGGAAGCTGGGAGAAAAGAAAGAGAATTCCAGGTTGGCTACAGATCACCATTCCATAACTCTGCAATTCCACAAAGGTACCGTCTTTTTAACAAATCCAAGCTCTGGAACACTGTCACTCATGAAGAAAAAGGTCTTCCTCCAGCTTTCTCCCACCTTCACTTCGATTAATCTCTGATTTGCTCCAATCCAACCCTTCATTCTAGGCCTTCTCGGTCAGTGCCTGCCACAGCCCCCACCGTTTGTGCCCCGGTGTTGTCACAGAAACTCAGCTAGAGTTGAAATGCTTCAAATGCTCCCACCATTAAATTTGCCCTCGTAAATTTACCAAGAAAGAGAAGCCACTGCTCTCCCTACACTAGAACAAGCAGCGACAAACCTCACAAGGCGAACAGAAGGCATGGATGAAAGTGGACCGTGAAATTTAGATGGTGTTCCTCCAGTAAATGAACACAACCCAAATCATTGCTGGTACCTTACCTTTTGTAAGCTGGAGGAATTCAGCTGCGTCTTGTCGATTATTTTCACAGCCACCTGAAGGGAAGCACACGCAGAAAGATCACATTAGGGTTGCTTGTTTACTGAAACAAAGCATACCTAGAGCTGACTTGGAAAAAGGTTTGTAAGCAAAGGTGGCACAGTTTGCTCCTGGCAGGTTAAACCGTAACGGTCTCTTCAGCCACCAGTGTTTTCAGGAACTGCTTGCAAAAACAAAAACAAGCACGAGAAACCAGCCCTCTCAGGCAGCTCATTCCTGGACACCGTGAGCTGAAAAGGGTTGACTGCTTCAACTGCCCCTTCAGCCCACTTCGGCCACCAGGGGCCGGCTGTTGCAACAGCATCAGTGAAGAAAGGAAGTGCAGACAGGCCAAATCCAACGGGCCAGAATCCTACCGCCCATTTATATGGGAACAGGGAAATTGCATAAGTCATGGCAGCCAATTGGAACTCCTTGACAAGGTGCTCGCCGCTTGTTTTTCAGGGTAAGGCCCTCCAACACAACTCATTAACAAACAGCTATCTGCCACTAAAACTTAGGTGATTTCCCTCGTGCAAGTGTAAATTCCCAGCAGGATTCTGGCCGCTAGCTATTTTGTTCATTTCTGTCTGCTGCTCCCGTTCAGAACCTGTGTTCTCTCCAAGAAAGGGTGGGGCCACTTAGGATCATTTAAGATGCTTCATTATGGGACCATGGATTTGAATCCAGGCCTCTTCAAGCTCCTATCCAAATGCTCTAACCACTGCACCACCAAGACCTTACTTGGTACACTCTGGTATTACAAACGTAAGAACTGGTGCTGGATCCAACCAAAGGCCTACTTAGTCTAGCGTCCTATACTTCCCATAACAGCCATTTGTGACGTGAGTGTATTTTCTGGCCTATAAAAGAGGCTGATAGATGGCTTGTGGCTCATTTCCTGAAGGTTTCCCCAGACATGATGCTGACAAGGCACTCCAAGAGATGCACTGTTTGGATGGACATTCAAAGGCTCTGTGTTAGTATCATTTGTTAACTGGCTGTCTGCAGAGCTCCTGCTCTCCAGACAGGCCATCACAGGGATGGCCATTCAGCAGACATGGTGGGGGGTGGGATGGCTCTCAGCCTCCTAAACACCGTTTCATGTGTCATCAATCTGGCTCAGATACGAAGGAGCATCTTTGCACATACAGGAAACACAGCTAGGCTCCAGAACCAGCTCTTGTCACCAGCGGAAGTTTGGGGACATCAGACAAACTGCACTGAACATGCAAGTATTATCTTTTCAGCTTGACAGGTATCAGGTTCTGGAGTCTGCCAAACGCTGAGCTCTACAGACCTTCTGTCAGACGGCAAGGTGACCCTTATGTCTGCGAAACTGAAATGTCAGAGCAATACCCTTGACAAACCTGTCTGTGCATGTGTGTGTGTGCGTGTGTGTGTGTGCGCGCGCGTGCGCGTGTGTGATGTAGGAACGGGGCCTGTTACTCCAGCAGAATCTGTATTGGCTGGGTTTTTCTGTTTCAAAAAACAAACAAACTCATAGACTGCAACTTCTCCCAAAATAAATAAATGAATAAAAACCACATGAGATGGAAGCAGGACGGCTGCCGGTCCAGACGACCAGAATACAGCTGGTAACAGCATCTCTCTCATCAAGTGGCAGGGAAAAGAGTACAGCAATGAAGGCCTTGAACCCGCATCAGTGCTCCAGTTTTACTGGCTAGCATAAAGACGGGGTTGTTATACACCCTCCCCAAAACACGCATTATAAAGAAATTGAATCCTGCCGTATGGAAACCCTAAGCGGAGAGAGTGCTGCTAAGAATCAGTTAAAATGTTATATGCAAAGCTACCTGGATAGGCATGGCTTACATCAGAGGGAAAAAAAATACAACATTACGTTTTTAATATTTTTTTTGCTGAATTCTGGACTTCCTGTGACAAAAGCACAGTGTAGTAGGAAGGAGGAGGGATGCGAAGGGGGCATTTTAAATGCAAGAGGAACAGACAACCACATAAATCACAGAAATAAAAGCCTTTTGCAACCACCGCCTTTTGTGCCTTTAAAAACAGTATCTCCACAGACGCAGAGGACTAGAAGCCTGGTCTTTAAGAAGATGGAAATACCACATCTTCATCAAAATTTCAGCTCTTCATGAAACATGAACTTCATGATTAGACATGCATCATAGCAAGTCCTGGTTACCAACTGGTTCTCCTTGAGGGATGCCGTGTTTATTTATTTACCCGCCCAGAGTAGTCTATATGACTAGATGGGCGGGCTATAAATGTAATAAATAAATAAATAAATAAATAAATAAATAAATAAATAAATATTTTACCCCACCTTTCTTTTTAAAAAGGACCCAAGGTGGCTAATATCATTGAAGACAATATTTAAAAACTAAAAACAATATGTGTACAGATATTTAAAAAGAATCAAACAAATGCCACATTAAAAATGATGAACAAAATGAACACCAAAACCACATTCAAAGCAACAAGGCACAGTACTCCATTTAAAAAGCTCTCTGTCAGATAATTGCTAATGGAAAGCCTTCCTGAAGCTAAATGTCTTTGCCTGCTTGCAGAAAAGGACAGCAAAGACGGGGCCAGCCTGGCCTCCAGTGGGAAGGAGTTCCAGAGCCTGGGAGCAGCCACAGAGAAGGCCCTTTCCCGTGTTGCCACCAAAGGCCTGTAAAGGTGGTGGGACCAAGAGTACATCCTTCCTTGGTGGAGATCAGGAATGGGGGGGTCTTGTATCTAGCTCCTTCAACCGTTGGAGAAATTGAGGGAACAGGAAGGTCTTCTGCTGTAGGGCTCTACGTGCCCCCCAACACCCACATTTTGGTTCCTTATTGTGCCATGAAGACCTTAAACTAGTCTTCCCTCGCCCGGTATGTTCTAGATCCTAGGGACTACAGCTCACATCAGCTAAAGACCAAAATATCCAGAGGGCATTGGGTTGGGAAAGACTGCCTAAAGCTCAGAGACAACCATTAACTTGCAGCTCAGGGTATGTGTGCAGAAGGAAATGGCCAAATCCTGAAATGGACAGGTATGACTACAGATTACTGGCAGGTATTGCTTGTTTTCAAAATATTTCTGCACATAAGAAGAAACCCAGTACAACAGAGAGGAAAGCTTAGCTCTCCAGTCTGTTATGCTATTTTTCTACTTCCAAGTAGCCCTATCGGAGGCACAAGGGCAGCTTCAAAAAGGGATATCTTCCATCTGAAATAGTATCATCCACTCCAGCACCCTCACGACTCTGCTATTTTATTCTGCAGTAAGCCGCCCAGAGAGTCACAGAAAGCTCTAATATCAAACCAGCTTCCTGGAAAAATCTCAGTATTGTCTCTACACTAATAAGCCGTGGCTCTCTATGTTTTCAAATGGAGTACTGTCCAGTCCAAGCCGGAAATGTTAAGGACTGAATGTGGGAGCTTCTGCAGGGGGAAAAACAGTGTTCTATTAGTAAGCAATGACCCCTCTCGTAGAAAGAAATCCCCAAGCTGGTTTAAATAGGACCATAGGAAGCTGCCTTACACAGAATCAGATCACAGGTTTAGTCAGCTCTGAAAAATTGACACAAAAACTTTTTGGAGTACAACTCCTAGACGTCCCGGCCATTGACTATGATAGCTAGGGTCTCTGGGAACTGTAGTCCAAAAGCACCTAAGGCCCAAAGTTGGGAGCCACCACTGCCTGAGGGAGCGGTGTTCAGCCTAATTAGCCGACTGCTTAATGACATCATTTGACTCTACCTCTACCTCATCAGACCTCCTGCAAGCCATCCCCTCCTTCCTATTCATAAATGCCACATCACAAAGCACCTGGTGTGGCAAGAAAGGTATCGGCTTGGTCATCACCCCATGTCATGCACAACACTGCAGACGAAGGGGAGTGCTTTAGTTCATCTTCCCGTGGCTGTGGCACTCAGGTGCCGGAGACCTCAAAGGGAGAATGTGGGAATGCTGTGCTCAAGGACAAGGATGAACGAGGAAGGCAGGCTAGCTTCGGCTACACAAATCCCCCTCCTCAGCAACAACAGGCATTCCTTCACAGATGCTCATCAGAATGCTAACAGCAAGACAGGCATTCTGTCAGGCTTCCAAGATGTTGACAAACAGGCCGAATAGGGGAGTACGGTGACCTCAGCAGAGGTATCTGCCCAAGATGGAGACTGGGTGAGCAAAGGAGAGGGCGGTTGGCCCGACGGAGGCGGTATGGATTCGCGGTCAGTATCCAGATCAATAGTTGGTTGGCTCTGTACGGACGGGTGCCGTACCGATGGTTGGGTGTCCATAGAAGGCTTCTTCGATTTCTTCGGTTTGGTACCGGTTGGTTTTGATGTAGTTTTAAGTGTCGGGGTGGATTGGGATGTTGATCCGGATGACTTCGACTTAGGTGGTTTGGGCTTAGCTTTAGGAGAATGCAACAGTGAATTGGTGACTGAAGAAGCCGGTGGTAATTGTGAGGCTTGAGAGTTGTCCAGTTTGGGTGGTGGCCGGAGGGATTGTTCCCACAGGAAGGATTTTAGACGCTGTTGACGGAGTTTGATGGCCTGTTTAGTAAAAATTTTGCAGTAAGAGCAAGAGGTTGGTTGATGTGATTCTCCCAAGCAAAACAGGCAAGAATCGTGTCCATCAGAAACCGGTAATTTATTTGTGCACGAAGTGCACCTCTTGAAGGGCCCTGTCGGGGCCATAAAAGGGAAGGGAGAAGGGGGGGGGGAATAAAGGCGATGATTGAAGAAAAATAAAGAAAAATAAAGAATCTATTTAAAATACGAATTATTGATTTTGTTTTCTTTCAGAAAGAACCAGTTTGCGCGAACGGAGCTCAGAGAGATGAGACCTCAGCGGCGGCAAAAAGGAACTGAGGTAATCGCTAGGACGGGCGGACCACGTGTACTGGGGGGGGCGGTCCTAGCGAACGCTTGTTTCAGCTCTAGAATATTCCGGAGACCTCTGCGCAGGCGCAGATTAAACCCATTAGTGTGCATTCACAGAGACCACGAAGAAGAACCCCCTCCTCAGCAACAACAGGCATTCCTTCACAGATGCTCATCAGAATGCTAACAGCAAGTCAGGCTTCCAAGATGTTGACAAACGTAAACTGTTTGCAAGGGACCAAAGAGACCAGAAAAGAGGGTGTCCCTAAAGGATAGGAGATTCAGTCCGTAAGATGGCAAATTCTTTCCTCGTGGTCCTGCTCAGTCAAAGGGAAAAGGCAGAGAACATCTGAAATGCAGTCTTAATGCGATGGCACCACCGCCAACCGCCATCTGCTCAAGGAGAAGGGAGAGAGGATGAGACTGAGCCAGCGAGTAAGGAATGGGCTCCGTGCATCCTTTGCAAATATAAGGGTTGACATTTTGGAAAGCTGCATGTTTGTTCATCAGGATCAAAACTTGGAAGGAGGGGGGGTACTCCTCCACATGTAGGTGCTAAAATATGTTCAAACAATGGCACTATTAAGGCTGGACTTTGGGTGCAGGTGTCTATGGTCCTGCTGCCTGGGGTATCCCAAATGATCAAGAAAGAATATAGCTGATCACAGCATGGGCACACTGGAATTGTTAACAGTTGCAACACCTCGTTAAGAGGAAAAAAGCCGTTTTCACATGCAGTAGGATGCAGCTGAAGCACCAACCTCGGCTGCTCTAGAGGCCATCTTATTTACCCAAAAGCAAACAGGTTAAAGTATTTTTCCCAAGGAAAAGGGGACCCTTGATCTCTTAATGAGCTTGGCAGGGGGAGCAGCCAGGGGGTCTGGGGAGAGAAGCAGCATGGAGGGCATGTTGTCGCTCGAAACACTGCAGTCACAGCACCCCACCAGCAGATGGGCATTATGACACAGCAGATGCAGCACGCTGAGGTCTATAGCTGAAAATCAATACAGATTTTTCTGATGCAATGACTTTTTGGTGTGGTTTACACACGGAACACCTTTGGGAATTTGACCATACACTTAAATAGTCAGCAATAAAGGTTGATTTTTGCAGCATCGTGCTTTAAGATATTACTAAAAGGAGGCGGTGGTTATGATAGTATTGGTTGCTCTCGATTTCAAATGTATACGCAATGAGAGGAAAGATATATATTTAAATGATATTAAATATTCAGGATCTGACCTCAAGAACTGCAGGGAGATTTGTATGCATGCAACTGGACTTGCCTGTCCCTGAAACTGAAGCTCCTCAGATCCTCTCCCCCAAAGCTGGAGCTGTCAGACGACTGCTCTGGTGTAAAGCAAAAAAGGGTGGGGCCGGCAGAACGGCCTTGATACCTTGAGGAACAAAACAGGCTCCTCAATGAAGGGGCTCTTGGGATCCAGGCCTCCGTGTTTATTCAGGCCTTCTATCCAGAGCCCTCGTGGAAATGAAGGATTATAAACGACTTAGTCACTCTCAATTACTGGGCAAGCACATGCTGCTGTAGCCTAAAGGCTAAGGGTGTGAGGCATCCTGTCTCAATCTCACTGCACCTACTAAGCCAACAGCTGGCCTTAGGCTAGGCATCATGTCTGAGCCTCATCCATGCTTCCCCCCCCCCAAGACCTCTCCCGTCTGAGAAAATAGGGATACCTGACACAGTAGGAGTGAAGTTGTTTCAACACTCGAAAGGATATTACATCACAGTTCACAAGGGAGCATGAAAGAAATGCCAAATATTATCGGTGCAGGACTTCTACTCCAAGGGAACCCTGGCTCTTGCCATTATGTTGTAAAGATGGTCTTGGAACCAGTTATAAAGTGAAGTTACTAGCCCTGAAAATTACAGAGGTGAACATATGAGGCTCCAGTGTTTCAAAGACAGTATAGCTCCCAACCTTCTTTTTGGTTTTTAGTTGTACTTCTCACTTAATCACTCAAGGTACCTGCAAGTCCTCCCAGTCTCAAGAGTTTGGAAAAGTAACTTTTTTTGCCCTGTAACATCCCAAAAAAAAACCCATTAAAAAAAAGAGAGAGAAGATTTTGCCACTGGGAGATACAGTCCAAAAAGGGAAATTTCCAAGCTCAGTTTGTGCTGCTGCCAAAATGTTTAAATCCCACAAGCCTTTTAAAACTCAAAACCAAACTAAAACCCCAGAAGTCTTTCAAAGTCAAAGCTAACAATCTCAAAAGGAAGTAGATAACACTGTGCTTGAATTTACACCTCCAACACAAAAGCCACCCTGCTGATGAATCAACGTCCTTGTTTTTAAAGGCCTGGACACACACAGCTGTTGGACAACCAGACGGTCAGCCATGCTGGTCTACTATGGAGGATACCAGCCTAGCCCAGTGCACTGATCACTTCTTGATTCTTTTGGCGCGCTCTCTCACCTCTTTCCCTGTCAGGACGTGCCGCGCCAACTTGACCTTGGCGAAGTTGCCCTTGCCAATCGTCTTCAACAAGCGATAGTTCCCGATATGAGGCTGCTCATCTGCAGAGGTAGCGGAGGTACGGCCTCGTAACATGTTGGACTTTGTGCTGGGCTTGGACTCTGGATGTCCCAAGGCCGGCTGAGAAGATATGAAAGGAAAAAAGGAAGATGTGTTATGGGTTTGTTTTCGTTTCTGGAAAGTGCAAGGAATTCCATGTAGTAACAAAAAGGAAAAAAAAAACACCTTCCCATTTGATGCAAGTCAGAAGGAACATTACCAATGCTCAACCAGAAGTCATACAACGAGGGCACAGAAGTTACTAATCCGCAAGCATATCATGTGAAAATCTATTCGATTTGTACAACACACGCCATACAACAGAGTAGAGTGAATAAAAACCAATGATTTTTTAAATCACACTGATTTAAATTATGATTTAAATTAAAATTTTGGTTTGATTTAAATCAATTTGATTTAAATCAAATCCACCCTGCTGCAGAGTTCAGCATTTAAAAACCCACAGAGTTGTCCTCACTTTGCAGAACCATCTGCACTCCACCCAACCCTTGCAGCTGAGCTGTCTGCAATATCCTTTATGGGATAGCCTGTCAGGCAACTGAAACTGTTAGCACTGACTAGGGATTCCCAACCTCCAAATTCAACTGGGACAAGTTCTGGGATGTCATCAGATCAATGAGAGGAAGCCACACTGGCTGCTTACTAGCTTAAAATAAGGGATCCCTTTGTAGACTGCTGCTCAGAAAGGCTAACTGGAGGTGGGTGGGAGGGAACTCACAGGATCTTATTAACAGGATGTATGGGAAACTATTCAGTGGACACCTAATCTAGTCAATATTTCAATATGCAGTTGGTGCCACATCCCTTAAGAAATGTTAAAGTGCATGTCTTATCCTGCTTATCACGGTCACCTGCTATTACTATCCCCATTTCATACAGGGGGAAATTAAGGCTGAGAGTTTCCAATTTGTTTTAGCCCATTCAGGGTGCCATGCTGAGAACTGGATAGACTCTGGAGGCTTCCATTTTGGACTATAAGTTACGCATGTAATACATACTATTAATATGATGTTTTAGAAAGTAACAGAAGCAAAGACACACACACTCACGGACAGCCAGATCCCTTGCCTGAAGTAACTTACAGTCAAAGTAATCTATCTTCTACAACCACACTCTCCCACTTCTTCATCTCCCCTCAAAACCTGTGCTGTCATAGCCCCAGTTTCCAAAACTTTGGAAGTCTAGGCTGTTGGGCTCTCAAGCCTTCATTAAAACATTTTTTCAAGCTATTTTCATCTCACTCATGAAGATGAGAAATCTGATCCCCTCCACCGAAAGAATAGTTGTGGGGGGAAGGGGACCACGAATATAAGACAGTGAGTTCCAAGACACTGTTAGTTCAAAATTCAAACGTTTCACAGATGTGCCCACTCCCTTCTGCTTTTTCTGAGGCCACTGGTTCAGGATATTTGTCTACAAAATCGGGGTGGATGAAACTCAATGGTTTTTAAAATCAAACTGAGTTAACATCACAATTCAAATTTTAAAAATCATTTTTAAAATTGAAATCAAATCTACCCCCAGCAGAAAACTTTCTGTTTTGTTTGTACCTTACACCAACACCATGAAGATATATTATTTTCAACCGATAGAGTGAGCGTAAGAGTGCATAGAGACTCACCCAGACCAGACAGCCTGCAAGTTAACTGAAGACGGTGACTCTTTATGGTCCTAGTTTTGAGAGAGCTGTTTTTTTTTTGGCGAGAGGAGGTCAACAAGATTCAGCCTTTTAAGAGTGCTGGACCGAGATCAGGCTTCATGTCCCGCACCTGTCCTCTTGGCCAGATTTTCAAGCCTTTATTGAACCATGCACACTGAAATACCACAATGCAGATGCCTGAACCCCAGGGCAGATTTTGAATTTTCTTCAGTAAGCCTTGCAGAACACAGGCAGGCCTGGAGAAAAACAGACAGCTCTTTCCCTCCCTGCTCTGGATCTGTGCCCCACACTTGGCTTGTTCTTCAAGGACGCCGTGGGCTACTGCTCTCTTGAGTCAACCGCAACAGCTGAGCCACCATTCCAAAATGCACCCAAGAGGAGCAGAATCGAATGCGGCATCGCTCATCCATAATTTACGCCCAGTTTGGGCACAGAAGGATGAAAAAGAAGCACTGACAGAAAGATCAAATAGCTATATCTCAGCTCTTGAGAGCACTGCTCAACGAGTTTCACAGGAATGTTCCACTGATAATCATGCATGCCAGTCTCTAGTCAAGAGCTCCCATGGGGCATCTGATGGGAACCAAAACAGGTAGTGCAAGAAAAATGGTGAAGCGGGGCCCTTGCAAAGAGATTCCTGGGTGGTGAAAATAGGTGAGGCTAAAGTTGTTTGCACTCCTTTAAGTAATTTGACTAAAGTTGTTTGCACTCCCTCAAGTGTGACTTTGTCTATAAGAACGGCTATGCTTCATCACAGAACTGGATTCTACTCTGAAACAGAGTTGGGAAGGGGTCCATAAAGATCACCCACCAGAGCCAAAGCTGATTCCCATTCTCTGGTCCCCCAGATCCTCTTGATGTTAGCACCCCAGGCCATCATAGCTAGCTGTCGGAGATGCTGAGAGATGCCAAAACATCTGGAGGCCAAAATGTGAGTAATACTGGTCCAGCCCAACCCCCTGTTGATGTGGGAAACTCCCGATACATTACTCGAGATACATAGCCATTGAAGGGGTGCAAGTTTGTGTTTTTTGGACTACAGCTTCCAGAAATCCCTAAGCAACTTGCTTAAAAATCTCTAATGAAGGAGAGTCCGCCATCTTGCATTTTTTTTAGAGTTTCTTGGAGTGACATCCTCCTTTTAAAAAACTACGCAGTTATCCGATAAAGCAGTTTTAGAATACTTCTATGGTGGAATCTAAGCAGCATGGCAATGAATACAGCAGAGGGGGCCCTCAGAGGACCCCCAAAACAGGAAAATGTTTCCAGGCCATGTGTTGCCGATCCCTGCTTTTAAGCCTTGAGTATTTTGTGGCTAGATAACTTATACAAAGGAGTGGACAAAACACAGCTACTTAGGTATCACTGGATTACAAATCTTGGTTATAAGCCAGTGTGCAAGATTCTTCTACACAGCAGAATCAGGGAACCAACTCCCAGAGAGTCAGTGTCGTGCAATGGACAGAGTTTCAGACTAAGACACAGGACACCTGGGTTCAAATCTTCTCTCAGCCCTGAAGAGTCACTATAAAGGTCACCACAAATTGGAAGTGACTTGATGGGACATAACAACATAAAAAAAGAAACAATATCCACCAGCCCTAGGAAGTATAGCCAATGTTGAGAAATGCTGACAGCTGCTGTTCAACATCTGGAGTGCCATACTTTGCTACCTGTGACTTAAGAAAATATTGATTATTCCTATTATCAGCCTGTCACAGAGGGTTTTTTTTTGCCTCCTGGCACATATATAACCCCATACATGGGGCTAAATATGAATAAGGAGCCCCTTTTCACAGTATTTGGGGGCTATTTTTATCTTGAATATATGATGCCTGAGGCAACTTCCCTCATCTTCCTCCTTCATCAGGTATGTGGTTTCTGTGGAAATGTCACCCCTGAACATGCTAGATCAGAAACGACTAACCCACAGCTCTCCAGATGTTGCTGGATTCCGACTCCCTTCAGTCCCAGCCACCAAAAGCCAGGAATGGTGGACATTTTACTCCAACAACATCTTGAAGGCTAAATTCTTCCTTGCCGAACTACACTACACAGCTATCCTTTCTAAGAGCAATTCATGTGACCCCTTAAAAGTGCTCTTGCTGAGTTAATAAAGAACTTCCATGGCAGGCAAAGTCCTTTTTTTTATTCAGAGAGGCCTTTGGCAAGTAATCTGGGATGAACCGAGAAGGGGCTTTAACGGGGCAGCCCCTGTCCTTTCTCTTATTGATGTGTTTTTAATCTATTTTACCTGCATGCGCTTCATTTCATTTTATCGTTGCTAGCCAGGTTCGGAAGAAAGGGAGGGTATAAATCCAGTTACACACAAGCAAACTAACTCCAGAATGCCACAGCATCTCAGCTCCATAGATCAGGCAGGGCTAAGCCGAGAGCCGTGTGTGTGCACAAGCTGCTTCCTCTCTCCCCCTCCTCCACCTCCAAACTGGCAGCAGAAGAAGTGCTCAAGCTGGAACAGCAAGGGCTGCTCTTAAAGCGGGAAATGCATCCACGCAAACCCACGGATATCCTATTTCACCAGTCTGCGAGCCGTGACAGCAAGAAGAGCTGAACTCTGCCGCCACATGCACAGCTTCCAGACACCTGCCCTGAAAAGGTGAACAGGAAAAATGCTGACATGGAAAACACGTTGGCTGACACAGTGTTAGAAACACACCTTCAGCTCCATTGCAAAGGCCCATCAGAGCTCGCAGCAAACAAATTACACCCTAGGCTTCCTATAAAAGTACACCAGATCTATGCAGAAGAATCCGCTGTGGGTTAGGATACTGGACTGGGTCTTGAAAGATTGATCCCCCATTGAACCATGAAACTCCCAAGGAACCTTGAGATAGGACCACTGTCTTTCAGTCTGACACACCTCACAGGGTTATTGAGAAGATAAAAAATACTGGGGAGGAATGCTGTATAGGTGGCCCTGAGCTCACTGGAGCAAAGATGGGGTATAAATGTCACAAACAAACAAGCCCGCTAGCATGAGGGCTCGGGTCCAGTTGTCACCAAAGTAGCAGTAAGTGGAAACCTATGTTTGGAGACTTGTGTGATTGAGTGGCTCGTCCTTTATGTAATTCTTTAACATGGAAAGTTAAAGAGTGTCAGGGAGGAAAGGGTTAAGGCTAGAACTCTCTCTGACAGACAAGTTTTCTATGTGCATGGAATTTTATTTCTAGAGAGCCTATTCCATCATCTGACACACCCTCCCCAACACCCTACAGCTCAAAACAGGCAAGCCATTACTACCTCTGTGAGAATTCGGCCAAACTGATGCCTTCACGGCCACCACACAAACTCATGTCATGTTAGTCAATTCAACAGTTACCATCAGTCGATCAATTTAATGGCACACAGTTGCCATCATTGTTATTAGAGATATCCAAATCAAAGTTTTCACTTTTTGAACCTTGCTGTCAAGCCATTTCTTCCCAACACAGCTGCTCCTGGGTTGTTTATTTTTAATTTTTAACAACACTGTCACTCTCTCCATTCTTATATTATTCTCTGGGACATATATTTTGACAAGGTTCAAAAGCTCTGAATGAGCCATTTACATTTAATGAAATCTTCAGCCAACTGCTCAGTAACAGCAAATTTTACATCCAAAGGGTAGCTTTTTCTCCAGATATTCAAGTTTTGGTATGTTCTCATAATAAGGAATGGGGAGGGGGAAGACAAGAAAAGAGCCCTTTCTTCCTTAAAAGAGGAGGGTTTTTTTTGGGGGGGGGGACACACGACGTGCATATGAAATTATAAGTGGCAAACTCTCAGAAAGACATGTAAACTTAGGTATTGTTAACAATTTAATCAATTTCTCAATTCAAAACGACACTCAGTGAACAAAATTTATCGAGAAAAAAGTCAACCGGATACCAGAAATTATATGGTCAAATTGTCTATGCTATCCTAAAAGAGAAAGTTAGCTCGGATTCCTCCTTTTGAGAACACTCTGATTTAATCCAGCCCTCAAGAGATGTGGGAAGAAAGTATTTAGCAATTACAGTGGTGAGAGCCACTTCAATCAGTCAACTGCTAATTCCTTTTACAGGCATGCGTCATTAGATGCCACGATCTACAGTGAGTTGGGAAGGATATTGCCCCATAGCTTCTGAGAGGGACACTCATAATCTCTGAGAAAAGTCTAAGCGTTCCCTGTATCTGAGAATACCCAATGCCTTCCCCTCTCTTTGGAGCAGAAATTGGGAGGGGGGGGGGGTCTATGGCTTGAACACTCCTCTACTCCCCAGGCAGGGAGGAAGTGGAGAGACAGGTTCAAAAGTCTCCACAGTCAACATCTTGCCAACTTATCGCAGATTATTACACACTTTTGCTAAAATTTGGTCTCTTGGGGTTGGTGGATTTTATTTGCTGAGACCAAGTAGATCCCTCCACTGAACTGTGCTCTTAATTCTTAAAGCAAGTGCACAGAGATGGTATGAGGTCGAGACCAACGATGAGTCCCCCCTTTGGGTACCGCCCCAGGTAGTGCTGGTGTATCATTTTCTAAACAGGACTCTCTATATCCACCAGAAAACAAGCCCAAAATATCACTTTTCTTATAGACCAGTAACTCACTAGAAATTCCGTATATCAAATCCCACGAACCAAACCCTCTGAGACAAGAGACTTACTATGCCCATCGTCACAGGCACGGTGAGTCTATTTCCTCCACTCATGAAACGCCGCCAGCTTTGCCACCTCACCGGGCAGTGCCTCCTCTGCCTGCCACAATGTCTTCAGCTCCAGATGGCTTCCTGCCAGCCAAGGGTGATCCACTGATCCTTCCACAACGGGGGGGAGAAACAGAGACGGTACCCAGCTTCCAAGCGCCTGCACCGTCAGCTGAGGGAAAGGACCCAATCCAAAATTACCGCAGACAAATCTGAGAGAAGAGCCGCCTCGTGGAACCGAGACAGGATCTGACGTTTTTTTCCTTGGGCAGGGGCAGCCGGTATGTCTCACTCCGTCATCCACCAGCCCAAAGCGAAACCTTCCCAAGGAGCAAAGTACAGCAGGCAGCCCTGAGGAAGGGCACAGCTTCCTCATCCAACCGGTGCCCAGGCTCCACCTCTGATACCTGAGTGAGGCAACACCTTTCGTAAGTTTCCCAAGTCACTGAGCCAGAAAACACCTGGGCTGTTAGACAAGTCCTCCGAGCCGGTTTTCAAGATAGGGGTGGAGGGGAGACGTGTCTTATTTAGATATATCAGCCACCCACTCAAAAAAACAAACAAACAAACAAAAAAGAGTCCTTGAAATTTAAATAACTGAAGCAGAGAGTTTGGGCGATCCTTAGATTCAATCCACACCTGACGGGAAGGAAATCTAACTCATAAACGGCTAAACGGCTTCCTCCACCACCACCACCTAAAAAAGGTAACAGGAAACCTACGTAAGTTGAGAGAGAGAGAGAGAGAGAGAGAGAGAGAACAAAAACATCAGACTGTCCTTGACAGGAAGCTGTCAGCCCCACCCAGGCAAACAGCAGGCAGGGCTTTTAGGGTGGTTGTTGTTATTTATTTCTTTTTAAAGAAATGAGTGAAAGGGAGAAGCCCGGGAGCACCTTTGAAGGGTTCGGAGAGCACAGTTAGGTGAGCAGCTTCTAGTCGTGTACTTCCAAACAGAAAGAAAGACAAAATTCAGCACAAAGAAAGGGTAAACGATGAAGCTGGAATAAATAATGCACCTTCGTATAAATCCTCAAATCTTCACCTTAACTCCTCCCCCCCAACACACAACATGATTTATTCAGAACTGTTTGTGCGCCTCCTCCAACCATGGGAAAGCTTCTTAAATCACCATCTCTGGCTTCCGGGAGTTCCAAGAGACACTGCCTGCATTTTTGCCCAACATGTAATCATAAGGACTAGACACTTGAAAACAAACAAAAGAAACTCCAAAGATGAACACCTGTGGCCAGATACACTTCAAGCTCATTTGCCATCTCTGTGAAAACCATGGAAACTGCCTTTCCATCACCAGGAGCAACTTTCTGACATACTGCAATATGACCTGCTCTGGTTCACCCCAACTTTGTTTATAGCATTTGGAAGGCATGCACATCTTCAGACTGAGATCTAAGAAAAGAGAGCCAGATTCTGCACACAGAGCTGTCTTTAGCTGGTGGTCTGTCTCAATGACTATAATCAGACTGTCCTATCTCCGCTTACTGAGCCAAGATAACCAGAAGCTTTCTTTGCTCATCGGTAGAGCAGACATCCAGGAAGTCACGAATTTCCCATTTCACTCAACAAAGGAACCAGGATTAACAGCTTCAGAACAAGCTGGGATCTTCACCAATGCAAAGCAAGTTTATTCGTGCCATTTTTCAGAACAGGGGTGGGCAACCTTTGGCCCTTTCAGATGTAGGTGGACTGCAATTCCCATGAGCCATAGCCGGTGATGAGGAATGAAGAGTACGGTGAAGAGCCACAAGCTGCCCATCCCTGCTTTATGCACTAGTCGTCATGGTTCCCAAAACAAACAAAGGATAACCAAAAGAAGAAAGTGAAAGAAATGATAAAGGTTTCAGATGGAGAGAAAGAGAAGAAGAGTACATCTCTAACATGATGTCCAAGCCCACAGATTTAGCCTTTCCAAAGCAGATGCTCTTTACCTGTCTGGGACTGTAACTCCTATTATCCTCTGGCAAACATGACTAGATGGGGAAAGATTTTGCATTTTTAAAGGACTCCCTCAACTCTTCACATTGGCGGCAGGAACGAAGTTGAGGCCATGGCCTATTTAGCACCCTTCTGCCTCATTAACGAACATGAGTAGAGCCTAAGACATGCAACCCTGCCCTAAGGCAGCTGCCCAGAGGATGAATCAGGCCTCCCCTGAAGTCTCAACAATGGCGTTACTTGACTGGAGGAGACACTCTGCCCCATATGCAGCACGGGGGACCTTCCAAACAAAACTCTGCAAGCTCTTCTCCTCACCCCCCCCAATTTTCTTCTTTCTAACTGGGTTACTCTGGAGAAGACACTCGTTGGAAATATTTCTGCTTCTAATGTAGATGGCTGTTGAAAACTTACCACTTTTGGGTACGTGTCCGAATGTAGTAGCTGCCTTATACCAAGCCTGTCCTGGCAGCAGCTCTTGGGCAGACCTTTCTCCAGTCTAGAAATAACAGCAATTGGGCTTGGGATTTCCTCCAGTGCATGGGCCATCCTCTTTAACAGTGAAAGTAAAAGCATTCACTCCAGAAGTGGAGACATTATTTTGCTATGCTGCTGGGAAGATTTTGGATGTTGCAGGCTAAAAGAAAGGAAATTATCCAAGATCTGATTTGTTCACATGCCAGCTCTTGGCTATCATAATTCCCCCCCTTGCTCTTCCTCGGTTGTTTTTTTAAACAAAATATTTTATTAACTCAAATCAGAAATACTCTTCCTCAGCTGACATTAAAATGCAGGTTAGTAAGCTGCTCCGGAGCAGAGACTTTCAGCTTTGATTGCCAAACCCTATAAAGTATCACGTACACTCAAGGCACAAACAACAATAATAGCCTCACCCCTTCTACAATCCCAGAGCTTCACAAGTGAGTACCACGGTCTACAACCAGCTTCAAAGTTATTCTTCTCCTGGCAAGTTACAATAGCTGTGGAGCTTCCAGAAAGTGTGTTTAACTTTTCTAGGCTCTTTTTCTATTACATTTAATTGCTAAAGCGACCCATGGATGGCAAAAAGCAAGCAGAAACAGAGACAATGAATAATTTGATCTTTTAAATGTAAGAGCAAAGATCAATACCACTTATGTAAACTAAAAATAATAACAGCAACAAGGCAATAAAAGCTATTAAAAGCTATGAAAAACCACTAAAATCTTTAGTGAAGTGACCTCCAGAAAAGTCAGAGACACACACAGCTTACAAAAGATCACCTTATCTCACCCCAGTCACTGTCAACGTTTGGAAATAAGGTGTTAAAAACCAATGCAAGCGAATGTAATTGGTAATTTCCAAACTCTGACAAGTTACTTCCTTTGGTGACTTGTGCAACTCAAGGGCATAATGAAGTTATATTTCACAAGCAATACAATGAGTGAGACACATGTATAAAAGTATGTGTATGTGTGTACATGTGTTTAAAACAACAAACATTTTCTAGCTCCTTTTTACCACCACATTTAAAGATATTTTGAATGGATTTTTTCCATGTTGTGTGCAAGAGTTCTTTTGTCAAGTAACAGAACATGTAGTGACCTAAGCAACACAAAAAACTGATTCAAACAATCTGCAGCTTTAACAGTAATGGAGTTGAAGGGGGTTCCATCAGGTGACGTAACAAAATTACTTTTCAAAAAATTCTAGATCTGGTCCTTGCTCAACCTTTATGAGAAAGAGCTGATGGCTTTCCAAAGTACTCTCACCGACAGAGAGTGTGAGATGTCCCACCTGTCTGCAGGTACAATCAGTGGCAGATTGTAGCCCTGTGATGAGTAGGGTGGCTGGTGTGATGGAAGATGCTGGTAGCAACAGTGACAGCAGTCAATGGTGGGTGTGGTACTCAGGAGTAACAAGTTGAACCAGAAGCAAAGGTTGGATCCTCTCTCTCTCTCTCTCTCTCTCTCTCTCACACACACACACACACAGTGGCATTCACTTCGCTATTCACCCCCAACCCCTTACCTGCTGCTTCCCTCCCCCATCCCACCCCACACAGCAGACCCTGTGAGGGCATTCAGTAGAAAGGGAAAACGGGCAGAGTCTCTCCATCTCTGGTGGGGAAGACTGGCAGGAATCGGCTGCCTAGGGGATGCCGGATCTTGAAGTGGGGGGGGGGAGGATGGCCTGATTACCCCAACCGAGCAGTCCCCACTGAGGTGGGTAAGATAGGCAGAGGCTCTGCACTTTGACCTGGTCCTAAACACAACATGGGGGAAAATACACACATATACAACTCACCCAAACATTATGTGTTGCAACAGTGAAGGCCCGAGAGGAATGTGTTGTTTTTAAACTGCACCAGATTAATGTTTCTATTACAATACTTACCCATGCATCATAAATATTAATATACATTTTATGCCGGCTGTATACGACGTCTTTAGAGCAGCCATTCTCAACCATTTTTTTGGCCACATCCCTTTAAGGGGCTCTTCTCAGGTTCCAGGGCCGCCTGTCAAACAAGGAAAGCCTTGGGCTGTGTGCAAACAAGGAAACGACATGGGCAGGTGAATTGTGTCCCCCTTCAAAGGTGCCGACCTCCATTGAGAACGGCTGCTTTTGAGGATGTCAGAGGACAGGGTCTTACCTGAATGTGTCTGCAGTCTAAAATTTGACTGGGGGAAAAGATGAAGAGGGGGTGGTAGAAAGGGAAAAGATAGAAGATGACAACAAAGAGGATGATGTGCTGACGGAATCACCATACGGCAAATTCTCTAATACTGAACGTCGGTTGTTGACTTCTCCAACCTGATGCCCTTTAAGATGCTTGACTACAAATTCCTCTATACTCAGCCACTGCAGGCAATGGTCATGCTGCCCGAAGAGTGATGGGAGTTGTAGTCTCACGCATCTGGGGGGCACCTGGTTCAGAAATTATGATCTGTGATTATCACAACAAACACAGACGCACACAGGTCTTGTATACTTCAAATTTATTGCTCCAGGTTCCCATGTTAGAATTCTCTGAATAGCGAAAGAAGCTCAACAGCCCACATCCAGTTTCCATCTTGGATTTTCTCTGTCTCTCTCATCTATGTACCCGTTCTCTAGTACCGTTCACAATCCTAATCCACGATTATCCCACAATATGGAATGGCCCTTCTGTGCATTTGATTTGAGATAGCATGAAAAACACCATTTTTAGAGGTAGCTCGTGCTACACTCAAAGGACAACCCCCCCCCCCCAGGCATGCAAAAGTGTAGAATTAAACTCTTGAGTATATCAAATCCTACAGCAGTGTTTCTGAGGCCTATTTACTCACTCTTCTATTCCACGGCAGTCAAAATCTGTGGTTGTTATGTGCCATCAACTGACTTATAGTAACCCTAATAGGGCTTTCAGGGTAAGTGAGATATCTGCCACACCCTCAGTGAGCTTCCAGGCCTGAGAAGGGATTTGAACCCAGGCCTCCTGAGTCCTAGTCTGTCACTCTATTCACTACACCACACTGGGTATCCCTTCAAATCTACACAGTTGCAGAATTCAGCCTCCTTTAGTGCAGAGTGCACATACCTACAGTAGCCTTTTAAGTCCTGCTTTCGTATGGAAAGGTAACAAGGCAAGTCTGACCATCCTCTCCAAGCACCCTTCCTTAAAGCAATTTCTTCCCTCTCATGCATATAAAACACAAGCAATCCCTCCTTTTAAAATCTCCTGAAGATTCTTCTCCAAGACTTTCCTACCCAAATCTGCTCTTGGTTATTAACATTTTTATCCCAACTTTCTCTCTTGAGGGATTTACAATGGCAAGCACAGATTTCTTTCCCATGGCCATTTTATCCTCACAGCGATTCTGGCCCAGGAAGGACCAGCGTTGAAGAGGAGTGGCAGGCCAACGTCATCGTGTGACCCTGATGGCTCGGCAGAGATCTGAACTTCAAAGAATCTCCTGTTGACACAATAGACTGAGAGGGACAGTGCAATGCAGTGGTTAGGGTGTTGGCCTAGGGAGATCCAGGTTTTATCTCCACAAAGCTATGAAACTCACTTGGTGACCTTGGGCCCATCTCCCACCCTCAGCCTAACCCACCTTGGAGGGCTGTTGTGAGGATAAAGTGGTGAGCGACATGTGCTGCTTTGTGCTCACTCAATGAAATTAACACCCTTACTTTCCACCATCTCTATCTACATGTATCCCTCCCTCACACCTGAAAGTGCGGATTATTAAGGCACCAAACCCTCACATTAAAATTGGCATCTTAGTCTTAAAATATTCTCTCTCTCTCTCTTTTTTTTTTTATTGACATGGCTGGCTCTCTGAAATTTAAATGTCAGAAGGTATTTGAAAAAGAACTTCAGGAAGGTACCAAAAATTTAAGTTTTTTTTAAGTAACTTAAGTTGGTCTTCTCTGTGCTATGCCATAGGAAGCTCCAGCTTCAAAGGTTATAAACATAAATGCTTTCAAATTCTCCCAAACTCTTCTTTACCAGTCATTGGGGGGGGGGGGGGGAGAGGGAGAACCAGACTTTTGCCTCCAGTGAGATGGAGAGACTGCTAACTGCTACCTTCCCGTTCACCTCTGTCTTATGTACAATCTAATACCTCCATTTTGCCTTCCTCCCAATCTCATTCCCTGTGTGACAGGCATCACATCTGGCCCAAGTTTTTTAGACAATATTTGCCAAATGAAAGATTCTGTACATTATGAAGCTTTTTTCCCCCCAGAAAAGGGTATTGCTTCACCCAGAACTTTGCTTCTACAGATGGATTATTTCCTTCTTTCTTTCAGAAGCTACACCCCCAACCATTTCATTTTGAGCTGCACAGCCCTAGAGAAAGTTCCACCTCCACCCTGCCCCTTTAGTAGAACGCTTCCGGTCTCCTGCCAGAACTTGTTCGTCTGGTTTACTCTATGCAGCAGCTCCAGTTACGTTTGCTTCTCCCTTGCAGTCTGTAAATAGCAGAGAAAGCTATTTACCTCTGGCCAAAAGAGGTCAGACAGCAAGAAATTGTACTTCTGTTGAAGATCCCGAGAAGAGGGATTGAGCTATACACAGAAACTCACTCACTGCTGTTGGGCCAATTAATACACTGCTTGGAAGCTCCAAACTGCCACCATCTTACATAAGACTGCTTTCTTAGATGAAAAATGGGGGCTGAGACAGTGTCATGACTACAGCCCCTCGGCAAGTCTGTGGCAGAGCTAGGTTTGAATGCAGGCACAAAACCCTAATCCCTAGACCATACTAGTTCAAAGTTAGAAGCTAGCTCCCTCTGCTGTCAACAGGTCTATCAAGACACCTTCATAAGCTTCTATCAAGGCTTGGATGGCAGGTGACCTGTGAGAGAGCAGATTGTGCCACCTTTTCAAACTAGGCCCACCTCCTACCTATGCAGGTTCTAAGGAACCAAGGCCAAACTAACTCTGCTGATATACAGATACTTGTACACTAGTGAAGTTCCTGAATCACATTGTTTTAGGTTGTCTCAACAGAAGACATCCAGACAAGAAATTATCAAGCAAAATAAGGCTCATGGCCCCTGGCACAAGCATAAAATAAGTGTTTTCCCCGCATTAAGATTTTTAAGGTTACACAAAATACACATAGGGCACGCTATAGAAAACTAGCATCCTTTCCCTTTAAAAAAGAAAACATACACATGTGCATGCACACACACATACTGCAAGCAGAAAAGGAACAGTTGATCATTTTAAAAGATGCAAAGAACCCATCCAATGCTTTAAATTAAAAACAACTATGAAACACATCAATAGCTAGCACAATTTTGTACAACGTGCACACGCTGGGCCATCTGCATAAAACCATTTATTCAACAGGGTCATAAAATACTCCGCCTTCTTACAGGGCAGGAAGAAAAGAATTTGAAGTCCTTCTCTTTGCCTGTGAGGATGAAATAAGCAAGTGTTCACATCCTTATGTATAAATAATGTGGACACGCAATTTAGCTCCAAAAAAAGGCACCCCTGGCTTGATGCATTTTGATTTCAGTTTCCTGTTGAGTTTGGCCATCTGAAAGGTAAAAAATGCCAAACAGTCTTGGTGTCACAGACACTCAAGAGTAGAGTGGCTGCCTCATCTGTGTCAGATGCTTGCTATCCAAAGGGCAGCTTTCATCTAGAGCTGTGGTTCCCAACCTTGGGTCTCCAGATGTTCTTGGACTACAATCCCAGAAAACCTGGCCAGCACAGTTAGTGGTGAAAGCTTATGGGAGTTTAAGTCCAACAACATCTGGGGACCCAGGCTGGGAACCACTGATCTAAAACAAGAGGAGGGAGGATTATTTATCACTCTAGCTGCATTAGTTCTATGGCTCCAATATGTTTAAATGCCTTTTGGAACAGACACTGGCTTATAGCCTTCTTGCTGTTTGGAGAATGAATCAGATCACTTTGCAGCAACCATGCTGTCTTGTGAAGTAACCCAGAAACTGTTTGATGCTAGAGTATTGAAATTTCAATCAATGTATCCCCACAGCTGGCTGATTTCATAGAACAGAGACGGGCAAAGTGCAGCCCTCCAGATGCTGCTTGTCTATGACTTTCAGCCATCTCCACCACCAGATACACGCTAGCCTAAGAACATCTGGAGGGTCACATTCCCTCCTCTTGATAAAGTCTTGCATTGTTGTTGCTGTTGCTGCTGCTGTTATGTGCCTGTCATCATTCAATGGCATCAAATAGGATCCATCAAGGGTCAGAAAGCAACACCTGGCAACAGCTCCACTACAGTGGTATCCCCCTCAAATCATGCTTCTGCTGACATCTCCCTCATTGCTGTATTTCACCTCTTGTCATATAAAGTGGGCATCTGATCACAGTCAGGCTATACCGGTTGCTAAAACTGTGGCTGCAGGTGGTGATTGTTGCATGATGCCTTGGAAATCTAGCTTTCCTTCACAAGTCAGAGGGAAGGATGTGAAGTTGGTATCATAAGGGGCTGGAAGCTGACTTCTGTAACATACAATATACTTCTCAATTAGAAGGTGAACAGACACAGAACCAACACTGTTCCTGCAATGCACAACTACAACACTATATGTGATATGTGACCACAACTTGTATGGGGTATGGAGATGGCTAGGACTTCCTTTTTTAATTACTGTACTGTAGGCTCATGACGAATTCTCAAATGAACTGTGGTGCACAATGAAAAAGATATTTGGTTGCTTTGATCCAAAATCTGACGTGACAGATGCAGTTTTCTTGATGGAAAGAAGATGACAAAAGTCTTACTACAGTCACTGCTGTACAGGAGTCTTGCGACAAGGTTATTGTTTCTTAACTGCTCCTTCCTCCAAGTAGCTCAAAGGGGCACAACTGGTTCACTCGCCTCTCTTCCTTTTTATTTCAACAACCCTGTGAAGCAGCTTACCCAAAAAACTGAACCAAGATTTTACAGAATGCCTTAATTCTGTTCCAGAGTTTAATTCAGATGATCTACTGAACCATGTCTGAAAGACCACAAGCAAGCCATAGGCCTGCCTATTCTCCCCACACCACACCATCCTCTCCATTTCCTGATTAGCATTACCTTCATTTGTTCCACATGGCTAGCTGGGCCTAATGCTCACATTCATTCTGAAGCAGAATCAGAAAGAAATTTCATAGTCACTGATCCAGGTCTGCAAAGGAAAATCAGCTATCGTTAGGAAGTAGCATTTCCCACACATTTTTGCATGTGTGTAGCTTTTCATTTTGGACAAATTCCCATGCCTGCCTGCCTCTTCTTTACCATCTCTCAACCTCCTTTTGACCAAAAGTTCAATTTGTAATTTAAGATTAAAAATTAACACAGAAATAATTTTAAATTAAACTAAGCACAAGCGGTTTTTCTTCTTGCAAAAAGTTAACAAAAATGCAAGGAAACACCAAAAACAAACGGATTCGACATGAAGGAGGATGAAAATCTTAAGTGCCTTGTGCCCTATGGAATTTCTTCTTAACCCCCTCAGGGAATGCCTCGCAATGTTCCACAGAGGCAGACCCTCTTGTTTAGCCCACTGGTCTGTTGCAGCTTATTGGTAAGAGTGTTCCAGGGTTTCAAGGAAGGATTTTTCCTGCTCTACTTGAGATACCTGAAATTGAACCCAGGACCTTCAGCATGTGAAGAAGGCACTCCACAGCTGAGCTATGGGCCCTCCTCCAACTACCTGCCAATCTGGACACGCAGAAAAGCAATGGTCAGCATTAAAACAGGGAAAAGAAAGGAAGCTACAAGGGAGGGAGAAGGAGGGAGTATAGATGCATTACAGTGCTCATCCTTCTACTGTAGGGTTTGGGGGCAGGGATGGAGAAAATGTGGTCCTCCAGATGTTGTGCGACTGGAATTCCAATTCGTCCTTCCCCTTCTGGGATGTGGACTAGGCCTGAAGGAAACTGCAACCCAATAACATCCGGGGGACCACACCACTCCCCAACGCTGGTTTGCGTTGGAAGATCATTGAGACGCCCATGAATACACACACACACACTACCCACAAGCTGATTTTTCACTATCATTTCCGGAGGAGGAGGAGAGAAAAAATTGCAACACTGGTGTTCTTTCCTAATCCTTCAGTTATAGAAACAAAGATGCCTGCAGCTGATGTACCAAGACCACAAAGTACCAAGACCAAGCAAACAATGGGGAACAGGCAGGCGTTGGTGTGTGCATTCAGTCATCACCTCCTGAACCGTTTGAAGGTCTAAGCAGTTTCTTCAGAAACAGTTACTTGGACTTCAAGAAACTCTTTAATTCAAAATCCCTTTCTTCTCAGTGGAAGAGGAAAGGGGGCAAACAGAAGAACACCTGCAGGACTTAATTCTGTTTAAAGGTCACATCCTGGAAAACCTAATATCTCAATTGCTTCTTTACTCCCTCTCTCTCACTGGAGGACTAAGAATCCCAAACAGGGATTCCTCTCTGAATTATGATTTGGGCAGAAAGTATAACAGTTAAACGGGAAGGAAATGGATATTCCAAAATGACTTGGAATTTAAGACAACCCCGGACAGCTTGGCCAATGGTCAAAGATTGAAAAACAAAAAGATCCAGGGAACAAAAGGTTGAAAAACCAACGCCTTAGGAGTTAATATCCCCAATCCTATATCATATCTAAAAACTGTTTGCCATAAAGGTGGAAGCATAATAATTTTAGACCTTAGACCTGCAGAACTCGAAAGGACCCTATAACGTAGATCATCAAATCCAGTCTCTTTCAATGAGGCACAGTGGGGAATTGAATTCCCAACTTCTGGCTCCATAGCCAGAGACCTGAACCATTGAGCTATCCTGCAGTTCTCCACATCTTCAAGCCTCAAAATCTTCTAATTCAGGCAAGCCACAATTTAGACATCTATAAGGTATGTATAAGTCAAGTAGACCTCCCCAAATGGGGGAATTATGGTATTTATAGTCAAAGAAATCAAGAATCCCATCCACAGTTATCGTTTTACAATGTGCATAACTGAAATTTGTCATGGACAAATCAAACTACACACAGGAGGCTGAGAGACAGCTGTCCAACACTAAATTATACCAGCCCCTAACCATGCACCCAACCACCAAATACGAAAAGGAATTACACAACCTCACAGAAGATCTCCCTGGAAATATATGTGAACAAATCCTGCTGAACACTCCACAAGAACCTCAACCAGCAACCTTCTACCTACTCCCAAAAATACACAAACCTTATGCTACCAATGCACCTGGTTACGTAAGAAATACCACAGGCTTCCTAAGGAAACTTCAGACCACACACAACCTTCCTGACAACACCATCCTAGCTACAATGGATGTAGAGGCACTCTGTACCAACATGCCACACAAAGATGGACTACAACTTACCACAAACACCATCCAAAACAAGGAAAAAGTCCACATAATCACCATCCTCTGTGACTCGGTACTCAGACTCAACTATTTCACTTTTGACAATAAAACCTACCGTCAGATCCATGGGCACTTGCATGACCCCAAAATATGCAAACATATTCATGGCTGACCTGGAACAACCCTTTCTTAACTGCTGCACCCAAAAACCACTCTCCTATTTGAGGTACATTGATGACATTCTTCTGATCTGGACCCATGGAAAGGAATCCCTAGAAAAATTCTACCAGGATTTCAATGACTTTCACCCAAACATCAATCTCACCCAATCTATACAATAGGTGAATTTTCTGGACACTACTCTGAAACTACAACATGGTCATCTTAGCACTACACTGTACCGGAAATCCACCAACTGACATACCTACCTGCACACTTCCAGCTTGCATCCTGAACACACCACAAAGTCCATCATACACAAGCCCTAAGATAAAATTGCATCTGCTCCAACCCACAGGATAGAGACTCCAAACTCAAGGATCTACAAAATGCATTCCTCAGACTACAATACCCACCCCTTGTTCTAGGACACAAAGCACCATCAGGGCTGGGGGGAAAAGATGCAAAACTGGCAATCACTAATGATTAAGTCATTAAATTCCCCTTTGCTGGGAGGAAGTTGTATACTAAGAAAGTAAATTGTAAGGAAGGTGTCGCAAGTCCAAAATAATCGTTAGAGAACTGGCTGATGTTTGCTCTCAGGCAGGCCAACACACATCCAAACAGTAGAAATCAGGCACTCTCTGTGAAGTCACTGTATCTCCACCCCTACCCCTGGCCTGCCATTCTCCAAGTCCAAGCACTGGCCAATCCTGACTATATGCTCCAACACCCCCCACAACTCTCTCTTCTCTCCTTTTTCTTCACTACCCAATCCAGAAAGGTTACAAAGGCCCTGAATTCTCTTGGGCAAAATCTGTAGCCATTTAAGTTTAATATCATCATCAGCAGCAGTTCATTCTTTTACATCTGTCAAAAAACCCAGAGTTGCATCACGGGAGGATTCCATGCGGCGTCATTTGTGATTTCCAAAGGCAGAATACTTCGATCCCTCTCAATGAGCAACTTAAATATTTGGCACCAGCAAAGCAGGCTGATGAACAATCATGTGCTATTTAAGAGTCTTTTTACACTGCTTTTTCATTCGAGAAATCTCCAAGTAGTTTAACAGTCTTAAAAACTAGCAAAATGGTAAAAACAACCATCACAAAGCAGAAGCATTTCACTAAACTAACAAGGGTAAACTAACAAGTCTAACCATCAGAATAGTAGCATTTATAGCTTGACTTTCCTCCAAAGACCTTGAGGTGGCATACCTGGCTTTTCCCCTCCCTCCTTTAGCCTCGCAACAACCCTGTGAGGTAGATCATCTACCGAAAATGTGCTCCATGGTTCAGTGGTAGCTAGAAGATTATCTCCCATGTTACAATCTAGCGTACTTAAACCCTGCATCACACAGCCTCAATGCGCAGAAAGAGAGGAAATACTATGACCTGCCCCAGAGGTAGCCTGAAACTATTTCAGATAAGTAAGGAAAAAACCTCTCCCTTCCTCAGTCTCTTCAAATACACCCTGCCAGCTACCGTCACTCTCCCCTGCAAGAGCAGAGCTACAGAGCAAACAAGCATCCATTTCTTTTCATAACACAACACCTGATGCAGGTGAGCCAACACCTTTGGTGGAGTTGCAGCTATACTTGTTGGATTGTACAAAAGGGTAACGATCAGGTTAGGCAGCGGCCTAATCCTGTAAAGGCACGGTTGCTTCAAGAGCTAGAGCTACGCAGAGCCCTCTCTCTCTCCCTACCTTGACATTGTTCTCTGGCAGAAAAGCCTGCCGCTTACACAAAGGCATTGTTGGGCAAGGTGCACAGCATGTGCTCTACATGCAGAGAGTTAGGGTAAGGCAGGGAGATCTAGGAAAGATTTCTGGCTCAAACCTACTGCTGCCAGTTAGTATTATGTCAGATGGACTTAAGGGCTGACTCATAATAAAGCAGCTTCACGGGTTCCTGTACGGAGTATCTGACTGCATTCCAATAGGTTGCTGATTGGCAATCGTCATTGACCCACATCAGTGCTAAACACTCTCCTATTCCAGAGTTTGTGCTGTTATGGAAAAAAAGAGAACCTCCTACACAAGTCCTACCCCTTTCAGAACAACATAAACACTGAAGTCCATCGATATCTTGAACACCTAAGGTTTCATGAATGTGTATAGCGTCTCCAGCAATGCAGAAGGCAACCATTCTCTGATTGGGTTCATAATTCTTGTTGCCAATCCCTGCCTGAAGGCTAACCTTCTGCAGAGAAAGCTCTCTGTGCTTAGACAGGCTGGCCTTCAGAAGACAGATGTACAGTCTGCCAGTGGGGCCATACTGAAAGTTTGAACAGCGCTGTAGAGCTGGCATTATCTTGGCACAGCCCATTGTCTCCTTTATGCTACAAAAAGGTGATGGGGAAGGACTTTGTGAAGGAGTCGACTAACTACACGTGCATACATGTCACCCCATCCCTTCTTAAAAGAACAAGAAAGGTAAACCATATATCCTTCTTTGTTCTTTATTTGCAACAGCCTTGCAAGGAAGATCACGAGTCTTTCCATTTTATAAATGAGAAACAAATATGAGTTGTCATTTCCATAACTGGTCAAGACCAGAAGCAGGCTGAGCCACCACCGATTCAACAGTGGGAACTAAAATGCACGCCTTTAATTAAGCGTTTAAAATCAACATGTTTAGAACGAATTACAGGAGGTCAGAGTGAAATTTTCTGGCAATGTGACAGTAATTGGGAAGGTAATTCGGTGCTGGGTAAAAGCTAAACAACCAGAAGTTAATTATAAGGTTGAATGTATGTTGAATTCACAATGGCAATGACAGTGAATCAGTGACATTATTATAAAAGAATACAACTTGTATCTTCAGTGGTTTTCATACACATTTATATTTTACCTGCAACTTCTACAGTACGTACACATTTCTTACAGGGATTTTTTCTTTTTCTTTAAAAATGCATATCCTTATACATTGTTTAAAGAGGAAAAGATAAGGGGAAAACAAATGTATTGTCTTTTCTTTTAAAAAAAAGAATGGCCACATTTGACACTACAGCGAAAAACACAGTACAGAGGTAGCCATCTTTACCCTGACACATCCAAATAGAGGTGGGCACGCTGGTTCGGTGGTTGGCCCAACAAGTGTTCTGCGGTTTTGAGCTCCATCCCCTCCAGCGGGCATCCACTCAGAAGCAGCGCCCTGGCTTCCATGCACTGCCTCTGAGTGGGCATCCACCAGAGCGGGTGAGGCTCGGAACCGCGGAACACCTGTTGGATGAAACGCCAGACTAGTGGTTTGTGCCCATCTCTACATCCAAACAATCACCTATGAACACAATGCCTGTGTAATCAATACTTTGCATGTTTGTTACAGGTGTCTGTAATACCACTGTGATTCAGAAAGTTAATTACCAATGTACTCATCATTCTCTTCTTCCCATTTCATTTGATCACCATCCCGCTGCCACCTATAAACCTGCAGCCAAATCATCACTACATGCATCTGAGGAAGGGGGCTATAAGTGACAAAACACTGGACACTGAAATAAATCTGTTTTATCTTTCAAGTGCTACAATAGTTTTGTTTTCATTTCATCTTGTTTCGATTTTGTGACACATGCTGAAACAGACAAACAGGACTACCTCTTTGAACTCTGAATAAAACCATTTCCAGTGGAGTCAAGAGCAACGTTCCCTGTAATTTTCAGCCCTGCTGGGCGGTGCTCCAACTCTACCTCCCCGTGAGGTTCCACCACGACCGGAACCAAAGGGCCTGCAAACACTCGCCGTGTGTGTGTGTGTGGGAGTTGTGTGCACTTGGCCAAGAAGCACAGAGAATGAGAGACTAGCAGTGCTGCCCACTGACAGACGGGGCGACCGAAACCGAGGACATCCTATCCTGCATTCCTATCAGCTGCACCTTTGATCACAGACGTTCAACTTCAAACACTAAATTAGAACCCTGGGATCCAACAAGTGGAGGTACCTTCAAAATTGTGACCCAGGCCAAAATTTAAGAACCCCCTTCAGCCCAGGGGTTTGTGACTGGAACCACAACCAAACATAACTATCTTTCTACACAAAAATCTACTCCTATGTTACCTGTTTCTGTTTTCCTCATGCTAGGAAACTGATTCAGGAGGATCTCAGCAGTTGAGAACTGTCAGAGAGACCAGAAACCCGAGTCGGTTCCCTGCAAATCAACCAGATTTACCAGCAGATTGTCATCTGATCTCCTCCATTTTCAGCGTGACAGGGGGAAGTTCTCCTATGAAAACTGCAGCATGTGGACAAGTTCATCACCAGAGAGATTTTTCCACAGCCTGCTAAGATAGGGAGAAAGCCACCGCAAGGCGCAAGGCACAAAGCAGGCAGGCCAATGTGGCACGATGCGCTGCCACAAGCGGGGCTGTGTGCCCTCCCCTTCATCCTGCTCACCTGTGCCACAAGGACCCTCGGGCTTTGCCCCTTGTGACACAAAAAGGCCAACCAGAATGATGACCCACGCTTTGCCGCATTCCAGGACAGGGTGCCACTGACAAGCTCACCAGATCAATTCTAGTCTACTCTTGAGCATCTTAGCACAAGCAGTCATCATGTCATTGTGGAAGGATAAACAAGAAGGGATGGGGGTGACATGTATGCATGTGTACACCTGCACACTCACATTCTTTGGGACAGGGGAGAATCCACCCTGAGGCGTCTGCCTGCTGTCACTGAGGATTATCAGAGCACTAAGAAAGATTCCCAGGAAGCCCGCTGTATACCATTCAACTGAAAATATCTCTTTGTTGGCATTTATTGTGGCAAATTTAATTTACTGGGACAAGAGATGTGCCCTGGAGTCACGCATTTACTCCCAAAGCTGTCTGTGATGTCTTGTATATTCTAGATCCCCTCCCCAGTATGGAGAAGGGGCTCTCTCTAGACATCATGCCGAGCTTAAAAAAGGAAAGGAGGATGATGTGGCCACACATGCAATGCTCCCCTGCCCTTAGTCCCCTTGGGCGGCTCCACTTACTGTTTTAAAACGGAAGGAAGGCAGGCAAAAGGAAGGGGACTTCATGTGGAGTAAAGAATTTAAAAAGATTACCGAAATCAGAAAACCCCAGCATCAGTTGAAGGAGGGGTTAACAAGATGAGCTTAATACATGGGTATTAAGGTAGGTCTTGATACATGCGCCACAAACATCCTCAGACTATTCTTCCTGAATCTGTGCTTTCACAGAATGTCAATGTGAAGGCAAAGAGGAATCATCTGTTCCCTACCAGAAAAAGGTGTGTGTGGGGGGGGGAACCCAATGAAAGAGAAGACCTGTTAGGATTCACTTTCAAAGGTTGTCCCAAAGGTATGTACGTGCGCACGTGTGTGCCTCCCTGACTGAGGGCAAGTCTGTATTATCAATGCTATGCCATGGTGTGTATCTGTGAATCTCTTCCAAGTGGGGGGGGGGGGAAGCGGGAGGAGGCAAGGGAAGATATGAATGGGTAAATATGGGTCTGACCGACCCATTACTCAATCTGGCCCATGATGCATTTTCACTAAGGCAATGTGGCCCCTGACAGTTAAAAGCTAACCCGCTCGTTGTGTTCGTTCCTGAAACTGAACCAGAGCGAGACATTTTTAAACCAACTCTTACCTCACCAAGGATATCAGGTGCTTAGCATCTTAACACTAGTTGTGTCTCTCTGAGGGCAGGGGCGAGAGAATGAAGTAAGCATACCGCTTTTTTTTCTCATGTGTCTTCAACTTCTGCACATGTGACAATGCACCAGGATCATGAAGAACAACTTACTTCACAAGGTTGCTGGGAAAATAAAATGAGGTACGGAACCCCACATCATGGCACACTGAGATCCATGGAGGAAATCAAGGGTAAACATTTAATAAATAAAATAATAAAACTGTGGAGATAGGAAAGATGAAGGAACACGGCCTGCCATAAATTGATGAAGAGAGACAACCACTTCTGGATAAATAAACAGATAAACAGATTAATGTTCATCACAAGAACAAAGAATGGTTGCTGGTATAGGACCTATAGCTAAGGCAACGAAACTGTTCTGTGCTGGGAAAAAAAACATGGAGACAGAGCAGAGTGGAGAAAGGTGTACTGTGGTCATTTTCGCAGCTGGAGAGCCCACCAAAAATTATGGAACTAAAAATGTGAACTTTTACTAACATTTAGCATCCTAGCATTTGCTAAATTCCCCCTCCCTCCCTCCGATCTCAACCTTTCCATTCTGTGGTTACTTTAAGCTTCCTCTGGTAAGCTCTACTTCAGCTCTATTGTATTCCTGTCTCTCTCCTTTCCTCCCATCGGGATTTCTCTCTGCATTAAGTAGAGGTTCTCTACAAAGCCTACAGAGTGCCTAGAGCATTCCCTCTTCATCCCACCCCCCCTTCCTCTTTGGCTGGCAGGAGAAGAGAGAAGAGTAATACCCGAGGGAGAGCCATTCCAATCCAGATGAGAAAGAGAGAGGCAGCCGCAGCAACGGGAAGTACAAGCAACAGGGAAGGAAGAGCCACAGAGGGAAAGGTAAAAGGATTTCATCCTGCTTTGCTCCGCTGACAAGTGGAGCTGCCCCTTTGAGGAAGGGGGAGACCACCCGAATCCTCCACCAGCAAATTTCTATTTTTGTTCCTCAAGCAGGACCTTGAGTCCAAAGTATGAGCCAGGTCACTTTTGGCTTCTAACAAGGGTTCCCAATCTTAGGTCCTCAGATGTTCCTGAGCTATAACGCCCAGAAGCCTTCCCCACTAGCTGTGCTGGCCTGGATTGAGCATCTGGGGACCCAAGGTTGAGAAGCACTGCAGTAAATCACGACCTCGTTGATTTATTTCTTTGCACCCTATGTATTTTTTTTTTGCCACTCACAATGGCAACAGAAACAGGTTTATAAACTAACATTAAGAGCCCGCCTAACAGACTTCCAGCAGAACAGCAATAAATACAGAGCCTGGTAAAAATTACTACTGGTTCTACTTGATTCAACACTGTTCACCATCCCTGTTCAATTTGTTTCAACTTAAATCATACCTCTTTAAAAACCCTTTCCTGAATTTAAGCCCTTTGCCCCTGGTTAAACCCTGGAGACATCTAAGAAACAATTTCTTCAATGTGTGCCCCTTCCCCATACATGTGGTTCCCCCCCCCCCCCGACATTTCTGACATCCAAGACTTTCTTCCAGGAGCCTTGAATAGACAACGTTCAGTGGTCATCTACTGGGAGCAGGGCCTTCTTACTGCCGGCAATAACTTGTGCTACCTCAAGACCTGACTAGCCTCTTCTAGGCACCAGGTTGAAATATGGCTCTTTTGCTAAAAACATGTGGTTAAGTGTCTCTTTTAACAGCACAACGTAGAATGCTATTGGCTGCAGCGACTACAATTGTAAATGTGCTTTTTGTTTTATTTGAAATACGGAATCTCTGTTCTACTGGTACAATAGATCACATTTTTCTCTTGTGTATGTGCGTTTTTAAATTAGGCCATCTTAAACTGTACGCTAGTTTACATTTATCTTGAAAAGTTGGGATGTGCAGAAACAAAAAAGTTATATAAAGCACCAAGTCATCGTCATCACCATCATCTTATAGGTTTTAACCTATAAAGCACTAAATGGCCTGGGTCCAAGCTATCTCAAAGAGTCTATCTCCCATTATGAGCTGACTCAGGTGCTAAGATCATCAGGAGAGGCCTTTCTCTCGGTCCCACCACCCTCACATGTGCGCTTGGTGGGGACACGGGAGAGGGGCCTTCTCAGTGGCTGCTCCCAGACTCTGGAACTCCCTCCCACTGGAGGCCAGGCTGGCCCCGTCTTTGCTGTCCTTCTCTGCAAGCAGGCCAAGACCTTTATCTGCAGGCAAGCCTTCCATCAATCACTAGCTACCTGTATGTGATTTTTAGATGGATTGTTATGCATTACTGCTTTGTGTGGGTTTTTAGTAGTACTGTACTACTTATGTTTTCCATTTCTGAGTTTTCCATTTCTCAGAGTGGCATCTGTTTCTTTCCCTTTTTAATATTTGGATACTTATTGTTCCTAGCTCTAACAATGCCTTTTAATAATGCAAGCTGTCTCTTTATACTCATTGTTCTTAGCTTTAAATATCATCTTTTAATGGTACAAACCATCATTGTACAATTGTTTTCAGCTTTAAATATTGCCTTTCAATGTATTAAGTTGCCTTGGGGGTCCTTTTTAAGGAGAAAGTCAGGGTAAAAACATTTTAAATAAATAAATAAATAATCTTAGAACCACAGAGCTGGAAGGGACTCTATGGATCATCAAGTCCCATTCCCACCAAGGAGGCACAGCAGGGGAATCGAACTCCCAACCTTTGGCTCTGAAGACAGAGACCTAAACCACTGAGCTATCCAGCAGTTCTCCATGCCTTCAAGCATCAAAACCTTCCAATTCAAGCTTTTCTTTCAGGAAAGTCACAATTTGGACGTCTATTATGCATAAGTCAAGCAGAACTCCCGGAATGGGGAATTATGCGATTTGTAGTCAAAAAAAAATCCAGAAATCCCATCCCCAACTGCCATTTTACAATGTGCATAACTAAAATCCTTCAATTTGTATTCCCGCATCGAGCAGGGGGTTGGACTTGATGGCCTTACAGGCCCCTTCCAACATCACTATTCTAGGATTCTATGAAAATTGCTGAGTTGGCAATGACAATGTTAGTGAGGGGAAGGGACGCACACTCCAGTTTCTGCCATCATCATCCTAGGTCCACCCCTGCCTGCATCTTTTGCTTCACAGGAACAGCAAGGCAAAGTTCAGGCATCACTGCTTTAACGTTCAAGCCTAAAAGCAGGGAGATTGTGTAAGTTGTCCACATAAGCTAGAATTCCAGTTTTTTAAACGCTCTGGCTCCTGCAGAAATGCCTACTTGGACAGAACCACTTCCCCCTCCTCAAATGATTGCTTTCAATGGGGAGGGGGTTAGTGCACTCCCCTCATCGCACATGCTCTCCACACACACTTTTAGAACAATTAAATACAGTGGCCTAGCAAACTTCCACTGGTAAGGTCCAAAGCAGGACATGAAGGCAAGCGCATCTTTGGTCTTCAATTCTCCACCAAGTGACATACAGGGGCACACCGCCACTCATGCCAAAGGGAGCATGTGTCCGTGGTAACTAGTGGCCACTGATAGCTTTCTGCTCGTTGAATGGTTACAGAAGTGTACTCAATGGCTGCTTCTCAAACTGGGATGAGGTAACAAGAAGTAACAAGTGGGGGTTCAGTTCTTAGCACAGTGCTCTTCAACATTTGTATTAATGACTTGGATGAGGAGGTGCAGGGAATGCTAATCAAAGCTGCGGATGACACAAAAATTGGGTGCAATAGCCAATACCGTGGAAGACAGGAACACAATTCAAAAAGATCTTGATAAGCTTGAGCACTGGGCTGAAAATAACAGAATGAAATTTAACAGGAAAAAGTGCAAAGTTCTACATCTGGAGGGAAAACAAAATGCACAGTTATAAGATGAGGGATACATGGCTCAGCTATATTATGAGTGAGAAGGATCTTGGAATTGTTTTAGATCACAAGCTGAATATGAG
Organism: Intellagama lesueurii; assembly: GCA_037013535.1. Classification (NCBI taxonomy): domain Eukaryota; kingdom Metazoa; phylum Chordata; class Lepidosauria; order Squamata; family Agamidae; genus Intellagama; species Intellagama lesueurii. The sequence goes on along the minus strand of JBAJHW010000019.1, from coordinate 177,473 downwards.
CCAACAGTGTGATGTGGCTGCAAAAAAGGTCAACACTATTTTGGGCTAAGTTTATACAAGCATAGTCTCCAAATCCTGTGAAGTGCTAATTATTTATTTATATTTATTTATTTTAACTATTTTCATCCTGTCTCTCTCCTTAAAAAGGACCCAAGGCAACTTACATCAGTAAAGGACAATATTCAAAATATAAAAACAGTAATAATACAAATATTTAAAAAGAATCAAACAAATACCACACTAAAACAGTAAATAAAAGTAAAACCCCAAACACAATTAAAAGCAACAAGCCATGACAACATTTAAAATTCCCTTCTATTCCGCACTGGTTAGACCTCATCTTGAGTATTGTGTCCAGTTCTGGACACCGTATTTTGAGAAGGATGATGTCAAACTAGAACAAGTTCAGAGGAGGACAACAAGGATGATCAAGGGACGGAAACCAAGCCGTGAGGGAAGACTGAAAGAACAGGGCATGTTTAGCCTTGAGAAAAGAAGACTGAAGGGAGAGCTGATAGCACTTTTCAAATACTTGAAAAGTAGTCAGACAGAGGAGGGGCAGGATCTGTTCTCGATCATTCCAGAGTGCAGGACACATAATAATGGGCTCACGTTACAGGAAGCCAGATTTTGGTTGAATATCAGGAAAACATTCTTAACTGATAGAGAAATACAACAATGGAACCAATTGCCTCGGGAGGTGGTGAATGCTCCAATGCTGGGGGCATTCAAGGGAAAATGAGACAACTATCTGTCAGATATACTTTGATCTGGATTCCTGCATTGAGCAGGGGGTTGGACTTGATAGTCTTATAGATCCCTTCCAAGTCTATGATTCTATGAATTTGCCCTAGCCTGTTTTTTTAAGCCATCCATATTGGCTGTGACCACTATGTCCTATGGTAGCAAATGCCACAATGTAATGAAGCGCAGGGTGAAGAAATGGACCACGTTTTACCATTACAAGAGCAGGGGGATGGGGGAGAACCTCCTTACCCATGTTCTCCACATTGTACTTTTAGTTTATAAGATTTATAGCCTCTTATTTATTTATTTATTTATTAAATTTATGCCCCGCCCATTTAGACCAAGTCTACCTTGGGCGGCTAACAATAAAAATAGCATAATAAATTAAAACAACAATAATGATATCATTCAAGATGGGAAAATAAAAATAATCAAGTGGTGACAGGAGGGAAAGCCTGCCTAAAGAGCCAGGTCTTAAGTTGGCTCTTAAAAACACCCAACGAGGGAGCCAGACAGATCTCTGAAGGGAGACTGTTCCAAAGCCGAGGGGCCACTGCTGAGAAGGCCCGGTTTCTTGTTCTTTCTCTACGGGCCTCCCTTGGCGTTAGGCCCCTCAGCCGCCCTTCCTGACTATAACGAGTGATTTGAGTAGATCTAGGTGGGAGGAGGCGTTCTGCTAGATATCGAGGTCCTAAACCGTTTAGGGCTTTATATGTCATCATTAACACTTTGAAATCAATGCGGAAACGAACGGGCAGCCAATGCAAGGCAGCCAGAGTGGGGGAAATATGCTGATATTTTCTCGTCCCACTGAGAAGTCTGGCCGCCGCATTCTGCACCATTTGACGCTTCCGCATCAATCTCAAAGGTAGCCCCACGTAGAGCGCATTGCAGTAGTCTAATCTCGAGATTACAAGCGCATGGACCAAAGTGGTGAGCGCCCCAACATCAAGATAGGGACACAGCTGGGCAATCTGCCACAGATGGAAGTAGGCGGAGCGGACCACTGACGCCACCTGGGTTTCCATGGTGAGCGCCGGATCCAGATGAACCCCCAAGCTGCGAACCTCACTCTTCGCGGTGAGAGTCACCCCCCAAAAGAGAGGGAGTTTCCCAAACCACCAATGGAGGAGCCACCCACCCTCAGGACCTCCGTCTTGTCCAGGTTCAGCCTCAGCCCATTCTCCTGCATCCATTGCAATACAGCCTCCAGACAGCGCTGAAGGGACAGAACGGCATCCACTGTGGTTGGAGAAAAGGAGATGTAGAGCTGGGTGTCATCAGCATACTGGTGACACGAAGCCCCACACCCCCTGATGACCCCACCCACTTAAAGGACAGTGAAGAAGGCTGACTGGAAGAAAACTGATTTTGTTGGGGAAATGGTGCTGGAGGAAAGTGGTCCAGTGGTTAAACTGCTGTACTGCAGCCAAAACTGTGCTCACGACCCGGGGGTTCAATCCCAGGTTGACTCAACATTTCATACTTCCGAGGTTGGTAAAATGAATACCCAGCTTGCTTGGGGGGGGGGGGGGGGGCGGCAGCAATGTGTAGCCTGTATAATTAACTTTTAAACCACCCAGAGAGTGCTTTCAGCACTGTGGGGCGGTATATAAGCAGCACGCTTTGCTTTTTGCTTTTGGAGATACACTGGTCTGCCAGAACGAGCCTGAACTTTCTCTGGAGGCAAAAGTGATAAAACTGAGTCTGTTATACTTTGGGCGTATCATTTCCAGAATCACTGGAAAAAACAATAATGCTGGGAAAAGTTGAGGGCAGCGAGGAAAGAGCAATACCAAATATGAGATGGATTGACTCCACTAAGGAAGAATCAGCCTTGAGTTTAAGAGAGCTAAAGCAGGGCTGTTGAGGACAGGACATTTTGGAGATCAGACATTCATAGGGTCGCCGTAGGTCCGAGGCAACTTGATGGCATCTAACAACATTTTTAACCGGTTTCAATTTTACCTTCGATTTCATATACGCCCATAATTTTAAACTGTGTAATGCTCTGTTAGGAAGAAAGAAAGAACAACATATGACCACAAGTGTTGCAAAACGACAAAATGCACAGTTGACAGGCCGGATGCATCATTGTTAAGTTAGCTTCCCCCACCTATAATGCTGACTTTTCCAGACAAGTAGAAGTTGAGCTTAGATGTAGATGGCTCGATGTGACCCAAGTGAGCTGTTTCATTTCTGCCTGGAGATATGTGCACACCACATACACACACATACACAGTACACCTGCAAATCTGTACAGAAATGCAAATCTATCACCCTGCCAGCTGCAACTGCATTTCTGGCTATACTTGTCCTAACAAACCATCTCTACTAATTTCAAGAATCACATGGGGCACAGCTTTATATTCCATCCTCTCATTTCAGGTGAACAGTAGCACCTCCTCTGAAGTATGAACAATGCTATCATCAGTTTACACTGTATGCTGCTTAACAGCATGGGTGGAAAAATTGTTTTCTTCTAAAAGGGGCAACAATACACAGGGAGTCAGTTGGAGAGGCTGTAGCTAGCAAATGGGGTGACGGGGGTACAGCCAAAAATGTATGGAGCCACCCCTTCTCTCCTTCTGTCCCTGAGAAAGCACCAACCTGTTCGGGAGAGGGAGGGGGTCACCTCCTCCCTTCACCCCAGAAAGAGATGAAATTACTGATCTTTGGATCTTTACTTTAAAAGTACTCTTCCTCCCACCTCTAGTGTTGGTTTACGATGATGACACACAGGGGTTGCATTTCCCACCACCATAGCTTTACAGACTTCCCAACAAGAAGCTATGTTCCTGCCCCAAGGAGTTTACAATTGCAGTTCCAACAGACCTGGGAGAAAAGAGTGGAGATGCTAGAGAAGCAGGCGTAAAAGGCTAAGACTCCTTCCTCAAGTTCACTGAGGACTTAAGTGAAGATTTAACGAAAAACATTTTGCACACATAAAGTGTCTTGAAGAGGGCTCTGAAGTAGCACAAAGAGGTAGCACTACGAGCTATACAACTGTTTAACATCTCAGGAGAGCTGCTCGTAGGGGTGGGGATAACACCATCTATTTGTTCCGCATCCCTGTGCTATCGTTCCAGTGCATGTTCAAGTCCAGCAAACAGGCACCAGTTACACCTTGCTTAAGACGACTTTGAGGACCCTGCAGGAGGATGCTACAAGATGATAAGAATCTAACTCTCCTCTTCCTAATCATCCATTGCTCTTGTGAGCACAGAACAAGGGGGTGCTTCTCCGTCCAGAAAAGTGATCATCCCTGGACTCATGATGAACCACAAAGAGGAAAGAGAGAGATTTTTAAGCATTAAAACACTGGGCAAGTCCCATCACATGGCTAGACAATTCACAAGCAGAAAAAGAGACACCCACTTTTTTTTTAAAGAGCATTCAACACCTCTAAAATCTGGCTGCAGGACACAGAAAATCTGTCTAAACAGTTTACCTTTGGGAGAGCAGATTAAGCAGAGACAACTGTCTGGAATCTGTGTTGACTCACCCTGCATAATCAGCACCTCTTTGCCGAGAGCTCTGGCAGCACGGGGGTAAGGAAGAGCTCGCCCTTCCCTACTCTCTCTCTGTGCAACACCCTCATCCCTTGCACACGGAAGCCTTTCAAAGGAAGGCAGTTTCATCATCTCATAGCAACACAGGAGACACAAGACCTGAACTCAATCGTAAAGCAACAGCAAGCTTCCAAAGAGGGAGTTTCTTACCTTTTTAAACACACGTAGCAATGTACCTTTGAGACCAGTGTCAGAAGCTCCTAGTTTAAAACCTCACCTTAGCCACAAAATTACTGGCTTGATTAACGAGAACAGCTACTAGAACAAGCCTGGAAGAAGCTTCAGGCTTGCACACTTTACTCCCTGATTTTACATTGATTTGTGGGGCAAGCATAAACTGTAGTTTAATGCTTCAGAGATAACAGCAAATCGTGGTTTATAGCTAACCACGGTTTGCTGTTATCCCTGAAGCATTAAACTACAGTTTATGCTTGCCCCACAAATCAATGTTTTGCGAGTCAGGATAAAGGCCTGGTTGCAATGCAAGTGCAAACTGCTGTTCGTCAGATCTGCTTCAGTGGCAAACTTTGGTTTGCAAGACAGTGCAATGAAATACTCAATAAGATAGTCTCAACTGCTGACCTATGGCTCACCCCAAACAACTATATCCGCTGATGAAAGGATTATTGAACAAATATATCTATGAAAGCTTCTGCCTGTGTTGAATAAAATGCTCAAAGCCTTATTCCTTCAATTTTACAGATGGTTTTCTGAAGTTAATAGCTTCATGTGAGCTATTCCTGGGCTTTGCTGTCCTGGAGGACCCTTCTTCATTGTCCTTTCTGACCCAAAAACGGTTGTCCTTGGGACTTTATCCTCAACTCCTAGCAACCTGGCAATCTGTCCACAAACCCTAATCTGGTGGCAGGGGGTCTCCACATGAAGTCATACACACTGAATGCTTTTCAAATGTGTGGTGGTGGTGAGAGTGAGCAACGGCCAGGCATCAGGGGAAGGTATCGTGCTCAATACTGTTGTGTACACTATTACTCTAGTTTAAGTAGTCCTGCATCTCAGCGGGTAAGACACCAGCATTATAAAAATGGCCAGTGGAGGAGAAGAGTGGGGGTAGATGGGCAACTTTGCATGCGCCACAAGATTAACAGTGCAGCAGGCTGCTTGCCAGCTCTGCAGCTCTCCTCTGGATGGTTGCAAACAAACAGAGCAGCAACTCTGAGCTCTCTCTCTCTCTCTGTTGCTCTCTCTCTTTCTGTGGCCCCTTCTCAACGTGCTGCTTCCCATTAGCATTGATAAATCTAACCAGCCTTGCAGACTGTCTAAAAAACCTGACTGGTCACTGGCAGTCGATGACTAGCTTTTTTCTGACTTAGGCTCTTTTAACCAAACAGCATCCATCATCTTCCGCAGCTGATCTTTGCCTACTCTGAGGGTGAGAAATGGATTTCTTCAAAACTGCATTCTCTGAGATTTCACATATGCCTGGAAAGAACCAGATTGGGGAAGGCTGACTTAAAAGAAAATTATGGATTTCTCCAGAAGAAATACAACTGCAATGAGAAAACAATTACAAGTCCCTGGCTGCTGAATTCTGAGATTAAAGCAAAAGCCCATTGACCCTCAAGTACCAGAGCAAAAGATGGGGGCCTTGAAAGTACACTGGCAAAAAAACATGTTCTTAAATGTTTAGTAGGAGGTTCAATCCCTGACGTCTCTGCTATGACAGTCAGGTAGCAGAGGATGAGAAAAACATCTGCTACGAGACTGAAGAACTGCCCACTGCCAGAGCAGCCTGGGAAAGACACGACAGCGCATCTCCCGCACGGCGGGCCCACCCCGGCCGTTTCTTCTTGCGGTTCTACTAAGATGTATCTTGCAGACAGAAATGTCTTTGGTGCACTGCAGAGACCGAACACCTTGGGCCGTTTCAACAGCATCCCCGTTCACCCCCTCTCCTATAAAGTCAAGCCAAGTGGGGGGTTTGCTGCAGTTCCAGGGACTCATCACAAAGCTAAGCACAGCCAGGAAAGAAGACCACAAATTGAAGCCGAGAGCAAAACAAAACGTGGCACAAGAGGATGGCCCATGAGACAGATCCAGTGGCTTCCCCTTCTTTACTGCTCCCTGGAAAAGCAGCCTCATTAGTTCCTACTAATACTCCCAAGGCAGGGAACCATAACTGCCCATCTGTCTTTTTCCTGGTGTGTGGGGGGGGGGGATAATCAATATTCTCTGAGACAGGCGTCTCTCTCCATTGCACAGAGCAGGAGCAACAAGGCGCTGTGCTGGAAGATGCCGGAACTACAATTAGAAGCCAGCAACTCAAGCAAGCAAGTCAAGCTGCATGCCATGGCAGCACAGTTTTTCCCTGGTAGCACAGGGCAGCAACTAGGAGACCGAGTCAGGGAAATTCCCTGATGCATATCTCACCTCTGCCAGCAATCCTCCAGGCAGTTTGGACAAGCTGCTGGCCCTCTGCCTTAACCTTTCCCATTGGCAGTTAAAGTATAAAAGTGGTCCAGACTGCAGAGCTATTACTGAGAATCACATCTACATTTATACTGTATAATGATATTCCTGGCTTACTGTTCATGAACAAACATGCTTGTGCGGGCTGAGCCATCACCCTTGCTTGGCTCCTCCTGCTTATGGAAAGGGCAAACACTCCCAAAGATTCACCAGAAAGGAAACAGCTTGGTGTTATGTCTAAACTAGGATAGGGAATATGTAGCCCTCCAGATGTTACTGGACTGCAACTCCCATTATTTCTCAAGACTGCTTATGCCAGGTATGGCTGATGAGAGTTGTAGCCCAATGAGGGCCACGCTTTAGTGATCCTCATTAAACCACAATGGAAGTCAGAGGTCAGCAGAGAATGCACTGGGATCTACTAGTACAGCTCTGTATGATTTGAAATAGATTGGGCATCATTTTTCTCTTGCAGCTGTTTGAGAACGTCAACAAAGCAATCCTCCCACCTACAAAATACACACAAAGAATAAGGAAGAAAGGGTGGGTGGGGTGTAATTTGTGGATTTGTATGTGGAAGGACTATGACCTCAACTCATGTGAGTTCAGTTCAATTCTGGTCCTCAAACCAAATTCCTAGGCTGTAAATTCTTTTGCACTGGGCTGCAGATGATAGGTTCTAAGGTTTCCGCAACACACAAATTCAACAAAGTATATCCAACAAACCTGAAGTCTACCTTTTTCTGATGGAAACCATACATATCATCATCCAATGATAATTCAAAGATGCCTTGTCATACATCAGGACAACACTGCTTACCTAAACCATGCATGGTCCCAAAGCCATCTGTAAGTTATTCAGTCACATTTCAGCAGCAATTTCCAGCCTTCCACCAGGACGTCCTTAACTGGTCAAGAGATTTGCTGTATCTTAATGCCTGACACCATACTTCACTTAAAGATAAGAGCCACACGTGAGCTACAGTAGGCATGTTATGGGACAACTTGTTTACTGGACAAAGAGACTGGGGAGAAATCCAGATGCATTCAGTGAGTACCATACCCTCCTGAAAATTCACTCTCACCCTTCAGGAATACCCAGCTTTTCCCCAACTCACAATCTTTACAGAACACAACTCTGTTGGAAAGCTTTCCTGACTAATATGAATGAGTGACCTTTGAGTTCCTGCTTGGACTGAGCTACTCTTTGTGCTAACAGCAGCAGCAAAAGTTGTCGAGAAGCAAAACCTTTGCCGGAGATAATTTGGTCAGGAGAAAGGAATGCTAACCAAGCAACAGAGAGCACACAAGAGGCTTCAGCATTAACCCACGTGTGTTTTATCCACTACCCCTAAGTCCACAACAGAAGCAACGAAACTGAGCTCATACAATTATGCTTTCTTTGGCCCTCGTGGTTACAGAGGAAACATCTGAACCGTGCAGGCTGAGTCCACCAAAGCCTCAGAGACAATCTACGTCCTGCATGAATATTTCAAATTCCTCGGTGCCAAAGTCAATTTCTTTTAGGTGCCCAGGCAACCATGAGCCTAGAAGACTTGCAACCGTGGCTTCCCCTGTATCGTAGTAGGCACGGGTCACTGCTTCTCTCCCAAAGCTCCTGTTCCTGCTGCCATCCGGGGCACCATCCACCGTCCTTTCTAGGCTGGATTGTCATACGCTCCTCTCTCCCTATTGTCCTCCTCAATGCCATTTCAAGCTGCTCCTCTGGAAGACTGCCAGAAGGGAGAAGCATCAATGCCCAGGGGCTCCCCTTCCCAGACCTTTTACTGGCAACGAGCTGGGCCAGATTAAGTTTCAGCTTGACTCACACGCAAGAAGCACTCCTGTAGCCTCAAGGGTACACTGAGGAGCTCCTTCTTCCCTGGTCAAGTACAGTAGCCACGAGTCACAATGGATGACCTGAAGGATTTGCATGCAAGGAATTTCCAGTATACTCACAGCAAAAGACACACCGCCATGTCATGCTCCACTCTGGCTGTTCTTTCAGAAATATTCTATTTTTCTCACACCAACCTGTTTCTGCTATTTATTATGACTTTAGGCTGTTAACTAATTCAACTCCTCTGAGTGTTGTATAAGGAAATTGCACGACACTGATGAATAAAAGTCACAACTGAGCAATAATAACAGAAATAGCTCTGGCCATGCATGCAGCGCCGAGCACCAGAGGATGCACATAAGAGCATATTCCTATAGAAACACAGCTGCTGAGGAACAATTGACCCATGGCAAGAAACCTGAATTCCATGTTTGAGAACACGGCCATGTGCAGTCCGTTCAGCAAACCAGTTCAAAGCATGTGCCCTGCAAATAAACTTCAGTCTCTCTCTCTCTCTCTCTCTCTCTCTCTCTCTCTCTCTCACACACACACACACACACACACACCCCAGCCAACCTCTCCTTCTCACTGGGATCTGCTTTCTTCTTCACAAAACGATAACAGGGTTATATAAATGAGGATGTGAGAAGAGGTATTTGTAAGCTCCCCAGACAGGTTCCATGTACTTGCTGGGGTTTTGTGACATGCTGCTTTAAAAACAAAATAAAACTGTAAACCTCTGATAGAGAGACATGAAGACTTCTTGAATCCATGGGAAAATGCTGAAATGAAAGTAATAGGGCCAGCTAGAGATTAGAATGGTTTTAGACGTTCTACAGTACAAGGATATATCCAAAAGCCTGACCGCCTATTTGTTATTGTTTGCTTTATAATTTATTCTCCAAAATACAAACAGTAACCCCTTTGTCATTATCTGTGACAATACAGACTGGGGAACTGTTATGAAAACTACTTCTGCACATAGTCATCACACTTATTCAGGCCTTTATCCCAGCTGCGCATCCATTTATTAATAGGTGCAAAAACTTTGTGATGCACCCTTGTATTTCAGTCTCTTGTGCTGAAGTTCAGGTAGCCAAACAAGATGCCCAACCACCACACAGAATCTCTGTGTATGTTCATTCAGATGTGAATTCATAATTTGAGGCAGATTTTTAGTACAAATAAAAGTGCTTTTTCAAGGACTATGAACAAGTGCTGTCTTCTGGAATGTCATGTGGAAACAGGACTCCTTAAATAAAAAAGTATAAATGGAGTTTGAAGTCATAATCATGAGGAAACGCAGGAGAGCCACTGAGCAGTACCTGAGTTCAAATTCTACTTTTGTCATAGAATCACCCTCTGGCTATAGAAGAGAGTACACTTTCAGCTTCAGTTCTTCATCTATAAAATGGGAAATGGGACCTACTTCATACAACTCTTTCAAAAGCCAACATAACAGAGTGGGTTAATTATTCTGCAAATTAGAAGTGCTTCATTTGAAAAAAGAGCGATTCAAGATTTCTTTTCACCTGCTTCTTCACCTGCGGACTTTTGGTATTCTGAGACATGCTGAAGTATTTCTTGCAAGCATGAGAACTGAACGCACCATTTTGGAAGTGAGTCAGAAACCTGGTGGCATCTGCCTTCTAACAAAACTGCCTATGAGAGACAAGGGAGCCATTGCGAGAATCACCGGAGGCCCATACAAGCCCAGTCCGTTGTTTAAAAAAAAAAAGTCAAATTGTTCGTAAAGCTAAAAACAGAAGTACTTCTACGTCCCTCCTGGTTTTCCACTATGCCAAGGAGCATATGGGCGATGACGTGTTTGTAGATTATTCAATGACACCAAAATAAACCCCTGGCACCTCTGTTTTCTGGCCCACTGTAGTATGCATGTCACCAGTAAAAATAGCTGAGGTATAAAAGGAATCATTAATAGCAGTACTGCCCAGACACACACATTAGACGGCTCCAGTGTCTTGATTTAGAGATCTGTACACAAGAAGCCAGGGTTCATTCAGCTTTTTCCCACACAGGTCTGTCTTTGGCAATTCCACTCACAAATCTGACCTGTGAACCTCACATTTAATTTCAATCCATGTTACGATATCTGCAAAGCTGCATATGGTTTGCCATCTCACTCCATACACTATTCATAAGCCAGGATTCTGTCCCATGGTTAATTACATGCAGAGGACACACACATACACACACATGGTCCACTTGTTTACACCCTCTTCCTTCATAGCCTTCAACACAACTCCAGACTTCCCAAACCTCACCTTAAAATATTATTTTTCCAAACAAAGGCTAGGAAATAAAAAACATCTGCTGCAAAATAAGAAAAGAAAGCTGAATTGCAAAAAAAATAAAATAAAATAAAAAAGTTTGTTACTACTTAAAATGCATGATTATTATTTCTCCCCCATTAGACAACCTGAGCTTCTACTGCATACAAATGTTGGCCGCCCTGTACGGCTGGGTTTGTTGCCGACAGAAGGAAAATGTCTGTTCTCGCTGGGCTTGCTAGTACAAGTTCCCAGTATCACTTCACGGACAGGTGGGGTCCTCCAGAATCACAGGAAATAATCATTTGAACAGCAATGGAAAGAGAGGAAGGGAAACATAAACAGGCACACATAATCTCCCCCAAGCCAGAGTAAACACTGTCAAGTGGGCTAGTTGCCAATAAACAGAAACACACCTTGCTGCCTTCCTCTACAACTCCCAGGAAGAGTCAGAAGGGCGGTGGCAAGTGCATCTTAAGATATGGAGGGGAGGGATGGGGGAGGCAGTCACAACAGTGATACTGTGGTTGGCTCCTTCCTTCCTCCCTTCCTTTCCTCCCACCTCCCCACCGAAAGTACTCACTAGCCCATTAATTCTCCTCCATATCGCAGCCGTCATGGGGCGAGCCGCTGGGCAGTCTAGCTGAGCCTCGTCTGCTTCTCACCAGCCAGCGATTTCTGTTTGTCCTGTTCCTTTTGCAAGGGAACCAAAAGGTTACTTCCCTGTGTGCGGCGCTCGCCCCGCCTCTTCCTGCTTGCCTCCCTCTCTCCAAAAGTAGCTGGAAGGAGGCGCAGGCCGGCCGGAGGGGTGGGGGAGAAGAGGGAAGGAGAGATTTGTTTGCATTTTAGAGAAAACTTCCTGCTGCTCCGCAGCAGACATCTGCTCAGATGTAAAGCGGGGAGAAGGTGGGAGGGAAGTGCCTGCAAAGCTATACACAGGAGGACAAGATCTCCTGTAGCTGGTGCCCCCTCTCACCCCACCCCACCTGAAGCTTAATCCAGGGAGGGGGGCTGGCACCTTTCCAGAAACTTAACACACCTTGTCACAAATAATGCAGTCAAACGCTGCCGCAGCTGAGAAGGATCACGCAAAGCCAAAATCACAGCGGTGAGGCAGGATGCAGGAGAAGTTGAGCAGGGCTGAGCATGCGACAGAAACACAACTGTGAACATCCACACACCAGGGTCTTGTTTCATGGAGGCAGAACGAGGAGGGGAAATGCTCAGTCACTGGAAAGGGTCACCGGGACTCCAGCTGAGCCGAAAGGTTATCTAGCCTAGTGGTTTTTTCAACCAGTGGGCACCACCAGTGGAACAAAGGAAGAACAGGGACTTCATAACAATTGCTAAGAATCAACAGTCTAGATAACAGCTTTCAACTACTAAAGGAATTGTGTTGTTCTGTGTCTAGATGTCCACCCCTGGTAAGGCACAGTGGCAAAGAGGCCTGGCAATAAATCAAGATGCCAATACCTTGAGTCTCATTTTTGCCGTGAACTCACTAGACGGCTTCAGGCAAACCACTGCTCTATCAGCCTCAATCCTCCCTTCTGGAACATGGGGGTTAATAATGGCCTGCCTTATGTGTCTGTCCCAAGGATGGCAATGGGCTACAGTTCCTGAAAGGCTGCACCAAATAAAACATGTTACCCGTTAAGATGCCCCCAAACTCTGTTTCTGCTGATACAGGCTTAGAGGGTTACATCATCAAAATGAAGGGGAGGGCTGCGACTTTAGTCTTCCAGATATCTGGACCTACAACCCCCACCAACACCATGCAGGGTGGGTGGCCAATGGCCAGAGATTGTGGGAGATGAAGTCCCAAAACATCTAAGTGGCCAACGGTTCTCCAAAACCTGGGATAGGACACAATAAGTTGAACATAAGTGACCCAGTCCCAGTGAAGAGTGAACTTGGTTTCCTCCACATTCTTCCCTTGATGCAATCAACTCCCCTTTTCAGAGGTTAGACAGCATTAAGCGGGGGTACACGGAGAGCCTCAGAAGTATAAATAATTCACCTGCCTACCCGCTGTCTTTTCTTTCTATTGGCATTCCAGAAAGCGGTGTACTAGACAGGCAGTCACAGTCTTCCCTTCTGCCTGCCCTCTGTTCTCATTCTGTATTGTTAATTTGTTTACTGTTTTTGTGCTTCATTTTGCAGTTTACCCTCTGCAGGCAGAGGTTCAAGAATTAAAAGGCCAGAAAGATATCTTGCGATAAATAAAATGGATGAAACAAGCCACTTCATTTAAAGCCTCCAAGCAATCTGGAGGGTACAACCCCCACCCCACCCCAGTTTAGACTGATTCCAGTATCTAATGAAGGGCTCCGAGTTATCTTTCTGTTTTTACCCTTTCCCATAATACTTTCTAGTAAGTCACTCTGTCCATTACCACTCATTGCCTTGAGGTGTCCTCCAATACTTTACCCATTTCCTAGTTTGTTCTTATAGAGCAGCGTAATGTGACTGGATTGAAAAAGTGGGGGAGGAAGACAGAAGAGCCTGCCGTCGGGCAACTGAACCGGGTCCCCTCTTCCCCCCCTCCCAATTCTGATTCTTTTGCCTGGTCGAAGAGAGTATTATCCAGGACATATTCTCTAGAGGCAGGAGAAAGAGCATTCTTTACAGATCAGCTTAAACAGCTGCCAGCAAAGGGAGAGAAAAGGAATAAAGGGTATGTGGAAGTGAGGCTAGGAGAGAGCCAGGCTGACTGTTTGACTCCAGTTTAATTCCACAGGCTACGATCAAATTCTGGACAGCAGCCACAAACAGGTCTTCCTGTTGTCAGAGACCATGTCAGTGCTCTGTGGAAGGCAATTTGTTTCCATCAAAGAAGTCCAAGCTTATTTAACTATTTTTTACATACCATCGTTCAAGAGAAGCTCCAAGCACATTTTAGAAGCACAAAATAAAACCCCCAACCACAAGTAAAATGCAGGAATTACAGCATACTTAATGAAAACAGCTGCTGGCATCAGGCAAGCCTGCCTGGGAAGGCAATTCCACATACAAATGGGGGGGGGGGGGGGCACAGACCACTAAGAAGGTGCTCTGCCACCTTGCCTTTGTAAACAGTTAATGGGCTTGCCACCTACTGTTTGCCTTGTCCTGGAGCTAGAGCAAAATTTGTGGGGAGATCATATCTGTGGGGGATCAGTTCTGAGCCCTCTACCCATGCATGGATGCTGGAAAGCACAGATATAAAAACCCAGTCTCTGGTCCCCTCTAGTGGCCAGTTCTGGTAACACACCTTGGAAACACCTATTTCTTGGGTTTTTTAATTTAATATTTTCAGGCAGTGGGTAAGTGAAACCGCGGCTCTTGATTCTGCTGATACCGTGGTCCTACTATATTGCTTTTTCTCCAGCCAGCATGTTAGATAGTAGATATTCTGGGAGTTCTGGTCCAAAAAAAAAAAAAAGAACTTCTCCAAACTCTGTGATCCAAGCAGGATTATCTGAAGATGTGGTAAAGAATACCACACAGTTTTTCAGTTAGGAAATTTACAGGGCAGGGGAGATGCAGAACAACAACACAGCAACAAAGAGAAGAAACAGAGTTAAATTTGCCTCCCTGATACACCGTCAAAATTGTAAGGTTTATGTTGGGAAAATGCTTCTAATCTCTCAGGACCAACACAGTAGCAAGACTTAATAATATTGAACGCTGACATTTTTGAGGCTCAAGGTCACACCCACCCACACACCAGCACCACCTCCAGGAACAAAGGATGTCCAGCCACTTAGAACGAGAACACACGCCCCTTTCCTGCACACTATCCTATTTCTTGTATATCAGAAAATACCCCCACCATGGCACTCAGCACCTCGGCCCAGCTACACATGCACTTTCTGACAAACATCCTTTTAACCTGCTGTTTCACAGCAAGGTTTCTAAAAGTTTTATGAGAAGAGATTCCAGCAAACCCCACAGTGATGCTTCATGCCTGCGTTGCTGGTAGGTGAGCATGGAGTCTTGGGCTATGTAGAGATCTTCAAAGATCATACCCTGTAATCTGACACTGAACCCACCCCACCCCTTCCCTGCACTGCCCTCTTCCATCAACTCTTTTAAAAAACCATGCTGAAGGAAACCTCTTATAGAGAGCTCAGCCCTTGCACTCTGTCGCTCCTGACCCAACAGGGAGCAAAAAAAGATCCTTGGTTCAACTGGGGGAGCAGGGAGAACATCTCACATGGCAAACAGGCACTCTTCCAAGGAAGGAAGGTGGGGGGGAAACACCAAACAGTTCAGAAGCCACAGGTCACAGCATCCCTCCTTCAGAACACCAAGATAAAAAGTCTTGACCCCCAGCGAGACAGCTGTTGGCTAGAAAAAAAAAGGCTACTTTAAAGAAAGAGCAAATATCAAAATGCCTTTAGACAAACATGTAGCGCAAAACAGACTTGGAAGACTAGGTACCGTTCCCTTCTCCCACACTTCAAACAGATCTCTGTGAAGCCAGAAAAGATGCGGGCAAGGGCAACGAAAATGATCAAGGGGCCTGGGTGGCTCCCCCACAGGGAAAGTCTGTGACATTAGAGGCTTTGTAACTGGGGGGAAAGGGGGGGCAGCTGTGGGGGAACATGTAAAACTACGCATGGTGTGGCGAATGACTTTCCTCCCTCTCTCATAATGCTAGAATTGGGTGGGTGGGTCATCTACTGAAGCTAAGTGTGGGGAGAATCATGCAACCCCACTCCAACAAGGTGGCATCTTCTTAAAAAAGGTAAAGGTTCCCCTTGACAATTTGTCCAGTCGTGTCCGACTCTAGGCGGCGGTGCTCATCTCCGTTTCCAACCCATAGAGCCAGCGTTTGTCCGCAGACAATCCTCCGTGGTCACGTGGCCAGCGTGACTAGACACGGAACGCCGTTTTACCTTCCCACCGAGATGGTACCTATTTATCTACTCACATTTTTTGCATTTTGCATGCTTTCGAACCGCTAGGTTGGCAGGAGCTGGGACAAGCGACGGGGGCTCACTCCATCGCGTGGATTCGATCTTACGACTGCAGGTCTTCTGACCTTGCAGCACAGAGGCTTCAACGGTTTAACCCGCAGTGCCACCACGTCCCCTGACATCTTCTTATATAATGCAAAATGAAAACTATGGGATTTCCAACCTGTTAAAGGGAGACGAGACAAAATCTCAAAGAAGGATAAAGCTTCCCATCGTTACTAGTTATGATGGCTATGTACATTGCTTCCAGTTATCAGTGACAGAAGTCCTTCTGGGCAGTGGCTGTGGGGAACATGAGCACTGCTGCAGGTCTGTTCCGCTCCTGGGCTTCCCCCGAGATATCTGGCTAGCCTTTGTGAAAAGAGAATGCCAGATTAGCCAGGCCTTTCGTCGCCTTTAACTGGGCTCTGGGCACACGCTGGGCTCTGTGGCTACAAAGAAAGATCAAGGAAGCAGTCCCTGAAGGTGGAAAATTCAGCTCAGGGGGACCAAAAATGTTCAAAGAGGAAGTAAAATTGTAATCCTTGAAAGCTCACACCGAAATAAGTCTTGTTGGTCTTTAGGATTCAACAATACTTTTGTTTTTATCTGTGCTTTCCTTTTGCCACACAGACCAAAAAAAAAAAAGGAGGGGCTTTGAACATTCAACTTTCTCAAGTGCATTTCCGGCTGATGGATCTGGAGATCTCAGGACGAACAGGTAGCATCTCGAACCGTTCAAGCAGAAAGAGTGTGGAGTCCTGGACATATATCACTGGGAAAGCTTGAAGCTGCTGCTTTCTTTGAACCTAGCCTCTCTCAGAGGGTTGTTGTAAGGAGAGAAACACAAGTGAGCACCTTGAGCTCCGAAGAGGAAGCACAGGATAAAAATGTTGGTATAAGGAAGCAGTGGTCAACCAGCTGGAGTCTGAAGTCCATCCTTTCTGCCCAGGGAAATTTTCTCAACTGCTAACAGGGCTACCCAAATGCAATAGCTGCTATAAGCACTCTGATTTTGAACACGTTCACTTCTCAGGGATACTAAAGTGAATCAAAGATGTTACTTGGCCCTTTCTTTTCTTTTCTTATTTTCTTTTCTAAGAGGGCTGAGGTTTACTTCTGACTTGAGTCCTTTCACAAGGAAACCACAGACATCTAACTGAACACAGAACCAACTGACTTCAACCTACACATGAGAAAAAAATAGCTCTTAAGGGAAAACATACTTCCTCTTTTAAAGGCATGGATCCATGCATGGTAGGAGGCATTAACTCCTTAAAAGACCTCCTCGGGGGGGGGGGGGGACACGCTTCTAGAATGGTCCTCGCTATCCACAGTTTTTCCTCAGTACTGGCATTAGATATGTAAGCAAGGTCCCTCTGTAGTGTTTTTCTTTTTAAATAGGAAACACTGCAAACAGCAGCCTTACTCAGCTCCACTAGGGGATGACAGATATAGAACCTGGGAAATTCCTCAGGCAAAGCCAGGGCTCTACCATTGTACAGGAAGATGCTTTACCTCTGTCCACCTACTTCAGTATAAACTACTCTGACTGGCAGCAGCTCTCCAAACTTTCACTAAGATGTCTTTGCCAACTCTACTGGAGATCCAGCAATCCTGCCTGAAGCCTTCTCATGCAAAACATGGGCTCTATTTCTGAGCCAGAGAGAGACAGGCAGGAACCGACTGGCGAGAGAATTTCAAGGGAACCATGGCTTCGGCTCCTTGCAGCAGCCTCCTCTTTAGAACTGCTGCTCCTCTTAGGTTCCACCCAATCCTGGTGAGGAGGGACAAAAAGGTGTGCACTTGTGAGAAAGAATCCACATTCTCTCATGCCTGGAGCTGCCCGGATGAGTTCATCCATGTGCGTAACTGGGGGAGTGGTGGATTAGCCAAGCAAGAAATTAGTTACCCACAGAAGACGAGCACTCGGCTGAATCCAAATCCCACAGACCATGGGATCTCCCTCCTATATTACATGTGTGGAAGGAATGCAGCAAAGCTATGAGGATGCTGCTGAATCTGCAAAGACTCAACGTAGTTCTTGGATTTCATGTCCTTTTATCATCACTGTTTAGAATGTCCTCTTTCTGTACCCCTCTGTATGTGCTTGGGTGCACAGTTTCTCTCTTCTCCAAGGATCAAAAAATAAAAATAAATCATAAATCTGTTGAGGAGGGCTTTGCTACAATACACTTCTACAGTGGCACAAAACCCTTGGTTGTTTCTACTTGAATTCAAGCGACTCTGTTCAGCCAAAGCCAAAGAGATACACCTACAGTGATGATCTGTCACAACAATCCAGCTCCAGTAAAGCACACCCAGTGACAACATTGCGCATGGGAGAGCAAGGCTCCACACATTTGGGAGGCGAGCCTCATGCATTTTACTTGTTCAAATTCACCTGAACCACAACGGCCTGAAATGAACTGAAATGAACGTCAAGCTAACACCTGACGGAACATCTCCTCCTCCTTCCCCTCAACCTATACAATGGCCAACGATCCGGGGCAGGGCTCAGCTGTCTGGAGCAGCTTCTGTGCTTCATGGGGGACTGCAGTGACCAGGCTGTGTTCTACTCACACAACCGAACTGCCCTCCTGAATACTGGCCAAACAAGGAACCATTCAGCCAGTGCCCAGGGTGCAGCAAGAACGAAACCAAGGAAGTGATGTTCAGAGATTTCTTGTATGTTTTTCATGTGCATTTATACCTGCAGAACATGAGCTGTGAGCTTGTCCCACGCATGTACGAACCACAGGGGTGAAGAAGAGGATGGCTGCAGCACAATCGGAGAGGCAATAGATACTGAAAGCCCAATCAAGCCAGAGAAATTTAAGAACCCTGCTACTAGCTTCTTGCACTCCACTCAGGCTCAGCTTAGCCATGTCAACTTTCAGAACAATGCACAAGAGCGTGGTGTGGGAGGCATGCGTTTGTACATGCATGTGGAAGTCATTCCAGTTGACTGTAACGGAGGGAGATGAGGGCCACTCCCATGAGCCTTGAGCCTACTTTTTTCTTCTTCCCTCCCCCTTTTTTTTTTTCCTTTTCTGTCGCGTCTTTTAAGAATATCAGTCTGCAGGCAAGGCTGTCTTTTTCTATTCCTTTATGTAAGTCATCCTGAGTGTCCTTTTTTGGGCATGGAGAAATATAAAAAGGCCACAAACAAACGTTCTATACCATTTCTTGCACACCCACTGAAATGGTTGGCCCGGGTCAGTTTAAATGATTGAATTCTTTTGGTTCACAACTTGTACTACCTATGGAAATGTTTGCACATGCACATCTCTCTGCTATAATACTACTGAAAAATCCATGATTTACATAGCTGACCATATTTAAACCAGTAAAATGGCCAAGCCCCCCCCCCGCCTTTTTTTTTTTTTTTTTTTTTTTTGGACTGGGCAACTAGTCAAAGCCTAAAATAATTCTTTTGTAAATATCCACTCAACTGATTCTGAACCGACAGTGTTTCAAGCCTCTATCTTTCTCCCTCCCCCCTCCCTGCTCTTCTGTGGCTGGTTAATCGGTTCCACGACAATGTCCCACTGTCCAGCACACAATGGCGTTGACCCAAGGAGGACTGAAAGAGTTTGCTGCTCTACTTGACGTGGGCTCTGGTTTACAGCACACTTTGTAGCTCCACCAGGAAGGAACAAAGCAAAACACCATGGCCACCCAAATATAAGCGGGTAACAATGCTCAATAAGAGAGACAGAAGCGAAAGAGCAGGAGGCACTGGCAAGGGGAACAGACTCTGCACATCTAGACTGCCAGCAAACGGGGCTGCTGAATGTATAACACTCAAATAGTGAGTTGGAGGATAGATTATCTGAAATATTTATATCTCATATAGAGCCTTGTGGCACAGGGGTTAAACTGCAGTACTGCAGTGAAATCTCTGCTCACAACCTGAGTTCGATCCCGGGCTCAGGTAAGCCAGCTCGAGGTTGACTCAACCTTCCTTCCTTCTGAGGTCAGTAAATTGAGTACCCAGCTAGCTGGGGGCAGGGTTAGAGGCAAAATGTAGCCTGCATAATTAAATTGTAAATGGCCCGGAGAGAGCTTTAAGCACTATGGGGTATAAAGTATAAGCAGCACACTCTGCTTTTTGCTTTGTTTATTCTTCAATGTGGCTCACATTCAAACATTGTAAAATACTGCATGGATAGGCCAAGTGCCCCCCCTCTTTATCTTTATCTTTTCTCTCTCATGGTGGTCCTCGAAAACTAAGCAAGGAAATGGGCATTCCCAGCATCATTACCACATCTGACCTGGAAGACATGGCTTGGTCAAACCTATTAGCTGACGGCAGTGGACCTGGTCCAATCATGAAGGTCTTACACAAGAATGGCTATTCCTAATTCTGGAGTCACCACCAAAAAAACACCTGTTCCTTACAACAGATGCTGTCACTTCCCAAGTTGAAGAAAACCAGATTGTTCCCAAGTTTTAAATTTAATTTTCTTTTTTAACTTCAAATATTTTTCCCTGCCTTGATACTAAAAAAAAAGGACCCCAGATGGATTATACTGTTAACAACACAATATTAAAAGCTAATAACAGTAAAATATTAAAATATTTAAAAGAATCAATAATATTATATTAAAATAATAGGTAAAATATTACTAAAAAAATATTTAGAAGCAATAAAATATAAACTATCCTGTTGATTGTCTCCTAGATGGCCAGTCACTGAGGGAAAGCTTGCCTGAAGAGAAAGGTCTTTGCCTGCCTGCGGAAGGACAGCAAAGATGGGGCCAGCCTGGCCTCCAGTGGGAGGGAGTTCCAAAGTCTGGGAGCAGCGACAGAGAAGGCCCTCCTTCTTCTGTATCCCCACCAAGTGCAAGTGATGGTTCTTACTTATAAAGTCCTAAATGGCTTGGGTCCAAGTTATCTAAAATATTGCATGTCCCTCTACAAGCCTGCCCAGGCAATTATGATAATCTTTCTCTTGGTCCCACCACTCGCACGGGTATGTGAGGGTGGTGGGACCGAGAGGAAGCCAGCTTGGACCCAAGCTGTTTAAGGCTTTATAGGTTAAAACCAGCACACTGAAATGTGCCTGGAAATGGATCAGCAGCCAGTGGAGCTGCCGTAACAGGGAGGTTATGTGACCCTTGTAACCAGCCCCAGTTAATCCAAATGCAGTGTTTTGGAACCGCTGAAGTTTCTGAGAACTTTCCAAAGGCAGTCCCACATAGAGCATGCTACAGTAATCCAGCCAGAAGGTAACTAAGGCATGTGTCACCGTGGTCAGGTCAGACCTGTCCAGGCACAGGCCCAGTTGGTGCACTTGTTTTAACAGTGCAAAGGCGCTCCTGCCCACCGCTGAAACCAGAACACCCAGGCTCAGAGACGTTATCTCGGTGTACACCCAAGGTATGCACCTGTGTTTTCAGAGGGAGTGTAATCCCATCCAGTACAGGCAGGATCCCTATTCAATAAATAGGTGGGCTCACAAAGAAAAAAGACTAATTGTAAAAGTATATAAAAGAAACAAGAGTCCTGTAACATCTTAAGGGATTTTATTTCTTTGTTCATTTGTCTGTCTTATTTATAGACTGCCTTTCTCCCAACAAGGGGGACTCAAGGTGGCTCACAGTGTGAAAAAAAAGTAGAATTAAAAACACAATAAATTATATATTAAAATAATTAAACTACAATAGCAATTAAAATACATTGAACAGTTAAAAACATTTAAAAGTTTAATAACACAACTAAAAATGGCATTCAGGGATTCAGTTATGATTGTTAATGTTTCTCATTGTGCCTTTATTAGTCTTTAAAGTGCCATAAGATTATCTGCTATTTTGGATGCCAAAGCCTATTGGCATGAAAGCTTTAAAGAAGTCAAGTACAGTTTTGAAAAGGGTTTTTTAGGAGAATGGGTGAAACTACAACTCCCAGAATTCTGGCTTTCCTAGCTAGAGCATTCTGGGATTTATAGCCGAAAAAGTAACCTTTCCAAATCTTTAAATCAAGACCAATCTCTTGAATTGCATCCATAAATCCTCACGTTAATTTGCAAGGAGGAAAAATTGGAGGAAGAATAATGGAGTGGGTGCAAAATAAGTTACTTCTATCAGCAGACAGAACAGTGAGAGTTCTACAGCAGTTCCCAACCGGGTTCTTCCGTGTGGAGAAGGTGGGTTTGAACACGGGAACCCCTTGTTACTGGATTTCCTCTGACACAGAGCTGAAACTACACCAAAGGAGAGGGCCTCCAGAGTGAAGATCAGGCAATGCAAGAGTTCCCATACTCATACCGAATCTATGACGCTGACCTCTGAGGACTACTCAAGCAAAAAGACTTTTTTTTCTAGAAAGATACACAACACCAGTCCTTAAAAATCCAGTTGTTACCCAATACAAGTATCTCAACTTCCACAAACAGGCTGAAGGATTTCATTTTAATGCCAATGAAATCTCTCGCTTTATCAAATAGACCACATTCTGTTGTAGAGGGGAAAGGCAAAGTCACCCAGTTGCCATGACCATTTGCACAAAAGCAGTGAAGTCCCTACAAACTGTCCCTACCTTGCAAGGTAGATAAGGAATATAATGAAGATCCCCCTAGAATTTCCCCATCTTCTATATTTGCTGCACTTCCTACTGCTCAGCAGGGCATTTACATGTATTATTTGTAGCACCAGACAGAGAAAATAATCAAAGGGTACAAGGGGGAGGGTTCACTTTTAACACTAGGGTGGACAATATCTCCCTCTTTGGAGATCACAACCTTCACTGATCTTGAATCTGCTACTGCAGCATCAACAGCTTCAAAGAAAGAGTCATGCAGGGTTTTTTTTCCCTAAGACTAACGGCATTCTTAGAGTGATTGCAAGCAAACTGCATAGGGTGCACACACCTTCTTTACAAAGCTAATAGCAGTTCCAGGAGTGCTCCAAGCCTTGGAAACAAGCTGCGTGCACACCACTTAATGCACCTTGTTTTCAAGTAAAAAGCACAGGAAAATAGGTCTGCAAAAAGGGTCCAAGAAGGGGATGCCTGCAACCCATGAGCCATATGTTCCCAACCTCTGCTTTAAATATTGGTGGAATACAGCTGTGCAACCAAACCCCTTCCTCTGGGCCAGGGACGAAACTCTGTGATTCCAATGCTCGGTCCAAAGCACAACCATTGGTAAAAACAAACGAGCCATCATTTATGCCACACAAGAGGCAGATCTTGGGATCGTGGGATCTATTTTATAGGCCAGGAGAGCTCTTTATTGGAACCTTAACATCTTCCAACAGAAGCCTAGACCAAAAGCCATACACTTTGAATAAAAGAATTCAAGGCCCATTGATTTGATTGGGGTGCCAGAAAAAAAAATCTGATTCAAGCTTAGTGGCAGAGCATGTGGTCCGTCTAGAGAAGTCACCCAGGTTCAATTGCAGAAACCTTCAGTTAAAAGCATCTGAGGCAGGAAAATTGGGAGGGGGACAATAATCTGATCTAATAGAAGACACTGTCATCACTTGTGAAAGTGACAAAATGCTTCTCCTGAGGATTCACAAAATTTGAAAGAAGCCTGTTTTTCTTTTTCTTTTTTAAATCCTGCTGCTTATCGGAGAGAAAAAGACACACCCCCTCCCCCAAAGAAATCACCACAACACACACCACGCTACTGTGCCAACGAGGCAGAAATACAGCTCATCAGATGGTTTAAAGCTACCCAGGAACAAGCTTGGAGTGAAATTACTTTCTGTAGTGAGAGAAAAATGACAGGGGACACATTATTAGCACAGTCATTCACTGAAGCAGAGCACTGCAAGGGCTTCCCTAACCTATTTGCTAAGAGAGGACTAGCCTGGTGTCTTATCAATTAGCAGTCACCTTCCCAAGAGGCCATGATCACAATAATTAAGGTAAAGATTTCTTCTTCTTCTTTCTCCTGGGGAATTCATGCCATACTGAAAAGGCAGAGAAAGGAGGTGTTAGGGGGGGGGGGGGAAAGGCTCAGCAACATGTTCTCGTTTCACAGGTTGCACAATGAGTTAAGAGCATCTGTGCAGAGAACCTGCCTGGCTTAGGGATGCTACTGAGTTTGCCCCGAGTCTCCTTTACAAGCAACAGGCTGTTTTTAAGGAAGGCAGGACTAGAAGGTTTTCTTACATGGATGGTAGCTAACTCCAGTTTCAAACACACCCAATCTCTCCAACAACAGACACACACGCGATCTTGTTTTTGTAGGAAACAGTGGCAAAGAACCGGGGGGGGGGGGGGGGGGGACACACCACTAGAACGAGGCAGCAAGTTCAAAAGGGTTGCCTATTACAATTATATCATGCCCAGTGCTGTGGCACGGGAGCTGTTACCACCACCACCACCACCCTGATTTGATGCAAAGTGCTTTTCAAAGCCACAGACTTGTTCTTGCCTTATCCAGTCCTTTGCAGTCCTTCTAGCCGTTCAGCAACTCCGGAAAGCAAAATTTCTGGGGTTTGAGACCACTCACCGGAGGAGACACAAGCCCAAGAACCTGCCCTGGTTTCTGCTCCAATAAGTCTTGCAAGCAACTGGAAAAAGAAAGCCCGGTTGCGAAGGGCACTTGCAAAAGCTTTAAAGGTAGGCAGGAAGCAAGACTAAGAGCCAGGATGGACAAAACACTGATGTGAGGAGTGATGCAGGATATAGGAAGTAGAGGCAGACAACACCACTGCAAGCAGCCTTGGATCCTTAGGAGACAGACAGCATATAAATGTTTTAAATAAATAAGTAAAATAAGATACAAAGAAGAGCAGCACATTCTGATGAAATCAAGGCAAAAACCTAAAAAACAGCAGCCTCCTGGTTTTTGTTTTCTTGGCTGGCAATACCTCACTTGAGTTAGGATTGCTGCATCCGGGGGTCACATGCCTCACAGGCAGCCAAATCAGGTGCTCTGCCGTGGGGGGGTGGGGGGTGGGCAGTCATTTAGACGTTATCGAAGTGTGAGCAGCAGACATGTGAGGAGGCAAAGGCACTAAGCCTCACACTTGCTCAGCCCTTGGTTTCAGCACTTTGCGGAGCATGAAAAATGGTTCTGAACTGAAGAGCCTTCCTGTATTTGTGAGGACACTCCAAAGAAATGAGGAGAAGAGGCCCCATGCATATAGAAGGCTCTCCATATCAAAGACATCTTCACAACCAGGGACAGGGGGACGTGTTACTGCACTCCCCCTCCTCAGGTATACGTCCTACACACTTTGATAATGCTTGAACAGAACTAGGGAGAAATCTATGCCCTAATCTAATCCTATGTGGCTTCAAAAAGTGTCAAGACATTGCTTCCAACATCTTGTTAAATACCGACGGACAGGAACATCTTCAGCCTATTTCATTCATATATTGAACTTTTTATGCTGCCTTTCTTCTGGCACTGGGACTCAAGGTGGCTCACAGCAACTCTCCCAGTTGCAGGTCCAGTTCAAGCCTCTATTCCCTACCGTGTAAAGTCTTTCAGAGCATTAGGAGCTGCCTGAAAGCTCAATGGAGCGCTAACCCGATCTCAGAAATGTGTAATTCTATGCCATCTGAACCAGGCTCCAGATTCTGATCGAAGAGTCAAAAGGAAACAAATCACTTGGACGTGCATGCGTGCGTATGAGGTACTGATATCATTTCATTGTAAAAACAAGATTATATACCTCCCAATTCTTCTAGAAAAACAAAGCTGATCCCACAAGCCTGAAATCCGCCCCCCATCCCGCATTCTGTGCAAAACAGCCCATACATGCTTATCCGCTGCTTTATTTGTTTGTTTATTTATTTATTAGATTTATATCCCGCCCTTCTAGACAATGTCTACTCAGGGCGGCTACTTTAGATGAGGACATCTGTGGCATGACAAAAGCTTTATAATGCAATTACTGTACTCTGTGATTACGGAATGACCTTTTCATTGGGGCTGAAGCTTTTCTACTCTTCTTGCCCTTTCTCAATAGGGATGCAAAAAATATCATAACAAATAATAACAAATGAAAATTATCTCTTCCAAAACGGGTACAGGTGCCAAGGTGCTGTGTTTCTGCTGCTGTTAGATTACCATGTTTGTACTCATTATTCATTAAAAGCATATTTTTTTGGTTCAAGGAGTCTCAAACCAGCGGACAGTATCAAAAACAAAAGCAGCTTTGGCAACCAGAAAAAAATTAACAAGCTAAGAGCAATATTCTAGATGCAAATACAAAGGACAAGAAAATGTTACACAAAGTTTACAACCTCTGCTAATATGTGAGGGTTCGGTTTCTGGCTCCTTTTGTTGTTCAAATAAACTGGGAAACTTTTGCATTTTTGAAACAGGAGTAAGGTTTATTGGGGTATTTAACAGGTAACCGGTATCAACAGGCTTGTTCCAATGTCTTTCTCCTTCCGACAACGGGTCGGGCAGGGGTTTCCAATCTTCTTCTAGGAATGGGTTCTTTTCACCTGTGTCCCATGGACCCGGCCACTCTATAGATAACTTCTGGTCTACCGCTTGTCCCGGTTCACCTTCCAACAGGGGCACGGCGTCTTCAACCCGGTCGTCCACCCACACGGGGCATCCGGAGGGTGTGGGGGTCCGCCAGGGTCCTCTCGGTAGTTCTTCATCCTCATTTCTCTCACCCTCCATTCCAACCTCTCTCTCCTTTCTCTCTCTACCTTCTCCTTTTCTTCTCTCAGCTTCCGTCTCCACTCCCTGGCCTCAGCTTCTCCCCAATATGATGGTCTCTGGGGAATCTCTCTCCTTCTCCTGTAATATCAGCCTCTTCTTTTGGTATCCTCAGTTTCTCCCAAGCCCCAGTCCAGGGATCTTCCATCCAGACCCATTCCCAGCCTGGGGGTAACTGACCCTCCTCCCTTTTTATCTCCGCTGTTCCCGCCTCAATCTCCACCCTCTCCTTCCGTTCTGTTCCCGCCATCCTCCCTTGAGTTCCTTCGGCCGTTAATTTCCGCATCACTCTTTCTAATTCTTGGGTGTCTGTCCCCCGTTGTTCTGTTTTCTTGCGGGGTGAAGCGGGCAGGGTCTGCACCTCTTTCTCGACAGTGTGGGAGAGGGATGGCACTCCGGCAAGAGGGATACTACTCTCACCCCCTGTCTCACAACAACCTCTGCTAGTTTAATTCCTGCCATAAAATCCAAGCCTTCTCCACTGGTTGGACGGCAGATAGAGAAGCAGCCAGACAGGCCACGGTGGTGAGGCTGTTCCTCAGCCTGTATGCCACAACTGAAAAGGCTCTGCCCAGGTTTCGTACTTGGGGTTCAAGAACAATCCAGAAGGCACTGCATGCTTCAGGCAAGTGTATGGTAAGTTCCTAAGGAATCATCCTGATCCTCAATGCCCTCCATGTCTCTCAGTTAAACCCGGCCTTAAGTCTTCAATATTCATTTTGTTATTTTTTTATATATATATTTTCTATATATAGAAAAAAGTAACTTCTCCAAGTTCCAGGAATCTTTTTTCAACCAAAGTTCCAACATGGCCAGTGGCTGAGCCAGTGAAGGGATTCTGGGAACTTTTCTAGACTCCATATGATCATGGATCATCAATTTCAATCATGTTTTTAATTCTTGTTTCTGGAATCCAACTGAACCTTAAGAAGGAAAGGTGTATGCATACTAATCAATTAATTAAGAGTTAATTAAGAGCTTAAGAGTATCTTTTAATGAGTGGCTCTTTCAAGTGGGTGGGACAGCTGCTCAGGAAAGCAGCCTAACCTCAAATTTAGTCCCACATTCACACTGCCCTTGCAATAACGGAAGAAACTGCAGGCAGAAAGAGGATGTTGCCTTGTTTTTGCTAAAGCCAACACTAGACTCGGATTTCTTCACACCTCTAGAATCTTTCAAATAAGTAGCAGGCTGGATTGTCCTTAAATGTTTATGGAGGCGTATGGGTCCCCCCCCCCCCAAAATAAAAAAAAAACCTGAAGAAGCTATTTAAGAGGATATCCAAGTCATTGCAAACCCATTTTCTCCATTTTCACAAAACCCACTCTACAATTTCTTCATTTGCTAGATTCATATCCCACCTTCTTTTCAATAGGTATAAGGTTGATATAGCTCTCCGTCTACCCCGTTTTATCCTCACAACAACCTTGTGAGATCATTCAGGCTGGAGAAAGAGGGAAGGAGAGAGAGAGAGAGAGAGAGAGGAGCAGCCCTGGTCCTAGTTTACTCAGTGAACTCCATGACTTAGTGACAGTTTGGATTTCCCAAACCCTACTTCATTCTAGCCCCAACCACAATGTTTCTCAACACAACCAGACATAAATAGGCTCAAAGCCAGCTCAAAATGTTTCATTCCGCAGAGACTATAGGCCAGTCTGGACAACCAAATAAACCAGAGAACAACATTAACTCTAGCTTACCGGTTACAAGCAGGTTGCTTGTGCCCTCCGCTCCCCAAGGTACTGGCAGAACGGCAGTTTTGTCCATTAACTGCACCTAGAAGGGTGCACCAGCACAGTACACCCACGTGACAATCTTGGCTTCGTGCAGTCCCCTAGTTTATCACAGAGATAAACGGTATTATCCTATCTCTGCCTCTGTGTAGATGAAACTCTTGTCCTGGTCAGCACTGGACCGTGTACGGCTAAAAATGAGCCAGACTGGTAGTTATCATAGTATAGGTGGTGTTTTCAGAGGAGGGTGGTGTTTTGAGAGGAGTCCCAAAGAGTTATAGTGAGAGATGCAAAGCACTGCACAAAAATGCAAACCAATATGCTGTTGTTGATGTGAAGCATCTGTCCCGCAGAAGGAGGAGGAGGCATCCAGTGTACGGGGAACAAGCAGGACAGAGGAGCATCCAGGGAGGCTGGGACCAAGGGCTGATAGGGAGGCATAAATAGGCCAACAAGCCAATCAGAAAGCTTAAATCCACTATAAGATGTGAATGAATAGCTAGTGGTTGCAAAATAATAACAAAGTGAAAAGGAGCAATTCTTATGACAAGGTGAATAGGAAACAACAAAAACTAAACCACAACTAAAACAGAAACAGAAACAAAAATATTTCAGCACCTTTACAACTAACAAATACCTTTCAACGTGAGCTTTCCTGGGTTACAACCCACCTCTTTAGATACTTATTTTATCTGAAGAAAGGGGTTGTAATCCATGAAAGTTTAAACTGAAATATATTTCTTTGTCTTAAAGGTGCCAAACTACTTGATTTAGCTTTAGTTCCTGCCGAAACAGACTAACACAGCTACTTCTATGAAGAGAAGCAAGAGGCATTTTAATCTTATTATTACAATAAAATGACACCAGAAACTCACTAGGCATGGAGACACTGTCACACAAAAAAACAGCATCAAAAAGCCACATAGAAATTATTGGACCATCTTTGCAGAATGCCTTGGTGAGCCTGCAACTTTTTCCATGCTGGCTGGGAGAGTGACGCTCGTAAAAACCACTCCTGAAATATCTCATTTACCTTGAAAGCCCTATTAGGGTCCTTATAAGTCAGTTCTGACTTGACGGCACAGAACAAACACATAGCTAACTATATTTGGTGCCCTGTTGTCATTTCAATAATAATATGTGCCATCAAATCTGACTTATGGTGAACCTTTTCAGGATTTTCCAGGTAGAGAAAAATCAGAAGTGGTTTACCATTTCTTCTTCTTCTGGGGCCACCCTGAGACTGTGCAGCTTGCCCAAAGCCACACAGGCTAGACCTACCTGCAGAAGGCACAGTGGGGAATTGAACTCCCAACCTCTGGCTCCACAACCAGACATCTAAACTACTGTACTGTGTTATCTAGTCAGCCATATCATTCTCCTGTATGAGACTGTTGTACACTGGATAGTCACTGTATTATCCAGTCAGCCATATTATTCTCCTATATGAGAAGGCACTCTGCATTGCACACTGGAACAATTCTGTGGTGGAAGAAAGTACTCAAGTACTCTCCAGCACCACAGAGAACTGGAACCGTTGCCACTGGATTTCAACAGTGCAGCCACAGGTAGCTTCTGGGGAATTCCACAAAGCCTTTTGACGCTCGGAAACTGCCGAACTCTGCTATACAGCATGGGCAGAAGGCCAGGCAATGCAATAGAGGAGTGTGTATCTCATTTAAAAATTCTATATACTGCTCTTGAACCCCAAGGCATTCTTAGAGGGACCAATTAAAGACAGCTATCACTATTAGAACTAATAGGATGATAATGTATACCCAGTCCTCCCTATGCGGGTGATCTCCAAATTTCAGCACTACAACACCAGTCATTTCTGACTCTCAGTCATGCTGCCTGGAGTTAATGGGATTTGTAGTCTAATTCATTCAGAAGGCATTAAGAAGCCTAGTATACCTTGACACCTAAAGGAAGGAGAAATTATTTCCTGTCATGAGTTAGCCATACTCAGTCTGTAGCGAACCCAAGTCTTACGGCATTTCTGAATTCCAGGGCAGCAGCTTGAAACCAACGGTACTACAGAAGACCCCTTCATTTGTTAGAAAGTGGGAACTCCAGAGCAGAGAATATCCAAGAGATTTCAGAAATATCTTTGCTGTTTCTGACCCTCTTTTTAAAAACTGTTTGATTTGCACTAGTTTTGATCTCTTATGTAGAGACAATCTGATTTTTGGCTTATATTTTAAAAAGCTGGCATGTATCATGTTGGAAGATGTAAAGGTGAAGGAGCCGCAGCTTGGCATTTACAGTGACAAGACACGCTTTGATGTCACTTCACAAGGAAGACGGATTAAAATATACTTATAAGTTGGTCTCTCTGGGGCAGGAATACCTCTATGCCTATACAGGGAGGCCAGGAAGAGCCAAGAAGCTATGGTTAGAATACAGCTTGGAAAAGTTACTTTGTTGGACTCCTCTCCCTTAAGGGAACAGTTTGCAGCTCAGAAGGAGAACACTCGTTTTGCATGTGGGAGACCCCAACAGTAAAAAGATCAAGGACAACGTAGGCATCATTTTGAGACCCCAGAGAGCTTCGCAGATGAACAATACTTGTGGGTCCCCGTGAGCAGGTGGAACCTATTGTACTTCTGTCCAGCTAGAGGGCTTTCCGTTGGGGCATCTTGTTGGCAGGTGCAGAGTGCTGGACCACACAGGCCTTGGCCTGTTCTAGGAGGGCTGTTATTTTCTTAGCAGATAATACTTGGGTGGATGGACAGATCTAGCCTTGGTATAAGGCATGTCATCTGCCCAAAGTATGTAAGCTTTCAGATTTCATATAACTCTTTATTGGTCTAGCACAGGGACGTGGTGGCGCTGTGGGTTAAACCGCAGAAGCCTCTGTGCTGCAGGGTCAGAAGACCAGCAGTTGTAAGATCGAATCCACGCGACGGAGTGAGCTCCCGTCGCTTGTCCCAGCTCCTGCCAACCTAGCAGTTCGAAAGCATGTAAAAATGCAAGTAGATAAATAGGTACCACCTCGGTGGGAAGGTAACGGCATTCCGTGTCTAGTCACGCTGGCCACGTGACCACGGAAAACTGTCTTCGGACAAAACGCTGGCTCTATGGCTTGGAAACGGGGATGAGCACCGCGCCCTAGAGTCGGACACGACTGGACTAAATGTCAAGGGGAACCTTTACCTTTATTGGTCTAAATGGTAAAAACACTGGGAAAAGAAAAAAAAGGCATGAAAAGCAAGTTAAGTTAAACCAAGTTCAATCCCAGCCCCATTTTCCAACAGGAACCTCTAAAGCTCTCCATTAAGTGAAATCTTTGGTGAAGGATTTTGACTTCACTGCATTTTTTTTTCTCAAGCAGGCTGATTAAAAGTTTTACAGAGCTCAAAGGTTTTCACACTTTGTGTATTTTGCACCTGGACCTAATAAAGGCATGGTGTGGATTTTTGGCAATTTAGATTTTATTTTACTCTTGTGGATCATTGTGACTGGATTTAAACTACACACCCTCATGACTCTATGTTACCAGAGAATCATGGCCCCTCAGCTTAGAAAATGTTTCTGAAAGTTTACTACCTTACTGCAAATCTAATCTGAAATTAAAATACCTGGTAACATGATGTATCCCTGCTCAAAGTCCCACAAGCTTTAAATATATTTTAAAAATAAATTAAAATCTAGGCAATCCACAGTTGCAAGATGACCAGAATTATTAACTAGAAAGAAAACAGAAAGGACTGACTTCTCTCTACTTAAATTTGAAAAACTGAGGTTAAAAGAGGGGACAAAAAAGAAGTAGAGGAGAAAGGACAGAACAGCAGGAACTGTTACTCCCCATTTGGATGCTTAAAATTCTTGCAGCTTTGAACAAGTTTACGAACATTGCAGGTGAGACGGATGAATTAGACACAGCCGTTGGAAGTCCCAGACCTCCGCCTGATATTGCATGCAGAGAGGAAGCCTGACGATTAAACTGTCCACCAAGAGGAAGCCAGAGCAAAAGAACTGCTTGCACTGGGATGGGAAGGTATTTACTATATACAGGTCTGGGAAAGGTCACTCAAATCACCTATCAACAGGGTGGATTTGGTTTAAATACAAACATTTTGGATTTGTTTGACAATTTAAATAAAAAAAGACTTTTAAAATTTAAATCGTGATTTAAGTCAATTTAACTAAAAAAACAAACACATTGACTAATATCCACCCTGCCTACCAATAAAATAGTGGAATATTTTCTATATTGCAAACTTGCACACCTTATACTAATGCAAAGCTTCCTCTCCTGGTCCAGAGCTTGAATTTTTTTTTTCTCTCTCTCCTCCTCCTCCCTGCCCCCAGCTCCCTTTTCTTAAACTACAACTCTCAGCATGAGTTACACTGGCTGAGGGATTGTGGGAACCTGTAGTCCAAAAATGCCAGTATTTCAAAGCCATGTCCCAGACTATTTGGGGGGGGGGGGTGTCAGCAAACAGAAGGAAGCTTGACTGACTGACTCAAGAGGAGTTTTGTTAAAAGCATCCTATGAGGTAGTCTTATCTTAGAACTGCAGAGCTGGAAGGGACCCTATGGATCATGGTTGTTCGTGAGTTTCAACATGTACATTAAAATTAAAAACAAAAGATCTTTTAGCAACTTAAAGACCAATTAATTGGAATCAGACTGCCAGTTAGAGGGTGCCAGACAATCATCCATTCTTTGCAAAAAGATGTACTGAGATAAAGTCCAGGTTAAGCCAAGTGTCTGATAAACGTTATAAATGCTACAGACCAACTTTGCACAATTTCAGAAGTGAGCAGTGGGCTTCAAAGCAAAAGAAAATATTAAATAACAGGTAATAGATCCTGACAGGCCAATGCTTGTTCAAATGGAATACCAGGGGACAAGAATGCAAAACCAAGTGAATGATGCAAAATCACAGTGCAGTTGAGAACCAGAGTAAAACACTGGCAAAAGACTTGAATCAGGAAAGGCTTCAGTTTGGATCTCCCTTCTCCAAGGGTACACTCAGACAAAGCACTGGCCACTCAGACTCTTCTTCTGCAATAATACTGCCCTACCTTACGAGGTTTTATTGCACTCCCTAGATGGGAGCTGGAGCTGGCTGCCACTTTTGATCTCCCACAATGTCCCACAGCAACCGGTTGTAGAGACACTCTGGGACACTGGAAAAGCCAGCCACCTAGCTGCAGGGTAAAAGTCAGAACTGACTTTTTGTAGGAAAAAGTCTCCCTCACAACTCTCCAAGGATGCTATGATATGAGGTGTAATCCTGGTCCTACCCAAAAACTGTCATGTAATGTTCATTAATTACTACAAGCAGCCAAGGTTGCAAATTCCCGTCCACCCATTTTACTTTCCCATCCTCAGAGGGACAAGATTTTTGATGTAAACATGAAAATGTTGACCGGGATATACCCTTACCCAAACCGGTCCCCTTTGATGCTGAAAACGAAACAAAAAATCTGGAAGCTGCTAGTATCTAGTTTAACTAGATACTGAACTAATTGGAACTGAAATAATAACTACAACCTTTTCGTGTAGCGACAAGCAAGACCACACCAGCTGACCATAATTCTGTGTACCCCAAGAACTCGTCAATACTTTGACTTCAACCCTGACACACTAGTTTAATTTTCCAGGCACGGCAGCTAGTATGAAGCTGAAGTTGTGAACAGGAAAGGTGTGCCTCCAGGCAAAAACTAATCCTCCCACTGTGAAGAGAGAAGCTGAATGTCAGCTTCTTAGGACCGGTGTCAGACAACAACTGAATCTACAGCAATCCATTATATCTGAAAGGCACGGGAATCTCTCCTCCCCACACGCACACACATGCCTTTTCACACAAAGTCAGTAGCTAGAGGAAACGGGTCTGCGGAACTGAAATGGTGACAGAACACCATGTACCCTGGCTGAACCTCAAGATGGAAAATATATAGGGTGGATTTTAAAAAAACACAAAAAGGGCACAGTGAGAACAAACACTCAAGTCAACCGTCCAGGCAGCTTTAATTAAAACTAGATTTGCACACGGGGCGCTTTGCCACTGGACTCCTGAATCTTTACCCCCTGCTTCACATTGCTGACTTTAAAAAAAAAAAACTGTACACAATAGTTCAGTGGTTTCACTATCTGGCTGTGGATCCAGAGGTTGGGAGTTTAATTGCCCACGGTACCTTTTGCAAGTAGAGCCATCCTGTGTGGCCTTGAGAAGCTGGGCACTCCCAGGGTGTCCCCAAGAGAAGGGAGTCATAAGCCATTTCTGAGTACTTTCTACCTGGAAAATCTTGAAAAGGGCCGCCATGTCAAAACTGACTTGATAGCATATGATTATTACTACTCTAGAAGTGGCCTCTTATTTGTCTTTTTTTTGGGGAAACACGGTAGCTTTACAGTTCACAGGGAACACTCACTCCCATCTCCTCCTTATTCCCTTTGGAACCAATGCCTTTGCAACCACAACCAACTTCCACATCATTCTAGTTAAGAATGGGAACACCCTGTTTTATTCTAGGTAAATTTGGGCACAGACTTTATAGCAACAAGCTGGCTGGGTAGCTCAGTGGTTTAGGGGTGGCTTTGGGCAAAGCTGCGCAGTCCCAGGGGAGCCCCAGTAGAAGGTAATGGTAAACCATTTCTGATAATTCTCGACATGGAAAATCCTGAAAAGGATTGCCATAAGTCAAAATTGATTTACCGGCACATTATTATTTATTACAAGCAACAAATAAATCTGATAAAAAGACTGCAGTGGCTATTCACAGCAAAGGCAAAGAAGGGGAGAAACTTCTACCTGCTGATGGATTTCTAAGATTGCGTGGCTCTCAGGCACTGGATTTGCAAAGCATTGTGTTCCCCGAACACCAAGTGGTAAAGAGCAGACAAATGTACTTGCTGCACAATTACAGGTCAGGTTTTCCACCACTGGGAATCTACTATAGTCTGTTTGTTACAGAGAGTTCCCCATCTATCAAGTGTTGCTAGCAAGTCAGACATGCATATTTTAAATAAAGGTTTCTCCCCCACTCACGCACCCCGGTACAGGCACTCACTCTCCCACAGCACGATGCGGCCCCAGAAAAAGGGGAGAGAAAAGAACACAAATCATTATCAGAACTGGCCTGACTGGTTTAACAAGGGAAAAACATTATACCCCTCCTTTGTCTCCATCCTCTGACGAAAAGCAAACTGTGGGCCAAGAACTTTTCCTCTTACTCTGGGCTGAATAAAAGATAGGTTGCCAGGACATCCATGAAATCCAGCTATGGCAATGCACACACTAAGCTCCCAGATACAATCTTTAAAACATAAAGTACAGCTGGGCAAAATGCAGCCTTCAGATGTTGTTGGGACTGCAATTCCCAGCAGAATTTACTAGTCCACTGAAATCTGGAGGGTCCAGATTCTGGAGGGTCCAAATTCTGCTCCTCCTGCTCTAGAATCTAGAAGTGGGGTGACCAAGTTGCTGCCCTCCAGTTGTTGCCAAATACAATCCCCTTTGTCTCTTAGCAGGGGCAACAGCAGCTAATGCCGATATGAACTACAGTCCAGCAACATCTGGAAAGGCTGAGCTTTGCCCATCAGTGATGTAAAGGAATGAAAATCAGGAGTGGGTGGCAGTGGGGAGAAACAGGACAAGCTATTTATAATTCATAAGTCAACCCCTTTTCTGTTTTGCATTTTGAATGCGAAGGATCTGGAATACTGGGGAGGGAGGAGGAAGAGCGGGGCAGGAAGTAATAATCAGAAAAATATTAACACAAGAATCTCTGCAAAAAAGGGAGGGAGAGACATAGAAATCCCACCAAGAAAGCAAACGTGCAAAAATCAAAGCAAGGTTATACACATGGGAGGCTGCACTGATAGACAGCAAGTGCAAACTGCCGCCCTGTGAATCCTTGCTTTGCCACAGAGGGGTTCATGACCCCCTCTGGCCTTGTCAATCATCCTGCCATCCTGCTATTGGGCTGGTTATCTCAGCCCAGGCTTGTTCCACCAGCACAATCCCTAGTGATCCAAACGGAAACACTGCCACGTGATCCCTTTTCTGCATTTGCTTTGACCTCCAGGAACAAAAGATGAAGCGGAGGCGTCTGAGAGCAGTGGAGCCTTAAAACCTCTCCCTTTCACAACTGCTGGGTCGAGCTGTCACACAAGCAACAGCCTGCTCAAACCTGAGCTGGAGGGCATTAGCTCTGCCTATATGATATCCCTGTTAGCCAGGTCTTTTCATTTCTTTTTCTCTCACTCTTTCTGTTTGGAAAACAAGAGGTATGGTGGTCAGCCAGGACAGGGACAAATTGTGACAAAACTTTATGTTTTAACCACCTGGGGGACCGAGGAGCCTAACAACATTTAAGCAGCACAAAAACAAGTCAAGGAGGAGCACTTTTTTCAAACGCTTAATAGGACTTAAGCTCATACCTTCAGACAAAGAGTGGGGATACACACAAAACACCAGTCTTGTTTACAGCTCACTCTTGCTCCAGAGAACAGAACACTCTCTGGTGCAAATCGCCAACAGAGCTGGCATTTCTTCAGCTCAGTTCCTGTCAAAACATACAGTCCTGTGTACATCAATGAAGCTATATAAACCATTAAGAAAAAATAGGAAGGACCTACGAAGAAAATGAAAAAGGCACTGAAAATGAGACGAGATAGTGTGAAGGCAAGAGAAGGGGACGACAGAGGATGAGATGGAAGGACAGTGTCATTGAAGCGACCAACATGACTTTGACCCAACTCCGGGAGGCAGTGGAAGACAGGAGGGCCTGGCGTGCTCTGGTCCATGGGGTCACGAAGAGTCGGACACGACTTAACGACTAAAAACCAACAACAACAAATTATCTGTGTCTCTTTTCTCTCCCAGAGCAGTGGTTCCCAACCTTGGACTACAACTCCCACAAATCCTGGCCAGCGGCTAGTGGTGAAGGTATCTGGGAGTTGTAGTCCAAGAACATCTAGGGACCCAAGGTTGCAAACCAGGAACAAACACATTCTGTGAGTTGTGCTTTCCCCGTGTCCCTCAGAACCTCAATCTCAGCCAGTAAACATTGGTTGCACTGAAAAAGCGGTGGGGCCCAGACGGAAAACACAGTAAGGCTACACTGGCAGAGACAAAAGCTGAATTTCAAGGATCAAAAAAAGACTAGCAGATCTGCCCACAAGGAGATGGGGACAGCCAGGCAAGCTACCTCACCAGCTTTTTATCTGAAAGGATAATGGAGAGAAAGCACCAGTCTTCCCTTGGGGACTGTTTTCAATAAAAAGGGAATTTTGTACAATTATATTACACAATAACGGAGCTTTGAACTGTGCATACACAAATATATTATTTAGGCAAGATCAAGGCTTAGGTCATCCCCCACACCTTACCTTACCTTTAAAAGACCTGGATTTTTGAGTAAACCAGTTATTCCTTGACACACACAAGGAAGATTTACCAAAAAGTGACATCAACATATAAAACCAAAGAAAAGGGCAACATACTTCTTCTACAATGTAAAGCTTGACTGTGAGCTTGCAGAGTGGAGACTCCTACCTACCAAGAAACAAACAGATGAATGAATCAGAATTCTAATTCTCCAACTTAGTTACCTATACACCTGGATTTTTTCCTGTCATCTCAACCCATTTAAATTCAAGCAGGGAAGGAAAGAAGGGGGGGTGTTGTATCAGTTATGGCTAAATGTCAGCCAGATTTAGTTGTTTTTAAAAAACTGTTAAGGGACGTGGTGGCGCTGCGGGTTAAACCGCAGAAGCCTCTGTGCTCCAAGGTCAGAAGACCAGCCGTCGTAAGATCGAATCCACGCGACGGAGTGAGCACCCGTCGCTTGTCCCAGCTCCTGCCAACCTAACAGTTTGAAAGTATGTAAAAATGCAAGTAGATAAATAGGTACCACCACGGTGGGAAGGTAACGGCGTTCCGTGTCCAGTCGCGCTGGCCACGTGACCACGGAAACTGTCTACGGACAAACACTGGCTCTACAGCTTGGAGACGGGGATAAGCACCGTGCCCTAGAGTCGGACACGACTGGACTAAATGTCAAGGGGAACCTTTACCTTTACCTAAGAAACTGTTAAGAATAGCTAGTTGGACAAGGAAGGCAATATCGCTTTACAGACCAAAGTGTGGGATGCACTTCTTTTCCCTCACACTTACATCTGCTTTAAAACCATCCAGGAGTGGAAAGCCAGAGAGGTTCAGAAGGTACCTTACCACAGCTCAGGTTCGAATCTGTGCACACCGCCCCCCCCGCCCCACAATGCCACCTTCGTGTGCCACTCCTACCATAAAGGATGCTACAGTTATATTTAGTTCACTGTTACACTTGTCTCATTTCCACGCTGGCTGTCCTTTCCAGGCCTTGTTGCTAAGACACTAGCATGCGCTCACACAGAAAGAAAGGGGAGAGCCCCAAATCCGAAATTAATGGCTTCCCTACTTCAGAGTGCATAGGGAAGATTTGACTTTTCTCAGACAGGAAAATAAAGGTGACTGGGCAGAAGGCGAGTTTGGGGACAAGGCTGTAGGATCCAAGAAAATTCACCAGAGGAAAGGAAAGCAACGCTGGGAGGTGGAGACTCCCTTCCCCATCCCTGATACAGTACCTTTCCCCTGTAATCTGTTGAACACGTCATGAGGCCTTTGTAGGAACGGCTGCACCCTGCCTCACCCCACCTTTCAACTCCCAGTGCCAACCTTTCAACTCCCATCTCGCACAAATAAGAGCCTTTCCCCTTCCTTTAAAGTAAAACAACAGAGAGTTGGGCAATACTCATCATAGCAGACAACTGCTGTTGAGAGCCTGGACTGCCGACTCAGGGGAGTGGCAAACCTTTAGGGCAAAATCCTGCTCTTTCCAAAGTTAGGTCCAATTAAAAATATATATATTAGCCCCTCTAATCAGTTATTATGCCCTTTCTAAGAGATTTCTCCAGGGAGCCTTACTAATTGAAACCTTGGTAATCAAAGAGAATTTAACAGTGGGCCTGCAAACCAAAACCTCACTAAGTAAAACAAAATCGTAACAGCAGTAAAATAAATTGATTTTAACAGTGGCAAGAGTAGCAAGTCAAAAGGGGGACCAAAAAAACCCACCCCGGGGATCAGGAGCAAACAAATGGGGATAAAACAAGCAGTTTAATAGGCTTTGCAACAAATTGGCACTTCATTCCTTTATAGTGTCCCTGTCCAAAAATATTTCTTATTTAAATTCAAAGGGTGATGAAGATGAGGAGATGGACTCTAGACACAATCGTTGAAGGGGTGAGAATGTACAAATGCAGCCAATGATTGACATGTTATCAATTAGCTATATTTTTGACCCAACTCCGGGAGGCAGTGGAAGACAGGAGGGCCTGGCGTGCTCTGGTCCATGGGGTCACGAAGAGTCGGACACGACTTAACGACTAAACAACAACAACATATCTATACCAGCAGCCCCAAAGAGTACACCATCATGTGTCTCCCTCTCCCTATTTTGTCATCTACAATAGCCCTGTGAGGTAGGGACTTGGTCCAATGACCATCCCATGTGGGTAGACACAGATTTCGAATCATCATCTCTCCAACCCTCACCCTATGCTCTAACTACTATGCGATGCCGCCCCTCAGTTTAGGCCAGTTTGCCATGGATTTTAACCACTCACCATATGCACAAAGGAATTTCACGCAGGCAATTGGGTATTGTTTACCCGTTATTTCAAAATGTCATAACTGGCAGATAACAGTAACACAGTAACTTAAAATCTCTCTCTTGGGGGGCAGGTGCGAGTTACAGGCTAACAACATCTCTTAGGTCCTATTGTATCCAGCCTTGTTTTACAGAAAACACTTCCAAGCTTCGAGTGGTGCATAGACACGCAATCAAAAAAAGGGAGAGATCAAGAGTCAGGTATGAGTCCAGTTGGGTTTGTTAGATCAAGATGTGTCACGGCCTCTGTTTAAAGCCAAGTGGAAAATATAGAAAAGTCCAAAAACATCTGCAGGGACAAACGTTCCCCACAGTGACCTTCCATTGCAGTTCTATCCTGTCAAACTGCCTCTGACTTGCATCAATCTTAATGGGGTTTCTGAGGTTTGTGAGACATTCATGGAATGGTTTCCCACTGCTTGCCACTCCAGTAAGTCTCTAAGGCCAGGC
Source organism: Intellagama lesueurii (assembly GCA_037013535.1). Lineage (NCBI taxonomy): Eukaryota > Metazoa > Chordata > Lepidosauria > Squamata > Agamidae > Intellagama > Intellagama lesueurii. The sequence goes on along the minus strand of JBAJHW010000019.1, from coordinate 137,159 downwards.
ACGGCTTGAATCCAGATTCCCTGTATCCTAGCCTGACACTCTACGTACTACCTCACATACTCCAGAATTTCAGGCAGGGATCATTACTAGTCTTACTCAGAAATGCAGGAGCATGCATTCTTCTGCCACTGAGCTACAGTCCCTGCTCTCCTCCATGGCTACCCAGGAATAACTGACCCCAAAGAAGAGGCTGTCTTGGGAAAGCATCACTGAAATGAAAGAGAGCAATGTAAGAGCTCAGCTGCATAACTTCTGCTCATTTTGATGAGGCTTATACAGGAAAACATCTTGGTGGATTGTGCCCCACAAGACTTATGCTCAAAGTCTCTCCCACTTTGCACCCCCATCCCCCCCCCCCAATAAAGAGAACAAAAGAGGCATGGATCCACCAGGTCTCCTATCAGGACTGTAGGGAATCAACCACCAACCAGCACATGGATTTTCTAAATACAGAGACAATTTTTGCCTCCTGGCTGCAGCCCACCTTATCCGTAATGCATTCCTCCCCACCCGCCACAGTGTCCACTCAAAGAGTAAATTCTCCCACCAACACAATTTAAGAGATTGCGGAAGCCGCAAAGCACAACCCACAAGAGCCGGAAGCTGCTGAAGCTGAAGAGAAGCGCATACGAGGAATGAACGAGACAAAAAAGGTGGGAGGGTGTTTTTTTTTGCTTCCAGCTCTGAGTGAGTGCTGGTTCCGTGGGCAGCCAAGCAACTTAAGTAGGAGAAAGGCAAGAGTGCATACAGATTATCTTTCATCGCCTTTGTGAGCCTTCTCGAATGTTCAGATCATCAAGGAAAGCCTTTCTCTCAGTCCCGTCACCTTCACAGGTACGTGTGGTGGGGACACGGGAAAGGGCCTTCCCTGTGGCTGCTCCCAGACTTTGGAACTCCCTGCCACTGGAGGCCAAGCTGGCCCCATCTTGGCTGTCCTTCTGCAAAGACCTTTCTCTTCAGGCAAGCTTTCCCTGAACTGACTGGCTGCTGAGTGGGTTTTTTAAAAATGGATTGTTGTACTTTACTGCCTTGAATGTGTTCTGGTGTTTGGTGTATGTTTGATCCTTTTTAGTATTTGTAAACTCCCTGCTGGTAGCTTTTATATTGTCTTTTAATTATGTAAGCCGCCTTGGATCCTTTTAAGGAGAAAGGCGGGATAAACATATTTTAGATAAATAAATATAAATTGATTGCATACATTGATCTTTCATCTAGAGTCCATTCAGTGTGCTGGCTGGTTGACGGGATTTGTAGCTCAACCTAACTATCGGGTGCCAGTTTAAGGAAGGTGAAGCTATATAATATATATTATATTATATTTTTAACACCAAGAAGTTCAGGATGGCATACCAACTTTTCTCCCTAGGGGTATCTCACAACAACCCTGTGAGGGAGGCTCTACTGACAGAGACAGACTAGCCCAAGGTCATCTCCTGAGTTTTATGGAAAAGCAGGGACTTCAATTTCTTGCCCTTGAACCCCCAGTCCAACCATCTATCCACTGCACCTTACCAACTCTTGTGCACCTGGTCATACGCCTCTCCAAAAAGTTACTCAAAGTAGCCTGTAGCATTTCCTACATAGGAGGTATATAAAAACCTGCAACAAAGCCATTAAAAGACAGAAATGTATGGGTAAAAATCCTGTTGTGTAGCCCTGCTTGTGCCACAGTCAGGGGCACATTGCTGCCAAATGCAAGCTTCCATTTCATACTTTGGGGTTTGCATGACTTGCATACAATGTGACAAAGCCACTTGCACCCCAAAACTGAAAAAGGAAGTCTTTAATCAGCAGCAATCTGTCACTGATCACAATCTGCCACATCACTCCCGCTGCACAAGTGGAAACCATCCAACAAAAATATGGCCGCAACACAGGCAAAGTAGGTATTGAAGAGTTACAACACATAGACACACACATATATGCTCCAGCAGTCCACAATCCAACAGATGATGGATGGAACTATGGTGTGCGTTTCTTTGGTTCTGCATTCCAAGGGCAACCGCCAGTTAGAGCTAAATATTATTTCCAACTATCACCATCCCATTATGGCTTTCTCACCAAGGCAGGCCCTCGCTAACCTTTGAAAAGCAAATGGAGAGGAGGTATGGTAGGTTTCCTGTCAAAAGCAAATTCCAGAAAGAAGGCCCTGATTTTCAAAACCATCAACCAAATATAGGTAGCTGCAGTGCAGAAATTCCTCTGGTGATACCCATGACATTTCTACATGAAGGCTAAAAAACAGAGGCTTTTCCTAATCGGTTTGTCCCACCTTTCTTTGTACAGGAAAACATCCTGGTTGATTGTGCCACGCAAGGCTTACGTCCTTAGTCATCCTCTGTCTCCCACTCAGCCAGGGTGGATAAAAATAAATTATTTTTATTTTTTAAAAATGATTTAAATAACAACTTACATTTTAAAAATCAATTATTTGATTTAAATGTTTAAATCAAATCCACCCTGCACTCAGCTCTCCCCTTAAATGGCATACAAAAAACACTCATCAACTTATGACTCCTAGAAGAGCTATACCATCAGAGGGATCAACTATCACAGACATGACTATCCAAATACAGGGACAATTATCATCTTTTGGCTGCAACCACCTTATCCTCAATGCATTTCCACACTATCCACTTAAAGAAGTTCTTCCACCAGTGAAAGACTGTATTGTCTTTCTTTAACACTCACTATGCAGTATAGAACTAATACAGCCAGTGGTCAGAGACTCTGGCAAACGTATTCCAAAGCATCTATAGACCCTCAAATTGCCTATCCTAAGCTAAGTAATCAGCTTGTTGCTATATCCCGTCAAGTTGGAACTGACTTATGGCAAGGCTGTCAAGGTAACTGAGATATTTAAGGAGCAGTTTATCAGTTCCACACCCCAGGTGACTTTTCATGGCTGACTGGGGATGTGAACCTAGGCCTCCTGAGCCCCAGTCCATCACTCTATCCACTACACCACACTGGGTATCAACAAGTGATCAGCCCCCAATACTAAAGTAAGTGGAGGGTTCCAAACCCAGGATTTTTCTGTCACTGACATTAGGAGTTCTGTCTGGAAGCCTCTGTAAACCAGTCTTTCTCCACCCTGAGTCCCCAGATGAACAAGGACTAAAATTCTCATAAACTCCTAGCCAGCATGGCCAAAGGTCATAAATGATGGGAGTTGTGGTCTAATAACATATGGAGCCCTGAAGTGGGGAAAGGCTTCAGACTCTTGGTCCATCTAATCCCAAACTACTTACACAGACCAACAGCAGCTCTCCAAGCTTTCCAGTAATGCTTAGTTAACACCACCACTGGATTAACCTGAAGATGTACACATATAAAAACAGGGATTCACCGGATATTAGGATGCCTGTAGATCCGGAGACATGTGGACAGGCATATGTGGATGGGGAGCATGTATGTGGGGGCATATAGGTTGAATGTTCAGGATCTAGCAACCTCACTGAAGCTAGGAAGATTTTGGTTTGGGAAAGGGTATCTCATGGGAACATTAGGTACATCACCTTAAGGTCTACCATGGAAGAACAGGATATAGAATCACGACAACTTTTATATTGGTACTTTGTCTATAGTATAATGGTTGTGTTGGGAATAAGAGCTGGGTAGTTAGTCCCAAGCTGCACACCTCACTTGCACCCACTGCAGATGGCATTAGTGAAGTCATCCCACCCTCCAGCTACAATATAGGCATCCTATCTAATGGGGTAAGAATTACCAATAAGTAGAGCACTCGCAACACACAGCAGCTGTTACTTAAGAACTGGGCATGACCACCACTACAAGAGGAACCTAGATGTGCTGCAAACAAGGAAGTGCCTCGTCAAGCAAGAACCCTATCTCTTAGGGCCAGAGACACCAAAGTCTCTAACTTTAGGATAAAACTTCTTCAGGGCATGCCTCAGGAAATGATAAACCTTCACATACATAAACACAGGTGTATCTCCAGTGAGGTACTGATAGCCTTCTCTGCCTTTCAGAGCCTCTGGCCAATGCACAGCCCCTAAATGTTCAAATGCATGTCCTACAGAAGCACACGCTTTCATGAGAGCCAAGCAGAGCATCCCTGAAATACATACCCCTCATAGAGCAGGGCCTTTGCAATCAAATAGTCATCTAAATGACAGAAAAATCTCCTCCTCACACACTCGGTGGATTCAGTTCTCCTATCTGCATGCCAGAAAATGGGCCATCATCTCCCTGCTTCACTGACAAGCAACCTGCACAGTTCAAATAATAATTCAAAGAGAAGCATGGAAATTAGAGATAGGCCCCCCCCCCTTGCACTACAGATATGTAAGTGGAGCAAAGGGTGGGGGGAAGACTGAAGGGAAAGAGAACTATTCCTCTGTGGTTCTCTTCCAACCTCTGGCATCCCCCACCCCTATTTATATGCAGTGGCTTCCCCAGTGCCTCTCACAGCATCATCCTCTATTACACACACACACACACACACACAGAGGAAGGGATAGACACATCAACAATATTAATCTCCTGGCATAAAATGTAAGATTTCTCTTAAATGGACACCCATTAACCCTGGTGCCCAATTCAGTCTCTCACTCCATCAACTGCCTTGCCACTCCAGCAAACAAGTAAACACATGTACGCCCCAAATCTATGCATATAAGGGGCAGGAGTGGTAGAGGAATCCTGTCTGAGCAAGCCCTGTTCTTGCCCCCCCCCACCCCTGAAAGCACTTCTTTCAAAGAGAGAGAGGGACAGTGGAATTCCCCATCATCTTCACCTTCCCTAAAGTTGAGTATCTACTTCCTTCACCCCAGAACCTGGTTGGCTGCTTCCCCAACCATTCACCAAAGCAATACTGATCGTGTCCTGCATATTAAAGAGGGAGACACTCCAAGTCCCTTCTCCTTCCCAAATTTCTGGTGCTTCTGCAACCCTTCTAGGTGTTGCTGCCTTGGGTCCTTTTAAAGATGAAGGTGGGGTACAGATATTTTCAATAAACATAAATAAACAAAGGTGGGCCAAAAAATCACCTCCCAGGCCTTTTTCCTTCTACACTCCAGATTGGCCAGAAGTTCACTCCTAGGGCAGATCCATTTGCCAGCCCTGCTCCTGTGCTTTTCCTTTTTTTTTTTTAAAGAACCTAATACATAAGGATTTTTAGAAAGAAAGCTCAATCTTTCTTCTCACATAAAAAAGCAAAGGTTTGCTGTTGAAAGACAGCACAAAAGCAAAGTAAAACCCAGTTTTAAAAACCATGACAGCTGGTCCTCCAGGAAACAGAGTGAGCCTTTCTAAGCAAGAGGAAAGACCCAGATATAATTTTTTTTCTCTCCCATCTCTGAACCACTATGATAAGGGAAAGGTAACAAAAAAAACTGTGGTCTTTCCCCTGCATCTGGAGAAGCACATGAAAAATACAGCAGGTGGAACTTTGCTTTGCTGAACGGCCACGAAGAACAGGACCATGTTTCATCCACTACCTTTCTGGGTGCATCGGGGAGTTGCTCTTTAAAAAGTGCAGGAGCAGAGACAGTTAAAAAGAGGTGGCAATAAAGCCTGAGCTTTTCCCACCCTCGTGCTGCAGAGATGGAAGTAGGAGGAGGAGGAGAGAGAGAAAGAGAGTCAGTCCCCATCTGCCCAGCTAGATTCTCCCATCCATGCCACTCTTTAGACAGGATCCTTCCTCTGGCTTCCCAGTCAGGATTGCCACCTGTGTGCTTTTTAGGAGCCTTTCCCTTCTCGGCTTTTCAACTGGCCTTGCTCCAGTTTTCTGCCTTCCTTCTCCCTGCCTGCAACCCCCCACCCCACCCCGCAAGCAGGCTGCGATGGGGAAGGTTTCTTTTTTTCCCCCCACATCCCTCCATCGCGATGACAGGAAGAAAGGAAGGAAAGGGAAGACATTCTCTGTGCTGAGATTTCTGCACGAGTTGCAAGAGGGATGGGTTAAAACCCCAGAAACAAGAGCACACACAAGCCACGCACGTGGGGGATGCAGAGAGCTCACCCTCTCTAGACACCCCACACACACATCCTATTTTTTGGGAGGAAGAGAATTACAGGAGCCCCCCCCCCCTTCCCCATTCCGCCCCCAAATGAAATGGCTTCCCCCCCCTTACCTGTTCCGTGTTCTCGCTCAGGGTGGGCAGGGGGCTCCGGCCGCTGTTCGACATGGTGCCCTCTGGCAGGGGCTGAGGGGGGGTCCCCCCAGCTGCTCAACTCCTTTCCCCTCCTCCTGCTCCCCTGACCCAGCTGGAAGGGGCCGGTTCCTCTTCCTCCTCTTCTTCCTCCTCCTCCTCTTCTTCCTCCTCCTCCTCCTCTTCCTCCTCCTCACGGCGAGGGGGGCGGCCAGGCCACCACCATGAGGAGAACTGGGCGCTCAATGCGAGGTCGGAAGGCACCACATGGGAGGGTCCCCACTCCGCCGGTTTAGTGGAGGGTAGCCCGGCTTGACAGATCACGAGAGGCCGGGGATGAGGCGATAGGACCCAGGCCGCGAGGGTCGAAAAATCCCAAGTGAGGAAATTTGGGGGCCTGAAGCCAGACTAGGGCCGGTGGGCAGCCTCCAAATCCTGCCGAGCCTCCCCAGCCGGGCTCGGACACCGTTTTTTCTTCCCCGCCGGTGCCCGAGCTCCACTGGCTGCCCCTCGGCTTCACACAGCAGCGGCTCCCAACATGGCCGCCTCTGCCGGGTTTCGGGAAGTTCCGCCTGCCTTCCGGAAATAGCCGAAACGAGCCTCAACAACAGCCGCGGCTTGGCACGCCTCGTCGTCGTCGTCACCCGGCCCGTCTCATTGGTTGGGCGGAAGCACCCGAACGTGAAGCCGACTCTGCTTCCCACGGTGCGCGGAAAAAGCCGAAGGAGCCAACTGAGAGTTGATTGGTCGCGGGGAAGGGGGCGGGGTCTAGAGCTTTCTACGGCTTTAAAATCGGAGAGGCGAGCCGAGCACGCCCAGCGGCGACATCCGGAAGCCTATGGCCAAAAGAGAAGTTCGGAAATAGCCGAGCGTGGCCGGAAATAGCCGAATGCCTTTAGGCTGGCGAAGTGCGAAACGAGTAGAACCTGCTTTGCCTCGGAATGTTCAGAAACATTTTTTATAAGGAAGCTTGAGTTTTCTGCTCCCAAGGTGGGAAAGGTGGAAGCGAGGAAATGTGGATTGTTTATTATTATGTCCCTTCCCAACTGTGAGCTTGAAGAGGCATGCACGGTTGCCCCTTCTCACTTCATCCTCATAACATCAACTCTGGAATTAAAAAACGTGCAACCTGTTCAAAGCGACTGTGTGTTTTATGGCTCCATGGGATATAGAATCTGGATCTCCCTCAGACCACAGCCTAACACTTTACAACCTGTTGTTTTTGAATCACCACCGCAGGCTGGAGATTCTGGAAGTTGTACTTACATGCCCAAGTTCTGTTCAAACTAGAGATGGGGATGATATTTTTTGGTTTTTTAACTACAACTAGAATTCCACAGCCAGCATGGCCAGGTTTCATCCCCAAGTAAACAGAGGGACAATGAAGTGTAATGGTCTAAGACTCAGGAGATCTGTGCTCAAATCCCGACTTTGCCATGGAAACTCACTGGTGGACCGGGAGCGTTAAACCACTCCTTTAACATCTCACATGTCTCAAAAAAACTGTTGTTGTTGTTGCCATGTACCATCAATTTGCTTTCAACTTATAGCAACCCTATAAGTTAGTGATCTCTGGAAAGTCAAGACTATGGTTTCTGTTATTGATTTGTTCCATCTCATGTTTGGTCGTTGTTGTCTTCTCCTTGTTGTCTTCAACTGTCCCCTGCATTACTGTCTTTTCCAATGAGTCTATGACAAAGTCTGTATCCCAGCACTGAAAGTTAGAATAAAGTAACATTTACAGTGTGTAACTGAGAACTTAGGAGATCTAAGCTCAGGTTCAAGTCCATTTTCAATCATGGAACTTAGTGGAGGACTTCTCACTGATCACTGTCTATCAGCCTGAACAAGGTTGTTATAAGACTGAAGCAGGCAACTTACTGGAAGAAAAGTAGAATATAAATATGTCCAATACAGTGAAGGAAAAATATTTATTGCTAAAAAAACAGGGAAGACGATATACTGAATGCAATATTTTTTAATCAGCAAAGTTTGAAACCAACAGTTTGTGGTTCCATTTTGATTGGGAAAACAAAACAACACACAAGATGGAAGTCCTTAAGAAGCCTCCTTTGGTGCACATGATGGAACAATGTTTCTAAAGCTAAAAAGGTCTGGTCTTCTTCTTTTTCTTTATTTTTTAGCACTAGGATGGGAGTCTATCTAGAAAACCCAGAAACACAGCTTTGAGAAATATGGAACAGAAATGTACAAATACTAGCAAATAACACCACTACTGACTAGAGTTTGGAACGAATGGCTCAAATCCTGTTGTGCAGTTACGCAAACAGCATAAGCTTGGAAAGCAAATTGCTATAAGTTAAAAAAAAAACTCTGCAGACCTTATCTGCAGCTTGGTAAGCAACAGATAAAAATTTCTTAGCTTACAGCAATTTGTTTTCTAAAGTTATGCTGTCTGCGAAACTGCACGACAGGATTTCCGCCTGTTAATAAAGATAAAATAAAAGTGACACTTTACAAGCAACATGATGGGTGGGGAATGATGGCGCGTACAAGAGCGTGGCTGGGGTTTGGGGATTAAGCCTGGTTTAACACAATAGGAGAACCGTAAATACTGAAAAATGAGTTGCCCAACATTCTTCAGCTTAGGTGATTCTCCTACGCAGACAAACTCCAGAGAGCAGGGGGTCAATTACCTGCCCCTGCGACCCACTGTGGTTGTGTCCACCAGCACCCAGTGGGAAAAATCAAGACAAAATAAAGCCACTTCCAGTTTGCAATGAATGGATTATTTTGCTGTTGGAGAAAATAAAGAGCTACGTGGCCTTTAAAGCATGAATTGTCACTTATAAAGGCTTCCAGGAATTCTCTGTCTCCCACCCACCCATTTTGGAGGTGATGGTTACAGTGGTTCTTCTGCTAAGAGACCAAGATCTATAATCCTACCTTACAAGGGCATTGGCACGCTCGTAACAAAGACATGGACACTGAAGCGCTGAGAACACGTGAAATATATAAAAGCTGTTACTGTTCCTGTACTCCCAGCATGTGTGTTTTCCCCCAATAGGTCTTCTTAAAGATGATGCACTTTTCCTTTTTGTTTGTTTGTTTGTTAAAATCAATGTATTTACTGTTTTTAGCTTCAAATATGGTATTTTAATTATGTAAGGTGCCTTGGGTCCTCTTTAAGGAGAAAGTTGGGTTTCAAATATTTTAAAGAAACAAACAAATAAAGCGAATAGTTAAGAGGATGGGTCTAGCCTCTTGTAGAGGATTTAAATATTGCTCTGCTTAAGAGCTAGGCAGTTGCACCTGAGTATTGTTTGAGAACACAGAAGGTACTTTGTGTAGCAACTGAGTCCCCAGATCCCCCACCCGGATGGAGTTACAGCCCCTGAAAAGACCATTTTCCCAGCTCTGTTAGATTCTTCCCTGGCCTTTTGTCATCCCAGCATGCACACCTTGCCCCTTCCAGTGTTCTTGCAGAAGGAACTCGCACATAAGAGTTGCTAACAAGGTGGGTGGGAAATTATGCAGTGGGAAAAAAAAGGAAAAAAGAGCTCAATGTGTGGCTGAATGCAAGATGCTACCAGCGCTGATCCTAAAAATTGCCTTCTGGTCCCTCAATCTAGGAAGGAGGGAAATAAGCAGTTCTGCAGTGCCTCCTGGTGGAGAGTGAGGGTGCTGCAATAAGGTGAGCACCCTTCCATGCGGAGCGACCCCATGCCTCCTTAGGCGGAGGGTAAATAAGTCAGCTCAATTCAATTTCAGCCAGAAATTGGTGGGGTATTTTGGCAACTGCAGTCCAACCTTCCCACCATCTCTGATTTCAATGCATTTTACTCCCAAATAAGTGACTGTACGGTTGTAGCCTTAGCGTTACAACTGGATGATCATCTGGTTAAAGAAATATTAGCATTTTATTTTATTTCCCTCCTTCCTCCCAATGCAGGACCCAGAGTGGGTCACAATCTGAACTAAAAACAGATGAGGCCAAAAGGTCCATAATATTAAAACCCAATTAAATAAAGAGGCCGGCTAGGGTCTTGATGGGTTTCCACAGTACGTGACTAAGCCAGCTGTCTGTTGTGTGTTCAGACCTGCCCTGCTTGTGCACTTAGTCATGTGGCCGGGTATACAACAGATGGTGCAAGAATTGTGAAAACCCGCGTAGGTGATCTCCCTTACACGTGTGGTATTTTGCAAGAGAAAAATCGTTTCAAAGCACAAAAGGACGAGGAAATGCACAACATTTCCAATTAAAAAGATCCTTCCTGGGTAGGCTTATATTTTAATTGATTTAAATTTGCATATGGGTTTGCAGCCAAGGGTCCACCACGTGATTTCAAAAGCCTTCTGCAAACTGTATACTTAAATCACTCCGGGAGAGGTCCTTTCTCTCTCCTCTGCCACAGAACGCTGAATAAACAGGAGAAAGGGGTGGTCGGCCCTACCATTAGGCGAGATGAAGCAGTCACCACAAGACGGCAGGTGCCGGGTGTCACAAACCTGGGGAGAAAGGGGGAGAAAGGAAAAAGTTGCATACACTTTGAGCTCTCGCCATACCCACTGCACATGACCCACGGCAGATTTGCGTTCAGAAAAGTAACATTTTTTTAGACTATAAATCCCGGATCCTTCCAGAGAGCCGTTAGCACGGTTTAGGGAGTTGTACTCTGCAACTGTAAACATTCCAACATCTGGAACAACACTGGATGATTATCCCCTTTGCTGAGGGGTTCTTCACCTGCTTTTGACATTAAGAAAACAACAGTCTGCTTCATATCAGGCCTGTCTTGCCTGTTCTGGCTGGCAGCTGCTTCCCGGATCTCAAAGAGAGAACGGCCCTTTCGCATCATTGAGATTTTGACCAGAGCCGTAACTAAAATGGGATGTTGTCTGTAGATGTTTCCTGATGAAGACAGGCAAACTCGCCTGGCTTCAACGTGGATACCACCCCTACCTGCTTCTCCCTGGAAGGGAAACACAAGACAGGCAGGTTCCGTGTGGAACTGGTACGGATCTGAATCGGAACCCTTCTAAACTGGAAATGCTGGCAAATGCATCTGGGACCTGAAGAGCATCAATGCTCTTTAACCGAGCCACCATCTTATCTCCTAGAAAACAAGAAGCTGCAATAGAATGCAGGACTTCAGCTCCTATCGTCCTCGGCCGTTAGCCATTCCGTCTAGGGCTGATGGGAGCCAGAATCCAACAGCACCCAGAGGACCACCCTATTTTCTTCCTCCCTCTCTTTGCTTGAGAGGCAATTGGGCAGCTTCCAGAGATCTTTCCCCAGAGATGCTGGAAAGGCAGTGCTTCTAGAAGCTGCCCTCGCTAGGCTGTCTGGCAGCAACGGCTTTAGCAGTGAGTTAGCTTAACCGCTGGGTAGCTCCGTGGTGTAGGGATCGGAGCCAGAGGTCGAGAATTCGGTTCCCTCTGTGCCTCTTTGACAGCGGCTGGGCTGGATGATCCCTTCTAGCATTGCAGTTCTAATATGATGATGATGTTGATTAGAGCTAGTGACCAATTTTGCAGAAGTGGGGGACTGGCTCCGGGTTTCGGTCTGAACTTGGAAGAAGCCATCCGAGGAGCTGAACCCCAGCCCCAGAAGGGGGTTTAACAGCTTGAATAAGCTCTTTTTAAAGTTCAGAATTAAAACATTTTGTGGATGCACACCCCCCCCCCCAAGAAATGGAGTTAGACGCCTCTCCTGGGTGGGATTCAATATTATACAGCACTGAAGCCAACAGCTACAACAAGATGCCAAAAGAAAAGGGGGAAAAAAACATCCCACAGTCTGGCCTCTTTTCTACTGAAGTTTGGAACGCTGACAGTTCTGTGAAAGCACAGGGAAATAATAAGATCTATTCCTAATTCTGGAACTGTATTAAAACCTGAGAACATCATTTCTAAGGACGGGGGTGGGGGGAGGGAAGAAGGGCGAAGGATTGCAGGATCAAGAAAGCTTTTATTCTGTCCTCTTGTTTTTATTGCTGATACAGATGATTTGAGTTTTGTAGATTTGGGGCATGTTTAGATTTTAAAAAAAAATCTGTTTTATATTCTAATACGTTGATTACTGTTGAAGGCTCTCAAGGGAGAAAAAAACAAGAATAATGATTGTCCGTGTGGGCGTGTGTTGCAGCAAAAGCCGCACTGTGGTGTCGAGAAGCTTGCACTGTGATCCACCCGTCTTTAGGATGTCACGAGATGCTTTGCAAATGATGATGATGATAATAACGAGAGTTGTTGCTGTTTCTGCTGCTACTGCAATCAAAAACATTTTTAAAAAATGGTGAATGATACCTTTTATTTGACCACTAATATCTCTTTAAAAAAAAACAGGCTAGCTTGTGAGTCTCACAGGGTTGTTTATCGGGCTGAGCGTTGTTGATCTCCGTGGCAGGTTCTCTCCTCGCCTGGCCCAGCAGTGCCCAGTTTGACAAAGAGCCCTGGAGTACTTGAAAGCTAACCGGAGATCCTTCATGGGCTGAAGAGATTATTCCCTGACCTCGTTTGGGGGTTTTGTACAAGGATCTCCCCTTCCTCCGCCATGATGATGGCCATGATGAAAAAAGCGTAATAAATTTGTAATGCCACCCATTGACCACCAGGTGGCAGAACCTTTCTAAAAAGGCCAATCCATGGGGGGGGGGGGGGAGGAATATACTGTATTATTCCAGAAATGTGCAAGATGTGGTCCTGTATAGACCTGTGTGTGTCCATATCACTGAAAACAAACGGTTGTTTCTAGCACAGCAGATCTGTCATATAGTGGACAATGTTGGATGAGTCCAAGAATTGGTTTAGAAGACTGAGGAATGGCACTGAATGGAGCTCGCTGTCTACCCTTCCCTTTAAAAATCCACTCCTGTTTATGCCTGTTGCTGTTGCTTTATGCTGTCAGTCTGACTTATGGTGACCCCACGAACGAGTGATTTCCGAAAGGTCCTGTCCTGAACTGACCTGCTCAGCTCTTTAAAATTCCAGGTCATGGCTCTTTTAGGGAGTCGATCAATCTCACATGTGTTCCTCCTCTTTTCCTGCTGCCTTTCAACTTTTCCTAGCATGGTTATGCCTCTTTCTCCATTTTTTGTCCTAGAAATTCAGGGGGATAATTTGTGGCACTAACTTGGAGTCAGAAACCCTTGCTTATCTCCTGCACACTCGCATACCCTTTTAAGCTTATTTACGTTTATTCCTTCCATTTATGTCCTTCCTTTCTTCTTGTGAGCTCAGCCGACCATGGCCATGGCTCTCCCCCTCCCCACTTCATCCCCAATAACCCTGCAAGTTAGGCCAGGGTAGGAAATGAGAGTGAAGGGCCCAAGATCATTTGGTGAGCTTCATGGATTTCCTAGGGTTTTGGACTACAACTTCCATAATCCCTCACAATGGCTATGCCAGCTGTGCCATCTGGGAGTTGAAATCCAAACGGTCTCAAGGGCCAAAATTTCCACCTGAACCCTTTGTAGAAGACTTTAATGGTAACGATTATATACAATGTGGGGAGGGGGGGGGAATAGGAACTTTCCCTTAGCGTAAATTATGAATAATCATGAACTAATTTAAGATATGAGAAAGAGAGGAAGACGAAGGGGAAAGAGATGGAGAAAGCAAGCTGCCCACGGTCACCCTGTAAGCTTCAAGGTTCAACGGGGATTCGAACTGGCATCTCCCTGCTCGTAGCCAGGCCCTCTAACCACTATGACACACTGCCTCTCAGGTTTGGCCCTAGCAGGCAGGGCAGGTGGCAACCTGCCTCCCTGGTCTCCTCAGTTCCACCCTCCTCTTGCCTTTTGCTAATGGACGGAGCGAGAGAGCTGGGCCAAAAAGGGCCCCCGGGGGAAGGTCAGGTGGCTAACAGGCTTGGCTGGGCTCCCTCTCCCTCGGCCTGTCAATACCCATTAGAGGACAGGGTGGCGGCGATGACCGTGTGGGCCGCCGAACCGCGCCGGCGTCGTCTCCTGCTCCGTGGCTGCGTTGGCCACCTGAAGCAAAGCCCGGGCCGCCTCTGCCGACGACCGAGGTCAAAGGGGAGGTGGGTTTGGGCTGCATCCGCTGGGGACGAGACTCAGCCCTCCGGGTGCCTCGGTCTTCAGCACCCCTCCTTGCTTCTCACCAAGCCCATGTGCCTCAGACGCAAGAATGCCAGGTAGGGAACCTTTCACGCTTCCTACAAAACTGAGAAAGAACAGGCGGGTGGGAAGGGGATCAAACGTTCAACACGCAGGAGGAACCCAGGCACCAAGAACGGTGAGGGTGGCAATGATGGAAAACATTCCTTTTTTAAAAATAAGATTTTACCCCAACCTGCTTATTTCTCCATACGTGGAATGGAAAGAATATGAGATGAGAAGCGTTCGGATTGGGGTAAGAGAAGAGAACGGGAAGATTTGGCCACCCCAGATCTTTGCCTGCTCAGTTCTTAAAAGCGTGGGTTTAGAATCCCTCTGTGTTTAGCCCTGTTAATGCTGTATCAGGGTTGCCAATTGTTTTGAATGTAAGAGGCTCCTGATCTTTCACACCTGTATGATGGCAACAAGGGTCCTCTCCGTGCCGGAAACAAACAGTTCCAGGTATCGAATCTGGTGAGACAAAGAGGAGTTTCATTTCACTTTGTTTTTGAGTCATCTGCTGAACCTTCAGAGCATTCTTAATATCTGGGAAGGAATATTTTTTAAAAGCTCTTGTGCAAAACTCCTGAAATATTTCTGCTTCTCTAGGAATCCGCTAAGTGCCTTTATTATGGCTAGTTTTTTTCACACACCCTTTTACAAAGTGCTTGGAAATCTTTTCTTGTTCTTTCCTAGCAATGACCTTGCAAGGTGGGTTTGCTGTTTCAAAATGAGCTTTTGTTTCTTCCTTCTACCTCCCACCACCGTAAATACCTTACAAAACCATTTAGGCATTCATTTCTGATGAATTTTGCTGGCTGCAGGATACTGGGACTTGTTATCCTGAAAAGTAACCGCCTCCTGTCTCTGCTAAACTTTTGATACCATGTTGTAACTAAAGGGAAAGATCAAACTGCCGGCCCATAAAGGAAAAGTGAAAAGTGATACAGTGAAGCTTCCAGGAAGAGGCAGATATTAATTTGATACTCAAAATAATTATGGTAGACCAAGAAACTCCAGTGTGAAGTTTCCATTCAGTGGAACCTAAAGATTAAAGGAAAAAGTATCCTGCATCAAACTACTCAGCAGATATGGAAGGATGATGCAGTGAATATGATCCGCATAGGAATATAAAAAATAAGATAATCTGCAAAATAAAAAAATATAATACAGTAATAATAATAATAATAATAATAATAATAATAATAATAATAATAATAATAATAATAATAATAATAATAATAATTTCCATTTCACTTTTTTATTTTGCAAATTATCTTATTTTTGATATTCCTATGCGGATCATATTCACTGCATCCTCCCTCCATATCTGTTGAGTAGTCTGATGCAGTACACTTTTTCCTTTAAACTTTAGGTTCCACTGAACGGAACAACAACAACAGCAACAACCTTAGAACTGCAGAGCTGGAAGGGATCCTATGGATGATCGAGTCTAGTCCTTCTCAAGGAGGCACAGTGGAGGATTTGAACTCCCAACCAGATACCGAGACCACTGAGCTATCCAGCAGTTCTACATTGGGTAACAGTAAAATCTTGAAAATAAACCATAGTTACCTCTCCAGTTCAGACCTAAGCCCAGAATTAAGGCAGTCCTGAATTAACAAAGCTTATTAAATTAGCATTAATGTAAGTCCCCTTGACTCTATGGGTCTACGGTGGCTGGGACCAACAATTGGATCGAGAGCCTCTTAATTCTCTTTATATCTGACGTTCAAGCATGGAGTGTCATTGGTTATGTAACCCGAACAGTTTTATCCAGGCACAAAATGGAGTTGTTAATGGGCTTTGGGAGAACAGCAAGGTTTCCAAGTGTAAGGACTATTTTGCAGGGGAGAGACAACAGTGCAGAATCCCACCTGATAAACAGAAAGGGGAGAGGGGGAAAAATAAGATGGCATGTTTTGAACAATGTCTTTGAACAGAAGCACTTCCATACCGCAACATTTTGTTGCAGTCAAGCCACTGAGTTGATTCTTTAGTTATTGGATGGGAATTTCCTCTACTGCAGGTTAGACTAGATGGCCTTAAGGTTCTTTCCAAGGCCAGTCCAAACATGCAGTAGAAGGCAAGGCCATTTCTAATTCCACAGGGTTTACAGGATAAATTTTCTGTGACTGTAGAGAAATTCAATGAATGCACTTAGGCGCATGTCATTTATGCCCAACTATGTATACAAAAGAAGATCTAGCAAACAGTTGAGATAGCGCTACTGAAATAGCCCACTTCTGGTCAAAAATAGTCTGATTATCTTGATATTTTAATTAGTTTTTAATTTTACCTAAATTTCATATATGCCCATAATTTTAAATTGTGCAGTGCTCTGATACGAATCAAGAATGAAAGATGGTTTGAGTTAGATATCCAGATAGGTGAGACTGAGAGTTGCAAGGAGAAAGTGATTTGCATTTTAATTAATTCTTTTAGTTATTAATTATTTTAAGTCTTTAGATGCAGTAATACAGTGCTAAATTTTGAAGTCCAAGTTCAAGCGCTCACTATGGCAGTCCCCACAACCAGCCCTTCCCATAAGAAGAGTCCAAAAGAGGAAGGCTGCTGGATCTGGCCATATCAATAAATAAGGAAACAGCTCTTTTGTAACATTAATGGCTCTTAACTGCCCAGTTATGACCAAATTACCATCAAATACTTGGCATTATAACAGGGATGGCTTGTCACAATGCACCCTTCCTGGAAAAATTGGTTCCTCTCTCGGGTACCCGGGAGATTGCAGATAAATTGAGAGGGTACAGGAGACTGAGAAGGGAAGACTGTTGTAAAGAGGAGGGTCGGGATCTGCTCTCAGTCATCTCAGAGTGCAGGACAGATAATAACGGGCTTATGTCCCAGGAAGCCAGATTTCAGCTGAATATCAGGAAAAATGTACAAACTGTTAAAGTAGTATGACAATGGAACCAGTTACCTTGGGAAGTGGTGAGCTCTCCAACACTGGGGACATTCAAGAACAAAAATAAACATCCCTCAGATATACTTTAGCTTGGATTCCTGCCTTGAGCAGGGGGTTGGACCCAATGGCCTTATACATTATTCTATGACTCTACGATCATTCTCAACTTCTAAGGGGTAAGTGCAAGGGAGAGGCAAACATCTGGAGCCCTCCATCTGGATGTGCCCCAATACAGAACTGCTGGATAGCTCAGTGGTTTAGGCCTCTGGCTGTGAAGCCAGAGGCTAGAAGTTCAATTCCCTCACTGTGCCTCCTTAACAGGGGCTGGACTTGATGAGGAACATCCAGCTTCTGCAGTTCTGAGATTATTGTATTATTTCTTCTGTCATTTCATTCGTTACATTTCCACCCTGCCTTTCCTCCACTGAGCGCAAGGTGGCGTGGGTAGCTTTCTTTTGCCCCACTTCTGTCTCACGACAAACATGCAAGGTAGGTCAGGCCGACAGAGACGGAGTGTGGGGATGTTCCCACGGTCAATTTCCGGGTTCTGTGGTGACTTGAAAACCTGGATTTCCCAAATTCTAACCCAACACTCTTTGAGCACCACACCACTCTGGTTCTTGTCTTCCGTAGGGTGTCTTGATTTGCTGTGCAAACTCTGGTTCCTCTCCTGCAGGACAGCTGGGGTTTTCATAAAGAAACGGCGTTGCCATGAGCACCCTGGGTAAGCCGGCAAACCTCCCAGGGGGCTGTATAGATTTTCCTCTGAGGCCTGGCACAGCTGCACGGAGATCAGTGGCATCAGAAATCGACTGAGCGGCGGGTTCGGTAACGAGACTTTGTGTGCTCTTCTCTAACGCAGCAAGGCCTTCGGTTCCTGCCCTGCCCCAGACAGGGAGAACGAGGGACATGCCTACGTCAGCAGAGAATGACGCGGCCATTGTTGGCCAGCGGCAGCTCCTCATAGGCAGGGCCTCACAGGGGATTCGGCACCTTTCCTTCCGGAGCATCTCGTTTTTTTAAATCAAAAAGACTCATGCCTCAAGTTTCTAGACCTCATGGTGGCCTGAAAAGAGGAGTTCTTGGGACAGCTCCACTCCGCAGCCAGTTAACCGAGAGAAGCCACCAATTGGGGCAGTGGAATTGATTCATCAGTTATTGAATGGGCAGTTCCTCCACTACGGGTTGGAATAGATGACCTTCAGTTTTTTTAATCACAGAAGCTCGGCTTCTGTGATTACTGAACTCGAACTACCCAAGAGCCACTTTTCAGGATGATAAGGGTGAGCTGGACCGATCTTTTTTCCTTTAGCCTTTATTTTTTTGGAGGTTATAAAAAGCCCAGCACTGGCTAAAAATTCGAGGAGTGGGTGAGCATGGTTTGTGGATGCCATTAAGTCCTCCACAACCTTCTTCCACTAACCTGTCCCTCAAAATCGGCTTGGAAACCTACTTCTTCCACCAAGCCTAGCTCAGTGGGGGAGAGCCCCTACTTTGCATGCAGAAGGATCAAGGTCAGCCCCGAGTGCCGTCAAATTAGGAGTTTCAAGGAGGCCTCTGAAGCCCTGTGCATCTCCTGTGCATCAGTGTAGACCAGGCTTCCTTGAACTGCGTTGATGAACTACAACTCCCATCATCCCCAGCCATTCACAGTGCAGTATCTCTGGAGGGGCTCCGTTTGGGGAAAGCTGGTGTAGGTAACCCTAAACGAAACTCCTAGGGATCTCCAGTTAGAAAGAAGATCTTGCGGAAAACTCACTGCCAAAATAGAGCAGAAAATACGCACCCACCCACCCCCTTCACTCGTTCTGGACCAATAGCTAAGCAAAATCCAGGAGGTTTTGTTTGTTTGTTTGTTTGCTGAGCCCCTGTACCAGACTAGAGGGATAAATACATAGTTTAACTTTTAAAAAATGTATGAATGGCTGGGCTCTCCTAACACCCAGGCTGTTGCATTGTCTAGCAGTTGTAGCTCCAAACTGTCTTCAAGGGCAGCCCCACACACAGCGCACTGCAGCAATCTGGATGTAACTAGGGCGTAAACAACCAAGGCAAATTCCTATGTAAAGCTGCTTTCTATGGCCTTAACATTTTACTTGTTGGGAAATGATGGTTCTGATGCTGCAGAAGAAGCAAATCCTCTCCAGGTTTTAGTTTGAACTTTAAAGGTGCTAAACCTACCCAAGGGACCTGCTAACCGCTAGCAAAATCAGAGCTAGCAGCCTCCCCAGGCTTCTACATCATCTCCAGCATTTCCTTTGATGCATTACCCCTGTAAAAGACAAGACTGTGCACGAGGCAGGGATCTTTCTAGCACAGATAGGAAAAGTTACACATTTTGGACCACAGATCCCAGAAACCCACAAGCAGCCTGGTGGTCCCTGTCCCTGTTTGGGTGAGTCTGGCCCCGGTAGTAGGCCAAAGGGACGTTACCCTTATCTGTTTCTGGAGTGGGTTAATTTTCCCTCTGTACAGATCGTCTTTCAAAACTGCCCTGAAGTTTCCCTCACTTCTAAAGGCAGGGTAACTCCTAGTGACATGATTTTTTTTTAAAGAAGGCACCCTCAAACTGACTCCTCTCGTCCGTTTGTCTGGCACCTCTCTTGATGTATTTTTTCCCCTTCCCTATTAAGCACCAGGCTTAAAAACAAACAAGCTAATGCAATTCACTGCAGAACCGTTAAATCATCCCCTGACAAGGCTAATAATCTTCAGTGCTGCTGTTCTCATTCTCCGGATGTCTTGTGTTTTGTTTATTTTAGTACTGAAAGCCTGTTTTATTCATACCCTGCAGCATTTCTCACAGGTGGAAAAACTGGGGCACCCGAAGACTTTAAAACTAACTCTCTATCCTTAGAGCAAAGAAGGATGCTCAAGATCGGCCGGCTTTGCAAACCACCGCTCTCTCTGTTTGGAGGGGTCTTTCGTCATAGGGCAAAATCCCAATCAAAGTAGACCTGTTGACTCAACGGGATTTACATAAATGCTGATCCTGTGAATTGCTCCCAGCCATCCCGCAACTGATTCAGTGGGTCTACTCTAATGGGGATGACAATAGGATCCTGGCCACTGGTGAAATTTAAAAAAAAAATCTTCTTGTTCCATCCCCACTGCGGACAATGGTGTCACCTAAAATTGGTCCCACTGGCTTTCCTGGGTGTCTAGAGCCAGTTTCAGTACTGTATCAAGGGGGGGCACTGCAAGGGAAGAAGCCCCACCCCAATCCACCTGATGGGAAGTTTTGGAAACTGTCTCACATCTAGGTCTCTGGCTGCAGAGCCAGAGGTTGGGAGTTCGAATCCCCCACGGTGCCTCCTTGACAGGGACTGGGCTTGATGATCCACAGGGACCCTTCCTGCTCTGCAGTCCTGAGATGATGATGATGATATAGTTCTGAGATAATTAAAAAAAAAAAAAAACAGACCAAAAGGGCCCATCTAAAGTTAGGATCACCAAGATGGTAAGCTTAGGAGTGAGATCACATGGGTAAATAGAGCAAATCTGGAGTGGACTGGTGCAACCTATTTCCTGGCAATCACACGATGTACGGGGAGTTGTGGTCCAGCCCGACGCTGATCTATGCCAAAGTTGGATCTTTTTGGTCCAGTTGTACAGCTTCTAATTTGGGCGGCTGTGCTGGAGTGATTCCCTGTCGGACAGAAGGGTTGCTTGAAGGGAGATTGCCCCCCATTAAAACAACCTGTTCCGGTGCAATTAGACGTGCACAGTTTGTGCCATCTGATCGCACCCTCAGCAGATATACGGGTCACCTGATCATGGATATACAGTAGGACCCTTGTATATGCAGGATCAGCATCTACTGATGCACTTATCTACTGGATCTTTTTAACTGGACGTGGCAGGAATGGTGCCTTGGGATCTGCTGCATCCAAAGCAGGTGCCCAAATCCCTCTTTCTAGGGAAGACCGCTTATATTTAAATGGCCGGCACTTTCTAAACCCGATCTAAAGATATGATAACAACATCAAGCAGACCAGGAACCTTGCCGTTGCCCATTTTCAGTAAGGACCCAGGCGGCTGAATGGGCCACATGCAAACTGGATCCCAGCCTTCCCTGGTCATGTGAGATGTATTGTAATCCTCTAAAGTCCGAAGAATAATTTCAGTTTTACATCTGTACATGGAAACCAGTTTGGCTCATGTACACAGAAATTAGCCGATGCAGTCTGAAGCGAACGGGTGTCTGGAAAATGCCTGTCCCCTTTTTGGTGAACCCTCACCAGACTCTCTACCACTCAGGCACTGTGCTTTTGAAGCAAATATTGTATATATTATATATATTTCCAGTTTGGCTTGTGATGACAAGGGCTCTATATAAACCTTGCTCCGCATGAAAGAAACCTGATTGCCGCTCAGGGTGCCATCGGGTGCCATCCGAGGGAGAGGTTAAGATTAAAACAAAGGCAACCCAAAACAGCAAAATGTTGCCCGCGACCCTTCCAAACAGTGAGAGGGAATCGTAAAGGCCTCCCAGCAAACAGATCTCTCTCTGGAATTATTTCTCTTCTACTTCTCCACCCAAAAGAAATCTCTTATTGCCTCCACCCTTGGTGGTTTTAACCAGGAAACAATGAGGCAGGTCTCCTTGGCTACTCCCTTCGCTCCCTCCTCTTTCTTGATCCTTCCACCGAAATAAATGAATAAATGCCAAGATTTACAACTCGGGCCAAAGGGATGCAAGGTGATTGGCTGGCGATGACATCATGGTTTGATTTGAAGTGGGAGGGGGGGGAGAGAGGCGGGGAAAGGGGCGGGTCTTTATGGGTACCCATGTGCCGAAGCCCAGCCGGGTCTGTCATTCTCTAGGGATCAGCAGACACAATGGCACACACGCAAGCGCACACACAGAGCCATCAGTCTGTAAGAAGCTTTTGTCATCAGGTTTTGGGAGGTGCCAAAATCGGGTCACCTAGGATGAAATAAACACACTGGTCACAATTTTTAAAAACTAAAATATTTTTTTAAAAAATAATCTACCTTCAACTACGTATCATGAATAAGGTTGCTGTGTTTTTAAAGCAACCATGAATGCCATACAGGTTCAAAGGGAAGGGACAGCTGTGTTAGGGCATTGCAGGAAAAAAAACACACAACTTTCTGAGTTTTGGGGCACCTGAACGCTTAACCGGCTTTATTTGGGCTGAAGCTTGGGCGGATCGCCGCCTACCTCATCGGACGTGGGCTCCAGTCTGGAAAAGCTTATGCAAAATAAAAGGGGTTAATCTTTGAGATGTCTCAAGACTCTGTTGAAATACAGTTGTATTGCCAAATGTCGCTTTCAGTGTGTTTGTACAGGGAAATGTAACAACAACAACATTCTGTGCTAAAACTCAGCAGTAAACTATTCCTAACAAAGAACATAAGAGGGATGTTAAATCAGTTCAGTGGCTTCCTGTTTCTCAAACTGGATAATAGTATGCTTTCAGGTAGTCCACCTGGAGGGCGCCCTGGCTCCAGCCTTGACCGTTTTTTAAAAAATACTTATTAGTTTCCTCCAATGAGTTCAAAGTGGTTGTGCACATGACCCTTTTTCTTCCTACTTCCCTCACAAAAGCTGAAAGGAGAAATAATGACTCACCCAAAGACACTTGGTGAGTCTCGCGCCTTAATGGGGACGGCAACATGAATCTCCCAGGTCCCAATCCCACACTTTAAACAATGCATGACACAATCTGGGATGGAAAGGTAGGCTACTCTTAAACCTGGAGGTTTTATTTCTAGTTCTCGGTGACTGAAAACAGCAAAAGGAGGCTTGGAAAACAAAACACACAAAATCAGTTGAGTCTGACTCCAGCATCAGGGAGCGGACAATGTTGCCCTGCCCCACCTGAGGGCACCAAGCTAAGTTAGGCAGTGCCAGATTGTTTGGTTCACACAACTCTGACAAAATCAAATTGCCGGGGAGCAAGTGTTCCAGAAAAAAAGCCACTGCTGCCTCCGGGACTCTGCCGCCTGAGGCAGCTTCCTCACTCAGAATAATGGCGGGGCCGGCCCTACTTGTCAGATTAGCTTCCGTGATCCAACGGGGTCAAACCTCATCTTCTCACTAAGACTCCAGAGCAGAAGTTGGGTGTAATGACATGGGGTGTGTGCGAGAGACACACACAGAGAGAGAAAATAACACCCTTGTGCCCAGTTTAACCAGCTCATCCAGACTAGGAATTATCATGGATAAAGATTACAATCCTCTCCTCTTTCTCAGCGCTGGAATCTGAGTGCGCCCATGTGTCCGTGTTTGTATGTTTGTGGGTCTGAATAAAATATTTTTCTTGCATTATATGGCTGCTCCTCCCCCAATATTCACTGGGAGGCACTGGGAGGCCGACGGATCCAGGCAACGTTAAAACCCAGAATGGAACCATGAAGAACGACCGCCGACCATTAAACAAAAGCAGCCTGGAAAAAAACAAAACATCCCTTCGAGCTGCAGAGGATGCTGAAATTTGGTGCAGACATAGTCCCAGCCATTCCTGCATGCTGAGACAGAGTTTGGTTTTGGGAGTGACCCGCCAGTGGCTGAGAAGGGATTCGGGCTGGAGTTTCCCTCGCCCACGCCTGGAAGCAACAACCGCTTGGGACACTCCAGCCTGAGCAAAAGGGGATTTTTCTGCTTCTCTCTCTCTCTGCGTGTGCACATGTGTGTTGAGGGCAAAACACCACATCAGAGACTACTAAGAAAGGTCCTGAAAAGAAGAACTGGCAAGACGGTCGTGCTGTTATATACCATCAATGGGACCCAGGTTCGGGGCCCGGTTTGCACTTCTGGGTTTTGCAACAACAACAACAAAGAATATTATTTCTCAAAGAAATTACTTTGGGCTTCTGCCTTGTTGCGTTTTGCCCTAACATGGCCACGGCTGAGCACTGCCCACACAGACCTGGGCAACGGGAATCCAGTCACTGTCGTAATGGCCAGGGCACTGGATGTGGGAGTTCCGGGTTCAAGGCTGTGATACTCTTTTCCCCGGTCACCTTGGTCCTGTTGTCCTCTTTCTCAGCCTACCTTACAGGGTTATTGTGAGAACTCTTTGGAGGAAAGTTGGAATATAAATATAAGACAAAATAAATAAAAATCCGCAATGTATTGACATGTCATCAGAAGATGTTTAAAGCTGGCTTCCAAAGGGGCTGGATGATTCATAGTGGATTTAGATCTGCCAGTGGCTGCTGTTTATAATGGCTAAACAGAACCTCCAGCTTCAGACGCAGTTTGACTCTGAATACCAGTTGCTGAAATCAACCGTGTTCATGTGACATTGGTGGGCTTCAGAATAGCAGCAGGTTGGTCCCTGTGGGGGTGCTGGATTCAATGGACTTTTGGCCAGAGCTGGGAAAAGTTACTTTTTTTGGATGACAGTTCCCGGAATCCCACCACCACCAGCCCAAAACATTAACTTGGAGAATGGCCAAGTGAGGAGAAATAAGCTACAAAGGGTTAATTCCCAGGCAGTGTTAACAACCAGAAAGGATTTGGGGGCAGAGTTTTCAGGTGGGGGGCAGTGGAAAAACAAGGCTGGCCTGCCCTTTTTTTGTAAAAAGTAGACACAAGAGTTCAGAAAGATTGGCCTTAGTGCAAATGCATTAAGGTTAGATTGTCAAGGGATGCGTTAATTCATTTATTCGCAACTTAGTGGGGATGTAAAACAGTCAACTCACCAAAAGGTTAAACTAAATGGTTAAATGAAATGGTTAATTAACTGATGAGAGGGTTCAATTAAAAGGACATCAGAATTTTCCATGAATGGCCTTGTAATGCATTAAACCGGCAAGAGCCACGAATCATTGTTCAAAAGCAGTGCTGCTGGTATTCTATGACTTTTTTGGGGGGGGGGGGGAAATTCAGCAAATAATCTTGGGCCACTCTAAAGATGAAAAACCTTTATTTGTTTTCCTCAACTTGAACACCTTTCTTCGGGTGCATCCCGTGTAGCCCAGTAGGCAGACCTTTACACCCAGGTGGTAAGAAAATATGAAATATAAGAAGAAGAAAAATTTAAAAGGGAGGGGGACCAGCATGGCAATATTCTAACAGTGTTCTTTCAGGGTCATTTAAGAATCCTTGAGGAATCACAGATATAAATCTTTATGGTGGTGGTGGTTAGAATAGCGTAATACATTAATTTTTAACAAATTCTTTCCCATCTCTGACTAAGACCCATTCCCATCTCAAGAGCCCTCCCTCTAAAGATCAATGGAAACCCATGAAGTAATACACGTGATCATCTAAAAAATTCCCTCTTCCGCCACTGCCCATAAGATTATTAAGCCCAGGATCCAGAATGATCTCATCCCACTATTGTTCCCAGAGACCGGCTAGAAGCTGTCGAGGGTGAGCACATGAAGCCTCAGACCCAAAGGGTGCTCTGAAGACAGCATGACGATACCAACAGGAATCCAGTGACCAAGAGACACACTCATCCTTTTGAGGGCGCTTCCTGGTTGAATCACACCAGTGTGGTCTGTTGCAACGCAAGGCCTTCCAAATCAAGAGAAAGGATGGGCTTGATTTTTTTTTTTAAAGCCGCATGGTGCTTCCCCACCATCCCTTCTTAATTCGTCCATTGTAGATTTTAATATTTTTTTCAAAACCATTCAGTATAATCATTTTGTCAGTGCATACAAGCGGTGGTTCTAAAGTGTGAAAGGTGCCTGTTTGCACACATCCCTCTGTTGTTTTTAGAAGTTTGTGACAGATGCCAGCTCACATACCTGATGTCTATCTACCTGTTGACGGAGGAAACCTCTCTTATAGAGCTCTACCTGGAGTGATCCACTTCAGGCTGCAGAGGGAAGTCTGCGTGTTGCAACATTTGCCTGTAAACAGAGATACCCACGCACCTGGAAAAACAGGATTCCAGGAGAGGGCACACCAAACACATTTCCGTCACCTGCTAATTTCCTGTAGGGAAACACCTTAAAAAGAAAAAAAGCCACATGGATTCCAACATGCCACTTCCCCCATGAAATGGTACCGTCCAAGAGGTGCGGTACAATTTGATTTTACTGCCTGCGTGAACCAAACATTCTGTTCTTTGAGGGGGGAAAAAGGCGAGAAAAAACCCCCACTTCTGATCTTGTTCTTGTTCTCCACTGTTGCGGCTCAAATGTGTGCATTCAAGATAGCATAACTGGTTTTAAAAGCAAAACCCAGTGCATGATTTATCATAGCCGTCTTTCAGAATTGGTCAAGGGATTTAAACTCTAGGTAACCTAACAAACTGCTTGATCCCATAACACTCTGAGTTCCTATCCAAGTAACCTACCTAACTGGTCGCAGCCCTGTTTACTTGCTTGCTTGTTTATCCAAACAAGAAACATTGTTTACTTCTTTATTCGTAAATTTGTATATATCATGTTTCATTATCACACTTTTCAATGTTATTTATAGCCTAATGATTCCCGATAAGCATTTATGTTTAGGTTATCTGCTTGATAATTTATATTATATGTTATTCTTGTGTATATGCATTACTGTTTAGGCACCTTACTTTGCTTTTTTTTTTTTTTTTACCTTATCAGGAAAGTGTAAAGGACAAACTGGCTTGTCCCCGTTATCTGTCCTTAACTAACTGAGTTCAGAGATATCCTGCTCCTAAAACTGGAGGTTCCATTTTAACATTATAGCCAATATTTGCTTGGACAGCTTTCTCTCTTCCCTTAATCTGGCCCATTCTCCTTTCAAGTAGGTTAAGCCAAAGGGATTTTGATCCTTCATTGGTTTTACAAAACCATAATTAAGTGACTCTGACTAAAGTACTCAATGCAGGGGGCTTTTGTTTTCCAGATCCAGTTTTTAGGACCATTTCCTGCTTTCTCTTGTTTCCCTTACAACCCCTCCTAACACTGAGATGATCAAACAAGCATCACACTGGTTCATATTTTTGTTGTTATTCATTTTTGTTAAAAAAACACATTGTATTGATAGCCTAATTTTTTCACCTCTCCCTCAATAATATATTCATTACTATTTGTACTATCATGATTATCAAGGTATGATAATAAAATGTGAAAGCACTGAGATGATACTGATAATGATGATGATCATCATCTTGGATGGGACATTAGGGATCATCAAGTCCAGCCCCTGTCAAGGAGGCACCATGGGGGATCTAAACCACTGAGCTATCCAGTAGTTCTAACAAAACAGATATTAAAATGCAGCTAATTGTATCAGCTATAATAATGTGTTTTTAAATTTTATTTTTATATTTTATCTTTTCTGCAATAAATACGTGGCTCTTTCGTCCTTCCCACGTTATGCTCACAACAGTCCTGTGATGTAGATCAGGCTGAAAGAGCATGAATTTCATGAAAAAAATACAGGCAGCTGCATGGCTCAATGTTGTCACTACAGTATATTGTCATTATTGTGTGTGTTGTTGCTGATATTCACACGTGCCTATTTTAATAACATAAAACATAAACTTACCTGGATAGTAAACATGTAACTAAAGCGATGTGGAGTCATAACAAGCAGATGTGGGTTCAAATCCCTCTTGGGTGAGCTTGGGCCAGTCACCTTCCCTCCCAGTGTGACCCACCTCACAGGATTGTTGCAAAGGATAAAACAAGGAGGAGCAGAGCCATGCACCCTGCCTTGGGCTCAGCCGAGGAAAAGATGTGTTACAAAAGTAATTGTTGTTGTTGATTTGTGGTGTCAAGTCCCCTCCGACTTATGGTGACCCTAGGAGCGAGCAATCTCCAACCTGTTCTGGCCTTAACAGCCCTCCTGCAAATTCAAGGCTGTGGCTTCCTTTAGGGAGTCAGCCCATCTTGTGTTTGGACTCCCCCCCTCTTCCCTGGTGCCTAAAACCTTTCCCAGTATGCTTTGACTTTTCCAAAGAATCTCATTATAGGGCCAAAGTAGGACAGCCTCAGGAACAGAGAGATAGGTCGGTAGGTAAGTAAGTAAGTAAATAAACAAACAAGTAATAAAGTAATAGAGAGATAGGTAAATTAAAAAAAATACATACATACATACATAAAATGCATTACAATCAATGTTTTAGGTTGCTATTAAAAAGCCCAGGGCCAGAATTAAAAGAAGTAGCTCTGCCCCTAGATCAGCCTAGCTCTCCCCATATATTTCCCCCATTCCTCCTCTCTCCCCCCCCCCCCCATGGGGGTCGCCTATCAGCATGTTTCACAATGAATGAAAGCGCCTGCCGGAGTCACGTGCTGCTCGGCTGCGTCACATTCTCCGGGAAAGCCGGGCCGGCTCCCTATTGGCTGCCGATGATGTCACCCTACAACCCTTCCTTCTCCCTCTCTGATGCTCCCCCTCCCTCCCTTTGCTTCTGCTTCTGTTTCTCCTGCTTGGGCATCAAAAGCTTCTCTCCAGCACCCGAAAGCCCAGGAAGAAAACCACAACAGCCCCCCGTCAAGCCACGCATTGCGAGGATCGGAGCAGAGAAGGGCAAAGGGACACAAGGGGGGGGGGGGGAGAAAACAAGAGGGGAGATCATCGTCTAGGGAAACAAATCCATTCATTCCCAATATTAATAACAGAGAAGCCCCCGTAGCCATCCCTCGGAGGCACCCAAATCTCCCCCCCCCCAAGTCCCCGATCCGCAACCTCCCCATGGATTTCAGCTTTAGAGTGTGATGCAGGTGAGTAAAACACGCCTGGGATTCTCTGTTTTATTCTTCCTTGGGGAAGGACTTGGCGGAGGTGGGAGTTATCCTTTGGAACTGTAAACACCTTGACATCTTGCGCGTGTTTTTTTTTTTTTTTTCTTCCCTTTCCTTTTCTGGAGGGGGCGAGTGCCCCGAGGTGACCATGGTGGACGGATGATGGTGTATTCTGGATGGGTCGCCCGTTTGGATGTGTTTGGGGCTGAGAGACTCAGAGAGAGAAGATGACCTAAAAGGAAATATTTACCCTTCTGAAAGCATCCTCTCTCCCTCTGTGTTTGGAGGGGGGCGCCTTTGTGATTGGCACATTTTTGAGAAAAGGGGGGGGGATTGTTTCTTCCCGACTTTGTGGATGATGCCGCCTGCAAGGTGGGTCGGCGGGAGGGAAAACAGGGGCGAAGATTTTGAGGGGGAGGGCAAGAAGCTGGGAATGGAGGGGGGGGGGAGGCTCGATCTTGCTTTTTCTCCTAAGGTGGCCAAAAAGTGAGTGGGTGTTTGTTTGTGTCGGCTGTCGCCTTGCTTTGTTGTGACA
The DNA here is from genome assembly GCA_037013535.1 of Intellagama lesueurii. Classification (NCBI taxonomy): domain Eukaryota; kingdom Metazoa; phylum Chordata; class Lepidosauria; order Squamata; family Agamidae; genus Intellagama; species Intellagama lesueurii. Next base: position 107,849 of record JBAJHW010000019.1, on the reverse strand, counting down.
GATCATCCTTTGGGGGGGAGATGTGTAGGAGGAAGAAGGAGAGGTGGAGACTCTTGTCAAAAGCCAAGGAGCAGAGGGTGTCTGGCGTGGGTGGGTGGGTTGGGGGTCAGGGAGAGACCCCGTTTCCCTCCTGGACAGGTATCAATATGGGGTGGGGGTGGGGGTCAAAAGAGGAGATGCCGGGTTCTCCCCTTACAGGTACCCTGACGCCTCGGGAATGCCATGATGACAGTTGGGGTTATTTTTAAGTTGGTGATGCCATAGTGGCTCTTGGGGACCATAGCAGAGCGGTTTTATATAGAGATGATGGGTGCAAAAAAATGCAGAGAGGTGCACCCCTGACACGTGTGCCTGGACTCGCATGCAGAGGTTTCCTCGCATGCACAGAAGCTGGGGCATCCTGAGGCGAAAGGCATGTGCGCACAAAACAGATCGACCCGCAGAGGGGCAGGTAGCTGGCCGTCCCTCTCTCCCCCCCCCCCCCCCAGCATGTGAATCTTTCTCAAACAGATGCCTGGTGTTTTTCAGACCAATAGCAGCCTCCCGCATCCCAGTGCTCTCCCTGTGCCTCAGACTACAGACTCCATCTTCCCCAGCCACACTGACTGCCGGTGAACGGAGCTGACCTTTAGCGTACCTGGAAGGCTAACCAAATCGCAGACGGCCACCTGTGCCACAAAAGTTTCACCTAAAGTACCTGCATGCGGCCAGGGTCTGCGTGAGGGCATGTCACACAGTATCCACAGAGCAGTACGACAAATTTGTGGGAGATATGTGCCATGTTTAACTCCTAAATTTATATCCTGCTTTAAGAAAGCAAACATGCCTTTTGGAGCACGATGGGTAATGAACCAAGAGAGAAACTGGATAGTCTTCAGATTGAAGCTTGCCTTTGTGTGCAAGCTGGCAAATCGCTTTGTCTCAGCCTCAGTCTTTCTACCTGTGCAATGGGGGCAATTATAAGGGCCTACTTCAGAAGGATGTTATGAGGATAAGGAGTTAATTTATGCAAAGTACTTTGAAAACTCATGGAAAGTCTTAGAAATTTGCTAATGAATATTAAACATCAAAACAGCCAAGCTGGAAAACGCCATGTACCCAATATTCTTTATTGATGCCATTCTTAGGAATGTGCATGTACTTGCTTGTTTCCGGGGCAGGGCACGTGATGGGTACTGGAATTATGTGGCATTTTGGTGGGGCGATTATCTCTCTTTTAAAAATTCTCTTGCTTTGAAGTGTAATTACCAACACCATCCAGGAGAGTAGGAAAACAAATGAGAACGAAGCGGCCTAAACACACCATTGCATAACTTGCACAGACAGAATGTGGGGATTGTGCAACCTATCCAAGTGTGAAAAATAAACAGGACAGTTTCTAGGTCCCAATTTACATCAGCCGTCTGTCATAATCCTGAGGACTAGGGCCTTACTTTCCCTTTTTTATGAGAAGGGCTGTAGATTACCGTGCCTCTGCCTGCCAACAGGTCCAAAGTTCATCCCCAGTATCTCCAAGTAAGTCTGAGAAAGCCCTCAAACTTTGGACAGTTGCCACCAGTCAGTGTGGATAATCCTGAGAAGGAAGAGGATCCAACTCTGTATAAAGGATCAGCTATCTAGGATGGGGAAAGCTGGCTGGACAGCTCAGTGGTTTAGGAATGGTTGGGAGTTCGATTCCCTGCTGTGAAAAAAAAAAACCAGCCTGTGTGGCCTTGGGCAAGCTGCACAGTCCCAGGGCACCCCCAGAGAAAGGGAATCATAAATTGCTTCTATATATTCTCTATTTAGGAAACCCTGGAAAAGACTGCCCTAAGTCAGAATTGATCATTCATTACTATCGTCCATGAGCTGTTGGGTGACTCCAAGCTCTCTTCCGGCAAGACAAGTTTTGGACGGGCCATTTTTGTTGATGCTCTTTTTTGAACAATGGGGTGACCAAGCAACAACGAAGAGGCGCCTTAAAGATGAATAAACTTATTATAGGATGACCGTTCGGGGAGTAAAAGTGGGCTGTCATCCATGAAGGCTCACGTTGTAATGAATTTTTTAATCTTTAAATTTCATTTGCTGGAACAGACTAATACAGCCACCGCTTTGGGAACTGGGAGGCAAAAATCCTGGCTGAAAATGACTTGGGGGGGATCAGCTGGTAGATGAAAGCTACTGGGTTCCCTGCTCTGGTGTCATGGCAAAGCAGCTAAAAGCCTTGAAACCTTGATTTGCATTCCCAGATCTTTGGTTCTTAGCCGGAAGATTTTTTCCTTGCTGTCCCCCAGATCACTGTTACTCCTTGTCCCCAAAGTTTGCTGACTTCTAGCAGGTTAACCAGCTCACACATGCTTGAGGCTTATAAGTAGCAAAGGATGCCTCGCATGGTGTGAATAAACCGCTGATGACCGAACATCCTGCTTTGCCAGGGGAATTTCTGGTGCCCGTTTTCCTCTCTGGGGGGCATCTAGCTTGCCCTGGCAGCAGTCGACGCAGATTCAGTGGCTGCATCCCCATGAGCAGATGCTGCTCTGGGCTCTCTAGAAGAAGCAGAATTGGAATCGCTTGCTGAAAGTTTGATTCCAGGTTTAAAACCTCATTTGTGAGCAAACTCCTGCAAGGACAAAACCGGTTGCTTTTGGACCAGATGCACAAAAGGCCAGTGGGGGCCCTCGCTGTCTTTATTTCATGTATCTCTTCGTTTTTGCATTTGTATCTCATCCCGCCCCCGTCCCCAACAAGAAGAGGGCTCTTTCTTTGTTAACCACTATGCCACACTGCCTTTTCATCTAGGATACACATCTGGGGCCAATAACATAAAAGACTACACAAATTCCTTCCCAGAAGTTTAAAAAAAAAAAGGCAAAAGGAAAAGGCCACTTCTGATCAAGTGAAGACATTCAGCTCCCCTTCGTCCTTTGTCTCTTCCCCCCCCCCCCGTTGAGTTTTAGATTGGAAGTTATTTGGGAGGGGGACCCCTCTGCCTTTGTCCCGCGTAATGCACTATGCTCAATGATGGTTTTGCCTGTATCATGGAATCTAATGCCAAGAAAGTAAGTAGGACGCATTCCACATGCCATCTGAGGGGTCTCTACAACCTCCCGCTAAAGTGTGCCAGGATTTGTGCGCCCAACTGGCATACGGGGCAATGGATGCTGTGCTAGTGTGTGGCACAGGGGAGTTTCGAGCGTTAAAAAAAGGTGTGCATGCAACCAGGCTTTCACAAATCTGCCCGGAAATTTAAGTCTGAGCCAAAAATTGGGAGCCTTTGGTTGTTGCACTTCATATTAACAGCACATGCCCATCATATAAATGTATTTGCTAACACAATGCAATCCATTTTTAGGATTCTGCATTTCTTCCGTTAGTATGTTTTAGTTAATGCAGGAGAAGGGAAAATGGGAGTCAGCCACTTCCACCTCCTCTGACATTCTTTCAGGTGCACTGCCTAAATGGCCAAGCCAAGCCTCCCACAATATGGTGCCTTCCGGCTGGTTTGGACTACAATGTCCATCCTCCCCCGTCAGGTCAGAGAGTTTGAGGGCTGAACATCCTCCTAAGAGCCCTACAGAACTCCACAGACCTCCTGGGGAAAATGAGAAACCTATTGGCCTTCATCCCAAAAAAGGGTTAATTCCAGGATGAAATCAAACATTCTTTTCCAATCACATCAAAACTCATCTGGGCATCAGGGTGTAACTTTTTTCATGGTTGCAATGAATCCAGGCAACATCAGCTTTTCTAATTCTACAAGCGCTGTTTATCTACTTTGCCTCTATGTTCCATATGCACAAAAACACTTCAAAGTTGTTGAAAAACATCCAAATGTCTTACTCCTATGTAACATCTTTAGGCGCAAATGCTTAAAAATATATGAAAACTAAACTTAAATTGCAGGCAGATATTTAAGTCAGATTTCAAAATCCAAGAACATAAAAAGTACAATAAAATACCCAAATAAGTGATAGACATAAAATTATTCTAAGTGCTCACCCAGCCAAACCAATTTGAATCTATGGAGGAAAATCCACATTGTCCTTATCAGCTGCTGTTGTTGTTGCTACTGCATGATTCCTTGTATTCCCTGGTATCAGAGTTGTAGGTATCTAGTGTGTGTGGTGTGCAGCGTGTTGTGTTGATGTGTGTGTTTCCTGCCTTTCTCTGTTTTTCTGTTTCTCTGAAATGTTTACCTTTTCCTTCAAACTGCAAACGTTCTCTTGCCAGACCTGTAAGTATCGGGTCTTGATTCAACAGGGGAAATTTTATAATATAATTCTCTTTTGTGTTTTCTACTTCTGATCTTACAGTTCCTGTATTTCTGCATCTGGCAAGTTGCCACCATGACAATCAACATTATTATTTGAACAATTACAGAGCCTATGGATTTCAATGGGTGGAAACTACAGGGGCCTAGTCAAACAAAGTAGGAGCAAAATCACAGGACCTGAAAACACCACCCGCTCATCATGTCAACACATTGCAACGTTCTACTTATTGCAAACCAGTTATTTCAAATCCTTTTCAATTCAACCCCATCTTGTTCTTCCATGCTAAACTGTCAGGCATGGCAATGTGATTGTGACCTTGCTTCTAGACTCGGCTGGAGCTAGCTAATTGTTTGAAGGACTTTTAGTGAACTGCTATTCAAACCTCATTTTTAAAATACAGTGTATATTTTCAGAGCTGCTTTTTCTATACAACCTCCCCCCCCCCCCCCTAGTTATTTTAACATACTCTGTATTTTCAAGATTTCACATCATGACACCCTTGGGAATGATAGCAGTGGTAATCCAGAGTCGTTTGGAGTGCCCCAGAGTGAGGCAGGCTGGATGTCACGGAGAGGTGGAAACTCACCTCCCATGAGGGCACCCTGTTGAGGCCTCGGGTCCTGTGGGAACCCCCCCCTCCACTGGCCTTGCTCTCGGCCCCTTCCTCCTCCACCAAACCAAGCCACGCAGCACATCTAGGGCCAAGTGGTGAGCTCATGGTGGGGTGAAACCTGAGGAGACAGATGCCCTCTTTGGGCGCTGCCAGGCTATGAGCTCAGGGTGGTATTTATTAGAGGCAACCGCACCGATTCTCTTGGAAAGAGGGGACTGGAGCACAGAAGAGCAGCCCAAAGGGAAAGAAGGCAGGCAGCTCCCACTTGCAGTCTGGGTGAGTGCAGGAGAGGGGTGGGCGGGTGGGAGTCTTGCCCTCGCTCAAGTCTGCACTTCTCCGAACCGCAAAGAGTGTGTGGACAAGCGGTCCAGCATGCACCTCTCCAATGTTGTGTGTCTACGCGGCTTATGTGTGCAACTTTTCTCCTGCATATATTAGCACCACCCTGGGGGGACATACCTCTGGGGTGCAGGTATGTCTACATTTTTAAGGGACACTAATCTTCTCACAACAAACCTGAAAGGTAGGGTAGACTGAGGAGCAGCTGTTGGCCAGATGCAGACCAGTTGAGCTTCAGGGCTGGTGTGGGAAGGGGTGGGTGAGAGAAAACGCCTGAATCCCGGCTAGTGTATTTTTTTTTAGGCATGGATGTGAAGTATGTGTGTCAGAGAAAGAAAGAGGGAGAGCAAAAACGGGCAGAAGTGTGGGCTGTTTTCACAAGAGAGTACAAACTTCAGATAAGTACCTCCTACAAATTTTATTTCCATGCACAAGGATAGACAGTTTGTAGCTCCTTGCAACTTTATAATAATTATGGCATTTCTTGTTGTTTTCACCTGCCGTGCGCCCGAGGCCTTAAACATAGTTTTTCAGAGGAAGAAAAGCAACATTCTGTGCCCCCAGCTCCTGGCTTTCTTAATGTTGCTGGTGGAAGGGAAAAGGGTGTTTAGAACGGTGTGTTAGCAACTTCTTAATGGGATTTTTGCAGGCTTGTGAAGGAGGAGCCGTTATGGGCCCCGTTTCCACCTCATTCTTCTATGAGGAGGTGCAGGGGGAACAGTGAGTGGCTTCTGGCTGCCCTCCATCTCAGAAACACTAGTGATCGAGTGTGGGGGACAATTCGGAGTTGGAATGTGACATGGCCATTTTTGATCTGATTTCTGGCAGCCCCCATGGAGTCTGTCTGGTGGGTTTAGGAAGGAGCTTTGATGGGGTGGCTGCAAATTTAGAAGCCGCTGGTTCTGAATTTGCCTCTGCCGGGATGGGGAGTCGGCAAGCGAACCCCCATTTCAATTTGCCGCAGTCCCTCCTTATCCACCCGCAAATTTTTTTTTAAAGGATCAAATAGTAGCCGGGGGGAGGGGGGGGACGGGACAGAAAAGACTTCTTTCTGCCTGACGTTTTGCCAGGCAGAGGAGATCATACCAGCTTGTGAAGATGATGGATCAACCCATCTGTCTGGGCACCCCAAGCCGTCTCGTAGCATGTTCCTTAGAAGAGCATCGGCTGTATTTGGTATGATTGGCGGGAAGTGGGAAGAAGAGAGGACAAGAGGACAAGGCAGGCGTGAAGCCAGATAATTGGGCCATAAAAGGTCGGGAAATAGCCTCCGGAACCTATGGACCTACAGGTAGTCCTCGATGTGTTTCAGAGAGTGAGACTGTATTGCTTCCCATCCCACCCCCAGGTCTCTGTCTGCATTTATTTTGCACTCATGTTTATGACCCAAAGGTAAATCGGCTAGAGATCATGTTTGATTTTAAATTGTTTAAATTTATTTATTCTTTGAAAGAGGGGATAGTAGGGTATATCAAAGGGAAGACTACTGTCCTTCCCCCCCCCCCCATTCCAGCTACAGTCCTATAGGATGGTGGGGCACAGAGATGGAGGTTGCAAAAATGTTGTACTGATGCAATGCCCCCCCCCCCCCAATATGGGCGACCCACAGAGTCTTTCCTCTCCAGCCCACCCCCTTGCCAACCAAGTGCTGGGGTTGCTGTCATGCCCAATTCCCCCCTTGCTTGCCGTGTACACAGCGGATGGGAATAACAGCGCCGTCACCCCAGATTAGCGTCGCCCGGCAAGGGCTGCTGTTCTTCAGCAGATCTCAAACTCTCTCTCCTCCCTCCCCCCCCCCCAGTTGTCCAAGGAGAACGAGAAGGAGGGCCTTATTTTTTAATTTTGTGTTTTTTCCATTTGTGCGGGCAGCGAGGGTAGTGTGAGCGAAGGGGGTGATAGGAAGCGGAGGTCCGAAACGGACAGGTGGACGGCTGGATGGAGGGGTTCCGGTGAACAGAGGGAGGGAGAAGAAGCAACACAGGAATGGGTGAAAAGGAATACAAACAGTTTGCAAAGAAAGGGGAGAAGCCGAGGGAGGAACACGCGGCTTTGGTTTTGGGGTGTGTGGGGTTTTTTCGTTTGTTTGATTTTTAAAGGAGCTGGAGAATCTGTAGCCTTACTGATGTTGTTGTTATCGGTTGCTGGTCATGTTTATATCCCTCTTTATTTTAAAGTCAACTCAAGGGGGCGTTGATGGGCTTCCCTTCCACACTTTTATGTCAACAGCAACCCTGTGATGTAGGTCAGGCCGGCAGAATGGGACTGGCCCAAGGTCACGCCGTGGGTTTCGTGGCCAAAGGGGGATTTGAGCTCAGGTCTCCTGAGTCCTCATTCAGCACTCACTCACTCACCCTGGAAGCTGATCCTTCCCCCACCATGCAGGATTCTGTCATTTTTTTCCTTTGGAAGTAACTCTTTTTATTTAGATTTTAATAACAAGAAAAGGATTCAACTTTTTAAAATGCAGCCAGAAGTAACATTTTTTTAAAAAAAACTGCAACTACAGTACAAAAAGCAACTGATTACTTTTTGGGATCTCCGGGCTCTAATGTAACTAATTACTGCTGAAAAAGTAACTGCTTCAGCTTTCTCTGTGCTCTGGCCCCTTGGGTCTGACACTGCAGGAGGAGACTGATGTGCTGTTAGCAAGGAGTGGTACTTTAGTTGTAAAGAGGGTTTCGGGTTCAAGTCCAGAACATCTAAATTTTGAAGGCTCAGGGAGACAACAGGTGAAAGGCTTGGGACTTGGAGACCGGCTGCCATTCAGAGTTGACAAAGCTAGGCCACTACACTGTAGCTGAATTGTTGAGCCTCTACTTTTCACGTAGAAAGTCACAGGTTCTATTCCTGGCATCTCTGGTTTTAAAAAGCATCCAGAGTAGCAGACAATGGGAAAAACCCTTTTCTGTTGTGGGCCACATCGGAGCTTGGAAATAATTAATTTAAAACTAATTTGTTGCTCTAACTTGTTTAAAAATAACCCAATGACCCACAATTTGAATGGTTAACTAAAAAAAAAAAAAAACACACACACCATACTATTTCATGGTTTCTCCTTATGCTTGTCCCCACCTTTCCAGCAATACTGCAGAATGTTTCAAAGTCTGATGGTTTATAAAAAAGGAATTATTCCATACGTTCCATTTCTGAGTGTTTTAAGATCAAAACATTTAATGCGAACGTGTTGGCCTCAACATGAATGTTTCCCAGCAGCGGGCTAGGTGGATAAAACGCCTTGTCTTGGTATGGAGTGCATTTTTATTTATGTATCATGGCTGTGGTTTCTGGGTGATGGGAAGCATTTTTGGGGGGAGGGGGGCTGGCAAAGGACGTCCTTTGCCTGGAATTGGTGGATATCTCAGGGCTGATGTCGCTCCAGAAAAACAACCATTGCCTCCAATAGATTTCCTTCCCTTTTGGTCTGTCTTTATCCCTATTCCAAGTCCATGGCTGGGTGTTTTTTAAGCAGCCAGTTTGCTCTCGATGCAATACCAACCCTCTGCCCACCTTCCGTCCTAGCAAACCTCTTCTTTAGCCTTCCATCCCAGGGGTATGGAAAAAAAGGGTACAGATTACAGGCATCCTTCCTCAAGTGCCAATATCCCTCCTTCTCAATCCCCCACCCACCCTTTTTCGGTGATGGAAATGCAATGTAAAAAAAGACATAATTTTGTTTTAATCTCTCCTTGGCGCAGAGCTGCGTGCCTTTGAATCTTCCTAGAAGACCCTTTGGGGAATTGAGAAGAGGGAATGTATTTTTCTTGATAACACAAGGGTGTTGGGGGGGGGAGATGCGTCAAGAAATCTGGGGGTGGGAGCAACCAGGAAAGCGGGGGGGGGGGGGGGAGAGAAAAGGCCAATCCAGCTTTTTCCCCTCCTCCTTCCCCCCCCCCCCAAGCAAAGATTGGGAAGCGGGAGGAATCTAGCACGGTTGTCTTCTGTCAGAAAGAGCTTCTGCAAAATTTGACCCAATTTCTACCCAGAATATATTTTGCAAACCTGTTTTATGAAAGGGGAAGGGGGCGAAGGCTTGAATCCATCACTGCTTAGTGCCTATGGACTCAAAGGTGTTGGTTTTTTAAAACGTCACAAACAAAACTTGACACAATCGCAAGAAGTCAAGAATATGTGATGGGTTTTGAAAGGGGAGCATTTGTAAAGCAGAGCAATATAAGCATAAAGTCAGGAGGGAGGGGCCCCTCGAAAGCCCAAGTCAATTTGGATCACATTTTTCCAGTCCCCATCGCCTGTGAAACAGGAACGAAACAGCAAACCAGATTTGTTGCTTTGGGAGTGCAAATGCCATAAAGGTTGTGATGCCTCATATCATATTGCCTTCCCAGCAAATAATGGTCAAGGTGGCATTTGTCAGCAGGCTGAATTCAGCGGCTTGGGTAGGAGACCTAACATTTTGCACTGCAGGAGAGGCAACAAAAGAGAAGCTAAATTCTGATGGTTCAAAGCCTCAGGATGAGCAGTTTACAGGTGATAAGGAAGGAATAGAAATAGCTGTAGCGGCTAAAGATGGTCATAATGGCTGGATAGCTCCACTCAGTGACTCGGAGCACCGGGAAGCAGAGCCAGGTAGCCTGTGGCAAGCTGCCCTGTCCCAGAGCCCCCCCAGAAGAAGAAATTGGTAAACTATTTCTGAGTGTTTCCTACCCTGGCAAGGATTGCCATAAGTTGGAATGGACTTCACAACACGTAATCATCATCATTATTATTCTTAGAGGTGGCCAGCCCAGTAAACTTTTGAAACCAAGTGACAGTTCTGCAATTTGGTATAAGCGGGGTTGGGGGAAGCTGTTTTTCTTAAAACAGGTTTCTATGAAGGCTACAGCAAGGCGGTCGTGAAACAATGTGAACAAATATCCACGGAAATCTCTTCTACCTCTCAGGAAGGTCTTGCAATGATTTCTAGCAATTAGAAGTAAGAATTTGGTTTCCTAACCTCCGATTCGTAGGCAATGAACAAAACAGGGGTGGGAAAGAAAATAAGCAGATACGAAAAACGTGTTGTTAATTAACAATACAAGAACCCAGACTTTCCTGAGACAACATTTGGCAATGATTACGGCTTAAGTTCAGAACACACAAATGCACCCATTTGCATGCCTGCACACATGAAGCGCTGGCTGTTGCGATTCTAACCAGCAAGAAAAACAACAAAATAGACAATGAGTAAGACCAAATGATGTATGTGAAAAACCGTGTGCGCAAGAGTAGTCATAAAACCAGTTTTTGTGGTTTGCTGGTTAGCCATCACAAGACTGGTCCACTGCACAACCTGAGGATGAGGAGGAGTAAAATGCATCATGCTGTAATAAATGATGATGTCATGCATTTGTTAGGCTTTAAGATGCCACTGGACGCTTTGTTGCTTTGGGCTGCGATAGACATAACAGAGCAAATCTCTCCAAGCAAAGTATTTCATAACTGAGGGTGCCACCCACCAAGAAGTCCCAGTTTGGTAGTACTCCTGCCTTGCCTCAGATCATGAGGATACTCACAAGAGGCCTTCTGTTCAAGATCTCTCTTTGTAAGCAAAAAAGCAAGTAGCCATCTGCTCCCCTACACTGTAGTATTTGAGCCACGTAAGTTGAAACTGAAACAGCGAAATGGAAATGGAAATAAATGAACAAAAGGATTGGACTACAAGTCCCATTGTCCTTAGCCAGTGTGCAGGAGTTTAAATTCAGCTCATCTAAAAAGCCTGGATGGGGAAGGGTGTTCTGGGATGAAAGATGACCTAAGACTTTCTAGGACCAAAAGACACAAGAAGGGGGGAGCATTGCAACTAAAAGTGGAACTGGCTTAAGTAGTAAAAGGTGGGTGATTATCCTCAAACGCTTTCGACAGCTTTGCAAATTAGCTCTCTTTTGTTTGGTGTTCAATCACTGGGGTGGAAACCGTGGTCTTTGTCAACGTGTCAGTTTTGTAAAGCCAACCCTTTCAAAGAAGGGTCTGGACACAAACCTACAGGCAGCTTCTTGACCCGGGTTCTTGTAACACCTCTCCCTCTTCTTCTTCTTCTTTTTTTTTTTTTTTTTTTTTTGCCTCCCTGCTTCCTTCTCTTGCTCTGCTTTCCGGCCTGCAGCTCGCCTTTCCCAATGCCTCCCTCGCCACTGGAAGAACGGATCGGCGTGCTGCAGAGACCCAAGACCTTGGCCTTGCGCCTCAACCACAGCTTTGCGCACAACGGTGGCACCGAGAAGCCGCCACACCGGCATCGCCAGCCACCTCCACCTCCTCCACCGCCGCCCGTCTCCAAGCCCTCCGGCCAGTCCCCCACCGCCGCCCCCAAGGGTCCCTACGACGAACCTTATCACCGTCGGAGCAGCGTCCTCCAGCCCAACCATTCTCACACCATCGACATCAAGCTCACTCTCGGAGGGGCCCAAGTCCGGGTGCCGGAGAAGAGCCTCTCCTTGCAGTTGGACCTTAAGCAGGGGGGGGAGGAGGAGAAGAAGGGGCCCCGGGGCCCCCAGCTGAAGGTCTTCCTGCCCCAGACCAAGCTCAAGAAGCGGTGCTTCAAGGAGAACAAGCCAGGGCTGCTGGACACGTCGGCCAGCTCTTCGTGCCTCTCCAGCCCAGCCAGCACCATGCACCCTCTGAAGTGCGGCTGCCGGGGCTGCTGGCGCCTGATGCGCTGCGAGGAAGCCCACCCCAAGCCGGGGCTGCGCTCCCTGGGCTGCTTCTCCTGCCACTCCAGCTTGCGCTCCTTGAGCTGCGCCAGCTGCAGCCCGCCCTCCCTCAAGAAGCTGGGCTGCCTGCCCTGCGGGCCGGCCGCCCTGCGCTCCCTGGCCTGCCTGGCCTGCAACCCGTCGGTCACCTCGGCCAGCTCCTCCTGCAGCTTCTGCAGCAGCGACCCCATCGTGGCCTACGACCCCCGGGGGGGCTCGTCCCCGGCCCCCAGCTGCTACGGAGGAGGGGGGGGACGACGACGACTACAGCGTCCGCACGATCTGGCCCGACGAGCTGGCCAAGAAGATGACCCAGTCCCGGGCCCAGCAGCCGGAGCCTCCCCGAGCCTCCCCCTTGATCCTGGACTGTCGCAACTTGATGGAATACACCAAGCACCAGCTGCAGGGGGCCATGCGGTTCGGGGTGGCCGAAGCGGCCGGGAGGCGGAGGCTTCAGCAGGGCAAGCTGGCCATGCTCGATTTCATCTCCTCCCGGGGAGGCTGCGACTGCAGGGACTCCTCGCTCGAGCGGCTCTGTGCCAAGGAACCCGGCGGCTGCGGAGGGCCGGAGCCACCGCCCACCAGCCCGCCCAAACCTCGCAAGACTCAGCCCTCCCAGAACCTCCACCTGGTGCTGGATTTGCTCAACCAAGACGGGCAAGAAGGATCGGGCAAAAGAGGTAAGCTGGGCAGGAGGAACCTGGCTGGAGATTTGAATCACTGGGTTGGGGAGGGACTGTGCAAAACGGGGCTGGGGGATTCTGGGAGTTGTAGCCCACCACCACCCCTCCCAACTATATTTTCCATGCTCTGACTCACGCTTGGGATCGTAAGGGGGAACACCCTTTAGGAAAGATGGACTGGTCATGTTTAGCCTAGAGAAAAGAACAGTGAGGGGAGATAGGAGAGCACTTTTCAAATTCGTGAAAGTTAGTCATACAGACCGGGAGGCAGTGGAAGACAGGAGGGCCTGGCGTGCTCTGGTCCATGGGGTCACGAAGAGTCGGACACAACTGAACGACTAAACAACAACAACAAGTCATACAGATCTGAATCATCCCAGAGTGCAGGACACGTAACAAGGGGCTCAAGTGAAAGGAAACCAGATTGAGGCTGAACATCAGGAAAAACTTCCTAACTGTTAGAGCAGCACGACAGTGGAACCACTGACCTCGGGAGGTGGTGAGCGCTCCAACCCTGGAGGCACTCAAAAGAAAACTGGACCACCCTCTGTCCAATCTGCTTTGACTTGGATTCGTGCCTTGAGCACGGGGGTGGGGGTGGGACTCGATGTCCTTAGAGGCCCTTTCCAACTCCATGATTCTATGATTTTACAAGGGCTAATTTTAACAAATTGAGGTGGCACACAGTTGCGACGGAGCTTACATGGCACACAGCAATTGCTGTGGCATTCCTGGAGACTACGGCTGGGGAATCTGTGGCCTTCCAGATGTCTTTGGACTTCAGTTCCCATCATCCCCACCTCTATGGCCAGTAGCAGGGGAGCGTGGGATTTGTTGCTCCTCAGTACATGGAAAGCCACAGGTCTGGCATCCCTGAATTAGACTCAATTTTTTGGAATCTGCCATTCCAACAGTCCATGTAGGTAAAACGTAACCTCTCTGTGCAGGAGCAGTGTATCTCTAAACACCAGATGCCAAAGAGAGCAAACAGTGGAAGGCTGTTCCCTGTCCCCAAAGGCTTCCTCTGTTCTTTTGCAGCTTCTGCTATTCTATTGTAGAAAAAGAACTCCTTTTGAGATATGTATGCAGCTCTTGGTTTGTATGAGAGATAGAACATTATTCCCCGTAAGAGCAAAACCTGAGATCCAATGGAATACAAATCCCAGCATTCTGGGAGCTGTGCCCCACCCCACTCCCAAAGCAATGTTTTGAAGCTCTGAGCAGGCCACACCCCTATTCTAATATTTCCAGTCATGTTTTTCCTTGTGCCCAAGAGGATGTCTGTTTTGCAAGATTGCAGAAGCCCGGGGTTCATATTTCCCTCTCTTCTCTTTGGTGATGACCTCATCCCAGCTGGACACCCAGATGGCAAGATATGAGAGAAGGGGGTTTGGATGAAGAGGCCGTCGGGGTGGGTCGGTGGGGGGGAAATCATGCTTTCTAGCCTGAGCCGAGTGTGCCCACAGCCCTCCCCACTCCCTCTTTAGCACCTGCTGGGAGTCCAGTGAACCAGAATGAACTCTGCCCAGCTGGTAACATTACATCATGTCTCTGACCTTCTTTCGCACTCATTCCCTCACCCCACCAAACGCGCCCCCCCTCCCTGCTATAGAGGGTTGGGAGTGTCATTTTACCAGCAGATGTTTCAAAGCAGGAAGAAAAAAAAACACCACGATCTTAGACTCAGCCCGCCACCGCCACCAGCACCCCCCACAAACGCTCCACCCTGCTTCCTCGGGCACAAAGCTTGCAAGCTATAAACTTCACAGGATATATGGTTGGCATCAGTTTGTCCGAGAGGAGGCGTTTGGATGCCAGAGACAATGAAATACTAAACTAGAAATGCATGGTTGACCTTCAAGCGGTGCAAGCTTCAGAGAGTCCACAGAACTCTTCTATGGGAAGAAAAGGAGTCCTTTAATCTCTTCCCCCCCCCCCAGTCCACTATATCTACTTTTTGTCAAAAGCAACCACTCAACCAAAATCAGAGATGGTCCATCCATGGGTGAATGGTGTAGCCCTAAGTGAGAGGGAGTCGTCATCACTGTGCGTTCCCTCCCCCACGGACTGACCACCTTTGTTCCATGTTTTAACCACAGGCAGTCTGATTGGGTCGGAAATCGGAGACAGCCCAGATGATTTGGGTCCCCCGCTCACACCGGACCTGGAGAATGCCGAGCTGAGCCCCATCCTGCCCTTCCTGTTCCTCGGCAACGAACGAGATGCTCAGGACCTCGAACGGATGCTCAGCCTCAACGTGGGTCACGTGCTGAACGTCACCACCCACCTGCCCCTCTACCACGCCGACAGCGGCCGCCTGCGCTATAAGCGCCTGCCCGCCACCGACAACAACCGCCAGGACCTGCGCCAATACTTTGAGGAGGCCTTTGAATTCATCGGTACGGACGTTGCCCTGTTTTAAAAGGGTCGACCGCTCTTTTTGGAGCGAGTTGAGAGACCGAGCAGAAGGCGGTTAGAGAGAATGAGGTCAGGTGTGGCCCTGTTCCAGAGGCTCAGATTTTCAAAACACTTTTCCTGACACAAAATAAATCAAGCTTGAAATTAAGTATATTGTCAGCAACTTTGGGCTTAAACAGAATGAGCCACAGACTTTACATCTTTGTTGTTTATTCGCCTGGAGCGAAATCTCAGCTCACTCTAGGTGAAGAGGCAATTTAGCTGGGTATGAAATCAGATTAATTCTGACCTAAATCTGGGTGGGGCATTTATTCAGGGAACGGATTTTTCCTTCTATTAATGTTCCTGTATTTCTTCTCCCTTCTCCAGAGGAGGCACACCAGAGCGGCAAAGGGGTGCTCATCCACTGCCAGGCGGGCGTCTCACGCTCGGCTACCATTGTGATTGCCTACCTGATGAAGCACACGCTCATGACCATGGGCGACGCCTACAAATACGTCAAAGGCCGGCGGCCGATCATTTCCCCCAACCTGAACTTTATGGGGCAGCTGCTGGAATTTGAAACAGACCTCAACACTGGCGTCACGCCTCGGATCCTCACCCCCAAGCTGGCCGGAGTGGAGACGGAAGTGTGAATGAGATGGAGGGTGGGTGGCGGGGTGGGGGTGGAGGACGGGGGTGTGTGTGACCTCTGTCAATCTCAGGGCTGGAAAGAAGTGGGGTTGTGAGTGTGCAATAAGGGCCGACGGATGGCATGGAGACGGACAACGGATGCAGTTGAAACAGACAGCTGGGACTGTGTTCTAGATATAGTGGGGGGCGTCTCACCACTTACAACCTGTCCCTTTAAAACACACACACAGGCAAGTAGGGTATTTTTTGATGCCTTTTCACAGCAGAAAGCCGTCGACATACAATGCCACAGACTAAGGGTGCCCAGCTATTAAGGTCTCACTGCCACTGTCAACATGTGCGGGACATCTCGTTTCTACGCCCGTGTCGGCTTCTCACAATTTTCTTACCTTGGTATCAGTGTGCGGGGGGGGGGGGAGGGCACTGGGAGGGATGTGGGTTGTGTGTGTGGCGTGTGTGGGATCTTCCTGGGCTTAATTTATTGGGGTGGGGAGTGTGAGGGTGTGCACATCAATTTGGGGGAGGGAACGGATGCTTTACTCTTCTTCAACTTTGCCAGCTCCTTTTTGGATATATACTTTACTTCCTTTTTTCCAACCTTGATGAAGGAATTTGAGGTCCACAGTGGATCTGCCCCGAATATTTAATATGTGTGTGTGTGTGTGTGTGTCGGGGGGTGGGGGTGGAATGGATATTGCAGGTGAGACACCCTCCTCCTTTCCACAGTAACCAGATTTTAATGCTCAGGATAACACAATCTCTTCTAGAGAAGACATTTTCTAATGGGTGGAAAGATGGGGCAGGAATATTTACAGCCGTTCTCACCCCCTTTTCTGGGAGGGGATTGGAGGGGGGGAAGCCCCCCACCTCCGTGCCACTTGTCTTTTTATATATTTGAACTGTATCGCTGCCTCTCCGTTTTCCTGACCACAACCTGTCAGGACGGGATCTCACAATATTCACTGTGTCGGGAAGAGGGATTGGGGTGGGTGGGGGTGAGAAAGGATCCTCTCCCCCTCCCACAAACGTAGTTTAGGCACTTCCCCTTCTCAGGGTAATGATATAATCGGAGTAGCTGTCTTCCAAAATGTACGTGTATGGGGGGTGTCCTGTTCGGAACAATGGGGCAGGGAGGGGTACCCATGTTGAGAAAAGCGCCAGGGCGGGGAGGGTCACTTTAGATCACCTTTCCCTGACCCAGGACCCTCTGGATGTGTTTTTAACCACCAACTCCATCCTCTTGAGTCTTGACTTTGGGAATAGGGAAGCTGTGGCTCGGTGATGGGGGAGGTCACTTTTCCTAAGGTTTAACTCGGAGTTCCCAATGGGTTGGGGCAAAGAAACAGGGGTGTGTTGCTCCCCTACCCCACTGAACTTCACATGCAATATAAACACATCGTTTTTGTTGTTGCTGGTCGCTTTTCAAGTGTTCCCCTCCTCCCCTCGCCTTCTGCGCGTTTTACCTGTCGGTGGGTTTTCCCTCCATCCTACGGTCTTCCAGGCATCTCCTCCTCTTTTCCCTTTGTGCCATCTGAAATGGCAGCCTGGTGGGGCGTGCGTGGATCAACAGGGCTTTACTTTGAGTTTGGAGCTGCATGGGGAGGAGCAAGAGGCAGCCGGTGTGTCCCTTCTTCCTTCCACCCGAGAACATATGGCTGCAAAACCTTGACCTCTCAGCTCTCCAAACTGAGATAATGTCCGGAGAGGGGTCCTATTAGAGCACCTCACCTTTTTAGTGTGGTTACTGAAATCTGCCCCTTGTTTCAAATATCCCAAGCACAGTCACTGGCAAGAACAGTAAATTGAGATGGCCCAGATTTAATTCAGAAGGTAGACTCTACTCCCAACCTGCTCTCCCTCCCTCCTTGAATCATACAATGTACTGTTAAGTCAGCTCTGATTTATGACGACCCTTTCCAGGGTTTTCTAGGTAGAGAGTACTCAAAAGTCATTTACCCTTCCCTCCTTTGGGGAGCACCCTGGGATTGTGTGGCTTGCCCAAAGCCACACAGGTTGGCTCTTCTCACAGGACGCACAGTGGGGGAATCAAACTCTCCACCTCTGGCTCCACAGCCAGATGTGTATACCACGGAGCTATCCAGTCAGCTCCTGTCCAATCGCACACTACCAATTATTTATTCCAAGCCTCTGAGCTACGATGATTCAGAGGTGCCTCTGGATTAATCAGGGGCTGGCTGTGAAAACGCCAGTGGTCCATCCACCATGCCACAGAATGTGTTCAAAATCTCCCGCCCAGAACAGCTTACTTTTTCCAAGCAAGTTGGGATCATCTGGACGCGTGACTTCCAGACCAATTGTTGTGCTTCTGATTATGAGAGCTAGTGGGAGGCAGACACTAAAAATGAAAGCAGAATTCGGAAAATATTTGAGAACATGAGATAATTTAAAACGACTGGAGTGAGTGGCTAATCTGGGCCTATAAATCTCCCATGACACCCCCCGCAACCCCTCTCTTCAATTTTTTTTTTTAAAAACCTTCTGCTGCCAGGTTCTGTTGTTGTCTAAACTGCACAGCCTCCGCTGTGATGCACTAATTCCCCCAGTCCCCTTTCCTGGTGGCTCCCAGTGCAATGTCCTCCTCTTGCTCAAGAGTAGAATGCCTCCCCAGTTATTATTTGGCAGGAAGCAGATGTGGCTCCTGTTGGGACTATTACTCCCATCATCCCCAGCCATAGTGGCTGGAGGGGGTTGTAGGAGTCATGACCCAACATACCTGGTTGGTACCAAGTTTTGGGGGAGGGCAGGAGGTTGTGATAGGATTTCCCCCAAATCTTCTGCTGTTTCTCTTTGGATCTTGTCTTTGTTATTTATTGGGCCCAACTCGATGGCCTTTGCTGTAATTTATTAAACGTGATCTTTCTCTTTTGTAACACATGGCTTGGTCTCTCCCAGGGCTGGGGTATGATCAAGGTAACTGCTCCCCCAGTGGCAACGCTTTTCTATGCTATCACAGCTATAGAGAAAATCATAAACAGGTCTAGCTCACACTTTATCATAGCCTAGTGAAGTGGTTCTCAAACGTGACTGGACCCAGAAATCCCCCATCGCAAGTCATGCTGGCTGGAAGGTCTGATGCAACAGCCGGAGCTCTAAGGCCGGAAACCACCACCACTATCAGTGCATGACTATGGGTATATCAAAAAGGATGCCATGTTTTGATCCAGATAATGAAGAGAGAAATCCAACACCCACAAGTGAGCAACGCCTTCATTAGTGTAAGCACACAAAATATGCCAACTTTCAGGATCCACAGAACGCTTCCTCCAGCTCGACAGTAGAAAAAATGGGAGTGGGGAAAGACAGGAAAATCCAAATACATGGCTAGGTGCTTAAATCCTTCTATAGCATATGATATAGGCTAGGTATCTGGTTTTTCATGAAGTTCCTCTGTATGGTCGGCTGGAGAAGCAGCTCAACTCACCCTAGGTGAGTCACTACTGCCAGGCCTGGTCTCAAGCGCCTGCAATGCAAAATGGAGGCAGGCTGTCTTAACGGCAGGAATGCTGCACATAGGGTCACAACTCCCTGAGCCGGCTCTGGCGCAGCTTACGACATTTCCCTCCAGGTCCGGCTCGCTCACTGCTAAAGCCCGTTGCTGCCATGTCCACTGCGCTTGCAGCAGCAACGGGGGCTGGAGTCTTTGCTAAAGTTGCATCCATCCATGATGAAACTGATGCTGCTTCTGTGGTTGCAAAGCAGAGCTGGGTTCCCTGCAGCAGCCTTCCCAGGCTTTCAGCAGCCTTTTATCTCCACTTACAGACTACTGGCAGTAGCAGCAGCAGCAGCAGCTGGGGGGGGGGGTCTCACAGAGAGCAGGAATAGGGAGGAAGTTCCACATGCATGAGTTACAACACTGGGAGAACTTGCAGGACTTTGCATGCATCTCTCCCTTGGTGAAAGGTGCTCCCTAACGGCAGACAGCGGGAATTGCACCATAGCACAGGAGACGATAACCAGTGATTTTATGACAACCATCAGCTCTGCTAGCAATCTTTTCTAGGAGAAAAGGTGAAGACAAAAATCCTTCAGTTTTAAAGGGCACACAGTAACATGCCTCCAGGGATAAATGTTCCACCTGCACATGATGCTCCTGCAACAGTGCTATGATAGCAAGAGGACCTCCAAACGCTGTAGGTTTTTTACTTGCAACATCTTAAAGGACGCGAAAGGCACATCATGAAATCTAAAAATACCTATTATGGCTATGCTTCCCCTCTATAACAGGTCAGTTTCGGATGGCTCACACAGGAGGGCTGAGAGTGTTATAAAGTTGTAACTCAAAACATTTTGAGGGCCAGAGGCTATTCCACCAAATGTCTAGATGCACTTCTCCCATTTCTCCACGCAACACTCACTCCAACGGCCTGATGCTGCACTTCTACCTCTCTTCCTCAGGTGTAAATGCCTCTAAAACAGGAAGGGTCGACAGGTGGTGCTAAGCCCTTGCTGGTCCAAGCCACTACTTTGCTCTTCTGGTCCAATTCCGATCCTCACCATTCTAGTGGAGAACGTCCAAACCTGAAGTCTGGCCATCCCCGTCAAGAGATGGACAGTACAGTACAGGGGCTTTCCCTGGAGAAGGACCCCAGGTCTGCCCAAGCCCTTG
The DNA here is from genome assembly GCA_037013535.1 of Intellagama lesueurii. Taxonomy (NCBI): domain Eukaryota; kingdom Metazoa; phylum Chordata; class Lepidosauria; order Squamata; family Agamidae; genus Intellagama; species Intellagama lesueurii. Next base: position 87,597 of record JBAJHW010000019.1, on the reverse strand, counting down.
GCAAGCGGCTATCAGTCAGCGTAGCAGCGCAGACAAGGCGTGGAGAACCTCTGTCTGATTCAGATCTGCAATGTCTCAACAGAAGCCACGATGTTGGGGGGGAGGGGAGTTGGGGTTGGGTCCATCATACAGAAACCCGGCAGCCGAGTGTGCATGTCTTGGGTTGAAAGAGGAGAACTGAGCAATGGACAGAATTTGCAAACCGAGAGTTTTCCAAGGAAGCCGAGGCCCACGAGGAGACCTGAGATCAAAGGCTCGTGATCCCTGAGCTATGCGCCCAAGACGTTTGACTCCTTTTTAGCTAGTCAGTTTGGGTGTGAGAGAGGCAGAACGCGGGCTGAAGCCCAGAATTTACAGAAAAAGGAAAAGAAATCTCAGAGGCAGCGTGTATCACAAAAATAATTTATTGCCTTTTCTTATAATGCATCGTCCCTTTGTAGAATTTGCCTGGTGATTACTCCATTTCCCACCCACCCCTTTCTCAACTTGGAGGTCTGTGAAAACCACAGGCAGGCACAAAGCCCAGCACCCCACCAAGGCTGTTCCTGTGTGGGTTTTTTTCAGAGCAGCGTTGGAAAAGCAGCCTTGCCGCAGGAGGAGACAGAAGGAATTTTTTTTTTTTTGCTGTTCCGCTGGTGGTGCTGATACTGATTATGACAAAAGAGCCTTCAAAGCTGTTCCAAGCAGAGAGCGCTCCGGCTCCGTGGCTTCTTTTTCTGTGATCTTCAAGGAGCGAGGGAAGGGGGTTGGCGGCCGCTTGAAATATTCTCCCCCGAATCTTGGTAAAAATAAACATTTGCCCCAAAAAAGGGAGAATTTAGCACCAGTGGCTACTCACCCTTGTTCCTCTCGGCTGGCGCTCCAAATCCTTTCATTCATCATTTTCCCTTTCCCTGGGGCCATTGCAGGAGGTGGATGGCAATCACAGAACAGGTGAAACGATGAGCAGGGGGAAAAGCCGCAGTTAGTCTCTTCCGCGCTTTGGATGACAAACCAATGGAAGAACTTGTCAGTCTCTGGAGGGGGCATCTAAACAGGTGAAGGACTGAACTGAACACGGTAATCCTTCTCCATCCAGCTGCAAACCACAGCATGTCTGGGGTGGCTAATTCTTTCTCACAAACCACACTGTCACCTTTCCCAGCCTGGTGCCTCCCTTCAGCTTGGCTAGACTACAGCACCCATGGTCCCCAAGCCAATATGGCCACTGGGTGGAGAGTGAACGGTGATCTTGCCCAACAAATGTGGGGAGAGGGAAGCAGGTTGACACGAGGCTGCCCCACAGCAGTGGGGTAAAGGGTGAACAGCCAGCCTTTCACTTCCTCGGGGCTTGCACGGAAGACTGGCCCCGACTCTCCCAGACTTCACGGATGGTGCGACGGACCTCCCGGGGCAGATGGAGGGTCTCAGCGTGGCACTGGAGAATGTGCTGCTTGACCGTGGCCAGGCCGACCTGCCTTAGTGGGGACTCGCAAACCATACACACCAAGTGGCCGGTAGTGGCGTCAAAGTCCATAAGGAAGCGGGCTCTCCAGGCGGGGTTGAATCCCTTGGCCAGAAGGGGGGCATCCTCCTTGCCTGCCTTCGCCACCCGCCGGCTTGATCTGGCACCACAGTCTTTGGCATTGCTCCTGGCAGAGTTGCCAAGGGGGCATGAGGCAACATCCTGGCTTGGGCAGAGGTGCCGGGCAGAATCTGTGGAGTGAAGTCGCAGCAAAGACACAGAGCAGTTGCGATCTGGGGAGAGGCAGAAATTCGGCAGATATGAGAAGGCTAGCTGTTAACGGCAGGGGCTTCCAGACGGGGGTCTCCATATTAGGTGTGTGAAAGCATCTTGCCACTCCTGAAGTCCACCCCCCCCCCCAAATCCTGTTATATCAGCATGATGAAAATGCACTGCAAACGTTTATCAATTCCCCTGCAGAGATCTGAGCTCCGGCACAAAACCATGGTGCCCAAAGGATATATTTTTTTGCATTATAATTTGCAGAAAACTCTTGACTGCTGGAACTTAGAACGAGTTGGATGCTTAGAAGTTAAAGATGTTAGCATTTGTTTCACATAACAGCTGCAAGACTGAGTTTATACAACCTAGATCCAATGCTTCATGCAACTAAGTAGACCACCATTAGTCCTCTGCCTGAGAATGCAGAACAACAACACAATGAAATGTGCAGATTTTCTCAGACACCCCTCCTTTTTCCTCATGAACTCTATAAACAGGATTTATATTCCTACGCCAGTCCAACTGGCTAGAAGTGAATAAGGGCAACGGTAGTCCAACGTCTTTGGGACTCAAGGCCAGGAACAGATGCACTAGAGCAGAAACTCAGACATGTAATGCAGACTTTCGTTTTTCCAGTCATCAGGGAGATGCCTCTGGGAGGCTTATCTGGAGGGAAGTGCCCCACTCCAGTGATGGCCCTGACTGACAGATATTGCAAACATACGCAGAGGTTCCAGGGAGCCCTGACAATTGATATAAACTGTAGGCTTTAGCAGACATGGGGCAGGGGGATCTTTAGAGGACGAGAAAATCCTATGTGTGGTGGGACAGAACCTTCCTCCATCCCTCTACAAACAACACAACAAAGTCAGGCCCTCTCGGTGATGGCTCCAGTGCTTTGGAACAGTCTCCCATTGGAGATCCAGCCGGCCTCCTCCCTCCAGACTTTTAAGAAACTACTCAAAAGTGAATTTTAAAAACAAGAGTTCAAGGACATCCTCCTTGCTAGGTAGCCATGTGACTCATGCCCCCCCCCCCTGCTGCTGAGGACTGTCGCCAGTATTTAGTTTCTTTTCCTTAGTTTGTTTGTCGTTTCATTTGTTTGGGGTTTGTTTGTTTTTTTGCTTACTTTTTCTATTATATGTTGATTTTTCCGGTTTGTGGGTTGGGTGGGAGAGGAAAGGTTTATGGTGTGTTGTAAGACTGCCCAGAGTAGTGGATTTCCACTAAGTCAGGCTGTATAAAAATGTCAGGAAGAAAAAAATGAGGGTGGACCATGCTCAGTGGTTAAAGAACTGATCAAACTCTGTGTAAATGCTACTTGATAGCCTTTCTGTACAATAACAGCACAAACACAGAGAGCCCCAAGTTGTCCCAAAGGAGGAGTGCGCCATCATTTGGACACCCGTCCTATAAAAGACAGGTGTGGGTAGGCCAGAAGGTCAGCGAACCCACGGAGCTCTTATACTGGATGCCAAGACACGAGGAGATTTTGGTATGCAAGGCCTCTTAAGGAGGACAGAGGTGGGAGTCCCGTCCTTGATCACCTGGGGGCTTCTGTTTCGGTCAGACTAAGAGAGAAGGAGAGGCTGCAAGGTAAATTCTGTTCTCATCCTTAGTGTCCATGGATGATGCACAAGTCGGCAGGTGGTGGAATAAATTAGAATAACTTAGAATAATTGGTAGAATAAATTAGAATAAGTTAACAATCCAGGGGGAGGGAACCAGTTGCACAGGCTTACCCACGGTTTGCTTCCTTGCCTTCGCTCCAGAGTCTTGAGGTGGTTCTGAAATAAGAAAACAAGGCCCGTGTGTGTGCATGTGCGTGTGATGCGATTATGCAACACACACCATCAAGATGCCCCAAATTCTACTTTTGCATGTAAACTGAATCATTCAAACTGTGGCCTTGGTGGGACAGCAGCTGCTAAAGGGCAAAGCCAAAGGGCACTGACCCTTTAGGGACGTATAACAACATCTGGGAACAGAGGTTTGAAGCTTGAGTACATACAGCCATGTGTCTCTGTGTATAGTCTCTAAATGTGACAGCAGAGCCTAGTCATATAAAAACAGAGCTTGGGAAATCTACTTATTTTGAGCTGCAACAGAATCAAATCACGTATTGATGGCTAAAGATACTGAAAATGCAGACAGGGAGAAACAAGAGGGTTACAGCTTCTTCAGCCACTGTGAAAAAGTCGAATCTGCGTTTTTGAATTGTTTGTCCTCATGTGTACAGGATTAAGAAGTAGAATCCTAAAAATCAAGGCACTTGCCGTCACCACAAACACTCCGGACTGCTACCCACCTGGCTGAGAATGGCAATACAGTTTTAAGGCAAAGCCAGCCGGGAAGGTACCATCGGTGAAGATTCGGATTTCTGCAGGAGCTGAACCTGGTACTCCACACTCAGAGAGCCACTCCTTCCCTAGGAAACAAAACCACCGGAAGAAACTAAGCACGTGGCTGTTCAAATCTTATGGCTCCCTTGAACCGTAAGAACTGGACGGAAACTCAAAAGGTCATCTAGTCTGACTCCTGCTGGCCAATGCAAGAAATCTGCTCCTCCAGGGTCCCTGACAAGTTAACACACAGCCTCCTGTCTACCTGGGGCTAAAGTAACAGTCAGAATTTCAGACGTAGAACTTCTCACACAGTTCTACATCTGAAAGAGCCTGCCCCTCCATAGTTCACAACTGTAACAAATTCCTTCAAATACCATATATTTCATTCACACAGATCACAACTAGAGATGGGGGCGAATCACCATTTTGGTGAGTCGTCCCGCTTCGTGAGTCGTCAAAAGTTGACGACTCACGAAGCACAAAGTTGCCCCTATGAAGCGACGAATAATGAATATATTTGTCAATTCATGGGGGGTTATTTAAAAACACCCCCACCCCCCCCACACCCCCTTACCGTAATCGCCGCTGCTGCTGCCGAGGTCTCCATTAGGCCTCTACAGCCACGGCGTGTATAAAGGGAAACTGGCTGCCCTTTGCAAAGATGGCAGCTGCAGCTTCCCTCCCTAAATGAAGCCGCAGCCACCATCTTTGCAAAGGGCAGCCAGTTTCCCTTTTTAAACGCTGTGGCTGCGGAGGCCTGATGGAGACCTTGGCAGCAGCGACAACGGTTACAGTAAGGGGGTTTCGGGGGGGGGGGGCTAAGGTAGGGAGAGGAAGGGGGTGGGGGTAGGCGGTGGGGGGGTGGCTGTCTACTGGCCGCCAATTAGTTTATCAGCGGCCAGTAGGCAGAATGGGTTTTTTTTTTTAATTACGAAGAGACGAATAAAATGGGGAAATATTCATCTCTTCGTATTCGTAGGGGTCTCTGGAACCCACGAATATTTAACGGATCAGTGATTTTCCACGAATATCACGATCCGTTTTTTTATTCGTCCCCATGTCTAGTCACAACCTATATTCCCCCCACCCCCACCCTCGTAAGAGCTAAGAAAATCCTTCTGGAGTGAAGTGGGTTTTAGAGCAGTAAATGGTTTTGAACCCAATCCAGATACTGCTCATACCTTTTCCTGCTTTCATGCAGAACTCTGAAGAGCAGAAAGACTGACAGGGTAGAAAGCAAGGTGGATAAAAATCAATGATTTTTTTAAAAAAATCAAACTGATCTAAATCAAATCCACCCTGCTTAGAAAGCAAAGGGATGCAATCTTTATGCCAAACAGAGCTTAAGTTCTGTGACCTTCATCTATTACATGTCTCTGGCCAACCTGCATGCCTCTGTCTTTAATAACCTCCTCTTCAAAATTTATGGAGAAGAGGCAAAACTACACCCAGGGTACCAAAGTCTTTACCCCTGACCCCTGAAAAGCCTTCCACAGCACTTCTGAAATCACCAAGTCTTGCTTGTATGCTTTTAAGTCATAGAATCACAGAGTTGGAAGAGACCACATGGGCCATCGAGTCCAACCCCCTGCCATGCAGGAACTCCATCAAAGCACTCCCGACAGATGGCCATCCAGCCTCTGCTTAAAAACCTCTAAAGAAGGAGACTCCACCACACTCCGAGGCAGCCTATTCCACTGCTGGACAGCTCTGACCATCAGGAAGTTCTTCCTAATGTTCAGATGGAATCTCTTTTCCTGTACTTTGAAACCATTGCTCCTTGTCCTAATGTCTGGAGCCCTGGAAAACAAACCTGTCCCCTCTTCAACATGACATCCTTTCAAATATTTAAACATGGCTATCATGTTCCCTCTCAACCTTCTTTTTGTAAGGCTAAACATTCCCAGCTCCCTAAGCCGCTCCTCATAGGACATGGCTTCCAGACCTTTGACCATTTTGGTCACCCTCCTCTGGACATGTTCCAGGTTGTCAACATCCTTCTTGAATTGAGGTGCCCAGAACTGGACACAATACTCCAGGTGAGGTCTGACCAAAGCAGAATAGAGTGGTACTATCACCTCCCTTGATCTCTAGACACTAAACTCCTATTGATGCAACCAAGAATTGCATTGGCTTTCTTGGCAGCCGCATCACACTGCTGACTCATGTTCCGTTTGTGGTCTACCAAGACTCCTAGATCCGTTTCACAGGTACTGTTGTCTAGCCAGGTGTCTTCCATCCTATATCTGTGCAGTTCATTTTTTCTGCCTAGCTGTAGGACCTTACATTTCTCCCTGTTGAAATTCATTTTGTTAGTTTTGGCCCAGGACTCTAATCTGTCAAGGTCATTTTGAATTTTAATCCTGTCTTCTGGGGAATTAGCAACCCCTCCCAATTTGGTATCATCTGCAAATTTAATCAGCACACTCTCTATTCCTTCATCCAAGTCATTGATAAAGATGTTGAATAGCACAGGGCCCAGAACAGAACCCTGAGGCACCCCACTAGTCACCTCTCTCCAGGATGAGGAGAAGCCATTGGTGAGCACCCTTTGGGTTCAGTCAGTCAACCAATTACAAATCTACCGAACAGTAGCACTGTCTAGCCCACATTTTACTAGCTTCCTTGCAAGAATAACATGGGGAACTTTGTCAAAGGCCTTAACGAAATCAAGATATGCTACATCCACAGCGTTCCCTTCATCTATCAAGCCTGTAACTCTATCAAAAAAAAGAGATCAGATTAGTCTGGCATGACTTGTTTTTGAGAAACCCGTGTTGACTTTTAGTGATGACAGCATTACTTTCTAAGTAATAACAAACTGTCTGTTTAATGATCTGCTCTAGAATTTTTCCGGGAATTGACGTCAGGCTGACTGGGCGATAATTATTTAGGTCTTCCTTTTTTCCCTTTTTGAAGATAGGGACAACATTTGCCCTCCTCCAGTCTGTGGGGACTTCTCCTGTTCTCCAAGAATTCTCAAATATTATTGCCAATGGTTCTGAAATTACTTCTGCCAGTTCTTTTAATATCCTTGGATGTAATCTGTCTGGCCCTGGAGACTTGAATTCATTTAGAGTAGCCAAGTATTCCTGTACTACTTCTCTACCTATTCTGTGCTGTATTTCCCCCACTATAACACCTGCTCTTCGCCCCTCAGGTTGAGCACTATTTTCCTTTTTGGAGAAAACTGAGGCAAAGAAGGTGTTGAGAAGTTCAGCCTTTTCCCTGTCCTCTGTTAGTAGTTGGCCATCTTCTCCACTCAGCGACCCTATCATTTCCTTGTTTTTCCTTTTGCTGCAGGCATAACTAAAAAAGCCCTTTTTATTGTTTTTAATCTGTCTGGCAAGCCTGAGTTCATTCTGCACTTTTGCTTTTCTTACCTTCCCTCTACATGTACTGGCTATTTGTTTGTATTCCTCTTTGGTGCTTTCCCCATTTTTCCATTTCTTGTACATGTTTTTTTAAACACTTAGCTCAGTTGAAAGTTCTTTAGTCAACCATTCTGGTTTCTTTAGACATCTCCCGTTTTTCCTTCTTATTGGAACAGTTTTAGATTGTGCCTTTAGTATCTCCCTTTTAAGTAATTCCCATCCATCCTGAACTCCCTTCTCTTTCAGTATCTTTGTCCATGGAATTACAGACAGTAATTCCCTAAGTTTACTGAAACTGGCCTTCTTAAAGTCTAGAATGCGTGTCTGGCTGCACTTGGCTTCCCCTTCCCACTGTATAACAAATTCCAAGAGAGCGTGGTCACTCCCACCTAAGGATCCCACCACTTCGACCCCATTAACAAGGTCATTCTTGTTGGTTAAAATCAGATCTAAAATAGCTGATCCCCTTGTTGCCTCTTCCACCTTCTGGACCATGAACTTGTCTGCAAGGCAAGTGAGGAATTTGCTGGACCTTATGTTCTTGGCAGAGTTTGACTGCCAACATATATCGGGATAGTTGAAATCTCCCATTACTACTGCATCTCTCCCTTTTGAATGTGTGGCCATCTGCTCCAGAAAGGCATCATCCAACTCCTCGGGCTGGCTTGGGGGTCTGTAGTATACTCCCACAATGACATCCCTCTTGTTTCTCTCCCCCTTAATTCTTACCCAGATGCTCTCAACCTGGCTTCCTGGATTTAAGTCCTGGATCTCTTAGTCCTTTTTTACTATTATCAGGGCTAAAAACCTGGTGTTTGAGGGTGTTGGGGAGACAAGCCAGATATTCACAGTTACATATATAAAATTCTCAGTTACATATACGTATATAGCTCGCCTATCCTCTGAGGAACTCCAAGTAGCACGCATGCTTCGCCTCCTCTCCAGTCCTTCCTCTTTCAAGAATCCCGAGAGAAAAGCCTGGCTTTGGCAAAGCTGGAAAACTGGCCCGAGGTCACCCAGTGAATATTATGACTCAGTAGAGACTCAAATCAACGTCCCCCCACATCTCAGTCGCACACTTCATCCACTCCGCCGGATGGTCTGTGTTCAGTTCTGTAGCCTTCTGGCCACCGAGCGCACAAGGGAAGAGGAGGAGAGGCTGCCGTGGCTTGGCAGCTGCCCCCATGAATCTGCCTGAGCAGGGGCCCCCCAAGTGACCCAGTGCTTACCGGCCACTTTGCCGGGCTCCTTCCTCTTCGTGTCTTTCACGCTGCCCAAGCTGTGCTGCCTCTGCCGCCCTTGCGATCGCCGCTCGGTGTCGGAGCGCACCCCCTCTGTCCAAGAAGAAAGAAAGAGGGGAGGGGGGGAAAGGCCACCAGGTCAAATAAGGCCATGGGTTTGACGGGTGGTCTATGCTGGCTTGGGGACAGTGGGTCCTGTCGTTGGGGGTGGGTCTTATCTTGAAGGAAAACGAGCCGTAGCAGTAATGGTCCCATGTTTTGCAGGTCAGTGATCATGGTAGAGGAAAATGGGAAAACAGAAAGGTCTAGCTCTGCAGAAGAGGAGGTCATGGCAGGTGGTGACTTTTCTCATCTCTACCAGACAAACAACCAGTGCCAAGACTTCTCTTCATCTTCCTTGTTCTCTACCGAGGATGGGGGAATGTTTGGCCCTCCAGATGCTTTGGACTTCGGCTCCCAGAAGCCTGGTCGGCGGCCAAGGGTTACGAGAGCAGCAGACTAGAGCACCTGGAGAGCAAAGCCCTCCCCATCCATCCCAAGTGGGTGGCACGTCATCGACTGGCATCAACAGCTGGTCCCAGGTCTGAGAATGATAGTCAAGGCGACTACCACCACTCACCACTGCGTGCTTTCAGGTGCCCACGTTTCCGACTAGATGGCTGCTCCTCCGAATCAAGGAGGACTTCGATTTCAGCTGGCCGCTTACTCTTGTCAGGACTGCCTGGTATAGGAAGTTTCAGAAACGGAATCAAAAGCTGCATATAGGAAGTTGCCTTCTTATTCCATGGTCACCACACAAGTACAGAAACGGGTATAAGAGCCTCAGATTCTACCTCTTTAAGTGTCTCAGCTTTCATTTAAATGTTTAAGGAAGCAAGTTTCTAGCCCATAAGAGATGGGAATCTGTGCTCTTAAATATATAGATTCAGCCTGCTGGAATCTTGGAAAGCTCAGTTTCAACTGGAAGAGGGGTTCTGCAGAGGGCACCAGGTGGGCAATTTTGGTGGGCCTGGGGGGGCGGCAGCATTTTTGTCCCCAGCACATGTGGACCTGAAATGTCAACAAAAGGTTTTTTTTTAAAAAAAAACCAAGAAATTAAAACTGAAGTGCTCAAATATTCACTTCTGGTTTTGATTCTGGGTGGGGTGGGGGTGGGGGCTAGGTTCCAGGGGTTCTAGTAAGGTGCGTACAGATGAGGGAGAAATGGAAAAGATAATGCATGGAGCTTGTTTCCATAGGAAACAAGGCAGAGCTTCCCAAGCCATCCTCTTTGGAGGTGTTGGACTAAAAGGCCCATCATCCCAAGACAGCCAGACAGGGAAAGTCTTACTGAAAACCATGCCTGTTGTTACTAAAGGCTTGCAACAAAAAAACCATTTTCAAAATGACTCCTTCCTGCCAGCACCTGCACAGACCCAACCAGAAACCATGTGGTATTTTTATAAAAATGGTGCATGAGCTGGAGAATGCTTGGCAGCTATTTTTAACGTGCAAACTATGTCTTAACTCTCACGCGCTGCAACTTCTAGAATCCCCCAAGGAGACAGGCCATAGCCATGGTGCCTGAAGGAGTCTGAAAGCTACAGCCCAGCAAGGTAAGTTACCTCTCGTGTATGTGTGTGTGCATGTGTTACCTTTAGGAGACTGTTGTGACTCCACGGTGGGAAGAACGGCTCCTTCGCTCCACGCTTCCAAAATGTTGCATTTTTCTTCCAGGCTGAAGTCCAAGGAATGGGCATGGTGCTGTAGGATGTGTTTCCGAGCCGCTGCAGGACCTGACACGTTCAAGGTTCCACCGCACACCATGCACACCAGCTGGCTGCGTCCAGAGCTCTCACCTATTAAGTACTCCTGCCTCCAGGTGTCATCTGGTTCTTCTTGGTTAGCCCTGGCAACTGTGTTTTGAACCAGTCCTTCCCCTGTGGTGAAAAAACAACACGTTCAGAGAGAGCAAGCGGTGGGCAAAAGCAGGGCGGATGAGATTTAAATCAAACTGATTTCAATCACAATTTAATTTTTATTTTTAATTAGATTTTTGATTATTTAAATTTAAAATTTTGATTTTAAAAAATTTAAATCATGATTTAAATCAATTTGATTTTTAAAACCTCTTGGTTTTTATCCACTCTGGGCAAAAGGCAGCCCTGGCACCACAACAGATCACCCTGGGTTATATCTGTGACATCTGAACGAATGAAAAATGGCTTGTCCAGCGATAAAGAGATCAAACGCTACTCCTGGAAGGCTCAAGGATACAGGACCAGTCACGTACACAGGATGCAGACTCTTCCCTCTGCAGGGTGTAACACCAATCAATACTCATTTTTCAAAATCCTAAATGGATTTCTGGCCATTTCCATTTTCTTTTCTTTTTTCTTCTTCTTTTTCTCACTTTGGGTCGTCTGTACGACCCATAGAAGATTCCAGGGGCAGAAAAGTGGCCCTGGAATCTCTCCATCCTGGAATGAAGAATCAGCCCTCTTCAAAGTTGACATCTTGGTCTCTCAGTGACGGTCCTCAATGTTTAACCACTGCTCCGGACTGCCACAGATCCATTTCCCTAGACACCATTTTTTCTCTTTAATAGACAGCTCTCTTTCTGCCATTTCCCAGGTTGAAGCTTTTCACAAGGGTAAAGTAGGTGGGCTCATACTGGAGAGCACCAGGGACTTTTTCACTATCAGAGAGAATGGTGTTATTACAATAATACTACCCTGTTTCCCCGAAAATAAGACCTAACCTGAAAATAAGCCCTAGGATGATTTTTCAGGATTTTTCGTAATATAAGCCCTACCCCAAAGATAAACCCCAGTTTAGTGAAACCCTGCCCTCCACCATTGTGCAGCAACCAGAAGAAGATGACATGACTGTATCTGAATAAATGTAGATTGTTGTACATGAAAAAAATAAAACATCCCCTGAAAATAAGCCTTAATGCATTTTTTGGAGCAAAACTTAATATAAGACCCTGTCTTATTTTTGGGGAAACAGGGTACTGTGAGCTTTCTCACTTGCTGTGCTAAAGTATCTGAAGGTGGCTTAATCCTGAATGGGGGCATGAAGAACCCTTGGCTTTACAAAAGACATTCTTTCACTGGAAGCGAAAACCTCCTGGAACTGATTTGTTGAGATGGTTCAACTCATCTGCCTGCATTCTTAGACATTCTTTGGGGGGCTGACTCTCAACTCTGCCTTTAAGCATTCAGCACCCCACCACTGTCTGAAACACATTTCCTACCTTCATCCATGAGGTCTGCACGGGCTCGATCCCGCTTGAGGGGAACACGGACGGGCAGCAGAGAATCTGCCCCCACCTTTTCTTTCTCCTTGAAGCGTAAAACGGAGGACGAGACCTCGATGTAGTCCACCAGTGGAGCTTCTGCCTTCAGTGCCATGAGCAATTTGCAGGTGGGAGGAGGGTGGGCTCCCTCAAGGCCAGCTGTGGAAGAACTCAAAACACTTAACGCAGTCGTGGCAGCAGTACTGCAGTAGACACAACTGAATTAGTACTTGGGAGATGTGAGTTCTAGTCCCCATGATCCAGAAACACACTGGCTGATTGGATACAACCAGTCTTTCTCAGCCTGATCTACCTTGCATGGTTGCTATGAGGACAACAGGGGGAGAAGGACAGCCAGTGCCTTGAGCTCACTGGAGGAAAGGTGTGAAAAAAAATAATTAATACGTTATAGTCTGTTTTACACCCAGAGGGCAGTGAAACGTTCTTCTGCCATTATTCCATTTATTCCCTTTCTCCTTACCTCCACAATAATTTAAAGAAGACACGAAGCTGCCTTATACTAAGTGAGAAGATGACAGTGATCGTGATAGTCATTCTGAGCAGAAGTGCAGGGTACAAATTTATTATTAATAATTCAATTTGTGTCCTGCCCTTTTTGCTCTGGAGAAGTTGACAATCTACACAAAACACATAATTTAAACCCCAAACCAGCGACAAAAACCTGAAACAGGTGTGAAGAATATGCATTGTACACTCTGTGTATTTCCTATAGAATGGCATGGAAATGTGGATTGTAACACAGGCGACTATGCAAAAGACAGAAGCGCTTGAAATGCGAATTTATTGCAGCACAACAATTTTTTGGATTGGACAGATGGCCAATTAAAAAGTATTAAAGTGAATAAGATTAAAAAACAAAAAAACCCAGAATGCATAAAATGCAGAAATACTTTAGCCATACACTGGGAAACCAAAGATGTAGCCTGTTACAGCTTATTCTCCCAGGTAAATGAAAAGAAAAGAAAAGACATGGAGGAAGGAAATAAACCAGAAAACCTTACAGGATGTTTTAGATGCAGAGCACATTGTTGTTTAGAGATGCTGCACAAAAAAATCAAATAGCCACAATGGCCAAAGTCTTCTTGCATAGAGTAGCAAATCATACTAGAGCAGCCCATTGAATCTATAGGGATTCAGTGAGTCCACACTTGATTCAAATGGGCCTACTCTAACTTTCACTTACTATGATACGGCTTGTGTCCAGGCTATCTGAAGGACCCCATCGCCCCCTATGAGCCTTCTTGGCTTTTTCGATCATCTGGGGAGGCCCTTCTCTCAGTTCTACCACCTTCCCAGGTGGATTTGGCCTCCTCAGGGACTGCTCCCAGGCATTGAGAAGCTGGCCCCGGTTAAGCTAGGTTGGCCCCCTCCCTCTTTGTCAGGCAAAGACCTTTTGTAGGCATCCTTCAGTCTCGAGAGGCTATGGTAACGTGCTCTGTATGGAGGACTTGGAACAGCGTCTAGTGTGGCTGAGAAGGCCAATTCGAGAGTGACCATCCCTTCCACCCTGAAGACAACTACAATCTGTCCCCTGTCCAGCTCCCTGATTTTGCTGGTTTCGGGATTGCCTCTTGGCCTCGGCCTGCTGGACAAGGGCCTCTTCAAAATGGGAGAGGCCATGCTGCACCGCCTGCCTCCAGGCTGAACGCTCAGAGGTCAAAGTTTCCCATCTGTTGAGGTCCATTCCTAAGGCCTTCAGATCCCGCTTGTAGATATACTTGCTTTTCAAATAATAACAATAATCTTAGAACTGTAAGCTTTTAAGCGATAAATTGGAGTCTCAGGAATTCTATATTTATTGAATTTAGAGATTTTAAAAATGTTTTTAAATTTGTTTTTAATTGTGGTTTTAATATTGAATACAGGACATGTAATAATGGGCTCAAGCTACAGGAAGCCAGATTTAGACTGAAGATCAGGAAAAACATTAACTGTTAGAGCAGTCCAACAATGGAACCAATTACCTTGGGAGGTGGTGAGCGCTCCAATGCTGGAGGCATTCAAGAGAAAATTGGACAACCATCTGTCAGATCTACTGGTTGGACTGGATGGCCTTAGAGGCCCCTTTCAACTTCATTATTCTAGGATTCTATGATTGATACACGTTTAATTGTTTTTTAGTATAGTTTTTTCAACTGTGTTTTTAAAATCTATGATTGTTATTTAGTTTTAGCTGTTGTAAGCCACTTTGGGTCCCCTGTGGGAAGAAAGGCAGCATATAAATAAAATTAATATAACGAGTTCACTCACCAAATCTTCAATGATTCAGTGGGCTTACATTAAGCAGCAGGATTTGGGCCAATATCCAACTTCCAGGAAGAGAACCAAGAACAAGGAGAAGAAGTGCAGGCAAATCTATGGCTGTCTAATCCCCAAGAAGAGCCTTTCCTACTTGCTTTTATTATTATTATTATTATTATTATTATTATTATTATTATTATTATTATTATTATTATTATTATTATTATTATTATTATTATTATTATTATTATTATTATTATTATTATTATTATTATTATTATTATTAACCAGGGACTGAAAACAGGCCCAGCCTGGAAAGTGGGGGAGGAGACACAGCAGGAGATAAGCATTCCAGGGCACAAATGGGAAGAGCCCTCAAAGGGTAACAGGAGGAAAAGGCACAAGGAGGTAGAGTTGACCTAACAATGCAAACACTTATACAACTGCTGCTTGATTGATCTGCATTTGAAACAACCCGTTTAACATTCAAATAAGTATGTACTACCAAGGAAATGTGTAGATATTATTATTATTTCCTTCTAAAGAAAAGAACATTTACAGTTTTGAAGTCATGCCTTTATTCGTCCTATTTCCATCTTGACAACAAGATGAGTCACAACAAAATTGAAAATATATACAAGGGAAAACACAGTTAAGTTATAATAGGAGAACAGAATTCAACAGCTCATCATTGACAGCTTACAGCTTTATGCCACGGAGTGAGTGCCCAGCCTTCCTAAACCTGGCCATGGATGATGGAATCTCTAGTTTGGTATATCTGGGGGGGGGTACCAACTTGGGGAAGGATTGGAACAGACACACTATAAAAGAAGGATCTGAAGTTGGGAAACCACTATAATTTTCACATTTCCCTCCTATTTACACTCCTCCACCTCAAAGGTATTTACTTATCTCTGCACATAAAGATCTCTTTGTATTCAAAGCTGGAAACAAGGATGTGGGAAGAAATCTTAGAAACCCAACACAGTGAGACGGGAAATCAAATCACATAAAGGATTATAGGAAAACTGCATTTTGTTTCAATGTACACATTTTAAAAACACGACTGAGAAGAACGCAAGGAAATAATTTTCTGGTCAGCTAGGGTGTAGGTTGCAAAGGGAGAAAGAGGAATTAATTAATTTATTTATTTGATTTATATCCCGCCCATCTGGTATATTCTACCACTCTGGGCGGCTTCCCCCACCCCTTTTCATTCCTTGCTAAATAAACAAGCAAGCAAGAGCAACTTTTGTTCAAACTTTCAGCATCAGTCAACCTAAGAACTAGAAAGATGGCAAATTGCATTCATCCTTTTCCTCTATAAATAATTATGTGGCAAAAGGAACTTGGTGGCATACTAAGATTGGACAGTAATTAAAAATCTTTCTAACCTGCTGCAGAGGGTTCAAGATGACTTCCTGACTTGGAGGCTGAAACCCAGTCACTGACAAAGGAACAGTGGGTAGCCCCAGTTCACTCACAGTAGTGAGGAATAGTCCTTCCTTTAGCAATTGGCATCTTTATGATGTCTGGAAAACAAAAAGAGAATTTAACACTAAAGGAGAATGTGCTTTTTTAAATGGCAGATAGGATAATCTCGCCTTTCACAAATGGGGGCCCCTCAAGACCAGCTATTTAGCTTGAAAGATGTTCACCCTACAGCAGCATGTTTTGGAGAGTTTTCAGTTTTTAATATTATTATTTCTACATCCTTACAGTTCATTTGCTCTCCCACCTTTTCCAAATAGGTGCTCCTTCGTGTGCTTTGTTTTACCTACTTCCTCATCAAGATTCGTTGTTCACTGCCTTTTTAAATGCCAAATGTCTACTCTATCCATCTTTCAAGAAATCCAAGTATCCTATAACTCAAAAGTTAGGAAGTGTGAAGAACCAAAACCTAAAGGTTGCCACCCTACATTGCTTTTTTTTAATCCCATGCACCCCTACCTCAATTCCTCCTACATCCCAGGTCTCCTTCTAACAAATCTTTGCATATTATCAGATTTAAACTCTCCTGGAGTTTAAATCTGCTCCTTCAGACCTGCTCCTCCTTCACCATGTGCCTTTTTTCAAATCCTTCCTCTAATCTCAGCTAGCAGTTAGCCAACTTCCTCTTAGGACTCTCCCCCTTCATACATTAGGTCTCTTTTCTTCTTTCCTTTTCCCTGGCCCTTCTGTTTCTTTTTCTATTCTCAGCTTTTTCACTACACATCCCACCTACACTGCCCCAGCAATGCTGAATTAATGTTCTCCTGAGCTGTCTTTCCCCTCCAGCACCATTCTGATTCCCATCATAATCTTAGAGCCTTATTTTCTCTTTGCAACGGCATCTCATGGCTCTCTCTTCCTGAAAACACACATTTGGTTTTCCTCTTTATCCCTGTGCCTCCCAGTCCCACTAAGTCACTCCTACCCTTCCTCCCTCTGCAAAGTCACAGGTCAATTCTGCCCCAGTATCTTCTCCAGTGACATTTTGATCCTTTTATTTCAGACATTTATACACCACTTGGCTTAGTGCTGAGCACTATTCTAAGTGGTTTACAACAATAAATAATTCTACCCACGTAAACCAAAACCCCAAAAGGAAGAGAAGCACCCATCCCCTCTCAATACATCTCCCATCCAGCCTTTATCGTGGACCCCTTTTGTATGTCACCCCCCCTCCATCCCAATGCAATGGATCTCCACAAAATCATGCTATACCCCAATCCCCAGGGCCAATGTTCTTCTGATAATCTCACTCAACAACACCACCACTCCAGTCTTACCAAGCCAGGGGAACTCTGTGCAACCCGCTTTCCACATTAATCGAGGCCTTAACTTTCCCCTCCAGATTGCAGACCACCAAATCCAGCTGCCCCCCCCCACCCCAATATCCTCTCCCTCCCTTAGGCGATTGAAGATTTCCAAGCCACTCTTACCTGGGGCCCAGGTTGTGGGCCCCCCCCCCCAGGCCTTTCTCAGCCCTACCTTTGGATCCTCCTGGGTTTTTCCACGTGGACTCCACCCTCCCTCCCTCAAGCCAAGCCAGCCCCCCCCCCGCCCTGCTTTCCACCTCCATGTGGACCAGCCCCTTCCTCTCCCTCTCCCAGGGGGGTCTGAGGGATACGCCAACAACCTCCCCATTCATGACAGATGTGGGTGTGGGGGGGGGGGGCTCAGCAGCCCCTCCCCACGCCCTGCAATCCAGGGATGTGTGTGTGTGTGTAGATGCAGGGGGGGGGGGGGGAAGAGGTGAATTTCAACCCTTTCCTCCACCCAGATTTGAGGAGAAGGACCTCCATCCTCTCCCCAAACCCAGGCGGGTCTTGAGAGGCGGGAATGAGCCTGGCGGGGGCGGGGGGGGGGCTGTATGGGGGTGCGTGTGTGAGGCGAACCCCAGGTTCGGTATTGAGGGGCGGAGGGCCAGGCCCTCCTTCTGAGGGGCGGGGGAGGGCACACCAACCAACCCCCCCCAACCCCAGGCTGGTGTTTTGGTGGGCGCTCCCCACCCTGATTTTTTTTACCAGGGGGGGGAGTGAACCCCATCTCCACATAGAGGTGGTGGGAGGAACCCACCAGACCCCCCCCCCTCAGGCACGTTTATGAGGAGGAAGGGGGGCACCAAGCCTTCCCTCCCCCCCACACACACACCCTAGGGAGAGGTTGTGGGGGGGGGCAGCCCCAGCCAAGTCCAACCCTCCCAAACGACTGGGGAGGGGGACCCCAACCCCTTTCCCCTCAAATAACACCTACCTGGCTCTCCCCCCCCTCCCGGCCGCTCCGCGGCTGAGGCCTCCTCCGTCCCGCGGTTGCTGGAGCCCCCTCCGCGCACCATAGAGCCCCCTCAGCGCCCAGCGAGGCAGAGCGGCTGCCCGAGGCCGCTGCGGTGGAGGGAGCCGCTCTCCCCTTCTCCGGCTCTATGGTTTCATTGTCCGAAGAACCTTTCCCTCTCTCGCCTGCTCGGAGAAATAGCCACCTCTTCCGGCGAGGCGCGAACGGCCGCCATCGCTTCATGGGGGTCCGCTCTACCCGCTGCCATCTCTATGGTATCAGTTCTTCTGGGCCACCACGGTGGCTTCTTTTTGTCTCCTTCGGTTACCGTATTTCTCCCTGGAGGAAAAAAAAAGGAAGATCTGACATATCAGTTTTGAGTCGGAATTTGTGATGGTACATTTTATATTTCCTATTTCTTTTGGCTTTCCAGACAATGAGCCAATCACCAACTCCGCATCGGTTCTTTGCCCGCCTCTTCGCGGATATGAGCCAATAAGCGCTAGAGCACCGATGAGGGACGCGGAGAAGCCGAGTAGGCTGCCACCTAGAGGGAAAGAAGTGGAACTTCAGGAGAAAAGGGGCCCTAAACCTCTGTTTCTCAACCTTTTGATAAACCCAGGTGGCCCCTTCCGAAAAGTAATTATATATATTTTTTTCCAGCCCTGCCATCTCCCATTTGAAATTTTAAATACCGACTAAAACCCAATGAGAGTTTTAATAAAAAAGTATAATTCTTTCACTCTTCCAATATTTTACATTGCTTTGTATTTTAATCAAGAGATAAAGATACTAAGAACCTTATGTAAAGCACAATAAAAAGTGTGTTACTGGCTTTTCTTTTCTGTTTTTTCAAATTACACATCCTCTGTGATTTAAAGCCAATTTTTGCTGCCTTGGAGGGCAGGTTAAGAAGATCTGTCAGATATATTAGCCAGATAAAGAAAAAATAGCTTTTGCTGGTTGTGTTGGGAAGGAACCTTCCCTAGGAGGATGAATAGATTTGGGTCAGCAGGTCAGTAACACAGGACGTACTTTGCAGGAGAAAATTCCTGATTCAGGTGCCAGAATCCTCCGTTTTCAAAAGCACAACCAGTGCAAAGAGCAGGATAACCCTCTTTCCAAAAAGCACCACTTAGTAGCCTTTCCCTAGCTGTCCCCCCATTTATTTGTTAATTATTAGCAATATTATATTGTGCCTTTCTTCCAGTGAATGCATGGTAGCGTATGTGACTCTTCTCACACCTAACAACTCTGTGAAGTAGATCAAACTGATAGTGACCAGCCCACGGTCACCCCATGAATTTCATGGCTCAATGGGGACCAAAACTTGCATGTCCCAATTAATTGCTGCAGAGTTTTGATTTTTCCTCTAGATGCGCAAGCGGAAGTGCAGGAATTCACAGAGCAGAAGTTCAAGCTTCAAGATCCCCAGAGTAGACCACTCTTTTCTCTCATTAACTGGCATTTACTGTCTCAGGCAGCAGATGATGAGAAGCGGCAACCATGGACTGGAAAATAGACTTGCTTGTTGCTTTTTAGTGTGATACATGAAGGTTTCCCCTTAAAAAGTGTTAAAAAATAGACCCACCTGGTGGTTCAGGTGGTTTTCGTGTATGCAGTAGGAAAGCTGCCATCTTGTTATTGGTTTTTGTTCGTTTTTTGCTTCAAGGAGCAAAATGTTTTAGGCCAGGCTTGGTTGCAGCCCATCAGAAAGATCTCCAAACTTTATTAGTATTAATTAGCCATAATAGAGCAACATTTTGACAAGTCTGAATATAGTTGGGAAAATATTTTAAAATGCATGCACAAAAACTTTATGCTTTCAGCATGCTTTTCCTAAGAGCAAGAATTGTTTTTAATCTTTTTTATTTTTAACCAATTCATCAGTCTTCATTTTATTTGTTTTATTTAAAATGGCAATTAGTACTCTATTATGCTTTTTCTCATTAACAGCAAAATATGCTTTTAGACTGGGGTTGTTTCCAACAATGTTTCTTAATTATTCAGTGCCTCTGCAGAGTAAATTTTACATCCCTTTGTGTAATCTTAGAAGAGAAAGTCAGTATAGAGTTTTATAAACAAACAAGCTGCTGTGTTTGTTAACTTTAGAATTGCTCTCTATTTGCTTAAGATTTCTTTCCCCTATGCTTTACAAGCAATTATATTTGTCAATCCTATACAACTAAAATCTGTCATCTGCGGTGGGATTAAACCTGACTAATTAAGATCAAAGGACAGAGAGCCAATACAAGGATAAAATACATCCGTTTCTGGATGTTGAAATTTTGGACTGGAAGCTCCTTGGAGCAGGGACATCGCTTATTATAATCTGTAAGGAGCAGAGAGCAGCTATGGGGGGGGGGGGGACAAGCAAATTAAGTATTAACATTAGTCCTGTTTCACAGGGCACAAGGATCAGACAATCAACAGATAAACTTTATTTCATTCCCCAAATCTGTACTGATGAAATTTATTTATTTATTTATTTATTGAAACTATTTTTAACCCGCCTTTCTTCTTCAAAAGGACTCAGAGATTACAACAATTAATTAGCAGTATTTAAGATAAAGTCAGTGAATCAATGGGGATTCAGTGAGTCAACTTCAGCATCAATTTCCTTAACTCAGATGGGCCTACTCTAACTTTCATTTACTATGCTAAATACAAAGCCCCATAAAGCCGTATATAGCTTGGGTCCAGGCTATCGGAAGGATAAAAAATAACCCATGTTATTTTTCATTTAAAAATATTTTTATCCTGCCTTTCTCCTTAAAAGGCCCTAAGGAGGCTTACATCAAAGATAATATTAAAACCAACAACAGTGAGTATGCAAATACTAAAAAGGATAAAACAAATACCATACTAAAAATATAAGCATCACTAAAACACATTCAAAGCAGGAAGGTACAAACAATTCATTTAAAAACCCACTCAGGCAAAATTTACTCAGAAAAAAGCCTGCCTGAAGATAAAGGTCTTTGCCTGCATGCAGAGAAGGACAGCAAAGACGGGGCCAGCCTGGCCTCCAGTGGGAGGGAGTTCCAGAGTCTGGGAGCAGCCACCGAGAAGGCCCCTTTCCTGGTCGTAGAGCATGTTATAGTAATCCAGCCAGGATGCAACTAATGCATGTGTCACTGTGGCCAGACCTCTCCAGGAATGGGTGCAGCTGGCGCACGAGTTTTAATTGTGCAAAGGCACTCCCGCCCACTGCTGAAACCTGAACATCGAGGCTCGGAGAGGAATCCAGGAGCACCCCCAAGCTGCGCGCCTGTGTTTTCAGAGGGAGCGTAACCCCATTCAGCGCAGGCTGCAACCCTGTTCCTTGGTCTGCCTTTCCACTGATGGGGAGCACCTCTGTCTTGTCTAGATTAAATGTCAGTTTATCTGCCCTCATCCAGTTCATCCCTGACAAAACATCCATTGGTATCGGCTTGTCTTTCCCTTCCTTCTAAGGACAGGAGGTTTCAAGAAGGGGCAACTCTTTTAACCTTTTAAAATTATATTACCTTTAAAAAAAAAAAAGCAGAGATGCTTTAAAATAAAATAAAAAACACCCGCAGTCTGTTTTAATACTGCAATCGATGTCAATATATTTTTATTTATTGAATTTGTGTTTTTTGAAGTGACCCTGTAAACTGTCCTGGGTTTCTGTTGTGGAAGCAAGGTGGAATATCAATGAAATAAATATAGAGATTAGACCGAGGCTGCCAGTCCGTGAGAAAAACACTAAGAGTCTAACTCCGCCAAAGGTGGGTGCCCGTTTTCCTTACACAATCATGTCATTGCTTTCTGGGCATGTTCAGATAATCTGGAGAAGATAGCTGGGAAAAGTTACTTTGCTGGCTGGGGATTCTGGGTCTTGTAATCACAGCTGCTTTGTGTTCACTAGAGAGAGAAAAAAAGGTGGATCGTGCAGGTAACTCACAAATCATAATAAAGGAATATAAAAGGGTAGTGGTTCCACCATGGGTGGACTTGGAGGCCCTTCAAAACAGCAAGTGGGTGTTCTCAAGGTCATTTCGAAATAAGTAAAATAATGCCCAATCATACCATCCATATGGATTCTTCCCAAAATAACCAATACATCCAGAGTTGAACATCACCTATCAGGACCACTGAGATGTGTGCAGGAGAAATAAACCCTTAAACAAACAAGAGATGCCATCCAGCTCAGGGGAAAAAGCGCAGAAACGGGGTCGGTCGGGGTGTGTGTGTGTAAGATGCAATTGTTCTCCCACTTTCTCCCCCCACCCTCCCTTTTCCGCCTCCCCTCCCCTCCCCCCCCCCTCTTGCAGAAATAGAGTGCGGCCCCTTTAAATTTACCCAGGAGCCCTTAAAGGAGCCCCAGGGGCCCCGGGGGGGGAAAAAAAAAATAAGGCATCCCCACCCTGGCCAGCTCGATCGTGCAACGGAGCTATTGAGCAAAGCGCCGTGTTTGGCATTTATATATATATATATATATACTGTATATATATTTAATTGAAAGGGGTGCCTTTTAGATCAGCAGCATATACATATGATATGTACATACATATATACATATATATATATATATATAATTTTTAAAAAATTAAACTAAAATGAAATCGATAGTTGCAAAGGATCACCGGATCCAGAGCTAGCAGCAATCCAGAGAGAGGTGTTTGTTTTGTGTGTGTGTGTGTGTGCGCGCGTGTGCATCGGTTCGGAAACGGGGTGGTATTTTTTTTCGGGGGGGGGCCTTTGGAATGGATGCCTAGGAGGACCCGCGCCAGGCCATGGAGTCCCCCAGCCTCATCATCAAGAGGGAACCCCACGATCCAGGTGAGAACAAAAGGCCAAAAAAAAAAAAAAAAAAAAAGGGGGTGGGTGGGTGGGTGAGTGGGTGGGGGCTGTATGCGCGCCCCCGCCTGCGGTTCCCCCCCCTTCTCCCGTGCCCGCGCCACCTGCTGGCCTTGGGTGGGCAGGAAAAAAAAAGTGGCACCCCAAAATTTGAAAGCCGGAGATTGCGGGGGGGGGGGGAGGGAGGAGGATCAGGAGTGGGTGCGGGTGGGGATTTAAGTTTGCACAGCTGGGAGGAGGGATGGGGGGCATGTCGAGGGTGGTGATGGCTCCTTTAAGATCCCCCCCTCCCTCCTTCCCTCTTCCCGGGCACCCCCTCTGTACCCCCCCCCCCAATTCGTTTCAAGCCACCAATGAATCGAGGTTCGCAATAAATAAATAAAGGCATAAATAAGTTTTTTTTAAAAAAGCCTGGGAAGGGGGGAAAAGATGGGCTCCTATCCTTGCATTGAGGTTGCATGTGGGTCCTTTTGCAGTTTGCATTTTGTTTTTAACCTTGTGTGTGTGTAGGGTGGAGGGGAGCAGTGAGGGAGGCCACCCCAGATGAGGTTTTCAAGGAGCAGTGCCAACATCCTCCCAGGTTCCTTCTGGCTTTGGGAAATCACCTTTCTGAGGTCGCCCTCTCTCTCTCTCCTCTTCTGCTCCCCCTTTCAAAAGGAACATGGTCCCTCCTTCCCTCTTCTTTCCAGGCAATTGACAGTCTGTAGTTCCCAGCCAAGGGTTCTTCTTCCCTTCTTACATCCAGATCCTTGCCTTGTATACTCCTTGAGGGCAGAGACCTCCCAGGGTTTGCCTGTAGATTTATTTCTGTGCAGAGATGAATATTCTATGTATTCACCCTAATTTTCTTCCATCCCTCTAGACATTTTTTCCTCTCTGTTTCCCCTGCTTACATGGCAATAAATCAGCAGCAGTCTTTCGCTGCCATGCCTCGTCAGGGTATTTTTTTAAAAATTACTTTTTTGGGTAAGGGAGAGAGATTTAGGGCATCGCAGCCTTAATATACTCTTGGGTTGCCTTCTTGGATGGTCTGTGGAGCCGACCCTGACGCTATGCATGTGGATGAAGCTTGTCCTCGGGTTCTAATGATTGCTCAGGGTTCTGAAAGGAGCCACTTGCCTTCGACTCCTGTGCGTGGCAGAAAAGCCATGCATTTTTTTTATGCTGGCTTTGCCCAATCTGGTGCTCTGCAGATCTGTTGGATACAAACCCCAGAATCCCCAGCCACCTGTTACCCCAGCATAACTGGAGTATCCCTTTGTTTTGGCTGTCTAAACATGCAGATGTTGTTAAGAATAAAAACAATGTTTTTTATATTCTTAAAAATGGTGTCAAGTACAAAATCCATTTATCTTAAGCATTCACAAGATGTTTCCAAAAAGCCCATAAACAAGACTCAGAAGGCAGCAGCTCTCCCCACCCAGACTGGAACTGGGAACTGGTGATAATGGCAATAGGTTATCCTTTCCACGGCTGGAGTGCCACTTTGGAAATTGTGAATGGCCGCTACTAAGAAACTTTGGATTTTGCAGCTCTGGTGCTTAAAGCATGAGTTGGGAACGTGAGAACCTGTGGATCTTGTAGGACTCCACCTCCCATCATCCCTGACCATTGGCCACGGCTCCTGGCGGTGATAGAAACTGGAATCCAGAGCAACTAAAGGGACGGGACACAGGTTCCCTGTCCACATTTTTAAAGTCAGGTGGCAGGGAGAATTTAAAAGGAGTATTGTTATGTGCCGTCAAGTCAGAACCGACTTATAGTGACCCTAATAAAGTTTTCAAAGTAAGTGAGGTAATTAAGGAGTGGTTTTATCAGTTCCACCCTCCAGTGAGTTTCTAGGTCTGAGTGGGGATTTGAACCCAGGCCTCCTGAACCCTAGTTCATCACTGCATCCACTCACCACACTGGATGGGAGTGTGACAGAGGAGGCTTAGGGTCAGCTAGCTGGAATGCTCAGCCGGGGTATTCCACACTGTTACGATTCCTGTGTGTTGTTGTTGTGATGACAGCGGTGCATGTGTGGGTCCCCGCAGGTGACTCGGCATCCCCAGATGTATCTAATTCTCGGAACCGTGGTGACCTGAACTCGGGACGTCCCTTGTGGCCGGCTGGGAATGGCCTCTTGCACAGGAACGCCAAGGAGTCTTCTGCTCTCCTCACCGGTGGGCGCAAATACTCAGACCACTGCGAAGAACGGGCCTCCAGACCTGGCAAGAGCCGCATCCCGGGGCGGGACCACCGGCGGTATTACCACGAGCACTGGCGGGCAGAGTACCTGATGGACTTCAACGCTGCTCGACATGGCATGATTTGCATGGTGTGTGGCAGCTCGCTGGCCACCCTCAAGCTCAGCACCATCAAAAGACACATTCGGCAGAAGCACCCGTACTCTCTGGCTTGGAGCGCCCACGAGAAGGAAGTCATCATGAATAGCTGGGATGCCCACTTGGGCCTGGAGACGGAGTCGGACGGGGCGCGGGACACAGCGGAAGCCTCCGATGCCCAGCCGGGGAGCCAGGGTAGGAGGGCCCGATCCAGCAGAACGCTGACTTCGGGCTTTGGTGCGGGAGGGGGAGCGGTCAGAGCAACATCGCTGCTCATTCCTGTTTTTGAATCGCGAGAGCCCCTGTAGCTAATATTGCTAAGCGTGAGATGTTTGGGAAAAGGAGCAATGTTGGCTTGTTTGCAAACTGTTAGTATTTCAGTAAGTAACATTTATTGTTGCTTCAAAACCTTACTTTTGCGGATGGTTTTGGGGACGTTTTGGCCTTTGTAACATTTACCAGTTGCTTCAAATTATTATTTCTTGGAGGACTTCAGTGAGGCCTTTTTGACAACCGTCCATATTTTTAAAAATGATTCTTATTTTAAAAAGGAGCAAACACGAATGCATTGCAAACAGGCCATGAAAGGAACTGCTTTTGTCCAGAGAGTAAAATTTCCAAGCTGTGTGCAGGATCTGTTTGATGTCTTGCTACTGCTGTACGATAGCATGGTAATTTTTTAAATGCAGGTGCTTCAGGTTAGAGTTCGCCCAGAATCATAGAGTAATGGAGTTGGAAGGGGCCTATAAGGCCATTGAATGTGGCTCCCTGCTCAGGGCAGGAATCCAAATCCAAGCAGATCTGACAGAGGGTTGTTCACTTTTCTCTTGAGCGCTCACCACCTCCCGAGGTCATGGGTTCCATTGTTGTACTGCACTAACAGTTAGGAAGTTTTTCCTGCTATTCAGCCTAAATCTGGCTTCCTGTAACTTGAGCCCATCCTGCACTCTGGGATGATTCAAAACAGATCCTGCCCCTCTTCTGTATGACTATTTTTCAAGTATTTGAAAAGTGCTATCAGATCTCCCTTCAGCCTTCTTTTCTCAAGGCTAAACAGGCCCAGTTCTTTCCGTCTTTCCTCCTAGGGCTTAGTTTCCAGCCCCCTGATCCTCCTTGTTGCTCTCCTCTGAACTTGCTCTAGTGAGTTGGGCATCCTTCTTAAAGGAAGGCCTCAGGGAGAGTCCAGAAATGAGAAAGACTGATTCCATTGATGCCTCTCTTTGTCCTTACAGGCGAATTCTCATTTGGCAGCCGCAGGAGGCGACGTGCTCCCGGTCCCCTCTCTTCTCGTGGGGGACGCCGGTCTTCCGACCTGGCGTTGAAAGTCTCCTCGGAAGGAGAGGCTCGGAGCCTCGAGCGCTACTTGAAAGAGTCCCTCCAGAGTTGGTTCCAGTCTGAATTCTTGATGGACTACGACCCTCAGGGCAACCGCCTCTTCTGTATGATGTGTGGCACTTCCTTGCCCAGCCTCAACTTGGACGACATCAAGCGGCATGTGATGGACGCCCATCCCAGCTCGCTTGGCTTCAGCTCGGCCGAGAAGGCCACCATTTTGGAAGCGTGGAACTCCCGCACGCCGGCGCTCGCGACGGAGGGCAGACGTAGAGGGGAGGCTCCAGTGGGTGAGATGGGAAGCGAGCTGAGGGAGGGAGAGAGGGCCGGCCGCGCAGACGTCGGGGTGTTGAACTGGTACAACTTGAACTCAGATCCTGGATTCATGATACAGGATCATGTTGGATCCATTTTGAAACCAAGAAGGCTGTCTTTTACATTTTGGAGGGCAGTGGGTTTAAGTCTTTATTGGGGGTGTTACCCAATTAAAAACATGTTCGTTTTAAAAACCCATTTTAATTATTTTAACCAATTCAACAATTAAACTTGCAAGCAAATGCTTGTGATTAAAGCTGCATTCTCCAGTCAAATGCCTAGTAGATGCTGGGCATTGAACTGCAACTGAGAGCCAAAGAGGTTCAAGGAAACACCAGAATAGTGTCTGATAGAGGTGGTTTAGTGGTTAGAGAGGTGGATGAGGACATGGGAGACCTGGGTTCAAGTAACAGAGTCCAGCCGTGAAAGTCACTGAGAACTTGGCCTAGTCTCTCTTTTCTTCCCTGCCTTGCTGCGCAGGGTTGTTGTTAAGAATAAAGTGGGAGGAAAGGGAGCCTTGTGTCTTGAGCTTTTTGGAGGAAAGGTAGGATAGAAATAAAATAAAAATAAAATAAATTGAAAATAGAATAGAATAGAATAAGCAATAGTGGGAAAGTATATCCGTGTTTCAAGATGAAAATTCCTTCCCAGTCTGTCAACAATTTAGCTGGGACAAGAACCATATTTAAAAAAAAAAAAATTGGCACAGTAAATAATACACCAAAATGTTCTGTTGTTAAGTTCAATATTAGATCATGAGGAAAGCGTAATGATAATCCATAAAGCCTAAGAATGGGTTGGATCAAGACTTAGTTGTACTTCTAGTGGACCTGTTGAAATATATGAGATAATTTCTCTTAACTTGATCCTGCTGGCTGAGGATGATGGGGATTGTAATCCAAAACGTCTTTTAAGGCACTAGGTTGGAGAAGTTTGAAAACACTTTTCTGAGGTCCAGAAAAATTAATTCTTATTTTCCACTTCCGTCGCTCATTCCCAGAGGCAAAACCAGAGCTGTTACCGCAGGACCTGAGTGTGAAGGAACAGCCTCCATCGCCTGATCCCCCGACTGGGGAGGATGGGTCCACCGAAGAGGCCGGCCCGTGGGATTCGGAAGGGAGCAGTCCAGCTGTTCCGGCCCGTGGCCGAGACCACCGGCGTTACTTCCAGGAACACTGGCGGGTGGAGTACCTGATGGACTACAATGGTCTGCGGCACGGGCTGGTGTGTATGGTGTGCGGGAGTGCCCTAGCCACCCTGAAGATGAGCACCATTAAGCGGCACATCCAGCAGAAGCACCCGGATTCCACCCGCTTGAGCCACCGGGTCAAAGCCCTGATCGTGAAGGAGTGGAACCGAAAAGTAGCCCGGCTGGTGGACACGGAGGATTCCCTGCCTGAAACGGATGCCGAGGCAGACCCAGGTGAGGCGGGAGATGATGGGGACTGAGCGTTTCTTTCATCCAGGAAAGCAGGATGTTAAGGCTCTGCAATGGAGAGGGAGGCCCATTTGTAGGACTACAACTCCCAGAATTCCCTCAGTGGCTGCATCACCGGCAGAATTCTGAGAGTTGCACTCGAAAAATACCAAACTGGACCCCTCTGGTTGTAATTATTTTAGGTGCAAGGTTTTAAAGTCGCTTTCAAACCGCATTGTGTTTCATTTATTTATGCTTTAATGTTTGTGGTGTTCTTTTTTAAAAACTTGCATTTGTTTATTTGCTTACCCTGTAAGCCGGCTTCGGTCGCAATTTCTGTGAGAAAGGTGGGATGTCAATCCAGTCAGCAAGCAAAAACATTTAAAGTTGAGGGGGTTCTGGGACTCAGTATAGTCTCCAAATCCTGTGAGGTACTATTTATTTATTTAACTTATATGCCGCCCACACTACCCAAAGGTCTCTGGGTGGCTTACAACAATTACTAGTTGGCCTCTATTTGGCACTGGTTAGGCCTCATCTTGAGTTCTGTGTCTGGTGCTGGGAAACCACAGTTTAAAAAGGATGCCAACAACTTGGAGCAAGTTCAGAGAAGGGCAACAAGGATGATCAGGGGAGTGGAAATCAAGCCCTATGAGGGAAGACAGAAAGAACTGGGCATGTTTAGCCTTGAGAAAAGAAGACTGAGGGGAGATCGGATAGCATTTTTCAAATATTTGAAAGGCTGTCCTACAGAGGAGGGGCAGGATCTGTTCTCAGTCATCCCGGAGTGCAGGACATGTAATAATGGGCTGAAGCTACAGGAAGCCAGATTTAGGCTGAAGATCAGGAAAAACTTCTTAACTGTTAGAGCAGTACGACAATGGAAACAATTACCTGGAGAGGTGGTGAGTGCTCCAACGCTGGAGACATTCAAGAGAAAATTGGACAATCCTCTGTCAGATTCCTGCCTTGGGCAGGGGTTTGGACTCGATGGCCTTATATGCCCCTTCTGACTCCATTACTCTATGATTCTATCTGGAAGACAAAAGGCAAAGTTGGGCACAGGTTGTAGAATAAGTGAACATAGCCATGACTGGGTTTGCCCAAATCTCAGCCAGCTCACAGTCTCCTTTTCAATATCTTTGCAGTGGATTTGCAGTACCTACGCAAGGCTTCATTATCTCCTGAGGAATCTCAAGAGGAGGTTGCGACCCCCGGGGGAGAGGAAGAAGACGAGGAAGAGGTGACGGGGCCAGGAAGACTGGTTCCCTCCCAGCGCTCTCCAGGGGCCACGTCTCCATTGACTGGGACTGCGTTCCGCCGCTGCCAGCGTCGGAACTACCAGCCACGCTGGCGGGAGGAATATCTGATGGATTATGACGAACAACGGCATGGGTTGATTTGCATGGTGTGCGGGGGCACCTTGGCCACACTGAAAGTCAGCACCATCAAGCGGCACATCCTGCAGGTCCACCGGTTCTCCCTGGAGTACACGGCTCTAGAGAAACAGACCATCCTCGAGGCTTACGCAGAGAACGACCAGCCTCCAAAGACCAAGGGACCGAGCCCTCTGCCCGCCGCCGACCTCAGCTTCGAGGCCCTCGATGTCAAGCCGGACATCCAAGAAGCAGGGAAAATGGTGCTGGGTTGCAATTTACCCGTATGCACGGCGTAGTCATGGATCTGGACCAGCTTGTAGAGACAGGGTGGACTTCTTTAAAATATATATATATATATATTCCTGAAATATTCCGTTTAAAAAGTTCTGCAACTGGAACAGATCATGCCAATGCCTGGGAAGTTCTCTTCGTTTGTTTTTGCATAACTTCCATTTTAATTTGCATGTTCTTTTGTCGAGGTAAAGGGGTTTGAGGGTGGGTCTCCCCCCCCCCGTTCTTTTCTGCATCTTTTTTCTTCTTCGTGAATCTCAGCTGTTGTGCTCTGAAGATCCCACTGGAGGAGAGAGTGTAGAGGGTTTTGGAGGTTTTCTGGGGTGTGTGACAGTGAAGAGGTGCAAGTGTACAGTGTGTGTGTGTGTGTGTGTGTGTAAGAGAGAGAGAGACTGTTTTTAAAGTCAACATGGCAGGTGAGATGGCAGCAGTGTTCTTCCTCCTCCTTGGGAACCAGAAAAGGGCAAAGTCTGTTGAACTCAAGAGAAACTTAGACAACCACCTGGCAGATATCCTTCGATTTGGATTCCTGCATCGAGCAGGGGGTTGGACTTGATGGCCTCGTAGGCCCCTTCCAACGTCACTATTCTATGATTCTGTGACTCCAACTCCCGTTAGCACTAGCTGGTGTAGCCAACGATGAGGAAGGCTAGAAGACGTAGCCAAGCAACCTTTAGAGAGCCGCCTTTTGCTTTCTCTGTTTTGTGCCAGCCTTTGGCCTTCTAGATATTTTGGCTCATAGTTCCCAGTCCTGCCCAGTCAGCAGGGCCAGTGGCAAGGTATTTTGGGAATTCCAGGAACATCCGAAGGGCCAGTGATGTTCCATTGTGAGCAAAAAGCATACGGGTTAATACGGTGGCCTGCAACGGATGCCTTCAGCAGGCTGCTCAGAATGGCCGCCAGCTCATAGTTTTGCTCCAGGAAGGCCCCTTAGGCATGTACAGGTGTGTGGTTTTGTTTTAACCCCTCTGTTCCTGTAATAAGGAACATAGGTCCCTGTTGACGTATGGCTTGTTAATCATCATGTGCCATCAAGTCAATTCTGATTTATGGTCAGAACTGACTTTTCAGGGTTTTCCATGCAGAAAATATTCATTAGCGGTTTACCATTTCTGTCTTCTGGGGGTGCCATAGAACTGTGCAGCTTGCCCAAAGCTACACAGGTTGGCTCTACTCACAAAGTAGTGGTACAGAGTTACCTATCAACTTCCTCAAAATCATAAGATTTTGGAAGAGAAGGACTTGCAGCTTTAAAAACCTGTGCTTTGTATCCCGATGGTCTTGAATTAAAAAAAAAAACCCTACGATCCCTCTGTGCTGCCTTGGAGAATTACCTCCGGAAGGGGTGAACTGGTGGCCATCCAGATGTTTGCTAGAGTAGTCCAAATCCCAGTAGCCCCATTGGGATGGGTAGTACTTTTGGAGGGGAGGGAGTTGTAGCCAGAGTGGGGAGGAATGGCCGGGCATGAGTGTATGATGAGCGTATATTGGTTCCTACCTGCTTTGCGCTTCCCTTCCACATGTGAACAACTAGAAGTGCTATCTCTGCTGAAGCGTGGGCAGCGGTGGTGGTGGTGGTATCCTTCCAGGAGATCTTTGCAGGCACTGAATATCAGCTCCCTGAATCAAAGGCTTGGTTGCCCTAACCTGGTTATGGGTTTGTCTGTTTGTTTGTTTTGTCTTCTAGCATCATCTGGAAGGCTATGCCCACTTTAGCAAAACTACAGTCTCCTGTTAGAGGAACAATTCATCCTTTCTCTCTTTTAAGTACCTGCTCCCTGAATGTTCCCTAATTAGGGTTGTGTTTCTGAGAGTGGGTGTGTCATTTTGAGAATGAATTAGTTAATGGCTATCTCCTGTATTCCTAAAATCCCTAGTAATTGTTAGGGGTGGGATTTTCAGATGTCTTGGACTTGTAAATCCCATAATTTCCCATTCTGGGAGTTCTACCTAATTTATACACACCTTGTTGTTTAGTCGTTAAGTCGTGTCCGACTCTTCGTGACCCCATGGACCAGAGCACGCCAGGCCCTCCTGTCTTCCACTGCTTGGTCGCTTCGATGACCCTGTCCAACCATCTCGTCCTCTGTCGTCCCCTTCTCCTCTTGCCTTCACACTTTCCCAACATCAGGGTCTTTTCCAGGGAGTCTTCTCTTCTCATGAGATGGCCAAAGTATTGGAGCCTCAGCTTCAGGATCTGTCCTTCCAGTGAGCACTCAGGGTTGATTTCCTTCAGAACGGATAGGTTTGATCTCCTTGCAGTCCAGGGGACTCTTAAGAGTCTCCTCCAGCACCACAATTCAAAAGCATCAATTCTTCGGCGGTCAGCCTTCTTTATGGTCTAGCTCTCACTTCCATACATCGCTACTGGAAAAACCATAGCTTTGACTATGCGGACCTTTTTTTAAGATGCTGTCTAGGTTTGACATCGCTTTCCTCCCAAGAAGCAGGTGTCTTTTAATTTCGTGGCTGCTGTCACCATCTGCAGTGATCATGGAGCCCAAGAAAGTAAAATCTGTCACTGCCTCCATATCTTCCCCTTCTATTTGCCAGGAGGTGATGGGACCAGTGGCCATGATCTTAATTTTTTTGATGTTGAGCTTCAGACCATTTTTTGCGCTCTCCTCTTTCACCCTCATTAAGAGGTTCTTTAATTCCCCCTCACTTTCTGCCATCAGAGTGGTATCATCTGCATATCTGAGGTTGTTTATATTTCTCCTGGCAATCTTAATTCCGGTTTGGGATTCCTCCAGTCCAGCCTTTTGCATGATGTATTCTGCATATAATTAAATAAGCAGAGAGACAATATACAGCCTTGTCGTACTCCTTTCCCAATTTTGAACCAATCAGTTGTTCCATATCCAGTTCTAACTGTTGCTTCCTGTCCTACATATAGATTTGTCAGGAGGTAGATAAGGTGTGGTCAGGCACTCCCATGAGCCTTTGACTGTGTGGACCACAACAAACTATGGCAAGTCGTTAAAGAAATGGGAGTGCCTGACCACCTTATCTATCTCCTGAGAAATCTATATGTGGGGCAGGACACAGTGGTTCATAGATCTTACATTCCAGGTTCCTATGCAGTATTTTTCTTTGCAGCATCGGACTTTCCTTTTACTTCCAGGCGCATCCGCAGCTGAGCGTCCTTTCGGCTTTGGCCCATCCGCTTCATTAGCTCTGGAGCTACTTGTACTTGTCCTCCGCTCTTCCTCAGTAGCATGTTGGACGCCTTCCGACCTGAGGGGTTCATCTTCCAGTGTCATATTTTTTAGCCTTTTGTTTCTGTCCATGGAGTTTTCCTGGCAAAGATACTGGAGTGGCTTGCCAGTTCCTGCTCCAGGTGGATCGCGTTTAGTCAGAACTCTCCACTATGACTTATCCGTCTTGGGTGTCCCTGCACGGCCTAGCCCAGAGCTTCTCTGAATTTCTCAAGCCCCTTCGCCACGACAAGGCAGCAACCCATGAAGGGGTATACACACCTTACAGACACCTAAATGTGGCTCACCTGGGAGAAAGTTCATACACTGGAAGGCTTTGAGGCTTAGCTAGGTCTAGCTTTGCTCCAACTTCCTGTTCCTGCCCCAGTGCTAGCTGGGAGCTTTCTTTCTGAACAGGAAGCTAGGTGGAAATAGGTCGAGCTAAGCCCCAGAGCCTTCCAGTGTAGACATTTCTCCCAGGTGAGGCACATTTAGGTGTCTTCAAGGTATAAATCAGATTGAACTCCTGGAATGGGAAATTATGAGATTTGTAATCTGAAAAAACTTCAGAAGTCCCCTAAACGAGCCACCCCCTGGCTGCGGCTGATAGTACCAATTGGCTCATGATTCCCTCTTTGCCGGTTGAGAGTCAGGGTGGGGGGTGCTTTGGTCTTCCTGACAGTGGTTCTCAGCCTTGCATAGCCCAGGTGTTCTTAAACTACAACTCCCAGAAACCCCGGGCAGCACAGCTGGTGGCAAAGGCTTCTGGGATTTGTACTCCAAGAACACTTAGGTTACCCAAGGTTGGGAACCAGTGCTCCAGATGTTTCAATCCAACCAGCAAAACCAGGGGATTGTGGGAGTTGTAGTGGCAGACTAAAGTTCCTAACCCATGGGGCGTTTTTGCATTATTTTTTTTGTATCGGCACTTATTGCTCAACCTCTTCTGTAAAAGTAAGTAACTAGGGCAACACGGAGCACTTAATTTGGTTTTGTACCTGTTCTGTACGTACAAACTGGTGCACAGTAAGCTTGCTAAGACACCTCTTTGCATTGGCACCTCTGTGAACAGACACTGCTAGGCTGTTGTTTCTTTAAATAACTGTTCAGAGCAGGAAGAGTTAAAAGGCTTCCTTCTCCTGGATAGCTCAGCAGTTTACATCTCTGGCTGCAGAGTTTGGGAGTTCGATTCCCCCACTGGGCATTGTTGACAGGGGCTGGAATTCATGATCCATAGGGGCCCTTCCAGCTCTGCAGTTCTAAGATGATGACAACGATGATAATGCAGGTGGAGAACAGGCAGAATATGGAAACTACTCTTTTTCTGGACTGAAGTGCTTGAGATCTTCAGCAAACATGGCCAGGGATTTTGGGAGTTTGATTTAAAAAAGCAACAGCCCACTTTTCCAAGTTCTGAATAGAATCAACTAGATCTGTGGGCCTAAAAAAGACCCTCAGCATCACAGGGTGCTCTGTGTTTGTGTGTGTGTGCGTGTGTGTGTACTTTTGCCCTTCAGAGACTTTCACAATCCCTTCCTATTTGGGCCAGGCTCAAGGGGGCTGATGCAAAATCTTGTCCAAAAGATACCCAGTCTTAATGGACACTCCACCACATCATCCTCTTTTGGACTTAAAGAGTTGTGCAAGATTTTAATTCTCCCAAAAGAGGATTTTGAAACATAACAGATACCGTTGGGAGCAGCCTAGGAGTTGAGTTAGGAAGAAAAAGAAAAGCAGAATTCAGACTTTTTCTCTGCCTCCCCAAGAGGCAAGGTGGGATCAGGGCAACAGGGTTGAAGCCGCTTTCTCCCACCTTGATCCTCATGGGAAGGTCTTTATTGTGGATCCTTGTGAGCTACAGCCAATCAGAATGGACAGTATGGGGCGAAATCAAGTTGGCTTTGATCTCATTACAAACTAGCCTTGTCTAGTCCTTAAGATGTTGGGTAGGGCCAACTCTAGGGGAGTTCTAGGTGAAAGCGGATGGGAACTGGAGGCCCAAGCCTCTTTTTAACTTAAGGGTCCTCATCCTTTTGACATGCTGAGGCAACTGGGATTGGAATAGGGTGGAACAGAACCTTAGAAACACATGAACAGGGCTAGAGATCCTTTATACCGTGTTTCCCCAAAAATAAGACAGGGTCTTATATTAATTTTTGCTCCAAAAAATGCATTAGGGCTTATTTTCAGGGGATGTTTTATATATTTTTTCATGTACAATAATCTACATGTATTCAAATACACTCATGTCATCTTCTTCAGGTTGCCGCACAAGGGTGGAGGGCGGGGTTTCACTTAACTGGGGCTTATTTTTGGGGTAGGGCTTATATTATGAGCATCCTGAAAAATCATACTAGGGCTTATTTTCAGGTTAGGTCTTATTTTCGGGGAAACAGGGTATGAGGATTGAAAAAAATATCCATACAGCTGAACAGGTTTTTTCTTAAGCATTAGGATAAACAAAGCAAGATCAAGTTTGCACTTATTTTAATTCTGCCACACCGATAAAAATTTATTCCATTTGAAATGTTGCCCCCCCTCCTCTAACCTGCCTCCTCCCTTATAGGTCATCTTTTCCACCTCTGTTCTTCACCTCTACCATCTTTTCCTTTTTTTAAAAAAACACAATAGCTTGGATATTTTTTTTATAGCTCCCCTTGTAAAACGTGAACTCTTGAGGTATATAATGAATAACGCCTGTTATGACCTTGTGACTGTGTTGAAACCTTGTCCGTCTCTTGTGAAAAGGTGTTTTGCATCCATGAGGTATGTTTTTTATATTAATATTATATTATATTATATATATATATAAATATATATATAAGCACTAAGTTTTGTAAAACAGGTTATGTCAAAATAAATCCTTTAAAAATTGTGCTATTTTAAAATGCAATCCCAGATGTTCAAAGTTTTCTGTTATTAATAATTATTAATCTTGATTGCTTTCTAGAGGCCGCATTATAAATTTAGCCCTTCAGATACATTAGACTAAAACTCCCATAATTTCACAGCCCATTGTATCCAGAGGGCAGTAGAATTTGCTGGGGGTGATGGGAGTTGTAGTACAACATAGAAGGGGTTTAGTTTGGGGAAACATCTGTAACAGATGGTCTTTCAGACTCTGCTTAAACATCTCACATGAATTCCATCACACTGGGGACAGCTTGTATCATTCGAAACTTTCTTTGAGTATCTGCTTCCTGCAATTTCCAACCACTGATTGATTCTAGCTCTCACCTCTTTCCATGTTCTTGAAATATTAAAAAAAAGGCACAGAAGACTGCCAATTGGTCACGAGGGACTATAGGAAGACTGTGTTGGACCATTGGTCCATCTTGTTTACTGCTGCCTACACCAAGCCTGGGGAATTTGTGTTCCTCCAGGTATTACTGAACTTCAGTTCCCATTAGCTGCAGTGTTTAAGTTCTGAAAATGGCCTCAGCATACAATGGGCATACTTGCATGCACAGGATTTCAACCAAGTGCATGACTGGGGAAGCACAATAGTGTCACCCCAGAGAACAATTTTTAATCACTAAACCTCTATGCTACAGTTTTCATAAGTCTCATGTAATACTGTTTTGTGGAAGTGGTGGGATGAAGGAAGGAAGTCTTTGATTACTGAAAACACAGGCCTAGAGAGATTTTTGGTAATTAAAGACTTCCTCTTTTTGTTCCAAACAATAAAGGGATTACACAGGAGACAGACAAGCCATAGGATAGATGTAGGAAGCATGTAATGTCACTACCCTTCTGCCAGCGGAAATTACATAACAGGATTTCAGCCAATGCTATGCATGGTCTTCAGTTATTTTTTTTTTTAAAAGACTAGAATATGTATTTTTAAGGGGGGCGCAGCCCTTCCAACTCCTTTTAGCTTTAGCCACTGTGGCTGACCCTCCATTCTCAACATCTGGAGGAGCACACTGTGCCTACCTATTTTAAAGACTCGGTACGGGCAGTCTTTAGGGGAAGAATGTGACGTCTTGGTGACAAGCCACCCTTTGTCAGAGCCAATCGCCACGTTGCGAATATGGCCGAGGAAACGCACTGTCACAAAGCCAGCATGATGTGGCAGGCAAATTCGGGACTCCTCCTTGAAAACTGAGAATCACAGCAGTTATGTTTACATTGCAGACGTAATAAAGAAGGTGATGAGAGGAGGATAGAAACCATACGGTTTGGACTGTCCATGCAGATTGGCTTTGCCGAAGCAAAAGGACTCCACGAGATGAGCTTGGACGTAGCGTGTTACCATTAAAATTAGAGACGGGATATTCGTATTTGTCTCCCACTCAGCAGCTGAGCAGGGAGACTCCTCATCCCACCTTGCTGAAGTGGATGGCGAGTGCAGGGAGGCCCCGGCTGGGCTACTTCCATGACCGGTGCAATACTTCCAATGATGGCTGCGCACGCCATGCAAAGCCTGGGTAAGTGGACCGGGCTGGTTCTGGGGGCGGAAGGTCGAAAGGGCCTGGCCGCCTGTGGTGGCGATACTTGTATTCATCTCCTCTGGGGAGACAAAAACGAATATCCCATCTCTAATTAAAATCATCAAGTTTGCATGAAAACAGGAGAATCAAAATGATGCACCGAATATTCGAAAAGTAAGATTTTGAAGGGGAGTGTACCCATCAGTTCTCTTGTCTTCCTGTCCAATACAGTGGTAGCAATGTCAGTACTACTGTGTTTTTTCCAAACTCCAACACCAGGCAAATTACGGTCGTCCCCCCCTCAGTAAATGTTGGACCATACCTCCCCTCATTCCTCACAATGGGCTATGTGAGCTAGAGTGCAGGATAGCTGTGGAGCTAGCTGGCTGCAGAGGTTGGGAGTTCGATTCCGCACTGCGTCTCTCTGATCTTGGTTGGACTTGATGATCACTCAGGTCCCTTTCCAGATCTGCAGTTCTGAGATTCTGCGGCTGATGGAAGCTGCGCTCTCAACAACCTCTGAAAATGGAATTTAGGGGACGCTGAATCGCCCTGGGGCCAAATTCCATCTTTTATCATTTTCTGGAAGTAAAAACTCAGGAAACCAAAAGATGTGGAGTTTGTACGTTGTGCTCTTTTTATTAATAATACCACATCAAGTTGCATTTTTTTTCCTCTTTAAATCTCAACCAGCTTTCTTCTGGTCCCTTAGCGCTACCATAATTTTTAACGATGTACGCACAGTACACACAAATGCACACAAACGCAAGAGCTTCATTAGTAGTTTCTGTCATTTTCTCTGTCTACGTACATTTTCTTTCCTTTATTTACCTTAAAAAAAGAAAAAAAGGAAAAGGAAAAAAAAGGAAAGCCCACTGGGCACAAAGAGATCGATCGGTTCACGATACTCAAACACAGCAGTAACATGACATACGGAAGAGCTGAGCCAAAGACTCTCAGTGTAGAGAAGAGGCCCTTAAAAAAAGGGGGGTGGTGGTGGGTGGGCAGGTTCAGT
The DNA here is from genome assembly GCA_037013535.1 of Intellagama lesueurii. Lineage (NCBI taxonomy): Eukaryota > Metazoa > Chordata > Lepidosauria > Squamata > Agamidae > Intellagama > Intellagama lesueurii. The sequence continues at coordinate 49,083 of JBAJHW010000019.1, read as the reverse complement.
GGTGCAGAAGCATACAGATACTCACGTGCCTCTTGCTAAAGCAGGGAGCGAGCAACCTACAGCCTTCCAGCTTTTGCTGGATTGCAAGTCCTGGCATTTCGCACCAGCGAATATGCTTGCCTGGGCTTACGGGCCTTGCAGCCCAACAACATCTGGATGGGCGCATTTGCTCACCTTTTCGTAAACGTCTGCTTCTCTTATTCTCCAAAGACAAACCCATCCAGCAATCGCCTAAGTCTGAAACATCCCACTGCATGTCACGGTGTCTTCTGACTAAATCAGACACCTTTCGCACTTCTGGCAGGCTTGCCCAAGACACGGCCCTGCTAGCCGTTCCCAGAGGGGAGCTTTGGTACACAGGCAACGTTCAGAGAAGTGGGAAGTATGAAAGGTGCCGTGCAGCCAGGTGGTGCTCCAGTCTGTAGCAGCAGCAGCTGCCGCCGTATCTGTAAAGAATCAGACCTGTTGGGCAAACTCAAGAGATCCCTTCTGCTGTATTCTCCACTCTGCAGACCCAACAACCTAACGGGAGAGGCGGTGGTCCATGTGATTTTAGCTGCCAATCTAACACGGATCCCTTAGCTCAGCCTAAAGAAGTGAGGGACTCCCCTCCATTAAGCAGAATTCCAAACCAATCTTCCACTCCCCCCACCCCCTGCCCCCCGCATTTCATCAGAATATCACAAAATTTGCAATGGAGTTGTTTTAACTTGGTGCACAGAGTCTGTTTCCTGGCGCCTGCAAGCTGACAAACCATCCTATTGCGACGAATTTGTTCAACAGAGACTTCCCAAGGGACAACAAAAGCAACCTTTCCCAGAACAAAATTCTCCAAATATAATCTTTCACTCACCCAACGGTCTTTCTAAAAAGTAAAGACACAACAGTAAATATGCACTAGTGAGTTTCTGAGTCAAGGATGCAAACTCTTGTGTTGAAACTACAGCCATCATCCTACGGCTCTCCGACAGCCAGGTGAGGGTGAGGCCAAGAGAGAGCAAAGACCGGGGATCTGGATGTTGGTGCCTGTGCTCTGCATTTCCCTACCTCTACGACCTCAAAGGACTAAAATTATGGGGTGGGATGGGGTCGAGGAATCAGTTACATGCAGAAGTTTGGGCTTTTCCACAGCTTTTTTTTTACAGCAACGTGTACAGCAGTTACAGACATTTTCACTTCAGAATAAGATTTTTTAAAAAGTACAACCTTATTCACCCCAGGGGGGAATGGGGCGGGAGACTGTAGGAACCAGTCTGTGTGGGTGTACGATGAGCAGCGACGGAGGAAGGCAGAGGATGAACCAGACTAAAGAGCAGAACTGACATCATTAAGGGAGATGGGGTGGAGGGTCCCCCCCTTTCCATCAGCAAGGTAGATGGGGTGAGGGTCAAGGCGCCGGGAGAGAGAAGGCAGCTGGCCACGTGTAGCTCAGAGTGTTCTCAACCTGGCCCTCTTGTTACAGGCTGATTAGTTCATGCCAGAAAGATGAGCCCACGGAGGGGCCAAGAGACACCTTTTGCCTTTCATGGAATGGGAACACAGCACTGGATGAAAATCCCATCATTTTTACTAGAAGGTGGAAGGGCAGGGGAAACAGTGCAGAAGTAGGAAACACTGACGCTAAAGGGTTCACATTGTTATCATTAAGAAAATTAATTTGCCAACATTAAAATGTGGGGCACTGTTCAGGGAATTAACCCATTGCAGTAATTGTTGACAGTTAATCTTTGCATTTAAAAATAATTTAAAACTTCTAAAAGTGGCCCAAATGGCCACCCCATCCGCCACAATCACCCCCCCCAAGAGAGAAACAAATTAAAATACAGTGAAATGTTAAATCACAACTCAATAAATGGGTGTCCCTGCCCATTTAATGGTTAAAATGATTACAAATTCTTAATTTGCTGTTAAAATTTTAGAGATTAGGGAGTGATGAATTAATTGTCAGCAAATTATACCCAAGCTCCAGGAGAAGGGAAGAAAGAAAGAACCACCTTCACCTCGCAGCTACTTAGCCTATGAGGCTGGGTTTTGAAACCCACAACAAGTTCTGTGGAGTGGAGATCACGTTTCTGCCCAGGAAAGAGCATCCGGCTTTGGGTTGCTCACTCTATGTCCCATCCAAGACGCGATCGCTCAGCCTGCTGGGAAAGCCAGAAGGGTCCCCCCACCCCTTGCTTTCCCTTTATAAATTCCTGACACCAGTTCATGCTTAGTCCAGTGCACTCTGAGCCCAGTGTTTGGGCCTGGGGGAGGGGAAGGAGTGGAATTGAAAAAAAAAAATCAATTAAGCTTGGAATGCAGACATCAAGCTGACTTGGCATGTTCCTTCATAGGTACAAGTAACAATGGTTATAACTATGACACAAGAGAATTTTTTTTTTCCTGTTTCGATTTAGTGAACAGCTGGGTCCTAGCTCTCTGGCAGAATTATTCTGGCTTTTTCTTCACAGCTCCAGGAACCTTTGCTTGGATCCTGTAGGGAGGAAGAGGAAAGGGGTAAGATTGCAGGGTGCTCACAAAGGAGAACGCTTAAAATGGTTAAAAAACATCTCCCGTTATGCCCGCAGTGCAGCTGTCATCCGCCTTAGCCAGCATAGCCAGTGGGTAAGGAAGGGCGGGAGTTGCAGACCACCACCGCTCTGCCCACCTCCACATTCGCCTGAGTGATCCACATCACGTTTCTGAAAATGGGTGAGCGCTACGGTTTGAAGTCACCATCCTACTGGACCTAAATGGGGTCTGGATTCTGGTCAATTTCTGGATGGAGGGGATTCAGAAAGCCTGCTCCTGAGTTCTGTGGAGAGGTGGGATATCAATTAAACACGCTTAAGCTAGCACGGAGCAAAAGGTCACCCCTTAAAAGCAGGGATCTTGCCAATGGCTTCTTGACATGTGTAAAATTTGCTTGGTTTTCTTGTGATGGAAAGGATCTGACCTCTGGAAAAGCTCTGGGCTCATTTGGCTGGAAACACAAGGGCACAAGAAAACCCGCTGGCCAACGTACGTCCCAAAAGAGCCATGCAACTAGAAGCCAGGAGAAACAGGCCTCGTGGTCAGGAGTGACAGCACAAGGACTTGGTGCCTGCCTGCTTTTTAAGAAAAGCCCTCAGGCATTTCACGTGTTTACACAAAACCGCCATCATGCGGCGGCTATACTGCCTTACTCTATGGGCAAACTACTTAGGTAACAGAGGATTATTACTCTACCATATGTTTCAGAACCAGCCTGGGATGCTGAACCAGGCTTTCGCACTGATCCTGCAAGGACCAAACACTTTCAGGGTGATACCTCTGGTATCATAGGTGCCACTGGCTAACAAAACCAGTCAAAATATCATGAGTGTAATCACACCTCCCTGACACGGCATTACAGGTGTTCCAGGGTGCAATGCTGGCTGACACATAACTAGGAACATGGCTTTGTTCCCCCCTAGCTTTCCTGACATGGAGAGGGTGAAGGTACAAGCAAAGCTGTATAGTGTCAGGCTATAGGGGTGCTCCGTAGCTGGTGTTTAGATCCGAGAAGCTCGGTTTACTCCATGCCTATCCTCATTGGGAAGAAGTAGGGTGAGTGAGGCTTCCAGCTGGAATAGCGAACCGCAGATTGGAAAGAACAGCAAGGGTTCCCTGGCACCCCCTCCAGCCTGTTGGTGATCCCTGCTGATGGCTGTGCTCTTCAGTTGGAGATCGGGGAGTGCTTGCCCTCCTGCCAATCAGGCCTACAAGCTGTAAGTTTACCTTGCCTGCTCTACTGCATCAGACATTTCCTCATCCACAGTGAGAGGCTGCTGATCACTCTAATGACAAGGAAGTGAAAGGGGTGGAAAGCTCAAAGTGCCCAACATTCAAGGCGATCTTCTGCACCTCACAACGCTTTCCCAAGAAGCACCACAATTGGCCAATAACTAGAGGGCCACAATTTTTGACTGGCTTTGCTAGCTAAGCCAGAATTTAGCACCACCAGGTCCCTCCATCTCCTGTCTGCTCGATGGAAACAAGCATGGCTATTGATACAGTGCCAGCTTCATTTCAATCGCAAATCGGGAACCAAGACATTCCTTGCCACCATCTCCAGCTCTGATGCAGAGGGAAGATGGGACATTCATTGGGTTTGGCCCTCACTGGTTAAGGTGTTCTAAGCACCTTGGCTGCCAGATCACTCCCCCACTGCAGCTGTCCATACTTTTATCTGGGGAGGGGGTGAGGAGTGAGTGCCACAAAGCAGCTGGAACCATGGCTCCGTGACCTTGGCTTCAAAGTCTGGGAGGAAGGCTAGTGGCTTCCTGTGGAGACGGAAGAGCAGCAAGGCCCTCAGCGGTTGGAAAAGACTCACTTGGTCACGATTGACTTGATCTGATCCCGGGCGATCCCAACATAATGGTCGATCTGAGTCTGAAAACAAAGACGGTTGGAGAGATCAGATGGAAGCCAACCAAGCCATCTGTGATTGTCATGTGTTTTAGTCATGGTCCACCTCCTACAGATGCAAAAGCCTCTTTCTATCACTCTCTCATTCTTTAACCTTCTTCTCCTCCACCCCCAGCTCTCCTGGTGACTCTCCAAAAGAGGGAAACATTTCAAAGTAAAAGATCAGATCACACCTGGGGAGCTGTCAATGCCAACCTTAGACCGTCCCATGGCATTCTGTGACTCAAAGGTCATGGGAGTGGCATGGGGTCCAGGTACAGGGAGATAACCCCCATGGCAATCCTTTATGAGTCAGCCCTCTGACTCTTGCTCAGCAGGATGAAGCAAGAAATCCCGCATAACACCCCAACCTTGCTGCTCAAGGTCTCACGAGCCAAGATGTAAAGTGACTCACCTTGTACTTCTCATAAACAACTGGGACGCTGAAAACAAGCAACTCCCCTGCAATGAGACAATATAGGTCATTAGGCCCCATAGAGACAGTGGGATGGACCAAGAACCCAGGAGGATAGCAGGAGTGGTGCTGCAATTTCACTGAGAGGCAGCCTGGCATGTTTTAAAGTAGGGATGGCTAAAGGAAGTCCCATCTACGGATGGAGCTGGACTACAAGTCCCAGTATTCCCTGCCATTGGTTATGCTGGCTGGGCTGCTGGGAGTGGCAGGCCAGCTCCATCGAGAGATGCTTTTAGACACTTCTGTTTTATACAGGGCAATGCTGGGATCCCATCTTCGAAACCCTGGCTGCTGGCCTGTGGGGTCCCCCAGGGTTCTGTTTTGTCTCCTATGTTGTTTTAACAACTACATGAAACCGCTGGAAGAGGCTGCCTGGAGTTTTGGGGTTCAGTGCCACCAGTATGCGGATGACACCTAACTCTGCTTCTCCTTGCCATCTAAATGTGATGAAACTGCTTCAGCTCTAGATCGGTGTCTAGTGTCAGGGATGAACTGGATGAGGTGCTCCCACTCAGTGGAAAGGCAGACCAAGGAACAGGGTTTGCAGCATGCGCTGAATGGGGTTACGCTCCCTCTGAAAAACACAGGTGCGCAGCTTGGGGGTGCTCCTGGATTCCTCTCCGAGCCTCGATGTTCAGGTTTCAGCAGTGGGCAGGAGTGCCTTTGCACAATTAAAACTCGTGCGCCAGCTGCGCCCATTCCTGGAGAGGTCTGGCCACAGTGACACATGCCTTAGTTGCATCCTGGCTGGATTTCTACAACATGCTCTACGTGGGGCTGCCTATGGAAAGTGTCAGGAAATGTCAGCGGGTCCAGAACGCAGCAGCCAGATTGCTAACTGGGGGCGGCTGCAGGGAAAATATCACTCCTCCACTACAGCAGCTCCCCTGGCAGAATTCAAAGTGCTAGTCTTAACCTATCAAGCCCTAAACGGCTTTGGGTCCAAGCTCTCTAGAAGACCACATCTCCGTCCATGAGCCTGCTCGAATGTTTAGATCACCAGGTGAGGCCTTTCCCTCAGTCCCACCACCTTCGCAGGAGCGTTTGATGGGGAACCAGGAGAGGGCCTTCTCGGTGGCTGCTCCAGACTCTGGAACTCCCTCCCACTGGAGGCCTGGCTGGCCCCATCTTTGCTGTCCTTCAGATGTAATCTGCCTTGGGTATTTTTTTAAGGAGAAAGATGGGGGTAATGAGAAATGCTGCCTGATTACATGGGCAAGGTTCTTAAAACAGCACAACAGGCAAATTACTGATAGAGCTCTTCATCAAGACCCCGACAGCCTTTAAGGTCTGTAAATCAGATGGTATAATGGAACACACCAACATAGTACGTGGCATAGCCACATCTTTAAAGCTCATGTGGTTTTAAAAGAAGATTAGATACGTTTGTGGAGGACGACAACCAGCGTGTCTGCCAAATGGGACCAGGGTTTTGAGAAGGTAGGTTGCTGATGGACAAACAGCACGTGTAAGGGGTTAGGAAGGTTGAACTGATCTAGATTCTAGTCCTCATTGAGCATGGAAGTCCACATGTGACCTTGGGCTAACTGTGTTCTCTCTGACATACCTTGTTGCAGGAGCAAACACATGGAAAAAAGAGAGCAGAGGATGTAATTTCGTTAATAAATGAAATGAAATAAGAAACCTTGGGAAATTAAGGTTTTCACGTCTTGCTCCTGGATTTTCTGGAAGCAACCTGATCAGCCCATTGCATGAGAGAAAACCTTTCCGTCTGATTTAGAAAGGCTAACATGTGATAACTGCATTGGTAAAAAAAAGTCACCTGCCAAACATCACTCCACAGTTCTTACCCAGGATGAGAAGGGTGATCCCGTTTGAAGATGGCCCCAACATAGGTCATCAGCCACATGACGACTGCCAGCTGTGGGCAAAGGCAGGACAGGACACGGTTAGCAGGATCTCCCAGGAACTCATTTCCACAGCACGGCACTAGTAAGGCTGCACAGGAGCTGCAGCCATGCTGTCCAGAGCTCTTTGATGGCCAAGATCACCGGGCTTGCTGCGGCATCCATCTCACTTTCCTGGATGCTGCCCTTAGAGACCCTTGGCAAGGCCCTGATGCTTTGAGTTGCTGAAGCCTGGGCCAGCAGGAGCGAACCAATAACCTGCATCCCTTGCTAAAAGCTGGGAGGAGGGTATGAAGAGCTCAAGCCTCTGCAGCCATGTTGAGGCAGGCACGTGAAGACAGATCAGGTAAGGGGGCAGAGACAAGATGAACATGCTCTACAGGTCGGCTCCATCTGTCCTCCCCTCTCCTCTTTCCACAAGAGTTGTAGGGGAGTCGCCGAAGGCCCAGTTCAATGACACGGAAGCTCCACCTTTCTTGACCTACAACTCCCAGACTTCCTTATGGCTGGCTAAGCTGGGTGGAGACTGATGGGAGCAGCAGGCAAGCGTTTTTTTCTTCTTCTTATGCCAAGACATAAGGACAAATGTCATGGCTGGAGTCAGCCATGGAGAAAATGGGGCTGCTGTTTTTGATACCAGGCAGGTTACCCTCCTATTTCCCTGCTCAAGGGCTTAAAGCGCCATGCTGTATCACAACAGGAGTTTTTCCCAGGTGAAAGATCTGCCCCTGAACAATCCCAATGACAACACAACAGGAACCCTACTCATAGGGCAACAGATGAATCTGGGCCCACACTTACCTTCAAGGAATCCACCAGGTCTTCCACCAAGAAGAGGCGCATGATGAGCTTCAGAGCCCGATTCACATGCCCCATAGCAGAGCTAATGTAGTTGTGGAAAGCCTCGGAGGAGAGTGTGATATCCAGGTCCAGGTAGCTCCTGGGAAGGAAAAAGCGGATGGAGGACACATTGAGGATAACAAGCACAGCTTTTCCTTCTCGGCCTGCACAACCCTTTTCAGCTCAAGATATAGGTAATGCCTGGGGACCCTCTGTCAGCAGAGACCACAGACAAAAGAAGAAGCTGGTAGCTAGCCTTCTTTCCCAGGGCTGCGCAGGAGACAGGGCAAGCCGGCAACAGACAGAGAACACAATCTCTTCTTGCATCACTTGTGAGGCGTGGAGGGGAAGCTGCTGGGAGAGGCGAGGGGGCCAGGGCACAGCCTCGGGTGCGGGGTGCCAGGAGGGAGGTTCCCACTGCTGTCAGGCACGTTGCCTCCATCTGGGCGTTAAGCCAAGATTTCTTAATTCTCCGACTAGGGGACCGTCTTCCGAACCAACCAACAGGGCTGGGCAAAAGGTTCTGCTTTGTCTTTTCTCCAGCAGGAAGGGCAGGCTTGTCCTCCCAGTGGCACGGCACTGCGCCAGCCCGCTCAGGTTTAAAGGGAGGGAATGCCTCACAATGACTGTCTTTTTCAAACACTGGCTTAGATCCAGACTGAGTCATACAGAAGGCAGAGTCAAAGAAACCAACAGGACCTCAGTCAGTCACTGGCCTTACAGAAGCCCAGTTTATCTGAAGTTCAGGCTCAGCCAAACTGGAGGCTGCCAACTGTATTTTTGCACAGTGGCAGCAACCGATATGGCTTGGGTTTTTTCTTTCTTTGCTAAGTCGACAGGAATACATCCTTAGGAAGACCACAGCTGGGCCCGATGGAGAAGGCTGTGAAGTCCAGCCACCTGTGTTGGAGGGAGACAACGCGTGTGTGCATGTCTGTGTGTGTATGTGTGGAGGACTAAGCAGGGCGAACCTGATAAGAGTGACAAAGAGGGATGAAGACAAAAAGGGTTAACAGATGTTTCTACTTTGTTTTCCTGGGCTATGAATCTTTTGCTTTGCTTATGAGAAAAAATAGAGATAAGAGTTCTAAAAGTTGGACACGAGAGCCATCAGAGAAAAAACCATCAGATCGTAGTCTCAAACGCTTAAGACGAATAGAGGTGGAATCCCCCGCTCCTAAAGACGTTTCTAAAGAGACTCGGGAAGCTGCTGGAAAGGAGGGGAGGGGCTACCTCTCTGAGCAGTCTTATCAAAGCCAGCATGGAAAAAAAGATTGCCGAATTAACAACTTGTGTGAACGATCTGGCTAAAGATATACCATGCCAGATTGATAGAAAACTGGAACAGGTTCTTTCCAAAATAGACTCTTTAGTGAAGGAATGTCAACAGATGGGAAAGGACATGAAAGCAGTCCAGGGAGAAGTACAGGGGACGAAGGCAAGCATAGTAAAAATGGAGGCCAGAGTAAAGCAAATGGAAGATCTATCAAAACAGAATGAAGGGAAAACAAAGGCACAACAACAGAAGATAGATGATTTGCAAAAGAAAGTGATTTATCTGGAAGATAGCTCAAGATGCAACAACATCAAAATAATGAATTTTAAGCTGCAAAAAGGAGCTGACCTTAAGCAGGAAGTGGTGACCTGGATAAATTCTATTATGAACTCCCAGCATGTGGCTGAAGGGGATATAGAGATAATTCATTTTGTTGGGAACTCCAGAAATAAGAGGCCAAGACCTATAATATTGAAAATTTTCAACTATGCTAAAAAAGAGCTAAAAAACTATGCTAAAAAATATGGAACACTGCTATAAATGATAAGTTAACTTGTAACTTAAAGGTTAAGAAAGGAGAGATGAAAAAGAATAATTTCTATGATATATGGGGCAGATTTCTTGAATATGTGCTAACAAGAGGAAAAGGGAAAGCTCCAAATCAAGAATCAATGCAGTTCTGGAGAAGAGGACAAAGGAAAAAGAATAAAGATAGAGGAAGAAGAGGATTACTGCAAGAGGTCCCGACTATGGTGGTGGGGAACACAGTCGATTTGTATTTTGGTTTATGTATTTTATGTTTATGTTGTAGTTTAAGAAAAAAAATATGTTTCTAAAACAGCCAATATGTTTTGGAGTAAATTGCTCTTTGGCAAGCAGAAACAATCTTTCTGCACAAGAACTCTGGAATCCTGAAACTCGGAAATGCAAATACCTGTCTATAAGCAGATATTGACTTCTACTGCAATTTTTTTTTCATTGCTGTTACAGTGAGCGTACAGAGGGAGAAAGATCACTGCTAAGCAACAAGCAGACACACAAAAACTTTGTGCTCTCCCTGACTCAACCCCTCGAATTCCTAGCCAAGACTCAGGCGGGGGAAGTTTGGGTCCTGGGGTGGAATCCAGCCCCCAGGGGAATTCCCCTGATGCCCCCTTCTCATGACTTCATATGGAGGTTTTCCCGCTTTTGTTTCCCTTCCTTTTAAAACGTGGACATTTTATTTATTAATTAAAATGCTTTCCCAAGAGGCTTCGTTATAGACTGCAAGGGCTTTAAGATGAAATCGGTAGTTATTCCGGGTGCCTGTTGCCCTTGGCCCTGATTTACCCCAATGAAATGTAGCTCCGGAAAAATTTCTTGAAATTGAATTTGGCCCTTCGGTGAAAAAAGGTTCACTGCCCTTAAGTTAAATTACAAGAGAGGCAACAGGTGAAGGAAGAGCCTTTTTTTGCCCAGGACTCAGGAGAGCCATCGGTAGGCAGGGAAGACAATAAAGTTTCCAGAAAGTGAAAGCTGAGGATGACAGATCACTCGGGCCATGTCCACTTACTTGAATGGATGCCCATCTTCAGATTTCTGTATGGCCTGGATGACGGACTTGTAGACTCGGAAGCTGATGGTGACCGAGAGGAGTGCCAGGATGAGGTACGAGACGACGCTGATGACGCTGAAGGCGGCCAAGGAGAGAAGCAAGATCAACGTTGTGCTGAAGACGACGCCTGTCTTTTTCACATCCCGCCAGAAGATCAGGTCATGCACTATGAAAGGAGGAAACAAGCATAAAGATACCAGCGGTTATTGGACAGGATGGCTAGACAGCCAAATAAATTCCTTCTTCAGGTTCAGTTGCCACCTGAGGTAGAGACAGGTGGGCAAACAAGAAAAAACAGCGTTAAAAAAAAAACTTCCTTGGACTGCAACCCCCAGAATCTCTAACCAATTGTAATCTAAAGTAGTACAAAAGTCAAACCTTTGACATAAAAATCATAGGGCTTCTGAAAGAGACTCTCTTGACCCCCTGCACTGTCAAACACTAGTTCAGCCCTCCCCAATAGGTTTTAGCCCCAGTTAAAATGGTGAATGGTGAAGGATCATGGGAGCTGAAGCGCCAAACACCCAGAGGGCAGATTGGGGAGGATCTTTTAATGAACAATAGAACAATTAACTATTTACAGCTTAGTTGATCCAGAAACCTCCTAATGGCATATTCTCACTTACTGTAATTTAAAACAAATGGAACAAACAAAGACAAAGGCAGGTTAAAGATATAAATATATTTAAAAGCCATCCACACGACCAGATGTTTGCACCCTGCAAAGCCAAGAGTTCTTCCAGTTTGTATGTAGTGGTGGTAGCACGAAGAGGATCCAGGATGAGGGCAAATGGCCTTCCGGATAACTCAGAACATGCACACCCCTACTGTTGACTTTATAGTGGAGGTTGTGTTTCTTCTCTACAAGAGCTTACTCTGGGTTAACCCACAAGCCCTGCACGATTCCTCCTCTGGTCTAGAGTATTTAACAACCGTCTGTCCCACCTTTAGTAATATACATCCCCTACAGTCAAGGAACAACTGAGAGATTTTAGCCAAGCTGTCTTTTGGTAACAGATGGACAGCCCACACAAAAAGGGAAACATGTAGAGAGCAAGCACAATCACTTCTGGAGCCTAAGAACCCCTGGGTTTGAAAATATACACATCAACCCCAGTGAACACTGGCATTCAGAGAGAGTAGTGATCGTTTTCTCCACCGCTCACGGCTCAATTTGGACCTGCCGTATCCATCCAACTCTACGAAGAGGCTTCTGTTACCCCTATAAGAGGGGAAGGCTAAACTTTTCCTTCAGATCTGTAGCTTGTAGCCACAGGTATGAGGTCACACAGATCCACACACCGTGGCCGCTTCTTCTTCTTAGCAAGCCCATAGGTGATGAGGCTGAGGAAGAAGGCTTGGTTTCAAGTCCACACCAGAGGACAAAAGCAGGTGGAACTGCCAGGCCTGAACAAGCCCCATGCTACCCCCTGGGCACATTTGGGATATAATTTATATACACATATCTTGTTTCTAATCTTTATATCTGTTTAATTGGTTTTTAATACAGTATATACATGGTATTTAAAACCGGCTGACTGTCATACAGCATATGTGAGCCACCCTGGGTCCCCCAAGAGGAGACAGGCGGCATATAAATAATAGAAATAAAGGCCCCAAACGCTATCCACAGACACATACTTGCAGTGAGTAAATGCATTTATATATTTGAGGAAGAAGCCAGTGCAGTCCTTCTGCTTTCCTGTGGGCTCTCAGGTGAGCTGAATGAGAGCAGGCAATGGGTTCAGAAGAGAACCCGTTTTGAGAAATGGTGGGGTGGAGGTCAGGGAAAAGGAAGACGGAGAGACGCATGTGTGTCTCAGGGAAATTCTGCAGCAACAGCTTAGCTAAGTCACCTCCTCTCGCCTCCCCCCGCCAACTCTACAGTGAAATAATTGTCCAAGGAGCCAAAAATTAGTCTTTGGGATTAAAAAAAAAATGCAGAAAAAAAACCAGTTCACAAATACTTACTCAGAGCAAGGACAAAGCAAAAAAAGGAGGTGGGACACCATGTCAGAAGCTACACATGTTGGCACGCCTGCACTGGCAATGACATCCTCATCTTGGCATCTCCCACTGAAGATGCCTCTGAGGAAAACACATCAGGGATGATGAATAAATAATCAACGTCTAATAATGGCAAGGTGAATAAAAGTGCCTGCATCTCCCCCCCCCCCCCCCCAACCGAGCTCTGCTTCACTTCCATTTCATTGCGTTCTCTCTCGGTTTTACTAGCCTGCTGCTGGGAAGTCTTTGGTTGGCTTCCCTGCATCCGGCTGAATTTTGCTTGCATTTTTCATGAGCTCTGGGAGCACCCAGGCTTATGAGGCAAACAAGGCTGTTTGCATTTTAGCATCCTCAGAATCTCCACTTCCACTAACAGAATAATAATAAAAAGTTGCCAGTCCCCCTTGGCCATGAAACAAAACTCAAAGACACTCAGTGAATGCTGGCTAAAAACGTAATATGGTGTGTATGTGAGACCGGGGTGTGTGTGTTTAGGGTTAGGGAGGGAGAATAATTGGGATAAACAGCAGAGAGCATGATGAAGCTATCCCTGCCTCTCTTAGCCCAAATACCTGCCCTGCTTCATGATTAACAGGAAGACAGTCTTGAAGCCAAGACCCGTCTTAAAGAAGAAAGCTCTGCTCAGGCCCATCACTTCTGTGTTAGGAGGACTGCGAGAACCTGGGTTGGTCATCACAGTTTCATTGGATTGGCTCCAGAGTGATTCCTAATTAGAGCAGATCCACCGAAGCCAGTGGGACTTCTGCCACGGCCAACTTGCCCCATCAATTTCAACAGGAATTCTGTGTCTGAATCTGTAATCCAGCCCAGCGATGTAAGGGGAGACAAAAGTCATTCCCTCCAGAAGCTGCTAAATTGCAAATCTACATCAAATTTTCATCAGGCTGACGCCAATGTTAATGAACCTTGGACATTCAGTCCCAAAGCAGGAGGGCTAAACTTCTGTTCATCTCAGGGTTACGTCAGTGATGAGCAACTGCTTCTTGATAATTAGGAATTTCTCTATGTTTTCATATCAGGTGGCCATTCGGGCTTGTAGAAGGTTAACTGTTTTCAAGCGGGAGGCACACAAGCAAGAGGCACAGCAGAAACACATGCATTGTGCATTATAAGGTGTATAAAAGCACTTGACTCTTTAATCTCTCTAGATTGAGAGGGAAGACCAAAGTCCAGCTGAAATGCATGCAGAAATCCTCTTCGCCAATGATGCAGCTGTTGTTGCCCACTCTGCTCAAGACCTCCAACAACTCATGAATCGTTTTAGCAAGGCCTGCCAAAACTTTGGATTAACAATCAGCCTGAAGAAAACACAAGTCATGGGCCAGGGCATGGACTCACCTCCCTCTATTACCATCTCCACACAAGAATTGGAGGTTGCTCATGATTTTGTGTACCTTGGCTCAACAATCTTTGACACTCTCTCTCTAGATGTCGAGCTGGATAAACGCATTGGCAAAGCAGCTACCATGTTCTCTAGACTCACAAAGAGAGTATGGCTTAATAAGAAGCTGACGGCATATACGAAGATCCAGGTCTATAGACCCTGTGTCCTGAGCACACTCCTGTACTGCAGTGAGTCCTGGACCCCTTGTGCACGGCAGGAGAGGAAGCTGAACACGTTCCATATGCGTTGTCTCCGACGCATTTGTGGGATCACCTGGCAGGACAACGTTCCAAATAGAGTAGTCTTAGAACGAGCTGGAATTTTTAGCATGTATACATTACTGAAACAGCGACGTCTATGTTGGCTTGGGCATGTCGTGAGAATGGCTGATGGTCGGATTCCAAAAGATCTCCTGTATGGAGAATTAGTGCAGGGAAACCGAACCCAGAGGGAGACCACCGCTGCGATACAAGGAGATCTGCAAGCGGGATCTGAAAGCCTTAGGAATGGACCTCAACAGATGGGAAACCTTGACATGGTGTAGCATGGCCTCTCCCATTTTGAAGAGACACTTGTTCAGCAGGTCGAGGCAAAGAGGCCGTCCCGAAACCAGCCAAATCAGGGAGCTGGACAGGGGACAGATTGTATTTATCTTCAGTATGGAAGGGACTGTCACTCTCGAATTGGCCTTCTCAGCCACACTAGACGCTGTTCCAAGTCCTCTATTCAGAGCACGTTACCATAGTCTCTCGAGACTGAAGGATGCCTAATCTAAAAGAACTTGGGGCTTCCAGGCAGGGTGGCACAGCAGCAGTTTAGCAGCCAGCCCTCTTTGTTTCAGCTTACATTGTGCCTTAATATTTGTAAAGAACTCTTGCAGCAAAAACAACAACACAAGGCTCTAGCTCTCTCTTCCCTAAACCGAATGCTATCCTTTGGAACTTACTGCTACTTGGACCAATGCATATACAACAGGAATATGTTAAGCTGCTTTATCTTAAGGTGGACCAATCTGATCCGTTAAACTCAGTCCTGCCCTATTGAGAAGGCCAATGATTCTCCAAAGGCCCCAGTCAAGAAAGATCCTCTTGTGCTGCGGAGATTGTGGAGTCAGGAGGACATAATGCCTGTGAAAGTTTTCCTCCCCTCAAATGATGGGCCCAAGACGCCAGATGCCAGGGAGTGAACCTGGGCTGCTGCACATGCAAAGCATGTGGCCCTTGCTTCGGGCAACGTCTCCTCCCAGAGTCAAGTGGTCCTGGAGCCAGACAGAAGAGGCATTTAAAACACAGCACAACGTGCTCTCTGTTCCAACATGGGAGGAGCTGCGCCCTCTCGATGGGAGAGGGGCGACAGGCAGCTTGCCAAAGATAAAAGTTTATAAAGCCCCCCCCCTCCCCCTCTGTTTCAGGCTGCTTGCTCCCTGACCCAGAGAGAAGAAAAAGAAATACATGGGGCTGCCTCTCATTTACTCCCTCCCGACATTTGCATGCAGTTTGGCTTGAAAAGAAAGACAGAGCTCTGAATGCCCCAAAGCTAAACCCGAGTCAATCATTTCTGCCCTTCCCAGAAGAGAATGCAAGCCAAGAATCTCTGCCTTGTGCTTGTCTCCTATCAGGCCATAAAACGCTGCCAAAGAGCCGCTCGGCAGGAATACAAAAAAACACTCTCCCCAGCCCTGCGTCAGGCCCAGATCCTCTTAGCGCTCTTCCCTCCATCAGCAGGAGGGCTTCACAGATGCTGTCATTCTTCCTGTAAGTGCCAAAGGCAACCTTGTGATATCTTTTGAAACAGGCAGAGGAGGGACAAGTGTAAGGCGGACAAAATTCCTGCATGGATCCTTACAGCTAAGTTCAAAGACATCCATATGGAATGAATGCACCTTCTGTCAAAGCTTACCCTCACCTCTATTTTCCTCTCCTCTTTTCTTATGCAGCGTTCTGGACTGGAATCTCCAGAGGGCAGAGACTTTATTACTGTAATTCTTATTCTCATGAGTCCTCTGCAGCACACTGTGCATGCCAACCTAAGAACAGGAGGACTTGGCTTTGGCCAAAACAAGCACAGGGTGAAGACATGGCTTGATAGCTTGAAGTTAGCTACTGCTGATTCGTCCTTACGTGCTAGATTTCTGTGTGTATGGGTTATTTCTGGTATGGGGGCGCAGTGCATTCTGGGAATTGCAACCGGCCCTCCCCAGTGGAGTCTGAGGGAGCGCAGACTGGTTTCAAAGACTACCATTTTAGTGAAAGACTGTTGAAGTAAGATGAGCATTGAGAAAGGAGAGCAACATGCCTGGCAGCTGCAGCTGAACTCTATCCCAAACACGGATATGAAGGAGAAAATTAGGCCCACACAATAAACATATGCTCAGGCTCAGAGCCCTTCCCTCCTCAAGCTGCTATTTTCTTGCATGCTACTATCCCAAAATGGGGGAAAATAACTACATGCCCATTTCATTCTGCACCATTTTACCCAATTTTTCTCCTTAGTAAATGTCAGCTTGGCGCCTACGCTTGGTTTCTCCATACCACATCACCCCCTTACCCCTTACCTATAAACCACATCACCCCCTTACCTAAGATCCTAGCCAGGAACACAAGTAAAAGAATGAAGCACAAAAATGCTCCTGATATGATGGATGTCAGGGTCATTTCAAACAATTATGTGGACTCTAGATGGGGGCGGGGACATTTTGCAGTTAAAGGCAAAATCCTATTCATATTTACTTAGAAAATCACAGAATCATGAAGTTGGAAGCAGCCTATAAGACCACTGAGTCAATGCAGGAATATAAATCAAAGGGTATCTGCCAGGTAGTTGTCTAAGTTTCTCTTGATTGTCTCCAGTGTTGGAACACTCACCACCTTGTGGGGTAATTGGTTCCGCTGTCTTACTACTCTAACAATTAGGAAGTTTTTTTCTGATATTCAACCAAAATCTAGCTTCCTGTAACTTGAGCCCATGGCTGTGTGTCCTGCACTCTGGGATGACTGAGAACAGATCTTGCCCCTCCTCTGAATGACAGCCTTTCAAGTAATTGAAAAGTGCTATCATACTTCCCCTAAGCCTTCTTTTCTCAAGGCTAAACAGGCAAGTCCCACTGTTTTTAGGCTTTCTCCCTAGTAAGGTGCTGAGAATTGTTATCTTGGTCACTGAATAGATCAATATGAATTTAGAGTGACTTTACACATGATAAAACGAAACCCAAAAGAAAACTGAAAGTGTCATATCCCTTTTCAAGGCTTAAAGACATATTTGAATGTGAGCTTTTGTAGATTATATTGTTCAGGTGTAACATGCACATATAATCCTGCCTACACAGATAATCCCATGTAGGAAAAAATGAGCAAGTGAGAGTATTGCCACACACTAGAATTATATAGATGTTACACCTGTGAAAGGTGATGCCCACACCCAAATTCCAGCCTTCACTGTGGGAACAAAACAAGCATGTAAGCTTTATACAATGGTGGCCATAGGAGTTGAAATAATCAGAATGTTATACAGTATTTTTAATCTTCAAAGCACTGCCCCTATCGTGTTTTGTTATAATCTTTACAACATCTTTGTAAACTATGGCAGAAGTTACTTACTTCAGGCCAACCAAGTACATTTTCCTTCACGACAGAGGTAAAATGTCCATTGGAGGACTTCCTGGCTCATAGTGGCCCTCCTGTAACACCAACCCAACTTTTCTGTACAGGAACAACATTTGATGCCTTGAGATTTCTGCAAAAGCCATTTACAGTGATAAGAGAGGCTTTGCAAATCCGAGCTGCCAGTCAATCCTTGCAAGAGCTCATTTGTTCTTGGCTTTCTGAAAACTTGCATTATAAAAAAAAAACCACAGGTAACTGGAGCTCAAGACTACAATTTACAAGAGAGGAACCCTATGGTAGGCATGCATGACCCATATGTTTGATATTCATTCAATTTCTGGATCTTTGACACCAACAACTTCATATTTCAGGAAGGCTGGTAACACCTTAAATCTGCCTTCAATTTTTTTTCTTTTTCTTTTTGCCTAGTATGCCAAATAAATGTAACCTCCAGCTTTTTTGATATGGGGACTGCCAGGTTTCTCTATGCTTTAATGCTATCAGCCAAAAGAGAAGCTTATGTGCTATGATAAAAGGCAATGGGGAATTCACCGAGCGACTGGCAGCCCTTTGGCTACAGCAGTGGTTCCTAACCTTGGGTCCCCCAAACGTCCTTGGATTAAAATTCCCAGAAATCCTGGCCAGCAGAGCTAGTGGTGAGAAGGCTTCTGGGAGATTTAGTCTAAGAACATCTGGGGACCCAAGGTTGGGAACTACTGGTCTACAGAAATGGGGGGAAAAAAACAACAATTGATTCTACAATCTCTGGGGTGAAATCTGACACTGACAACCATACAGCTAGGATGATTTTTGGACTTTTCTGCCCCTACATCCCTTTCTGCAATGCCCACCCCTCACTTCTGTAGGATCTCAAAGCTTGATTTTTTTTTTAAACAGTGTTTTAGAAGTCCTGGTTAGATATGAGACGGCAGGTGGGAAACTAGCACAGGTAGGGGAAAGAAATAATGCATGGAGATAAAATAATGTAATTTTGACTTTCATTATCTGGTGAGCTAGATGCAAGGTACAAGCAGCAACTTAGGAGTGTGTTTACCTGAGAATCCAGCCAGTAATTTTTTGATCATGTGTGGCAGGGGAGGCTCAGGAGAGAGCCCTCGGGAAGATTTACTGGAAACACTGTGCGCCCCGAAGGCAGCAGGGCCAGGAGCCAACTTCACATCCACCGCCTCCTCGAGGCAGAGGGGTCTCTTCTCCAAGGCTGACTTCTGAGCAGGCACTGGAGGGTCTTGAGGGATATTAAAGTAGTGCCCAGAAGCCCTCCCGCTGGGCAGAGAGCTCCGACTTGGAGCGGAGGACTGTCTTTCCATTTCAGTCTTCCTGCCTACTTCTTTGAGGGCCTTGATCGTGAGGTGCTCTTGCTCAAAGTCTTGAGCTGCTTGGGGTGGCTGCTGGACGTTTGGAGCCACCACATGAGATCGGGCTGCCCTGAGCTCTGCCTCTGAGAAAGTTTCAACGGGGTCTTCGGGGGAGTCATTCCCTTCCGATTTCAAACACTCCTTCATGAAGTCCATGAAGCTCTCAGCCTTTGCAGCCTCCGGACACACCGCCGATTTCACCTTATCTAAAGGGAGAGATGGGGAGACTGCTCGTGGGGAAACGGGGAGACCTTTGGCACTGGATTGTTTCCCGACAAAGTCTTGCCTGCAAGTACCCAGTTCCCTCCCGGTTTTAGATACAGCCAGTGGGCTCCCCTGAAGAATATCAGCCTTGGCCTGGATCGCTTTGAAGTGATCAGTGGCTCCCAAAGTGCCTTCTGGATTCTCGGAAGGAACCCTGCTTTCTGGGTGGAGTCCATCCATCTTGTTCAAAGCCCTTTCCTCTTTTGTCTGCACAGTTTCTGTTTCGACAGAGCTAACTGGCTTAGGGGGTGCCTTGTCACTCTCGGGCAACTTCTCATTTCGGAAGGTCAGTTCTGCCGCTGTGTCCTCAATGACGGTGTCATCGGACTCACTGGAGCTGTCGGCATCAATTGTTTCGGGAAGGCCAGGATTTGACCAACTAAGGTCAGACTTTGGCTCCACTGAGGCAGCGGTGGCAACAGCGACCTTTTTCCCAACACCTGCCCCTTGACTGACCACTGGCTGCTTTCCTTCCACCTCTGGAGGCAGCCTGCTTTTTGGGTGGAGGCTGACTGTGACAGGGTGGTGAGGGGTGGGAGCTTTCCCCACTTCCATGATACCTGCCTTCAACCGTGTAAGGTCAGTACTGGTATCTTGGGGAGGTGATGCTGAGACTCCTGAGTGAACCAACTCTTCTGCTTTGTCACCCAGATCCTTGGGGATCAGATCCCAGTTGAGCAGCTCATTGGTGAAGCTATGCATCTCGCGGACACACTTGGAAACCTCTTCGAGGGCTGCGGTGGTGCCTGAGGATTGGCGCGAGAGCCCAGGGCCAGAAGGAATTCTGCCACCACTCCGTGGCTTGGCCCGAAACTCACAGACGCTGTCCTCTGGAATGTCTGTCAGCATCTCCCGCTCGTTATGCATGACCCAGTTGCTACCAATGTCACTGGAGCTGCTTGCAAGGACCTCCTTGAATTCCTTATCAAATTCTAGTTTGTCAGCAATCACTTCAAATGGAGATTCAGGAGAATCTTTCTCCACCGTAGCCTCACCCGTTGCTGAGGAGTGTGAATATCCAACTTTGGATAGAGGCTGCGCAGGTTCTCCTTGCGGGTTGGTCAGCAAAGCAAATTTGGACTCTACGCTTGAAGCCAGTTCTTTCAGTTGATCACGTCCACTCAGATCAGCCTTCCCATTTACAGAGACATCTCCTTTAAGATTACTATGCCCCGGGGAACCAGCTTGCACCGCTGGACCACATGTATGAGCTCTGGAGCCAACAGAGCATTCTTCTGGGCCAGGAGAACCTGCAGAGGCTGCCTTTATTCCCAGACTTTCACTGGTCCCACAGACATAGTCCTGGTTTTGGCCATCGATGAACTCCTTCCTTGCCTTTCGGAGTTCGGACTTTTCGGTTGTTTCCCTTTGGTTTCCTGAATGTGTTAAATATGTTTCTTGAGCTCCAGCTGATGAAGAGAAGATGGGGGGAAAGAAGGGAATTGCAACCTTGGAAGCAGAGTCGAGGGCCATAGGGAGAAATCCAGACTTGTTTTGTTTTGTTTTGAAAGGGAGAGATGCACACAGCAGCCATTACTATTTTCACAGTCAAGCAAGCAACATGCTCTTTGTACAAGGGGGACAACAAGATTCCAAAGCAGCAGCCTTGCCAAACATGCATGAGACCACCACAAGAGAACTTCACAGGAAGCTGTGATCCACATAAACATAAAGCCACTGACAGTTCCGCAACAGATGAAGATAGTAGTCCTCCCACGTTACTAAGTGTGCAAAAGAACAGGGGCATGCTGAGTGGATGACCAGAAGCAACCCAAAATAGTGCACGGGATCCCCTCAAAGCATCACATAGTGTTATTGCTGCTGGATGCTCATAGAGTGGCAAGGCAGTAAGATAATGGAAGCTTGACTACTATTCCATTTTACAGTTGTGTCCATTTCTGACTACTTATAGTCATACTTATTGTGCATCACATATGTATTCTGTAAGGACAAAGTGGCATTTATATATATTTTAGCCAATGCACTAAAAATACTGAAATATTAGATATACTGGGGTGCCTCTGAATAAACTGGAAGCACTGAGAAACCAAGGTATTGTATAAATATCGTAATGTTTTAACCAGGATTTGCCATGGTGTGTTACAATATGCACTGTTCCTAAGGCATAGAGTAATACTAGCCTTTCATCAACAGCTCTGCAAGGCAATAGGGAAGGTGAACAGAACAGAGAACATAGCTCAATGGTAGAGCCACTGCTTCGCATGCAGAACATTTCAGGTTCAGTCCCTGACATCTCAAGGTAGTGCCTGACAGTCTAATTGCAAAACTCTGGGGAATTGCTGCTGCGCTAGAATGGTGCAACCACATGCCATGCAGCTTCTATCTGCTTCCTCATAAATGCTGTGTGGTTCTGCTACAATGAGCTCTGTTAGGTCTTTTCTGAATGGGCAGTGAGTTATGTGAAAAACCAGAGGAAACAGTTAATTCCAGGAAACAGTGTCTAAAGCAGACATTAGCCTGCCTGCATCAACAATGTGGAGAGCATTCAAGTACCGAGCAGTGGTTGTGAAAGATACCATAGCAGTGTATCAGTGCCTGAAAGCATTAGCCCACACATTTAAGCAGAAAGGGGTGCGTCAATTATTCCACAGATATTTTCACTTCCAAATAGCTTGGCTCTTAGAAAGGCCTTGAAAAAGCAGCTGGGAATGGCAACAAGCTGTGGTCTTGAACAAATGCAACAGGAAACCTAAGCAAATTCCTGCAAAAGGGCTTCTAAATAATGGGTGCAGCAAAAACAGCAGAACCCTTCTTGGGTGTAATGAATCTAAAGGCTGTTTACACATCCACGTAATTTAAAAAAACAAACCCTCATATGCATAATATTATGTCTCTTATTCCTGCATGAATTTATGTCTTCTTTTCTTCCTTCTCAAAGCTAAGATGGGGCAGAGTCTGGGCAGAGCATTGCAAAGCTGCTTTCTAGAATGTTACTGCTGGCAAGTCAAACATTCCCCAGGAAGGGCCTGTTCTAAAAGTAGTAATCGAATGAGAGCATCCATTGAGATGAATATTAAGCATATGCATACATATATTTTATCTCAGCTGTTTCCCTCTGGGTTCTTGTTCTGAAATAAAAATTACAGAACAAGAATCTAGAGAAAAACAGATGAGATAAAAAAATATATACACATGCGTAATACTCATTTCAATGGATTAGGTATTACACAGGGGTTCTTAAGACATTACCAAATGTGAAATACAACAATAACTATGTTATCTGCTGTCATTTTCCTTCCCAACTAACCACAGCCACCTTTATATCACAAGCTTCAAAGGTAAAAGCCAGTGATTCTTAACTCATTACCACACGTTGTTTCTGTTGTTGCTGCACAGTCCTAGGATGCCTCTACATCCACTTCTGAGTACTCTTTACCTAGAAAACCCTGAAAAGGGTTGCCTAAGTCAGAATTGACTTGATGGCACATGATGATGATTTTTATTTATTTAGCCACTAATCATTGTGGCTGCCTACAGAACAAAGCTTGAAAATAAAAGAACTGAACACCAAACAGGGGTCTTAGATCACTACTAGGTGTGAAAGGCAACTTGAGTCTACCAACTATCACTCTCTTAGAGCCTTGTATGAATGTTTTGCCATGTAGTCTCTGTATTCTCGCTCTTTATGCATGAAGAAGTGGACTTGTTCCACGAAAGCTCACATTAAAATATAACTGTTAGTTTTTAAGGTGCCACAATGTCTTTGTCGCTATTATTATTATTGTTCAAAAATGCCAGGCACAGTAAATCAAAATTATAAAAAATATTGACTGGTATTATGCAACAGATACCTAAGTATCTGCTAAATATCGATGTAGTATATATGATTTCCTAATATTGCTAGATTTTTGTAGCTCTGATGAGGTTATTTTTGAAATCTGCAACTGCTTATAGTATTGTCTGAAATTTCTTGATATTGTTCCCAAAGCCCCAATGATGACGGGGACCACTGACGTGTGTTTCATCCACAAGCTGGATACTTCAATTGCCAGGTCTCTGTATTCTGTTAGTTTTCCCAATTCTTTATCTTCAATGCTGGCATCCACTGAAATTGCAATGTCTATTATCCAGACATTTCTATGTTCTATTACTGCTATGTCTGGTGTGTTATGTTCAAGGTGTCTATCCGTTTGGATCCAGAAATCCCACAAGATCTTGACTTCCTCATTTTCTGACACCTTCTCTACCTGATGGTCCCACGGGCTTTTGGAGGCTGGCATGTTCTATTTTCTGAATAATGACCAGTGCACTAATTTGGCCACTCTATCATGTCTAATTTCATAATTTGTTAGTGCAATCTTTGGACATTTGCAGATGAGGTGTGATACCGTTTCATCTTTTTCTTGGCAGAGTCGACATTTGCTGTTAGCACTAATTCCTTGAATCTTAGCTTTCATCACTTTGGTTTGGAGCGCTTGTTCTTGTGCAGCAAAAATCAAGCCTTCAGTTTCTTTCTTAATGGTCCTCAGTTGTAGCTATGCCCATGTTGAATTATTATCATGCTTCCCATCTATATTTCTCAGATGTTGTCCATGTAGTGGTTTATTTTACAAAATTATTATTATTATTATTATTATTATTATTATTATTATTATTATTATTATTATTATCATCATCATCATCATCATCATCATCATCATCATCAGACACAGTCAATCAAAATTGTAAAAACATTGACTGCTATTATATAACAGATACAAGTTTTAATAAAAACCAAAGTATCTGTTAAATATCGGTGCAGTATGCTGTCCCTAATACAGTATTGCTTTTTTTGTAGCTCTGATGGTGTTATTTCTGAGATCTGCAACTGCTTATAATACTGTGTGAAATTTCTTGATATTGTTCCAGAAGCCCCGATGGCTATGGGGACCACTGAAGTGTGTTTCATCCACAAGCAATGATGATGATTTTGTTTTCACTTTGTTCTGCGTTTCCTGTTGTTGTTGTTTAGTCGTTAAGTCATGTCCGACTTTTCGTGACCCCATGGACCAGAGCACGCCAGGCCCTCCTGTCTTCCACTGCCTCCCAGAGTTGGGTCAAATTCATGCTGGTAGCTTCGATGACACTGTCCTACCATCTCGTCCTCTGTCGTCCCCTTCTCCTCTTGCCTTCACACTTTCCCAACATCAGGGTCTTTTCCAGGGAGTCTTCTCTTCTCATGAGATGGCCAAAGTATTGGAGCCTCAGCTTCAGGATCTGTCCTTCCAGTGAGCACTCAGGGTTGATTTCCTTCAAAATGGATAGGTTTGTTCTCTTTGCAGTCCAGGGGACTCTCAAGAGTCTCCTCCAGCACCACAATTCAAAAGCAGCCTTCTTTATGGTCCAGCTCTCACTTCCATACATCGCTAAAGGAAAAACCATAGCTTTGACTATGCGGACCTTTGTTGGCAAGGTGATGTCTCTGCTTTTTAAGATGCTGTCTAGGTTTGTCATCGCTTTCCTCCCAAGAAGCAGGCGTCTTTTAATTTCGTGGCTGCTGTCACCATCTGCCGTGATCATGGAACCCAAGAAAGTAAAATCTGTCACTGCCTCCATATCTTCCCCTTCTATTTGCCAGGAGGTGTTGGGACCAGTGGCCATGATCTTAGTTTTTTTGATGTTGAGCTTCAGACCATTTTTTGCGCTCTCCTCTTTCACCCTCATTAAGAGGTTCTTTAATTCCTCCTCACTTTCTGCCATCAGAGTGGTATCATCTGCATATCTGAGGTTGTTGATATTTCTTCTGGCAATCTTAATTCTGGCTTGGGATTCCTCCAGTCCAGCCTTTCGCATGATGTATTCTGCATATAAGTTAAATAAGCAGGGAGACAATATACAGCCTTGTCGTACTCCTTTCCCAATTTTGAACCAATCAGTTGTTCCATATCCAGTTCTAACTGTTGCTTCCTGTCCCACATATAGATTTCTCAGGAGATAGATAAGGTGGTCAGGCACTCCCATTTCTTTAAGAACTTGCCATAGTTTGTTTTGGTCCACACAGTCAAAGGCTTTTACGTAGTCAATGAAGCAGAAGTAGATGTTTTTCTGGAACTCTCTGGCTTTCTCCATAATCCAGCGCATGTTAGCGTTTCCTATTAACATACCAATATTGAAGTATCTCTCACGGCATGTAAATGTTCTAGACATGCCTTTTCCAACTTGGCACCTTCCAGATAGATTGGACAAAATGTTCCATCACCACCAGCTCTGCTGGCAGGGGATTATGGAAGCTGTTGTCCAAACACCTCTGGGAGGCAGGGGTTGCGAGGCCGGGCAAGACTGCAGTACAACATCGATTTTGCCACTGGCCTCACCAAATTTTCCTTTCCTTAGAACAGAAGCTAAATGATAACTAGGAGGAGAAAGAATGCCTGCATGAGCTTTTTACTAGTCCTATGTGAACAAATTCAAACAGTCATTCTGCCTCCAGCTATGAGTCATTACAGTTTGGTTCAGCTGCTAAGGAATGTAGACACATCTCCCTCTTCCACCCCAACATGACAATTCCCTGGGAGTAAGTGGTGACTTAACAAACCAGGAAATCCAAACTGCAAATAGGCTGGGGGTGGGTGGGATAGCAATAGGAAAAGGGAAAAGTTTTACGTTCTATTAAAACTCAGCTGCATACTCCAACCCGAGGCTTTTAGTTAAATGTCTGATGTTAGGGTACCCATCAAGTACTGTCCAACGTCTACTTTCGGGTGGGATGGGGGTGAGGATTGATAGCTATGGACAAACCATCCCTCTGGAAAGTGTGTTGGCCATTTCAAGCCTAACTCAACTGTGGTGTAAGAGATCACACCTACCAAGCTGCCATAAAGCAGTGAATATGTCTCTTGAAAAATCAGATGAGAACCCCACACCTCACCATCCGTCAGTTGCTATCTGGCATTGAATACATTACCATTTAATAGAAATCACAGAAGTGTGTGAACTAGGTGCTCCTCAACACAACAGCATCTCAGGGGTTAAGGGTGACATTTTCCAGTCATACCTGCTGATTCTGAAATCAGAAGACACACCCTGTGAAATGGACACAGAGCAAGTCTGGGCGAAAGCTGATATGATGCTTAAGTGTTGCTTGCCCAAAACAGCATGGAATGAAACCACATTTGTGTCTGCAGACCAGAGGTGTGGGCTGTGTGGCCTTCCAGATGTTCTTTAAACTACAACTTCCATAAATCAGCTCAGCAAAGGAGGAGGGGAGGTGTAGTTCAACCAGATCTGAAGAGTCATACATTACCCACTTTTATTATAGTGTCTCCTGGCCACTAATCCCAGATCTTCCAAACACACCAGTGCAATGAAAGACCACCTGCCCAAGCACAGCAAAACACCATACACAGCTAAACAGCATACAGGAGATGTATGCTGTTTAGTCAGGGACTCTTCAAGGTTCCCTATGCCTCCTTTCACTCTATTATTCCAATGGTTCTCAATCTTGGGTCCCCAGATGTTCTTGACTACAACTCCCAGAATTCCTGGCCAGCATAGCTAGTGGTGAAGGCTTCTGGGAGTTTTAGTTCAAGAACATCTGGGGACCCAAGGTTGGGAATCACTACTTCTGAGTAGGGCCGTGTTGGATAGGAAGAACAATACACAACCCAGGGAGCTCAAACCTTCACTGCCATTGACTTTTGTACACTGCTGTGCCTTCAGAACCGTTCTCTCTTCAGTGGCATTTAGAAGCTTCACCTCAGAACAACAGAGCAGCATTTTACAAGCAGAAATTCCTAGGATAAATTCTCCTGGCAAGTATCCTATTTAACATCCACTGAATAGAAAGTCCTGCCACTGTATCAATAGGTTAACAGAGGGTGGGTTTTCTTCTGTGGCTAAGAAGGGTTCCAACAGCAGCAGTGCTGGAAAGTTGGCTACCTGTCCGTAACGTCGCCATCCCAGAATATGCCAGCCTTCTCCCACCTGCCAAGAGCCCCTGGCACCTTAAATTTTGCCACCACTGCTGAATACTGGCCCATGAGTGTGGTGTACTGGACCAAAATAAAATCCAGCTGCAAACAATTTAAATCCATTCTCAGCACCTATTACAGTCAGCTAGCATTGAGACGTCACTTCCACACCAAGACCAGGGGCTTTTTTTCCTTCCCAAGGAAGGGAAGGAAATACACAGTAAACACAGAAGTGCTTACTGTGTATTTGATACAGAACTTAATTGCACTGAATTACGGAATTCCCTGCCAGATGTGGCAGTGACTACCGTCTTAAGTGGGACTACACAAATTCATTGAGGAGGAGAAACCTCTGGCTTTAAACAAAGAATCAGATACATTCATGGCAGATAAAGCTACCAGCTTTGGTCTCACCTGATGTCTCTCTTCCTGTGTGTAGGAGGACAGTGTGGCATTCTAGTGCCTGGCACCAAAGCTGAAGCTCTCTGCCACTTTTAAGTGTTCAAAAACATGTTTCCTGGTTGTACCATTTTAAAATGAATCTAGCACGTGGGCAGCCTCAAATCAAAGTAGCAGCTTCTGCAGTGTTCCAAAGAAAAGGCTGTCCCTGGGGAGACTCATTAGGGGTTCTTCAATTAGAAACTCAGTCACAGTGGGTACGTTTGCATGGAAGGAGGCTTGTTTACCTTTCCCCAGCTTTCACTTCACAATAGCAACCTCAGGGAAATGTGTCATCCCATTCTAGTCTCAGCAAGTGCCACGTATAAAGCCTGGAAGCTAGCTATTTTTTTAGACTACCATTCTTTGAATCCCCAGTCATGGGAGATTTGGGCTGGGTTTTTTGGTGTTCCAAAAAGCATTTCAACAAGGCTCTGACTGTGAGCGTGTTCTAAAAATGTGCCTCAGAACTTTCTGGGATGCACAAGCATCCCTCAGTAAACATGTTTCTTCCTGAAATGCAAGGAACCAGAAAACCACTGGATTAAAGCTTTAAAAGAAGGAAATCTGGAAAGAGCACTGAGCAGTAAAAGATTCCTCTCAGTAGTCTGCTTCAAATGTGATTGCTAAGCCAACAATTCACCGGCAAAGCCAGATTGTAGTCATACAAGTTGTCTCCCGCACTTTGGATTCCCACATGGCTTGCTATCCTAATTTGTAATAATGAACAGGGACATGCTATTCAGATTTTTTGGACTCCAGCTCTCAGAGTTATCCAGGAATTCCCTAGGCAGAATTGTGGGAGTTTTAGGCTACAGTCCCACACCTACAGAAATCTGCATTTCACTCATCTGGACCATGGAGTAGCTCAGAAGCTTCATGGCTGTCTTCTTTCTTCCTGCAGTAAATGTACAAAACATTGGAACTGTTGCAGTGCTTCCTGGGCATCGTAGTTTGTTGAGGGGCATCACTCACAAAGTGCCATGACAGCTTCCTTTTCTGTACATTAACTGCAGGAAGTGGGCCTGAGAAACCCAAGGAGCCTCCAAGCTAGGCCCTGCTATAAGTGAGCAAAATATAGGCATCTTTAGGTGTGGGTCTTTGGAGTGGAACTTCCAGAAATCTGCCTGGGGAATTCTCAGAAAGAAGCTGGAGTGGGAGATAGAGTGCAAAAAAAGAAGAAGCAAAGAGCACATCAATAACGAAAATTTGTCTTTCGTCAACATTGGACAAAATTGACTACTTGTCTACAAAATGCAATTCAAAACCCCGTGGAAACCATGGTTTCCAATTTACCTCCGGAGGGAAATAATTCTTTGTGGAAACTGTGGCACCTGTCATGCAGATGCCATGGCACAGTAGTTACTGTGAACCAGGAAACAAATGTGAGTGAGAGAAAAATAAAAGCAAGTGGGAGGGAGAGAGGACAGAATCAGTGCCATATGATGAGGAAGGGACGGTGGCCTGAGATATGTTCTAAACACTTGCTTAGCTTTATCATCTGAAATTGGTTACTCTTCTTTTGCCAGTCTCTGGTTACTGCCTAGCATAAGAACCTAAGAACCAGCTGCTTTAGACGCCTTGTTCACTCTGCCACAACAGTAGCCCTTAACAGCAAGCCCTAGGAATGTGCCATTTGGACTGTTTAAAATTCCAGCACCAGGAATTCCACAGACAGAATTCTGAGGGCTCCAGGCCACAGACTCACACTTACTGATGCCTACATTTCACTCCCTTAGACCAGGTCCTTGTCTTGGAGACTGCATGGCTTAGCTTCATCCTAACCCCTGTTGTTCATGTACAAAAGACGAAGCGGCCAGGGTGCTTCTTAGGTGCCATGGTCTTACTGCCTTTTAGGTTCCATAGAGGGTGCCACCCCAAAGAACAATCAATGACATCCAGGAAGCACTGCAGTAACCTCCTTTTCTGTATATTAATAACAGGAAGCAGGCTGGAGCTAGGCCATGCAGCTTCTAAGGCAAGGCCCTAGTTCAAGCCAAACATAGGTGTGCGTTTGTGGCCTGGAACTCCCAGAATTGTGCCTGGGGAATTTTTGAAGAACTATGGAACTTAAAGTCCAATAAAAGTCAAATGGCATACCTATAGTAAGCTGTCTGCATTATGTCACCCTAGAATGGATGATTGTTAAATTAATAAAGTCTGTCCACAGAATTATTTTCACTGTGGAATCCAAAATCTGAGTCATAATTTCTTCTCCAGCAAAAGCTCAGGATTGAACTCTAAATCTCACCAGTCCTGGCTGATCCTGCTATTGATGAGAAGTGAGAGGAACAGTAATATCTGGAAAGCCAGATGTTGCCTAAACCAACCCTAGAGCTGTCCTTATCCTGTAATGCTGTTAATGTTGCTTAATTTGTTATTTGCTGTTGCCACCCAAACATCCAGAACTGTCTTGTTTTCCAAACAAAACTCATGTGTGTTCAGTTATCTCAGAGAACAGGTTTATAGACAAAGGTGAAGCTTAAGAAAGAAAGAGAGAAAAAGAAAGAAAGAAAGAAAGAAAGAAAGAAAGAAAGAAAGAAAAGCACACAGTGTGCAAAAGCAGCCATAGTAATAGCACGTGACAGCCAAAGCACCAAGATAGGAAGTTAGCCAGCCCTGTGCAGCCAAGCTGGATCTCAAGGGGACTTCAACTAGAAGGGAAAATGTGAGAAGAAAAATGTTTGCATTTCCAAAAAAGGCTGTAACTGGTT
Source organism: Intellagama lesueurii (assembly GCA_037013535.1). Lineage (NCBI taxonomy): Eukaryota > Metazoa > Chordata > Lepidosauria > Squamata > Agamidae > Intellagama > Intellagama lesueurii. The sequence goes on along the minus strand of JBAJHW010000019.1, from coordinate 18,904 downwards.
TCCCGTGGCTTGTCCCAAATGCCTTTTAATTGTTCCAACTTCCTATTCCAGATGCCTAGCACAGTGGCTGTCGGCCATCACAACTAAATGGAACTTCCGCTGCCAAGGAAATGTACCACTGCAAACGGAAGGAGCTGGAGGTAAACCACAGGTTGATGGCAAGTAGGCATTCTCCACTTTGGTCCTCCAGATGTTTGCGATTTCAATGCCCCGAAAGCCCAGTCAGAAGGGCAATGGTTGGAAAATTCTGGGAGCTGACGTCAGAAACATCTGCAGGGTCACAGGTTGAGAACATTGGTTCTAGAGTCACTTTCCTCAAATCAGCAGCCAGTAACTGTATTGGACTACAGCTCCCATCAACCTCCAGTCCTCATGGCCAAGATATTGGGTTAGACATCCCTTGTGGCCTGGATCAACAAGGGCAACCATAGCATTTTTATGAAGTTATTTGATAGCTAGGATGTAGGTCAGCAAGCTGCCAACACACCCCTTGAACTGTAGGTTGCAGTGGGGAAGGTCCACAGCAGTGGATCAAATATCTTTAATGTTGGGTCTGTCTGCCCTCTAACTCAGTGGTCCCCAACTTTGGGCCTCCAGATGTCCTTGGACCACAACTCCCAGAAGCCTTCACCACCACCTCTGCTGGCCAGGATTTCTGGGAGTTGAAGTCCAAGAACATCTGGAGGCCCAAGGTTGGGGACCACTGCTCTAACTGACAAAGTCCACGTGGGAGCAGCCTGACATTCTACTAAAAATAAAAGGAGTGGTTCTCAGCATCAGCTTTTTTTTGTCAGTGGTTCCCAACCTCAATTCCCCAGACATTCTTGGTCTGAAACTCTCAGAAGCTTTCACCACTAGCTGTGCCAGCATGGGGTTCTGTGAGTTACAGTCCAAGAATATCTAGGGACCCAAGGTTGGGGACCACTGTTATAGGGGGATTTGAAGCAAAAAATGCTGCATTGAGAACAGCAGCATCAGGAGCTCTGTGATGGTGAAATGATCCATTCTTTGATTCTCAAGATGACTCCTAGCTTAGATCTGTGGGAAGGTGGGCTTATAAATTGCTACTAGCAAGTCAGAGCTTCAGAGCATTTTAACAAACCTAAAAGCAGCACCAACCCAATACTAGCAAATAGTTAGTGCTGAAGAACCTTAAATAGTTGATGCCAAGGAAATACATGACACCAAAATGGCTGCTATTTTACGTTGGATGAATCAAACCTAAGCTATTGTGGTTCTACTTTAAGCGTTCTACACAGCTTCATTTAAGATTCTGACTCTAATAACAGTCTAACAAAAGGCTTTCATTCTAACAGCGCTTTTTAACAAACACTGGAGCTTCTCAGGATTCTTCGAGTAGATCCAGACTAGCAGACAAGTCAAAGACCTCTGAAGACAGATTCACCCATTAGTACCCACCTTCTGACACCATTGGTGGCCAACAGGGAACAATGATTTTATCTAGGGCACATTCTTGAGTTTATGCTGAGCCAACAGTGAGGCAAAAGAGGCCTAACTGGCACCTTACCAAAGCTGTTTTAGAAAATGCCACAGAACTGCCTCACAAAAAAGGGCACAGATTCCTCAGCAGGAAAATCAGTGTGGAAAGAGGTCATGGAGAGGAAAATCCAGATGATGTTAAGCAATTCCATGGGTCCAGCAGCCAAACTTGCTCCCCTCCTCCAGAATCCCAAGAGGAGTTAACCTCTGTGACAGAATTTACATAACAGCAACAAAAGTTACTTTTTAAAAAGAAATGGAAAACAAAACACACAGGACATAGGTTTTGTTTTTCAGATGAGGAGTGCTCCTGTAAGCTCTATTAACTTTATCAACAAGGTGTATCCTTGCACACCAACACCATGAGCGGTGCTTTGCTCCAGAATCAAGGAGTATAGGGCACACACTCCTTATCTGTAACAACCACCCTTCAAGGAGCACTACTATGTCAACGGACAAGCCATACACATCCTGTCTGTCTTGATTTCACAGAAGAGTCCATTTCCGGTGCAAATCCAGTGGGAGCTGAAGAAATGCCATGTGGACTGTGCACCACCCACTCTTGAATGCAAAAGTTGAATGATGTTACAAAGCCTAAGACAGGGCTGCAATTTTTCTGTTTCATAAGAGAACCATGAAGGGCAGGACACAAAGGTGTTCTTCTGCTTCATTGCAATTCCCACCTCTGCTGATTTTTTCTCTTTGGCTAGTCATTGTATGTTCATTAAGCTCCTCCACATATGTGATATGATGCTTACTTAACACCCTGCAGATGAGACCACCTTGATACAAGTCAGGATGCTGGTCCTCTCTCTGTGGATTGGCAACTTCAGATCTTTATAATTTGGAGATGCTATGTACTGAATCCAGAACCTTTAGTACATTCTCCCACTGAGCCCATGAGACTCTTTCCTCTTATACCATATTATGAAACTGTTTTTATTTCCTGCACAGGAGATCCAAGAGGCAGGCAGCTGGTATCTTCTTTCACTCGTTTCCTTCATATCTTAATCACACCATCCTTTCCAATTCTTAGGAAGAACACACAGCTATCACCACAAATAACCCTGTCCTATAACAAAATGTCCACCACAAAATGCTTTCCACACCTATATGTCTACTTGGAGAGTCTGGGAGCACTTGCCATGGATTCCTTGAGTCGTGTACAGAATTGAGGCCTTTCCACATCCAGTTTGGCCAGCTGCTCTGGGCCTCTCCACTCCTCACATCAACTCTGCACCTTTCAAAAGCTTCTGGCACTCCCCCTGCAGCCAACTGTAGCAGCAGAAGATTGCATAGATCTGCAAAGCTGGTTATCAGGCAAAGATCCTTGTCTGCTATTGCTGATCTTCTCACAAAGATAGCCACCAGAATGCCTCAGAATGGAGTCTGGCAGATACTGATAATGCCAGCTAAGAAAGGCAACTGTGTCTTACAGGCTGCCACGAGCTTCAACAAGGGATATTTCATGTACACCTTGGAGGCTACAGGCACCAAAGTGGAGCTCATGTTCCTTTTCCAACCCTGAACTGGTCAGGCTTCAAGATATGAAGGAAGGAAGCTCCCCTCCTCAGGTGCACAGCCAACTTCTGCCAAGAGCATCCTCTCCTTCCCCTGAGAATACAACTGGCTTTCATGGGAAAGAATTCATTTTTCAGTTTGTAGGTAACAACTCATTGACAGATGCTGTGTGACTTGATTGCTTTTTTAAAAAGGCAGTGCTAATCTAGATTTGTTGGCATGTTCATTTACCAAAAATGGCAAGTTTCATGATTGCAGTTTGAAAACACAAAAATTTAACACTACAATTTACCCGTTACCGTGGCAAAGCTGAAAACTACTTATATCAGGCCACACGTGTCTCACAAACAGCTGTTCTCCAGCCAGTTAGAGGGTCTGTGAGCAGCTGAGAAAAGATGAACCTTATCCTGTCCCCAGTTACAGCCTCTTTCTCAACATTTTTCTTTTAGTAGGGGGGGTACAAGAAAAATTACAGACTTGCCTTGTAAAGTCGAAAATAGAGAGACAGGCTGAGAGGAAGAAACAAAGGAATCTGAAAGGAAAATACATAGGATGAGACCCTGGAGCAGAGGAAAATAAGCATTTCATTAACAAGGTTTTGCACCTAACCTGTGTTACCTCGGCCACAGAACAGGAGTGGGGTAAATCAGTGGTGGCCACTCACTCACCTTGATGAAAAATGCTATGAAGTGCCTATGAAAGAGAAGCCCATCAGAGAATTTTACCAGTTTGCTTTCAAAGAAAAGAATAACCTTATCACACAATACCCACAACACAGTTTCTCATATATTGTTTTTTTGTATGTGTGGTAGAAATATCAAGAAAAAGAACAGGTGAATGTATGGCAATTACACTTTAAGCAATGAAACAGCTTTTGGAGAAGGCTAGTGCTCAATTCATCCCTCGAATTCATTTTAACATGAAAGCTACTCTTTGGGCATCAGAGTTACGGGTTCCTAGCACTGACCCTTGACAAGTCCTGTTGCTAGAACCTTTCCTGTTACTCCAGGTATTGGCTACTGGTATGCAGAAGCAATGACTACAGCAGTAGGGGGGACACCTGGGCAAATCTCGAGATTTCATGGGCAAATCTAGTACAAAATTAATTCAATTAGTTTAAACTTTTTGAAAAAGAACATTTCTGAAATATGACTGAATTCTTACCAAAGGATCTCCCAAAACATACGTACGTCATACAAGAGCCACATGCAATGCACATGGTCAACAGCCTCAGACTACAGTGCCCAGTGTTGCTGTTACTTCTCTCTCCCACAGTCTGAGTCACACAACTGCCTTTTACTGTCATGTTGCTTCTTGAATTCTCCACGTCCTCCTTCCTAGCAGGATTAGAATACAGTTCCTTTCTTCAAATGCAACATTTCATCTTGCTAGGAATGACAGACCAGTTAAGTAGCTGGACGCTTCCAATATCACGTCTGAGTTAGCTTTAATTTTAATTTTTATCCATCAACAACTGGTTCATCAAATGGTGGTTTCATTCCTCAAATGGCAATAACATTCACCCTGCTATATTCAGATCTGGCTCCTGCTGATTCACACATATCAGAGATCAAATATATATCACAGATGAAAGGCCCATGGCACGCTTAGTCCCTCCCGCCTCGTCTGCTTCCGTTTCCTGTTTGCTCAGCTTTCTTGCTTCCCCATTCAGAAACAAAGCATAGGGCATCCTTTGACTTGTCAACTCTCAGGTGAAGCAAGTAAGCAAATAAAACTATGGCTTCAAGGATGCTTGCAATCCTGTTTATACCTCCTGACTGTTCTCCTGACTGTAATCCATGGTCTGTGAACCCACTTAAATCTGCGTAGTGTCTGATGAGCCTCCATTTTCTCCCAAACCAAATATTCAGAGAAAGCCTGCAAATTGTGTTGTTGTTGTTGTTCAGGAAGTTTGCTTCTGCCCTTGAGCTTTCAGCTGGTAGGTGAAGCATATCAGCTTCTATCTTCACTTGCCATTGACTTTGGGTGTCCAGAAAGAAGGGAGACCAAGACTAACTTGCTTGTCCGATTCTAATCCTAAACAGGGCAGAGAGGTTTTACACCTTGCAAGGAAACTGCCCCCTCCTCTGCAATTCCTTTCCTCAGCTCTGAGCTAAGAGTTAAGGATGGGGGCAAAGGGCTGTTTCCTACCTTTGTGCTGCATTTTGGTGGAGAAGCAAGTCAAAAGGAACAACATCAATGCTTTGTGGAGGGATGTGGTTGCCTCCCCACCGCCGCCTCAAGGCAAGCCACGATTTGTGGACTTCTGCCTACCCATATGACAAGATGTGCTTTGCAATTCTCCACTTCATGTGCAAACACTGTCTGCATTGTCATGAGTCAGGAAATGAACATGGTATAGCCTCTTTTCTGGTTGTATCAAATGTATGGAACTCCTGCCCTATGAAAGTTCCTTACTGATTTTGAGATCCTCTACCAGCCTGTCCCAACCAGTTGGTGCTCTGGATGTGCTGGATTACAACTCCCATTACACCCCTGCCGGAGAGACAACCCAACACATCTGGAGAACACCACTTTGGAAAAGACAGTCAGCCAGGCAAAACGCAACACTCACTCTGAATGTTTTTCTGTAAACCCTGGTGAGCTTCATCCCAGTCCTAATTTTAGGATCAACATTACTAAATTCTATTAAAAACCCTATAAAAACCAACAACTCTGGCACATTTTTGTATGAAAGACAACTTTTGGATGAGATTGGTCAGCCTCTTCTGAGGCATATGGAACAGCAGCTTAGAAATCAGATACCAATCGCTCAATAGGACATACGTACCTTAAACACAATCTCAAACTATGGTTTCTAGCAAACTGCCTTGAAAAGAAACAGGCAGGCTTTACTTCTTACTGTCATTACAGAACGTCTGATTTGCAGCCCTGTATGGAGCTGCTACAAAGGGCCATGTCCATCACTAAGCAATTTGGCACTCCATGCAGGGAATATCACTCCCCACCCCAAAGCATATTCAGTAGCAGCAATTTACCCAACCTTTCACAATCTTTGGCAGGTGACTCATATTTTCCTGTCTAACCACACAGAAAAGAGGAGGAGGCCTCAAAACCTGACCTACCAGACTGGGAACAGTTACTGGCAAAACTTCCAGTGGCACAAATAAAGATAGGAGGCTCTTCCCAGCTGCTTCCCATGGCTCTCCCCCCCCCCCCCAAGGTACCCCCTCCTCATCCTGCAAGCAGAAATTTCAACATCAGAGTGATCTGGCCATGATGAACAGCCACTCTTTTCTACCGATAGCACAGATAGTGTGTTGCACTTGGCACAGAGGGGTCTCCACGGGGGATCTACACTTTCTTTACAAAAAGTGCATTGTGTGCCTTTTCCCAGGGCATTCCTTGACTGCAGTGTGAAAGCTTATGTGTAGGACAGAGAACGTGGATTGAAAAAGGGAAAAAAAAAAGATGCATTGGTTGAATAATGAACAGTTTCCCTAACTTTAGCTCCTGAGATCCTGTATAATTTCTTTCGGTCCCAGCTGCTCTGCCAATGGAGCTATTTAGTACCATTTGCCCACTGGACTGGGTTTCAACAGAAGCTCTATTTTGAATCACCAGACCTTGTAAGAGGCCTGTGCACAGCCAGAGAGTATAACACAGAATTTTAGATTCTGTTTGTTTCAACCTTTCTCAAAGCAGCCTGAGCATATCTCCAGCTTGGATATAAACAGGAAACAAAGCAACAGTGGAAAAGTTTTAAAAAACATGGAAACTCTAATAGAGCCTAACCACTAAGTGTTTTCCTATCCACAATAGCCACCATCAAAAGACAATATAAGCTGAAGCATTTTTTAATCACAGGCATGCTCTTCTTTATTATCCCTTGCATCTTTATAATGCACCTTTTGACACAGTGGGTCCACAGCACAGATCACAACCAAGAAGCCTCCGTATCTGGAACAATCATAATAAATATTTAACATACTATCCAACAAATTCCTGGCTAAAGTCAGATTTGAACTAGTGTCTTCTGAGCCCACATTCAAAGTCATTAACTCACCATCAATTCATTTAGCAGTAGCCAAGCTTGTCTGTTATATTTTGTGCTTAAGTTAGAAGTTACAACAGATTAAAACATTAAAAAATGACAACATTAATAAGTTGCATCTTAATTGGCATACAGAATAGCAGCACTGTTACTTTTCAAACAGTGATGCCTGAAAACCAGTTGTGCAGCTCTACCTGTTCAACAGGAATCAGTGGTTCCTAGCCTTGGGTCCCCAGATGTTCTAGGCCTGCAACTCCCAGAAATCCTGGCGAGCACAGCTAGTGGTTAAGACTTGCAGGAATTTTAATGCAAAAAGTCTGGGGAGCCAAGGTTGCGAACCACTGATGGGAACAATAGTGACAGACTGTACTTGATTAAAGCCTTCCTCTTGTGAACTCAGGGTATATACAGCTTGTACACAATACAAGAGAGTCATGTATAACCCCAAATCACAAAAGGGAGCCCTTAATCAACAGTGATCTTCCCACTGCTGTGTTATTTATTCATTACCTTAACATGATGGGGAAAGTCCTCCAGAGAGTTTTGACCACGTTTTTAGTTAACTGAATGTCTACCTTGAATTAGAAAATAATAATAATAAAAACACAAATCAGTAACATGTTACTAATGTGGTAACAAAATAATGAGCTACTTTTATAAAAGTAGAACCTAACATGATTTTTTTAAACAGTAACAAGGCATGCTCTAGTTCAACACTCTGTTCCTCCAAAATCTCAGAACTGTGCTTTTAGAGGTCTGATCAAACCTAAGTAGGTAAAGTTCTAGGTGTTCACTCTAACCATACCTATGTGAACTTCCTTTGGTGCACATATCTAAAAATTACAGCTAAAGCTAGGACGTCTCTGTTCAGCCCAATGTTTACTGGGTCATTATGTACAAGTTGGCCTCTTAGCCTAATCTACCTCCCAGAATTATTCTGAGGATAAAACAAGCATGGAGAGAATCACATTTTATCTTGACCTCCCTCAATTTATCAGTTAAATCTAACAAATTAAGATCTAGAACGGTTAAAGCAGAAGATGGGGAGGAGACGCCCCCACAAATTCATTTACAAATTTGGCTCTTTTTCCTTTATCAAACAAACATTCATATTGGCAAAGGAGAAGCTTCTTTGGAGGGAACTGATTAGTGTACATGATTTACTTACCTTAATGCATTAAAAGTAAGCAAATAATATAATAGCCTGACCTCGGCTGACAGTAAAACAAAACATATAGACATCTAAATCCAATGTGAAACTACTGGTAGTGTCAAGATTTTTAGCCTCTCCCCTCTTCTGTAGAGTCAAAAAATTGTTCTGGGGAGGGGTACGGAGGAGAACTAAAGGGTAAACAGGCAGCACAATAGGAAAGATCTTAAAAAATTTAAATTCTCAAAGATATGAGGAATGGAATTCTCCTGTCTCTGGAAAAATGACAACATACATATGTCTTTGAGCCACAACAGAGAAGACTCTGCTTTGTACAGAAGCTAACCGGTCATCCAACCTTTTTTCACACAGCTGCCTAGATCTGAAGACTGGATCATATGGGAGAAAATACTTGTAGAGGAAATCTGAATCCTATCCACTCTAACTGGAATTAGATATAGTTGGTGTAGGAATAATACAGTTTGCTTGTGAATGAAGAGCTCCATACAGCTTGGCATATGGGTTAGTGAAGGATCACCTTCTCCCATACCAACCGGTCCACTGATTTCCAACAGAAACATATGGTCGAGTGTACCATCATGTGAAGCAACTGTGCACAGGATGGTGGTGCTTCATTTATAAAATGTCCTCCCATAAACGAGCAAGTGGAGAGTTTAGGAGTAGCATAATTTAGATGGCAGCTTAAGCCCTCCTATTCCCTAGCATGTTTAATGGTTCATTTAACGACCTGCTACTGCATATTGTTTTGTTTTGCTGTTCTGGCTGATTGGTTGTTAATGTCTTCAAGGACTTTGAGTTTCTCTTCCTCTTTCCCCTCCCCTTCAAAATCATTTGTGTCATTGCACAGCCCGTGTGGAAAAGCATACTATTAAACATTTTGCAGGTTGGATAACCTTTATCTCATATGCAGGACTGCCATCAAAACAATGCTGTGATAGAAAGGGGGAAATGATGCTCACTGAAGCAGCAGCCCAACTGCTTTGCAAGACTCCCGAGTGGTTGCGGCTCTCACATGGATGACATGACCACACAAAAATAACCACACTGCCTTTAAGCAGAAGAGACAATGTGGTATGGTCACCTTCTTCCTATACAGGCAGGTTCCTAAAATTTCAAACATTATTACATGAGTTTTTAGATTACAGATGCTGTGGAGTAGAAATGAACATAGATGGCTATGATTAGAACAGCATGCTCTGGCACTCAGCTGCAACTGACTTTACTTTGGATATATCGTGAATTTGTTGAAAATGGTTCCTTTACAGTTATGGCTTTTGTTGGGGGTGGGGAGGAAACACCACTTTTCAGCCACAGCCAGCTAAGATACAGCTATGATTTGGGAGCACAGTTTCCCCAGACACACAGAGTCAAGCCTGCTACTGCCTATTTCTATCAATACACATCAGGTCTAAAACAAAGGAAATAAAAATCATTCTGGGTTGACAAACAGGAGTACTACTTTAGAAATTACAGATGATAGTGGAACACCTTTTAAGTGAAAAACAACTCATAAATAATGTTTGCTTTATATGACTTAAACAACAAATATGGGAAATAGAAGCAACATCTCCTACTTAAATTTGTATAGCTCTCTCCACCACCTCTTCTGTAGCTTGTGTGGCCAAGTTTTACACTGCTTGTGTGCTCTCCGAAGACGTAATCCCTACTCTCAGAAGCCTAAGACTAACCTTATATTAAATACTGGGAATGGGAGTCTGAACAACTGGTGACTCCTAGTCAGTGTCACTGGCCCAAATCCTGTATCTTAGTGTAGTATACTGCACCAGAGTAGGCCCACCAAATTAATAGGGATGTGGTGAGTCAACACCTCTGTAAGTTCTATTGATTCAAATGGCCTATTGTAACTGCAACTCACTTAAGCAATACAAGTCACAGATAGAGGAGGCCTATTTAAATCAAAACCTGGAGTACTAGATGTTCTTGTACGAGAACCTTCTGTGGCCTTAGTCACCAGCTGGGCTAACCAGGGATTCTAGAAATAAAGACTATCTGGGGCTCCATGTTTGGGAACCATTGCTTCAGAGGGTTTACCAGCCCTCTGGAGCATGTGGCAGACGCTGTGAGACCCAGCAAAGTACCTCACTGGATTCTGGTCACAAAGGAAAACTGACATAAACATGCAGGTAACATATTAGGCTATCTATATTTAGTTTCCGCCTCTTCTGAACTGATTCTGTCCTCAACCTACCACACATTCTTGATTCTAGGCTTGGCCCTAACTAATGGCTACTCTCCAGGGAACTGCCTAGCACCATATCAGTTCTCTTCATTTTATGTAAACCAAGGACTGATTAACAATGGTTTAGCACGATCCCTTCAACTATTGTACTACGGGAGCCTATTTCCACGGAGAGGATGTGATCTTTTTCCTAAGTTTATAAAACAAACTTGAAGGAGATTTTCATTGCAGCAGTTCCGTTAACCCCCACATCCATGATATTTTTCTCATGTTATTAAAAAAAAAAAGGTCATTTACGATAATCCTACCCAAAGCAACAGAGGCCTGCATATTAGGTGCGGATCACAGAAGCGAGCTGCATGTTATGATGGCTGATTTGGATGCTTGCTGCTGAGACAAAGCTGGAAGGTTGCCTGGAATTGCCTTTGTGCTAAAGTACAGTGCATTCCCAACGTGCAAGGCAGAGAGATGAGAAAAGCAGGTTGCCAGCTTGTAGAGGAGCAATTAGGAGATCTTGTGTAAAGGGAAGCCCATCCAAACCATTACTTGAACAGCACTGACCAGGCTCAGGGACTGAGTCGTGGACATTAATAGCACTCTTCATAACCCAGCAGTTTAAATAATGTGTCTTGTTATTGTTACAGAACCACCAGCGAGGCATTTGTTCCCCTGCAGGCAATATTTTAAGAAAGACTAAAGCTAAATGGATGGGTTCCTCAGCAGCTGCTATCCCAGCATTCCATACAAGTTTCATATCATCCTCAGGCCTTCCAAATGGAAGACTGCTCCTAAGTCAGCAGCTGCCAATTATGACCAAGTAGAAAAAGTACAGTGCATTTGTCGTCGCAGCTTTTAAGAGCATCATGACGCAAGTACTGCCTCTTGGATTTATCTACAAACCGAGGCTGGTACAAAGCAATCCCATTTAAATATGACTCAGGTAAGAGTCTGGAGCATAACCCAAAAAGAATGGTTTCAAGCATCAGAATCACATCATGAGCAATGAGATGTATTCCTGGCCTCATCCCAAAACATTTAATCCATTAGCAGACTGGAGTTTTCCAATAAATGATGATTTAATGGCACTGTTCTCAGAAGGATGACAACAGTAATTTTAAAAAGCACTTCACCAGGTGTTTCAGGACTGTTCAGGTCTATCTAACAAAACAGAGTGGCAAAAAGGATCAAAAACACTATGAATGTAAGTGAAGAATCTCACCTCCTGCGCTACTGCTGCTGGCAAAAAGAAAATCTAAATAGCAAGGCTAAACTGAAATGTCTCTTTTCCCCAATGTATTGGCTTTCCATTCTCAAGTAGCTATCAATGGATCTGTAGATGGAGAGGGAAACTAAAAGTAAAATTCCCATCTGGAAGCACAGGTATAGTCTGAATTAGTTCATTTCAGTAAGAGATTTTAATGCTGTTTTTCAAGACTGCAAGTCTTCCTAAAACAACATAGAAACATGTTAGAACAGGCAACACAAGCAAATAACATCAACATCCAATTAATCAAGTGAGAGAACCCATTCCGGCATTCCATTCTGCTGCAATGTGTGGATCAAGGATAGAAAACCCAAGATCCTCCAGACATTGTTGAACTACAACTCCCACAATCCCTCGCCACTGATCTCGTTGGGCCAGGTTGATGGAAGTTGCAAGCCTGACAACATTTAGAAGGCCACAGGTTCCCTATTTGTGGTTTAAAGACGACATCTGGAGAGCAACACAAAGTAGCTGGTCTTCTTTAAAATCTAACCAACACGATGCAGCAGGGCTTCTTGCTGTCTGGGAAACATACTCCATGCGGCAACATCTGCAAGACTACCTCTTTAATTCATTCATGCATTCAAACTGCAGCAAGGCATGGCAAGAGGTGAATAATGCAACAGAGGAGTGGCATGTTTTATGGAGGATTTTAACACAATAATCTAAATTCTAACTGATTCCACATGGCAGAGTAATTCACATAATGATTCATCTACTACCAACTGCATAGTGACAGGGATAGCCATGTGTTCATGTCCAAAAGCAGGTGTCACATGAGCCAAATGCAAAAGCAGAAGCATATGCTGGCTAGAAACTAAAGACTTTATTGACATCTTATTTTTTTCTGGGAAGAAAAGCCAAGCTCTCCAGAACAGGTTCTGCAACTCAGCCATGGAACATCCTACCCATCCGAGGCAAAAAATTACAGGAATGGCTGCAACTCTATAATTTGATCATTTATCAGCTTTTAGTCACTACTAACTACATTTGGTAAATGAGAAGGACTCTCCAACCTCCTGCAAGGTAGGCCTATGTTATTCTAGTATTACGGGGAGGATGTTTATTAAGGCCCATCACAGTGACTCAGCAGCTGAATTTCTAACTCGAACAATTTGAGACAATTACTTTCAGGCATCCTTTATAGCCAAATGCAGAAGGCATTGTTAAATTTCCAATGACATTGAGAATAAGTGCAGATACATTAAAATTTCTTTCTTTCTGTGCACTCGATTAAAAAAAAACTCTTTAATTTGGATTGTTAAGAGAAATGTTGCCTCCAACCCCCGAGTCCACAAAACAACAGAGGAATGATTACCATTTATCAGCTAAAATGGAGACTGAACGGCTGATTTAAACAGAGTGCACAGATATAAACAGATGTTATCTGACACATTTTGTTGTGCTTCTGTAAGCAGGTTGAATAAAAAAAAACCTTACCTTTAAAAAAAATTAAAATACATACAAACGCTTAGTATCTTTTGTTAAGTAACTTGTTCAGTACTATTAAGCAAACTGAATATAGGCATATTTAGGCCTAACATTAATCTCTAAATTAAATCAATGCTTTCTACTAAATATATTGAGTTAAAAGAGTATTTCCAAGCAAATAACCAATTTCATTATTATTCAAATATGAATACTGTACTTAGAATGTCATCCTCCTCTCAGGTAACTGAATGGCACTGATTTGATCAGTATCAGACCTTTTGTCTGCTACTCTGTTTTTGTAATGGTGCAGCTGAACCACAACAGAGTGAAACAGCAAAGTGTAAAATTAGGAAAGAAGAGAATCACTTAGTCAAAAGGCCCTAATATTCCTATACATTGCCTCACAAACAGCGACAAGGCCATATACATGGGGATATTTTAAAGACATTCCATTTATAGTTAATGCAGTGTGGCACAGAGATTCAAGACTTGGCAGCAATGAAATAATGTAAGTGCGTGTATTACTTGTGAGTAAACATGGTTAAGTGATCAAATGCACACACCACTGTTTAGAAAAACACAAAGCATCAGGATACCATTTCAATGAAACCACCAAGGTAAATCTACCTTTTTTGCTCTAACCAATTTAAACCCTGGATTAAATCAGTAATTCTAATTGGTAAACTTTGTCTGCCAGTCACATAAAGGAATCAGGCAGGATCAAGGGCCAGGTTCAGCCCCCCAAGTGTGCAGACAGGCACACTGACCTTGGCTTCTGAGAGTTCACAAACTGTTGCCACTAACGTCCTTCAAACCCATCCTTCCAGCCAGAAGGGCTAGAAACATGATCTCCTATTAACACATCCACAACGATGGCTTCTTTGCCCACTGTCAAGCAGGGCTGGCCCTGTCTTTGAAGGATGGGAATGACTACTTCAGGTTTGGGCTGACCCTGGCATCATGATCTGGTGTTGCATACCATTTTTCTGAAACAGATATTGGAACAAGAGGGCCCCAATTCAGAAAGCTAAAGAATGAAAGGAATCTGCAGAAAGGTTAAGGAACTCGACTATGTTGCAGGAAAGCTGGAACAGTGACTTTGAGCCTAGCATTTACAGTGTTGTCTGTATGTTCGAAAGCAATTCTACCACACTACGGTGCAATCATGTCTGTTGCCCATCTTTATGAGGAGGAGGAGCACAAGGAGACACAAGCATATCTTGAATTCCCCCCTTCTTTACATTTTAAACCTACAACTTGAAGGTGAGGCAGACAGGACTACAAAGCTTCTGCAGGGAGGGATGTGGAAGGCAGAGTCCACACCTTGCTCTATCTTGAGACAAGTGACCTTGAGGCACAAGCAGCTCCCAAGAGCCCTGCAGTCTTGAGTCTGGAGCCTTCCGTGGCTCATAAAGATAGCTCAGCTTCTGTTGTGAAAACTGAGGCCCAGGCTTATTTGGGAAAGGAGTTTGTACAAAAAGGTCAGGTGCCGTTACACTACTGGTTTGGATTCACTGGAAAAAGAGCAGCAGTAGACTTTTGGGGACTTGTTTCGCTGGAGAAGGCTCCAGACAAAACACAACATCCCCTTTCCAGCTGGTATTAAGTCACACAAATCATACATTCATGTCCACTGGTCAATCAAAAGACAATGCTCTTTTTTTTTTTTTAACTGACTCAACCAACCGCCCACAAAGTCTGCTTTTCCCTCCAGATGGCAAAGCATCCATGATACGGAATATCAAGGGAGGTCTAGCAGGTGGAAGTTGCAAAAATCCATCAGAGGCTTTACTACCCAGGGAAAATGACATCCCTATAGAAACATTGGTGCTGCTGCTACAATCTGCCGCATACCAGGCCATGGCTAATATGCCCATGCAAGGGAAAGCGCATGGTCTGGAATTTAAAAACAAAACCTGCAACGGGTTTTTCTGAGAAAGGCCGTCTATTACCCAGCTGCAGTGCTTGATAAAACAACACTACTGTATTGTCAGGTAGGGAGAATGGTAACAACTCAGCCTCTTTTAAAAGCACAGTCAACCTGGCCTCTATTTTTCACTCTGTAGAAGCATCTGCAGTGCAGGGTTTTTGTTTTTTTGTTTGGTTTTTTTGGCAAAAGAGAAGGTCTCCTTCCAGCTCCCTGAAGGCAGGCGAGAGACACGAACCTGTCTACTTCCCAAGCTATTAGAAAGGCGGGGGTGGGAGTGCATTTAAGCTAGTCACCGCTTTGTCTGGTGTTCTCCAGCTGACAAAAGCTATCACTGCAGGACTATTTGGCACAGAAGCAGCCTTTTAAGACAGACATTGCTAAGCATCCCCTTCTCCTTCCAAAAAAAACCCCACACATTTATTTTTCAAAGGACGACCACTCTCCACCACAAGCTTCGCGTCTCAGATGGGAATTCACAACAGAATAGAAGCCCATTCAAAGGTAAGAAAGGTGACAGACTGTCTGTCTTGGCAAAAACAGCACCTTCTTCAGCTTGATCACCTATGGAGAAATAGATCTAAAAGTAGAAAAAGAGCCCTCCTCCAAAGCAGAGAAAAATGGCTGCTCAATGAACTGAGCCAAGAAGCACTTTCTTAAACCCTACTGATCAAAAATGGAGTAACCAAAAACCTCTTTCTTCCCCATCTCCAGGGGAGGCAACATTATTTTCCCAACCTCCACCCCATCTGGTGTTTTTCAAGCGCTTAGGAAGAGCTTGGTCACATTTCAAAGCATTCAGAAAAGATACAATAGCCACAATGAGCCACTGCAGGCACCATTCCTCCTTAGCATCAGGGAATGGTTTTCCCCGAACCTTTATCTCCAAGCTTTCTCCTGGCATCATGCAGAATGATAAAGCTGCAAGGCATCTGAAATGGTGGATTAGGGAGCAGCAAGCTGGAGAATGGTGGGAGGCAGCCCACCATCATGTACCAAAAGGCTGTTTAATTCAGTTTGCCTTTGGCCATTTCTTTCAACAACTGCAAAACCTCAAGTGCCACACAGTTTATAAGACCTCCCTCTCACAACGCCATTTCCAACAATACTGTCACAAGACATCTCCAGATTGCTTCAGAGCCTTGGTTTGTGAACTGCTTCAGGATTTTCTACAGCACTAACACCACACCCAGAGCACTCCCTCTTATCTTGGTTTTTTTTTTCCATCCAGTCATCCTATAATGAAAATCCAAGCAATTTAACCTTCCTGCATTCCACCTCCTCCGTATGTGGTCTTATTTGTGTCTTGCCTTCATGTATCTTGCCCATTAATTCCTCTGCATTTTACATGAATTTATTTATTTATTTATTACATTTATAAATTTTGGGAATTTTGATGTCCCCCTACAAACTACTTGTTTTGAATGGATGACCTCCCACCTTCCTCCCTAGAGACATTTTCTTCCACAACAAACCTAACAGTCACACCCTCCCTCCTCCTTGAACTCCACCCAGTCTTGACTATCACTCCCTAACTCATACTCCTTTCTTCACCCCTTTGTTCCTCAGAGATAGTCAAATATCATTAACTGCATCTTCACTGTATAATGTGTCAACTTTATACACAGAACACATATCCTCTTTTACAGCTGGTTATTGAAGGGAGAAAAGCTTCAAGGCCAAGGAAAGATCTTTCTTCATGATGTTGCCAGCACTATCTATTGGAGCATTTCCCAGAAATAACACCACCATCTGTTTTCAGATGTAAAAAAGCATTCAATACAATTCAAGAAAGAGCACACCGTACTATGAAACCTGCCACAATCAAATCATTATTTGGTTTGAACCAAACAGGTACCTCACCCAATTAATTTTGTAACAATAGAGGCTACTTTTCTTCCAAGCAGCTGTTTTTCGGACCTTCCCCCCCCCTTACTTGCCCCTTCTTTTTTTCTCACCAAACTCTTCCCGGCTCCACCATCTGGACTGCTCCTTTTGCTCCCCTGAGGAAGGATTCTGTGTAACTCGAAAACCTGAGGCACCATCACTGGCAAATTTGTAACACTTCTTACAAAATGTCTTTTTCAGTTTCAATAAAAGGGGCTCATTTCAGCTGCCCGTTAAAGCAACCACAATAGCTACTTTTTAAACTCTTTTTTTTAAAAAACAATACCCTAGTCCTAAAGTGCCAAATTACCTTAAAGCTTGCATATTATTAAAAAAGTGAAGAAAGGTATTACCTGGCTTTTATCAAGGGACTACATTAACTACCACTGCAACCCGTGAGAAAGTAAGGCGTTGTTATTTTATGGTTGGTTCTAACTAGAGGCTTCGTGCAGTTTTTAAAACTGATCTGTCTGGGCTGAGGTTAATTTAGACAATTAATTGATTTTCAACGATTCGAAATGTTCCAGGGAGGGTCAAAAACTTCAGACGGCCTTCGCTTTTCATTTTTAACACTGTTAAGTCGCCTCGGGTACTTTCCAGGAGAAAGGCGGGGTACAAATGTTGTGAACAAAGCAAATAAATGGATTAAAAGGGGCTTCCCCCTCCGACAGCCTCGCGCCCACCGCCCACTCCCAGGCTGTTCCCTTCATCAGCAACCACCCCCCCTGCTCCCCGTTCAACCGGCTGTTCCTTTCTTTGAGCCACCTCCTCCCCCTTACCAGCGCAAGACTGGGGGGGACCTGCCCCTTTGACTTCTCGTCCTCCTGGTTCCGAGGAGCCACCCCCAGCGGAGGAAGAAATATACGGAGACTGGGTGGCCGGCTCAGCCATTTCGCCTAAGAATGCAACGGCGGCGAAACCAAGTCACTGTGGAAAACCGATCCTCCCCAAGCGTGCGCCTCTCTCAACCGACAGGCGCCGACTGACAAGTCTCAGGCAACGAGGGCGAACTGCGCAAGCGCAGGAACAGGGGCGGGGCGGGCGCGTCATGCGCAGGCGTATTGTGAAGGGGCGTGTCCCAACGGCTGCTTTCTAGCGCAAGCGCAGTGAGGGGGCTTGTAATCAAAGATTCTAGGTCTAGAGAAGACTTTTCAGGCGCACTCTCGCAAAGCATTTCGGGACATCCCTCTGCGGCCTGTTCAGTATGGCTGGGACGGAGTTTTGGCTCCTTTCCTATGCGAGCTACTGAGCATGCGCCTCAGCGTGACCATTCTCGCGCGCGGCCGCTGTGCTTGTTGCGTTTACGCGAGCGCGCGGTAAGGCGGAGGCCAGCTACTGCGCGTGCGTGATAGCCCCTGCTTGTGGCATGGAATAAAACGGCGAAAGAGGTGCGGGCGGCGCAGTTTTTGTTGTTCCCCAAGTTGGCCTCTTGAGTCACGTTTTGAAATTTTAGAAAAAAACACGTGGAAGGGAGTCTGTTCCCTTTACTATCCGCTTTGGAGAAAGTTGTTTGTCTGGAATGAAAATATTTCTTTGTATTATTATTTAAATAAATAAATAAACAAATAAATAATTTTTTTTTTCCTACCATGTTATTGAGTTGTCGGATCAGTTTGGTTTTGGTTCTGGCTTGCTTTTACCTTAAGTGGTCTGTCTCTTGTTTAGTCGTTAAGTTGTGTCCAACTCTTCGTGTCCCCATGGACCAGAGCACGCCAGGCCCTCCTGTCTTCCACCGCCTCCCGGAGTTTGGTCAAAATCCTGTTGGTCGCTTCGATGACCCTGTCCATCCATCTCGTCCTCTGTCGTCCCCTTCTCCTCTTGCATTCACACTTTCCCAACATCAGGGTCTTTTCCAGGGAGTCTTCTCCTCTCATGAGATGGCCCAAGTATTGGAGCCTCAGCTTCAGGATCTGTCCTTCCAGTGAGCACTCAAGGTTGATTTCCTTCAGAATGGATAGGTTTGTTCTCCTTGCAGTCCAGGGGACTCT